>HG992029.1:8584211-9980044 GCA_905220475.3 Ennomos fuscantarius
TTTCAAAACTGGTTTTGCGACAGCATTTTCACAACCGCGGTTGTTGAATGTGAGGCAGGATATAAACAAACGAGTCACATCTGATACTAGCTATGACTGGTCGCTAGCTGGTCGCTTTGTTCCTGACAAATCCTGAAAACAGGATAACTCGTATATGCATGCAAGTAACTACCCCCTAAACATAAAAGTGATATAGCTCATCAATAATAATTGGCGTATGTTATACACCAATAATGTTTGTTATTGGTGTGTGTTTTAATCTTATGTAGTTGTGTACGTATGATTTTCTACCAGAAACATAAGATAAATGTGTAGCCTTGAAAAGGGCTGTTTTATATGTAGTTTTTTAAAGGATAAAATAAATAAAAAATTATAGCATTGGATCTGGTATATTTTCATTTTCTACTCTTCTTCCGCGTATACGCACTCCGAGTCTATTTCGAGCAACTGAATTGCCTCAGGAAGCATCTCTAGATGATTAGGCTTTGAAAATTTTGGTCTAAGCCATGATATGTGGGGGTCTGAACTTATTAAAAGCCCGTGTAGTATGTCCTCGTTTGTTTGGATCCTTCCTGTCTTTCTCGTGTTCTTCTCTCTTACGTTCCGGAAGTCTTTATTACGAGCCTCGGAAGCTTCCTCCGACAAGGACCCTAAAAATAATAAAAAATATGCTATAATTATACGTTGAAGTTGACATTGAAACTATTATTTTAGTGTTTATAGATTTACAGTTAGTTAACTGCTTTATATTTCATTTGTCTTGATCTATTATTACTTACCAATAGGCAGAACTGAAAAATGACTGCAAATATCTGCTCCGTGCATCAGAAGTTTGTGGACACTAACAGGCATGTAGTACCACGGATAGAGATGCACATACAGTTCTGCTGTTTCTTTGCAATAACGTCTGAAGTTCGCAATATTGACGTTCTTTCCTGAAGATATAACTTGCAGAATGACAGAAAATCGGAGTAACAAATCTTCATCAACTCCAGTGATTCTCGATGATCTTTTATAATCTCGGAAAAAACGTCTTGCAGTGTTTCCATCGTTAGTTGTTCCAAAGCCCTGCAAAGAAGAAATTAAGTTAGTAGGGCATACAAAAACAGACGAGTATATAATATAAAGGAAGCAAATTAAAGGAAAAATTACCTGTTTTACAATATCGATGAGTATTCCAGTCTGTTCCCGAAACTCTTGTTGTGTGGCATTTTTCTTTGCTTGCTTCAATTCCTTGTGATCGCCACGAGCACTCCAGCGCTGGAAGTCCATATTATAAGATATATGAAGTAGACACTCCATACATCTTATCTTCATATGTAACGATGAAATTCCATATTGGTACAAATCCTGTCGAAGCGGTCTCGTGGCCAAAAGCTCCAAGTTATTCATTTCACTTGGTTTCGCCAAGAAAATGGGGCACGTTGCTGATGAAGGTACATCTGCAATAATATTCGCCACTTTCCCATCGATCATAGTCATGTGCAGTTCGTGGGCTATCTCCACATCACCACAATTTGTTGGTACCAATTTTGTAATTTCGCGCTGCATTTCTAAGTGTTCCCCTTTTATGAACTCCGCAGTCTCTGAAGTAAACGTGAATTTCACTGGCCGACAGTAATGTGGTGAGCAAGGATTCGGGTTTTCCCAAATAATCATTTCTCCCCCATCAACTAGTCGGAGTGGGACGATGCTGATCAATACAACAGAGGAATCGTCAAACTCAGGAGCTGAGACTTGTTTGTAATTACTCTGTGACGATGCTCCGTCAAGGCCCCATTTCCATATCAACTTCAGTCCTTCTTTGGTTGAACTTGTGATTGGTCTTAAGTCTAGCAAAATTCTTTCCACTGTGTGGTTAAGAAGTCCTTGCAACCTGAAAAATAAAATAAATTAATAAAAGTAAGCTAATGAAGCTTAAAAATTTTAAAACAACATATAGTATAATTTTATAAATACCTTATGTGAGCTCCCATTTCCGTTACTTCCACGTGTTCTTCAGATGGGTAACATCTCTTTTTAGCGTCAAGTAACTTGTGATAAGACGGAAAGGCAGCTGAACAATTTTCATCCTTCAGAAACATTCTCAAGGATAAGTATTGCCATTTGGATAGGCTAAGGGCTGTGTACAAAGCCAAAGATGTATCCTCTGCTATACTGACTACTTTTTCTTCCTTGAAAAGGAGTTTTGTTACATCTGATACAACTTCGGGAGTCTCGCACAGATATTCCACAATCTTCGCTAAAGCATATTTTCCATTTTCTTTTAACTTGGAAATAAAATAATACTGTAGTTCTTCTTCAGAGTTATCGTTAACAAAGACACTGGAACGTCTTTTCTTCTGTTTGTTGCCCAAATCGGCAAAGGGCACTCTAACTTCTTTTACAGTAGAGGTACCTGCTTCCGCAGTGCAGACAGATGGAATAGCAACCGGCAGTAATTCCGGCTCTTCAACTAAGTCCTCTGGCATTCTCATTGTAGTAACAAGATCAACCGTATTGCAAGTAGGCCAATTAATATTGGTCTCTAACCACTTGCGGTTGTTTTCCCGATTCATAAATGTCTTCAAGTTTCTGCTTGCATCTTTCCACTTCTTAGTTACAAGATTGGTGAATAGCCGACAAAACTCCTTAATTGTTTGATGGTCATCTTCAGATATTTCACATGGTATTTTGGAAACTATAAATTCACACAATTTATTGTAATCCTTAAGATTTCCACTATCTTTAAGAATCAAGAACATATCAAAATATGTGCCTAAGCCAGCCATTGCAAATTCAAAATAGTAATTTTTAGTACTTCACAGTTAGCGATGAATCAATTTAAATTAACATTGCTCTGTATTTAATACGCCATAACAGATAGGTCATTAGTCACTATGTGCAAGAGCAAGGTAATAGTAAACGACCAATCACAGCCATTTATCAAAAATGACTCATTTGTTTGTATAGATAAAGTCCGCCAATGGGAGCTAAGTAACGTGTAATAAGTAATCAGGAATCTGCACAAACAAATGAGTCATTTTTTCTGGTAGAAAATCATACGTATACAGATGACAGAAAGATTAAAACACACCAATAACAAACATTATTGGTGTATAACATACGCCAATTATTATTGATGAGCTATATCACTTTTATTTTTAGGGGGTAGTTACTTGCATGCATATACGAGTTATCCTGTTGTCAGGATTTGTCAGGAACAAAGCGACCAGCTAGCGACCAGTCACAGCTAGTATCAGATGTGACTCGTTTGTTTATATCCTGCCTCGCATTCAACAACCGCGGTTGTGAAAATGCTGTCGCAAAACCAGTTTTGAAAATACAAAGCAAGAAATCGATTATGCAGATAATGCCCGCCAGTGGTAGGTAAGTAATGTCGGTAACCATTACCGGTGACTTTTAGTAAGCATAAACGAAAAACTAAAATTTTTTTTTTTTTTTTTTACGTTTTAGGTACGTGCATGTTTATTTTGTACATTATACTGAGTAATATAGGATTTGCATTTTGAACTAACCATGTATGCGTGCAATTTCATGAGTAAAACAGCAATTATAAAAAAAAATTACTCGATTTTGATTAACTTTTTTGAAATGTTATATAATAGTTCGAATTAAAGTATGGAGCGCTAACCTAAAATACATAAATAATTGGCCAGAAACGAACAATGTTTGCAAAATACGCAAAAAAAATTAATCAATTTTTGACATCTGATTATTCCCGCGGCCGCAGGTGACCGCATTGGTTTTATTTTTTTCTGGATACAATACCACTAGGGCTTTTATAAAATATCAACAAAAGCCGTCACTATTTCACCCAACTTGAGAAAAATAATAAAGTATGTTTTTCTCCATACAAGAAAAAAAAGATTATTTTTTTTCTCGAAAACTATGCATCCTACGGATTTTCTTTATAGAATAGATGTTGTTAGGATAGTTAAGACCTATTCTATAAAAAAAAAAACAGCCCGAAATTCCGACTTTCGGTCCTAAGTCCACTTTTTTTCAAAATGGGACCACTGTGCGCCGGCGCGGCGCGGCGCGGTTGGAGGTGTGGATTGGTTGCCATGGTTACGAGAGGCCTGTTCTCGCGTTATAAGTAGAATTACATTCTATAATATATTTATTCTATAATTATAATTCTGTAAATGATTTAAAGATAAGGCTAGTTTTAAACACAGATCAGTAATAATTTCTCTAGGTTTTAAGTAATGTAGATGTACATATACAGCAGGGATGTTATGGAGCTCCGTAATCGGTAAACTATCGGATATCCGAAATAAAAATACATCTGTAACCGTAACCGTAGCCGTTTCACAAGTTTGGGACGGTTTCGTATAAGGGCGGAGTCTAAATAAAACGAAATTTTTGATTTAGTTGTTAAAACTTAAAATTGAGTATGTTATACTTACCTATATGACTGATTATAATACCAAATGATAACCTAGACTGAATAAAACCAAATTATCAGATTAGTACTGCTGGTGTTTATATTTTACTTCAATCTAATATGCGTAGCTGAAACTAACGGATAATCCGAAATAATTACATATGAAGTAATTACATATCCGAAACCGATTTAATTTTACTCCTATATCCAGATCATATCCATAATAGGGATATTAGTTTACACGAGCCGTTACAATATTTAAATTATATAATACTGATATTGACTACACCAAAACAGGCCTGATAGCTTAGTTGGAAGATCTTCTGAGCTGTAGGTTGTGGGTTCAATTCCCACCCAGGACAAACATTTGTGTAATGAATATAGATGTTGGAATGTATGGCGTCTAAACATAGTTTATCAATAAAGGAGTATTTGAGTATATGTTCCATATCTGGGTGTTATATTGTATACTATGTATGTATTTACACGCAAAAAAAAACATGTGATTATACTATCATGTTCAAATTCTCAAATATTTACTACTCAAAATTTTGTACTAGGTGGTAGGACTTTTCTGCAAAGTTCGTCTAGGTAGGTACCATCGCTTTGTCAGTTATTCTGCCGCCAAGCAGTAGTGTGCAAGCACTACTGTGTTCCGGATTGAAGGGCACTGTAGCTGTAGTTACTGTGCAATTGAGACTTTATCATCTGATCTCACAGCAGAGAAATGTTATTACCAGAAATGTGCTGATAACTCAAGCAAGATAAGATGATGTGCGCAGTGCAGTGTCACGCGAAACTGCAGTTTGGAGTTCCGAGTGACACTGTTCTGTTATGAGTGGCCGTGTCACTTAACATCAGATAACCGACTAGCTCGTCGTAAAAAAGAAATTGTATAAGTATTTATTAACAATACATATTTTGATTTTTGTTTGGAATTAAGCATGACCTACATGCTCTCATCAAGTTATTTTAATACAAAATGTGAAATACACATTAGTGTATTAACAAATTTCGAGATCAGCTGATGAATAGTTTTACGCGTAATCATCAGCTGATTACGCCATTCAACCGTGTGTACAACACAAGAGCCTTGTACTTATAGCACACTTACAAATATCCAGTAGCCTAGACCCCTTCTGTAAAGCGAAAAGAATGGCAGCGATGCTCATTTTATACTGGTACTAAGTGAAAATAAGATAAAAATTGGAAACGCAGTGGCACACATAGACAAAAACCTCAAAACCATGAATGAAGTACACTCCTACATCCACAGACCTTTAAATTGGTGTGAGCTCTATGTGCCCAGTAAAAAGAGCTAGCTATTTAGCACTCTTTAGCATTTTCGCGGACCTTTTTAGAATTTTAGGTCCAGACAGAAAACAAAAGGCGGAGTAAACGAATCAATATGGACTGTAAAGAAATAAATGCTTAAAAAATATTTTATTATTTAAAATCCATGTTAGCAATTTTTTTTTGTGATTATCCGTGATTTATGTTGGCCTACTCACGCACTCACTTAGTATGTTATCTATGCAAGTTTCCATAGGTAATAAATGCAAGGTTCCATAGGTTATATACAGCTGTCACTTTGACATATTACTGCGTGCAAATAGTAGCAGCGAAATAAAATAAGAATACAATCAAAGAGTATAATAACTGTCTTAAAAGAATACAATTCTCAGTCACAGAATAAATAGTAATATGTATGGGTTAAGTAGAGAATAACCTAATGTGAAACTCAAAATAAAGTTTAATGCTATTGTCAACGTCAACTATTGTTAGTGAGACGCTGTCTTCACAGAACTTGTAGGATTATACTCTTTGGTTGTGTTGTGACTGCAAGGAAGTCCCTGTGTTCGTGTTCTTGTTAAAATTCGCTGCTACTATTTGCACGCAGTAATATGTCAAAGTGACAGCTGTATATAACCTATGGAACCTTGCATTTATTACCTATGGAAACTTGCATAGATAACATACTAAGTGAGTGCGTGAGTAGGCCAACATAAATCACGGATAATCACAAAAAAAAATTGCTAACATGGATTTTAAATAATAAAATATTTTTTAAGCATTTATTTCTTTACAGTCCATATTGATTCGTTTACTCCGCCTTTTGTTTTCTGTCTGGACCTAAAATTCTAAAAAGGTCCGCGAAAATGCTAAAGAGTGCTAAATAGCTAGCTCTTTTTACTGGGCACATAGAGCTCACACCAATTTAAAGGTCTGTGGATGTAGGAGTGTACTTCATTCATGGTTTTGAGGTTTTTGTCTATGTGTGCCACTGCGTTTCCAATTTTTATCTTATTTTCACTTAGTACCAGTATAAAATGAGCATCGCTGCCATTCTTTTCGCTTTACAGAAGGGGTCTAGGCTACTGGATATTTGTAAGTGTGCTATAAGTACAAGGCTCTTGTGTTGTACACACGGTTGAATGGCGTAATCAGCTGATGATTACGCGTAAAACTATTCATCAGCTGATCTCGAAATTTGTTAATACACTAATGTGTATTTCACATTTTGTATTAAAATAACTTGATGAGAGCATGTAGGTCATGCTTAATTCCAAACAAAAATCAAAATATGTATTGTTAATAAATACTTATACAATTTCTTTTTTACGACGAGCTAGTCGGTTATCTGATGTTAAGTGACACGGCCACTCATAACAGAACAGTGTCACTCGGAACTCCAAACTGCAGTTTCGCGTGACACTGCACTGCGCACATCATCTTATCTTGCTTGAGTTATCAGCACATTTCTGGTAATAACATTTCTCTGCTGTGAGATCAGATGATAAAGTCTCAATTGCACAGTAACTACAGCTACAGTGCCCTTCAATCCGGAACACAGTAGTGCTTGCACACTACTGCTTGGCGGCAGAATAACTGACAAAGCGATGGTACCTACCTAGACGAACTTTGCAGAAAAGTCCTACCACCTAGTACAAAATTTTGAGTAGTAAATATTTGAGAATTTGAACATGATAGTATAATCACATGTTTTTTTTTGCGTGTAAATACATACATAGTATACAATATAACACCCAGATATGGAACATATACTCAAATACTCCTTTATTGATAAACTATGTTTAGACGCCATACATTCCAACATCTATATTCATTACACAAATGTTTGTCCTGGGTGGGAATTGAACCCACAACCTACAGCTCAGAAGATCTTCCAACTAAGCTATCAGGCCTGTTTTGGTATAGTCAATATCAGTATTATATAATTTAAATATTGTAACGGCTCGTGTAAACTAATATCCCTATTATGGATATGATCTGGATATAGGAGTAAAATTAAATCGGTTTCGGATATGTAATTACTTCATATGTAATTATTTCGGATTATCCGTTAGTTTCAGCTACGCATATTAGATTGAAGTAAAATATAAACACCAGCAGTACTAATCTGATAATTTGGTTTTATTCAGTCTAGGTTATCATTTGGTATTATAATCAGTCATATAGGTAAGTATAACATACTCAATTTTAAGTTTTAACAACTAAATCAAAAATTTCGTTTTATTTAGACTCCGCCCTTATACGAAACCGTCCCAAACTTGTGAAACGGCTACGGTTACGGTTACAGATGTATTTTTATTTCGGATATCCGATAGTTTACCGATTACGGAGCTCCATAACATCCCTGCTGTATATGTACATCTACATTACTTAAAACCTAGAGAAATTATTACTGATCTGTGTTTAAAACTAGCCTTATCTTTAAATCATTTACAGAATTATAATTATAGAATAAATATATTATAGAATGTAATTCTACTTATAACGCGAGAACAGGCCTCTCGTAACCATGGCAACCAATCCACACCTCCAACCGCGCCGCGCCGCGCCGGCGCACAGTGGTCCCATTTTGAAAAAAAGTGGACTTAGGACCGAAAGTCGAAATTTCGGGCTGTTTTTTTTTTTATAGAATAGGTCTTAACTATCCTAACAACATCTATTCTATAAAGAAAATCCGTAGGATGCATAGTTTTCGAGAAAAAAAATAATCTTTTTTTTCTTGTATGGAGAAAAACATACTTTATTATTTTTCTCAAGTTGGGTGAAATAGTGACGGCTTTTGTTGATATTTTATAAAAGCCCTAGTGGTATTGTATCCAGAAAAAAATAAAACCAATGCGGTCACCTGCGGCCGCGGGAATAATCAGATGTCAAAAATTGATTAATTTTTTTTGCGTATTTTGCAAACATTGTTCGTTTCTGGCCAATTATTTATGTATTTTAGGTTAGCGCTCCATACTTTAATTCGAACTATTATATAACATTTCAAAAAAGTTAATCAAAATCGAGTAATTTTTTTTTATAATTGCTGTTTTACTCATGAAATTGCACGCATACATGGTTAGTTCAAAATGCAAATCCTATATTACTCAGTATAATGTACAAAATAAACATGCACGTACCTAAAACGTAAAAAAAAAAAAAAAAAATTTTAGTTTTTCGTTTATGCTTACTAAAAGTCACCGGTAATGGTTACCGACATTACTTACCTACCACTGGCGGGCATTATCTGCATAATCGATTTCTTGCTTTGTATTTTCAAAACTGGTTTTGCGACAGCATTTTCACAACCGCGGTTGTTGAATGCGAGGCAGGATATAAACAAACGAGTCACATCTGATACTAGCTGTGACTGGTCGCTAGCTGGTCGCTTTGTTCCTGACAAATCCTGACAACAGGATAACTCGTATATGCATGCAAGTAACTACCCCCTAAAAATAAAAGTGATATAGCTCATCAATAATAATTGGCGTATGTTATACACCAATAATGTTTGTTATTGGTGTGTTTTAATCTTTCTGTCATCTGTATACGTATGATTTTCTACCAGAAAAAATGACTCATTTGTTTGTGCAGATTCCTGATTACTTATTACACGTTACTTAGCTCCCATTGGCGGACTTTATCTATACAAACAAATGAGTCATTTTTGATAAATGGCTGTGATTGGTCGTTTACTATTACCTTGCTCTTGCACATAGTGACTAATGACCTATCTGTTATGGCGTATTAAATACAGAGCAATGTTAATTTAAATTGATTCATCGCTAACTGTGAAGTACTAAAAATTACTATTTTGAATTTGCAATGGCTGGCTTAGGCACATATTTTGATATGTTCTTGATTCTTAAAGATAGTGGAAATCTTAAGGATTACAATAAATTGTGTGAATTTATAGTTTCCAAAATACCATGTGAAATATCTGAAGATGACCATCAAACAATTAAGGAGTTTTGTCGGCTATTCACCAATCTTGTAACTAAGAAGTGGAAAGATGCAAGCAGAAACTTGAAGACATTTATGAATCGGGAAAACAACCGCAAGTGGTTAGAGACCAATATTAATTGGCCTACTTGCAATACGGTTGATCTTGTTACTACAATGAGAATGCCAGAGGACTTAGTTGAAGAGCCGGAATTACTGCCGGTTGCTATTCCATCTGTCTGCACTGCGGAAGCAGGTACCTCTACTGTAAAAGAAGTTAGAGTGCCCTTTGCCGATTTGGGCAACAAACAGAAGAAAAGACGTTCCAGTGTCTTTGTTAACGATAACTCTGAAGAAGAACTACAGTATTATTTTATTTCCAAGTTAAAAGAAAATGGAAAATATGCTTTAGCGAAGATTGTGGAATATCTGTGCGAGACTCCCGAAGTTGTATCAGATGTAACAAAACTCCTTTTCAAGGAAGAAAAAGTAGTCAGTATAGCAGAGGATACATCTTTGGCTTTGTACACAGCCCTTAGCCTATCCAAATGGCAATACTTATCCTTGAGAATGTTTCTGAAGGATGAAAATTGTTCAGCTGCCTTTCCGTCTTATCACAAGTTACTTGACGCTAAAAAGAGATGTTACCCATCTGAAGAACACGTGGAAGTAACGGAAATGGGAGCTCACATAAGGTATTTATAAAATTATACTATATGTTGTTTTAAAATTTTTAAGCTTCATTAGCTTACTTTTATTAATTTATTTTATTTTTCAGGTTGCAAGGACTTCTTAACCACACAGTGGAAAGAATTTTGCTAGACTTAAGACCAATCACAAGTTCAACCAAAGAAGGACTGAAGTTGATATGGAAATGGGGCCTTGACGGAGCATCGTCACAGAGTAATTACAAACAAGTCTCAGCTCCTGAGTTTGACGATTCCTCTGTTGTATTGATCAGCATCGTCCCACTCCGACTAGTTGATGGGGGAGAAATGATTATTTGGGAAAACCCGAATCCTTGCTCACCACATTACTGTCGGCCAGTGAAATTCACGTTTACTTCAGAGACTGCGGAGTTCATAAAAGGGGAACACTTAGAAATGCAGCGCGAAATTACAAAATTGGTACCAACAAATTGTGGTGATGTGGAGATAGCCCACGAACTGCACATGACTATGATCGATGGGAAAGTGGCGAATATTATTGCAGATGTACCTTCATCAGCAACGTGCCCCATTTTCTTGGCGAAACCAAGTGAAATGAATAACTTGGAGCTTTTGGCCACGAGACCGCTTCGACAGGATTTGTACCAATATGGAATTTCATCGTTACATATGAAGATAAGATGTATGGAGTGTCTACTTCATATATCTTATAATATGGACTTCCAGCGCTGGAGTGCTCGTGGCGATCACAAGGAATTGAAGCAAGCAAAGAAAAATGCCACACAACAAGAGTTTCGGGAACAGACTGGAATACTCATCGATATTGTAAAACAGGTAATTTTTCCTTTAATTTGCTTCCTTTATATTATATACTCGTCTGTTTTTGTATGCCCTACTAACTTAATTTCTTCTTTGCAGGGCTTTGGAACAACTAACGATGGAAACACTGCAAGACGTTTTTTCCGAGATTATAAAAGATCATCGAGAATCACTGGAGTTGATGAAGATTTGTTACTCCGATTTTCTGTCATTCTGCAAGTTATATCTTCAGGAAAGAACGTCAATATTGCGAACTTCAGACGTTATTGCAAAGAAACAGCAGAACTGTATGTGCATCTCTATCCGTGGTACTACATGCCTGTTAGTGTCCACAAACTTCTGATGCACGGAGCAGATATTTGCAGTCATTTTTCAGTTCTGCCTATTGGTAAGTAATAATAGATCAAGACAAATGAAATATAAAGCAGTTAACTAACTGTAAATCTATAAACACTAAAATAATAGTTTCAATGTCAACTTCAACGTATAATTATAGCATATTTTTTATTATTTTTAGGGTCCTTGTCGGAGGAAGCTTCCGAGGCTCGTAATAAAGACTTCCGGAACGTAAGAGAGAAGAACACGAGAAAGACAGGAAGGATCCAAACAAACGAGGACATACTACACGGGCTTTTAATAAGTTCAGACCCCCACATATCATGGCTTAGACCAAAATTTTCAAAGCCTAATCATCTAGAGATGCTTCCTGAGGCAATTCAGTTGCTCGAAATAGACTCGGAGTGCGTATACGCGGAAGAAGAGTAGAAAATGAAAATATACCAGATCCAATGCTATAATTTTTTATTTATTTTATCCTTTAAAAAACTACATATAAAACAGCCCTTTTCAAGGCTACACATTTATCTTATGTTTCTGGTAGAAAATCATACGTACACAACTACATAAGATTAAAACACACACCAATAACAAACATTATTGGTGTATAACATACGCCAATTATTATTGATGAGCTATATCACTTTTATGTTTAGGGGGTAGTTACTTGCATGCATATACGAGTTATCCTGTTTTCAGGATTTGTCAGGAACAAAGCGACCAGCTAGCGACCAGTCATAGCTAGTATCAGATGTGACTCGTTTGTTTATATCCTGCCTCACATTCAACAACCGCGGTTGTGAAAATGCTGTCGCAAAACCAGTTTTGAAAATACAAAGCAAGAAATCGATTATGCAGATAATGCCCGCCAGTGGTAGGTAAGTAATGTCGGTAACCATTACCGGTGACTTTTAGTAAGCATAAACGAAAAACTAAATTTTTTTTTTTTACGTTTTAGGTATGTGCATGTTTATTTTGTACATTATACTGAGTAATATAGGATTTGCATTTTGAATTAACCATGTATGCGTGCATTTTCATGAATGAAACAGCAATTATAAAAAAAAAACTCGATTTTGATTAATTTTTTTGAAATGTTATATAATAGTTCGAATTAAAGTATGGAGCGCTAACCTAAAATACATAAATAATTGGCCAGAAACGAACAATGTTTGCAAAATACGCAAAAAAAATTAATCAATTTTTGACATCTGATTATTCCCGCGGCCGCAGGTGACCGCATTGGTTTTATTTTTTTCTGGATACAATACCACTAGGGCTTTTATAAAATATCAACAAAAGCCGTCACTATTTCACCCAACTTGAGAAAAATAATAAAGTATGTTTTTCTCCATACAAGAAAAAAAAGATTATTTTTTTTCTCGAAAACTATGCATCCTACGGATTTTCTTTATAGAATAGATGTTGTTAGGATAGTTAAGACCTATTCTATAAAAAAAAAACAGCCCGAAATTCCGACTTTCGGTCCTAAGTCCACCTTTTTTCAAAATGGGACCACTGTGCGGCGCTGGCCGGCCGGCCGCCAACGCCGCTCGCGGTATTCTTTTCTTGCGTCGCCGTCGGCTGTTAAGATATCATTTAAGAAGTTTTACTTCACTTTATGCACGCTTGACTCGGGGAGTATGCTGAGACGAGTGAATGCGTGACGAGGCGAACGGAAGTTGAAGTTGGTTCACGTAGATCTCCATTGTCAACATAACAAAGTAAAAAAAAATTATTAATATAATGGTATGTCCGGTAAAATGATAATTTACAATTTTCAAGATTGCGACATTAACATTAAACGAAGTTTTACCAGCCGATTGATGGAGCTAAAGAAGTATTTCTTCAGTCATGTGGTGTAGTCGTTTTTTATATATTGTTTGACCTTGAGATCTTTGCCTAAACTATCTTTGTGCAAAATTTCATGAACGTGCGTTTAGAACTTTAGAAGTTATAAGGCTGTATGTGTACAGATACAGCCTTATAAACTTCTGAAGTTCTCTTCGGTTCATGTCTGTCTGATTCAGACGGACATGACGATCTCATCCTCCTTGTATTGTTGTTCTCCTCCGGGTTCCTCGTAGTACTACGGAACCCTAAGAAGAGGGAATGTGATAGTGGGTGAAAATGCTTTGCAGACCGTATTATTACTACCAATACATTTACTGCGCGTTATATTCAAAATACATATAACCAGTTTGGTAGAGGACTGGAGGTGAATAATACGAAACCACCAACGAGATATTTTCATGTTGGTACAATAGATTAGAAAAAACAATTGATTAGTTGGTACTTATATTTTACGATAATACCAAATAAAATATGTAGCTAAGCAAATTATTTAGTTAAGTAGGTACCTACTGAAAACCTTTATCGCAAGTTAACTCGCACTTGATCGGTTTTAGTATTTGTTGTTACAGTACAGCACACATATTCATATGCATCACATATTCAGTGCAGTACAAAGTATGCACTATAGTCATACTATCAAGATTGATTGAGAATACCTAATAATACCTATGTATTATAGTTTTTGATATAGGTATATAGAGAAAAAAATAAAACCACTAAGAAAATACGTCTCGTATTCTTTCTTGGAGTCACTGTATTGTACAGCCAGGAATGCGCGACCAAATAACGCACAGAGATCGTTTTGTACGATGATCATAATACCGGTGTACACGAATTCCTAGCTGTACATTTCAGGTCATGCATTACTGCCTGTACCAATTTTGGCAATTATTTACGATTACGTACGAGTACGACCCATACCAAAGATACATGCTCGATCCTATACAAACTTCGAGCAATAACAAGCATGGAGGACTCGTATTGAATCGAACATTTGCAAGATATCTGATCGTTTTCTTCTTACTTACTATGTAACGAGAGAGACAGAAAAAGTGGTACACAATCTGCCCTATCTTGAAATGTTGATGAAGCCGAGTTTGGTATAGAATCACTGTTGTTATGTATTATTATTATAGTGATGGACACAGTTTATCGGTTAATGAATCGGAAATATCGTTCTCTTAATGATAATCAATGTAGCTTGGCCGATTCACAGGCGTATGTTAGAAATATCACTCAATACTTCTTGAGATTTCGTGATAGAAATTTGTTTAATGTTAATATTGCCATCTTGACAGTTTTAAATTTGCATTTTACCGGAGATACCGATATAATAACACAAATTTTAAGTAATTATGGACAAGGAAATCTATGTTAACCAACAACTTTCAACTTACATTTGCCTTGTAACGCACTCACCAGCTTACTTCCTTTTTTTTGAGGGGGAGAATGCCCTCGCACTTCGTGGTGGCAGGGGGTATGTGGGACTCGAACCCACTAAAACCCCCAGGCGATCCGACCGCCGCCAGGATGGGGCGAGACGGAGACGCACTGCATTAACCATCTCGCCCGGTGGGCCCTTCCGGGCCTCTGCGCCAGTGGGTGGGTAACCTTACACCTCAGTTACCCAACCCAACAGACGTGTGGGCCATGTGAGTGCAGCGGACCAGCTTACTTCCTAAGTCAAGCGTGCATAAAAAACGTTTTACTTCAACAAATTGTTATCTGTAAAGTCTTACAGCCTTATTAATAAACGGGTAGTAGTTTGGGGTTAGTTACTTCAGCTTTTGTCCTTTTTTTGCTACTGGAATATTTAGCCTGATCGAAAAAGACAAAAGATGGTGTAACTAATCTAAAGCTACTCGTATATTATCGTATATTTCACATTCTCGTTTGCACGCTTAGCTCAGGCGGAACGTGACAATTTTTAGAGCGTTCATCGATTTATACTATACGTTATCACATCAACAATTGATGATGAAACCTTCTTGCCCATACCTACACATTGCACAGTCCGACATTTGGAAGCCATATACGTTAATACTGGTCCTCTATAATACTTTGGTCGTGCATTCCTGCCTTCCTCGTTTTAACTCTTTAGTGGCGATAGCGTATGGTACGGCTACACCATCGAGCTTTGGCGAATATTCGCGTCATCGCGTAGCTGAATACTTAAAGGTGATGATTTCTACCTACCTATTATATAATATAGATAGACAGAAAATGCTTCATGGCCATTGCACAAACAACAAATGTAGTCGATTGAAATGAATTTAATGAATGCTAGAGACTAAAGATGGGCCAGTGAAATAAATATGTCGATATTTTTAACCAGTATCGATAACTATCAAGCGATAAATATCAATATATCGTCAGTGTTCGTATGATTCATACATATTCCCAACATGATTCTTTAAAGTTATGCGTGACAGAGGGGAGGGTGTTCACAAAAATAAAGCAAGAAAATCCAGTATAATTATGTTTATTACCACTTGAAATAATAAAAGCATACTATCTACTTATATGCTTTTATTATTTTTTAATAGGAATGTCAAACTATAATAGGTGATAAAATAATATTCTATAAGTATATATAATAAATATAGTACTACCTATTTAAAGGTAGTCTTTAGATAGGTATTTAATTAAGGAACTTAATTCATTGTCTAGGGTTGCAGTCAGTCAGCCACCGAAGCTAAATATTTTTAGTCGAAACCTTGCCAAGAACGATATTTCATTACATGTGAAAAAACGGTTGGGTCTGGACACATATACTTTTCTATGTCTGACAGGGACCGGGTCATCACTTTCATCTTCAGAACTACTAGACTCCGCGATTATTTCCCGGACCAGGGATAATATAATACAAGTTTGATAGTTATTTTTTACGCATCTAACAAACATTTAACATAAACAATGCCACTAATCAGCGAAGCGTGGGCATTTCGTTACGGTTAACAGTTAAAGTTAATTGTCAGATGGTGCAACAATTTTTGTGTCCAACCGGTTCTGAAATATTAATGTCGGATATTGCTAAAGCAAGATGGTGCAACTAACTCTTAGTATTTTCGAGTACGCAGCCAGTACTCTTGCAGTTATATTGCATTTCGTTGACAGTTCCTGTGTGAACCCGGAGGCGGCGGGTTCGATTCCCGCGGCAGTACAAGTATTTGTGTATTGAAAAAAGCGCAAATACATATCGTGTCTGAGTGTTGTAGGACCATGGTCCTCGTAGTTCCTGGGTCCCTAGACACAGGGAATCCTAGTTAGGGTCCAGGATCTATGTATGTGATCGTTGGGCATTATTATTATTATTTCATAAAGATTATGGCAGGACTTTTTAAAGTTAACGATGCGCGAGGAGCATGCAAGTAGTATATAGTAACATTCCAACATTAAACTCGCAACCAGATTGGCATTAATAAAATCGATATTACGATTATCGATATTTTTGCCCATGCCTACTAGAGAGCAATTTCTTTAAACAGTTAAAAAACCGGACTGTAAAGTGGAAATTATTGTGGGGCAGGCAACGCTGCTTAAATATAATATACTTTATACCAATGTCACAGAATATATAATAGTACTAGTGATAATCCAGTGTACAAGCTATCTATTTTCCAAATCTCATCAAAATTGGTTCAGTAGTGTTTGCGTGAAAGAGTTATAAACATTCATACATACAAACTCCTGTGTTTATAATAGTAGGATAACTATGTCTCTCTATTCTATTATATTCTTTACTAGTTGCGCCCCGCGGTTTTACCCGCAGATAAAGAGTATTTTAATTATTTGCTCATCCCACCGAAAAGTTTCACTTTTTCGGGATAAAATGTAGCCTATATGTTAACCCAGTGTATAAGCTATCTTGGTACCGAATTTCATCCAAATCCATTCAGCGGTTGGAGTGTGAAGGAGTAACAAACATACACACATACAAACTTTCGCCTTTATAATATTAGTATGATTTGGCCAATTTGGGTGTTTTATTTTGGTGCAACTGAAAATATTGAAGGTACTACATTTAGTTTCAACAATTTACTCGACTCATAAATATCCATCATTAAAAAATTCTTAAATTAAAAATCTTTGTCTTTAAATGTAGCTACATAATAATATGACAATTTTGTCACTTTCTCAGGTATTTTTCTCTTTCACTTTTTAGTGATCACTTTATCCACAGGAATGGTAGAAACATAATTACTTACCTATCTACATGATAGTTAAGCCTACAAAAATAAGTTGAATTATAATAATGACAAATAGTTAGTTGTTTCTTATAATTACTATACATACAAATAAAAAAATTGTGTAAATAAAGCTATGCTAACTACCCACACTGTTGGTAATGGACAGCTGCAGATCATGAGGTCAGCCGTAAGCCGGAAAATGTCCACTGTAGTTTAGATGCTTATCATGGGAAGGGGTTTGGGGTTTCTATAATCATAATGAGTGGCAAGCGCCTAAAATAAATTTGAAAAAAAAATGTTGAAAGGATAATCTGTTAAACTTGGAAACCATAGGATTTGGAATCTGTTGACATTAGAGTCTGTAATGGACATCTGTAAAATTGAGAACAATGAGTGTAGCTGCTTACTATTCCAAGAATATTAAGAATTGCATACAAATTTTCCTTTATTCCACAAACTAAAAACTTTATAATCACAAATTAAACTCACTCACCGTCTCCCATAGAAGGAACCTGATTACCCTGTGTTAATAAAAATGATAGGAAATAAATGAGGCAGTTATAAATGAGGCAGTTTGCAGTGCATGTGTGTAATAGGTATTATATTCAAGATATAATATAGCTCAATTCAAGTGCATTTAGTGATTTTGTATTTCCAAAAATTTTCAAATACAAGTTACAACAGAGTACCTATGGCGCCATAAAAAGAAATAGCAGTTGTTAAACAAGGCCTTTTCCATGATCATTAAGCTGTGAGATCTAGTTTTCAGTCTTGGTGAGGATTGAAATGAGAATTAGTACCGAACCACAAAAACTTGCAACAGTGTTTTTATACATCTTATGATTATACATTGTTAGTAGGAACATAATGTACTGATTGTGCTTTTTAGGAAAGATTATACAGACTTAGGTTTCACTACCTTTCAATGTGATTGTTTTTGTGTACTTTATTAATGTGATGATTTTATTGTGATTATAACACCATGCAAATCATGCATAGAAAAAGTTAATTTTTACAATGAACATTATGAATTTAGGTAAATACAATGCAAATTAATAATTAGTTGGTCATGAGCTCGTTAGTTTGAACGTTTTATAGGTACTTACGTTTATCAGTTCACAGACTCTCCCATTGTCTATTAGGCATTATGATGCAAGGTTTATCACTCCACAGTATTCAACGCTGCTTGCGCAGTTTACTTACAGGACCAGGAGCGCTTCGCCACGTTCGCTAAAGAATCATGGGCCTCTCTTCAAAATCACTGCCAGCCTGACAAAAAGTAGAGGTTACATTCTCTTGGTCTGACACGGCATAATGAGACCGCGTAGGGGCTTGCCAAATTAGACCAGCTTGGCGGACTCTGACTTCCCTTGAGACGACTGACCCCCGTAGATATGGGATTGGATTGACGTACGCCGTATGATCGAATTCTGAAACCAGTAATTTATATTAGCTTTTGCCAAATAAAGGGTAATTTATTGGGCAACGGACTATAGTGAAATCACTGTGGAAACCACAATTACACATAAAACTTTACATTTGCGACTACGATTAAGAAATATAAACGAACTGCTGTGAAGTGCTGTGAAGAAAATAATACTGTAGATTATAAAGACGTTAAAGATATTAAAGATAAAGCATCCCATTCACGCTTGTTGGCTCCTTTTAGGCTTATTATTATGGTAGCATCACATGTTAGCAATCTGGGGAACGAACAAAAGTAATCGGTCTGTGGAAAATTTTGACAGGATACTGCGTGCAAATAGGGCTTGCCGTTAAAATTGGTTTTACTTAGCAACCTGATAGTTTTTTTTTAAATAGAACTGCTGTTTCTAGCGTGATTAAATTAGAATACTATGTCTCCCGAAGAAACGATTGAAAGGTTCAAACTTTTAGGACTCAATGAACTAAAAGCAAAAGAAACTTTGAAAAATGTGAACGTAACAAAATTATTACTTGCGGCTCTGGAAGAGGTTAGAAAGTATTCTCTTATCGACTACGTCGCTTCTTTACTTATTAATACTGGAACAGATACAGCACTATGGAACGTTTTGTTGTGGGTAACCGATGCTCAGTAAAATTGTTAATAAAAAAAATTGTTGTAGGTGAATGTAGCACACTTACCGCCAGGCGTGGGGATGTTGATATACCACTTGGCGACCAAAATTAAACCTCAAATTGCGAATAGACTGGCTTTCGTCTGCAGTTACATAGTCCAAGGTAAATTGGACTCGAGCCTTCGCATCGATGCCGCGCTGGGGTACCTTCTCAGCACTGTAAATGAACCTAACATGGATATCCAAGCTTTTGAAAAAGCTTGTGGCGTCGGTGTGACAGTGACACCAGAGCAGGTTGAACAGGCTGTTGAAAATCATATGGCCAAGCACAAACAAGAGCTGCTAGACAAAAGATATCGCTTCAACTCTGGTATTATTATGCAAGCAGTAAGGGCTGATCTCCCTTGGGCTGATGGCAAAGCTATCAAAAATGAGGTGGATGTACAGGTAAACATCAGGTACTATATGGATTAAAAGAATAATTTAAAAATAACACTTTTTAAACTTTTGCGACTTGAATTCATGTTGTAAAGATAAAGTGTCCCAGTCCCCTTGTGACCACGGCCAATGTAACTTGTTGAAATTATTAGGCTAGTCAAAATAATGTTATGATAATTTTAGTGAGCAAATAGATCCATTTTATCTTTGCAATATGAATTTAATAATAGATTTTCAATATTAAGAACTATAAAATTTTATAGTTCTTTATATTGAAAATTGTATTCTTGGTTATAATAGACATTGCTCTTATTCCATGATATAGCTTGCGCAAAACTTTATGAGCTCTCGGAAGTTAGCGTGTTACGCATATTATAGTTATTGTATGGCTGCTTTTACAATGCACTACACCATGCGCAACTTGGTACACGGGCCTAACTTCCAAGAGCTCAAAGTTTTGCATGAGCTATACAATCCTTCTATCTATAGTAATTTATTATACACTTATTTTCTAGATTTTAGACTTGTTGGGTCCTAAAACCGAGGCTGATCTAGCACCTATTCCTAAAATTGATAAAAAATCAAAAGTTGACCCTAGCAAAAAACCAAACAGAGAAGACTCAAAAGGTAGGTACCATACAGGCTTAACATCTCAAAACTTATTTGATAAAGAATTTAATTCCCCATTAATTAAACAAACTAGTGTGTTCTATTAATTAACACACTAGTGTGTTTAATTAATAAACCTACAGGTGCCCTGAAATTTATTAATTAAACACACTACTTTTTAACTTTCATGTACTTATTAAATAGAGGGTCTTTTTTTTTCTCTTTCCTTCATGAACTTTTAGTTTTCTGATATAGAAGCATCCTATGTTGATCTCGAGAGTGTCAGCAATGTGTGTGCTCTCATCCAAACATGATCAGCTAATTCAGGCATGAGAGTCACTAAATAGAAAAACAACATTTCATTTATCTATGCCTACTAATAGGGATAACAGAGTAGGGTATATCCCTAAAATAGCAGGATTTGTTGTAAAATCCTACTATTTTAGTTTCAATCTACTTAATAATTTTTACGTTATTTGGATATATTCATATTTCATAGACTAAACTTAAATTTAAAATTTAAATGAAATATACATTTACTATGTAATTGGTGTTGTAAAGGTTATCTGAAAGGTTTAAAATATTAATGTAAATTTAATTACAGCCAAGCCAGATCAGACTGATTCATCGGGTGATATTGGTGGTGCATCTTCTATTAGCGAATTGATGAAAAAGCTACCATTTCATGCCCCTGGGGAGAATTTCAAATCAGATGGATATAATGTGACACCTGAGACAAAAAGATTATTGGAGGAACACTTAAAAATAACTGGTGGTAAAGTGAGAACCAGATTTCCCCCTGAACCAAATGGCATTCTCCATATTGGACATGCAAAAGCTATTAATATAAATTTTGGCTATGCTGCAGCCCACAATGGTGTCTGCTTCTTGAGATATGATGATACAAACCCTGAGAAAGAGGAGGAGAAGTTCTTTGTGGGTATCAAAGATATGGTTGAGTGGCTTGGTAAGTTAAGATAAATGTTTAATATGGCATTATTATGAGACAAATACTGATCATGGTCACATTAAGTTAACTCATGCAATAGCTCGGTTGGTAGTAACCCTGCTGTCTAAACTGTAGGTGGTGGGTCTGAATCCCACCAGGACAAACATTTGTGTGATGAACATTGTTTATTCTGTGTCTGGTGTTATATTGTATTCTAAGTATATGTATTTACAGACAAAAAGTATATAAGTATTCTATCAGATAACTAGTTCCCATAGTACAAAGCTTTGCGAAGTTTGGCGCTAGATGGCGCTGTGTGAAATGTCCACATATATTTATCATTATTATTTTGTTAAAATAATTTACGATTCTCTCGTTACCAAAGTCTAAATTAATGTATGCAGGCTTTTGGCCAAACAAAAATCAGTACCTACTTATAACTAATAATGAACTTGAATAATGGTCCATTATTATACATATTTTTAGGGTACCAGCCTTACAAAATAACTCATTCATCAGACTATTTTGATCAGCTATATCAATGGGCAGTGGATCTAATAAACAAGGATTTAGCTTATGTGTGCCATCAGAAGTCAGAGGAAATCAAGGGGTTTAATCCTCCTCCATCACCATGGAGGAATAGACCTGTTGAGGAAAGCTTACAATTGTTTGAGGTAAAAACACTGTTTTCTAAAAAAAATTCAGGAAGCACTTAAAAATACCATATGATTAAAGTTTCATTCAAAATGACTTTCTTAGATTTCACCAATGATTCTTGTAGTCATTTTACAGGATATGAAAAATGGAAAAATAGATGAAGGTGATGCAACACTGAGAATGAAAATTACTTTAGAGGAGGGTAAGCAGGACCCAGTTGCATACAGAATCAAATTTAAGCCCCATCACCGTACTGGAAGCAAGTGGTGTATTTATCCCACTTATGATTACACTCACTGTTTGTGTGACAGCATTGAAAATATCACACATTCACTGTGTACTAAAGAGTTTCAGTCTAGAAGGTGAGGTTCAATTATCTAATCAAGGTAATAATCATCTTTTACATCGCCTTTACTATTTTCTATTTGCTGTATTTATTGTAAAAAGCTGGTTACTTTTCACCACCTCATTCAATGTTTTTTCAAAACTGATAAATAATAGCTATTTTTTTGCTCTAGGTCATCTTACTACTGGCTATGTAATGCTCTTGGAATATACTGCCCTGTGCAATGGGAATATGGTAGACTAAATGTTAACTACACTGTGGTCTCTAAGCGGAAGATAGCCAAACTCATTGATGAAGGAATTGTTAATGGTAAGCATTATTTGGAAACAGCCATTATGTTTGTTAATAGCCCTTATGTAATTGTTTTAAGATGGTTACAATTTCTTACTATAATCACTAAATAAATACAATAACCACAATAATAATGAAGGGATGAGATCAAAAAGGGTTTAACTGATTTTTTTCACAAAATGACTTATGGGTATCGTTGGATTCAGCGTGAAATTGTCTACAATAATACATTCTCAAAATACCAAAATGAGGCTAAAATCTCGAGATTGTCAGTATAAAAGCGGTTTATCTGACATAAGAATACAGTCCGCTTAGCATAAAAAACATTATTATATTTATTATATTACATTTTTACAGTGATTGCACGAATTAGTACTATATTTTGTATTTTAAAATAGAATTAATACATTTTCAAACAACTGAAACGTATATAAACCTTTTCTATTACTTAATAAGCACTATACATTAAAACGAACCCATTGAAGTTTAAAGTCAATTTTCTCGAAACTATCAATTTGACAGTTAAACCCTTTTTGTTCTCACCCCTTAAATTGTGAACTGTATTAAAATATATTTATTGAATACAATTAATAGAGTGCAATACAGTGCTGTTTGTCTTAGTTTTAAATTCTGAACGGAAGAACTGATAGGTGTAGTGTGTAGGTTCTAAAATGCTTGTACCTTAGGTAGGAATAACCAATAACTTCCTGTGACTGACTAGACAGACCTAGTCATCCTAACCTAGCCTAGTATCCCTTATTACGAGTCTATTCAAATGTAAATTACTGTACTCGCTATTGAGTATCGTAAAATATTAGCGCGGGAAAATGAAAAAGAACGCGTCACCGCATTGTATTATTTTCCAAAATTTGTTTTATTGCAGTGTTAGTGCATAAAATTGGTGGCATCTTATTCGTTAAGTGCTCGATTACAGGGTGAAACGTTTCTTTTCGTGTTGTTTCCAAATTTACATAGAAGCTTCTGGTATAGTTGCCTCCATCTTACTAGGAGTATGACTTGACTAGACTAGACTATGACTTGACTTGATGATTTGGACTGTCACTTGACTTGACACATATAATATTAATTAACTTGAGAAATTATATCAATTACTTGACACTGGGTAAATACACAAAAATGGGGACCTAAAACAAAAACAAAAAAAAATATATATATATTAGACCTATAATTGTAACTAACGATTTCATAATGGAGGTCCTATAAATATTTTACGATACACGATAGAAGGATGCAGTAATAACCGACATTCCACAGAACAGGAGAAAAATTACGTTCGCGCCCCGATAGACACACCTTTCTTGACACTTCTCATACAATTCAAGCGAGTCACGAAACAAAACCTTATGGTTTACAAATACAATACAATAATACTTTATTGAACACCAATATATAACAATGCACATTAAATAAATTACAAAAGAATGGTAGAACAACGGGCGGCGCATTAACAGAAATTAAAGAGCTAAAATTGCGGCTGGTTTTGTTATAACTTACATACTAAAAACAACAATGAGATAACATAAGTATAATCACTTAAAATGGTTTACATGCGCAGTTGGCATATAATATATCCAGTTTTGTTATTAGTGTTTTCGCTAAGTGCTCGGCACTTTCGCTTCAATTGGGGTGCGAGTAGTTATATCGTGATTTGTTTTCCTCGCGCCTATTGCTCGCGCAAAACTTTATGAGCTGTCGGAAGTTAGCGCGGATGGCTGCGCAGTACGCACATTATAGTTATTATATGGCCGCTTTTACAATGCACTCAACTGTACCATGCGCAATTTGGTACTCGGGCTAACTTCCGAGAGCTCATAAAGTTTTGCGCGAGCTATACTAGGGGTAGTGATTGTTGGTAGACTGGGACGACCCGCGGCTGTACACGCTGTCAGCGCTGCGGAGGCGCGGGGTGCCGGCGGGTGCGGTGAACTCGTTCTGCGCCGCGCTCGGCGTGACGGGCGCGCTCGGGGCCGTCGACCCCGCCATGCTGGATGCCGCCGCCAGGGACGCGCTTAACCTCACCGCGCCCAGGTGACCGCTACACTATCATTGCACTATCATTACCATTACATGGGACCATGGTCCTCGTAGTTCCTGGGTCCCTAGACACGGAATCCTAGTTAGGTTACAGAATCTATAAGAATAAGAATAAGAATATTTTTATTGCTCAGAAAAGACAAACAGAACCTTAAATATACGATAGGTAGGTACATTAACAATTCATATTTTCCTGATATTAACAACAGTTATGTATTATTATTATTACCTGTTGGGTCTAGTGCTCAACCCTATACGGGCAACACACGAAGTATCATGACCGGGATCCCACTATAATTCCCGAGGAGGGCTGACGTCTAAGAAGCTATTTTTCAGCAGCGTGATCAGGGAATGCTCTACATACCCCAATAGTGCTACATAGTTTGGCTTTTAAAATCCTATTTCTGCTCTGTAAGCGATGTCGCCTGCCCTAAACCCAATGAAATTACTGGGCAATAAGACTTTATGGTCTGCTCTTAGTCTAGTGATCTTATTACTTGACTATGCTGATGTCTCAGGATGACGTGCGCAGTGCAGAGTCACGCGAAACTTTACATTAGAGTTCCGAGAAATATTGCAACGGCTATGGGCGGCCGTGTCGCTTAACATCAGATGAATGACTAGCTCGTCACATCGTTCATTAACATAGACAACATAGTTATTATTTGGTCAAGTAGAAATCGAAACTCGTAGTTGAAATGTGACGAAAGACAAAATTTGTTACAGAATAATGGTGGTGTTGAATCCACTGAAAATCACAATAGAAAACTTCCAGAGCGACAAGCCTGTCCAAGTGGCCGTGCCGGACTTCCCGAACGAGCCGGAGAAGGGGTCTCATAGCGTCGTGTTCAGCAAGGTCGTGTATATCGAGAGTACGGACTTCAAGGAAGAACCGGAGAAGGGGTTCAGGCGTTTGACCCCCTCTCAGACCGTTGGATTGAGGCATGCTGGATTTGTGATTAAAGTAAGTGTATGAAGACATTTGAGTCGTGTGCTAATTGAAGGGTTGAGAATAAAAAGGGTTTAACTGTCAACTTGATAGTTTCGAGAAAATTGACTTTAAAGTTCAACGGCGTTATTTTAATGCAGAGTGCTTATAAGGTAACAGAAAAGGTTTATGTTAGTTTCAGTTGCTTGAAAATGTATTAATTCTATTTTAAAATACTAAATTGTAATGCTTTAAAAAAATGGCAACTAGTTTCCCTATTAGGGTTCCTATTGGGAACTGTAAGGGAAACACTGCACCTGGTTCATTAAATGTCTTTATTGTTAAGACAGTTTGTCAAGTATTAGGTAAGTAGTAAGTATTTAAAATGATGACAAGTAGTAAGTATAGTATATTCTATATGTAGTATATTTACAAGGTAGGTTTTGGGCGCCGTTGAATTACAATGCAGTGCTAGCCGGGCTATTAAGAGACTTAACAGGGTGTGTGGCTCGAGCTAGTAGCACATACCTGCTTTGCAACCAGATAGCTAAGTTAGTTGGTAGTAGACAATACAAAAGTTAAATAAAAACGATCAGCTAGCAAAATGCTGGCTGACCGTGGTACCGGAAGGGACCCAACGGCACAGGGGGGCTGAGCCGGGCCCAGGACAGTGCAGACGGTTGGTGTAGACCCGTGGTATGAGGCTGGCGCTTCCTGGAGCCTGGTCTCTCAGCGCAGACCGCTGGTGACCTCCGGAAGCAACCCAACGGCACAGGGGGGCTGATCTGGGCCCAGGACAAGGCGGACGGCTGGGGGTAGACCCGTGGCGCTAGGCCGTCGCCTCCTGGAGCCTAGTCTCTCAGCGCAGACCGTTGGCGACCTCCCGAAGGGGGAGCGTTAAATTTGATTTTAAGATATAAAAAAAAAAAAAAACCCTGTTGAAGAACAGGAAAGAATTAGTTTTATTGGCACTTTTACCATGAAGTCTACGACTTGATGCACATTTATATTTAAAGATGGGGAAACTTACCCTGTAGAGGGGTTTTTCTTTCAATAGAGAGCGTGAGCTACAGGCTCACGCTGAGCGTGGTGGAGGTCAGCTCACTCCTACCACGAGGGTGACGCAGCAGCGGCCAAATGGAGGCAGCGACTTGCTACGACCCAACAACTCAGACGCAGGGCGCAGCTGTCTGCGGAAAGATGGAACCGGGTGAAGTTACCGGATTCTGAACACGGCACGGGGATGGAACCCGGCCCTCAATTATTATAAAATCTCATGGAAAACTCACCTGCAGCAAAAGAAGAGGTAGAATTGGCCGTTTGGGGACAGGCCCAACGGTCAGCAGCTACGCCCTCGCCGAAATCAAACAAACAAAGGGAGCGGCCTCCGACTTTTAAAGTCGTAACCGTCGTTCTGACTGGGCGGATTTTCGTCACGAGATCCCCCTCCCAGCCAATGCAGAATTCTCTCGAAAAGTGGTTGCCTGCATCCCTGACCACAAAAGTTGCTACTTCGCGTATCACCAAAAGCGAGACTCAAACTAGTGAACCAGGGACTGCACTTTTCCACACGAGCTCTCACTACGAAGGTTGTTTATTCCAGTCTTTTCTATTATTATTTCCTACAGAAAACGATTCGCTTGTTATGGTTTTAACTTGAAATTAGGATACAGAATAAACTATTATTATCAAAATTTGCACATTTCTCTTCGGTTAGGGTCACCCAACAATAACGTCATATGTCAACTTTAATTTTGACGTCGTTGATGTGACAACCAAACGTGACATTGACATTTCGTGTCGGAAA
This sequence comes from Ennomos fuscantarius, assembly GCA_905220475.3. Lineage (NCBI taxonomy): Eukaryota > Metazoa > Arthropoda > Insecta > Lepidoptera > Geometridae > Ennomos > Ennomos fuscantarius. Next base: position 8,611,844 of record HG992029.1, read on the forward strand.
GTTATGGTTGTTGTTGAGTTCTTGAGACTGACTTGTGCCGGAGCATTATTTAGCCAGCCACAGGTTAAGAAAATTGAATCGAACCAATCTCAATTGAATTATTCGAAGAATGAAAAATAAGCCGTTACAGTACCCGTCCAACCCGGGTAGAATTCACGTAGTGAATTCGAAACGGCTGTCCCCAGCCGGTAACCTTAGTTACAAACAAAAGACAAATGACACACCAATGACATGGAAAATGTCATTAATGATTCCACCAGAATATTTTAATTAGGTTTAAAGAAAAGAGCATTTAACACTAGACACGGACGACATAATTAAAATATAACTTAAATCTATATATTCCTACACCTGCATGCGAAGGTAAATAGAGAATTAATTAATATTAATACACTAAGAATATCAAAAATTGTACCACTGGCTTGGGTTAGATGCATAAATTAGCGAATAAGTTAAAGATATAATACATTCTAATAATAAATTGAACGAAATTAGTTTTGATGTATAACCCCGCAAAAACCCCTATATAAAATAATAGTTTTTGTATGTACTGTAATATTAGAACTTGAGTGTACTGCATTTACCCCGGGGTAATTATGAAATTGACTGGACATCAACCGAGAGTACAATTTGCCATAATTAAGCACCCGTTATAAGCAAGCTATTGTTCTGCGAGGGAATCACTGGAGTTGACTGGATTGTTTGCCAAAGTACAACTAACCGTGAAAAATAATGCTATCCCCCTAGTTAGTAAAAAATTGAATATCAGTAACCCCCTTTATTGGTGTGATAGGCTTCTTGATAGAGGAGTTCACTCACCGCTCCTGTAGGCTTAAGTTTGTGTTCTAGGCTTATTGATAAAGGAGTTCACAGAACCGCTCCTATAAGTATAGTTTCCTACTAGTCCGCTTAGCTACGGAAGTAGAAGTATAATTAGTCCTGTTATCCGCTTAGCTACGGTAACAAAACCATCAAAAGTTTAGTGTTCTAGGCTTATTGATAAAGGAGTTCACTAACCGCTCCTATAAGTGTAGTTTCCTACTAGTCCGCTTAGCTACGGAAGTAGAAGTATAGAGTCCTGTTCTCTGCTTAGCTACGGTAACAAAACCATCAAAAGTTTAGTGTTCTAGGCTTGTTGATAAAGGAGTTCACTAACCGCTCCTATAGGCTTAAGTTTGTGTTCTAGGCTTGTTGATAAAGGAGTTCACACAACCGCTCCTGTGGATTATTCTAATGACCTTAGTCTGGTGATGTTATAAACATACATAGATATTTGTATACAATATATATTTTAGATATGAATTAAATTGACTATTTCTAAAGAATTATTATATTATTTCCTATTACACCAAGCCAGGTTACAGAAGACAAAATAAAAAGAAAAGAAAACTAAAAACTATGGTAACCACCCATGGCCAGTCCATCCTTAACTAGAATTTAATATTTACAAGGACTAAACCATTCTACCTTTTATATCCATCCTAACAGTAACATCAAACCGAGAAAAAACCAACTCCCAGGATCCTACCAAGAGCAGCCGACTGCTGTCCGGGGGTGCTATCATACCTAATATCCAACTATTAACCTTATCACACAGAAAAACAAACCAAAGTAAAATCCATCTCCCAGGACTACACAAAGGCGGCCCAAAGCCGTGTCCGGGGGTTTGGCTATCATTCCTAAATTCCAACTATTTACTTTATCCAACCGAAAAAACAAACCAAAGTAAATCCATCTCCCAGGACTACACAAAGGCGGCCCACGCCGCGTCCGGGGGTTTGGCTATCAAACCGTTTATAGGTAAACGAGAATGAGTGAAATAAAAAAAATTAAAATTGGGATTCCATTAGTTAGAGGTTTTAAGGTCCTTTACATGCCAAATGCCCGCATCTCTACCGTTCTCGTCAACCAGCTCATATACCAAAGGAGACTTCTTGGTTTTAATCGTACATTTGGTATATTTAGGGGCCAGCTTTGCCGAGAAAAATTTCCCTTTGTCACTCAGCGGGAAAGTTCTTTTCCATACCGTTTGACCCACTTTGAGTTCCATGTATCTTCTCCGGAGATTATAATAATGCGCGTTCTTGGCGTGTGCCTTCACCAACTCCTCTCTGACTTTGCGAAAAATTCCGGAAAGCGCACCCAGTCGGCGTGCGTAATCCTCTCTCCGTGGAAAAGAAAGGTCTGAGAGGTCTAAGGGAGCCGAGTCGTAGAGATCTCCATTTGGTACGGCCTCACGCCCGTGCATTAATAAGAATGGAGAATATCCCGTAGCCTCGCTGACAGATGTGTTGATGGCGAACTCAATGTGGGGCAAATGCAGGTCCCATTCGCGATGATCCTCCTTTATAAGCGAGGATATCGCAGTGACAATGGTACGGTTTTGCCGTTCTACTGGGTTCACTTGCGGGCAATATCTAGGGCCCAAATGCACCTGAGGAACGTTGTATTTATGAAACAGGGCTTGTATTTCATTTCCAGTGAACTGAGTTCCATTATCAGAAATCACTGTTTGTGGAATCCCATGTTTCATAAAAACGTCATTCTCTAAGTGCTTGACGATGTTGGCTGCGGTAGCTCGACGCAAGGGGAACAGCACCACATATTTTGTGAAGCAGCACATAACTACGAACAAGTGTGTGTAGCGGTTTCTAGAAACCGGAAAGGGCCCTACCAGGTCTATACTCAATGTCTGGTTTGGCCTACAACATTGCTTAGGACTACCCATTAAGCCTGGTGTAGTCTGATTCGGGATTTTATGGGATAAACATGTTTCGCATTTTCGCACAAAATCAGCCACGTCCTTAAATAATCCGGGCCAGTAATACGCCAATGAGATCTTTTTGAAGGTCTTCTGTATTCCCAAATGTGCAGAAGTGGGTAAGCTGTGGTGGTCTTCAATAATTGTTTTCCGTTTAGACTGTGGTATTACTTCTTTCCATTGGAAATCGCGCACTAGATTATTGGCTGACCTTGTGTAACGAAACAATCTTCCGTCTTTTACCATAAAATTCCTACAAGACAAGGGTTTTTGCAGGCATTTAATATAGACGCTGTCGTACCAAGAATCACCAGTAGGGGTGAAAGAGGACGTGGTTGCAATAGCTGCAACCGGCGTTACGAACCGAGATAAGGCATCCGGTACCACATTATCCTTGCCTGCTCGATGTTCGATCTCGAAGTTGTAGGGAGATAGTCTGCAACCCCAGCGAGCTAATCTGCCGGTTGGGTTTGTTAAATTGAGGAACCATTTTAGGCTAGCATGGTCGGTCACAATTTTAAAAGGTTTGCTTCCTTCCAAGTAGGGCCTAAAATGTTCTACCGCAAACACAACAGCCAGGGCTTCCCGCTCTGTTGCCGAATAGTTCATTTCACACTTCGAGAGCGATTTGCTTGCGAAAGCAATTGGATGTTCGCTACCATACTGTAACGGCTTATTTTTCATTCTTCGAATAATTCAATTGAGATTGGTTCGATTCAATTTTCTTAACCTGTGGCTGGCTAAATAATGCTCCGGCACAAGTCAGTCTCAAGAACTCAACAACAACCATAACTTTCCGACACGAAATGTCAATGTCACGTTTGGTTGTCACATCAACGACGTCAAAATTAAAGTTGACATATGACGTTATTGTTGGGTGACCCTAACCGAAGAGAAATGTGCAAATTTTGATATTCTTAGTGTATTAATATTAATTAATTCTCTATTTACCTTCGCATGCAGGTGTAGGAATATGTAGATCTAAGTTATATTTAAAAAAAAAAAAAAAAAAAAAAAAAAAACCCTGTTGAAGAACAGGAAAGAATTAGTTTTATTGGCACTTTTACCATGAAGTCTACGACTTGATGCACATTTATATTTAAAGATGGGGAAACTTACCCTGTAGAGGGGTTTTTCTTTCAATAGAGAGCGTGAGCTACAGGCTCACGCTGAGCGTGGTGGAGGTCAGCTCACTCCTACCACGAGGGTGACGCAGCAGCGGCCAAATGGAGGCAGCGACTTGCTACGACCCAACAACTCAGACGCAGGGCGCAGCTGTCTGCGGAAAGATGGAACCGGGTGAAGTTACCGGATTCTGAACACGGCACGGGGATGGAACCCGGCCCTCAATTATTATAAAATCTCATGGAAAACTCACCTGCAGCAAAAGAAGAGGTAGAATTGGCCGTTTGGGGACAGGCCCAACGGTCAGCAGCTACGCCCTCGCCGAAATCAAACAAACAAAGGGAGCGGCCTCCGACTTTTAAAGTCGTAACCGTCGTTCTGACTGGGCGGATTTTCGTCACGAGATCCCCCTCCCAGCCAATGCAGAATTCTCTCGAAAAGTGGTTGCCTGCATCCCTGACCACAAAAGTTGCTACTTCGCGTATCACCAAAAGCGAGACTCAAACTAGTGAACCAGGGACTGCACTTTTCCACACGAGCTCTCACTACGAAGGTTGTTTATTCCAGTCTTTTCTATTATTATTTCCTACAGAAAACGATTCGCTTGTTATGGTTTTAACTTGAAATTAGGATACAGAATAAACTATTATTATCAAAATTTGCACATTTCTCTTCGGTTAGGGTCACCCAACAATAACGTCATATGTCAACTTTAATTTTGACGTCGTTGATGTGACAACCAAACGTGACATTGACATTTCGTGTCGGAAAGTTATGGTTGTTGTTGAGTTCTTGAGACTGACTTGTGCCGGAGCATTATTTAGCCAGCCACAGGTTAAGAAAATTGAATCGAACCAATCTCAATTGAATTATTCGAAGAATGAAAAATAAGCCGTTACAGCTTGGCGGCGCTGTTCCCAAGTTAGGGTGTCCATGGGATGAATATAATTTATCTCGGCCACCGTGCGTATATCCCTAGGGAATTTCCAGGGCAGTCTGTCGAGATCAGAAGGAGCCAAACCAAATGCCCGCCAGAAGTCCCAACCAAAGATAAAAGAAGTTTTCACGTCTGGAATAACGTGAAACTTTATAATCTTAACTGTATCTCGAAAAACCACCGGCAATAGAAGAGAACCGATAATTGATGAGGTAACCCCATTTACTGACTGAATCCTGCAGGAGTCCACGCAAGGAATGAGGGTGGCCCCCAGATTCAAGAATTGTTCATGTGAGCTGTCCCCTATAATCGATATACTGGAACCAGAGTCCAGTAGCCCGTAGCACGGTTGCCCGTAAACGTCGACCGTGAGAAATGGTCGATTATCAATTTTTTCATCACGGATTGTAGCTACTTTGTGTGAGTTAAAAAAGTGTTTTACTGTTTTTAACCAGTCCTGCCAATCTTTGGGGTCAAAATTGGGTGAGCTGGCTGAGCCACAATCCAACGTTACTAGTTTTTTTGCTTAGAACTAGTAGATGAGGTACCAGCCTCAGAGGGGTTTTTCTGGCACTGACATTGGCAGATGTGGGGTTTTACGTCCTGACCCTGATTTTTAGCACAGTTTGGGCATTTTCCTGTAACATAACCCCTAAGGCCGCAGCGAAAACAAACTGGATATTTAGGTTCCTTGCAAGTTTTCAAGTTATGTCCTTTTACCCTACATCTTGGACAGAACAAAGAAGAAGATGCTGGTTGTGGAACTACCGCGGTCGCCGCTACCTGACGAGTTTGAGGCTGACCCTTGTATGCCAGGTCCATTGCTAGAGTTTGCTTCGTTACTTTAGGCGGCTCTACAAAGTACTGGGCGCTAATTTGCTGCCTTTCCAACGCTTTGCACTTGTTCTTGAAATCCTGTAACGTCGTAATAGGAAAGAGTGCCAACCTATCCGAAAAAGCAGGGCGAATGTTCCGCCTAAGTATTCGCAGCTTCTCACTCTCGCTCAAAGGTTCTCGCAGTCTATTAAAGAAGTTCAACATGACCGAAAAGTACGCTGAAAAGGATTCATCAATACCTTGAGTTCGAGCCTTCAATTCCTCAAGCAACCTATAATCAAAATCAGGAGGCAAAAATTCATCTAAGAGCTCCTGTTTAAGCTCTTCCCATGAGGATATGGAGCTACGGACACCCCTATACCATACTAGAGCAGAGTCTGTAAACAATTCTGCCGCTGAATGAAAAACTTTCTTATAAGATAGTGAACGGGACAAGATTAGTTCATCAAGTCGTTCCAAATAGGTAACAATACATGTAGTGCCATTGTACTTATGATTAAGGGAGTTTATGTTCGCAGGAGGTACATAGGTGACCTTATGGCGACATTTCCTAGGTGCTGAGGGGTCACTATCAGTTGAAGAGTCTGACAAAGGCTCCTCATATTTAGAATGTACTTTCTTACAACGCCTAGTCACATATTCATTAGGATCCAATGCTTGTGACTCATGAAGACTAGGGACCTGTACTTGTGGAACAGGGTCCAATATATTTGTAATAGGAATATCTGACTTCTCTGTGTCAGACATTTTGTTTTAAGAATAATTTATGTATTGTCAATTAAGTTATAAATTGTATAATATTTTAATGAAGTAAATTTGCCTTATAGTATGTATAATAATCTTTCTGATTTCCTATATGGTTGCAATGCAGTTTACAATTGAATACTTCTAATGATTTAGGGTAGATATGATGTAGCACTTTGTGAAATTACAAGATTATTTCTTAATTCATAATGTTTTTCTTTATCAATAATTTATACCAAGTATGAACCTAAATACCACTTGGGCTGTAATTACTGGATTACAGCTGATAAACAATACAGTCTAGTAATGGAAAACTAATATTCTAATATAATAGTTACTTTGTTGTTATAACTTGTATGACAATAATTTTATTTTAATAGAATTTCCCAAGTAAGTACTCAAAATACAATATCAAAAGATTAACTATAGTAAAACTTGTAAAATTGTTGCTGTAGTACACTCCTAAAATAGCTAAATTTCCTATTATACAAACTTAAAACTAAAGGTTGAAGAAAACACAACACAAATTTCTTTTAATTTTGTTTTTCTTGTTACAATGGTTAGTATAAAGAGCTAACCTACCTATCTAAGATTTAGGTTGCAAAGCTAGGATGAACTAACCAGTTGAGGCGCCACTGTAATGCTTTAAAAAAAATGGCAACTAGTTTCCCTATTAGGGTTCCTATTGGGAACTGTAAGGGAAACACTGCACCTGGTTCATTAAATGTCTTTATTGTTAAGACAGTTTGTCAAGTATTAGGTAAGTAGTAAGTATTTAAAATGATGACAAGTAGTAAGTATAGTATATTCTATATGTAGTATATTTACAAGGTAGGTTTTGGGCGCCGTTGAATTACAATGCAGTGCTAGCCGGGCTATTAAGAGACTTAACAGGGTGTGTGGCTCGAGCTAGTAGCACATACCTGCTTTGCAACCAGATAGCTAAGTTAGTTGGTAGTAGACAATACAAAAGTTAAATAAAAACGATCAGCTAGCAAAATGCTGGCTGACCGTGGTACCGGAAGGGACCCAACGGCACAGGGGGGCTGAGCCGGGCCCAGGACAGTGCAGACGGTTGGTGTAGACCCGTGGTATGAGGCTGGCGCTTCCTGGAGCCTGGTCTCTCAGCGCAGACCGCTGGTGACCTCCGGAAGCAACCCAACGGCACAGGGGGGCTGATCTGGGCCCAGGACAAGGCGGACGGCTGGGGGTAGACCCGTGGCGCTAGGCCGTCGCCTCCTGGAGCCTAGTCTCTCAGCGCAGACCGTTGGCGACCTCCCGAAGGGGGAGCGTTAAATTTGATTTTAAGATATAAAAAAAAAAAAAACCCTGTTGAAGAACAGGAAAGAATTAGTTTTATTGGCACTTTTACCATGAAGTCTACGACTTGATGCACATTTATATTTAAAGATGGGGAAACTTACCCTGTAGAGGGGTTTTTCTTTCAATAGAGAGCGTGAGCTACAGGCTCACGCTGAGCGTGGTGGAGGTCAGCTCACTCCTACCACGAGGGTGACGCAGCAGCGGCCAAATGGAGGCAGCGACTTGCTACGACCCAACAACTCAGACGCAGGGCGCAGCTGTCTGCGGAAAGATGGAACCGGGTGAAGTTACCGGATTCTGAACACGGCACGGGGATGGAACCCGGCCCTCAATTATTATAAAATCTCATGGAAAACTCACCTGCAGCAAAAGAAGAGGTAGAATTGGCCGTTTGGGGACAGGCCCAACGGTCAGCAGCTACGCCCTCGCCGAAATCAAACAAACAAAGGGAGCGGCCTCCGACTTTTAAAGTCGTAACCGTCGTTCTGACTGGGCGGATTTTCGTCACGAGATCCCCCTCCCAGCCAATGCAGAATTCTCTCGAAAAGTGGTTGCCTGCATCCCTGACCACAAAAGTTGCTACTTCGCGTATCACCAAAAGCGAGACTCAAACTAGTGAACCAGGGACTGCACTTTTCCACACGAGCTCTCACTACGAAGGTTGTTTATTCCAGTCTTTTCTATTATTATTTCCTACAGAAAACGATTCGCTTGTTATGGTTTTAACTTGAAATTAGGATACAGAATAAACTATTATTATCAAAATTTGCACATTTCTCTTCGGTTAGGGTCACCCAACAATAACGTCATATGTCAACTTTAATTTTGACGTCGTTGATGTGACAACCAAACGTGACATTGACATTTCGTGTCGGAAAGTTATGGTTGTTGTTGAGTTCTTGAGACTGACTTGTGCCGGAGCATTATTTAGCCAGCCACAGGTTAAGAAAATTGAATCGAACCAATCTCAATTGAATTATTCGAAGAATGAAAAATAAGCCGTTACAAAATATAGAACTAATTCATACAATTACTGTAAAAATATAATATAATAAAATAAATATAATAATGTTTTTATGCTAAGCGATCTGTATACCTGTGACAGATAACCCCCTTTTTAGACTCAAAATCTCGAGATTTAAGCCTCATTTCGGTATTTTGACAATGTATTATTGTAGATAATTTCACGCTGAATCCAACGATACCCATAAGTCATTTTGTGAAAAAAAATCAGTTAAACCCTTTTTGTTCTCACCCCTTCAATTTTGAAGTCAACATATAGCTCTTTGGATTTTAATATCACACAAGGAAACCCCAAGCAAAAGTTCTGTTTCGTTCCCGTCGTGAGATTTTAAGCTTCATGCTGGTAAATTAAGAAATGTCTGACAAAAAAGTCTTTTAAAAAAGTTGCAAGTAGTTTCCTTATTACCCATTAATTTCAGGTGTCAAAAATAGTGAAAAATGATACAGGGAAGGTGACTGAACTGGTGTGTTCAGCCCAGCCAACCGAATCTGCCCAGAAACCAAAAGCGTTTATACATTGGGTGTCCGAACCTATCAGCGTGGAAGTTCGACTGTATGAACCATTGTAAGTTTTATGAAAAGAATCTATTAATATAGATTTCCTAAGCTAAACACATTACGTGCTGTTACTGAACAAACAGACTAGACTTATCATTAAATAAAGCGTGTAAATAGGTATTTTTGCTTATAGGAAAGTAGTCTGTTTGTTCAGTAATAGCTAATAATTTGTTTAGCTTAGGAATTGTGGTTCACCCTCAACAGCATATATTTTTTGATATGACGTATTTGATCACTCTTAAGCAGCGTCTTCGGCCCGTATTTATTGACTGGTCTTAGTTCTGAGAGCAATTTTGTTCTGCCTGAACTTATTATCTGCTGCTGCCTGTACTTATTATTTAATGACTGGCCCGATAGCTCAGTTGGTAGTGACCCTGCCTTCTGAACTGCGGGTTGTGGGTTCAATTCCCACCCAGGACAAACATTTGTGTGATGAACATCGATGTTTGTTCTGTGTCTGGGTGTTATATTGTATTCTATGTATGTATTTACAAACAAAGAGTATCTAAGTATTGTATCAGTTATCTGGTTCCCATAGTACAAGCTTTGCTTAGTTTGGGGCTAGATGGCGTTGTGTGAGATGTCCACACATATTATTATTATTTATTATTAATAAATACATAATTATTATTTTCTTTTAACTGCACTCTTAAGATTAATAATTACCTACTCCACTTGATTCAGTGAATAGGCCAAACCTGCCATGCTTACTCGATGAGATGTCGATTTTGGTTTCCTCAGTATTTTAAATTTTCTTTTTTTAGAGCGATGGCAAGATTAAATGAGTTCCAAAATCTCAACATTAATTAAATAATTTTGTTATTGTTAATTAGATTCAAACATAAAAACCCCGAGGATCCTAACGAAGTCCCTGGCGGTTTCCTCTCGGACTGCCGCGTGGACTCGCTACAGATCACACGCGGGTACGCAGACGCGTCTATCCGCGGAGCGAAAGTTTACGACAAATTTCAGTTCGAGAGGATTGGGTTCTTCTCTGTTGATCCTGATACTACGTCTAACGAGGTTAGTGCACGGCTGTACTCCGGCTAGAAACTATTCTAGGGAAGTTTATTTTCATCAGACAGTATAGCGTTTCATAACCTTTTGTTTTTGTTGAAAATATAGTTGTCTCACTCGCACTATTCAGTTGAAAGCTTAATGGGAGTGTAAGGCTATTTATTGAAAACGAAAGTGCTTTTGAAAATTATTTTTTTGCATGACAAGTTAGTACTTGATGTATAAAATCCTGAAATACGGATTGCGATTGTGATGAAGTGATTAATGCATTTTAACAAGATTTGCGCCAGCTTAACGCTTCAGTAATTACAGCTAGAAGTTCACCATTTGTTATGTTATCATCAATTCTCATTTTGAAAGTTGAGTAAATGGAGTAACCGGTGCGTTAATGTTTATGACCTTGCACTTTGACAAACAACTACCAACAACTGTATAAACGTAATTTTTTTATTTGTTTAACATGAATATTTGTAAAATACGCAGATGTTGGTTTGAAACGCGTTACATATGCAGAGGCTTTTAATTTATTTAAGACCTATTATTAATGTGTGTATGCCGAGTCTTGTTTTTTTTTTACTACCACATCTCTATCAATTACAGATAATAATATAGCTTTACTTTATTATCATTTTACATTTACATGTAAACAGTATAGCAAAAATATTTTTATTTGTTTGGATATGGCTTTTGTGTGTAAGTATTTATGCTATATATTTTTGTTTTTAATAACTCATTTATAGTTAATAAAATAATAAAACAAATAGCGCCCTAACTTTTATATTTTGTTACAGATTATTTTCAACAGGACTGTGTCACTCAAAGAAGATACCGGGAAATAATCAAGATCTTAATATAAGTTTTGTATTTATTGCTGTGAATAAAACTAACTAAACAATTAATTAATTGTAATTTAATTACTTATCACCCCACCACGTAGTAGGTATAAAGTACACGGTGAGCGTGACGTGTGTGTTCGTACGTGACAATCTTAATAAACTTTCGTCAATGGAACGGCTGTACCGGAAAAATTAGGTAACTCGTTTCCTATAAATTAAAAAATAACGCCCACTGATCACATATATAGATCCGGGACCTTAACTAGGATAACTGGTATCTATTATAGGGACCCAGGAACTACGAGAACCATGGTGTTAATACACCCAGATACGGTACTGATACTGATACAAGTATTTCCGCTTTTTTTCCCTTACACGACCGTATACTAAGTACTTGTACTGTCGCGAGAATGGAATCCGTCGCCTTCGGGTTATGAGCCGTCGTGCTCAACCGCCACACCACAGGATGTCATATATCTACATATTTCGTCGCAATAACATTCATAAATAATGTATGAGCTCAGTTCCGAGACACTGAACCGACTTATATCTGTAAAAACAAAGACGTTATATCTACTTTTAAGAAAAACTATCTCTTTTGTGTAGAAAAAGTTACATGGCCACATGGACATTAGAAATAGAAACAACGAAAATTAAATAATTTTTCACCGATATATCTTGTGGCGGTTTGTTGGGATTATTATATAAATTATCAGAAGTTACAGACGCTTCGTCGTGAAATTTACGATACGTAGGTGGTATATAGTATTGTGGCGATATCCTTGTGGCGAGTCCGATCGTCCTTGCCGAGTGCATGGGTGGCCACAGTGAAATAGAATCAGAGAGGTCACACAGACGGCTGTTTGGACAACACAGACAGCAGTTGTTGAGTAGTTTTGAATATTATCCAGAAGTCTGAAATACGTAATAGAACAATTCAGTTTCAGCATTATAAATGAATCCATAATTTACTCAACCGCTCACACTTCATGCATCTAGTGTAGAAACAAAGAATGCTTAAAATATATAAGCTGTTAATGATAAACATATTCTGAGATGATGTAAGCATATTAGTTACCTGTTATTATACTTTTTTGTAGAGTGTGATCATGAAAGATATTTAAATAAAAAATAAATATTCTATGATATTCACAACTAGCTTAATTTCAGTGTGAGGTCAGATTTGTACTTAGAATATGATACGAAAAATCAAGTAGGTACTGCATCATCATTATCATCAGCCTGCGACAGTTCGCTGTTGGACATAGGCCTCTCCCAGGGTACATTTGGAAAGTCGCGGTCTCCACTGAAGGACATGTCTACCCCAACGGTTGCTAGTTCTGCAGCTATTATGCCCAGTCTGCAGCCAATTCAGTTTTTTTTTGCTGGGCAATGTCGGTAACCTTTGTTTAGAAGCTTCTAATATAAAATACAGTATAAAGTATTATAAAGTACAATATAGTAAACAATAACAGCCTTATTAATAAACGGGTATTAGTCTCGGGTTAGTTACTTCAGCTTTTGTCCTTTTTTTGCTACTGGAATATTTAGCTGGATCGAAAGAGTAACTAGTCTAAAGCTAGCTCGTGTTTATTAATAAGGCTGTAAGGCTTTATTGGATTTGACTTTGGCTTGATTTGGACTAGACTAGACCTGAGCGGGACATGGTCTCTACCTTGGTGATTTAATACGATTATTTAATAAAAACTTAAATATTTACAACCTAAAACTGCCTAAATACACTTGTCGCATGGAGTTATTATAATTTAAAAGAAACCATCACGCAGTGAGCAAAATGCTATTTAGCACACTGCTTTCTAGTCGCAAAATAATCCTGATCGAGTTGCTGAGGCGAAAAAAAGTATGTTCAGTATTTCCGTTCGTCCATATAAAAACATTTTTTTCACATGATTTTTAAGTTTTTGATTTTTTTTAGTAGCAAATTGAATGTGCGTAGTAATCTTACGGCGCATTGCGTAGACTGTGGGCAAGGGTTGCGGCGCAGGCGGGCGGTATTGAGCGTGGGCGGCCGCCGCGCATGCCAGTCCGCCACTCCGCCACCGTCCATGCAATACGCGGCTCTGGTCACCAGGGCTCACGACACCGCTCCACTTCTCTCATCACCATGTAGATACGGTTGAACTTGCGACTCACCACCTAAATATAAGGTAAAATAATTTACGTTTGATTTCATCGCATTTCCATCCCGATACAATTCCATCCGTTCACCCTTCTATAATCTTTACCATGGTCTGCTAGAAATTGGTTCAAGTGCGTCATTTTGACGTGCATGTGACGTAATTAAAGGGAACCTTCATTTGCATAATTGTTTCGTGGTTTAGTTGTTTAGTTATTGTGATACCATTTCATATATACGTACTTAGTTGTCGTCGGAACTGGGTGGATAGGTTTCTTATAGCTACGTACATTATTATACATTCACATTCAGCCAATAAGAGGTCCGAATCCTATATAAATGTAAATCTGAGCACAGTCAATCTAATTACGAAGTCTATTTGAGCATATCAAACTCTTACTAAATATTGTTAAACGCGTCGAGTGGTCAGTTTTCATTTCATAATCAATTTTTATGCAGTGCTTTGATTTTCCAGTATAATACCAAGTATAAGCGCATAGGCGTTAAGTAGAGAGTGAATGAGTGATAATATTTGTCATCTATAATGTTTTATACATATTTACTTTTTAAAACAACTTCAAGTGTATAAAATGCAACACATACCTATTTTGACATTTACAATATCATCAAGCACAAAAAAAGGGGTTGTATTTGCCAGCTTTATATATAATGTACACCTGTCGCCACCGCCACCAGTTTAAATTATAATCTAGTTTATAATGTAACTAAAAAGATTTATGTTTTAAGGCGTTTCGCCTGCTTAGCGTAATCGGCAGACAAATTAGTATTTCGACATTACATATTGCGAAGAACAAAAAATTTACAACACAAGTTCATGAAATTGACAGACCTTATCTAACTTGTTATCCGCTCGTAACGGCAATGACTAACATCATAATGCAGGCACGATTGGTTAAAGGGAACAATATTTGCATATCTACACACATGATAGTGGCGGCACCCTCATTTTCCACAAATCCACATTAGGTAATACACCTACAAGTCTATTTTGTCCTATGAACTGTTATATTATTCGATAGAGATCAGGCGCGCATTCTTTATTTGATATGTTTTTATAATGTATTGAAACCACAGCTTTGCCCCATAAAAATCATCGAAGTTTTTCAGGTACAAATATTGCTTGCGTCAGTATGAAATATTTTTCAACAGACTTCAAAGAATATTCATATGTTTATTACCTCTTATCTCCGTTGCTCATAAACTGATTACGAATATTATTTTTTATTTGTAAGGATTTAATTTTTGATTGGTCCCATAGAATTTTGATCAAAATCGTTAGATGATGGGTACTCATCCAAATATTTCTCAGTATGAAATTAAAGTGATTAAAGTCGGTTAAATCCTTTTTTAACCGGATATTATTGAAATAGTTAATTTTTTATGAGATTTTAGTTTATTTCTTCTTTTCGATGTTATTATGACTGCCACATCACTTCAGCGCCATTATAATGCAAGAAGAAGCAGTTCATAAACCTTGATGAATTAAACATGGAGATACCTGCTCTGAGGCAAAGGTTGGCCATGGCTTTTATAATTATTGCTTTTATAAATATAATATAATTATAAAATGGATTTCATAAATATGCTAGAAAGAAATAAGATCTACTAGAACAGCACTACCCTGAGCTTGAACTCTGATTTTTACGAAATGATATCCGACACTTATACCAATACTTTGCATTTTTATACCTTAAACTTAAATCAAGACATATCAGTAAATATACAAATAAACAAAAAAGCTGTAAACATCTTTGAGCTTGATGCGATGTCACAATTTGAAAGTTATAAAAAAAAATATTTTCCCTATTTGCCATCAGATCCTGGTAGACCAATAAAAAGGTCTCCTCTCTTTAAAATTTTTAAGACCTTAAGTCAAGATTATTTGGCTCCATATATACTTATCACTCTTTCATATTTATGTAAGTACTTGGTACATATTTCTTTCCTCAATAAGAAACTTCATTAGAAATGTAATTTTCTCCTATCGTCGATGAAAGGGGAATCGAGCAATTTGATTGGATGCTGTCAGTATTATTATATTTCAAAGTGTGATGTTGTATATTTATTATGAGGCCTTTGTCAAAGGCTCTGCCGCAGATATTTGAGAGGGCAATTAGGGCCGCCAGTGGGTGGTCGGCTAAAGTACTGCCAGTCGGTTTGATTAAATGATATCAATTTCTATGCAATCTATTTGATTTTATCTCTGTTATATCAGAATCTTACTCTGTTCTTATAAATACAAACATGAGTTTATTTTTTTTAAACGATGTTTTATAGAGTAACGTCATAAACGCATCATCCTTACGTCCATGAGTAAGGTTCACTTGTGAGTTGGGAGGCACAAGGCATCTAAAGGGAAATATAGTAAAATCCCTATATACATACTAATTATAATTCGATATTATTGTAATGAGAATGAATACACCATTCACTATAGAACTTTTGTAACTTTCGTTCGGATCGTTATCTTTGGCACTCTATATTTTTGTTTACTCGTTTTTTGTATGATTTTGTGAGCTTATTATTCAAAAACGTTCTTTTCTCTTCCATCTCATATATTCTCTTTCACACGCTATAGTGCTAAAAAACAGCGTAGGCATCATCTTTAACCCTACGGTCTTCCTACATTGTCTACCTACACAAAGAGGAATCGATAGACTCTTAAACTTCTATACGTTTTAGAAGAATAAACTAGTCCACCCATGTGATTCAAAACGCGAATAAAAGGTCAAACGATTTTCTGATTGCCACCCACATACATGACGCAACAGTCATATCAATCGCACATATCACGGCCCGTAGTCAAACGATGGATGCCTTGAAAACGACAGCCTTATAAACACAGGGCCTGTTAATTTTCGAACATGCGGCTCAAATATGCATAATTATTTTTGATGGTTTAATTAATCGAAAGGTGTATACGTTATAAAACTCAGAATAACATAGATAAGCTCGAAACGAAAACAGCAAATTTACTAACTTGAAAAATTAACATATAATATCAAATTATAGGTACATAAGAAAATTAAATAAATATGACATAGACTATTATAATAGTAGTAGAAACTATAGATTTTAGTAGCTTTTTACAAAGCTTAAATATACCACTTACTAAAGCAAAAGCACCCACAGAGGTATAGACAAAATTTAATTTAATCAAAAGCTTGGGTGATCCCTGCGGGCTTACCGGCTTACGCAGGATACAAAAGGAGGCCCTTTTCAAGGTCGACGTCCTGCGAACGAACGAAATCTATCGTTATTGTAGATGTATAGGCACTCTCCTGAGTATATTTTTATTTCACGACTTAGGCGTAAAACTGAAAGGTTTTTGACAGCAATGAAAGAGTCATTGCAATCCAGATTTTATAGCTAACAATATGGTTTGCCATGAAGGTGGTTTATGGTTCATAAGTGCTAAAATTGCTCAACACCTGCGACGGCGCGATAG
This sequence comes from Ennomos fuscantarius, assembly GCA_905220475.3. Lineage (NCBI taxonomy): Eukaryota > Metazoa > Arthropoda > Insecta > Lepidoptera > Geometridae > Ennomos > Ennomos fuscantarius. Next base: position 8,628,611 of record HG992029.1, read on the forward strand.
AGAGGGATCGCCCGAGGGAAATATGTCCTGGCAATAAATAGGTCAAGGGGCCTCCCTCAGTATCATAACGCTTATAAAAACAGACGAAAATCAATGAACAATTACTGCTGTGAAGTGCAACTCTTGAAAGTTTATAGCAAGCAAGTATATAAGCAACGTTTATATTTCTTGTGCGCTTAAAATCTATCGTTAGGTATTACGATCATCTAGTGAATTTTGTGTTTATCTCTTTGATTTGCAGGAGTAAAAGTGTCAAGTGATAATTATGACAAGCAATATTTTTATACAATACAGGGAGTAACAAAAACCCTGTTATATCCGCGAGCTGCGTATCCAGTGTCAACTCAAGGTTGTAGTAATACTAGTTCTATTTCAATACGAGACATACAAAACTTACGTGTGCTTTTTATTAAAACCTTTTATGCCGTTACTAAAAATGTTTACGACCTCAGATATTGACAACATAGGTACTTGCACCACCGACGCAGCCTGCTGCCTGTTGCCCGCACCCCGCACCGCCCGCCATGGTACGCTAAGTCTATTCAACCGCATACCTACTGCGACGGAACTAGAAGCTATTCCACAGATTACTTTTTATGCGTTTTTCATACGATTATGTGCCCTATACCACATACCACAACGTTGTAGGATTGCGAGACCGTAACTTAATGACGTAAAAGATCTCTTTGACCAATAGTGGTAGGCACACAAGTGCTGCGCGCCTTTCTGCCACACTCTAAACAATCGAATTCACGTGTGATTTTGTATTGTCAAGAAACAAGATAGGTACGTAATTTTTAGCTCTTAAAAGAGCTTTCAAAAACACATCTGCCGGTAGGCGATTTTCATGTTCAGTCAATCAATCAAAATGCTGATTTGGCGGCCCCGAAGATGTTGTTCAATGTGCCGACCTTGGACTTCGATACATTTTTGACAACGTGTCACAATACTTCCGCGTACACGTTGCAGTATCAACGCGTCCGATTTTATGCTTTCAAATGCAGCAACTATGCGTGAGCGCATTTCGCCTTCGTTGTCGCAGGTCTTTTTAAAGACCGACTCTTTCACGTGACCCCAGAGATAAAAATCAAGAGGCGTGAGATCTGGCGAACGCGCTGGCCACGGTGTAGTGGAGCCTCGTCCGATCCATCTTTCTCCGTATTCTTGAGTGAGGTAATCCCTAACATTGCGAGCGAAATGCGGTGGAGCGCCGTCGTGCTGGAACCACATCGTTCTCATAAGAGACAAGTTTAGGTCGTCGAGTTCGTCACTAAGTTCGTTGCGTAAAAACTGCAGATAATTAGCTCCATTCATGGTATTGTTCAAGAAATGAGGCCCAATAATCCTATCACCGAGTATGCCAGCCCAAACGTTTATTCGCCAACGATGCTGAAAATGGCTCTCTCTTATTGCCAGGGGATTTTCCACAGCCCATACGTGCTCATTATGGCAGTTAAAAACGCCAGTTCTGACGAACGAGCATTCGTCGGTAAATAAAATACGACTCAAAAACTCTGCGTCATCTGTCACTCGGTCGAGAAGCCACTGACAAAATGCCACTCTGGGCTCATAATCACTGGGCAACAATGATTGCACTCGTTGATAATGAAACGGATGCTGACCGTCTTCCTTCAATGTCCTCCATACACGCATGTGATTAATTCCAATTTCTCTTGCCATGCTGCGTGTGCTACGTGTTGGGTCTTGCACAAACATATCGAGCACCTGTTCTTCAGCGTCATGTAATACTCGTGGTCTTCCAGCATCAAATCTTTGCTGATCACGGCCCGTTACACTACCGGTGTTGTAAACACGTAAGTGCAATCGCTGGAATGCCATTAATGACGGTAACTCAATTCCACGCGGAATAGAAAAATTATGCTCGTATTCTCTACGTGCTGCCGCATAATTATTGTGACTTCTACCAAGGCACATTAACATATTGTAGTATTCGTCGTTAGAATACGACATCACACTCGACACTAAATTCGCGACGGTCAAACTGGAAACGACTAAATTGCATGAGAGAGCACGTGCGACTGAGTGTAAGCCGCGGGCCGCGCCGCGCCTATGCCGAGTGATACCGCGCCGCCCGCGCACCCCATTTCCCCGTAGGCACACAGGTGCAGGAGCGGCATCCTACAAAAGAGCCGACAAAGGCGGCCCCCGTTTGTCGGTTCCGCGTTTACTTTTACCTTAGTTACTTAGCTATTTAAAAATAGGCACGGCTTGTGGCACAAACATTTTTGGGAAATGGTATTATTTTTTTGTATTTAGATACTGCGTGTAACTTCAGATACGTATAACTTAGGTATTGTTAGACATTTTTATATGACTACTTGTAATGATCTGTACACATACTTCATTTATTTAACAGGGTTTTTGTTACTCCCTGTATAATGGGTTCGAAGAAACTCTCATTTAGAGAAAGAAATAAAAAGAAGAAATATGGACATTCAGAAGCAGCATCTTTGTCCACGGCTCGTGGATTATTTGACCATAGTCGGAGCGAGGCCTTATACATCGGGGAAGGGGCTGGCTCCTGTGCAGGTATGTGTTTAAACTTATACCTTTCAGTTCTAAATCAAACTCTATATTGTTTGTAACAGGTTTCCATTTGCGACGCTCACATTTCTGTAAAGCTGGATCGATTGATTACAGCTTTATCTGGTTGTTTGTTTGAAAGTTGGGATTTAGATTAGTGGTTTCCACGTGCAAGATAAACCCATTATAACGAACAGCAAACTATCATAATCGAACACGCGTGATATTCTACAACAAGACTACCTAAATGCTAAAGGGAAGAATTTATTAGTACGCAATCGAGGGTTACAAATGACTGTGAATCCATTATTCCTTGAAGGCTCCAGAGCTTCTCCGCCGGTACCCGCTGACGAATCACGATGACTTCCCCCTACCACTGGACATGGTGTACTTCTGTCAGCCCGAGGGCTGCATGTCCGTGGGTCCACGTCGCGCTCCTGGACACCTCTCTAATCGAGACACCACATCTTTCGTTTTTACGCTTACCGACAAGGACTCTGGTGAGTACCTATAGCCAGCTGTCTGCACTTCATGAGTAGTCGGAACCCCGGGCTCAGTCAAATATAGCTAAGTTAGTAGTAAGTAGTCCTGGGTTTGGATTAGATAGAAAGATAGATAGAGAACTCTTTATTGTCTCACCAATGAAGTACAAAATCAGGAATAAATATAATATTTACGAACTAGTGTAACAATGGATGGTCTTATCGCTGACAACGATCTCTTCCAGACAACCTTTTGACAACCATTACGTAATAACATTATCTAAAATGTGGTAAAGTTCAGAAATTAATCTACATATATTGTATCAAATGCTTGAATATTTATTTCTAAATGAAGCTGGATTCAGATCGCGTTTCAACTCTCATAAATCAAATTATAATACAGTAAATTGTGTTGGGACTCGGACAGTTCAGTTTACCGAATGTCTCTTTATTTATGTAAGTATTTGTAGGAAGGGAAGTATAGGATGCCAGTAAAATAATGGCTGCCCTACATCGAGTAGAGCTTGTGTGATTGGCAATTATGCCAGCATTGGCTATTACTACAGGCTATTACCAACACCGAGCTCTAATAAAGTACATCTCATTAACCGCGTATCCGCTGATATATCTAGTCGTAAATTTCCTATTAGGTTATAGCACACAATATATACGTGGTTATAGTTCATCTTTAAGATGAATTAACCATAAGGCAACTCGCTCTTTCTCAGGATTAGCGAATCCTGGATTAGAATTTTAGTTTATCTTGGCACCTTAACTAATTAGCCCCTTATCTCGTAAAATTTTAGGCTTAATTTTTGGCTAGCATGCTACACCTTCGATCGCATCGTCACTTCCCATCAGGTGAGAGCGCGGTCAAATGCTAGACAAGTTTGAAGTTAAAAAATAATAATAATAAAGCCTGGGTTAAAAATGTATACTTTGTTATCACGTGCGAAATAAACTAAAGCACTAATCAAGGAATAGTTACTTATTTAGTTAAGCCGAGGTGAAAATGGAATGCGTAAGTGGGCCTTCCTTATAGTTGAAATTCTTCACATAATGTCAAGGGAGCAGTGAAGATTGAAGGTTCTGTATTATTACCCTGTGATCCAGGTAAGACAAGGTACGGCGTATGTGTGAACTTCTACCGTGCTGTGGAGCGCGCGGCCGTGGCCGGCCCGCAGCGATCGGTACTACGCCGCGAGTCCTGGCGCAAGTCTATGGAGAAGAGTTCTGACTCCGCCTTCTCCAGGTGACCACTCACGGATTTATCTTTTACCAAGCATAAATATAGTACCGTTTGATTTTAAATACCTACTTAGTAAGAAAGTTTCGCAATGCAAATTTTTGTTGATACCACTAATAACAGAGAAATATCAAACTAATTTTATGTTTTGTCAATCTACTGAATTAATTGATTGAGATAAGTGTAAGATCACACTGTTTTAACAGAAAAATATATACAAAGAAGTTCGTCAAATAGAGTGTACAAAAGAGCTGTTTGACACTATGGTTTGTTTTTAACCGACTTGAAAACGGGAGGTTTTCATTTTGATTGTATTTTGTTAAACTCCGAGTGACACCGTTCTGTTATGGGCGGTCGTGTCGCTTAACATCAGGTGAACGAATAGCTCGTCACATCATTCAATAACATAAAAAAAATTGTTACCTTATAACTACGCCATTTTATTAACCGATTTCGAAAACTCTTACTGCTTCTGACTGCGCTTAACGACTCTACACAAGGAAGGGAAAGGACAAGGAAAACGACTATTGTCTTTCGACAACAGCTGTGCCCGACGGCTTAACGTGGCTTCCAAAGCACGGTAGAAAATAAGAATAAAAATAACAAGGTGTAACTTAAATGGTTTTATTAAATATACAGCCAACCGCCGCCGTCCCATTGTATGTACCATAGAGAAGTGTTATGGATGATACAACTTCACATCCACAGATTACTTGAATTATTGTGCAGTGTTTGATAATAAGGCCGTAATACTACGCGTATGCTCCAGTGACTATAGGAGCAGCAACGTGGCGGTGAGCGACTCGGAGCGCGACTGCAGCGCGACGCTCGGGCCGCCGGCCCCCGCGCCCGCGCCGCCGCCCGCGCCCGACTCCGAGAGCGGGGGCGAGCTCGACCACGAGCGGAGCCCGCGCGCCGCCAGGAAACGGCAGGTACACACAGGTCACCCGAATATATAGGTCGGGGAAAAGTCAAAAAAGAAAATTTATTATTTAATAAGAAGAAAAAAAAATATCAATCACTTTCAACCGACTCCGAAAGGAGGAATAGGAGGAGAAAGAGAATTTTTTTCAACTTCGTCATTTATTACCCGATTTGGAATTATTATTTTATTTACAACTATGTTCTTTCAAATTAGTGCCATAGAAATGTACCATCAAAATCGGTTAATTACCTACTGATGTAGGAAGCTGCATTCTCCTCGATTTTCATTATGATCTACTGTGATCATCAAGACGCTCAAGCGTTGTAATTATTGCAAAGGCAGCCGCTCAAAGTGGCGCTCTGTAGGGAGGTCTATAAATAAGTAAATATTTGTTGACACTTCACACTATGGAAACCAGATAACTGATAGAATATTTATAAACTTTTTGCTTGTAAACATACATACAATAGAATACATTATAATAGGAGGCATATGTTCAGCATTGGACGTCATTAAGCTAATGATGATGATGAACTGGAAAAAATGTATATGAGCATATCGTTCTAGTATTTCTCAGTAAGGATTTAAAAAATGAACCATATATTCATTATGCCATCTCTCAAAATGAATGAAAATAACTAAAACTATACTAAAGATTTTGTATTTCCATTTAAAAAAAAAACAGTTGTGCCACTTAAGTATTTAAAGCTTAGGGCAGTGCAACTACGCAAGCTTATTCTAAGTATAGTAAAAAAGAAATTTTTAACAAATAAAACTGATCTATTCACAAGCTTCATCAATCCCTTAGTCTAACCAAGTAAACAAGTAGATTTCGTACCACAAAATGTCTTCTCATTCCAGCGGGTGAGAAACCATTCCCTGACATCGTTGTGCCTGCTGTCTCACCACCCGTTCTTCTCAACTTTCCGCGAGTGCCTATTTATACTCAAAAAGCTTATCGACGCGTGTAACGAGTCATCCAGTCCACGACGAGTTGGCGGTTCTAGACAAGTTTTTAGGTAAAACTTTAGGAATTATTACTATCACTACGTTGTATAAAATTCCCTACCGTTCCTGTGTGTTTGTTCGAGATAATATTGCAATGTAATTGTCAATTTTGAATGCATTAGTGTCATCTTGTTTAAAAGCGTCTTTTCATATATCTATGTTACCTTCATTTTCTCTTTGTTACATAGGCTAGACTTTTACAAGCTTTTATTTACTTGCAATGTTTGTATTTGAGTATGTATGTATGTATGTCTGAGTCAAATCTTGCAACTGAATTTTAAAGCAGTCATCCTCAATCGATTTAGATGAAATTTTTTGAAATTTTTTTGCATATACATGTTTAGTTTGGATGACACATTCATGGTTAACTAATTGACGTCATTCAAAATCCAATATGGCGGACGGCCCATTATGGCGGATGGTTATTTATTGTGCATGCCCATAATATGAGTATCTCTTGAACGGGTTTGCTGAAAAGCAAACGAAAAGCTGGTTAAGTTTTTTGTTATTAATTTCTTGTAATATGTAGAGGTAGACAATAATAAAAATGTTTTCGTACAGGGACACAGTATGGTCAGTTCTAACGGGCCAAGCGTACGACAACACACCCACGATCGTCCTTCACGACGTGAAAGAAATAGAGACATGGATCCTCCGTCTCCTTTCCGCACCGGTGCCCGTGCCTGGCAAGACTCGCGTGGAGCTGGAAGTGCTGTCACCGACAGCTCATTCGCCGCTTCTGTTCGCGTTACCGGATCATACGCGGTTCTCCTTAGTTGACTTCCCATTACATCTGCCGCTGGAACTTCTGGGTATGCTCTTACACAAATTAATTTTTAGTTTTTTAATTAGGTGTATATTATACAGTAGGTACCTTGTTCTGTGTTGCGTGAATCACAATAAACGATTTCAGTTGACCTTGACCTTCTATTCTGTACAAACTACAAATCAATAGAAACTCAATATAAATACCCTCATACAACACTATTCTGGACACTTCTCGCTAGAAAAATAATTCAAAATATTACTTATGGAACTGGCCACATTAATACAATGATTTATATCACTATCTGCCAGATTCCTCTATCGTCATAAATTTTATGATTTTGTTCGCTTAAGTTATCAATGTCGCATGTGGAAAATTTTAATGGTCATGCAAAAATGGTTCCAGCGGATGTATTCGAAATAAAAAATCACTTCAAAATCAAGCACTTTAGAACTGTATTAGAAGTTTATCACATACATAGATCCTGGACCCTAACTAGGATTCCCTGTGTCTAGGGACCCAGGAACTACGAGGACCATGGTCCCACAACACCCAGACTGAGAACAAGTATTTGCGCTTTTTATTTTTCTTTGCACAAATACCCGGCACGGAATCGAACCCGCCGCCTCCGGATTATGAGCCAACCTGCTCAACCACCATACAACAGAGGCTGTCCCAGTTATGTTTCAACAATTTGTTCAATCAACAGGCGTGGACACGTGCCTCAAAGTGCTAACACTAATTCTGCTAGAGAACAAAGTAGTGGTGCAATCGCGCGACTACAACGCTCTGTCGATGTCAGTGATGGCGCTCGTATGCATGTTGTATCCACTGGAGTACATGTTCCCTGCAATCCCGCTGCTGCCGAGCTGCATGAACTGCGCCGAGCAACTGCTGCTGGCACCCACGCCTTTCCTCATTGGGATACCGGCCACCTTCCTCACTTATAAGAAGAATTTTAGGTATGTACTTTAGTAATAGCAAAAGTGCCGAATCATGGGTAACTAGAAACAAATAAATTAAATTGTGAATATGCGTTACTAACAAATATTTTAGAAATGTGACAACTTACTACTACTACAACAACTTACTAGGTGTTAGGACTTTTTTGCAAAGTTCGGCTAGGTAGGTACCACCGCTTTGCCAGTTATTCTGCCGCCAAGCAGTAGTGCGTAGTGTGTTCCGGTTTGAAGGGTACTGCAGCTAGTGAAATTACTGGGCAAATGAAACTTTATGACCTAATCTCACAGTCTAGTAATCTTATTTCTAGACTGTGCTGATGTCTCAGAATGGCGTGCGCAGTGCAGTGTCACGCGAAACTATATTTTAGAGTTTCAAGTGCCGCTGCAACTGATATGGGCAGGCGTGTTGACACCAAATTCTGAATGCTCATTGGATGCCTGTCTATCATTGGTTGTTGTCAACCGTGTTGACTTGACAAGAGATTAACTACGTACGGGAAACCGGACGTTAGAGAGATAAGTTAGGAGCTGTGAAACTTTATTGCTGACAGGCATTAGTTATGACATGACATGATTTAAAATATTATATGTACAAGTAGTCGTGTTTTATTTAAGTTTCAGGTATTTTAACGATTTCATCGATTTCACAACTAGGTTGTATTTTAATCAGAATAAAACCACAATACAAGCATTTCGAAAAATCTTTTTTATAGACGGCGGAATTAAGACGGTGAACAATGGTTTCCTATATAGTTCTGTACACCTCCTTGATCTCAATTCTGTGATAGGTCCGATTAGTCTGCAAGCTGCCCAACCGGTTGATAATAAATCATTATAAATGAGTTCAATCAAGCCGATTTGCTAGGGACCTCTAAATAATTACATAAATGTAATAGTAATATTGTTGAAATCAACAGAAGATGTACATGATGGGCTATATCTATTCTGTTAACATTGTGTAGATACAAAATGAACGGGTTAATAGTATTGATGACGTCATTTGCTATTTTTTAGATTACCCGATGACATTTGGTTAGTGGATTTAGACGCTACGAAGCTGATAAGTCCGACCGGCACCGATCAGGACCTGCCTCCATTACCCGAACCTGAAGGATCCGTCCTAAAAAGTCACCTGAAACAGGTACCCCGAATATATTTTTTTATGAATGTTTACTGTGTGTCAATAATATTTTTTTCTTGATTTTACTCACTTCATCTTTCTTTGATACGCACTCGTGGGCGCATTTTTATTGATGTCGCTAAGCTGTTGTGTCAAGTAAATATTTTTTCCAATAGTTAATCTTCTAGTTGTTACACTCTTCTACATGAATTCTTAATTACTTTTTACAATTGTAATGCATTCGAAATTTTCTATCACATTTGAGAATTTAAGCATTTTTCTGTAATTTTACTGATAACTTTAGAAACATCCGAATAAATCATATAAAAAAGCACATCTCAAATCAATTATACTATCTTATTTAATATAATAGGTACTCAATAACAATGATTGAAATTGAAAGATAAACGTTCATTTTGTTCCAAACAAATGGTTAACATGAGATTTGTGAGGTACAACATTAACCACAACATAGTTTTTCTTCTTAAAAGGCATGATTTTATAACGTGTGACCAAAAAAGTGCAAGTTTCCGAGCTATGTTTACACCAATATTGTATGCCTATTTCTGAAGAATACAAAGACCCACCCCCGATATTAAAGCAACGAGAGCGCTTAGTTTCTATAGCTAAACAGCTCCTATATTCTTTTAGACTCTGTTATGCTCCTATTTTCGGTTATGGTTGTTACGTAATAGTCAAAACTCTTTCTAAATCAACACTATCAGATAACTCACTAACTTAACTCCCTCACTTTTCTTTGTCGTCGCTAGGCTGTGCATCTCATGGGCAGTGCCGGATTTCGTGTAAATATCCATACTCTTTTTACATTGCACACTTTGAATTTTAATTCACGACAGTTTTGTAACAGTGACGTGTGTGCGTGTGTGCTGAATTTAAAATATTTTGAAACATGAAGCTGTTTTAAATAAATCCTAAGTAGTCATTGTTAATTTTAGTTATAATCGATACCGACATCGTGCCAATAATTATAGTAAACATATATTTATTTTACTGATTACAAAATGTCTGTGATGTATGGCGTGAGTAGCTATACTGTAACATATGACCTTATAAGAATCAGTTGTTCACTACATTTCCCGTTTTGGTCTTACCCGTGAATATGGTCCATGTACAACTATGCCGATATTGGGAACTCAAAAACGATTCTAATCAAGGTAAAGATCTCTCTAAGTACATATGGTTAAAAATTTAAGAATCATATTACCTACTCAGTTAAGTCACCTAGTTTTACATAATTAAATATTGTGAAATGACAAAAACATTTTAAATTCAGTACACACATCTTTTCCGACTGAAATCAGTGTTACCCTACAATTCAACACACCAATTTTCTATTTATACTAACTTGACTTCTACTTGTCTATGCTAAGCTAACACAATTTCAGTCATGTTTCTTGTTATTTTGGCAGCATGTGTTTGTCTGTTGTATTATGCTGATATACAATAATATATGCTAAGCTGTTTTAATCATAATGAAATTGCTATAATTCAGTACACTCGGCTGGATAACCGCGAATGCGTAAACGTACTCGCAAACACATCTATGAGCGTAGCGTACTTTCCGTCCAGTGTAGTGTACTGCGTTTGTTTGTTACGGAAGCGCATTCGCGGTCGGAGGGAAGTTCCGGGTATGGCTCTAAGTAGTAAGTTTTGCCTTTTATTGTAAAGTGAGAAACTAAATTGCATCTTATAAACGAAACAGAGTGTGAGTAGTTAATGGTAAATATTTTTGAAACTATGCTATATGAGGAGAGTAGAAGCTCTTTTAATATTTATTTCGTTAGAATGGTTTTCTTACTGTAAATAAACGCTGAACAAGAGCACATTTGTAAAAATATCACTAAGCTCATTGGTGTCGATGCGTAAAAACTTATCGATGTTTTGTTTATGTCAGGCGTTGAGTAGCCTGACGAACAGTGCGGCTGAACAAGCCACCGCAAACCTGATGCCTTCAAGACGAGACAGCGTGGGCGGCGCTACTCTCAAGTAAGTAATTCCAACTGCAATATTTATGCACAATTTTTTGTTTCATAACGTGTTTTTTTACGTCGTGTCGGTCAGGATAACGTTAGACTGTTAAGAACTGGTTTTACTGGAACAAATAACAGTGTTCCGTGCTTGGGGACAGATTCTTGACTTGGGAGGTTCTTCTATCTATTCTAAATTTGACAGCCTTTGTGGTGTGGTGGTTGAGTAGGTCGGCCCATAACCCAGAGGCAGCGGGTTCGATTTCTGCGGCAGAACAAGTATTTGTGCACAGAAAAAAAAGCCGCAAATACTTGTTTTATGTCTGGGTGTTGTGTGACCATGGTGTTCGTAGTTCCTGGGTCCCTAGGACACTAGGACCTAGACACAGGGAATCCTGGTTAGGGTCCGGGATCTATGTATGTGATCGTCGGGCGTTATTATTATTATTGGTGTTTTTTTGTTTTTGGTTTGGCTCCACACTTGTGTATTTAGCTAGTGTCAAGTAATTGATAACTTTTCAAGTTAATTAATATATATATGTGTCAAGTCAAGTCACAGTCCAACTCATCAAGTCAAGTCATAATCCAGTCTAGTCAAGTCATACTCCTAGTAAAGTGATGGCAACTTTACCAGAAGCTTCTATGGAGTTCTGGAAACAACACGAAAAGAAACGTTTCACCATCATATACCACTTTCCCACACTCATGCCTGTAATCCAGCACTTAACGAATAAAATGCCACCAATTTTATGCACTAACACTGAAAATAACACAAGTTTTGGAAAATATTACAATGCGGTGATGACGCGATCTTTTTCGTTTTCCCGCCAAAACTCCAATAAAGAGCTGTGTATTGTGTCAGGGTGCAGCCGGCAGCGCTGCACCGCGGGCCTGGCGGGGCCCGCTCGGCGCCGCACAGCACGCCGGAGTCGCGGCGCACGTCGGCCGCCGGCGCGGCCAGCGCGGGCCACACGCCGCAGCGGCACTCGCTCGCCTCGCCGCACCAGCCGCAGCCCTTCAACCCGCTCATATACGGCAACGACGTCGACTCGGTGGATGTCGCTACACGCGTTGCCATGGTAACCATTGTAATAACATTATTGTACGAGCCGGCGCGGCGCTGCTAGTGCGGGCCATACGCTACCTAATAATGGTACTTGCATTATTAACCGTTAGTGTTCATGTACGATTGAAAGCGAATAGTAAAAGGACGAACCGAGCGTCCGGCAACCGTCCGGTGACGCTGTAAACTGTCTGGTGACGCTGTGAACCGTCTGGTGACGCTGTAAAGGTCGGTAGAGACCAACAACATAAGCTCGTTCAAAAAAAAAGTAAAAGGACGTAAAGCATATTTTCGTGTCCTCTCCAAAATTGTCCAAAAGGGTTTGTTAAAATACCATTCAGTAAAATGCTTTACTGGAGCATGATGAAGGACGTGAAAATACACGTATAGAATTATGTACCTATTTTCAGGTCCGTTTCTTCAACTCTCAAAATATTCTGGCAAATTTCATGGAGCACACGCGGACGCTGCGATTGTACCCGCGACCGGTCGTCGCCTTCCAAATCAATAGCTTTCTCAGATCGCGACCAAGAACGACTGCTTTCCTGAATAAATTCGCCAGGACGCAAGTATGTTAAATGAGTTTTTAAATGACATTAGTTAGTAAGTACATCAAATTTGTATATCAAACCAATGATGTGGATATTCCGCAGGCGGTGGAGTTCTTAGCAGAATGGTCACTAACTCCGTGTAACGTGGCATTTCTGCGCGTTGGCACAGGCGTGCTAGAGCCGAGACAAGTTGGCGACAAGCCCAAGTGGTTCGCAGACTCACTACAACCCGTGCGGTTCGCCGTCTGGGACGATGGCTCCTCGCTCAACGGAGCGCTGCGACAACTGCAGCGACATGAGAACCAACCCACAGGTATAGCTCGCGCAAAACTTTGTGAGCTCTCGGAAGTTAGGCCCGAGTACCAAACTGCGCAAGCTATACATATATACACCTTACTACAACACAGGGAATCCTACTGTGCTGAACAGCGAAATTATGAGAATGAGCTTAAATCATTTATATACTTAGTTCGTTGATTGTAAACTGAATTTATTATTTTTGCACAAATAAATAAATATTCTATTCTAAATATCCTATTACTACTCTGGCAAGTTCTTTGTTCAAATACAAATACAAAACACAAAATAATTTACTGATATAAATATTTTTACAACCATTTCGTAGTATTTGTACCACGGACAATTGTCTATGCCTACATCATCAGATGGATGACGTCTACTGCTGAACAATACACCGCCCCTATTAAAGGGGTTACCATCACTAAGTCATTCACATCTTTGTGATCGCAATATATTATTGCAGACCAAGGACCATGCTGCTGCCTATTCTCTGGCTGTTCCCTTAGCAAGCTCTTACGATATACCTATACCCATTGGAAGAGACGGAGTTCATAATCCTATGCATACATTTATTTCTCTCACCCTTATCATGTCCGTCTCATAAGCGTGCCAGTCACGTACAGTATATTAAACATCCTATCACACATGCACATATTACACATTTCGGATTACATACACTTAACACATGCACTCTCAGCTACATCTCGGCCACACAAATAATGTAAAGCGTGCCTTTCACCTACAATGATGTTTTAATTGGCCAATAAATCGGCTTTTTCTCTTGATATTTCATAGTTTAATTTTAAACTCTTCGCGGATCTCTAACCACATCGTCCGTTTCAGATGAAAGTGGGTCGGATTCAGAAGGAGCCGAAAGCACGAGCTCTTCGTACTCGTCACTCAGTGATTTTGTTTCTGAAATGGTTTCATCAGATTTATCACCGGGTAAGTTTCATTGTTGAATTTTACTACATTTTGGACTTTTAATTAGCTTGGAAGTATCTAAACTAATCGAAACTCTTGTTCGATTTTATTTCCTTCAAAAGATGTGATACCAAAAAATTTGATAGTGGCGGCTGGTGCGCACGAAATGAGACATAGAATGAAAGTAAAAAAGTTACTGGCCCTCGTTTTACTAAGGTTTTATTCGTTTTATTTACATTATTAATATTAATTCATCTTTGCTTCTTATATTTGGACGCAGTATTTTATACCATCAGGATTGAGTTTTTATAACTTTGTATAATATCTACATATTAAATCATACCTAAACTCTATATCTCTCTAGGAAATCCTCATCAACAGCACGTGATCGGAGAGACGTACAGTGCTGTGGTACAAGTGCCCATGACGCTGTCATCCTCGCTAGATCCCAAGACGGTGAGTATTAAATAAATACACTATTTGGCCGCTTTTTAGCTCGTATTTGGACTATGAAAACACTTGTGCTAATACGTGGCAATCTCGGAATCTCCTCAATCCGAATACCGAGAAATGTCTTCATAACATTGTATATTGTAGATATAGTCCTTTCTTAATTATTATTGGTATTGGCATGTGGCCAGACCGGGTCCTTCAAAGACCTTCCTTTATGCTTAGCGAGTACTGGATTGCACTTATAACGTAAAATAGAAAATGTACTACGCATAGAAGACTCATTTCGCAAAATCATTTAAATAAATAGCGACTCTTGCATCGACACAATAAAATGCCATTCAGGTGACACAGCGCTTATGACCTACATTTATATTCACCTAAATGTTGCCTTTATTACTATATTTCTGCGTAACTCTTTTTTGACGACGTTAGGGTTTATTTTAAAGAATAATTAAAAATTAATTGCCAGGTATGTTCCTACTTTACTTTTGTGAACATATTATTTGTTATCTGTACAGGTGTACAGCCCGCCATCATCTCTTATGTACGGTGAAGAGGAGGCTCACGGACGCGCGTCCTCGTCGCCATCGCCTTCCGCTTCTAGTTCTGAGCGCAGTGACGACGAACCGCCGGCGCCTCGCCAACAGCGCCAGCAGCGACAAACGCCTGTGAAGAAAAGTGTAAGTATGATCTATATTGTATTGCCTGTCGGTGAAAATGTGAAGAGCAAAGGAGTGAATACCCGCGTCCTTGTCGCCCTCTTGTTTTAGCTCTGAGCACAGCGATGATAAAGTGTAAGTATGATGCGGTTTACATGGACGTAATATACGGTTGTTGGACGCAGATCAGCAACGAAAGTGTGTACCCGCGACGTCCTTAATTAGTTTCTACTAACGATGGAGTCGACGAGGCAGTCACGACAGCTACACGTCTAGAACGGCCTGAATGTAATATTTCTCTACTAAACTGGAGTACCATTTCACACTGAAATAGACCAACCGCATTACTAAATTTGGTTCCACTGCCTAGCGACGGTATGTTATTACGATTTATTACTATTGTGTTCCCGTTTGTAGACTGGAATGTTCTTATTAATTTAAATGTAGAGTCGAAATGGTCTCCAGACCTTGGTCCTTCGAGCTGAATTAAAGTTTACCACCAATCTGTGACCTGGATTATTTCAGAAGTATGTAAGTATAGTAAGTAGTTTTTTGGTAATTTGTATGCTAGGTAATAAAGTTCTAGTAGCGAACTAGACTAGTAAAGTAGTAAACATGTCATTTTACAATAATGTCTATTTCAATACAATATTTTAGGTGGTATATTCATTTACATACTCCACGGATGATGAGAAGCGCCCGGCTGTATATATACTAAGACCTAGATATTCATTAGTCATAAAATACGGATTTTCCCATTTAGTATTTAGTCCCTTAGAACTTGAATATTATTACTGAAATTGCAATGCTTCATTCATATATTCAGACAGTAATATTTTACCATTGGATTTCTCAAGAAATAAATATATAACCAACTTATAGTTGATTTTACTGCGGTTTTAAGGTTGATTCTAATAAAGTGTTCCAGAGTAAGGATTGCCTCACTTAGTGTTTTCTCTTTGAATTAGCTGACCGATCACAGCTTAGCCAACTAGCTAGCGTAGTGTAGCGTGTAGCTTGGTACACAGGACACAGACAGTGGTAGCTTCGGTCGCGAGTCGGACTCTAACTCGACGACGACGAAGACCGTGGTGAGCCGCCAACGCACCGCACCCGATAGTGCCAGCACGAGTGACTCGGATCGCGCGCTCACTCCCTCGCACCATTCGCTGCCTCCCTCGCACTCGCACGCTAAGGTAACAAGAGGATAACTGTCTCGTAGCAACAAAACGCCGATGTCTCTGACAACGATATATACATACATACTACATACTACATACTACCTGTTTTAAGTCTTATGCCTGCGTAGTACAGTCAGCCGCTTTCAACCTTGACCCCTGCAACTCATCATGTCACTAAATACAGCAGCGTTTTTCTAATTATAATCTGTACTTCAATTTCAAAAGATGGCATAATATATTCCATCTCAGGTACTAATTTCTTCGACCACGACTTCAACAGCATTAAGGATAAGGATAATTTGAAAAAATTACTATTAAATTTACAGAGTGCCAGTGGCGGAGTGTCGCGGCAAGCGTCGCAGTCGTCACTGCTGGAACAATTCGCAGCCCAGGCCAAGGAACTAGTCAGAGAAACCACACGGCAGAGTAGTCAAGAAGGCTTGCTTGCCCACGTGGATAAGGTAAACATAGCTTTTATGTGTAAATCATTAAATAATAATAATAATAAATATGTGTGTGGACATTTCACACAGCGCCATCTAGCCCCGAACTAAGCAAAGCTTGTACTATGGGAACCAGATAACTGATACAATACTTAGATACTTTTTTGTTTGTAAATACATACATAGAATACAATATAAACACCCAGACACAGAACAAACATCTATGTTCATCACACAAATGTTTGTCCTGGGTGGGAATCGAACCCACAACCTGCAGTTCAGAAGGCAGGGATACTACCAACTGAGCTATCGAGCCAGTCAAGTCATTATCTCTCATACTCGTGTATAATTTTTACTGGGATACTTTTAAGTTAAGCAGCATGGTGACATTGAAATTCAACAATGATTGTTTTCTTATATGTAGAATTCGAGTAATTCTCAGGAACAAAACCTAACCCTAACCAAAGTAATCACAGTACAAAAATCAAATATTACGTAATAATTGAGTATTTTTTATTTTTGGTTAAATTTTTTATTTTTTCTATTACCCACTTATTCACACCACAAAAAGAAAAAAGGAACAGCGGCAGATGGAGAAGAAAAGAAAATGTTTGCACCTTTTGGTCAGGTATCGAGTCACACGAGTGATATAGCTAGCCAGCCTGTAGCCAGAACACATTAGCCTAGAACCTTTCATAGTAGACGGTGAAACGTAATTCTTGTTTGTTTCGCAAAGGGCAAAACTAACTAACTCGCTGATATATCATACAAAATAGCAGCCTGTTTATACTAATTAGTGTTTCGCATTAACGAATTGGACCGAACGGCTATAGTAAACGAATAATTCGCATTTAGTTTATTTTGATTCTCTTCTTAACTTCTAGAGCACGCTATATTACTTGCAATGATATTCCAATAGAGTAAACATTCGAAACCATAGGTTTTAAACTAAAGATTATAACGCTTTTAAAACAATAGAACAATCAAATCATCCTCTTTCTTTCAAATACGAGAAAATCATTGTCATACCAAAGCCATATTTCAAAGCCTTTATCATGAAACATTTGAAGACCCTGCACGCCGTTTGCATTTTCAATTTACAAACTAAGATCATTTTAACATCAAAGAATCATTTTTACAAATACTATGTTTTGGCAGCTAACTCTACATGCTAAGAAAGCAGCAGAGGAGGCGTCTAAAAGCATGCACGAAGCATCGAAGTCAGCTCTAGAAGCTAGCAAAACTGCTACCGCAGTCAGTAAGAACACGTTCGAAGACTTGACTTACGTCGGCAAGTCTACGTTGGGCGACCTCACAAAGAGCGCAAAGGAGGCTGCGGCAAAGAAGGGATTACTTATGAAGGTAATTTTTATTTCGCAGTTAAATTTTTTTAATTAAATTATTTCGAATCAGGAATATTTTCCATATTTTTTACTTTTAGATTAGCAGTTATTGGTAAAGGTGTTTTCATCCCATTTACAAGAAGTATAAATTGTAACAATTTTTTATGGAGTTTCCGTAAATGTTTCACGCGTGTTAGTCTTTTCATAATTAAAAGTGATTATGTTATTGGACTGTAGTGTCATTAATTACAAGTTTATACTACTACATTGATTTACACAAATCTGTAAATAATAACGCCTTACAATCACTTACATTATGGACCCTAGGGTTCCTTGTATCTAAGGTCTTAGAACACCCAAACACAATATAAACACCCAAACACAGAATATACTATATTGTCTAATTGTGCCTCGTGAAATAGCTTTGCCTGCCATAGTTAAGGGTTTATTCTACAAAAGCCAAAATAAACGTCCATTCTATTACAATTATTCTGTTCTATTTATATTATTTGTTACAATTATTCTATAATAACGTCCTATATGATTGTCAGTGATTATAAGTTCTTGAAAATGATTCTGAATATGTTTGAAGGGTTGTCTATAATCGAATCATACTTTGATAGGGCGAGAGTCAAGACTCGTCGTCCGGTAGCCCGACCAGCCGGCGCGACTCGACGGCGCTTCAAACCACGAACCAGCTGTCGGCCATGCACAGAGACTTCTTCTCCAACATCAGCTCCGACTTGAATGGGCTCGCTGCTTCTACGTCTAGCATGTTCAGCGACTTCTTTGGGAACAAAGGTAAATGTTACAAAATCATTCTGTTGGTATAATTTGATAATTAATATTGAACAACTGTTTATCCTCAGCCGCCAACATGTTGCTATGCCGTGAATGTTTTACCTTTTTATGTCAAGGACTAACTAACTAAAGAAATGGTTGACTATTATTCATTCTATTTTAATTACCGCAATTATAAGTAATTCACCATTCAAGTATGATTCTATCTCATCGTTGAAACGGCTAAGCGGGTCCTGATATAATTCGCCGTGGTACTTATTGTGTGTGTGATACTTTGGATTGTATTCTATATATTATTATGATTATTGATTTGATTATATACTTTCTATCTATTCTTTATTAACACATTGGAATTTTTATCATGGAAAATCGTGTCTACATGAGTGCAATCTCGGGGCAGCTAGTTAGTGAAATAATAATTTCTTCACTATGCAGGCAAGCAGCCGCGACCTGAGGTCGGTCGCGGTGGTGGGGTGGGGACGCCGGGGGCCGGCGGCGGGGGCGGGGGCGGGGGCACGGCGGCGGCGTTCGGTCCGTTCTCACAAGGGGCGCGCGGGCTGGTACAGAGGTCTCCTCTCATCAGGCACGCGCCGCCGCAAGCTCCGCCGCCGCACCACGCCCGCACCGCTGCTAACTCCGAGAACCAGGCCTTCCTCAACGATGTCAGTATCTAATACTGAATAAATAAATAAATATCGCCCAACGCTCACAACATAGATCCTTAACTAGGATTCCTTGTATCTAGAGACCTAGGACCTACGACGACCATGGTCCCACAACACGCAGATACAAAACAAACTTTTGCGCATTTTTTCTGTGCACAAATAGTTATCTTGTCGCGGGGATCCAACCAGCCGCTTCCGGGTTATGAGCCGAATTGCGCAATAACCACACCACAGAGGCTGACAATATATCCCTCCCCTGCCATGTTTAAACTGTATAGCATATGGCATTATAGCCATTGATTAATCTTAAACGTTTACCAATTATACAAAAAATACCTTTCGTCTTTTTTAACTTTGTATTAAATAAGCAATATTCCTTTTGCCTTATAAATGGTTCATATTTCCTTGTCACAGTTGGTGCAACATGTGCTTGAAGGAGAAGGAGTTGGCTGGTTGAAGCTAAATAGACTGAAGAAACTCATGGAAGATGAGTCCTATAGAAACATGGTGCTTAGCAAACTGAACAGGAATTTCAACAGGAAATCCACGCCTTGTGATAAAGTCGACGATATTGTACGTATTTATAGAAATATTTTGTAAATAACGAATACTGCTTTCTTTTCCTTCTTACATAAGCTAAACAGTGCATTGTTGTTACTGCTATGTAGTTAGACAGAAATCATATCATTAACGTGGTAAAAAAAATACAGCATTGGCTTGATGGAAATAGTCACTGCGTAATATTTTGATCCTCTTATAAGAGAGATACACTTTTAAATCATCTGCTAGATGTGACCCATAGCTGTGCCAATGGCCTTGCTGAATGTTGTGAGGAAATTTTGCTAGTTTTGACTGTAATATAACGACCGCTTCGCTTTCAGTTCGTAAGCAAGCCAGTGTGGAAGGGCATGCTAAAAGTGCTACAAGCAGTAGTCCATGGGCTGGAACACACCTACTCAAACTTTGGTCTCGGAGGCATGGCGTCAGTGTTTCAACTAGCTGAGATGGCGCATACGCATTATTGGAGCAAGGAGGTAGCTTGTTTAGATGGCGGCATGGCCAACTCGGCGCTTAGCGACTACAGACATGATCTGGACACGCCCTCATCGCCGCCTTCTAGGAAAAGCTCGCAGACAGGTACGTGTTCTTTCTATTGGAGAGTTAAAATTCACTTCTAAAATCAAGAATAACGGAACATAGTGCTTGAAAACAAAGACATTAAATTTAATGTTTTTGCTTGAAAAATTAGTTACATTGTCATTTAGCTCATGCTTCAGTCTGATAAATTAATCTTTTGAATGAGCGTGCTATACAGTTTACTTAATGATCACTTCTTTAAATCGATATAGGAGTGGAGCAACGCAAATCTATCCTTTTAAAAATAACTTAAATTAACGCATCAAATAGAAATAAACAAATTTCTTCTACAGAAATACCAACGGTCAACTACCCTGAGATGGATTCAAATGAAGAGCAGAGTACTACAGAAATGTTCAAAGACATGTTAAACCAGAAGAGAAATCTTCTTTTTAGCAAACTTACTTCGTTCGATTCTGATGTAAGTGTTAATTTTTAATATTCGTAAACAATGTATGTTGTACCGTAAAACGTTGCATGAATGCAATTCAAATGTGGCTCTGTCTCTGTGTATCACGATGTATTTTGTGTGTACATATATATCTATATACATTTCAGATCGCCCCTTGAGCATGGCCTTGGTGTACTTCTAATATTTAACCGACTATGTCTATGTTACAGGATAATCATTATGTAAAATATTAGGTACCCTTTTATTTTTTCCTGGTATTCTAGGCGTGCGCTTTTTGATGAAGTAAAGAGTAAATAAACAAAATTTTCTTTCATCCGCCTTGTGTAACCCAAATATGTATTTTGTAATCCTATAAATGCAATATTGCCATAATAAAAATCAATCTAGCCTTGTTTTGACAAACAATGTACTAAATAAAATTTGTACGATGATTTTTCACTTTTTTAAAGAGCAACTAGTAATCTATTGTACATAGTTAGATAAAACAAGGCACAGCGAGGTGAGATCTAAGGGCAAAAAAGTACAATACTCGCCACTTCATCTGCTACCGTTCATTTACCATACATCAAACTTTTGAAAATATAATTAGTCTCTATCTCACACAATTGTAATGGTTATTCTCACACACATTAAGTAAATTTGATGAAACTTATTTAAAGAGGATTATTCGGTTTCGCCTACATTATAAAGTTGCTGGAACACAGAATCACAAAACTCGGCGACATAAGTTTTTTTCGACATAGGATTGGATTCAGATCTGACATACTATTATACAGCGTAACATGGAGGAGGCTTATGACTTGCCAATGAATAAATCAATGAACACGTATGTGAATATGAAAACTAGTTTCTTAAAAAGGTTTCAGATATACTTTCTAGTAAAGTTCTTGCTAAACGGGGTCCCAATTAAATGCAAGAAAGCAGATCGTAAAGCGTGTATGCCCGTGGCGAGTATCGTACAAGGTTGTTTGTGTGCGCGGCAGGCGGCGCCGTCGTCCGACTGCTCGGGCGACGAGAGCGGCTCGATCACCACCAACCGAGCTAATCTCTACGACCACCGCGCATCCTTTAAGTCCAACCTCTCTGATACCGACGTCATGTTCCTCAATGTAAGTCCTAGTGTTTCTGTCCCCGCTTCCGCTTTCATCGACAAATAGCCAACGCAATTGGCACATTCGTTTCAAATCGAAATTCACCCGGCTCTTTGTCATTATTTGATTTGGTGCATGCTGTATTAACCCGTATTAACCGGTATTAACGTTTATTTAACCAATCTTCTAGTTGTAACACGTTTGTTTAAAGAAATCTTGGCAGAATCATTCAAAACTTTGATTTAATGGACGTTAAATTTTACATATTCACGATCAATTTCATTACCGAGCACGCGAATCTCAACTCTGCCGGTTGGACCTTATGTAGTTAATTTGCATGCAGGCGGGGCGCGGTGCGGGTGCTGCTGGAAAACCTCGGGCCGCCAGCGTGTTTTCTTCAAAGTCGTCTTTGAGCTATAGGCCTCCTGTTGGAGTGCCCGTTACTTCGCCGCTCACATCACCAGACACGGCTCGTACTTATCTCTACCAGGGACTTATTGGTAAATACAATATATCCAACCATAAATCTGGTTATCTAATTGCTGCTTAACTTTTGTGTTTATTTTACAGGTAAAGAGCGATCGAATGTATGGGATCAGATGCAGTTCTGGGAGAATGCATTTTTAGATGCCGTTAGTCAGGAGCGTGATATGATCGGTATGGATCAGGGCGCTAACGAGATGATGGAGCGATACAAGTGCCTGAGCGAGACGGAGAGAAAACGCCTCGAACATGAAGAGGACAGACTGCTTTCTACTGCTCTGTATAACTTAACCGCAGCGATGGTGCTGTTTGGAGTAGATGCTGATATTGTAAGGAACAAAGTCCGCCGTCTGCTCGCCAAGAGTCACATAGGACTCGTATACAGCCAAGAAGTAAACCATTTGCTCGATGTCGTGCACACGCTGGTAAGTACACTACCTATGAACTAATCAAATGTATAGGTTTTTGTTAGCGGCGTGGAACATCAATAACATATTTCCATTAAAGTTACTTATTAGCCTGTTACTTTTTTTTTGTTTTTGTTTTGGCTCCACGCTTTTGTGTATTTAGCCAGTGTCAGGTAATGGTAATTTCTCAAGTTAATTAATATTACATATATGTGTGTCAAGTCACAGTCCAAGTCATCAAGTCAAGTCATAGTCTAGTCAAGTCATACTCCTAGTAAAGTGGTGACAACTTTACCAGAAACGTCTATTAGAGTTTTGGAAACAACACGAAAAGAAACGTTTCACCATCATTATACAACTTTCCGACACTCATGCCTGTAATCCAGCACTCAAAAGTTTTAGAAAATAATACAATGCGGTGACGCGATTTTTTCGTTTTCCCGCCAAATAAAAGCGCCTGTTACTTATTACTGGCCTAGATAAGCGAAAGTAGCTCATCGAAGTCACATGGGGTTATTGTTGCCAGCACGGCAACGACATCGACCTGAAGCCGCTAGGATCGCGGCTGCTGCGGCGCGCCACGTTCACCGTACACGAGGGGGACGCGGGCGCGGCCGGCGAGCTGCGCTTCATGGAGGTGCGCGACGATGGGCTCGTGCTGCGCTCCACGCAAGGTACGCGCGTGACCTGAGGCGTGACGTCACAGTACACGAGGGGGACGCGGGCGCGGCCGGCGAGCTGCGCTTCATGGAGGTGCGCGACGATGGGCTCGTGCTGCGCTCCACGCAAGGTACGCGCGTGACCTGAGGCGTGACGTCACAGTACACGAGGGGGACGCGGGCGCGGCCGGCGAGCTGCGCTTCATGGAGGTGCGCGACGATGGGCTCGTGCTGCGCTCCACGCAAGGTACGCGCGTGACCTGAGGCGTGACGTCACAGTACACGAGGGGGACGCGGGCGCGGCCGGCGAGCTGCGCTTCATGGAGGTGCGCGACGATGGGCTCGTGCTGCGCTCCACGCAAGGTACGCGCGTGACCTGAGGCGTGACGTCACAGTACACGAGGGGGACGCGGGCGCGGCCGGCGAGCTGCGCTTCATGGAGGTGCGCGACGATGGGCTCGTGCTGCGCTCCACGCAAGGTACGCGCGTGACCTGAGGCGTGACGTCACAGTACACGAGGGGGACGCGGGCGCGGCCGGCGAGCTGCGCTTCATGGAGGTGCGCGACGATGGGCTCGTGCTGCGCTCCACGCAAGGTACGCGCGTGACCTGAGGCGTGACGTCACAGTACACGAGGGGGACGCGGGCGCGGCCGGCGAGCTGCGCTTCATGGAGGTGCGCGACGATGGGCTCGTGCTGCGCTCCACGCAAGGTACGCGCGTGACCTGAGGCGTGACGTCACAGTACACGAGGGGGACGCGGGCGCGGCCGGCGAGCTGCGCTTCATGGAGGTGCGCGACGATGGGCTCGTGCTGCGCTCCACGCAAGGTACGCGCGTGACCTGAGGCGTGACGTCACAGTACACGAGGGGGACGCGGGCGCGGCCGGCGAGCTGCGCTTCATGGAGGTGCGCGACGATGGGCTCGTGCTGCGCTCCACGCAAGGTACGCGCGTGACCTGAGGCGTGACGTCACAGTACACGAGGGGGACGCGGGCGCGGCCGGCGAGCTGCGCTTCATGGAGGTGCGCGACGATGGGCTCGTGCTGCGCTCCACGCAAGGTACGCGCGTGACCTGAGGCGTGACGTCACAGTACACGAGGCCTCATCGTCGTTACAAATGGTTTCTCTGCCGCGAGTGATTTCGCCCGGAAATCTCCGATTATAAAGTCTGCGCTTTTGTTTTGCTTTTTTTGATCGTTCTGTTCATCATTGAATGCTTATAACATTGGTTAATGTGAAGAAATTTTGCAGGTACAATCGTCGAGAGATGGTGGTACGAGCGATTGGTAAACATGACTTATAGTCCCAAAATACGAGTGTTGTGCCTTTGGAGGAAGAACGGGGGTCAGACACAGTTACATAAATACTACACCAAAAAGGTATGTTCACACCATGTATTAAGGGTGTATTTTCGTGTCCAAACCTTAGATATGATAACTAAAATCATATTTAGACCCATTATCATTGGTTCTGTAACTTTTGAGTATAACGCGCATGAGAATAATATTGGTCGTGTTCCTAATATGTTAACCTTCGCGTTGTTGTCACACAGTTTTTTTACCTATATTTGTTATGAAGCTTTGTTTAAGATGGTGTAACTTTCCAGTGCAAAGCGCTGTACTACTGTATTAAAGAAGCGATGGAGAAGAGCGGCCGGCGCCAGGACGCGGCAGAGCTCGGCGGAGAATTCCCTGTGCAAGATTGCGCCACCGGCGAAGGTGGCCTCATTCAGGTAACTACAACGCTACAGGTGACTACACCCATACAGCACTTTTCGGTCATGCAGCTACGGTAGACTACATATACATTGACCTCTAGGTCAATTCGTGTTACTGGAAGGATGGGTGGAAGTGGAGGTAAAACGACGGATAAAAGCCATTCCAAGGCTCCTTAAATTTGCTTGAAAAGGATTATGTAGAAACCGTGCCAGCTTTTTTTTTGTCCAAAAATATGCCTTTAAATGTTTTACCTATTTATAACAGGGTTCGAGCTATCGGTAAAATTATATTTTACTTGTTCTCTGACAATACTATTGGGTATCCAAACTTGAAGCTACAAGTGTTAAATTCCTAGTTCTAATGAACTGGTAATCAGCTCCTATTCTAGTGTCAATGCGCGTTTTCTAAAAATATTTGATTTATTTTCAAGGTGTGCATGGAAGGCGTCGGTCTCCTTTTCCACCACAGCAAGGTACGTACCAACGCTTGTTATTTATATTTTTAAATACTTATTTGTCGGCTTGTTTGTGTTATTTATATACAATACGATGCCATATCCAATGATATACCAAAACCTTCAAGTTTCAAAAACACCTACTTATATTGTGATGTAGGTCAAAATACAACATTATTGATAATTGTACTTGTTTTGGTATATTCATGAAAGTAACAATCAGGTAAGGTATCTGTCAGTGTTTTCGCTTAATTTGGGTCAAGTCTCGGTAAGATTTGAATGAAAACTTGTAGAATGTCGTACAGTTGCATTGTATGACAGTCTACGTAATTTGGGACAGCGTCCCCGCTAGGCAACGCTTCATTGTATTCGATATTGTACCGGTGCCATAGCGCATTGTTATTATACTCGTTCCTGTATTTATATGAAGCTTCTCCATCATATGAAGTTTATTATTAAATTCATACTTTTGATAGGACAAAAATAATAATACCTATACTTTTTATTGATACTCAGCTGACATATTAAGATTTATCAAACATTTCCCCATTTCATATGCTATTTAATATTTACCCATTTATATTTGCTGACAAATTATATTACATCGGGACGCAAGGACCACTCAAACTTTCCTATTAAAATATGTATTTTATTAATTTCCTTCCTAATTCATTTAAAAGTTTTCAGTACTTTGTATGTATCTAGTTTATTTATCTATATTTTACATCCTCGTTACGTAAATTATTTTCTATTTTAAATTCGGGTGATTTTGCATTGATATGATACCTCGTGCCCTCCGAAGAGCAGCCTCCGGGCAGTAGAGTCGGCCCGTACCGATAGCGCTAGGTCCGGCGGAGTGCGCGGCGCTGCGGGCGGTCGCGGCGGCGCCGCTAGGAACTTTTGAGATGGTCCTTGACACGCGCTCGCCCGCCTTCACCCAACTAATCTCTTGTTTTTGTCTGTTCTACTCCATCCGGACACGCCGACACGCGCCGCTGCGCTGAAGGATTTCGAGGTACATAGTGGTTCATTCACTAGTAATGGCTGGCTCTTACGATGATCGACACGACCTTCACGACCTTAGCGTCTCCGTCCCGGTCACCGTGAGACGCTCGTTTAGCAATGATCGTTCGAGGTCGTAGGGCTTTACTTGTAGTTTTGAGGCTTACAGATTGTTTTTAGCCGTTGTTAGCGTTGTATTAGTTCTCCCGAGTGCGGCGAGCGCCGAAGCGCGCGGTCGTGCATGCACATAGTCGCCCTTTGTTTATTATCTGTTTATATTATCGCACCCGACAGCTTGCATTCGTACCGCGGATCGTCCGGCGGTCTCGATCGTTCGCTCTCGCACTCCGTGCGGAGATTTAGTCTGTTGGTCCCTCTCACCCGAACCCGAGCGAGCGTCACGTCAGCGCTAAGCTTAACGTACGCGTCACGAGGTCAGTCGTAGAGCATCGCCATCTCACAAGTTCCGGCGCGGCCGCCGCCCGCACGCGCACCTGACCTCGCACCGCACCCGCCCCGCCCGTCCCGTCCCAGCTCAGTGTGCAGCCTCCGCTGCGATATCTTTCTCTTCTAGCAAACACTCTGGTTTGAAGACTAAATTTTTCACTCCGTTGAAAAATTTGGTAAAATAAATCAGAGTCGTGAACATCGGCATGTCGGTAACGTTGTGCTGCAAGTGTTGCGCGCTGGCGGCGGCGGCGGGCTGCGCATCGTGCTCGTGTCGCATGTTGCATGACGTCATCATCAGACTAGCGTTACACCTTTCTTATTTTATAGTTTTACCGGCTTTGGGAGTAGGAGACTACTCTGATGCTACGAACGAGCAGTTGCTTGGAGTACACATTGATTTTATCCACTTGCTGTTATTATTATTAGTAGCTTCACGTCAGAGTAGCCGCCTCTGCTCACGCTTAATGTTAAGTTAAAATCTGGACGATACGTTAGAGATTTAAAATTTAAAATATGTTTCCATACTATTCATATACAAACAAACGACTTCGTTCGGATTTTGATGCAGTAGTAGCATTTTATCTTTAATTATATATAGGTAAGATATTTTTTGTAAATATGTTAATAGAACGCTTCAAAACATATTTAGTCATGAGGGAAAATAAATAAAGTAGTTAACTAGTTACTACTAGGACGACCATTCAGTATGAATTTAATTTGTATTTGTACGTTACGCTTACCTGAAGCACTTTAATATAAATAACAGTATGTGGTAGGTACTTACTTATAGTATAAAACAATTTTGTACAAAATAAATTAATGTCAGTAAACTATTAACTTAAAATATGTACCTATTGATATGTATGAAACAAACACGTCTATTGTGTGCTGTGTACTGTACAGTGTATAATTATTGTTTTAAAAGTTTGTGCTAAATCTATATAGATGCAGAGTTTACATTGTTTTAATTATTTGTTTTCCAGTTTTTTGTACGTCTTGATCACATTCGGAAATGCTTCACTCAAAATGGTGGAATCTTCGTTTTAGAAGAATTTAGTAAGTATTAATAGTAAATACAGGACGGATTTTTGGGACGGGACTGTAAAGGTCACTCACTCAAACTTCAGTTGGCCTCAAACACTAATGATTACACGTGTATGTTTAATCAGAGTAAGAAACAGGATCGCTTCGTTACAAAGAATATTTAGAGTTAATTAATCGTTTTTCTGTACAAAAAGTAAGAAAAAAATACATAATGCACGAAAAGTTTTTGGGCAGTTATGTCATTTAGTTTAGTCACCTTAAATGGCTGGACCATTTTAAAAAGTATTTTGTTCTCTACAAGAAGCAGAATAGGTTGGAGTAAAAAAAATATTTTGTAGTTATTCTAACCATTTATTTCGCTGTTTACATCTGTGATCTGTGTTTATAATATCTCAAAAACGTTATGGATGGTCTCCTAGGAATGTTTTCCTGTACGTAGGTATAACGGTTAAGGTCCCTTACTGTCCCGTCTAAAAAATCCCACCTGTATAGTAATTAACACATATTACAGTATTATCTGTAAGCCTTTTTCTGTGCTAATTATGATTTATTTCACTTTTCAGACCCGAAAACGAGGCAGATCATACAAAGAAAATACAAATCAGTAATGGCAAGTACTACAATTATATTTTTTTCTATTTGCTAAATAACTAAATACGATTACACGTAAAATTGTTTAAAAAAACTATGCCAAAGTTAAAGTACAAACAAAACTTATCAACGCCAGACTTGACTTATGACGCATCTAAATAATGAATCGTAGTAAGGAGTGGTGAGTATTTACCACTGAAAATGATCAGGGTTAAGCAAAATACATAAAAGATTTAAAAATATCGCGAGAACAGCTTCGGTGTGTCGCTGCAACGATTATACGTTTCTTTAGATTTATTTACATCACAGAAATCATCATGAATTATCTAAAATGTTATAAATAAAGTTTTTCAAACATGTATGTATACTACGAGTATGTATGATGTAAGTATACCTACCTACCTACTGGTAGTGGGCTGTAGCATTTGGACTGTCTATAGCTCACCGCGGCCAGTATATAGTCCAATGTTTTTTTTTCTTTGTAGTAATAGTAGTAGTAGTGTTTAGTATTAGTTATTATATCATTGTAGTATTTAGAAAATAAAGGCAATCTGCCGTGAAAAAAAATGATGTAACCGAACTTGGTGTGGCTTGGTTTTTTGTTTATTTGTTTTGTTTTGTTATAGGCAGAGAAAGTAGTGTTTGATCTCCACCGTATCTTCTCCATATGGCTAGCCCGGTACTATCTGTATATCGAGACGTACCACAGCGAACAGTAGTGCGCCTTTCTCACATAGTTCGTTTCCCGTCATTGTATGTATACTTTCGTTTTGTTTTTTATTTCCGCTTGTTATTTTAGTGATGCATGCTGTATATTAAGTCAAAACTGGCTTATTTGTTTTTATATTTGCTAAATGAAAACTATAGCAAAATATAATATATCACAATTATCTTTTCCATTGGTGTTTATAAAAAAGCTTAATTATTTTTAACCATAATGTAATCATTTGCCCTGTAATATTGATCATATTCTCGTAATGAATCATAATCATGTCCTATTTATTTTTCCCTTTAAGATACTTGTGCACCCCATTTGGGTCGAAACTCATGTCTTACTAATTTTATTTATCTTTGTACACGTGGATTTCCTCTTTTAGGACGGTAAAGATTACCTCTTGAATAAATGAGCAGTGTGACTCCCTATATGAGATAAAGCTTGTTTCCAGGCGGATCAGATATGCTACGCCGTGCTGTGCGTGTTCTCGTACTTCGCGGCTGGACAGGAGCAGAAGAAAGCTATACTGGAGCAGGCGGCGCGGGTTCCAGCCGCGCTCGCGCCGCCCGAGGCGACGGCCGCTCGGGGGACGCGGTCGGAAACCACTTCGCCCAGCAGGCATAGCCCACAGGTGACCACCGATAATATTACACAACATTACATACACTTATATAGTAAACATTTTTTTAAACTAACACAATTCTTGTTACAATCAAGAATTTTAAAAACAATAGTTTTGTATTCTACTATTATATTATCATCTTATTCTCATTGCACTACCGCATTAAGCCTTCCACAATACACCAGGGTTAACTGGAAGATAATGCTCGATAGCATTAGGTTCGTTCGCCTATGTACCTTAAATTGTTGTTGTTTGTGCAATAAAGAATTTTCTATCTATCTATCTATCATCTCAGCAAGCAACTCAGAAAACAAAGGTTTTTTGTTTGGTGACAGTTTCATTATAAATGTAGATGTAAACGAGCTACAATTTGATTTTCACGTCCAGCACAGCGCAGCATAAGTTCAAATAAAATGTTATGACACCTTAATGCATTACAATAGTTTTCGCAATCTTACTATTCTTACATTTTAATTGTAGTTCTATCGAGTTTTGTCAGAACCGTTTGTCCAAAGCGCTCACCTGTTTTATTATAAGTGTAGATGTAAACGAGCTACAATTTGATTTTCACGTCCAGCACAGCGCAGCATAAGTTCTAATAAAATGTTATGACACCTTAATGCATTACAATAGTTTTCGCAATCTTACTATTCTTACATTTTAATTGTAGTTCTATCGAGTTTTGTCAGAACCGTTTGTCCAATGCGCTCACCTGGCAATGCTGCAAAATTCAGTAATCACGTAGCGCTTTTCGACTGTATACTCTACCTATACGTTTCGATTTGGACGCTCTCACTTTCTCCATGGCCGTTCCAAAAGTCCCGAATCTAAATGTCATAATGCATGTGTACCAAATTCAGTTCATATTACACAGATTAAAGAAAAAGCAATTTACTAAAGTTCGTACACAGGGTGTGAAAACCGAGCTTCAAATGAAAACGATTCAAAAGCGACTTTAGTCCGATCGAATAAGTACCAGTACTTTGTATGTTGCAGGTGGAGAAACGGTCCCCAGTGAGTCGGTCACACGAGCCGCGAGCCTCGCTCGCTCGCCCCGCCCCGCCCGCCGAGCCCGACCGAGCCGCGCCCGACCCTGCCAGTGAGCCATTAATTACAACCTTTTCAACCGTTACATATAGATATTAGAAATAATTTAAGATATGCAACATGTCATCCATTATTAGTGGCCTCTAAGGCTGACATTCACAAACGAGTTTGAGTTCGATCTCGTCCTTCGTTATGTCAGAATTCGAGTCTAGACTCGAACTCCAATCGTATCGATATTCACAGTCGAGTTTGGCATAATGGAGTACGAGTATATGCTCAAGTGAGTATGAGACGGGCTGAGCCGCGAAATCGGTGACTCGAGTCGTGCTCAGACACCGCCATCTTTGCTTTTTTTGTGGGATATGTTTAAAATTCCTCGACCTCCATTTTTATTTTTGATTTCATAATCTAAATCAATCTAAGAAACTATTTTATTGCGTTATATTCACTGAAGTCCATTTATAATTAGTAATTGTAATTCGGAAATGTCCCATTTACTTGGCTTCCAATGATTTAAGGACATTGCTTCTACATAACAAGTCACTCAATGTGTCAATGTCAATAATGTCACATTTACATCATATATTTTTTTCGTGGCTTTTTGTTCATAGGCTCAGGCATTTCTTCCATTTAGCCACGAGTGACGTCATCATAAGGTCAGAAAGGCCTAAATGACAGCCTAAAATACTAATAATCTGATATATCTATAGGTGATTAGTAAGCCTATTCCTCGAAATGGTTTTGTAACTATTTTAAAAAAATATCAATCCCTTTGCAAACTGAATCTTTTGTACCAGTACTATAAAGTCGTTTGTTGTACCTACCAGTACAATAACGTCGTCTGTGATAATACATCCTATTAACCCTCCCACACTAAACGCAGCCTCACCGATAATCATCAGTACATTTTCATGCAACCGTAATTTTATTAGAAATATGCTTACATTTTTCATGTCGTATTAACAGGCCCCCGGAGTGGATCGGACCGCGCAGTTGAGCGAACCGAAAGCGGCGCAGAAGCAAGTAGCAGCACGGAGAAAACAGGCGTGATAGAAAGGCCCGCGGGCTTGGATCGAAGTGGCGTGGATAGGAGTGTTTCAGAGAGGAGTGTTCCGGAGAGGAGTGTTCCGGAGAGGAGTGAGGCGGAGAAGCCTCGCCGGCCGCCGCCGCCCGCGCCCCCGCACCCACGCCTCGCTCGCGCTCACTCACACGCCGCGCCGCGCTCTCTCGACCCACCGCAGGTCAGTCACTCAGTAACACTGGTGTTAAGGCCAAGTGATTTCTATATACTCTGTATCTCTGGAAAATTCTCTCGACATTTCATGTAAAAAGGATTATGATAATTTAATTTAGCTATAAGGGAGATCGGCCTAAAGGGAAACTCACTTGTTCCAACAAAATGTTTTCTGAAAGGGAAGTTTGTTCCTGGCGAATAAAAATCGCCAGCTCGTTAATACAATGTCCCTCTCAACGCACACCATGACTCTGAACATTTCGCTCCAGAAGTTTAGTGAAGCGAACGCTGTGGAATATTCTAAGATACATATAACAAGATACATAACACAACGTATGTTGTAAATTAAGAATAGTATAATAATAATAATAATTTTTAAAAGCAATGGGTTCGCTCACCGCGAACAAAACGCTATGAGCGTTGATGCATTATAGCACGTTAGTTATATATCTTTCGGGGACTTCCGCGTATTTTGGTCCGCTCCGAACCGGACAAAAGTACGCGACAGTTCTAGGAACTTTTTGGACGCATTTTTGTCCCTCGTATGCGATACAGTTCTAAGCGATCTATTTTGGCAGACAAAAAATCCCGAAGACTGTTCTGTTTACGGTTTACATTAGAAACGAATGTGTTTGGTGCGCCAGATCCCCCCGCGCGCGGGCTCGGGCGCGGCGCGCGCGCCGGGCCCGCCGCCCGCGCTTCCGCCGCGCCAGCAGTCCGCAGCCGCAGACCTCGCCGCCTCGCCGCCGAGGTCAGTTCGCACCACACTCGCATTAGTCGCGTACTAACCGAGCAGCCTCGCGAGGCCGTGCCATGTGGCAAACGCGTCGGTTAGTACTTAGTTATTAGTTATACTGACCGACCGAGCATTTGCCCCTTGACAGCCTCGCGAGGCTACTCGGTGTGTCAGTACGTGGCTATTAACAACTTCTAAGCGTCTGATTCCATCGGCTTATAAGCGCAATCAGCAGTCATCGTTAAAATTTATCTGTAAACTAGTTGCGGTAGACATTATGGAGGCCTTTCTCAACCTCGACTGCATCACTTCTATTTTTAAGATTACATTATATGGATTTGATTTTTAAAGTGTAGCTAAACTACACTTAAGGCCTATATCAAGAAGATTTGAAAAAAATATTCCAGCTGATTTGATTTGTTTAGGAACTTGATCTTTAAAGATAAGATTAGTTTTAAATTTGAGCTATCCAGCAGCTGAGCTTTCTCTATACTACCAAATTCAATAAGCCATATAGTGCGGGGTAAATCAGCTGAGCAAATAAAAATTAAGATCAGTAGTAAAACTTTAATGTTTAATTTTAAAAAAACTAAGCGTGGTTCATTTCTTCAGAGCTTCTAAAACCTGCTCTAAATTCCTGCCCGTTCTAATGGATATGTGTATTGAAACTGCTAGGTGCTTAACTGGTGTCAGAATATCTTCGTCTACTTGGCTTTTCTAACTCGGATCTCCGGGTCGATTCATTTGGAATTTTTCTCCGCACAATCCTCTGGGCAGTGGTGGATTTACCAGCAGGCTGAGTAGGCTGGAGCCCAGGGCGGCAACTCGGGTCAAAGTTTTTTCTTACAAACAAAATCATTTTAAACACGAGAAAACAAGTCTCGTAAATTACAATATTTCAAAAGTGTAAGCTGATGTAATTGATGACGATATAGTACAAATCATAATACCTACTGTCATTTCTTTGACAAAGAAAATGTAATTAATATGATTGCGAACTGGGCCATTGAATTGCAGAGATTAATTAGGCGGCAAAAATCGAATAGCGTCCGGGCGGCAAATGTGTAAATCCTCCAATGCCTCTGGGGCATTTATTTGGATATTTTCTCAGTCTCCGACCATTTGGCTCCACTAAAAATTTTAAACCGCCCGGAAGCATCGATTTGTCTTATTATTCCTCTGTATAAAATTCGTTTATTTCGTGTAATCAATTATGTAAAACATTCACTTCAATTTTATTGTTGTTTAGAATTGGAAACATAAATGTTAAGTCGTATAAAACTTACCGTTTAATCTGATCAATACAGGCGCTGAGTGTCTTGCTGCGCCACAACATAATAATGTACTCCAATAACATCAGCTGGTTTAATGCTCTTACGGTATTAGATATTTATATTTGTAGTACCTACAATATGTATGCGCTAGATAGAATACTAAAATGTCAATTATACGTTTTCCTGGTAATCGCTCTTGCTTTACCTTGCACCATTCCTTCGCACTAAGATCAATTAACACGATTGTAATGCATGTGACGCCTCACATGTATTATAATGGCCAACACCCCAACAGGAGCCTTACCATAGATAGACACCCTACTAATAGCGACCAAGCTTAGAATGTTAAAGCAGTATTCTCATGCGTAAGAGTAGTTCTTTATTAAAAATCTGGATGATTCTCACATCACGTACTTGTATGCAAGAATTATCTTGAATTTAACCTTTACTGTAAGTCGCGAGCTTCATGAAACAAAATATCCGGTATAGCTAAGAAGAATTATGAAAATTATGTTTTTGTATCGTTTATTTTCAAATCATAAACCGGTTGATTGCAGATGTTTTGCAACAATTGATTGACAATTGATAAACGTTCGCATGTCTGATATCCCCTGAATTCAATACCTAATGGTAAAAGTTTTAAACAAAAAAGATAAGTACTGGGGCCGGATTTTCGTACCATTCGCCTTATTTTCCGTCCTTTTCGATGATATTCCAAATTCTATTTGAAACAAGGACTAAGTCATGTCGGCCCTGATCTGGGTTTAAATTCCAATAAAATGTGTTTTAAGTAGCTGTTGTTTCGCACAGGGCTTCAACCGGGGCTCGGCGGGCGCCGCCACAGCGCCAGAGCTCCATCAGCGGTCCATTCGCGGCCTCCAACCCCTTCACGACGCCGCGCCACGCCGAGTTCATCATCCCTCAACGAAATAACATCCGACGCTCCTCCACTACCGATAGAAGTTAATAATATCAAGTGGGTTCGATTTCTTACTTTCGAGAATATGACGCAGACCGCAGTAGCCCAAAATCATTTTTTGCTGAATTCTTAACGAATCTTTATTCTCAGTTATTTATTTGTCCAAAATATGCTAAATTGATAAGAGAAAAATAGTTAGCTACGTCCAAGGAAATATTATAGTTTTATTATGTTAAGGAATGACATGACGAGCTAGTCGTTCGTCTGATGTTAAGCGACACTACTGCCCATATAGATTGCATTGTCACTCGGAACTTTATAGAGCGTACCTACGTCATCTTGAGATATCAACACAGTCTAGTAATTTAATAAAATTAGGTACTAGACTGTGAGATTAGGTCTTAGTCTCATTTGCCCAGTAAGTTCACTAGCTACAGTGCCCTTCAATCTGGAACACAGTAGTGCTTGTTGCGCACTACTGCTTGGCGGCAGAATAACTGGCAAAGGTAGGTGGTACCTACCTAGACGAGCTCTACACGAAAGTCCCAACTAGGTACCTGTATTAACGAATATACTATAAAATTTCCTTGGTTTCGTCTTATAGCAAACGGCCTATTTTCCTTTAACATTTTGAGTGGGATATGTATGTGTATACTTAAAATTACTCTTGTCAATAAACAGATATTCAACATGTGTTTATAACAGTATTAGCTGTTACACAAGTTTTCTTGATAGTCTGCAGCTCAGCATACAACATGTCGTTCTCTATGTGCTTATTTAATATTTATTACAATCAGTCAGACACATACGCTCCGGGAATATGTTAACAACCTCTCAAGTAGAACACAGAAAATCAATACTGCTAAATATCAGAGCACATAGTTTTAAGTAGGTACACTAACAAAACTTAGGTAGTTATTTGTTACTCAGTATGCAAAGAGCATAGTATGTATCGTTAGTATAAAAAAGTATATCATGTATAGCGAAGCAATGCTCGAGATGAACATATTTTTATAGCTAGCGCGAAACCCTTTCCAATATTATTATATATCCTCATGCGTCCCGGGTTTTTTGCATTGTGTAGATACTAAGTAGGTAGTAACTACAATTTAAAATGTTCACATGAAGGGTGTAGAAAAATAACTCGTTTATCGTGTATGGCAAGCGATGTTTACAAAAAATATATTGAAAATACATTGACGAGGATCTTGTTAGTGCTTCATGGTCAATAATTATTAATTAATTAATAATGTAACTTGTAATCTGTATATTGTTATCTTCGTTTTGTAACGTCCTATCTGTGTTAAAGAGTTCTTATTGCATAATCTGTAGATATGTAGAATAATGTATGTATTTTATTAAATCAATTCCTTAACCGATCAGGGTTAAAGATTCATAAATATTTGTTTATTGCAATAAATACACTAGATAAAAATGATGTGTAATGATTTCTATGTATTCCTTCGCTAGTTTGTATGCAGGGCATTGAGATCTAAATGTAGGGCGAGTGCTTTTTTAAAGACATCGTTTGATGGGAAGGTACGATGTGGACGCAAGTTTACTCTTGATTTGCACGGTTGGTATTCTTTTTTTTTTATGTTAAGGAATGACGTGACGAGCTAGCCGTTCGCCTGATGTTAAACGACACGGCTACAGTCCCATATCAGCCCATGGCCATGGCCCATATCAGCTACAGTGTCACTCGGAACTCTAAAGTATAGAGGTTCGCGTGACACTGCACTGCGCACGTCATCCAGAGACATCACCACAATCTAGTAATAAGATTACTAAACTGTGAGATCAGATCATAAAGTCACATTTGCCCAGTAATTTCACTAGCTACAGTGCCCTTCAAACCGGAACACAGCAGTGCTTGCGCACTACTGCTTGGCGGCAGAATAACTAGCAAAGCGGTGGTACCTACCTAGACAAACTTTGCAGTAAAGTCCTACTACCCAGACAATTCATCGATGCTCCAGTCAACCAGTTAGCCCCGTCAGCACGGTACATATCAAGTTCTTCAATTTTACGCCACTTGCTTCACACTTGCTTAATAATTGTCAAGTAGAGTAAACGAGGGCAAAGACTGTCGAACCCCGCAGGAGGGAGGCTGCTGAATTTATTTGAGGGTAGGGTTACTCAAACGAGACAATTTAAATATTGTAGAAAAAAGATATGCATACTTAATTAAACATTTTTATTTCCATTTGTGAAATGTACATACACGTATTTATTTCAGTTCAGTTCACTGGACTCATACTTATGTGAATGGATCTAGAATTACACGATACTCCTATATATCACAGGTAAAACCTAAAAACACTTATTTTTTAGATTTAGTTAAAATGCTACAAGTGTAAGGGGCGACTAAGTTGAGCCCTGGCGAGACAATTTGTGACCTGCGTTACTCATATGCAATTTAACTCCTGCGCAAGTCATATGGTGCTTACTCAGGGCTCACCTTGTTTACCCTTTACTACAGCTACATTTTATTATATATACATTAAAACTAGCATGACTTTAAGAGATCGTAATTAATATGTACAATATTTATGAATTTGCCAAACAACATTGTTTTGCATCAAAGTTATGATACAGATAACGTAGACTAGTTTGTACCAACTCAATATAATTTAAATGTTACTTGTTGATAACCGTATATCAATAGCCAAATAAAATATTAATTCTAACCTGAACACACGAAAAATATTTTATAGGTAACAATGGTAACATTAACAAAACTTACAAAATCAATAATAACAGAAGTAACAATAATCAGTTTATACGTGTAGGTATGTCTTGTTTTTAATACCATGGTAAAATATGAACTAGCTCAGTCTTTATAATAAAATTCAAAACACCAATATTAATACGTAGGTACACGTGTAGGTACATGTAATACGTATTGAAATGAAATAAACTATCTATTTAAATGCAAGTTCTACCTATACTAATGTTTTAAGATTACCTTGGCAATAATTATGTAGGTACTACCTACTACTACTATGATTACTATGGTATTTAAAAACCCTTTTCATTTCATAAACGTTATAATCTAAATAAAATGATCAGCTTCTCAGGAGCGTGGTAATGATAGTTTAAAGGCTTGATGAGTATCGATCCCACAGTGAACGGAAAAGTATAGTCTTGTGGCAGTCCGTCCCAAACCTCCGAAATGGCATGACGAAGGGGCCTTAGGTCTCGCTAATTCTTATCTCTTACGCACTTTACCTAAGACTGGACTGATGATTGCGAGGCATTCGCAGTACATCTCACACCTGAGATTTGCAGACCTCAATGACAGCCCAAAAGATAACAACAAAATGTAAATGAGGCAGACTCATCTCAACGTCAACGGATGAACTTGGACTAAATCAACTAACGTGTTCCAGGATTTAACGGTAAGCTATTGCTGTTTACAGGTAGTTGCGTGTACGCAACATTTACTATTTACGATGTAAGAACATATCATATCATCATTTACTACTAACAATCCCAAGTCAGCTAACAAACAGCAGGATTAGAATAAGCTAAAAATATCAACATAACCCATCTCTCGAAAAAGCGTGTGACCATAGAAAACACAAGAAATGTTTTATGACGTGATCTGCGTGATCGTTCATTGGTCAAACGCATTCTCCAGAGAAGAGATACTTATGTCCATTTCTACAGCTCATGTCACCCGTACTGCAGCTGCTGGAACGGGCAGTATTTAGAAAACGTCGCAGTCTTCTTGCGAACACCTCAATAACAATTTTAAACATGAAAATTTAATACGATTTTGAGGCCATAAATTATTGTTAATAATTTTAATTCGATATCTCCATCCATTTTTGATACTTAGTACTAAGTCTACTAGTCTTCTAGGGGCAGACTCATACTAATACTAATGGTCTGCTAGTGCTTATGGTTACCTCCATAGCATAAAAGAATATCACATATTGTCATCAGATAAAATCATAATAAATATAAGGTTTTATGTTCTAGCCTTTGAACATCTTATTACCTTGGCTTTAGCGCACTTCAATCTTTGTATCACATACCCTCTATAAGTATGTGTCTTTGAATGATAAAAATAGACCATACCTACATAAACTTAACGGTTCAATAATTGTGTACAC
Source organism: Ennomos fuscantarius (assembly GCA_905220475.3). Lineage (NCBI taxonomy): Eukaryota > Metazoa > Arthropoda > Insecta > Lepidoptera > Geometridae > Ennomos > Ennomos fuscantarius. The sequence goes on from HG992029.1 coordinate 8,668,151, forward strand.
TGCATAAGTACAAAGAAATGAACCTGTACAAGTGTAGAGGTCCACTTACGTTCTTGTTTGTTTAGGTATAAAAATACAAAACATTATATAGGTACTTAGGTCAGTAGTTATTATCTGGCAAATCAGGCTGATTAGGTCATGAAACAGGTCGAAGTGGCTTATACATAGTACATATATACACTATAGTAAATGGCCACAAACATATTTTGGACTATCTAAAGCGCAGCGCTAACTAGTTTATGTTACTTTTGGTATACTCTAGCGACACAACTTCACGCTTTGGCTGCGCCAAATACAAGCAACCTTGTCTTTAAATGACAAATTGAAACTGATGTCCTTTAAATATTGTTAATGGGTTTCATTCATTGACATGATATCCTGCAATGTTTCGGACATTCCCATTTTAAGATCGTCTGGTACACTCAAAGAACTAAAGATTTCATTTCTTCTTATAACAGCCTCATTCCAGAGTAACTTGCTCTGTTTTTCAAGCGCTTTGCTAGTTTCTTCTAAGTCTTCAATTAAATTAGCCGTAGTCTTCTGAAAAATTAAAGTAACATAGGTAATTGGCGTCCTCAACGCTCCGAGAAGGGAGATTTCTATTCTATGTTTTCTGGCACCCGTTACATTGGCGCTTTAAACGGTGATGATATAAGAGTGAGATAACTAACTATAATATATATCTTTAATATTCGTCAGAACCTCTGATGAAGAATACCGTGGATTGACATAATGATAATATTAAAGTAGCCGGTGACCGGTATCTTCTCGGCAAGCATGTTCCATCGTCGACCGCGGCGTCATTTACCACTATTAATGGTAAATGACGCCGCGGTCGACGATGGAACAGTACCTAATCAAATGCTAACCTATCAAAGGCAAAAAAATCCTGTCCATTGTCCCGATAAGCTTGACTTGGCTCACTAAGAAACCGCCAGGCGGAATATTTAATCAACGAGCACTGTCCTGATAACCTCTTGGCCCACGAGGTAACCGCCATGTGGAATGTTGACTCAACAAGCACGGTCCTGATAGTCGTTTTAGCGAACGGCTTTTTTAGCGGAGAGCAACACCTTGAGACGCTTTCTCTAGTCTGTTCGATCAAGGAATCAAGGATTCAGAAGACTCCTTGATACTACACGTAGGTATTCTCAAGAGGTTCCTCAACTTGCAGCCCTAACCGCCAGTACCTTGGGCCCTGCTTCGCTGATCTCTAGCTAAATGGAGACGCTTCTCACATTCACCTTTGTGAACTCAGTAGCCTAACCATTACTCATTCTCTAGCCAGACATATAAACGGTGGCCTGCTTGTTGCTGTAGTGTTCCTGGACTATAGGCGGATGTTCGAAGTGAGGAGCCATATGCTCTTAGAGAAACTATTACATTTTGGGGCCATTTTTTTGAGCAATATGCGGCCGTCGCAATATATTCGGTTTAAAATGTACAAATGTAGTTAGTTTTCAATTACGAAATTCAAATGAAATACTTTTTTAAGTGAGCCCTTTTTTTAAGCAATCATAAAATCTTCCAGCGGTATTATACACACACAGTTCATTGATTAATGTTCGCTAGTCGCTAGAGGGACGGTCCCGGTAACCAGTAGGTAACTATTATAAGCTTTCATTTAAGGTGTCAAAATGTAACATGCTCATCTTCTCCAGGTCACAATAAATGCCAATATACACAATAGACGTTGGAGGGCGATGCACTGGGAGGGTAGACTGTAAATTCCGTGCGAATACTGGGGATTAATCTTGACACGAGGCTTGATTTCCATGAGCATATTTTTTCTATTTACAAAAATGAAAAAGAAACTTGGGATTCAACATCAGAACAACTTTACAGTTTAAAATGTTTGAGTTGCAAATACTCTATTTGTGCATTTTTAAGTTAGAGTGATATGATTCTAGTCTGGGATCCGCGTGCTAAATAGATATACCTTAATGATAGAAGCTTCAGCGCGTTTTTAGACGCTAGTGGGGGCTTGAACTAGCTAATTTTACAAGGCCCGTCATAGCACTTGTTGTATGTTTTCACAGTTTAACTCGTGTTACACTACGTAACATTTTCCTCATGCAAAGCGTGTGTTACATGTCATAAGAAGTTCATATGATAGGAAGTCTTACACTGGAATGTTGTTCAAGCTATGTGATAGTGCTGGGAGAATAAGAAACAACAGTACCTATGTTTCCCTTTAAACTGCGAACGTCAGGACAAGAATAAACAACTTGTTATAAAAGTGCAAATAATGTAGATTGGGTACGTTGCGGAGCTTGTGCATTGTTTCTTATTTTAGATAAAAACGCTTTCATGAACCGAATCCCTACTTAGGTACTTGTGAGTGAACAAGCCACGGTAGTCTATTTAAATCACAAGGATAGACTTTGGCCTGGCCAAATAGATCTGACCAAATAGCTATTTATTTGACCAGGTCAAATAAATAGCTTGAGCACTGAATATTTCTGTATAATTACCTCGTTTGACATTTGCAGTGTTCCATCTTCACCGATCAACTTCGTTGATGAAGATCCCTTTTCTCTTGCATTAATCGGTTTATAGGTCTTCAAAATTCGTGATGTCATTGGGTTTTCTTTTCGAATTTCTCGCAGATTAAATAACAGCTATAAAAAAGATATTCATAAAAAAAAATAAACGAAAACATTACATAAGCAATCCCCCTTGCATAAGCAATACCTGTTAATCAATTATGTATAGTATAAAGCGCAAGGTTCCACAATCTTTATCTAGGTTTAATTATTGAGTCTCTGTTGTGTGGTGGTTGAGCAGGTTGGCTCATAACCCAGAGGTGGCGGGTTCGATTCCCGCGACAGGACGAGTATTTGAGCACAGAAAAAAAGCGCATACAGTTATTTTGTGTCTGGGTGTTGAACATGGTCCTCGTAGTTCCCGGGAACTACGAGGACCATGGATCATGGATCCTTACGATACGGGGAATATAGAAGTTCTTTTTTTAAATATGATTGAATAAATGTGCCTGTTTCAATAGAGATAATATAAATTACCATATATATTTTTGAATATAATAGTGCGTCCATATAACCGAGTTCCCTTAGCATAGTTTATTTATTTAGGTTTTTTTAAGATGTCTTAGAGATGTTATTGCATAGAAAATAAATCTTTAATCTAAAAAAAAAAACCTGTCGAATATTTTTAAGAAAAAGAAGTGGATTGTAAGGATATTAAATAAATTGTACTCACGTATCTCTTCTCATTTAAACATTCTCGTGTTAAAATATCACATTTTAGATTTTTTATGGTCTCCATCACTTTCCATTGTAATTTTATGTGTTTTGGTATGTAGATTTTTCTAGCCAGAACTCTAAAATTTAAAAGTATAACATCAAATTATTTTTTTGTATGAAGAAGTCAATGTGCATAGGATAATTATACAATAATAATATTACGCTTTATCTTATTTATGTTGTAATTGAAACAAATTATAAAAGTGTAAAATGATACTTACTGGTTGATTTTATCAAAAGCTTCATTTTCAGTGTAAAATTCAGAATACTTAAATCCAGGAACTTCAAAACTCAATAATCCTGACTCGTTCTTTCTTCCTCGAATACAGCCAAAATTGGCCACATTACAACATTTAATCCAAACATTTTTCCATGTTACTGTATCTTCATCTTCACCGTCTGATATAATACATATAGCGTCCTGAGGGGCGACACAAATTGTTGATGTTTCAAGGAATTTTTCGATATCCGTTGATAACTCATCATTTGCGGGTGTCTGCGCTAGTAGTTTTTTATTGATTTCTTCCGGTTTTAGGACAAGCATGCTAGTCTCTTGATTTTTATCCATTTCAGCTTGTAGAGTGCTTTCAGAATACACAGAAGTTATTTTTATTTGGGGTGCTATTTCAGCAACCGGTTTGATATTATATGCTGTCGACGTATTTGGGCTAGGCTCTGAAGAAATATTTACATTAGGTGCAATTTCAGCAACCGGTTTTAAGCCTACCAGGGTTGTAGTCTGAATATTTTTTTCTGAATCATTTCTTAATATAGTGTCATCGGTGTTTTTTAATACTGATCGTGGGCTTTTTATTGAACTTGAATTATTTTTTACCGTTATACATTTGTTTATGAACAAAGCTGGTGACTGATTTGGTGCTATCTTTTTCAAGATATTATTTGACGACAAATGATAAAAGCCGTTAGTTCGCCGAATTTTTATTGGTTTGACAACTTTGTAGCCTTGCCCTTCTCTTATGTTTTTGTGTAAATTTGGTGCTTCCACGGTTTTTTTGTTAGTCTCGTTGTGGGTTGACGACTGCGCAATAGTATTAGAACTTGAATCGAGGGTTACCATTGCTTCGTTTGTTATAGCTGATGCAGATGGCATAAATGATAGTGGATGCTCAATGACTTTTACGTTATCAACTTTGTTTGTAGTAATCCATACACCTCTAGTTTTGTTTTGCGTTTTAGTGTCTAAAAATGTCTTAACTACTTCAATTCCCAATGGCTCTTCGATTTCATATGGCCCAATAAATACACAACATTCTCTGATACAAGGAATCGCATAAATCCCAAATTGGTGTAAGCTGTTTTTATCAGAGCGTGCCTGTGATGATAGCCTGACAGTTTTTCCAGAAATGCGAGCTAAACAAATAGACCGTTGAATACCATCATAAGTCACAAAAAATCCTCTTTTATAAAACTGAATTTCAGTAAAATCATTTTCAACAGTCATTACAAACCATTTTGATCTTTCAGTATCATGAGATTCTTGTTCTACAATTTCGCATTCTTTGTCATCAGCCAATGGTATAGAGTCGTCGTGACTAAACAATGTTGCCAAGTCATTGTCTTTGTCGGCGCCCAGTGAGTCTTCTTGTGTCACAAGGTTATCAGTTCTAAACAATGTTCCTGGGTTATCTAAGTCATTGTCTTCTGTGGCACCCAATGAGTCTTCTTGTGTCACAAGATTATCAGTTCCAGTTGTTTCCTTAGTTTTCGGCAGCTTGTCAGCGATACGTTCAATAACTTTCACTGCAGAGCCAATCAATTCCCAACAGTGATCCCAACCGCGTAATATGCAAAAACTGTTTTCTGAATCAGTTGCATTGGTGACCAAATTTCGTATAATAAGTGGATATTTAGGCAAGTCTGCAAAACGAATATCGTCAATATTTATACAAGTTGCAAAGAATGGGTGTTTGTCGTCCACTGCGAGAAATGTTCGAAATGGCTCCAGTTTAGAGACAAAGAAAATATTTTTTCGTTCTCTGTAACGACTTAATATAAAATCCCAACTTTGTAAGGCCGCTTTTCCTTTCTTTGGTGCATCTAAGCAATGCTTGATGATGCCTTGGCCAAGACGCTCCTTATAACTTTTGTAACTGCTCTCTAACCAGGAGGTCAGACTACTTTTACCTGTGACATTTGCGAAAGGATAACTTAAGTCCCCACTTTTTTCTGTGGATTTATTTGAAATTTCATCAATGCTCACAGAATCATTTCTTGTTTTAGGTTCAATTTCGTCACCATTCAATGAATTAGAACTCATATTTATCACATCTGGTATCGGCGTAGATGGGGAGCTTTCATCACAAGCACCATTAATCATCTTTAATAGCTTGTTTCTCAGTAAACGGTCATTTTGTTCCATTTCTAATATCTTGTTATTAGTATTTTTGTAATAATCGTCAGTATATTTTCTACCAATATACCCCATAGCTCTTGCACATGAAAGTGAAGAATGAAACTTAAAGACATCATCATCATCATCACTGTTAGCACAAAGATTTACCACGCCACTACTTTCAGTAATAGTACTTTTAGATTTTTGTGTTTTCCTTCCGTAAGTATGACGAACACGTGATCTTAATGCAATTGTTATATCACCGGTTTTGTCTACGGAAATACTGTCGGGTTGCAGTGGTATCTTATTAAGATCCGGTTGTTCATTGTTAGTACTTTGAGATGCTTTAATTTCAGGAACTTTACATAGAGAAGATTCTGTGAATTTCCCATTACAAAAACACTTGTATAAATTGTGCACCATGCAAAAAGGTTCAATAGTTTTGCAACAAAGCTTTTGAACATCCACTGTTAAAATACTTTTGATGTTTTCATTGGTTTTCAAATTCATGCTGTCATAAAACTCAGGATATTTTTTTGAAGATTTCCAAGTTCTTTTCCGTGATTTTAACAATATGCTTTTCTCGCCGCTAACTATTACGGTCTGATGAAACTTTTGTTCTTCTTTGGCCATGTGAGAGTTTATTGCGTTATCATAATTTAACAAACCAGGTATTATTTCAGAACAATCACGCTCTAGCAAACCTAACTCCTTGTACTTAGCAACTTCACATTTGCATCCAAACATACAATCAAGGGCACCACAGTGTTGTTTCAGATTATATACACGATCCAGTGATTCACAAATACACCCTAATGTGCAAAATGATTTTCCGCATGGTTTCGTGTACCCCTTCTGAAAGCTATCAGGCAATTTAATAACAGTTACATCCAGTTTATCTAACTCACAATGTTTTCTTTTAGGTTTATCTTTTGCAGTATTCAAATCTACGCAATTTTCGATTGTATCTTCTCGGGATTCATCATCCACGGAATACATAGAGTCTTGATTAATGCTGATCTCGAGTGTGTTTAGCATTTCATCCATTACTTTTTTTACATCTCTCATCACTGTCAAATCAATTTTCGATTTCACATTAGATAAAAGATCATTTTCAAGAGCAAGAGGTATTGCTTTAGCTTTATCATCAGAATTGACATTTGTATTACAGTTATTTTCAACATTTGCAAGTGTATCTTCTACGAAATTCCGGCTCATTAGCAGACGATTTTGATCACATTTATAGTTCAAATTAAAAGTTATGCAGCTTTCTTTATTAGTTTGCTCGGGAACTTGATCTTTTATTGTTCCAAGAACAGAAACAGCAAATTCAGCCATGTTTTTGGTTATGGAACCAGTTTCACCGCGCAAGTTTTTAATGAAACTTGAAATTGTAGGTTCCAACGATATACCATATGAAGGTGAAATTTCCAGCACTGGTGTTGGAAGTTTAATCAACTCTATGTTTCCCATTTGATATTTATGGTACGAGTCATCAATAAACTCTTTCTTTCCGAGAGGACTGGGTTTAAATTTAACATTTAAAGAATTTCGTAACAGCCCCAATTTAGGCTTGCCAATACTTTTTTTTAAATTTGACTTCTGCAACGGTGATTTCTTGCTTTTGTTCAAATCATAACTACAAATAAATTTGGTTTTGCCTCCCCTACTTCCATTCACTTGGATGCATTTACCGTTCCATAAAACAAATTGTTTACGGTGATTGTGGTTTTCAGGATTAATATTTACAAGCATTTGCCAAGCTGATCGAGATATTGGCTTATCAGCGCTCATCAATTTACTTGCAAATTTTTTTGTTTCTTCTTCATTTGAAGATCCATCTCGTATTTTTCGCAGTAAATACTTTTGTTGCTTTTCTAGGTCTTCAGGTAAATAGCTGTATACGTCTTTTTCATATAAAGTTCTTATTTCACTAACTGTTTTGACTTTCAGGTTTGATCCTTTTCTTGGTATATAATGTTTATCGTTATTAGGAGTAAATTCCCAAGTTTCGTTTCTATACTTTTGGGGACATTGTGGAGCTGGTATGGCTGGCACGATTTTTAAGAGTTCATATAAATTATTCTCTTCTTTATAATCTACTCTTGAAATAGATGAATGAAATACTTTATCTTCAATTTCCATCTTGCCAAATCAATCTGAAAAAAAAAAAACAATACTTTATTAAGTAAGAATAATTCTTTGGTGCACTACGGAAGTCACGGACTATACACATGCGTAGTCGAGTTTATTGTTATGGATGCTTGGGAGCTAAACGTACACGATAACACCTCGTTATTATTAATGCCAGAATAGGCATGACGAAAGATTTTGAAATCCTCTTCTGTAATGTGGGTATACATTTATCATTTACGAAAAAACCTTTATTTCTGTAATAAACTTAGGTTTACCGAAGATTAAAGCCATTTTCCTAATATTTTTTAAATACGGCGCGAAAACGGCTTCTAGGTGCCATGGCGTCGGCTTTAACGTCACACCTAGGTAAACATGTCATTGAGTCTACGCGTAGCGAAGAAAGTAAACAAAATAATAGGTCTTTACCTATGAAATTGCCGTATTGCAGTACAGACTTTTTCAAACAAAAAAAGTTTTGATTGGCTATGAATTCTAAATTCAAATTAATTTTGTTTTAAAAATATGACATTCTATTTACAATATAAGTCTTTTGTTTATTGATTAGCGTTGTATTTTCATTACATTTCAACATTTTTCCTCATAATGGATACTTTGAAATTTCGTGTAATTATGGAATATGAGTTCCGTCGTGGCACCAACGCGGCACAAACGACACGTAACATCAACGACGTTTACGGAGAGTACTGTACAAACGAACGTACAACCCGTTATTGGTTTGCTCGGTTCCGTTCTGGGAATTTTGACCTGAAAAATGAACCTCTCGTCCGGAAACTTTGGTCAACAATGATGAATTAAAGGCGATTGTGGAAGCTGATGAATCTCAATCTACAGCTGAGCTGGCAACAGCTTTTGATGTTAGCATCAAAACAATATTGGTCCATTTGCGACAGATTGGCAAGATAAAAAAGCTTGATAGATGGGTGCCCCACGAACTTAACGATCGCCAGCGCAACGTACGCGTCGAGACTTGCCTTGCGCTGCTTAACAGGCACAGAAATGAAGGAATTTTGAACCGAATTGTTACGTGCGACGAAAAATGGATTCTTTTTGACAATCGAAAGCGCTCAGCAAGTTGGTTAGATCATGTTTCGGTACCAAAGCAATGTGCAAAACGAAAAATGACCCCTAGAAAGGTGATGGTCACAGTTTGGTGGTCTAGTGCTGGTGTGATTCATCATAGCTTTTTACAAAACGGCGAGAGCATTACTGCAGATGTGTACATTGAAGAACTGACCACAATGATGGCGAAACTCGCACGTTTGCAACCAGCTTTGGTCAATCGGTCGTCTCCACTGCTACTTCACGACAACGCGCGACCCCATACTGCACAACAGACCGTCTCTAAGCTGCATGAGTTGGGTTTGGAAGCTCTCCCTCATCCGCCATACTCACCAGATCTTGCGCCTACCGACTATTACTTTTTCCAAAATTTGGACAACTTTTAAGCGGGAAAAAAATTCAATTCCCGAGAGGCAGTACAAAACGCCTTTGAAGAGTTTGTTGTCTCCCGTCCTGCTGATTTTTTCAAGAAGGGCATCCATAAACTGCCACAGCGTTGGCAAAGATGCATTGATTGCAGGGGTGATTACTTTTAATAAAAGAAATAAATAAGTTCGAAAAAAAAATCAAACTTTTTTCAAACAAAACGGCAATTTCATAGGTAAAGACCTAAATATTAAATTAATTGTGTGATCAAAATGAATGCCAAAGTTTATAAGTGGTGTGCAGTACCGCAGTGTATAACCACATCAATAAAAATCCCCAACAAAGTGTTTGTACATGTTCCAAAAAAGAAAATAATAAGAGATAAGTGGTTAAAGCTCGCACGCCGAAACCCGAACGACGAAACTAGCTTTAGTAGGTGCTTTATAGTTACAGAAAATTACTCGTTTTATCGGGTATTGACATGGTATTTACTCTAAAATAGCAACCTACAATCTGTGAAGAAGCTAACCTCAAAAATAAACAATGGCAAGTTTATTGCAAAAATAACCTATGAAAGTAGAATAAAATAAACTCACATGAGTTCGAAATATATCTAATTCTTGTTTATATCAAAGTTGGTTATATCTAGAGTGAAAGAGGGGAAAGATAGGCGAATACAAAATTTACTTACAAGAAAGTTTTTACGTTTCTAAACTCAGACGAGCAAAATTCCTTATTTGTTGCGAGGAAATCGCCCAAATCGATACATCAATCCTAGGCAAATTTGAGCTATTGGCCTCAATAATGCTTGGTTCCATTGTAACAGTAGAGTGGAGTCGATAAATCACACGTGAAAGAATACAAAATTACAAAATCAATTCACATGCGTATATTCACAACAGCCAAAACTAGAGAATGACGTCAGGCGCTGTGATTGGTGTTTCAGTCAAAATGGCCGATTGCAGTAATTTAATGTTTTATTTTATTGAAAATCTTAATAATCTAAATATTTTAAATAAAACTAAACTAGTATTTTAAATTTATTTTATATACATTTTCCCCTAAATACATTAAATCGACCATTTTGAGATATTGTCGTCATGCCTACAAAAGTACCTACTTAGTCAGTCTCGCAAAAAAAAATTAGAAAGTAAAATGAATGGCATGACATAACCCCAAAAAAATGTACCTACAAGCAACGGGACTTTTAGGACTTACCTACTGTACCTAAGTAACATGTCTGTGGTCTAGTGAATTAGATACCTCCACACTTAACGAGAATAAAAGTAAAATGTGTACCTACTTACCAGCTACGTAACTTCAGGGAATATAGATGATGCTTCGCTAATACATAACCTACTTTTGGCCTAGGAAAACAAAATGGCCGCCATCGTTCATTATTTATTTATTTATTTATTTATTTCGATTACCAACATAATGTACACCGTAGCCAGATCCGATAACACAATTAAAAAGGAAACATTGCTAAGTGTCATCACAGTTACAGGTAAAGACTGCATGCACAATAAAAGAGAGTATAATAATAATAACAGCTGTTCGAAAAATCGATAAAACACTAGGAATACACAGTCATAATAGTTAATATTGATTGAATGAATTAAAAATAAAAATAATGTAAAAATAATATAAAATGTAAAGATTAAAAAATTGATAATTGGATTAGAATATACATTACAATATCACAGATCTTCAATACTCTTCTTAAACTTGTGAATGTTATCCGCAAATAGGTCAATAGTGACATTATTTCGGATCCTGTTAAATTCTCGTACCAATCTGTTTATAGGTGCGTTTTGGCCAAGATTAGATTTGAAATGAATATCTTTGAGTAATTTAAATCTAGATGCTCTTGGTAACCTTGATGGGGACGAGAAATTTAATAATGATAGAAGCTCAGGTGCATCAAATAAACCATTGGCAAGCTTAAAAAGAAAAGAGAGGTCTAGCATTCGTCTTCGATCCGAAAGTGAACTAATTTTAAAATGCACCAATCTATCAGGGTAGCTTCGAATACTTTTGGCAAGATTGCACGAGTAAGTAAGATGCCATAAAAAACGCTTTTGCACAGATTCAAGCCTTTTGGTATAAATATCATAAAAAGGATTCCAGGCAACACTACAGTACTCCAAGCCACTGCGGACAAGTGAATTATAAATTAAAATTTTGGTTTTGGGAGACTTGAAATCTTTACAATTGCGAAGAACGAAGCCGAGGCACTTGAATGCTTTTGAACATACATTGTCGATATGAACATTAAACCTCAGCTTGTTGTCTAATATTATACCCAAATCTCTAATACAGTCAACTTCTAATAAAACATCGTTTATTATCTTGTATTTAAAATTAAAATCTTTCACTTTTTTTCTCGAAAAACGTATTGAGAAACATTTGGAAGCATTAAGATCCATTCCATTTAATTGACACCATACTGCAAGTCGATCCAGATCCTCCTGAATCAGTTCAGCATCAGAAGTGCTATCTACAACCCTAAATATTTTTAAATCGTCCGCAAACAAGTAATGGTTACAATGATGAAAACAGCTTCCGATGTCATTAATGAAAATATTGAAAAGTAAAGGGCCTAAATGAGAACCTTGTGGGACTCCTGAATGAACTGAAAATGGATCTGATAAGTACCCATTTGCTACCACCACGGATTTCCTATCTGACAAGTATGATGTGCACCAGCTCAACAAAGGCTCGGCGATACCACACTCTGAAAGTTTACAAACAAGCATTTGATGATTAACCCGATCGAAAGCCTTGCTGAAATCAGTGTAAACCGCATCAACAGACGAGCGCCTGTCCAGCTCAAGCGAAATGAAAAAAAAGCGCATTAAAAAAAATCTGCGAGTCCCGGCTGCGTAGGCAATACACATCAACTGACAAAGTGGCAATCAAAAACTGTAAAATAATACTATATTAATAATATCACGCAAACAAATAGTGAAAGTTCTATAGGTTTTTTATTACCAAAATAATAGGTCTTTACCTATGAAATTGCCGTATTGCAGTACAGACTTTTTCAAACAAAAAAAAGTTTTGATTGGCTATGAATTCTAAATTCAAATTAATTTTGTTTTAAAAATATGACATTCTATTTACAATATAAGTCTTTTGTTTATTGATTAGCGTTGTATTTTCATTACATTTCAACATTTTTCCTCATAATGGATACTTTGAAATTTCGTGTAATTATGGAATATGAGTTCCGTCGTGGCACCAACGCGGCACAAACGACACGTAACATCAACGACGTTTACGGAGAGAACTGTACAAACGAACGTACAACCCGTTATTGGTTTGCTCGGTTCCGTTCTGGGAATTTTGACTTGAAAAATGAACCTCGTGGTCGTCCGGAAACTTTGGTCAACAATGATGAATTAAAGGCGATTGTGGAAGCTGATGAATCTCAATCTACAGCTGAGCTGGCAGCAGCTTTTGATGTTAGCATCAAAACAATATTGGTCCATTTGCGACAGATTGGCAAGATAAAAAAGCTTGATAGATGGGTGCCCCACGAACTTAACGATCGCCAGCGCAACGTACGCGTCGAGACTTGCCTTGCGCTGCTTAACAGGCACAGAAATGAAGGAATTTTGAGCCGAATTGTTACGAGCGACGAAAAATGGATTCTTTTTGACAATCGAAAGCGCTCAGCAAGTTGGTTAGATCCTGGTTCGGTACCAAAGCAATGTGCAAAACGAAAAATGACCCCTAGAAAGGTGATGGTCACAGTTTGGTGGTCTAGTGCTGGTGTGATTCATCATAGCTTTTTACAAAACGGCGAGAGCATTACTGCAGATGTGTACATTGAAGAACTGACCACAATGATGGCGAAACTCGCACGTCTGCAACCAGCTTTGGTCAATCGGTCGTCTCCACTGCTACTTCACGACAACGCGCGACCCCATACTGCACAACAGACCGTCTCTAAGCTGCATGAGTTGGGTTTGGAAGCTCTCCCTCATCCGCCATACTTACCAGATCTTGCGCCTACCGACTATTACTTTTTCCAAAATTTGGACAACTTTTAAGCGGGAAAAAAATTCAATTCCCGAGAGGCAGTACAAAACGCCTTTGAAGAGTTTGTTGTCTCCCGTCCTGCTGATTTTTTCAAGAAGGGCATCCATAAACTGCCACAGCGTTGGCAAAGATGCATTGATTGCAGGGGTGATTACTTTTAATAAAAGAAATAAATAAGTTCGAAAAAAAAAACTAACTTTTTTCAAACAAAACGGCAATTTCATAGGTAAAGACCTAATATTAGTTTTTGTTATAAATACTATTGTCTTTTGTTATTAATTTATTCAAAGACATTTAAAAGTCTACAATTTTTCGCGAAAAAAAAAAAAACAATTGAATAGGGTCGAATATTCTATATTTATCGTTTATAAATAGCTCGGTACCAAATTTCTCATAAATATAACGTGTTGCGTTCCAAATCCTATGTGCTATATCATATTGGAATTTTACTATTTTAGCTGTAGTTTTAAACAGGTTCATTGTATTATATAGACCTAAGTATACTGCTTATACCACCTACTGAACTAGAACTACTACTACTACTACTAATAGAACCTACAGAAAAATCATAATCGAAAAATTACACAATATTTTAGTACTAAAAAACATCGCGCTCTTATTCGCGGCTATCTCACTCGCACGCTCGTGCAACTTTAGATAACATACCGCGGCGAGATTCTCAACCTGTGTATTTTTATTTATTCTGAAACTATAACGAGCATATTATATTTTACATTAAAATAACAATACTTGATTATTTGGTTGATACTTACCTTTTTTAGTACCTATGGGTAAGCAACTGTCCCTATAGCTAAAACTTACGATTACTTGGACGAAAAGTATTAAAACATTGTTTAAAACCACAGTTTTTATACAGGATAAAATCACCAAAAGAAAAAACTCTTCCAAGCCTTTTTCAACCTAGCTCTCTATATTTACCATACTTTTGTTAGTATGTATGTAGGTACGAAATACAGAGAATAAAGTCGCGCGCTGTGTGTGACTCACAATGCGTATAGATGGCGTATATAAAAAAAAACTTAAAAAAAAAAACTAGCGCAGTCCGAGATAATAGGGTCCCTATTATCTCGGACTGCGCTAGTTTGCCATACTTAGGTCCGTATTACAGAACGATGCTCAGTCATCGATCAGTGCTCAAGCAGAGATTTCATTCACTAATTCATCACTTTATGAATGAAATCTCTGCTTGAGCACCGATCGATGACTGAGCATCGTTCTGAAATACGGACCTTACAATGGATGCCAGTCACCACTATAAGGTCTACTTGCGCGATTCTTTTTCTTTTTGTTTCCGTTTAAAGTGATTTTGCGTACAATCACACAGAGAAACAAGGCAATAAATACATTTACACGATGGATGGACTTCGGCAACGCCTAAACGGTTGCCCAATTAGTCTGTGATTTCGCGTCAAGACTGTCCAACACCGAACAACCGGTCTGTACACGGTCAAATCCGGAACTATATAGGTACCTGCAGTATAACATCAGCAGTCAATACAGCAGCAATCATACACTACGATCTCAGGATATGACAATTTCTGAATATTTTATCTTCGACTAGACGCACATACCTACGAAAAATTATTGACAAACATATTGATCAATAGAATCCATAATGCTTAGATTGCATAATGTCATTGTCATAATTTAATATTTGCCTTAGTTCATAACATAATAAAATACAACAGAGATCTGCTTCATCTTCTCTGATATATCGACGGCAGTACCATTACGCCGTCAGTCACGCTGGACCAGCGGTTATATTCTCTTTGTCTTGAGCAAACTCTATAAAGTTGTTGACCAACGCGGTTCAAGATGGCGGATTTTCATTTCAGTCATGTTGTTTGAAACATAATCAGGGCTGCCTGATATACGATTTACATCGTACTCCTACCGTTTTTGGCTTGTTTAATGATGAACGATCGCTAGACAGTACCTATTTTAGGGGACTAATCAAAAAAACAATTTAAAAATTATAAAGACTTGGCTCAGTTCGCTTTAAATCATTGATGACTGCCAGATTTTAGTGCGGATTGATAACAGGCTTTCAGCAAAGAAAATTTAATTATAATAAAACTTAGAAACAATTAACCTAAAGAAAGTATGAAAGGGACATGATTTTTGCCAAGCAGTTGATAAAAAGAAGCTAAAATTGTACAAAGTTTAATGATGATAGTCCATTTTACTTCGCCGTAATCGGGTAAAAATGAACTGGAAAGTATTGTAAAAACATGCCAAACTACTTTCACGGTCTTTTTATTTCAATATTTCCCTGGCATACGACTTTTTATACGATTACGTATTTTTAAGCCTGGCAGCCCTGAAAGTCATAAATACTTAAGTTAATAATAAAAAAAAGATGTATTTAGGTACATAATATTGCATTATTCTCTTATTGATAAGTATTTAATATTAAAACACCTTAAAAATTACTTACCTAATTGCCAATATAATATAGCCTAAACAAAAACAAACGTCGTGTTTAAATTCTTTGGTTTGGGCCACTGTACTATTCCCACATCACTATATTTTGTATGACCACGTGGCCAGTTGAACTATCGATATCGATAAAAACTGGCTATTTTACCGCAAAATAGCAACACTATCTAAAAGTATAATTTAAATGTCCATGGCTAGCCGCTTTTAATTTGTTTGGGGTCCATGTCACTTTCCTCAATCAGATTATGTAAAATAACAGTCAAATTACTTACCAGAATAGGTAACCAAACATAAAGTTTAGTTGGCAGGTTCCTTTTGAAAATTGGCCATTAAAACCAAGATGGCCGGCAGCATGGCTGCTAGATTGTTTTGGGTTTTAAACCCGATTCAATCTCCAAGTAAATATGTATATTTTTAATACAAATCAATAGAAAAACTGTATCGTATGTATTGTTCGTGAAATTACGAATATTTTAGGACAATTAGCACAGAAAAATAAACAATACAAAATAATCTTCTTCGACCTTCTAAGAATCGCCACAGACTACAGAACTGAGAACACTATACTCCGTGGCACAGACATGACAATACTACTTGTCTTAACCATAGATAAGTGTCACATTTAGCTACAGATAACGATGGATAGAGAACGAACGAAATACAAGCTAGCGATGCCCGCTATGTGTCTTTATGTTGGTATATCGATACATGATCATGCGATATTTCGCTTCGATAAAATTATTTCGAATATTATCCAATATTTATTTCAACGGTGCCGTAAACATTTATATATCAGTAGGAATTAATAAAATAAAAATAACCCCAAAGACTATTCCTTAATAAACTACTAAAATATTTTTCAAAAATGCCTTTGTTCACTTTTATTGATTTCTAAATAGTTTTAGATGTAAAAAATGATTTAGAAGCCAATATGTGGAATAAAATGCATTTTATTAAATATTTTTATTCTTAACTCTTAAACAATTTGTAGACCAGATACGTACATAATTTCTTAAATTAGATTAGATTTTCACATGGCGCAGCTAGTGCTTAAGTTATTAAAAAAATCTATACAAAGCGATACCGTTATATATCGAAATGTGTAATTGTTACGGGCAATTATAAGAGCATTGTATCATTAATTGCTACGGTGTTTCCATTCTAAGAACCCTTAGGAGGGAGATTTAATCTGACATTGTAGATCGAGCGAGTGAAGTCTACGGAACAATCAGCGAACATAAATAAATAGAGTGAAAGCTGTGGTGGCAAAATTTGCTTCATCTGGGTGCTGGCTGGTAGTTTATTGAAGCACCTTTTACCGCCCGATTAATAATAATTTGTATAGCAGATTTCAATCATAATTATATTTTAAAAACGATTTATCTGTTTAAGATTTATTTATGAGGGAATCAATTTACGAGTCCGTACATTTCACTGAACAAAAATTTATTTCCATTTTGACAATGTCTAAAAATTAATTGATTGTCTGCTGTTCTACCAGTTAAAAAATTAAAAATCACCATAGGTAGCATAAGAATGAATATGAAAACTGACGTGCGATGCCACACATTCATCTCGCTTTCGGATCGAGTCGACGGCTTATACAGGCTGAATAGGCAGATCGAGTGGTATGGAGTACGATCAGGGAACAGCTCGGCCGAGTAACTACGCTCCGCACGAGACCATTCGACTCAGCCCAGCTTATTTGCTGTTTCGTTTACTTTGGTCGAGTTTGCCTGCTTTTTGACTCGGTCGCCTACCGACTTGACTAAAATGTATTACTAGGATTTGCCAGCCTAGCGATTATTTTCTGACTCACTAGTTACTTGCACCTATCTAATCAATTATGTGAAATATCCAGACGTAAGTATTTACGATTTATGTATTAAAGTCCACCAGAACACGTTTGACTGCTACACAACAGTTTTCGCTTTTCTAGATTGTATCTAGCCGTATGGTAACTTACTAGTTTATGGGATAAGACTAGGTACATAGATTAGTGTCCTTAAAACAGAATACGGTAATGGTAGAAATTAATCGAAGGAAATTCAAAATTAACTGCACAAGTGTGCATCCTTGGGAAGGTCAGGCAGTTCTAAAAAACAACTATTTACAGAACTACTAGTTATTATTTAAGATCTCAATTAATTAAAATTCAAGTAGAAAAATATGGGCTATGCGTGGCCCTCTACGTATGTACACATACATTTTCATAATGACGGACGGAAAAGCAAACAATTGACGGTGCCATAAACCACAGAGTAACTTTTCTTTTCTTTATCCTATATCAAATATAGGTCTTTGTTTCCCACAGATTTAGTTTTTTCTGATCTGTAGGCCGAACAAGGTTTTCTTTTTTATAGATAAGGTTAGACACTATCCCAAGGACCTTACATCACAATTCTTATATTAGGGGTCCATGCGCTATCCAATACGTATCTACACTAAATTCTACCAATATTGTAGGCAGTGGCGCGTAGTGGCAGTACCGACGATAGTGATTAAATTTGTTAATAAGGAGCTAACAAACGTTAAACGTGCAAACGGGCATAATGGTGTCTATTCTGTGTCGCATTCTCTAAAGCTAAAAGAAATTAATATATTTCCGTCTTTTTTATTTCCCCTTTATCAGAAGAGTACCGCCATACTTTATGTTTACTTTAGTTTTAGAGAATGCGACACAGAATCGACACCAATGTCTTATTAAAATATTTGCTTAACAATCAAAAGGTCCCGCTCGACGCCGACGATGTTCCAGCAGCGTTCACAGTGCAATTACTCAGCTTTTATCATTCCGCGTATACAACATACCGCGTAAAATTATACTTACTTCAGTTTAAAAACTACGTAGGTAGGTACTTAGACCACTTTTGTTGTCCAACTGTACAAGACTGAACTGAATTGACTAACTGAAGATCTACTTAACAACTACCTACGCGTACTTTAAATCCTTATACAAGTCAATGTTTTTGCTATACAATTCAGTTACTAAAACTACAAAAGATCTATGAGATCACTCAGTCCATAAACACAGATGTGGTCAAGAGTCTTTTAAGCGAATAATTGATCACTTCTTTTGGCATATGTTTAACCACGGAAATCTATATTTACTAAATTTTTTGCCAGCGTCATACCAAAAAAGTAATAATAATAATATTTGTCCATCAAAATAGTCTTCGAAACAAAAGAAAAATATCATCCATATACTGACTACACTCCTTTGCAAACGGCGAATTCGGTGATACTAATATTAGCCATGCATGCCTTTCACTTTTTCGTTCAAGATCATAGAAAAAGTATAGGTACCTAACGTACAAGATAACGAGACTATGTAAATAGGACAAATTCTCATTAATAAGTACTCAATATTGGTCAATAATGAAAGGAAAATTATTATATAAATAGTAGGGTAGCATTCATAGGTCCCATTGACAATATTTTGTATAATATATCTATATTACACAATATATTGTCAATGGGATCTATGAATGGAAATGTTCTTTATCTGCCTGGAAAAGTTGTTTAATTTAAACATAAATGGCACAATGGCAGGCGCGTAAGTGCCTATCCAAGAAATGGCGGGCGATAGGTAGGCAATTAAAATCCCGACTTGCTATAGGTGCTTCAGCTTTATCATAGCGATTCTCCATCCGCATTTTTTTCTACTTCCATGTTCTCGGCACCACGAAACTAGGTGGCGATGGCGCACCATCCGGTTTCTTACCCGCTTTTTGAGCAGTCTGTGCTTGTGCTCATTTGGATGCTGTGGAGAGTACTCACCCAGACTAAATCGTCGATTGGCTAATGCCGAAATCAGTCATATCGTCAGAGTTGGTCTACGCCGCGTCCGCACTGGCAAAAAAAAAATCTAGCACATTGTAATACGACAACCCACCGTTACGCGTAGAATGCTGCGGTTGCCAGATTTTATCGAAGGGTGAGCACGAACTCCTGACTCCTCTGAAGAAGCTAGGAGATATGCTCGATCTGCATCACCCGTTACATCTAGTACATCTAAATGTGTTTAACGGGCGGAATGTTCCACGCGCTGTCTCGATTTATGTAGAAATAGGTACAGATGCCTGGGCATGAAGCATTCTAGACAGAGGCCTCACTTAGGCCTGCCACCCGACACAGGCAATTTTTTAAAAAGTTTTTAAAATTGTACCGATAAGGGTTTTCGAGCCATGGCCAAGGTAAGGAGTGCCAAAGGCCAAGAAACGGCGAATGTTCAGGCCTTCGAAAGAAATGGTGAGAGTTGCCTGTGCAAGTGCTATTATTTATTCTGCGCCTGTGCCCAAATGCCTTTCTTTCCACGTATTACAATTAGAGATACTTAGTAGGTAATTAACTTAAACAGAAAAGAACCTATAATAAAAGAAAGGAATAATAATTCATGACATTCACTTTATTTCGTGTATTAGTTCGTAAATTGACCACGTTCATTTACATCTCAGCATTCGGCAGGCAGCAAAGGTACATTATCTTCTTATCTTCGACTCGTTTGACCGTCTAGTAAAGCAGCTGTTAAGAAAACCTCTATTACTTTATTTGACACATTAGGTTCTGTCCGCAATTTCACACGCTAGGTATTAGGCAGGATAAAGATTTACTCCTAATCCACATTTGAGAACCTACCAAAATCTATCAAAATTCGTTCAATCTTTGTTGCGTCCGTATCTAAAATAAGACGATCATACGCGGGCAGAAGCTACATTTTAAATAAAACACTGTCATGGCAGTGAAAATTTTTAGTAGTTTTGATTTTTTTTTTCATATACAAACATAAGTACAGACAATCAAACTAATTTGACTTCAATATCACTATTTTAAGAAATATGTGTCAAATAGGTCGTGCAACTGTTGTGTATCTAAATAATTTGAACCATGACACACTAAGCCATTTGGACATTTTGTCATGTGAGCCAAATAGTCCCTAATTTTAATAGCATAGGCGATCGGCGATTTTGAGACCGCGTTGATGCTGCTTCCCGTTTTGGTAACGTGATGCGTTCGAAATTACGCGTTTTAGCTACTACTTGGATGCTGCATCGCGTTTTTGCAACTATAATTTCGATTACAGTTATGCTCGACAGCGTAGCCTTCGGGCTGCTTAAAAAAATTGGAAACCAGGCCTAACACGCTTGACTACACAAGAAAGGATCGAGCGACTAGAATGCGACTTGATTGCTGAGTCGAATGTCTGGAGTTTTTTGTTCGTTGTGGTGAGTTAAGGAGACGGCACCGAACTTCTGGAAAGCAACTAAATCGCCGATGGCCGCGAGGTGCTAAAAGATGCAAGTGCGATTTGGTCCATATTTGTACACTATTAATAAAAAGGATATTGTTTATCTCTTGGCTCTTCGTGTGAACGATCTCGGAATGGAGACTTTTCCTGTGAAATATAATTACAACATCAATTTAAAGGGTTTAGTCAAACAACAAAAGCAAAATGGACCGATACGGTAACAGCATAAATAGGCAATACGCAAACTGATTAGTTAATTAAACAGTTAGAAATGTCAAACTCTCGCACTAAATAGGGACTGACAGGAAGATGTTGATACTTATTAACATTCAAGTAGGCTTATCTGTTCTTTGGGTTTTGTAATTAATGTTCGAATTTTCCGAAAGGAGATTAGATGAAGGAGCGAATCCTGACAGCCCATACATATAATAATTGCGTGGCGGTGCGCTAGCGATTTGGAATGGCTTTAGCAATGACGAGAAAACCTGACTGGCTTTTATACACTTTTATTACTTGTATTATCATGAAGTCCACGCTTGCAGTTCAACTTATTACTACATCGTTATGTATGTATTCAGGCTATGTAGTAGTACACATACTTAATGTAAGATTATTTTTTTAGCTCAATGGACATACATAAAACAAAATAAAGGAAAAAAAAACTAGAAGCCAAAAGGGAAAAAAAATACAACGCTTAGGTGTGGAAAGCTTTTGTTATAACATTCATAGGCTCGTGTTATATATTTGTGCAATAACGAATATAAAAATTTCTCTTTACAGGATAATCTTAAGACGGCTCAATCGCGCACTATTTGGTTTGATTTCCAACTTATTAAACAGATATAGCCATAAGACAAGTAAGTTGCCTAATAATAAAATGTATATCAATTTTGTGTTACATACCCTTTTATGGTATTTTTCATAATGATGATCTTCTTGTGACCCATTCTGATGACTGCTCATCTTGATTACAGCTAAAAATAATGAAATTTATATATATTAAATTTTTAACCTCCTGGATTATAGCATAGGACATAAAAATATTTATTTTTAATTCTAGGTGTAACAGTTATATTTTTTAAGTACATTTAGTTAGGTATTTCATTTAGATGCGATTTTTCAATGGCTGGATAAATGTTATTCAGCTAACAATTTGTAATCTGACTAAAATAAATGTACCATTATTACTGCAATGTTCACTATACAATATTATTCTTTTATTTTTAGTGTTTTGTTTTTTTTTTTTCAATTATCTGATTAAGGGGGAGGAGGTCCCAAATTTTGTGACATCACATTTTTTCAAAATATAATCCATGTATTACAACACAAAAAATTTAATTTCATAAATTTCGGGGGGCGGGAGGACCCATAATTGAAGGTAACCATAGAGGCTAATATAATTATGTGGTGGTAATTTTACAGGGCAAGTAGAAAGTCCTACAAATGTGACCAGCTGTTACAAGGACGGGGGAGGGGTCAAAAAATCATGAAATTAATGTGACGTAATTTATGGATGGCTTACTACTACTTACTACTTGATGTACTACGTATTATATTGAAAAACGTTGACTGAGTTCTATAATTTTCATCAAATTTCGTTGAGATATTTTTATCCATCAAAGTAAACTATCGATTTCTTCAGTATTGGAATGACGTGACAAGCTAGTCGTTCTCTTGACGTTAGGCATCACATAAGTTGTAGTGCCCCGCGGAATTTTACAATTTATAAAATTTTGCATGATGCTGGCTTGCGCACGTCATTTTGACACAGCAGTCATTATTATAGAACTACGCTCAGTCGCAGTGGTGGATTTACCAGTAGGCCGAGTAGGCTGGAGCCTAGGGCGACAATTTATAGGGGCGGCAAATTTGACTCATTTTTTTTTACAAAAAAAAAAAACATTTTATACCCCGAGAAAAAAGTCTCGAAAATTACAACATTTTATCAGCCAACCTGCTCAGCAAGAGGCTGGTCACTAAAACATAAAAATCTTAATTAAAAGAATCTAAAAACTTAACGAGTTATGATAATGATATCAAGACAAACTGTATGCATAAGATAGAATGGCCAACACAATCCATAGTTTTTATACTATACACGTACCCTTTTGCTCGTCACGCCGTCTTTTCTGCTCCAAGAGTGTGGTTTCATCGGTTCTGTCCTGCTACAAAATGATGATATAATTATTAAATTCATTTATACTACTTCCCATTTTTTGGAAGCTCCTACTCCAATAGCTATTTCATGTTATAGTTTAAACAGCGATACTGTGATATTGTTCTGTGATAGTAGTCATAAATACACTCTTACTAATAAACACTGCAAAACAGTGAACTCTCAACCTCTTTAAAAACGTCTAATTCTATTAAACTAATATATGCTACATAATAAAACTCTCAGACTAGAAAATACATGAATAAAAAAGAGCCAATGAGGTTGTGTATAGCCAAGCCAAGCCATGCAAGTAAATAAAATGAAATGCAGCCCACACAAACTTTTGGAGGTAATCATCCACGCACATAACATTAGAGTTAGGATATCAAGCAAAGACTTTGATACGTTTAATTTTTTCGCGATATGCTCTACCTTCATTGCGAATTTGATTGAAAACAAACTTACAGTTGGCAAGCTAGGCATATAATAATTTTATTCAAATTTAATTAGCTTTCCTGTAAGCCGGCAAATTTCGTGTGGGCCGCATTGATACTTACCCTTTTTCGGCTCATCTTACGCTCTTTACGCTCATCTCCTCTCAATTTAGCTTTTCGTTTTTCCTTTTCTGGCGAGCGTTCCTCTATCTCTTTGCTACCCTGCTCATCAAAAAAATATGTTAGATTTATACTTAAGTTCAGTGATGAAGGACAAATAAAATTGATATGCCTTAACGATTATACAATTAATATGTTTATAGAATAATTTAGTCAACTACTATTACAGAGCCAAAAGGGACAGTGAATGAAGTAGCTCCTAGTGTGCACTGCTCTTGTAACTGCTTATTATTTTCTTCATCTGCCAATAGTATTTGAATTTTTCTGTGGTGTTTGTTCTATTTTGCCGCATGAAAATCGGTTTCGTATGGATTATTGTTTCGATCGATAGTTATTAATTATAATTAAAAATATTAGCTGCCTGTCAAGTAAATAGATCTTCTTTACACTATGCACAGGAACTCTCCTTTGTTGTTAAATCATTTTCTTGTTTGTCTTTAGATAATTTGTTGATGATGAGTTGATTTTGTGATACTTTAGCTTGCAAATGTAGAATGCTGTGCTTCTTTTTGTCGTTAGTTTACTTGTTTGAAACATTTCTATTTAGATGTTGAGGTCGTTTCGAGGATTTTCGAGGATTTCATGTTTTTCCGACGGCGACTTTGGTGGTGATTGTTGTTAGAATCTTCAGTTGCACCATCTAGAATAGTAGTAGTAAGATGATAATAGACAGCGAAAAATTGCCAAGTTTCATCATTTGATATAAGCTTCAGTTTCCACACGAAACTTCCACCACTCACTCTCACTTCCACTTCTTCATGTTCCACTTTTGAATTACAAATGGAGTGGTTGATGTCCTCCTTCTAGTAAAATCTTCATACGAGTAGTTTTACTGGAAATTCACGGCAGCCTCCGATGTCTTGGGTCTGGAAGATCTAGTTGAAGCATTTTGCAGTGCATATCTTTTCTTCAAAGCCATACTTAATTCAGAGGACCTTTTGACTCTTTCAACACTAACCTTACCTATACTCACTTGGACTGGGCTGAATGGACTAACGACACACACGGTTCAATTCCATTTTGTAAAAGCATTTAGTTTTGTTAGAAATTATTTTGAATCTTGACAGGATTCCCAGCTGCTACTGCTACTGCGGATTTATTGTTTGCATTCTATATTTCCATTTCTAATTATATTTAATTCCTGATTGCGTCAAATCCATTCCAAGTCTTTGATTTTACTTCCCAGCGATACTTATTGTACGTGATTATGCTGACAGAAATTATAGAGCATATAATATGTTGGTTGGCTTTCTTGATTGATTACTGTATATTTAGATTGTGATTTATTGCTTTACATTTACTTCACTATTTACACTTCAATCTGCTATTGTCAGTCTTCCTTCCTTCTTTTTACATGTATTTAGAATATTTTTATTGATTATTTTCAGTCTTTTTTGTGATTTGTATAAATTGATATTTTATTTCACTTCATAAGTCTTATAGTTCCTTTGGCACAATTCTTCGGGATTTTCGTTGTTGCGGACACTGGTTACATTTTTAATGCGTTTTTGATGTAATTTGTTTGCATGCAGCGTCGCGCTGTGGTCGTGGTCCAGCCCAACCCTTAGTCCGGTGCGAGCGCGATGAGAGGCCGATTTATTACAACGATACTCACCTTGCCATTGCCGCTGTTTTCTACTTTGCGACGTTTTACATCTGAGAACAACCAAGTGCTGATGTTAATAACCGTTTTTAGATAGATAGAGATAGATCTGAAATCAACTCACATAGAAAATGCTTAGTTTCATTTCTTGTGTCTGACACGGAAGGCACTGATTAGTGATTCCATTTTTATGTTGTCAGCTTCATACATAATATGCAATAATGTTTCGGAAAAAAAAGGAATATGTGTAATATGGAAAAAAAGGTTTTGCTCAAAGTTTGAATAGTCAGTGAAAAATACCTTTATGATGCGGTCTAATAATAAACTAGTGAAACAATTTTGTCAAATCACGAGCAAACTTTCGTGTTCATTTGAAATTTTATAGTTTGAATGTTTACAAGAGCATCTTTATGCCCTTCGCCATGGATCGGAAACTAGTTCAGAACACATTAACCTCCTTAATAATAAACAAAGTACAGTAAAATAGCTACTCAGCGTTTTCTCTTGTTTCAAATTTGCCCATTTGAAACTCAAAGTGATAAAACACAATATAACTATTGCTGTGCTACAATATTTATTAATAAGGATGTCAATATGTGATGGTAATTATTTAATAACTCACCGCGTTCTAATTCATCAGTAACATTGCGATGATCATGTGGAGGTGATACAGTTTCCAAATAACGCTCCTCCTGATAAAAAGAAATAACTATGTTATAATCTTTCAATATACGAAACGCTTAAATATGGTACATAAAACTCGACTTCTGGGAACCCATAACAAGACTACCAGTGATCAAATCCTTATTTTTTTCTAGTTTTATAATACGCACAATTTCGTACATCATACCAATTAAAAAAATAATTATTATTATTATCTATTTGACCATCTTTCTACTTTGCAACACTTACCCTGTGTGACCTTTCTCTTGGAGACCGTTCTTTAATTCGTATTTCTTCTTTAACCCGTTCCTTCATAGTGCTGAAAAATAACATACTTTTTTGAAGTCTTATCTTAGCAATTGTATTCTGTAGCTGATAAAATTGATAAAAATAAAAATAATTGTATTTTGTTTAGTCTATATAGGAAAGTCAACTTACGATCGCGATTCCCGTTTGGGTTCCTTTTCACGGTCCGAGTCATCGCGCCGTCTATCGCTGGTCCTAGCTTCTCGCTTTTCCTGATCTATGAACAATACATTTTGAAACATTTGAAGTTTTGGACACTATTTTAGTAATCTTTCATTTTTCCATATGTTAATATCACACTAGACCGCGCAACCACGCGTCATTTGTATGCTTCGTATTTTTCGGCTAAATATTATATGTACGAATGAAGCCGCGTTTTGTGTAGTTGGGATTAGACACAGTTTGCTGGTATTCTAGAACCAATCGAAAGGTTTCGATTCGAAATCCACTCTCTCTTACTCCTTCATCTACATTTAAAATGAAGGAGATGGAAGGTGTTAATTTCGAATCAGAGCATTTGTAACCTTGCGAAATAGAATCATGTAAATTTAATGTACACGAACGGCCGCTAGACAAAGTAATTACGTCACTTACCAGCTACTTGTTGCGGCGAAGTGTTGGTTTCTTCCTGCACAGGTGCAGGATCTTCTTTTGGAACTACGGGAGCTGCGGCCGCGGCCGAGGCGATTTTGTGTTTATCGCCCACCTACGATACAGTAGTTGTTCAATATTCACCAATGTATGTTCACCAAAAATGAAATATTGAACCAATAGTGTAATGAAGGAGTCTAAAGTAAAAAAGAGTGTAACAAATAATTCAATCTCATCTGAGACAAAATATTTTTGCACCAGAACAAACAATAATTTTCCCTTTAATAGCATATAATCTTGCAAGGGATGGTTTAATGGTTTTATGGTTGATGGGAATAAATGTTCACCATAACAATAAAAAAAACCTAGAAAAAATATGCATTATCACTTCCGGTACTAACTAATGTAAAGAGATAGTGGTCAATGCAAACCTATAAAAGATGTTATTACGTTTAGACATAAATATGAGACAGCGGAACAGAAAATCATTATATTAGAAACACAAAGAAAAGACTTAAATTGTGCTCTTTTGCCAAAATTGAATATTGCGGAACACTGTGCCAGGTACCAGGCTGTCAAGCTATCCCAGACTCAGAAAAAGTATTTGCGCTTTTTTTTCTGTGCACAAATACTTGTCCTGCCGCGGGAATTTAACCCATCGCTTCCGGATTATGAGCCGACCTGCTCAACCACATCACAGAGGCTGGTGAAAGAAAATCCTGTCATAGGCACAATGATACTTCCATCAGGTGAAATAGTAACCCAACATATCCATAGGGCTTTATATCAAGAAGAAAGTTAAAGAAATAACACAGAGGTTATAAATTTAGTGTGCAAGTACTCACTTGATGGAAATCGTTTTCGCGCATCATGCTTGAAGACTTGTTGCGCAGTTGACCACTGTACACTGTGGCGAGTGCATACAAATCTTGTCTTTGAGTTTTCTCTTCGTCTTTAACCTAAAGAAAATGACAACAAAAAATATGGTATTACATAAATTTTTACAACTTTGTGGTTTCATCAGCAATTTGGCCGTTTCACGCAGAAACTCATAACTTCCATGATTAGAAGTGTCTTGTGTTGATTTTGGTAGCAATATATGTGCAATCAAATCAGTTCAGCCGCTTCAGTGTGAAAACTATACACAAACAAATAAACACAAATAACCAGACAACGTATCATTTTATACATTAGTAGAGAATAGAGAAGAGAATACGAGATATATTGAATTGATGACTTATGTCTAGCCTAGTCAATAAAATATTAAGTTTATCATGTTCGTTGTCCCATTGCGGTGCTGCTGGCTGTCGCGGATAACGCGCACAGTAGACAATATTATTTTGCTTATGCTGCATAAAATCGCTTCGGCTGTATAAATTTCTAAATAATATGTGCCCAAACCATTAATAAGAAAAATATTATTTCTGTAGCCCAGATTGCAATGTTTAGTCTAATGACCGGCGAACCGTCAGGGCGCTGCATACAAATTGATTTGGGAATGAAAACTACTGTAAATATATTAATTTATTTGTAACAATGTTAACAGTTCCAGGGTATCTAGTAGACAATAATCATAATAATATATAATATAATTAATATTATGTATAATATAATAAATATTATTATGTATAATATAATAAATATTATACATCAAACATGAAAGATCGCGATGAATATCATTAAGTATTTCTTGCATTTTCATTGATCTAACGTTTTTTGGACAGAAGAGATATGTTGATTTTTTCTAGCTGTCCCTGCTATGCCTATATATCCATGTTATGCTAACCCTGCAGGACTACGGGATGACAACTAAGTGTGGTACTGACCTTGTCAACCTTCTTCTCTATGATGGCGGCTAGCTTGGCCAACACGGGGAAGTGTCGGGACACGCGAATGAGCACAATGAGCGCGTTGCGAATTTGTACGTAGTCGCCCGAATCCAGGCATACCACCATGGCCTTGGTGATTTTGAAGTGCCACTTATGGCACACGTGTCTGTAATAAACAAATGTATGTCACTTGCTGCGCCCCACGGTTTGACCTGCAGCTTTTTTACATTTGACATGACGTGAGGCGCGTGAACCAGCGACCAACAATGACCGGGACCAAGGACATTGTATTAAAAAAATGAACATCTTTAAACAACGTTTTGGAATGCAAATAAACAATTGAAATTAAACTTATAAGTTGGAATATATGGCTTTGTTACTCTTGCCGCTTCGACGCGATCTAATGTTAGCTGACCAAGTAAAGCGAGAACTGTTAATCAAGCGGTCAGCAGTTGTATTATGTATTTAGTTGAATGCGAACGATGCAGGATCCAATCTTTGTGTTCTATTCAATAGTGTTATTAAGTATCTTTGTGAGTAAAATCAGCTGGTACAACACTGCAATAATAAAACCTGGACAAATAAGTGGGGTATCTTTAGAAAAGGAATGTTATTATCTATGCGGATGCCTTTAAATTGTGAAATCGCGTCTAGCGGCACTTCCGCTACTTCGCAATACACAATGGACATCAAGAACATCCTGAGATCATCATTATATCAACCGATTCGGGAACAAGTTGGCAAATAACAATTTTATCTATCCTACGTCGACGTCGATAGCTAAGGGGGGAGGAGTTTTTCACTTGGCTAGCATGCTACACCTTCGATCGCATCGTCCCTTCCCATCAGGTGAGAGCACGGTCAAATGCTAGACAAGTTTGAAGTAAAAAAGAAAACAATAGAACCGCAATCTTGCTAATTACCTGTAGTTCTCGTATCCGACGTGATCGTTGGCCTCCGTGAACTGGTTGGAGACGCGGTACTTGGTGACGAAGCCGGGGTAGTGCGCGCACTCGCGGCGGAAGGCCGCCTTGTCCGCGTGCCAGCGCATGGCCGTGCCCAGCACCGCGCAGAGGAACGCGCCGTACCGCCGCGCCTCGCCCTCGGAGCACGACATCACGGAGTACGTGATGTCACAAAACAGCTGCAAACGTTGCCACGCGTAACATGGAATATTAGTTTATGTTTCAAGCCATACATATAATTTAATAAAACACTAAATTTAGTGAGGTACTGCGAAGTTTACTAGGTGGATTTAATTTAATTTGAATTTTACTAGGTGGTAGGACTTTTCTGCAAAGTTCGTCTAGGTAGGTACCACCGCTTTGCCAGTTATTCTGCCGCCAAGCAGTAGTGCGCATGCACTACTGTGCATGCGCACTACTGCTTGGCGGACTAGACACACACTAGATTGTGCTGATGTCTCAGGATGACGTGCGCAGTGCAGTGTCATGCGAAAGTCTATACTTTAGAGTTCCGAGTGACACTGCAACTGATATGGGCAGCCGTATTGCTTAACATCAGGTGAACGGTTAGCTCGTCATGTCATTCCATAACTTAAAAAAAAAAATGTGGGACCGTTGTTTCCTAGAAGTAAAACTGCTTCTTTCGTCACATAGAAACACCCAATGTTACAAATGTTTATAGGCGAGCGAAAATCAACCATACAAAAGTCTTGTACCTAAGTACTTCGAATTATAACATCTAACACACTTTACTTTTGACAGCCTCTGTGGTGTGGTGGTTGAGCAGGTCGGCTCGTAACTCGGAGGTGGCGGGTACGATTCCCGCGGCAGGACAAGTATTTGTGCACAGAAAAAAAAAGCGCAAATACTTGTTCTGAGTCTGGGTGTTGAGGGAATGGTCCCTAGACATAGGTAATCTTATTTAGGGTCTAGGATCTATGTATGTGATCTTTGGGCGTTATAAACACTAAGTTTAGTAAGGTACAGCGATGTGGGATCGTTGTTTCCTAGAAGCAAAACTGCGTCTTTTTACTAATTGTTACAAATGTAATGCAATGGCCAACGAAAATCAACCATACAAGAGTCTTGCACCTAAGTACTTCGAATTATAACATCTTAAAAAATTTAAAGCCCTTATTTTTGTTCTTACGTACTATTAGCAGTATGGCGCTATGGTCTCAGTACTGCAGCCATATCATCAGCAAAACGATGTCCACTGCTGAACATACGCCTCCTCCATAACACGCCACTACCGAAGATCTTCTATTTCACGCTTGGTAGGCGTCTTCGTGATCGCATATTTTATTGTACCAAGCTCAATGCTGCACCCCATTCCCTGGATATTCCCTAAACTAGCTCTTACGGCACCCACGGAAAGAGATAGAGTGGTCCTATTGACATCACAGGATCGCAGGGTATTGCAGCCAAGCGTCTTAAAATGCCGCTGGCTCCAGTAATGCGAACTATTTGAGCTGGAACTTTTCTAAATTGGAACTAAAACTAAGTCACATGTCACCGTGATGACCGTCACGCATGCACAGCTGCGTGACGGTCTCGTTCTAACTAACCCGGTCGTAGCACAGTAGTGTGGAGAAGTTGGGCGTCTTGAGCGAGTGCACGGTGTGCACGAACTCGGCGCAGTAGAGCGCGTCGTGCTGAGTGAACACGCAGCGCGGGAACAGGCACAGCTGCATGAGGCGCGTCACGGTCTCGTTCTTGGCGGAGCGCGCGGCGCGCGTGGGGAACCAGCCGGCCGCCTCGCGCGCCAGCCGCGCGCGCACGCGCCCCGTGTGCTCCTGCTGCCGGCGGCGCTCCTCCTGTAGCCGCAAAACGTTCAGTAGGTTTTTTCGCGGAAAAACGAAAAATATCGCGTCACCACATAGTATTATTTTCCAAAACGTGTTATTTTCAGTGTAAGTGCATAAAATTATATGGCATTTTATTCGTTGAGTGCTGGATTACAGGCATAAGTGTAGGAAAGTGGTATAATGATGGTGAAACGGTTCTTCTCGTGTTGTTTACAAAACTACATAGAAGCTTCTGGTAAAGTTGCCACCACTTTATTAGGACTATGACTTGACGACTTGGGACTGTGACTTGATTTGACATATATAAATAATATTAATTAACTTGAGAAATTAATTATTTGACTCTGGCTAAATACATAAAAGTGTGGAGCCAAAACAAAAAACAAAAAAAATTTAGTATAAGTAGCGCCACGAAGCTCAAGCGCTGTGGTCATTGCGCAGAAGTCAAAAATTAGATATCACAAGGGCTAGATGGACGAAAGGAGCGCCGGTTGGCTAGCCGGTCGAATTCCGTCCCCCGCCCCATACGACGCTCCGCGGACTTCGGCCAGCACAGTCGCGTTCTAAGGTGTATTGTTATTGCCGTTCATTGTTATTGTTTTTTTATTAAGTTTGAGTTCGTTTGTTGATGTCGGTTTTATTAGTGTATTTTAGTAAATATTAAATAAACATTAAAAGAAATAGACGAAGTGATTTATACAATCAAACATTTTAAAAGCACCATTTTAGTACTGTATTTAAAAGTATATATATGACGTCACCACACGCTTAGTCGCATTTACTTATGCACGAAGCGCCATTTAATGTGACTTTTTCTCGTGTGCTTCAGGCAATGGATTTTCAAGAGCATATCCTTATAAACGCAGATATACAACATATTGGAATGGAAACAAAGGATGGTCTTAATTCATAAATACAAAAATCATTTAACAATAAGCACGGACCCAGGTGTCTGTGGAAATGCAGATTTAAAAAAAGATTGGAAACAAGATTGTGCTGCAAGCTTTAAACTATACTAATGTCTTCAGTTCTTTTGGCAAGTGCGAAAATGTTGGTTTTAACTAACTGCTGCGCTCCACATACCTGGAGTTTGTCAATTAATGTGTTGAATCGTTCCTGTTCTTTCTTTCCTTTGGTGCCCTGTGAGCTATCCTTGATTGCGTTGGCGGCTGCAGTTTTTAAACGTTCTATTTCTCTATCGTAGCTTTCTTCTGGCACGCGGAGATCATACATGGACAAAGACCTGTTAACATAAAATGAGACTAGCTGACCTGCCTGTGCACTAGTATAGCTCCCGCAAAACTTTATTAACTCTCCAGTTAGGCCCCTAACTGCGCATGGCACAGTTGCGTGCTTTGTAAAAGCGGTCATACAATAACTATAATATGCGTACTACGAAGCCATCCGCGCTAACTTCCGAGAGCTCATAAAGTTTTACGCGAGCATGGATTTAATATTCGAAATTTCTTGGTTAAAATTGTTGAACTTGCTTTACATTACATACAAGAGTTCATCAGAAAATGAAAGAGTTCCAATGGAAATACTCTCTGGAGGAATAAGAGAAGTTTCTCTTATACATGAAAATAAAAGAGTGTATACCGACTGACTGAGTAATCTGTATGCAAAATTCCATCCAAAATCTATTTACCCTCTGAAGCACTACGTATTGATTACTGCTTACCAAAAAGTGACATAAAACTCCGGGGATATATCCTCCCACACCCTGGCAGGAAGCATCGGTGTTATGGACACTATGACTGGTTCCAACGCATCTTGAGCAGCGGCGGTGTATCTCTCTATACTTTTTTCCATATTGTCAGACTTAGTGTCAGCGGTTAATCGCAATGCCTCCACTTTAGCGGCAATCTTTTGCGCAATAACGGGACGGTGAAGGAAAAACGCCACATCGGCGTCGACGTGGTATTCACGTAGTAGTTCCTATAAACAATAAATAAAACATAGTGTCATAAGAAAAATACAGTTGGGATTAGGCATAGTACTATAAACAGTGTAGGCAACACAAAAATGTACAAAAGGCAAAGCCTTTTTTTACAATTAAATTTTTACTATTTTGATGTTTTCATAAACTCAGTGCCCACTATAACTCACAACATTTATCCATTAAGACTCTTGTGCGCGGTCAAGATTAAAATTATAAATGAATAGCTAACCCCGAGTAAGCTAACTCGGATTAACTTGATAAACCAAACTTTTATCTTGCACGTTCGGAAAATTTACAGAGGTTAGTAAACCTCCAGCTGGTAGCCCATTCTATAAAGGTTTATGGAATATATACAGAGTAACGTATTATTTTTTCTATAATCTCGGTCTCAGTCACACTTATTTGAATTATGATAAGCTTTTCCTTATTTTCTTGTTTTTTTTTAGGATTAGTTTACGTACCTACCTAAACCAAAATGAATTATATTTGAAAATCCAATCAATAACAATAGAAAATTTTCTGTCAGTATCAAATATGACAATAAAACAAAATCACAAATATCACATGTCAAAATGATATATCTTTTGAACAAACTAAGCCTGAGTAAAAAATATAACTGGTAAGTGGATAATTTTTTAACGTGCAAGATTACATAGAGAACGAAAGAATCTTTGGGTTAGTTATTTATTCAGCTAACTCGGTGTAAAACGGAACGCGCAAGTGGGCCTTAAAGTAATAAACAAAGTTAATGGTTGAAGTATGTACTTATAACTTTACCACAGATAACATTACATGTCAATATGTAACAGACAAATCAATAGAAAGCGACCATACTGATTTTGTTATTAGCCTGCAAAAAATTACAACGCACGCCAGTACATTGAGTGAAAGTCCTGACTCAACTCCGAATATAGTATTGTTATTTGAAGCAAGTGCAAACAACGTTTCAACAAGTTCTAACATTCAAAGGCAATTTTCATTGTTTTTATAGTAAAATCACCTGCAAAGGCGGCAACCTCGCCGCGTATTCATCTGCGGAATGCGACGAGGCGAGGAAGGTCCCTAGTTGAACAAGCGCGTCCTGGCATTGATCTGCTAACCGACCCACCACCTTCAACTGCGAACCGGGAGGCTCGCCGCCTACAGAACTGTCTATATCTTCATATTCTGTGGACATAATGAGGAACACTCGAAAGAGTAATTTACAAATGCCCTCACAAAAAGCCTGTAAAAAGTCTGGACAATTACCTATGTAACACCACACATTGACTGAGATTTTAGAAACGATGTTAGTTATTGAAGTGCTATAATTATCCTTTACTTGACTTTTGTGAACATAAAACATTCTGTTGTTCCTTCATAATTTTGTTTTCTAAAAAATCAAGGCAAACGAAAACCAACAAAACACAAAATCCAGAACCGATTTGGCATATCTGATGAAATCCGGCCAGATGTTAACCCTACTCCCAGGTCAAAAATGAATAGCATATCAATAATAAATACTTTAGAATTCGGATCATAAGTACACTTATTACCGAAACACTTCAATACCTAAACTATTACAGATAAGGGCTTTTTTTGTATTTTGGGATACGGAGAGAAATCGCATCGTAATCTTACCGATAAAATAGTGAATAGTTGAACATACCTTTCCAAACACAGCAGTGACGTTGTTGTGCTGATAATATGCAAAGAGATATGTCGAGGTTGTTCCCAGCCATAGCTTCTTTCAACCGGGCTGAAGATCGCCTTGTATTTCGTACTTGGGCAAAATATCCAGCCTGAAATAACGTAATTTTTTATTTCGTCCTAACTCATCTTACTACTTTATTTCATCCAACATAGAAAAAGTATTAGTAACTATGGTTTGCTCTGTATATTTTACCTCTCCCTTGAGTAACTCGCCCCCGGCCATAGCATCTAACTGGTCTGGGGTCATTTCCTCTACTGCTTCAATTCCTGCCATCTTCTGTACAATTTCCTTCAGAATCAGGAGATCTTGACTGTAACAAAAATTGGTGAATTGAAAGCACGAGTAAACAGCAAGAAGAAGTGTAGATATTCAGAAGCAGAAAGTCAACTTTCCATGAAATATCACAAGAGGGCGCCAAAACTGCGAGATAATTTTAATTATAAATTGAAACGGATTTATTATTTTTTTGTGGTATGAACGGGTGCCTTTAATTAGTATATTAGATCTTCAAACTTGTCTTCTGCCCCATCTTAGATCACATAAAGAAGAAACATGAAATAGAACAAATTGCACAGTACTAACCTCTGTTGCGCCTTCAATCTATTAGCGACGAACTGCAACAGCGCAGTCAGCTCAATGTTATGCTTCTTGAAGGCAGCGCCAGCGAAAGCAGCAAGCGCTTGAAGCCAGGGCGGGTGAGCCGCTCCGCCACTTCCACGCCCCGCGCACAGCGCTTCAAGCAAACAGTAACCTAGCACGTCTAGTGACAGCGACGTTAGATACTTCAGCGACTCTACCACGGGACCGATGAGGTTGTCGTATGTTTGAATCTAGGAACAAGTTTCGTTTATCACTTAATAAGAAAAAGTTTAAAGTCGGTGGTGTAAAATATTATTAATCAAACTAGATTATTATAAAAATTTACATACTTGCAAAAGCATGTAGTCAAATAGAAAAGCTGGTGCAGCATGCGACAGTTTTCCTATAAGACGTCCTTGCGGCTTGATATTCTCTTTAGACACTCGCTTCATTATATGCTTAATCCTCTGTAGCGAACTGCCACGGACGCGCATCAAGGCCGGTATACGCTCACCCGCTTCGTTCTTCCAGCGGGAATATAAACAATATCTAACAGGAAAAAACACTATTATAGACATGATATGACATTACTAATTTTCCGCAAACGGGAGACCTCGCGAGCACAAATGTTTTTCAACCACACGGCATGATGTTGTACTTGATATGTCTCAAATCAAACTCAGACCTCAGGTCTTATATCTCGACTACTTCTTGACCGATTTTGCTAATATTTGAAATACTTGTATCGAATTGAGAATGTCTTAGACAAATATCCCCCACTCAAACTGGCTGCATGAATTTTTAAAACCTGTATACCAACTGGCACATAGCCAACTTTCGTCAAGATTCGTTGAAAAATGCGACCTGTGAACGACTATGTATATCCCGACAGATGAAAGCAAATTTCACGAGTTGAAGCAGAGACTTTCACTCACTTTGTTCGCTTGGTTAATTATGATAATTATGTTGGCTTAGTAAAATATCATCCAACTTGCCTGCACTGGTAAGGATACAATTTTAGCAGAGTGTAAATCTCTTCAGCCATGCAACAATTGCCTTCCATCAATGTTAGAGCAGGCAGTATGGCTGCATCTAAAACCGTCAATGCTTCATGGTGCAATGGATCATTTTTTTGTAAACGGGCTGTTCTTAGGATACGAATTATCTGAAAAGGAAAAAAACTCTTAGATACCGATAGGTTAGTTCAGGGTTATTATTATTTATTCATATATACTTTTAATGTTGATATTCGAAATCTGAATTCAGAAACATGCAACTAGAAACAATGAAACATTGGTTCACGATAATCTGCTGATAAAATTGTATATACAGAATGAAAACACTAATCACTTACTTTGTACATCAAAATTGGATCATGATGTAGAGAAGGTCCCAAGGAAACTAGTGCTGGTATTACCGTTTCTTTCATGTCTTCAAAAGTCTTACATGGTGGGGGTGCTAAAGTTGATGTCAGAGGTGGAATTGGTTGGCCTGATATTTTTGGAGCCACTTTGCAGTTTCTGAAAAACATATTACATAATTCACCTTAATTTAGCAGTATTACTTAGTGGTCTAAATTTGTATATAATTATACTAAGCTATGGTACAAGATCACTCTAAGAACTAATATCCCGCCGACCCTAAGTTGGATACTGACAGTTTTTGAGGTTACCATCAACAATGTATTTGACTTATTATGATTTGAAGTTTTTATTGAAGCTACAGACCTAACATAAAAGCAATAAAAAAGTTTTTCTATGATATCAGGAGAAATATAAGGTGTTTAAGTTTTGAGTTTGTGTAAAGTATCACATCACACTAATGTTATAAAGGTGAAAGTTTGTATGTGTGTATGTTTGTTACTCCTTCACGCTCAAACGGCTGAATGGATTTGGATGATATTCGGTACCAAGATAGTTTATACACTGGATTAACATATAGGCTACATTTTATCCTGGAAAAGTGAAATATTCCCGTGGGATGAGCATATAATTAAAATGCTTTTTATCCGCGGGTGAAACCGCGGGGCGCAACTAATTAATAATATTATGTAAAATATTGCATAGAAATCACTAGTCCACAACACACTTACTTTCTGTAAAGAGGCTCAACTATGGCATGCAACATAGCGCACAGTGCTTTGGCAGGCCGTTGTGGCATCACAGTGGCGGGCAGCCTCGCCGAGAGGGCTGCAAACTCTCGCCATGCAGTCACATTAAGCAGAGCCTCACATAGCACCAGTTTCTGGTTGCCCCAATATTCCTAATAAATAAGGAAAGCCTTACACAAATGTCAAATATGTGTTTAACAATGAATAGTGCAAGGCACAGTTTAGTTTTTTGGTTAGCTTATTGGCATTTTTCAGATACAATTTTAAATTAATTTCGGCATTTTGCAAGGAAGCATAGTATGTGGTAGGCGACATGGTATGGTACAATTTAAAAATTCACCTGAGGATCTGCCTTCTCTTCCACATACTCGGTAGGGGCATTGGCCTGAGGTCCTTTGGTTGAAACAATACTCAGCTTACGAATGTAATCCTGTACAACTTTGATTTCCTTTTCTGCTGTTTTTGCCATTATTGAATCATCCGGGCGCAACTGTTACCAATATAGAAATGTGATGTTGAACTAAGCTTTTGAAAATGTTTCTATTTTATTAGCCAATTGTGCCAGCACCACAAAGCTGTGCTCCATTATTTAAAGGAGTTGGGCTGGCTTGGGTAGATGCTGGCAAGGGAAATGCACAGTATACCCCAAGAGGGATCTCAGTGCAGGTCGTACCACCACAACAGATTAGAATTAGTCAATTGAGAACAATATAGTTAGATACAATTCTAATTTGAAACAAATGAAAATCTTGCAAGAATTTCTATAAGCTATTTCATTAAAGAAATAATCAACAGTGAATATCGTAAAAATATATATCATTTTAAGATTTTAGGATCCAGTTAATCCTAAAAATGTTTCTTACCCAGGGGTAAATATTGTCTAATGATATCACTTGATGCTGTAGAAGCAAAGCTATAACAGTCATCAATGCAGGCGGTTCTTTGTAGTCTTCTAGTACTTCTGAATTTCCTAGCTTAAATCCTAGAACTTCAGATATAACCTGAGGGTCTCCCATGTAGTTCTTTATAAGAGGTATGAACAGCTGATCAAGGTGTGGTCGAGCCTCAAACGATTCCAATATTATGTCAAGCACTCTATTGGGATCTAAATTGAAACAACCTGGAACAAAGATTATGGAATGAATAATATTAATATGTTTTGAAATATAATGTTTTGTGACAGGATCTAATTCTATGAGGCAAACTTAAAATAGTAGAAAAGATGATTAAAAATATTTTATTTAGAGGTGATACCTATTAGTGACTGAATGATTTCCAAAAAACTTTTCCACTCCAAGTTTTCATTCAGATCTTGATTTAACTCCACAATTAGTTTGGCATATCCTTCACTTTCTTCCCTAAACAAATTAAATTTACGTTGCTTGTAGCTGTAAATAAAAAGTACATGATAATTAATTACATGCTGAAATAGGTACAATGTTTATCGTGCAACAATAATAGGCCACTAAGGTGTGTTGTTGTGTAAGATCCATCAAACATGCTAGTCAGCGAGTGGTATAATTTTTTTGAGTGCTTTGTTTGTTTATGTACAAGAAGTCAAACAATTATGTAATGGTAAAAATAAACATAAATATAAATCAATACTTACTACAACTTAGTCTTAATTTTAATAAATTTTGTATAAAAATTCTTGTTTTTCAATGTTCCAACATCTTGCAGTGTGTCAATTTCCAATCGTTCTTTTAATAGTTTGTCTGATATAAATGATTCTAATTCTCGCACAATATAGCAAAAGTTTGAGCGTTCTTCACTCTGAATGTCTACACATGTTTCTGCATCCAAAACAGATACAACATCCAGCATAATGGATGGTATATCAGCATGAAGAGCCTAAAAAATTATTGTTAAATGAATAAGTGAAAAGTTACAGATTTGTTATGAATTTACTTTAGTGATATTTACTGTAATGTCTCGTAAAGCTGCAAGTACAGCATCTTTCTTCAAGTTCCCACGGAGACCACAGAGCAATAGATCGTATATACTCAGAGACAAACCAGACAGCTTGCCCGACTTTGAAAACAATGGACTTTTGTCTTCATCTTTAATAGATTGTGTCACATGCTTTAAACTGAAACGATGGTATAGATTAGAAATTGGTAATATTAAAACGATTAAATCTAAAATATACGACACAGCTCCATCGAGACGAATGACAAGCAAGTGGTATTAAAGGCGTTACAGGAACTCGGGGGTGTTTATATAATGAACTTGAATTATATCCCTTTTAGTAAACAGTTCTAAGTTCTATTATATGCTATATTTGTGAAGATTATTATAAAAAGCGTTTACTAGAGATAAATAGCATGTGGTATATATTTAATTTAACAAATGATGCGAATTGCTTTGTAGAATCCTAAATACTTACAACTGATCTTTTCCTGACTTTTCCCAACCTTTACAATAATCAGATACAAATTTTGTAAACGAGCCCATGCTCAAATATATCTGAAATTATTTTTACAGAAATAAAAACGTAAAAACAAGCTAGCATCACGCCACCGCCATGATTTAATGAATGAATGAATGAAAAGATTAGATTAGAGTAGAGAACGTAAATCGTAATGGTAAAGCAAAGAGTATATAACCGGCAACCGGCAATAGTTTTCGATATTGTCAATCACAAACGTCGTTCCGCTCGCTCTGAAAGTGATCAATGTGATCGTTTTTTGGATTAATTATTTCTAATACGAAAATATATTCATGAAGATATACACAAAAAAAACATTGTAAATATATACAACTTCTTGCCCTATCCTCTTACTTGCACAGATTATATTTTATTATATTTCAGCCTGTGATACATAGTATCCTCTACTTGGTCTGTGCTGTGATATAAATGAAATAACCTCAAAAGGTTGTTGTTTTTTTACATAATAATTATTTTCTTTTCGTTGTTTGTCACTCAAAAACCTACTGAAATGCCTACTTACGAATTAGCAGTATTGTTGCGAGCAATGCCGAAGCCAGAGCTAAAAAGTACGTTAAAGCGCATTGCTACAGCTGTATTTAACCGTGGTGGAATAATAAGAAACATTGAAAATCTTGGATTTCGAGCAATGCCATACAAAACAAGTGCTCACGGGCTAGTACACAGAGAAGCTAACTATTTTGTACTTAAGATTGATACGGCTACCCAGGCAGTGTCCGATTTAAAAGAAGAATATAGTCGAGACGTGGATATCATAAGACAGCGAGTCTTCAAAGCAGTTGAAGAAAGCAATCACGATTGTCAGTTGGAGACGGAACTTTTACCACCAGCATACAGAGAAGAAGTTCAGAAAATGATTGAGATTGGCAAGACTCAAGTAAACCGATTCTCCTACAAATTCAAATATAATTCAGGATTGGACTACTATCCTTTCCAAAAGTAGTATGTGCTTATGTTATTGGTACTTTAGCTTAGATTTAAATTATATTTAGAGTTTTGAAGTAGTAAATAGGATAAGGTTTACTAAAAAAATCACTATATATGCATATGCTTTACATCACATCAGTAAATAAATTGATTTTGTGATTATCCAAATAAAGTATGTTATGATAGAGCCATACTTTTTGAGGTATCAATTTTAAACCTTCAAATCAGCCCCAAATTTCCGCCTAGGTACACAAGTAGGTATTTATATATTTTACATCCTCTGTGGTGTGGTGGTTGAGCAGGTCGGCTCATAACCCAGAGATGACAGGTTCGATTGCTGCGGCAGGACAAGTATTTGTGCACCGAAAAAAAAAGCGCATATACTTGTTCTGTGTTTGGGTGTTGTGGGATTAGGCCACCACAGTTAGGACCATGGGTCCTCGTAGTTCCTGCATCCCTAGACACGGAATCCTAGTTAGGGTCAAGGATCTACATATGTGATTGTTGGGCGTCATTATTATTATTATCATTTATAAAACTGGTTTTTCTTTTTTAGCCAGTGCTTTTCAAGTCTGAATGTC
This sequence comes from Ennomos fuscantarius, assembly GCA_905220475.3. Lineage (NCBI taxonomy): Eukaryota > Metazoa > Arthropoda > Insecta > Lepidoptera > Geometridae > Ennomos > Ennomos fuscantarius. The sequence continues at coordinate 8,709,919 of HG992029.1, forward strand.
AATTTGTAAATATTGTAAATATTGTTGTTGCGGGCTGCCCACAACACTATTCATATTCATATTCATTTATTTGCATTCATGTACAATTTATATATTATGTCAGGTCTTAACAACTAGTTTAGTAGGTACATGAACCCTGTAAGGGCGCTTGCAACTGAGTGCGATTAAAAATAAATTTATTGATTTCAATTACATAATAGATAATTATATCGTCAATATTTAATAATATAATATAATATTTTCAAGCATTTCATTACTTAATTATTTGCTTATTTAATTAATTACCTATTGAAGATGGCAAATCAATAGGTAATATGCAATTAATCTAATTTTGTCATCATCAATCAATCATCTAAAATTAGATCAATTTATTTTAGTCTTTTCTTCTACTACCCACTCTTTACAAAAATAAAAATAAATCCCACTGGTTAAATGTAGATAAGGCAAACAAGCATAACTAGATAGGTAGGTATACAACACATAGTGGGCCGGTTTATAACTGGACAAATTTTATGTTTATTTATTGTTATGAAACTCTTCGACCGAATAATAACATTTTTTTAATAGATAGCTTTTTAACTTAATAGCAAAAATTTCGTCTTTTACAACTTCTTTTATTTCGTTGGGGATTCTATTATAGACGTTCACGAATCTAAAGTTAGGACTTTTTCCAAATATATGTAATTTTGCAGTTGGAAGGACAAGATTGTGTTTGTTCCGTCTGTTGTAATTTTGGTGCAGTTCTGAGTTCGATTTGAAAAAGTGTCTGTGTTTTCTTACGAATATGCCTACTTGCAGTATGTATAAGCTCGGTAAGGTAAGTATTTTCCTTTCTATAAAGTGAGGTTTACAACTATCTCGTTGTTTAATATTTACTAAGATTCTCAAACACTTTTTCTGCATATTCACAGCATTTGCAGTATTGCATTACTACAAGTTTTTGTATTATCTGTAATGATTAGTGATGTAGCTGTTTACTATTCCCAATAAATAAAATATATGTAAATAATGGTGCAGAAATACTGATGCTGTTAAATAGCTTTGGAAAGGCCTCAAGTGTCAAAATGCCTAGGGACTCTGGGTGTCTGTGCGGCCCTAATGTAATTTTTTTGAGGTTAAAAATAACAGGCTTAGATTGATAGTGTGCATTTATTCAAAATTGATCAAGCACAGGTGATGTTGACTTGTTATGCAGTAATGTGGTAATTAGTTTCAAGTTGCGATCTTGAAGAGCTACCCGCAAGCTATCACTCATATTATTGGGATTGTCCCCATGCAGTGATAGTGAGTGCCAGTCGGTATTCCACTGCACTACAGCATCTGTAATATATATACCTAATTGTATTATCTGACGAAGAAATAATATGGCCCGTATTACAGAACTGCGCTCAGTACCGAATCTCTGCTCAAGACGAGATTTCATTTATAAAATGCGAATGAAATTTCTACTTGAGCATCAGTCGACGACAGCATAGTTCTGTAATACGAGTTCATGTATAATATATATATATATATAATATTGATAAGCCTAAATAATATATTACATACCAACAAGTTCATCAAAATGTGTTTCCTTGGGATCGGTATCAGAGGATTCCCAAACACGCTGATAGTCATCACATAGTACTGGGCCCTCTTCATTTGGAGTGTTGGCACCCAAATCCAATGCGCTATAGAAACAATTAAATTAGACATTTGAATCATATTATTTTGATATATGTAAATAGCTGGCTAAATAGCTCATTGTGGTTGAAGACCTTTATCGCCAGTCCAACTAGCATTTAGTCCATTTTTAGTATTCGCTATACTACCAAGTATGCACAATAATTGTATTTACAGAGTTGAGGCTTATATGTAGGTATAACGTTATAGTAAATTTGGTTACCCACACAAACCTGAAAAACAAAATTTACCTAATTGCTTCGCGTAAAGTAATATCCTTTTTCTTCTGGTACTCTGTTTTGAATTGATGCTCTAAGAGTTCAAAGGATTTTATACAGTAATTGTCAGGCACATCTGTAAAAAAAATTGTAAGTAAAAAATAATAATTCTAAAGTCTATTTATATCAGTGATATGCCGAATATGAATTTTTGAACTTCGGTTCATATATTTTTCGGTTTCGGATAATTTTCGTTATGCAGTTCGCTGCATAACGAAAATTATCAAGTGGTTCTTGTTATTAATATTCGACAGAATACTGGACATGTACCAAATACGAATAATTAATTATTATTTTTCGAATCTCTCTCATTTACAGTTGAGCGTACATATACATAGCAGGCATTATATTTAATTATCATTTTCTAATCTAACAACACATAAAAATCCGACCGACTGTTATAATTTTTATTATTATTATACAGTCAAGGCCATCTAACAAAAATAACATGCATAATTTTCTTTACACCAATATAAACTCTCTTTCGATAATGTTAAGGTCTAATATTATCTACTTTAAAATATAGCTATTATATATTTTTATTACCGTGTGCAATTCGTTCATTGCGACTGATTTGCGGGGTCGACAATTAAATTATCATTATGCAATTTTATATAATACATATTATAGCACCTCAAAATAATAGAAAAATATATTTATGTATAGTGAATTATGTGTAAATACAGCAGTTTCGCCTATTTATATGTCCTTTATACATACCACAAGAAATCTCTGCTCTGATGCCTTTTTGTATAGAACAGTTTGATATAACATTTCTCAAAACTGCGACCGTTGATACATTGTCAGATTTGAAAATAGCCAAGCCCCGTCTGCATCAAAAATGTAAATAGGGTAATAATGTAACCTATTTTACATGTTTATACATATAATTAAAAACTACCTATCAGCCAGTCAGTCTTATGTAAAAAAATTAAAGATTAGAGAAGAATATAATACCTACCCTAAAATGTATGCAAGTACTAACTACTAAAATACTTACTGGTATTGGCATATAAGTAATGTCCCTAGAAGCATATGCGATCGCGCAAAATTTACTGAAGTAGCTGGCCTAGGTAAGTCTCCTGGTAGAGCTTCAGTCAGCCACGATGTTATTTCAGCTACAGAAAAACTCCCTGATACATGCAGCTGACACCATGGCCTATAATAAAGCAAAGTTAGAGAAGTTAACGTTTGTCATTTCTAGTAATTATCGTCTTAGAATATATAACGGTTTTATACTAGTACAACTGTACTAGTATACTGTTTTGACAGCCTCTGTGGTGTGGTGGTTGAGCAGGTCGGCTTATAACCCGGAGGTGGCGGGTTCCATTCCCGCGACCGGACAGATATTTGTGCACAGAAAAAATAAAAAAGCGCAAATACTTGTTCTGGGTGTTGTGGGACTACGGTCCTCGTAGTTTCTGGGTCCCTAGACGGAATCCTAGTTAGGGTCCCAGGATCTATGTATGTGATCGTTGGGCGTTATTATAATGGGAATTATTATTATTAGTAGTAGTAGTGGTAGTAGTAGTAGTAATAGTAGGAGTAGTAGTAGTAGTAGTAGTGGTGGTGGTAGTGGTAGTAGTGGTAGTAGTAGTAGTAATTCCGTAACCGGTAGATCTCGCGAGCACAGACGTTTTTGCAACTATTGTGTTCACATCAACAGCCGGAAGACGTCCACTGCTGAACACAGCCGTCCCTCATAAAACGCCACTTTGGACGCTTATCATAGGGGAAGGTTGCCGTAATCATCACGCTTAGCAGGTCTCTTTGTCACCTCTTGGTAATCGCAGATTTTAATGTACCGAGGCACATGCTGCTGCCTTTTTTCTCTGGATATTGCCTTAGTCAACTCTTACGGCAGCAGCGGGAAGAGATGAGTTGGTCCAGCGCCGGAACCACACGGCATGATGTTATATACTTATTAGTAGTTCTTAGTATGTCGCGAACTCGGACTTTATAGCCTCGAGAACCTCTTGACCGATTTTGCTCGTATGGTTAAATACCCAAAGCAAAATCCCGTCCCGATTTTTGATTGGGAGTGTATTTAGACTTCCGATCAAAAATCGGGACGGGATTCGGAAAAAATCCATGAACTCGTAGAACCTGCATACCAAGTTTCGCCAAATTTCCTTGAAAAATGCGACCTGTACGGGCGAGTACGTATATCCGGACAAATGAAAGCAAGTTTCGCAAGCTGAGTCAGAGACTCGCTCACTTCGTTCGCTGGGTCAAATTAATGTCTGTGCGTAAAAAAATGTGTACCTTGACTGCTTTTCACACTCTGGGTCTTCATGTTGCGAATAATAAGGCAATGCTGCTAATCTGATTGTGATGAGACGCGCCACTCTTGGGGCGCCTGCTGGTAGGGCGTAAATGTATACAAGCACTGATTCAGGAGAAGAAGTAGGATTCGCCAATACATTACGCATACGAACCCATAATCGTCTTGTGCCTGCTTGGCATCTCACAGTCGCTAATAAATCTGATGATTTGTCCTGAAGAGAACGTAGTTAGTACGTCTAATTAAACAATTCAATAATTTTAACTTGTTCATTATAAGTACATGGAGTAGCGTAAGTAATGGATAATCCGGCAGCTACTTGCAGGACGTGCATCGCCAATTAGAAAAAATATTATAAACAAGTCCAGAAAACAATGTTACTCATAATTGGCTGCCATGTACCTTATTGAGCACTACAGCCACAATTTTTTTAAATTGATTGATTGTTTTGCGTTAAAATTGCAATTACCTGCCGGTTTATCCTTTACCTGATACCCTGTATAAAATGAAGACTACATAGATACCTGTGAAGCGCAGATACTTAAAACAGCAGCAGTGTCTGTCGACATTTCTAGCATCTTATTACAATATATGAATAGCATATCTAACGGCATAGCAGACATGAGCCTTGTCTCTTGCCAACCGTCCTTAGATGCTCCTGTCACCTATAAAACAATTACCTATGAGCAAATCTACATGAACACTAGTATTTATATTTAATTCGTAGATATATTTTCTATTCACCTTTTTCGTAATTATAAAAGTCAATTGCTGTTAGATATTATTTCCGGCGAAAGAGGCCTGGACCGCATAACACGGGCTCTGAGCCTAGTGTGGGGACCCAGGTTTTTCTAACCTAATTTAATGTAGGTACTTATTTGCCTTTATCCAAATAAATGTATTTTTCATTTTCATAGTCTCTTGGTAAAACTAAACGGCTTGAGCAATGTAAATACAATTTTTTTGTTCGGTCTTATACAGTCTGAACGTTTAAAAGTAGACAAAATAGAGCAAAATTATTGAAAACGGTTGAGAAATTGAAAAATTTAAAACTGGTAATTTTGTATAAGAATCGCGAATCTGCTTGCTTTTTAGTAAAAACTATTAACCCGTGCGAAGCTGGGGCGGGCCAGCTAGTATCTATAATAAAATATATTTTTTGCATCGCAATCGGACTAATCAATCGACAATCGGACTTTCTGATGAAATTGAAATACTCCACATTGCATCGGAAATTTACTTCAAGTCGCTATCTTCAACTTCATTATTCGCAAGCTCTTATCAGTAATTTTTTGACCTTAATATTCTTTTAACGGCTCTTATTATTTAGTATGTATGTAGCGGCTCTCCACCGGTAGAAAGTAGAAATAGTCTATTGTTGTACATACTTCGTATTCCAAATCTAACAGCGGGGGTGCCGATAAACTAGAATTTACAGAACGGGTGCTGCGTTGGTACTTCTCTCTTTCATTAGCAGTTTGTTTTTCTAGTCGGGCCACTTCAATCCTGAAATAAATAAATTAGAAATTGGCTTTAAACTACACAAAATACTCAGTAGGTAGGTAATTGTTGTTCATTGTTTCACTTTACTTACTCAAGTTTGGTCCTTCGAGCAGCGAGAGTTTCTTGAGGGAGTTTGGACAAAGCAGCTGCTCCAGATAGATGCCCTGACCTTAGTGCGAATATTCTTCCCGAGAAGGTGGCGACAAGTAATTCGTTTTCTTCTGTTCCCACGCACCCACCATCTATAGAAGTTATAGGCTCTCCGCAAAACTGTTATAAAGTAAGTAGAAAAGTAGTTAAAATTAACAAAAACGGAATATTGAATTAGCCAAAAATATTGTTATGTATTAATATTTCGTACCTACCTACCTTTCATTAATATTTTGTATGCGATTAGTGACATGTCGGTAATAAACGTCAGTCTGCATAAACATGGTCGTTTGAATAAGAATTGCTCCCTGTCCTTTAGCGAATAGAACATTTGGCGACGAGAAAGTGGATTAAAAAGTGATTAATCTAGTGTTGTACAACGCGCGTGTAGTGCAGACTCAAAAACCAATATGAATTTGAGCCAGCTTCGAGAGTTTAAGCCGAATGAAGATCGGTGGTCGACATACGTCAGTCGGCTGCGAGCGTGGTTTGAAATACACTACATCAAACCCACAGAATACTCTCAATACTTACCCGATACACTCTGACTGACCCGATAGCTCAGTTGGTAGTGACCCTGCCTTCTGAACTGCGGGTTGTGGGTTCGATCCCCACCCAGGACAAACATTTGTGTGATGAACATCGATGTTTGTTCTGTGTCTGGGTGTTATATTGTATTCTATGTATATATTTACAAACAAAAAGTATCTAAGTATTGTATCAGTTATCTGGTTCCCATAGTACAAGCTTTTCTTAGTTTGGGGCTAGATGGTGCTGTGTGAAATGTCCACACACATATTATTATTATTATTATTACTTAGTGGCAGTCGTGGGTACGGAGCCTTTGGATCTCATTATTGACTTATGTTTTCCTGAAAAACCCGAAAAAGTGAACTTCGAGTCCATAGTGAAGTTAGTCGAAGATCACCTGGCACCGAAGCGATCCATTATCGCCGAGCGTATGATATTCCGGTCATGTAAACAAAGTGAAGCGCAAACAGTGACGGATTATTTAGCTCAACTGAAGAGGTTAAGCAAAACCTGCGCGTTTGTCACCACCGACAGTTTGAAGGAAAACTTAAGAGATCAGTTCGTGTTCGGCATAAAAAGCGACAAAATCAGACAACGGTTGCTAACCGAAGTGGATTTAACGTTCGACCGTGCCGTCGCGTTAGCCTTATCGTTGGAAGCGGCAGTAAGAGATTCACAGGAGGCGACAACCGGGACCCCTGGACAGGGCGATCAAGTGCATGCAGTAGGCAGCGGCGGCGGCTCCCGCGGGGCGGGCGCGCACCGCGGAGCGCGGCAGGCTTTCGGCGGGGCTGGCGCGGCGGGTCGAGGCCGCGGTTGGCGGCTGGGGTCAGGCGGCCAGCAACAGCGTCCGAAGTGCTATCGGTGTGGTCAACTGCACCGGGCAGATAAATGTTCATTCAAGAACGCTGAGTGTTTCGAGTGTGGCATACAAGGTCACATAGCTAAAGTGTGTCGTTCACGTAAACAAGTAGGTGTGAATAAAGTGGCTGCTGAGGAGGTCAGCCCTTTGCCATCTAGCGAGGAAGATGATGACGATGTTTATCAACTGAGTGATAAAGAAGAGGATGAACGCTGGCTGTTACGGGTCAAGGTCAACGGTAAACCAATCACAATGGAGGGTGACACCGGGGCGGGCATGAGCATTATCAATAGAAGTATGTATGAAAAATATTTTAGCACTATGAAGTTAAGCCCGCGTAAATCTAATTTAAGAATGTACAATGGTCAAAGAGTTAAGCCGATTGGTGAATTCAAGTGTAGCGTAACACTCGATAACAAAACGGTACATGATTTATGTCTGGTAGTCATTGATAACGATAATAGCAATTCCCTGTTTGGCCGTAAATGGATGCGAGCTTTCGGCATTCGATTCCCTTCCGTCCCACATAGTAAATGTGTTGATCAAGTTACCGAAAGTAAGTTTGACGCGCGGTCAGCGGTCAAGCGATTAGATAAAAGTTTTCCAGAGGTATTTTCACCAGGCATAGGTGCGTTTAATAAAGGGAAGATTGACTTGGCGTTGGCCCCGGGGGCCGTACCGGTATGGCGGCGTGCGCGACCTGTGCCTTATGCTCTTCGGCCCGCGGTGGAGGCCGAGCTTGAGCGGCTCGAGCGCGAAGGCATCATCACGCCGGTCGAGTGGAGCGAATGGGGCACTCCCATCGTTCCTGTCATCAAAAAATCTGGAGAGGTAAGACTATGCGGTGATTTTAAAACCACTCTCAACCCCGTACTGGTAGACGACAAATATCCTCTACCTAGAATAGAGGACATCTTTGCCTCGCTACAGGGAGGAAGGATCTTCAATAAAATTGATTTAAGTAGGGCTTACCAACAACTGATTTTGAGTGACGATGCCAGAAAATACTGCACTATCGTGACGCACAAAGGCATGTTCACATACAATAGGTTGCCGTTCGGAGTTAAGTGCGCTGCAAGCAAATTTCAAAGGGTTATGGAAAAATTATTCCGACTCCCGAACGTTGCAGTGTATCAGGACGATTTATTGACAAGTTCAAAAAATGAAAAGGAGAGCATAGATATCTTAACTCAGGTATTTAAAATTTTGTCTGAAAGCGGCCTCAAAGTAGAAAGAAAGAAATGTAGTTTTTTCAAGAAATCAGTTTCGTATCTAGGGTACGTTATAGATGCGAGCGGTTTAAAAACAGAAATCACAAAAATCGACGCTATAAACAGGACTCCTCAACCAAAAAACGTAAGCGAATTAAAAGCCTTCTTGGGGATGGTTAATTACTATGGAAAGTTTGTTCGTAACCTAAGCAATATTTTAGAGCCATTGCATGGTCTACTTAAAAGTAATCAAGAGTTCATTTGGTCACACTCATGTGACGCGGCATTCAGGCTTGTAAAGAAACGTTTATCCGAAGCCCCCGTACTAGCCCACTGGGACCCGGCGCTGCCGACGTCCGTGACATGCGATGCGTCCCCGCACGGAGTGGGCGCCGTGCTGGCGCAGCGCGCGCGCGACGGCATGCGGCACCGTGCGGCCCGTGCTGCACGCGTCGCGCACACTGGCGCCGGCCGAGCGGAACTATGCACAGGTATGTCGCGAGGGGCTCGCCATCATGTTCGCTGTCAATAAGTTCCACGACTATTTATATGGAAATAAATTCACATTGGTCACCGACTGTAAGCCGCTAGCATCAATATTTAGTGAAAAAAAACAGATCCCTTCAATGGCAGGCAATAGGTTGCAAAGATGGGCAATCATTTTAAGTGCGTATGATTATGAAGTAAAATGCATTAGGTCAGAACATAACTGCGTAGCAGACGGGCTCTCGCGCTTACCCATCGATGATGAAAACGAGGAATATCGATCCGAATCATATATCAATTTCATATCGGAACAGGCACCGATTGATTTCAAAACGGTTCCCAAGCACACAGCGAAAGATAATATTTTACGGAAATTGATACATGCAATCAATACTAATTGGGTATATTGTAAAGACCAAGACTTGAAAGCTTATTTTGACATTAAACAATATCTAAACGTTGAATCGGGATGCATATTGTTTGGACATCGCGTTGTCATACCCAATTCACTGAGAAATGCAATGTTAGAAATACTGCATTCGTGCCATCAGGGCATAGTAAAATGCAAAAGCATAGCTAGGGGTTACATATACTGGCCCGGAATCGACCGCGATATCGAGCGCCAGTGCCTGGGCTGCACGGTATGCGCCGCCACTCGCCCCTCACCACCGCAAGCGCCGACACATCCGTGGGCATGGCCGCAGGTTCCCTGGTACAGAGTTCATGTGGATTTTTTCTCATTGGGCAACTTAACATACTTTGTGCTGATCGATGCGCATTCTAAATGGATCGAAGCGCATTGCATAGGTAGTACGTCTGCTAAAATCACTATGACTAAATTAAGACAAATATTCAGTCAATTTGGCTTATGCAATGAACTCGTCTCCGACAATGGTCCCCCGTTTAGTAGTAGCGAGTTCAAATCATTCATGGAAAGCTGTGGCACAAAACACGTGTTAGTTTCGCCTTATAAGCCGAGTAGTAACGGCGCTGCTGAAAGTGCCGTCAAAATTATAAAGAACTGCTTAAAAAAGGCACTATTACAAAAGGCAGACTTGAACCTTGCCCTTGACAAGTTTCTATTATCATACAGGTCAACCGCTCACACCCTAACTGGCAAGTCGCCGGCTCAATTACTGTTAGGTCGGAAAATTCGCATACAATACGATGTTTTACGACCGGACATTAACAACATGATAAGCGATAGGCAACAAAAAATTATAGATAGTAGAAAAGGCAGGGAACGTTATTTTTCCGTAGGCGACGACATTTTATTTAAACGTTTCAGGAACAATAGATTCACGTGGGAGAAGGGTGTCATACATAAGTGCATAGGACCTGTTTCATACATAGTGCAACAAAACAATAAAACGTTTAAAAAACATGTTGATCACATAATCAAAAGACATAAAAAACTTGGTGAAAACAAAGGTGAGGATAGGGAGGAGAAGGGAATAGATATCGTCAGCTGTAATGATAAACATGAGGTATGTGATTTTAACATTACACCACTTATAGATAATACGAATAATCACGCGGGCACGAGCACAGAACACGCCACACCGTGTGACTCGGAACCGGCCCGCACAACTGCTACGCCAATAGTGTCACCGAAGGAAATTGAAATCCCAAAACGCGTACGCAGACCGGTTGACCGTTTTGTAGTTGTTTAAAAAAAAATGAACAGAAATAATGTGCCCGTGTAGATTGCGATGATTGTCAACATAATTATGTAATTAAGTACTACGATAACTCATCACGTTCACCGATCGTCTTGACTCTTTGTTGTAGGTAGATATCCTTTAGTAATCATTATTAGGAAATAATGTTATTTTCTAAAAATACGTATAATTGTTAAAAGTTCCATGCATTCTCAATTGTTAAATGAATGATGTGTTATGAAATAATTATGCCTACATTATGTTATTCGTGATATTCATAACTTATACCTGCCTAACTAGAATGTGTGTAGAATGGCGAAACATACCTTGGCGTAATTATATGATATTATAGTTCCCAGCTTATGTTTTATGTGTTGTTTTAAATAGCGATGATATAAGTTAGTCTATGTTCCGCGCATTAGCAAATAAGTAGGGGTAAGATTATTGTTGTGTACCATAAATATGTACAGATCTACTTAACTCTGCGCTGACTGTTGTGATTTTGTTAGTTAAGTACTTTTGTTTATTTTTAAGTAATATTGTTAGTTCCACATAACAAATGCTATTATAATTAGTTTAAGTTTTGCTACCTAGGGTATTGTTGAAACAGAGAGGGGAAGATGTTATGTATTAATATTTCGTACCTACCTACCTTTCATTAATATTTTGTATGCGATTAGTGACATGTCGGTAATAAACGTCAGTCTGCATAAACATGGTCGTTTGAATAAGAATTGCTCCCTGTCCTTTAGCGAATAGAACAAATATAACGTCATATTGGAATGTTTTTCATACGTATGTATACTTCAGTCTAGGTTTTTCAGCAAGATTTTCCATATCGATGAGATAAAGCTGCACAGAGCCATCGTGACGGCCGACGGCTAGGTGCGTGCCACTGTTGCCAAAGTACCAACCAAGACATACCACCGAGCCGAGGCTTCGCCCTTCCACCAGGCATTTACTGTATAATGAGGATCTGTAATTTACAAAAACTTTAATTAGGATTTTCTAAAAGAGCTTAATCAAAGCCTAGAATGTTATAGATAAGATTTATAGGAATTCGAAAGAGTCATTCGACTCAACCAGGATTTGACCAAAAATGAATTTGACGATGTCGTGGCATATAAAATTTAAATCATATGTAATACTAAGTTTTAAAGTTTTTGGACTTACTGTTCGTAACTAATTAGGCCAATAGATCCATCGCTGGCTCCATAAAAAGTGTAAATTTCGGCTGTGTGCATTGACGGAGGAACTGCAAGCCGTGAAGGTCCCGAAGGAACGGGAATGCGAGAGACAAGCTGGCCATTATCCAGTATAGCTGCTCCTTTGTTGGCGATTAACACCAGCAAACGCACTTTTGTATTCTAAAATTGAACTATGATCATAATTCCAATTTTATATCATTTGGTAAGTTTTTGAGCAGTGAAGTTTTTGGCACAAGCATTTGATTTAAAATTATCTTAGACTTACATTAGGGGTTGCAAATGCCGCGATGTCTAGCACTCGATCCTCACAGATGTAAGAATTAATTTCTCGCAAGTCTCTATAGAAAGTCACAGTCCGTCCACTGCAAAGGATTAGATCGCTTCCAAGCACACACCTACCGAAATAAATTCTGTTTAACGTCGGTACTTCAACATTCAAAAGTTACTAGAAAAACAGCATAAGCAGCATATTTACATAGATGTGATGGTTTCAGATACAGAGGTTTCTATAGTGAGGAACACTTTTCCTTTCCTTGTGTAACCTTTCACTTCATTCCCTGAAGCTGCGAATATTTTGTCTCCGTGATTTCCTATTACAAAATTTAAAATGTTCAGGAAATTCCATTACAATCCTTTAAGTCAAAGTCAAAGGATTTTATTGCAAATAAGCTCTATTTAGAACTTTTACAAGTCAAAGTAAAAAAAAGGCGACAGCCTGTGTGGTGTGGTGGTTGAACAAGTCGGCTTATAGCCCGGAGGTGGCGGGTTCGATTCCTGCGGCAGGACAAGTATTTGTGCACAGAAAAAAGTCCAAATACTTGTTCTGCGACTGGGTTTTGTGGGACCATTGTCCTCGTAGTTTCTGGGTACCTAGACAGGGAATACTAAGTTAGGGTCCAGGATCTATGCAAGTATGTGATCGTTGCTGGGCTTTATTATCACACTTCACACTAATATTATAGTTATTGTACTAAGCATATAAAATTACAAAGTGCTTAATGTAGTGCTTAATAAGTACAAAAATAATGGTCATAGCACTTAATTCAATCGCTTTAATTATGATATATACGCTACTTGGCCTTAAGAAGTTCTGTGGGGTATAAGTAAGCCATGCTATTGAACAACTGAAAAATACTGCCTCTGATCTCCACGACTAAACAATAACCATGAGCTGTATGGCTTTGAAGAATCCCAAAAAAAACTTCATCTTCCAATTCCAATGTCAGGCGTGACCATGGGACCACCGATAGTTCCCCAAATATAATTATTCTCTAGCGATGTCCGGTAATTATGCAAATTAAGCATTGAGCATAATTTGTTATTATCTTTAAGGAATGTCCGGTTTTATCTCGTACTCCATCAGATCCTCACCAAATTTATAAATGGGACCTCTTTCAAGTTACATACTACTGAATAAAAGAGAATAATCAAATGGTATGTTAGAACCTACAACCGAATTATTATAGTCACCTTTTGTTGAAAACACTGTAAAAATACTCATGCAGGAAGTTGGTTAGGTATACACAATTTTACCATTGGTAGATGCTAGTTGTACAGAAGTAATAGGTTTCCCCGGGAGAGTCTTGAATTGAACTACTGGTTCTTCATCTTTGATGCTCAGGCATTGCAGAACTCCATTTTTATCACCGATAACAAACTAAAAGTTAAGTAAGTACTTATTATAAGTTGGCAGTTACAATACTATCCGATCAATGTAGGGGTAAGTGCGTAGGTATTTATCTAACAATACCGACGTAGGTTTGGTAAAACATTTAATTACGATTGAAACTAATAGGTACCTAAAATTTCAAGTTAACCTAAGTTAAAATTAACACTTGTTTACCTTTTGTTCCCACTTTTGTCCCGAAGAAGGTAAAATCTTTAATGTGTCAGGATACGTAATCCCACAAATAGTATAATCAATGCGATAAAACTCATAATCCATTTTTGGATCAAGGTATTTATTTTATAACAATTTACTAGTATTCCACTAGTCCAAATATCATACTAATACATATTCCAATGTTATAGTTCCTTAGTGCCTTGGTTACGGTTAGGTCTATCGATTTAACTCTCATGTACCGTACCTATGTTGCTTGTGAGCTATTCCGGTCTTTCACTGAAATCCCCGATTTTGCCTTAAACTTATTCACTGTAGTATGGCCAACTAATGGCAACATATAGATTTTTCTATGTAAGCGCTAACACTTTGTTTTATTTATAATGTCACTTACTGCGCCCCGCGATTTTACCCGTGGATAAAAAGTACCCTTTTGTGTCTAGTATAGGTATAAGCCAGGTAGTCTACTCGAAATTTCATCCAAATCCGTACCGCCGCCGTACAGTGGTTCGATCCCATACAGGTGCTTGGACATAGGGTATTGAAAAAAAGTTATAAAAAATAATAATCGACGAAAACGGTTTTTAACGTATGGAAAGCAACATATAAGCATGGATATCTCGTAGTTTTGGGACGTTTTCGTTCTGGGATTTATATGATTTTATCATATTAATATAAGTATGCCATATTTTTTTCAAAGACTGGCGCTATTTCGTGCATTTTTTGAAATATGACGAAAAGTATGTAGTACATGAAAAATCCGGACAAACTGGGGATTTACAGATTTAATGTGTATAAATATACCGATTTAAAATTATAAAATGTATCGATTATATGTTCTCCTCGCGGAACTTCATCTACAAAAAGAAACAAGAATATCTAGTGTAATTCCGCTATTCAATAACTTTGTGTTTATCACGCTCTCTCATGGTACATGGCTAGCATTACATAACTATGCTCAGTCGTCGATTAATGCTCTAGTAGAGATTTCATTCACTCCGATCATTTTATAAATAAAATCACTGGTTTTCCCGCCAAAGCTCATTCAAAGTACAAAGTTCACCGGCTTACCTCAGAATAATCATTATTTTTTACAGCCTCTCTATTTCTTTCTCTTTCTTCTCTGCGACGGATGGCGGATGACGGATGCAGAAATCGAAACTCCATAAATTATAATTATAAGTTAATTAATAGTTTAAAGTTATTTAATTGATGATTAAATTGTGTCTTCCATATTTTCTTAGTTCCTTTAATTTTTTCTTCCTTTACAGTGTAATACTGCGAGAGATTGGTGGCGATTCTGTGTTGCATTCTCTAAAACTAAAGTAAACTTAAAGTGTGGCGGTACTCTTCTGATAAAGGGGAAATGAAAAAGACGGAAATATGTTAATTTAGTTTAGCTTTAGAGTATGTGACACAGAATCGACACCAATATCGTATTAAACTGATGTTTACCAAGGTTACGATTTTTTTTATAAATACTATCTTTTTTAACGAAAAGTACAATATTTTTTTATCTATCCTATTCCAACACTGGTAAAACGCCAACGTCAAAGCTTATGTCAAAATCCGAAACGTCATCTACCTTTAACAGAGATAACCTCTAAGTCTAAAATAAATAATAGAAATCATTCCTACCGAGTGGCCAGTACTTACAACTGTAATTAATTGCATTGAAAAATGGAAATAGATAAAGAAAATGTCGTTCAAGCAGTTATCGTTATGGATACATTCAACAACAACTTTGCGCCTATAGTAAATGATAAACCTATGGTAAGCTAAGCTTGATGTGTAACCAATAGTATTTCTACGAAATTAAGATAAATATTGAGAAATTTGTTTCTTTTAGGCTTTTTTATCAGTCGCCGGTGTGCGTCTGATAGATTTTGTCCTGGATTCACTTGCTTTAGGCGGAGTGGGAGAAAGCATATTGTTTTGTTGTCAAGATGGTATGAGAATCAAGGAGTATGTCAAGTAAGCATTTTATTACACTTCGCCTAATTTATTTTTCTAGTATATAATATATTTCCTGTTTAAGGAATCGGGTTGGAGTTGTGCATATGTAACAAGACTAGAATAAATTAATATGCTCCATAATATTGATACAATTTATTTATGATACCAAAAGTTTAAATTATATAATCCTGTTTGAAATGAGTATATTAAAGGTCAATTTTAGTTTTAAGTGTTTTTGTCTGTTAGCCTCAATGATAAAAGGTAAAAGTCTTTTTAATTACTGATCTAGGTAGGCAATATTCATGATAGGCACAACAAGCAAAAGTTACTGCCACCAAGCAAGCAAAGCTAGCTATCAGTTGTTGAAAATTGCACCCTGTCTTATACACATTGACCAGAAATAGTTAAAGTTTTAACACTTATTTCTGATGATATGTTTCTTTTCAGGAAGTGCCAAATAGACAAAGCCATATGGAGCTTGACAATGGATGTTCAAGTCATGATGTCAGAGACATGTCAGTCTATGGGTGATGTGATGAGAGAAATAGATGCAGCTGGTCTTATTAGAGGTCCATTTGTTCTGATGGGAATCAATACTATCACAAGCATCAACTTTGCTGCTTTACTAGAGCAACACAAGTTAGTATTAGGTCAAAGACACATAAAATACACTCATTTTGCTGTGGCTTATTTTAATATACTTTCATGTGTAATCAAAACTTTTTATTTTATTTATTGAGCTATTCTAACATATATCTTATTATGTTAATATTTCTGTTTGTGTTGCAATTCTAAAGTAAACATTACACACTGCGCTATCTAGCCCCAAATTAAGCTAACCTATGGGAACCAGTTAACTGATATAATAGTGAGATACTTTTCGTTTGTAAATACATACACAGAATACAATATAACACCCAGATACAGAACATTGATGTTCATCAATTCCTGTAGTGTAAATTAATATTATAAAATGTAGGTGATGGAAAACTGTTTCTTATTATGTGAATATCATTTGATTTTAATTTAGCTCATAATAAAATCTTTTTAGGCAAATATATAAAAAGGATAAGGGGGCAGCAATGACATTGGTCTATAAGCAAGTTGCTTGGGAGCACCCTTTGATATCATCAGACAAGCCAATATTTATAGCAGCTGATGGCAGAACCAAAAAAGTGTTGATTCACAAGAAATATAAACTCAAATCTAGTGAAAAAACTGTAGAATTACCTTTGGTATGTATCAGATTTCATTCATAATACCTAAATATATACATTCTATTTGTATTAGAATACAGTTATGAATAGACACAGTTATGGTTTTAATTTGGACCTAGCATTTTGGAAATTTGTCTTGTATATTTGATTATGCAATAACTTGTTATTGTAAATGGTTTAAATAATAGATTCTAATGGTATTTTATTGATTAATGATATTTGATTGATTAATGAAATTTAAAAATTAACAAATGTTTTAATTTCAGGAGATCATGTTGAATCACTCAGAAGTGAAGTTGCATCATAACTTAGTAGATCCTATGATTGCACTGTGCTCACAGTCTGTGCCACCATTGTTCTCTGATAACTTTGATTTCCAAACCAGAGATGACTTCATTCATGGCATACTTATTAATGAAGAGATTCTGGCTAGTTCTTTGTATTACACTTTAGTGAAGAATAGTGACTATGCTGCTGCTGTTAGTAATTGGAAGACTTATCAAACAATTTGGTAAGACAATCTTTATAAAGCTTTATTTTTTGAGTTTTGTTTGTATTGATCTGATGACAACTTTTTTCAACAGCCGAGATGTAATACATAATTGGGCATATCCATTAACAATTGCAAGTGGGTCACTTAGCCAAAATAATAATATATTTTTGGGTTACCATAATTTCACAACAAAGAGTTCAACCTTGAGCCGGTAAGATGTATTCTATTCTAATTCCTATGTATGATTAATCAATTTTTGTGGTAATGCTTTAATACAAGTTTGTAATCTCTGCAGATCATGTAAGCTTATTGAAGATGTTAAGGTTGGTGAAAATACCCAGATCAAAGATAATACTGTTGCAATAAAGTCAGTTATTGGTAACAATTGCTTAATAGGTAACAATGTGACAGTCCAAGACAGCCACATTATGAATAATGTGACCATTAAGGATAACTGCAAGATAATCAAAAGTTTCATTGATGAAAATTGTGTTATTGAAGAGAACTCGGTTCTTGAAGGGGGCACTATTGTTGCAGCAAATGTTAAAGTGGATGCAGGGAGTGTACTTAAAGGCAGTATCATTGAAACTTCCAATGACAGTGTTTATCAAGGTAACATCTCAATAGACAACAGGCATATTGCATTATTATTATGTAATTTGTTCTTATAAGAATTTGACTACTGGTTGTAAATTACAGAAGATAAGACTCTCAAGCAGTCTGTATCTGAAAATACAGAATGGGAAAATGAATCATCAGGATATGGAGATGATGAAGTTATTGGTTTTGACAAAACATGGAGTGATAGTGAATCATGCTACTCTTCTGACAGTAGCGCAGAATCCTCCATAGCAAACTCTCCAATTCCTGAAGATACTAACAGTGAGTGGTATCTTATACATTATTTTGTTTGAATTTGAGAACAATAATTTCAGTTCCTAATTTGTTTATGGACTTTTTTTCAGTATTCCTGCATGAAGTCATTGACAGTCTGGCAAGAGGCTATGAAGATAAACTGAAATGTGACTACCTGATTTTGGAAATCAATTCATCGAGATATGCCTACAATATTCAGTTGCATGAAGTGAACTTCTTTGTAATCAGAGCTTTGTTTAGCATTCCACGTCTTGCTGAAAGCAAAAATGTAATAGCAACTATGAAGGACATTCTTAAATTCTTCAGACCTATTTTGTCAAATTATATTAAGACAAAACCTTCAATAAAGGATTGCTTAAGAGCTGTTGAAGTATGTAACATTTTCCTTTTATGTACAAATTAGGGGGGCATCCATTAATTATGTGAGGTAATTCTGCCTCCCCTTCCTTCAGGTGTGATTTAGCTCGACCTCCTCCTCTACGATCAGGCTACTGTGTTACTTTGTGGCATCCGCATAACCACCTTAAATATTGAGTAGGATTTAGCTATATTTTTGTGTAGAAACACGTTTCACTCAATATAGCAAATATCACTAGATTTTTCTCGGAAAAAACTAGTGATATTTGCTGAGACCCTTTTCCACAAATGAGATTCCTCTTAAACGCCTTGCGTAATAATGGATGCCCCCTAACAGACTGATTTCGTTTTTCAAGTCTTCCTAAAAACTTCTGAATCGTGATTTTATATCTCATACTGTCAACCTGCCAAGGCTTCTCACATGTTATCTAAACTATCAAGAGACCCATTTGACCAAACACTGATAGCTTTAGCTTGATTATACAGGTTTTAAAAAATAGAACATATCATTTTGTTTTAGGATAGCTGCATCCAGTGTGAATGGCTCAATGATAAATGTGGTCACATTATACACATACTTTATGAAGCTGATGTAGTAGATGAAGACTCTCTGATAGAATGGCGGGAGGATTTGGAAGAAAATAATAGCCCTGTGTTGAAACAGGTATCACTCATTAAATTCTTTGACTGGCTCCAAGAGGCTAGTGAAGAGAGTGAATCTGAATGATTGTTATGAAATTTCTGTAAATAAAACTTATAAAAGGCTAAAATATATTATTTATTATTAAATCCATTAACATCATAATTTTTTCAAATTATTTTATGTTTTAGAATATTGTTAGTTTTTATTTTATCGTATAGTAGCATATTGCTGAAACTGTACTGTAGAGAAATTGCGGAATTTATTTATGTCAAAAGATGTTGGCTCACAGGGTGAATGTACTTTGATTTGCCTCATGTGGGTATCCCGTCCATTCTGATGATTGCTGAGAACAGCAATTTGAATCATATACGTTCTTATGGGCCTATCATGAATATCTTTGATTGGTATCATCTCCCAGCCTGTAAATGAAAAATAAATACTGAGCCAACATGTACTATAGTACCCTTTTAGAGAAAAATGTATTTACAATGAAGACAACAAATGTATTTTTTCTGGCTTTTGCAACCTACCAGTTATCCTACTAATATTCTAAATGAGAAAGTTTGTATGTATGGATATATGGATGTTTTTTACTCTTTCATGCTCAAACAACTGGATGGATTTGGATGAAATTTGGAATATGGATAGCTATAAAAAAAAGGTGTGTCATAATGAAATAAGTCAGAAATGGTGGATGCTCCACACCCTTAACGGATCTAGCACGATTTTTTCTGTAACCCTGTATAGTGGGTTAACACAGGCTACTACTCTGTTATCTGAAGGTGAAACCGCGGGGCGCAGCTAGTTTTGTTAATAAACCTACTTACCACTAGGTTCAATGAGTTCAATAACTTCTATTTCTTGTAAATCATTAAAATGAGTGCCTGCCCTGATGGAAATTCTACTTGGAGTGTAGCTTTCATCTAACTTGTAGTCTGTGTATATGTAGATATGTGAAACCATTGTTTTCCTTTGGAACTGTATGTTCACTAAATGTGGAAGCTGTCCATCTGACTGCCAGTATGTATCCATGCAATCATCTCTTAGTTGATCTATGCCAAAACCTGCAAGAGAAACTAGTAGATATAGTAGAAACTAGATTTTCATTTTACAGTCACAGCTATAGAATAATAGGTAGAACAATAAAACTATAATTAATATATTACGGTTCAAGTGACCACCTGGTTTGCATGAAGAAAGGCTCCAAATGGCATGGTTTCCTACTTCTCGTACTGTTCCAGATCTCTCACTTACTAGTGGATCTTTTTCTGAAGCCATTGCTTGTTAGGTTGACGAGAACAATTTTATTATTAATCGTTGTGGTTTTTGGTAATTTGGCCACTTTTCTGCATTTGTATGTTTTTCAGGCGCAAAAATATTGAGCAAGTGAATAAACAAGACAAATCCAAATTCGTTTGTTTTGTTTTTTTTTCGGTTTGGATCCTCACTTTTGTGTATTTAGCCAGTGTCAAGTAATTGATAATTTTTCAAGATAATTAATATGTATATGATTATGTGTATTATACTGAATAAGAACTTTCTCAATTTTTAAATCTATTTGAAAAGTGAAGTTAATCACTCAATTATTTTTTCCTACCATGGTTTTTTTCTCTTATCTGTGCTATCACACTATCACCACAGACTATATAAATAAAAGTTAAATTTACGCGGGAAAACAACATTCGTTTTTTGGGAGTTTTGGCGGGAAAACGATAAAGATCGCGTCGCCACGCCGTGTTGTACTATTTTCCAAAAGTTGTGTTATTTTCAGTGTTAGTGCATAAAATTTGTGGCATTTTATTCGTTAAGTGCTGAATTACAGGCATGAGTGTGGGAAAGTGGTATAATGATGGTGAACGTTTCTTTTCGTGTTGTTTCTAAAACTACATACAAGCTTCTGGTAAAGTTGCCACCACTTTACTAGGAGTATTAACTGACTTGACTAGACTATGACTTAACTTGATGACTTGGACTGTGACTTGACTTGACACTATATAATATTAATTAACTTGAGAAATTATCAATTACTTGACACTGGCTAAATACACAAAAGTGTGGAGCCAAATAAAAAAAAACATTCGTTTTGAGTTTTGGCGGGAAAACGAAAAAGATCGCGTAACCGCATTGTATTATTTTCCAAAACTTGTGTTATTTTCAGTTCAGGGGCAAACGCAAAGTATATTCAGAAATTGTTAGGTGAGTGTGATTTACGTTGTTATGTTAGCGTAAATTATATATTATATATCCACGACGTTAGTTGAATTTAAGATTTAATTATCCATAAAACTAAAGGGTAGGTAAAGTGATTTGTAGTAAAACAATAATTGGGGACACAATTGCATAGTCGAGCCACAGAAATTCAACACTAGCTTTAGAATAAACCGAGCTGTGTTTCTGCTCCATAATTCGATTTTTTCTCATAGGTTCCCATTATAGACTTAGCATGTAAATAAGGCCTTGCTCATACATAGGTACTTATATTATATTCGTGTCAGCTATCGACTGATAAACTTAGGTTACATGATAAATGGCCGCCATTTTGTTGAAAAACCAGATGATGGATCATACTAATATATTCTAAGCCCTTTGTGTTGTAACTTGGAAAGTCATTGGTGCAGGGATGAGCAGGATTTGAATCAGGGTGCTTCGGTTCAAAAGTCACACTCACTACACCACCTGCACATACATGCCTGCTAAGTGCAAGCCTACACCTAATAAGCGCCTAATTAATACATTACAAATGCGGCGTTTGAGCTTACTATGTCCTTTTTGTCTTCTAAGTGTATCATTGGTACTCGTTAGGTGATGGGATGATAGGGTACAGTTAGAGTACCTACACATATAGTTATTTTATGTATCTACTTCTACATGGCGTGGTAGAATCAAAAGGACAAACGTTGAAGAGACCAGCAGACATGTTAAAAAATACGGTAGTAAATCACACTATCACACTAATATTATGAAGGCGAATATTTGTATGTGTGTTTGTGTGTATGTGTGTATGTTTGTTACTCCTTCACGCTTAAACGACTGAATGGATTTGGGTGAAATTCCGTACCAAGATAGCTTATACACTGGATAAACATACAGGCTACATTTTATCACGGAAAAGTGAAATTTTCCCGTGGGATGAGCAAATAATTAAAATCCTTTTTATCGGCGGGGCGCAACTAATACCATATAAAACATTTAATGCTCGTCTGCATTAAAGTTTGACAGCTCCTAAGTTTGTAACTATTGCAAAGTATTTGAGTACCTATATCCTAGAGAGATAAGTGCGAACTTCAGGGCCGATGGGCACTAATAGTTTTTTATAAGGAGTTTTCTGTTCTGCATTGTACCGGATTGCTTGCACCAGGAGTGAGAAAGAGAACTTCTTTTTTTTCTTACTCATTGTAATGGGCTTGCTATATAATATTGGACAATAAGCACTTTGTATTTTTATATGCTTAGTACAATAACTTATTTTTTGACTTATCTTATATAATTTTGACTCGTAGTTAAAAGTGCTAAAATAGCCTATTTGCAATAAATCTTTTGACTTTACTACCGTATTTTTTTATAGGTACGGTAAAATTTACGACACCATTTTGCATGCTGAGAGGGATGGGTTGACAATTGATAACTTTATAATTACTGGAATTAGTGGTTACATTGCGGCTTTCGGTAGTGCCTTGCATACTTAATTCGTAGATGGCATGTGGCATCGCTGGGAACTGCCCACTCGGAGAATCCCAGACGGACACCAAATGTTCATTCCAGTTCCGGGCTTGCACACGGGTATTTGAATATTATATGTAACTATACTACGTAATATGCGTAGGTATACAAAAGCATACACTTATAATCATCAAATCATCATGTAACTAGAATATTTACGCCACGGTCGGAAGAAATGCTTAAAGACTGTTTTTTTTTAAGCACGTAAATACGTAGGTATATATGACTATTAGATATGAACTTACTTACTTGATAATAAATGTAAGAAGAAAGAAAAAATAAAAGAACATTTTAATATTTTACTAATAATTCATTAAAAGGCTCTAGAGGCGCCCCGCAGCCCTCTATGCTATGTACCGTTTTCCCGCGGCAACTATATATTAGGTTTACTCAATTATCTTTCCGGGATAAATAGGACACATGTTGATCTCGATAGGTAGTATCAGTTATAGTAGCTACCTTTACTAAATATTAAAAACATCGGGATTTTTGAAACAATTGAAAAGTGAAAACTCCGCTCCAGTAGAGAGGGAGGTTTTTTTCTTGGATCTTTAGAATATGGACATTGATAATTAAATCTCCTTGGAGATTGCATAAAACCTAACTGATTTTCTACGGATTTTCCGTCCATGTCATGGCATCCATGGATGGTTTTTTACGTCAAAACCTGACATTAAATTGTGACGTTAAGAGTTTTAGATAATTTAGGTCTTATTGCGTTATTTTAAAGTGATTTTTTTTTGTCTTTCGTGAAACGTGTCGTCAAATTACCGATATAAACATTTGTTAAATCTTTGATGCTTTATATAAAAAAGCTAACAAATACTTAGTAGGTACTCGAAGGCAGCGCAGAGAAACTATCATGGGACTGGGTAAAAAGCAATTGGAACAGTTGACTGCCTTCACTTCATCCGCTATATGTTTTGGCTTGTCTGGCATGCTAGGTCTTCTGTACCTCACTGACTGGAAACCAATCGTCACCCATATACCTTTTTACAAAGGACAATTTAATACCGAAAAAAAGAAGCCTACCAACGGATGCGACTAACTTCACAGATGAATGAACTGAATACCAGCTTTGTAATTGTAATTACTGTGTGGTATTACATGAATCTTAGTTAAAATTCAGACAGGTGGTGGCACCGAAATGAAGCTGGTTATTGTAATTTAGGAGGGCACGATCGGAGCACGCGTCAAAAACTATACAATAAGAGTTGAGAAAAGAGAATGGAATTATAATAATGACCAGTCCAAGATCAGGTGTGTTCGGATTTGTATTTAGAATGTCAACCGGGTATTGCGCAGCCGGCAACGCGGCGCACGCGCAGCTGCCACCGTCCCTCCGCCCTCCAGCCTGCGCCCTCCGAACAAACAGTAAAGTGGGACCTCATGTATTGTAATTTTTATTGTACTCTATTTGTCCATAATATGAATTTTTTTGTTGTTAATTTAAATCATTAAAGTGTGAATGTGCACCTGGATTTATTTAAATATCGTTATGTTGCTAAATATGGCACGTGAGCTGATGAGCTCCCAATGAGATAGACCTTTTTTACTTTTGCTCGTACTTTTTTTCCTACCGATCCTTTCATCATATGGCATCATTTGTTTCCATATTACGAACTTATACATATTTATACAATAATATTATTGACATTCCATTGTCATGGCATTGTATTTCATTGACAGCCTCTGTGGTGTGGTGGTTGAGCAGGTTGGCTCATAACTCGGAGGCGGCGGGTTCGATTCCGCGGCAGGATAATTATTTAAGCAGGGAAAAAAAAGCGCAAATACTTATTCTGAGTCTTGGTGTTGTGGGACCATGGTCCTCATAGTTCTTGGGTCCCTAGACACAGGGAATCTTAGTTAGGGTCTAGGATCTATGTATGTTATCGTTGGGCGTTATTATTATTATTATTATATAGGTTGCATCGCACTATTGGTCAGTACCAGCTGTAGTGTCATGTTATGGGAGATTATTCTCCCGTAGCAGCGGGCACTACACATACCTAAAGGCCTAACACACCCTACTCATATCTATTAGATTTGCTATGCTCATAGTCGTTCTTTCTAACGGCAGGACAAGTATTTGAGCACAGAAAAAAAAAAGTGCAAATACTTGTTCTGAGTCTGGGTGTTGTGGGACCATGGTCCTCGTAGTTCCTGGGTCCCTAGACACAGGGAATCCTAGTTAGGGTCCAGGATCTATGTATGTGATCGTTGGGCGTTATTATTATTATTTTATTTTATTTTTTTTTCTAAGAGAAAATCTGGCGCACTGAGTTCAGCAGTTTTATAACCTAGTCGTATAAGTATCGACATAAGGATGTGTTGAAATTTTTCATGGTTATTTTATGTTATTCGTATGTTAGAATTCATTCCGCGCTCAAGAAACTCCAGCAGAAAACTTTTGGGTATTTGAAGGGGTACAGAGGTAGTAGTACGCGATCTAGTTAATAATCTGTTTTCATCTTATTATTTTGCATAACGTCGATATCGCACTGGGCTTTCAAAATAGTGCTTTTGTTGATTTTGGGATTGGGCCGCGCCTTAG
This sequence comes from Ennomos fuscantarius, assembly GCA_905220475.3. NCBI lineage: Eukaryota > Metazoa > Arthropoda > Insecta > Lepidoptera > Geometridae > Ennomos > Ennomos fuscantarius. The sequence continues at coordinate 8,735,411 of HG992029.1, forward strand.
TAACATAAACACTACAAAAATTGCAAACACCTTCAGCTAGAATAATCCGAACGTAAAAATCCCTATGGAAAGATCGCTATAATTAATATTATATTTACAAGTGGAAACGTTGCCTGCACTATAGGTACCTCGGAAAATAAGTAAAAAAAAACATATTCTAAAGTTTAAAATAAACTTTAAAATAGGTATGTATAAGCCAGAAAAGGTTTATTCTTCGTATAAAATTAGCTAAGTATACTCATTAACTCGTTAATTAGTAATAACAATTATCCAATGTAGTCTTAGGAAGATGCTTTACGATAATCGTAATGAAGCGGTCGTAGTACTCGCATGTGTAGGTACGATGAATAGGGTCCCATCCAATCCAAGTACAAGTTACTAAAGGGCCGTTCACAGATTAGGTTGTAGGTAGTGATTTTTAAAAGCACAATGAAGGCCGGGCTCACAGTTTAGTTGCAAGTTAGTAGGGAAGACCATAGGGTGCCCAGAGGGGTGAGGAGCGCAGGGCAGCCGCGTTCCGACACAGGCCACCAGCCCTAGCGCCGGTACTTGACACTTATCTGTGAGCCGCTCACGGAGCGGTTGTGCGGTGTGCTTGCTTACCTGCCAATTGTAAACAAACTTATTGCGCGAAACACTATTCACGAGATCTCGAACATTTTGACGAACTTAGTGACTTGTGCTGCAGAGACTTGGTGTTCCAAATGGATTTGTCTTGTGGAGAGAACATGCAGAGCCCCGGAAACAGCGGCGGTGGAAGAGCTGTGGACATGTGCGTCGCAGGACCTGACAGAGCTTTGGACAGGGACCCACGAGTTATCCTGAACTTGCTGGCTTTGGAGAGGTCCCATGCCCTGCATATAGACTACTTCCAGAATGTGCAGATAGATATTCAGCCTTTTATGAGAAAGGTCGTTACTACTTGGATGTTGGAGGTATGTTTCATAGCGACACTTTCTTTACACCATATTAAGCAATGATGAAATTGCATTGATATTAATTATTCTATTTATAATAGGACATAAATACATATTTGAAAACTTGTTAATTGAATGAGTTTTCGATTTGTGTATAAATAGCCTTTGAAGTGGAGTAAAAATGCAGACGATATGTTTACAATTTCACGTAGCAGGTAGGTGTCATGTCAATGCACCTAATGCAATATGTTTAATCAGCTGCTTTGAAATACGCGTGTACCTTACTAACTAGAATTTACTTATTTTTCCTTGCGTAAATTACCTAATACTTACTGTACTTGTGCTTATCTTTTCTTGACATATCTAGTTACTTATTATGAATTTTTGTGTGTATTGATTTGGTGTGTAATAAAATAGGTATTCTTCTATTCTATTCTTTTCAAATATTGCTTGCCTTTGAACAAGGTACGATTGCATGGGTGACATTTTAATTGAGTTATTTAAAGATTTAGTTTCGGCAGTAGCCATAAAATAGTTAAGTGATGTTTATGTGCTTAGTTATGTGGATATAGATATAACACCTGATAAGGTCAAAGTTCAATAACCTTTTAAATAACATTTAACAAGTTTTACAAACACTCCTGTTGTCCATAATAGCGGTAGGTATATTGTTAAAACTAGAATTTTAGTTCGATGTTTACTTGATAAAGATTTTAATTAGCTTTCCGGTTTGTCCTGATGGCCTTTAAGTATAATTTTACTTTACTTTTATTATACTATAACGTAGATCGATCCAAACAGCAAAACTCAGTTTATTGCAATTTAACACTTTTACAAGGCAAAACAGAATACATACTCAATTTAAATTATTGTTCTATGCCAAAAAAAATTTACTATGTGCTTAATGTCATATATAGCACAAGCCTGTTACAATAAATGATTTTGAGACGAATTGAAGTTCTCCGTCCTTTTACTGTTTGATCAAATGCGTAAGGATTTGAAAAGTGGCATCAATCTTAATGTGAGGTTGCTTAATTCTAGGTACTTCTTGTTGTCACATTCCATCGCTAGCCTATTTCGACTTATGTAGAAGACTTTCTCAGTACTACGCATCAATGACAGACAATGACCTCCTCGCATCGTTTCACAGTGACGCAACGAAGTACCTAATTTGTTCCGAAGTATAAAGTTTCGGTGTTCCCCGGTACATCAATTTCTGGGCATGGGAATCTTGATAATATCGTTTATGATTCAGTATTTCATAACTCAAGGCTTGATGTTAGTGATAAACATCATGATGCTATTTATTAAAGTATACCAAAAAACCTTGTTAGGTGCTTTAGATTTTCTTACAGCTCTTACAGAAAGTGAAAGGTGTTTGAAGATTGAACATATTGAATCGCAAAGGTTTAGATGACATAATTAAAAAGGTTGACATCTAACCACGAAATATAAGTACATTACTATTCTTCTGCTCTTTACTAATAAACACAACGTTTATTAGTAAAGAGGTTAATCTTTAGTTACCTTTTCACTAGCAGTTAATTAAGGAAATATGATTCTAACGAAATTTAGACCTAAAGCTAGTTTCAAATGTTTCAACTAGGAAGTCTTTACGCAGGTGTGCGAAGAGCAGCAATGCGAAGAACAAGTCTTCCCTCTGGCTGTCAGCTACATGGATCGCTTCCTAGCGCAGCGTGCCATCTCGCGGCAGCAGCTGCAACTACTGGCGGTGACCTCCTTGCTTCTGGCTTCGAAGTTCCGCCAGTGCCACCCCCTGTCTATTGATCTACTCTGCGCTTACACGGATAACTCTGTTTACTCACAGGAAGTCAGGGTAAGAATGACTTGATTTATCTAGATGAGTTCCTTTATATGTATAGGTACCACTATGACATTATGCAGTGTACGTGGACTGGCTAGCACTAGTAGGTGCCGGGCTAGTAGGCTAGTAGCTAGTATGTCTGATCATATGAAATCAAGTAAGACCATCAACGGTAGTTTAATGTCTCGTTTACGTGAAGTCTCGGGATTTGGTTGATACCATACTCAAAAGTCTCATAACTGTCTTTAGTTCTATATTTCTATTTAATTTCGCAGTATATATTTTGTTGTCCTTGTCACATAGTATTAGACTTGATCGAAATTACTATTAAACATTCAGATTTATCAATCATAATACCTTTCACTTATTTTCACCGCTTTTGTCCCGCCCGTACAGCGCTTACGATATTATTAAGCGTATCCGATTTTCACTGAGGTTTCCTCTTGCATGGCTTCATAACTTAACAAAAACACTCGACTTGGTGTAATTGCCTTTTAACCCAGCTAATCACTCGATACCCTCGAACGCAGCCGCACAACATACATCCTGTGCCGACCGCAAGTTATTCATTGTTTTGATTTCACTGCGAATGAACTCGATTGGCCGGTCAAATGTCACTCCTTCACCCCAAACAGTCGTTCTGTACCACGTGAGTTTCCGGCAATTATGTCTTCCTCAAGACGTTCATAAGGGCAGTAAATTGTCACCCACCGTAGCAAACCGTAGCCTGTGACGAAGTAAGTCACAAAATTACTTGACATCCTTCCGATGACGCGACGGAAGCGTGAGTAACACGACGGATATAAGATGGTGTATCTCCATTATAATAGGCACAATTGGGGAGATATTTCGAGTGAGAGTGGCCGCCATAGCAATCATAACTTACATTACGTTAAACGAGAGTAACGGCTTCAACTCGTCCAGTGTCCTCATTTCGGAAAAATCTACATAATTACCGTGACGTGTCCGACGGATGCTTTGTCATAGATGTGATGTGTGGTTAAGCTTCCACGCAATACCCTTTCCCACAGTTCGGCTTAATGATGACAAAATTGTGAGGTACCTCGTCCGCGTGGGCAGGTGTGATTCGAACAATTATTATATGGTTGTAACCATGACTCTGTAGCCATATTTCACACACTTCTAGCGTGCCTCATGTCAGGTGACAATGTCACCTTTAGTTCAAAAAGTTAAATTAATTTCACATCTATATAATTATATAAACTCCTGCATTATTCCAAATATTTACACTGCTGATACACTGATATTACTACTGATATAGTAAATTTGAGTAATAAATGCGTTAGTCAAGTTTAAACCGTGAGAAAACTGTTCGTCGTTCCTTCGTAGCACCGTATGGCATCCCATACTTCCTTGCAATTAATTCGGGCGATGATCGCGATATGCCCTGCACCGCGCATACGTAATGATGTCACATGGTTGCGCGGACGCCTTTCCCATACCTTGACATATATTGTAATTCAACTCTACTACCCGTACATTTAAATACCCGAACGTATGACTAATTAAGATATAGGTGTATATACGTGCTACCAAACACTTCCTTTTTAGGTACATACAACACAATATATTCTTGTTCTAGCACCTAACATTCCTACAGGTCCTAGAACTTATAGTAGCTGTTACGCTCTAACCACAATCAGGCTCTTCTTTCCCACTGCGCTCTCTGGGGCCTATCGATGGCGGAGCCCTGGGAAGTGCCTAGGGCCCCTAGTTCCTCCCAGATCACCAAAAGATAATCGATATTTAATACCGATAAACATTATTAATTTGAAAAACAACGTTAATGTCTGATTACAATACGTATGCTAAAATAAGCTATTGGCTTTTGCATTCGCGAAACTACACTACTCTCGCTCGAAAATTAGGCTTTCCGATTTCAGTTAAATAAATAGGCTAAAAACTTTTAAAGAAAACTCGTCAATGAAGTAGTTTTCTACATTTATACATTTTTGTGTTTATCATCAAGAGTTACGGTAGTAATTCCCGCCAAATTTGAATTGAGTGAACTAAGCGAAGCGTGAAGCGCCATAAGTTTGAATACATCAATATAATTGAGAAGTTATATAAAATAGTTGATTCAATTACTTTATGTTTTGATTTACCAATTTAATTGATTATCCCCAAAAAAATATTATCTATTCTAACATAATAGTGCCCCATTATCTTAATGTGTCTAGGGTCTCCAGCAGGTTAAAGACGGCCCTGGCCACAATTGTTCCTCTAGCCGGGATTCCGGATTTATTCTTATTATGTTTCGATCATTGTAGAGTAATATCTAATAGTTCAGCTTTGCTTATAGACTACAATATAAATCACGCTTATCTAAATAAGTCCATTGAACTTGGTAGAGATTATTCTAATACACACTCATACATATTTTGGGACGGCATTCAACTGTTGTTTACATTAGTGATTTCGATAGCGGCTTTATTGAACAAGATGTTGTTTGTTTAAAGTTTGTTTACAAGTTTCTAACATGCCTACGTTACTTGTCTAATAGCTTCTTAGCTCGCGCAATTTCTTGTTTCTGCTTTGATTGCTATGTATTTTTTGCGGTTTCCGCCTGAACCCTTGAGGTATGACCGTTACGATTCTTAAACTCCAAGAATACGCACTATTTGTCCTTACCTAAATCACTTTGAATAAGGTAACGTATATTATTATTTCAAATCGCAATTGTGCATCGGTTTCCCACGGGGTCGTGACCTTTGGGGATGAGTTATTTAAATTTCTATTTGCATCGAAAACATTCGAAATTTCTTTTGAGGAGGTGTTTTTTTTGTAGCAATGGGAAGTGATGCTTCTTCAGCGGTTGAACTGGCAGCTGTCGATAGCGACGGCATTCGACTTCGTGGAACCGTTTCTGGCGCGGGTACCTTGGGGCAGAACGAATCCGCTGGTACGGACGCACGCCCTAACCTTGACATCGGTCTGCTATACCGGTAAGTACATGCAAAAACACTTTAATAGCAATCATAAATAGTCTGCGTGTGTTATATGCGGGTCGAATTGGCTTCCTGGTGTTAATTACCATTAATCGATAAGTGCGTGTCTCCTGTTATTTTTAGGCCTTAGCTGCGAACACGAATTTGCTTAAAAATACAGTACTATTGCATTAATGAGGGAAAGCCTCCCTTTGTTTGTGAATGCGTGCGGTCAGCATATGAGTGTGAGCATTTACCTTTTAGGGTGTGAGGGACGTGTATCGGAACGCGCGCGCACATGCCGGGGCACTGATATCGCACACCTTGCGCCTGCGCACCCTTCACGCATACGCATACTGACCTCAGCGTACCCAGCACTCCTATTGTCAAAGAGCAGTTTACATTTCAATCACTAACTCCCTTATTAATAAACACTACTAAGAGTGGAATAGCTTTTCAGTGCATTCTCTTGTTTTATCTTTACTCATTCTAAATTCAATAGAGAGAAACAAAACACTAAATAACTATTCATCTGCTACACAATGTTTATTAGTCAGGGGGTATCCATTTTTAACATTATCATTACATAATAAAGTCTTCCGTCGCCTCTATCTGTTATTCGGGCTTATCTCTAAAAGTGATTGACAGGTTTTGTTACAGTATTACCAATGGATAGGCAGATTATCAGGGAAGATTTATTGTATTATAAAATTGATGTATGGCTAATTTACACTACCTGAGTTATAGTCGCAAAATGAAACGTATTGAGTATTTATCATAATATTTGCAACGACAGCTTAGTTTCTTTCCATATAATATCCCTTTAAAAAGGGGTACAACCGACTTCAATCGTTTTAATTGCATGCTGAAAAGTACACGAATGTCATATTATAACGAATAGGCTTGCAAATGACGGAGTTCTTAGGTAACAAATATAAAAAAAATACAACTGAAGTGAGAACCTCCTACTTTTTTTTGAAGTCAGTTGAGAATAAATTCGGTACCTCACAGTCTTTTTATAATATCTATCTTTGAATACGTTTACCCAACTTATCATTACCAACGATGTAGAATAACTAGTTTGGCAGCCAGTTTCGTTTGGTATATCAATTTATGCAAATGATCTAGTATACGCTGTTAACAAGGCACGTGCTTTGAGAGGGACCCTGCGTTTTATTGGAAGGACATCGTAAAAGTAAAACTGATTTCAAAAGAAATTATAATATTGTGACGCTACTTATTTTTTATGGGTCGTAAAACTGAAGATGTGTAATGACCTTATGACATTGTCATACATTCAATTTGGAGTTAGATAAGATAGTAATAGCTGCTTTATGTAACAGGGTTAACTTATTATTTTTCTATGATTATTTTTATTAAGTCAAGTAAAAAGGATCCCAATTTGACCGACACGTTTTTTTATGGGATCAACTTGCATAAAAATGCGATTGCCCTGTATTACGTATTTTTGTCTAATATTCATGTTTTGGATTTACTTATTTTTTAATTATAATTGAAGGGGTGAGAATAAAAAGAGTTTAACTGATTTTTTTCACAAAATGACTTATGGGTATCGTTGGATTCAGCGTGAAATTATCTACAATAGTACATTCTCAAAATACCGAAATGAGGCTTAAATCTCGAGATTTTGAGTCTAAAACGGTTTTCGGTCACTATATTAAACGGTTTATCTGTCATAGGAATACAGTTTGCTTAGCATAAAAACATTATTATATTTATTTTATTATATTCTTTTTTACAGTAATTGTATTAATTAGTACTATATTTAGTATTTTAAAATAGACTTACATAAACCTTTTCTATTACCTTATAAGCACTCTACATTAAAATAACGCCGTTGAAGTTTAAAGTCAATTTTCTCGAAAATATCAATTTGACAGTTAAACCCTTTTTATTCTCAACCCTTCAATTATTAGTTTATGTTACGTCAATAATGTCCAATTGTAAAGTAAAAGACTGATGCTGAAGAAAAAAATAGAAAAAATCTTGTTTGCTTTGATTTTTTAGTTACTAGTAACTTGATAAACAAACGTAAGCTTTACAAAAGGCGGAAATATTGTATTTTTATCAATGAAAACTGTATTAACGTGTCTTTTCAAAATGTTTAGTGATTGTGATATAAAACAAGGCGAAATATTGTCTCTCAGTCTTGGATATACTCCGTTAATGGATGATATAATATCACCAGTGCTGACATGTTTCGAGCTATAGATATTAGGGATAGCGTGTATTAGAAATAAGCCATGTTACCACAAATACAAGGCATAGACAGACGTCAAACGCGTATTAACAATACAAAACAGAAGTTTAACACTAGTTTATGGCTTGGTTAAATCTTTTGTTGTGAAATCGAAATTGTTTAGAGTTCATATTATGTATTCAGAATAAAAATTTTAGGCAAATCGATCTTTAGGGATAGCGTAAATTAGGCTTTCATGTTAAGGGGTTGAGTATGAGAGTCTAGGCTAACGCTCAGATAATATGATTAGTAAAACGTACTGACTGTGATCAAACATGTAACCATACTAGGTGGTAGAACTAGGTAGGTACCACCGCTTTGCCAGTTATTCTGCCGCCAAGCAGTAGTGTGCAAGCACTACTGTGTTCCGGTTTGAAGGGCACTGTAGCTAGTGAAATTACTGGGCAATTGAGACTTTATGATCTGATCTCACAGTCGAGTAATCTTATTACCAGACTGTGCTCATGTCTCGGGATGATGTGCGCAGTGCAGTGTCGCTTGAAACTCTATGTTTTAGGGTTCCGAGTGACACTGTTCTGTTATGGGCGGCCGTGGCGCTTGACATCAGGTGAACAACTAGCTCGTCACATCATTCAATAACATAGAAAAAAAAATTGTCATACAGTATTGGTATCGTAGACATGTAACCATTAAAATTGTCATACAGTAATGGTATCGTAGACACGTTGACCAATGATGACCCTTATAAGTCTTGTAACCTCGCACGAGGGGTTGCGCATGCCCGATCACTGAGCAGTGAGCGGTTAAAAGAAAAAAAAACTAATTAACAACCAGACTTGCTGGCTTTACTTGACCTTTTGTGAAATGGTAGAAAACCTCGCATGTCCACCTAGCCGTTTCGAGCCGTTGCAACCCCATTCAATTAAAAGTAATTTCTTTACATAATATTACAGTGACTATACTGAAGCATACCTTATGTCACAAAACTAACTCACCTTCACTGTTACATAATAAATTCAAATTTTAATCCATTCTATAAGTAGTTATTTGTTATACAAGTCTGCAAAGTTCGTTTTGGGCGCGAGTACTCTCAGGTTTCAAAGGTACGAAACGCAGAATAACTTATTAACTAACTTATTAATATAAGAACTCGTTAATGCATTTTCAGTAGAATGTGGATAGCATAGAAAATTATTTAAAAGAAAGTTTCTAATTAAAAAAACTCTTTCCGCGATTACGCGGATAAAATGCACCTTTGTACTCAAGTTTCGCATTACAAATAAAATCTTTCCGAGATTGTGAGGTGAAAAGAGTATTTTCCTAAAGATAACAAACGTAAATATTTGACAGACTTGCTGAAAAACAATAAAATAAATGTATCGGGCAAATGAAACCTTATAGAGGCTTCAACCCTAGTTTCAGAGAGAACGCACACGCCAAAGGTTGAACAAAAAAAACTACTGGCATGGTGATTGGAATAAGATTGGTCTGTCATTATAATCGAGACTATGCTAAGTTAAAATTACAGGGCCTAATTATGAACCACAGACACTCTAATTATGACTTTTATTAGATTCTTACAGAGGTGTTCTGATATATCTAGGTTCTGTAATTTGTAGTGTTTGGTTTTATAATTTATCATCATCGTAGCTGTAAGTAAATAAAATCAAACGGCCAAAAAAAAATTAGAGTCAAAACTTATCAAACGTGGCAGTATAACGACACGGCCCGTATGGTCCATCAGATGCTGATAAGAATTATTTATGGCTATAGCAGTCAGCCAAATGCCAACATAACCCCACTAATTGATACATCGGTTATAGATTTAAAGCTTTGCAATCCCATATGGTGCCTATCAACATGGTAATACAAACAAATTATTAACTATGGCGCCTCTACGAGATAAGCTGACTGTTCTCTCGAAATTGAGTCAAAGAACACTCTTACTCCACTTCTATTATTTCTTTTTATTGTTATAGTAAGGAGCTTTATCAATGCAATGTAGGTACTCAAAGGGTGTGACGTAGGTATCTGTTGTTGTAATAAGGTAGTTAAAAGCGTTTGGGCGTCAAATTTTGTCGGTGTCGGTCGCCGGAAACAGCATAATTGCCGGTAACCGATCGTGCATTACTAGAGGTGTGAAAGGGTTAATAACATTACTTGACCCCAAAAATTCCTTCATCTTGACTATAGAATTAATTGCAGGGTTTGTTTACAATCTTAAGTACAGTTATAAACAAAAAACTAATAGTAACCTATTCAATTTTGCAACGCGTAACGGTATTAGTTAAAATGCTTAGGGGTGAAAGTTACCAGACAATTTTTAATTCGTTGACCAAAAGTATAAGAAGCATGTGACTCGGTGGTTGACGACACTGGCCTGGTTTGGGCAGGGGAGACCGCGACAGCTGATCGGGGACAAACAATACACGAAGACGTCCCGCGGCCTTTGTGCGCCCATTCCCTGTCTCGAAAGTCACGACAAAAGCTACCCGGCACATAAATCGTCTCGGCGCGCACCTGGCCCGAACGGGACCTTGTCTAACCCGATACTTCGCCATAGGCGTCTTCCGAAACCATTTTGTACTTGAGATTTGAACTTGCGAGGCCTTCGCGTTTCCGCTTTGAGCATCCGACCTCATATCAATTAGACCCGTTTCTGATCTGTATGACTGTATGATTTTTGAATGGGATCCAGTTTCCATGTGATTTGTATAATGGCTGTTGCTATATGCGAAACCCAAGTCTTCATTTCTTTCACTGCGTGTGTGTGCAATAATGTGAAATTACAAAAGTTTGACTGTTTGACGATAACAAAAACTATTTTAACTATGCACCCATAAACCTGCAGAAACAGTAAAGAAGCCCTTCTACTAAACTTGTTTTTAAAATAAGACATAAAAACTGAATAGGGTATAAAATTATATTGCAACTTGTTTTCGCACGATTAGACGTTGACTATTTGCAACCCCTGCAATTTTTCATTCAATTTGTGATAGTCGGGATTCACTATTGGGGTGGGTTTGACAGGTTTCCGAACGGAACTTAACGGTTCTCAACGACTGTTGAGGCTCTGTCATTACTTGTGTGGTAATTAGAAGGGTATAAGACGCGGGGGTGTCTTGCTGTGCATTCGTGGACGCGTGGGCAATGCCAGCAGATGTTGAGTCGGGTCCCAACTGACGGGCAACCTGTTGCGCAACGGAACGCGTCGCTCCGCTGCCCATGTCGAGATCTCTGCTGATACGCGACCCGCGATCGTTTTTGATTTTTAATAAGCCCACATTTCCTATTCAACCTCATTTCCAGTCCGCGCTCGCGCACCAGTCTATCACATTGATTTATGTAGGCAGTTATTCTCTCAAAAGAAGTACGTTAACATTCGCAAGGGATCTAACTACAGTGCAACCTATCTTGTCGTGTTTCATTGACCTGCAGTTACGTGCTGGTAAACTCTAGTTGCATATATAATAAAGTACTTTAATTAAAGTTGTGAGCATTTTTTCTGATTAAAGTTATGACGCGTTCGCGTGTAGCGTTTGTTGTTTTTGTAAAGAAAATGGTTTGTTGGAACGTACCTATAAGGACACGGTGAAAGAGGGTATTAGAGGGTACTATTAGTAGGTGGGCAGTGACCCTGCGTACCGTGGTTGCAGTGTGCAGAGGTGCGAGCGGAAGGGTCGCGCCAGGTGCCGTCACATCTGCCGTCTTGGCCTGCGCCTACCTCTACCTACCTACACCAAGGAACTTATAACAACCGTGTTTCGCTTCAGTACCTTCACCGTTAGAAGCATAAGGAAAATGACAACGCTTTTACATTTACGTGGATATTTATGAAATTTTTGTTATGTTTTATGGGACTTTTCTGTAGCGTAGGTAAATATATTGTATTCACCTCTATGTTGCACCTAAAACCACCTGTACAACATTGATAAAAATTGAAATTGAAATAAAACTCATTCATTTTCTCCCTTGCAACAACTCAATATTTTCCGGGTATAATAAATATTAAATTACTCTATTTTGGTCACTTTTGGTACTGCAAAAAATATGTGTGCAATTCAGCTCACAAACACATTAAAATTACAAATTTAAAAAAAAACAATTTAAGAAACAGCAAGAAATTAAGAAAATCAAAGCGGCATATAATAGGTTAAGAAAGTGCAAATATAACGGATATTTTATTAGAAGTGTATTGATTAGACGACTCGCAATCGAAGGCAACATTTACGGAACAATGCGCTCCCTTCTTTTCGCGTTGAATTCGCAGCTGCGCCCTTAGCTAGACGACTTAAGATGTAAATTACTACCATTATTCCCTCGCTATTGTCCCGGGTAGGTACACAAAGATGCAGACGGGACGCAATGCACAAATCAGGCAGCTGTTTGACGCTCCTTCCTTATTCAACAAAGAGCATCTAGTATTGTGCAAAATGTAACACGACGTTTTTTGCGCAGACCCTTCGAGACTAATATTTTGGAGAAGTTAAATCTTCAATGTGACATAACTTCTACATGATTTTGAGAACTTTAATTGAACTTACTGACAACCATATATTTACGCCGTGATGTGGTTCGGAAAGGGTATTGCTAGTAGGTAGTAGATACAAACAAGATGCAAGGTGTCCGGCCACCTGTCCGCACAGCAATAATTATCTCGCAACAGATGCGTCCTACCTGCGATACGACTGCGCCTCGCGGCATCTGTATACGAAACTTGAATGCACAAAAAACATAAACAACAAACTTTAAGAGAATCGACTGGGCTAAAAATATCATTGCATATACGTGGACAACGCATTATCAGTATATTTTAAAACTCCTCGTGGCAAGCTATGTTATAATTGTCATTTTTAGTCAGTACTTATTTATACTTTTGAATAAAATCTAGCTATAATGTTCATCAATGTCACAAAAGAAGCAATAAGATAAATAAAAATACATAAATAAAAGGGTCGTAAAATGTTTTTGGAGGATTTAATTCTCCTCCCAGCGTTTTGTGTAATTATTTATAGACTTAGGAACCCTTGCTAATTTAGACCTACTTTCGTCAAGCACCTCTAAGCCTCTATGTCACAAACTATACCAAAACCCATCACGAATCAATGTCAATCAATTTCCATACTAAATAATCATTTGTTTTTGTCCAACAGAAACGGAGTTCCTCCTAGTACCGCCATCTTTAGTAGCGGTCGCATGTATAACCGCGGCTGCGCGCGGTTTACGCGTCCGCATGTCCATAACGGAACTGTGTGCTCTCACCCGCACGGCGGCCGCTGCGGCGGAGTTAGTCGCACGACATGTCGAGCGAGTGCTAGCTAGAGAGACTCAACCTCAGGAGCCGCGGGCGAGACACAGTCAGCAATACAAACAGGCAGCACCGGAGCAGACGCAGCTACCCGATACACCTACTGACGTTCAGGATGTTCATTTTTGATGGAGGTGTTTGGTTGTTTTCATGCAGAAGTTAATTTTGATGTTCAAATGAGTCGTATGTTTTGATGTTTACGCGTTTCACGTACTTGTGTTGTACTCCTCAGCATGATATTGCGGCTTAATTACCTGTAACGGAACGTGTATCTCTTTTACGTCAATGTTCATGTGCCTTTCGTAGGTTAGTTCAATAAGTCATGACTCTTTATAAGTTATCCCAAACTTAATTTCCGACAACGACAACGGCCCAGACACAAACAAGAATGCAGAGATATAAACTCCAGGAGCCGCCTAGGTGATGAGCTTATTGACTGCCACACTTGACGGCTGCTTTGTACGAAGTGTGTAGCTGTAAAAATCGGTAGAAAAGAACATAAGTAAGTATGCTTTTAAAAAACAGGTAAAAATCCCGCGCAATCCGTCCTTGTCAGTTTTGTTTTAGATAAAACTTAACTCAAGCTTATATTGCACAAAGTTCTTAAAACAATACAGGGCTAATGCCTACAAAAGAAAATAAGTCGTATCTGTATACCGTGTATTGTAAGTGTAAACAGTTTTTATACGCAACTTTAGTTGTCCATTTCGCTCAAAATACAAGAATAAAACGAAGCAATAATAAAAACTACGAAAGAAGAGGGGCAACCACGGGGGACATGCATTAAATAGACCATCTTGTTTTGAATATCATTTATAAATCTTCATCTTCGCTCTGGGCTAAAAATGTCAGCAGAATAGCTGCGTTCAACGTGATCGTTTTCACCATTAATAGCTTTTTTTTATTATTTATAAAACTTTGTATGTAACACTGACTGAACCCCGTGCCCGAAAGACGCAGTGTAGGCCGGCCCCCACTAGGTAGGCCGACGACCTGGTCAAAACCGCGTGAAACCGATGGATGTAGGACGCCAGCAGCCGCTCAAACAGATCCTCTATAAAGGAGGCCTGTGTTCAATAGTGAACGTTATCAGGCGTTATGTGGATGATGAAACCCTTTGCCCGTAATTAAAAATAGCATCTACCAAAAACCAGGGCTTTTTTGAACGCCTATCGGCGATCTTCACGCATTTGTAATGGGTTTGTTTTGTAAATATGTAAGTACTACAGTAATTGTATTGGTAATCTACACTATCCTACACCTAAAGTAGACAGAGCCTCTCCAACTAACACTGATTTTATTGTAAGACTATTCTTAATTATAAAACTTTCAAATAAAGATGCAATCGATCTCACTGGTCTTGAAACTTTCGAAGAATGGATACGGATTTCATTGTTGAGATATTAGACGTATTTTTTGCGCTATGCACCTGGGTAAGTACAAAAAATCTATTCAAAAGAAAAAAAAATGCCTTCACGTGTTACGTCGTATGATTTCTCGTTGATATATGTATGTATGAAAAAGTCCATTGATCTCAATTTTATTTATTTAAAATATTACTGTAGCTATAATAGAGCTATGTTATTTATTAAAGATCCGTTCACGTTGGCAACAGCGTTTTTCTTATAGCTGTTGTCATTGCAGTTTGATCTCCCATATTCCCAAAATACGTTTGTAAGACTGAAGCCAAAATACATGCGTCATAACTTGTTATATCCTTTCTACTACTGGAACCATGTCAAACGTAACTACGCCAAATTTTTTTCAAAGAAAAATAACATTGCTTGTTAATTTCATATAATATTTTTTGGCAAAAGTTCTTAGCGTTAGACAGATGTATTGTTATTTCTTATGTTTTGTGTGTGGATCTCATTTTGTAGTAAATTCATTGCCTGTACACAGGTATCTTTAGCGTAACGAATATCGAGTAAAAATGTTAACTAATGTAATATTTATTAGGTCGAATGTTAAGTTTAGTAAATTCTAGTCACACGTTTTACACATTCCTGTTTACGACCAAACGCGATTAGATTTAACTACTTAAAAATATATAGATTTAAGGTAGCGTTAATTTTGATATTGAGCGAATACTCTTCAACCATCACCGTAAGGATAGTTTAGGAGTCTACGTCATATTTAATCACGAGAATAACTGGCTACTAACTTTTAATGCTACAGTTTGAATAAAAATGCACCTTACCGTAGCGAAGCAGGTAAATTGAATCGTGATTATGTAGGACATGAGCTCTTATACTTAGAGTTGGGTAAATTAAATTTATTCATGTGTAAGTAATTAATGTCTACAGAACAGGATTTATGACATATTAATGGATGTAAGGGAGAGCGCTGAGCGTTACGTTAAGTTATATAACGTTAATTAAAATAATTGTTACGTTAACTATTGGCCGAGCTTGCGAGCTTCTTCATTACTACCATTAAATTTCATTATAATGAGTGTTCGTGACCTTTTATTTTTATAAATAATTTATAAAAAAAATTATAAAGTACTTGTGTATGCGTGTTGTTTTTAGTATTTTTTTCTTATATTTATTGCTATTCTATATCGCCGAACATAAACTTCTTCACCCATTAATAAGTTTGTCTAAAATAATTTCGATAGCTTTGTGTGTTTTGTTATTTATAATGCGGAAATAAACTCTGAAATATCTTCGCTACTGTTGATTATTTACAGAATGATAAAATGAACTAAACCTAAGAATTTTGTTTATATTTTACGTAATAGATGTTGTTAATATTAAATTAGTAGTACGTTTTGTACTAAATAAGTTAAACTAAGAATGTGTCTTCATTACATAACTAGGCGATTTAAATGTACAGTATTTTTTTAATAAAAGATAATGAACCATCAATGTATTGTATTTATTACCCTACCTCTATTATGCCTATGGCCATGGTATAATATAATAACTCACCGTGGTACATAATTATACACTGAAAAAAGACGTGAGAACAAATTGAAATAACTTAAAAATTAAAATCACGGACATTGTTAAGAAATATAAGGTGAGATGTATCTTACATAATGTGCTATGTTAAAGGATCTGTCATCATCCATCCATGATTCCGTAAGAAAAAAAATTGTAATTACGTCGGTCTGTTTTTGTATGGTGCATCACGAAACCGACTAAACTGATTTTGATGTTTGGTATGGAGATAGTTTAATCCCTGGGAAAGACGTAAGATAGGTACCTACTTTTAACCGCGTGAGTAGCTCTGAAATATATGATTTTCACAACTTGTGTTATGATTACATAGATACGTCCGTTCCCAGTAGTTTAATTATTTGTTCCGTTGCCTGTAGGTACTAGTAGGACTTCAGTTTCATTAGTTCAATTAATAGCGGATTAGTTTACTGCTGACTCATATAGGTAAGTATTCTTATTACATTGAACCAACACTATTAACTAGGTATTACAGTAGGTGGTCACATATGACACCTTATGTATTAGGATAAGTATAGGAACGAGGTAAATCTACCCTACCTTTTCACACAAGTTTAGTTTCCAATATATTTTTTATAGTATTTTTTTATTTATAATTTAATTACAAATCTTCAATATCTTGAAATGGGACTAGTTATATAGTCTTTCATTTTAAGCCTCTACCTAATTGTAGGTAGGTACCTACATAGTTTTATAGATATATGAAAAATAAATATCTATTTACATAGTGTAGATAGATATTTATTTTTCATATATCATTTTAGGGGTTGGTATGGTAATAAATATATTTATAAACTCACTTCAGGATTGTTTCTTTGCCTTAGTGCGAGTGCTTATATAATATAGTAATAACAATTGACACGTAAAAAATATCTTATTCATAAATGAATTGATAATACAGGCAGTAATTAACCCAATCCAACCTATTAAAAATACTTAACCCTAATTAGTTCTCTATTCTGTGATCACAAACTATCACGTACCTATATTAATTCAGTCTCAGATATGAAAAAGCGCCATCTGAATATGCTGACCCGTACTTATTTAATGGTGGCGCCATCTCCCAATATAGATAATGTCAAGGAAACTAAAAAGGTTTCAGGGCACGAGCTTTTTGAGAAGTTGGTAAAATGGCGCTATGCCACTAAACACCACGCATAGATGGCGCTAGTTAAAGCTTTAGCTAAAAGTTCCGGTTTCATTTAAGAAAGTTCAGAGGCGAGCGTAATTTTTTTGTGGTTCAAGTGTGGTTCAAGCGGAATGTAAAGCTTTGATTTGAACCTACTTTAGTAGGGCACGATCACCAAACTTTAAATGTATTAAATAGATGGCGCCACGATGACGAAAGCTTCAGTATCTACAGCAGTTGGTTTTATTGTTAACAGTAATTCTTAAAGTTGCCTAGCTAGAAATAATTTGAAGGCTGGAGCAGCTGCGAACGTCAATGTCCAATGTTCGAATAAATGATCATGATTTATGAGTATTTTTATGAACAAATATATAAGAAATATATGGTTACTAAAAAAATATATGGTACTTAACTGTCACAAAGTTAAAAACTGTCACTGTATAACAAAGATGACATACCCGAGTAAGCAGTTGAATCGATTAGATAAAACGGTAACTTGATGTTATTTTCGAAACGGGTACTTTAGAAAATTGCCTAATATTTAAATAACGTGGCTGGATTAAAAAGTTCGCGGCTTTACATGAAACTAATATATAGTAATTATACAGAATATTTTTGCTATACTAACTTCATTAAGTGTAAAATTTTGTGATTGTATAATGTCTGCGGTTTTAGAAATAGGTGGTAACTATTTAGGTAGCAGTACCATTGTGAACAAGGTTCATAAGTCTCTATTATCTGAATCTCTTTGGAATCCATGGCTCTCATAATTGTGGATTCAAATAGCTGCTTGATCTTTCACGATCATTTGTTTCCAACTTTGAAGACTTTTTAACAGGTACTAAAAGCTTTGAAAAGAAGGCGATTGAAAGATAACATCCAAACTTAAAAATATTTTATACTAATATATTTTATTTCTTTTCCTTGACCAGGCCACGTATTTTTCTGTCTACCCAGCTGTAGGTGGACTTCGAGACTACATTTATTTACAATACACACCTATTTACAATAATTGTAAATAGTTATTATTATTATTATAATAATTATTAGTATACCCACACGTTGAATAGGCTGAATATACGCCGCCGCATTCTTAAATGAATTATTTTTTACCCTACCAAATTACCGCGGAATGTTTACAGTAGTTGCTATTATAACTATTCGTTGGTAAGGTTTAATATCCTGCAACATTTGCTTAGGTATCACGTATTACGATAGGCCATTTTTTCATTTTATTGTATACTTCAATTTACCTTTACGAAGGTTTATCTTCCATTTACACTTTAAGTCGGACACGATACGGAGTGTCATGCAAACAGTGGAGGGCGGGCGGGGTCTCAAGCCCCCGACGTTTACTCGAAAAACCAGCGAGATGAGAGGCGAGGAGCTCGGGGCGTTCTCGCAAACACACCGTCTCAGGGGACCCGCTCATTAGTTGTTCAAACAGCCGGCGGCCACTTTGACAAGCAGCCAGCCAGCCGGTCCTCGCCCGATCTTCCTCTTCAGTGATCCAACGTTAACGATAAAGACCTATCGGGGACTGCAGATGGTAAATACGCGCGGTTGTTCTTATTTGCTCCGTCGACGGTCGAGACATTGTGGCTGTGCGTTTGTGCTTGCTTAGGTTGGAACGCTTGTTTGGGATTTGAGATAACAGAAGCTATAGTTTGGCCATTGCATAAGCAATAACTCTATATTTATTTTAGCATATTTGTCTTTACCAGTCATTCAACATTGGAATATACTTGAAGAGTTTTGTTGTGAATTATAAATAAAAACCATAAAACTCGCTAAGTATGTTAAAAGTATCTTAACAAACGTGTACTATTACAATTTTACGGGTGGATTGAAAGGTTCGAAGCCGAGTCAAGTTTTAAAATGAAATAAAATACCTATTACAAAAACATTTTCGTTTATTTGACGTTATCTCCATCTAGCTGTATACGTCTTCCACATGCTTTTCAAATATTTTCTACCAGTTTTAAGATAGATAAGGAAATATAATGCAACTACTATGATATGAAGAATTTTATTCCAGAAATTGGCCATTGGTCACTAATATGGTATGGAAACAGGGGACCGCCCGAAAGTTCAAAATCAGGACGATATGCCGGGTGAAGCAGCGATTTGAAGCCACAGTCACAAATTTGAGTTATGGACTCCATAGTAGACGTGTCCACTTTTTTTAATTTAGGTACTTTAGTTTCCAAAAACGCTTTACTTTCGCGTTGGGATTTATTATTATTATTTTTTGATACTTTTTAATGCGCTCTGACTCAGGAACCACTAATTGTACCACAGCAATATTTTGAACTGACATCCAAAGTAATCATGAATTCAATGATAAATCTAGTACCGATAGTACTATATCATAGATTTATCATTGAATTCATGATTACTTTGGATGTCAGTTCAAAATATTGCTGTGGTACAATTAGTGGTTCCTGAGTTAGAGCGCATATTTATTTTTAAGTAAGGGCTTGATATTTTCTATCCACTTATGTAGATCTATGAAAGAAAAAAAAGAAATTTAGCTTGTTTTTTTGTTTTGGTTTTGGCTCCACACTTTTGTGTATTTAGCCAGTGTCAAGTAATTAATTTTTCAAGTTAATTTATATTATACATATGTATGTTGTATGTGTCAAGTCAAGTCACAGTCCAAGTCATCAAGTCAAGTCATAGTCTAGGTACTGGTCCTGAATCCTTATTAAGCAACAACTGGCACCTCTCGTAAGTATATAGTAAGTATGTACTATCTACCTACATACGATTCCTATAGTAACCGATCCATTATTTTCTTCAAATCTCAACAACTAAATAGAAGTGGCATCAAACGTCACTATGTACCAAGAGATCTCAGCTAATGGGTGTGCGAGACAGTTCGCAATCATGACGATGGCTGGGGCTCATCAATCACGGTCCCAGGTGCAGCCGCCCACCCCCGTCCCGGCCGCCCTTCGTCATCGTCTACTCTGCACTATGAAGTCAAAGGACCTGCTTGTATTAAACCAGAAAATGCTCCAGAAATATATTCCTATGCAAGAGATGTTTTTTGGCTAGACGCTGAAATTATATAAAACTCAATAGAAAAAAAAAACTGGAAAACTCTTACTCTTTAACGGCCTCACTTAGTTACTTAAATTTGATCAATGCTTAAAAGGTTCTGTCTCGTTTTCGTTTGTGATATGTTCACGACAGCGAGAAGTTAAGTGGGCACATTTTAAGGTTTTTTAAACATTTATAAGTAAAACGGCCTAGTTTTATAATAGAAGACTTAACATAGTATACCTATATAGAGGATAATATCTAATTATTCATAGATTTTAATGGGTTCATATAGGCATAAGAAGTTTACATTACCTATCATGAATAAAGTTCATATGATGCTGCATACACCTTGTAAGAAAATTATTAGCAAAATACATAGGTACCAACAAATACATTACACTAATAAATAATTATAATTAATCGTACGTTTTGTGATGTAAATAAGTTATTAGGTACACAAAAATGCATAACTGTGATTGCCACGGCTTAAAAAAACACTGTGTCCTTTTTTCCTTTGCATGCCGTTCTGTAAAGATCGGCTTAAGGAACGTTCAGGGAATGGGCAGCAGCATTTTCGTCGGTCTGTATTATAATCTACAGCGATCAGTAAGACGCCTGCCAAACGTGGTTATTATGGCAAACCCTACCTGGTGAGGGAGGCCTGGGTTCCGGAGTGGATGTTTTCCGGCTGATGTTTTGCACATTTGCACAATCAGGACTTAGGATTCATGTTATTTATGTAAGCTTAAGAGATTTTAGATGATTATGAAAAGAAAAAAAAAATCTTTCTAGTCTTTCTAGAACTTTTATTTATATTTATATATTAAATATTTCATTAAAAAAAACCTTACCTTATACGCTAAGTAAGTAGATTAATGCCTATCTATATTTAAGTTTGACATTTCCTAAGCTCGCTCTTATTACTCTGTGATACACCCAAATGCATCACAATAAGTATAGTACCAAGATGTCAAATTTTAGTACAAACCGGCACATTTTTTTTCTTAAAATGCATAGGTATGTACGAGCGTTCATTTGTAATATCAGAACTTTAGGATTTATGTGAACACTATGTTCGGAGCTGCTTATTTAGCAAAGGTTTAACTCAGAATGCCTCAAGCGGCCGCCATTATTCATTTATATAGCAAGATCTACACAAGTGTCGTCACGAGGTACTATGAATCAAATTAAATGTCTTTTACAGTTTTGGTTAATCATCGAAATTTACCTTTATAATATTTATTACTTCTATTATTTTAATGTTAAAGAAAACTGATTTTAATGTTTATTTTGCTGACAATCTTTATCAAATTTTATCGCGCTAACAGGTATGTCATAAGTGCATAACAGTCAAAAAATGCATCTAACTGTTACTTACTTTATTTACTTAGCTTACACTATTAAAGTTTTTCCGTGGTATCAAACCCAGCTCCTTGGTATTATCCTTAATTAAAAACAGTCATATTGCGGGGACATTCGACTGCAGCTCGGCATGTGGCCCTTAGGAGGGCCAGAGAGGGCCCTAATTGGATTAGAGTCGGGTAAGTGGAGCTCGGCGCACGCACTGCCGTCGCCATAACCCACGCATTATCAGATTAGAACGCGAGTTGCGACTTCAGGAACACACATGCAGGCTATTACAGTTTTGATTTGGTCAAGGTCGGAATAAACTTTCAATTGTTTCTGGAAAATTTTTAATTATATTGACACAATCTTTATTTCCAGTTGCGATATCAGACGATATTATATACCTACAACAAACAAAATTAAAGAAAACTTTATGAAGAAAACATTACAACGTTATGGTCAAGCTCGATATATATTTTTGATAAGGAAATCTTCCGTGTTTTCTTTTCTTGTAAGAATGTATCTATTACATTTAAAACACATTCCTGAGACTAAGAATTCTTATTAGGCGCAATTTACTAACAGTGTTATGTATACTCTATTTGCCTCTACGTACGTCATATTTTTGATGAGCTGATGTGTTGGATGTTGATGATGATGAAAAGAAATCTTTGTTAGGCTTGCGTTTGACCACTATCTCAGCTGATGGTAAGTGACGATGCGATCCAGGATGTAACAAGCTAGGCAGATCTGAATTAAATCTTATTTCACTTTTAAGCAGTTCTAAGAGATATGTACTTATTCGTACAGAAAATAATTACAAGGCGTAGTAAATCTAATTTGGATTTTAAATAAGTTCAAATACAAATAATAAAGATAATACGCCCAACGATCACATACATAGATCAATTTCCCTAACTAGGATTCCTTGTGTCTAGGGACCCAGGAACTACAAGAACCATGGTCCCACAACACCCAGACTCAGAACAAGTATTTGCGTTTTTTTTCCGTGCATATATACTTGTCCTGCCGCGTGAATTAAGCCCCCCGCCTCCGAGTTATGAGCCGACCTGCTCAATCTCCACACCACAGAGGCTGTAAATGAACTGATCTAATAAAAAGAATAAAAATCTGGATCAAACATTTATATAATATCTGCACAGACATCGTTGCCTACTGCACGTTTTTAGCAATATCATTTTTTTTATATTACCTACAACATAATATTATATAATCTTAATGACTTACATTGAAATTACTAATAGGAAAAACACAAACCACTAAGAATAATTCGTAGGAAGGAAAGTGAAATAACAAGCAGGACAGTTTGATTGCAGGTCGCTAAGTGGCCACATATTTCACTCTTGGTCCTTGTTTTCATCTGGAAAATGCGTAAATGAACGTATTACTAAAATAGTCAGATATATATATATCCATGCTTGAAAATTTCAATGTAATGTTGGTTTGACCATTTGTTCATTACAAATTGAGTCAGAGTTTGATATAATTTATTCATAGTTCATAGTCACTCGACCTTTAATTAAGTGAGCTATTTTGATTATTATCTAAATATATATAACTCAAAGGTGACTGACTGACTGACTGACTGACTGACATAGTGATCTATCAACGCACAGCCCAAATCACTGGACGGATCAGGCTGAAATTTGGCATGCAGGTAGATGTTATGACGTAGGCATCCGCTAAGAAAGGATTTTTCAAAATGCCACCCTTAAGAGGGTGAAATGGGTGGTTGAATTATTTTCCCATAGGCCACGCCGCGGGCGAAGCTGCGGGCAAAAGCTCGTTTGATAATAATTTTTGTCTTAAGTGCCAGCTTTTTTATATTAATAAGCCTTTAAATGATAATTAGCAGTAGCTATTGTAAAACCACGAGGACCACTAAACTTTACTTATTATATATTAGAAAACAATAAAATAAAACGAAACATATAAAAAGGTTGGTCGGTCGGTAACAGTGAAAATTAAGTCATGATTTATTAGTCGGATAACTTTTACTGAAAAATCGCCCTCTAGTTTATGTAGTAGCTAACTGAAGTAAGTAGGATAAGTTTATACATCTAAATGCTGTCTACAAGAATCTATTCACAATAAAGTGATTTCATTTGCCAAAACACAGAAACAAGGGGCTCCTTCGCAGGGAAAGTGTGTTTTTCACTTTGTTGTTTGATTGCAGGTCGCTAAGTGATCACATATTTTACAAGCGACTCCTTGTTTTTCATCTGAGAGAACGCGTAAATACATGATATTCGCGTTTAGTCATTTGTTCTAAAGATTTAAAGGGCAATAATACTTTGAATTGCTATTGGATCAACAATTTGCGTTGAGTTTCGGCGTAAAACGAAAAAGATCGCGTCGCCACATTGTATTATTTTCCAAAACTTGTGTTATTTTCAGTGTTAGTGCATAAAAATGGTGGCATTTTATTTGTTAAATGCTGAATTACAGGCATGAGTGTAGGAAAGTAGTATAATGATGGTGAAACGTTACTTTTAGTGTTGTTTCCAAAACTCCATAGAAGCTTCTGGTAAAGTTGCCACCACTTTACTAGGAGTATGACTTGACTAGACTAGACTATGACTTAATTTGGTGACTTGGACTGTGACTTGACACATTATATGATATTAATTAACTTGAGATATTATCAATTACTTGACACTGGCTAAATACACAAAAGTGAGTAGTCAAAACAAAAAAAAGAAAATTATTTGAGTGAAGATGTTATTACTGCGGCGAACGGCGCGAAGGAAGTTATGTGCATATTTAAAGTAGCTTAATTATATTAAGTTGCGGTTTTCTCTATTTACATATATGTATATACCCTTTCTTTCATCTTTTATTTTTGTGTTGTATTATGTACGTTAGTCTCAAAATTATTTATAAATTTGGGCCAGTATTTTTAAGCTTTTGCCTGTAATAAATGATTTATTAATATTTTATTTATTATTATTAAATAATTAATAATTGTATTCATCCACTTATTGATTCACACTTACTACTGTTGGGTGTGGTATAATGTATACGATGCAAATAAAATCGAAAGGCTATAAAATAATAAAATTTTTAATTTGTACTTAATGTAAATATTGAAAATATCTAATAATTACATTACTATTATTATTATTATCTACGGTAATAATTAATCTAGTGTACTATATACAACTAATAGTATAATTATATAGTAAATTCATTAAAATATCTAGTACTTATAAGATAGGTACCTACTTAACGTAGAATTAATCATTTTCTTAGAACAGTAGTGGAGGTACTGAACTTATATTTACTTATCACAGACGATCCAGAACCTCTAATTTATAGAACCTCTAATTTATACATATTACATAGTACTACATACATATAATATAGAACACAACATGACAAATTTTTTTTCAACATATTTTAAACGAGATTTACGACCTCATACTGCAATATAAAGACGATAAATAAACAACAGTAAAAAAGCGTTGTAGCAAGTGTAATTAATATAAATAATAAATAAGGTGTGCGGCGCAGTGTCAAGCGGAGCGGGCGCGGGCGCGGACGCGTGCGGCGCGACGCAGGCCGACTCCCATGGGAGGGAGCGGTGCCGCGACGCTTGTAATTCCAATATCGTGAATATTATACTCGCTATTTTCTCACACGTATATCTATCGCCCTTCTTTTAGTGGGTTAACCCCCTGGAGTGATGGAAATATTATTTATGAATGAAAATGTAATTGATTAAAATTGCTTTGTCATTTATTTAAAAAGTCTTCGTGAGTAGATGGATGAACAAATTTAAATGATTTTATTTTACCTTCTAATTGCAGCTCGTTTAAAATTTATTCATTTATAGTAAATATAATCATCATTATAATTGTTAAATGTCATATTTATTTGAATATCTAGTCAATACGTAAATATAAATAGAACGTACTGGTGCAATGGGTTACCGGATAGTTCTAGCTAAGTGTTTATTAAGAATTCATTACATATTTGTTGTTTGTGTATTAAAAAGCGACATTTTACTTATCTCAGATATAATTTATAAAAAAAATATTATGATATGAACTTACTTTATCAAAAAGAAATATTAATAAATTACCTTAAAAATGATGAAACCCCTACCAGGTAACAATGAGATACCTACAGCCATTCATTAAGGAGACCTACCTGGATCGTTAATTACAACTTTTTTATTTTCCTCAATGACAAAGGAACTGTCGGCGAAAAGAAAAGTAGACAAGTGTCGTGACACGCACCCCCTCACTCGCAGCGGGGTGGGGGGTGCGCGCGGCCAATGCAGGGCGGCGGCCGGGGTAGCGCGCGCGGCCATTGGTCGCCGCTAGGGGTAGCGCCCCGCCCCGTCCTCGAGGCTCGTCCTTATTGAATTAGGCTTATCATTCGATTTCGAGTGGGGCGAGCGCGCGGTCCTCCGCGCCGGCAAAAACTATCGTCGGGACCCGATACCGTCTTTAATCGGCATAATTCAATATACTCGCGGCTCATCCAATTATGCGGCTGTGAGCCTTAGCGCCCTTCGGTCGAGACTCGCGCCCGCGCGCCGCGGCGCTGGCCGCCGACGGTTTTGTTTTGATAGCGGAAAATCTGTCACATGTTGGGTTGCGAGCGGAGATAGCCGGGAAGAGTAGTCATGGAGTACGGGTACTTGAGTGGCGCTGGTGGCGGGTTCGAGGGCGGATGCCTGGGCTCGGGCGGTGGCGAGCTGTCGTGGGGCGAGCTGGCGTCTTGCGGCCAGATGTCGCAGGCGGCCTACCGCTACCAGGGCATGCGCTACCAGCCGCCGCCACCACAGTGCGCGCGCCCGCAGGATGCTGCCATGAGGAACCACCACATCTTCCCACCATCTATGAACCTGCAACGTAAGTACACAGCCGGATACTTATAATACGGTCAAACTCACGTCTTAATTATTGTCGAGGATCAAGTCATAACGTTTTGTTTGTGAACACAACCTTCATACACATCCTACATTAAACAATAAACAGTGGATAACAGTACTAGTACAGTGATTGTTTATAATACAAGAACGAACAAAACTTATAGACTTATATAGAAATACTAGCTGACCCGCCCCGGCTTCGCACGGGTGAATTAGTAAAACGCGGTCGAATGGGATAAAAAGTATCTTATGTCCGTTCAGCACAATCGGTTTAGCCATTCTTAAGTTAATAAATAGTGTAACTAACACGACTTTCTTATATATATATATATATATATAAAAGAAAGTATATATATATATATGTAGGTATATAGATTTACCTAATTATTATCAACTTCTATGTTTTAATTTAAATATGGAAGGATTATGACATAATACATGCTTACATGCATTTATAGGATTTTAAATATGTTTTTACCTAAATTTATAATGCTTATGAATAAATTTAGCCCTAACCAGTTGCCGACGGCATCTGGATGTCTAATGGAAAGCAGAATTAAATTGCAATGTTCAAGTATGGTGAACAAGTATAAGATAGAGCAATATTTTTTTGCTGAAAAAAGTGTATATTTAATGAAGTTTATATAGAAAAGACATCAACGCGCTTATAATAAAGGTAAAAAATATGAAACACACTAATTTCTTGTTCTTTGCGATTTAAAGGCTATACAATTACTTTAAATATAAAACTGCACACGATTATACACGGAAAAAGATTATTCGGACAATTAGGTCGTATATAGCCACCGACGCATTGTGCCGCTACGCTGCTACGCCGTAGAGGGGTACTACGTTCGAGTAATTTTTATTAAGAAACGCCTGGCATTCCCTTCATCAACTAGAAAATAAATGATGTACAACAAACAAATGTCTGAACAGACAGTTTGTTTGTTTGACAGACTGTTTGAACCTAATCTAAGAATACTCAAATCTAATCACCTTTCATATGAAAAACAAAAATTGTCTGAATCTCGATCGATTTACCGTTCTGGAAGCTACGATACAAATAACACACTTTAATCGTACAACCATCCCTCAGTTTGGTCGGGGGTTAAAAAAATTAAAGTTCAATTGAAACATATTTACTGTTTCTATAAAAATATTTAAGGTGTAGGAGCAGATAACTACTCATCCATAATCCTTATTTTAACTTAAATTATAGCCGTTCCTGCGAAAAAAAGGTTTTGTCTGACAGACAATCAAAAGGATGAAGAAGTAAAGGTTTACAACCAGTGCGATTAATTTTTGTAAAGAGTGGGTAGTAGCAGAAAAAGACTGTAATAAATTGATTGATTTGATGAATTGCATTATACCTATTGAGTTGCCTGCTTCAATAGGTAATTAATAAAATCATGAAATAAATGCTTGAAAAATCTAGTAAATTTTTGACGATATAGCTATTATGTAATTAATATTAAAAGATTTATTTTTAAATGCATTCAACGCGTTGCAAGAGCCCTTACAGGGTTCATGTACCTACTGAACTAGTTGTTAAGACCTGGCATTATATATAAATTGTACATGAATGCAAATAAATTAATATGAATACAAAAAACCTTACTGAGTTACAAGAATACTTAACAAATCTATTTTAATCTTTTAATTTAATTTACATACTGATGGTGACATACATTTTGCTTAAATTTGCGATGCTATAAAACGATATGTTGAAGTTTTTGACTGCTTCTTTGAGTCGCGTTTAAAAGTTAGCGCAAGTAAATAATAACTATTGAATAATAATTATGTAATATTAGAAGTGCTCCGTGGTTAATACCGCGGGCTTTTGAGTTATCTCAAAAGGTGTTTGAGTATTTTATTTAGTATGAAGCCTTGTATACCTACTGTACGCCATCTTGTTTTTTTGTTTAAAACTAGTTCACCCGCCCCGGCTTTGCATGGGAAAGTTAGTAAAACGATGTTGAACGGGATAAAAAGTATCCTATGTCCGTCTCCTGGCTCTAAGCTACCCAACAATATTCAGCCAAATCAGTTCAGCCGTTCTTTAGTTATAAATAGTGTAACTAACACGACTTTCTTTCTAGACTATGACTTGTCTTGACGACTTGGACTTTGACTTGACTTGACACATATATAATAAACTTAAGAAAATCAATTTCTTGATACTGGCTAAATACCCAAAAGTGGGGAGCCAAAAAACAAAAAAAAAGTCGTCCATGATTTCTAAAGTTGATAGTATTGGTATATGTAGCGCCCTCATGAGGTTGTTCGCTTAAGCTCTTGGCTAAGTACTAATAATGTCCGTTGAATCTTTTGAAGGATCTATGCTTAGTGTCTGACGATTTACTTCAAATGCCGACCGTGAGGTGGTGCTTTGTTACAACT
Organism: Ennomos fuscantarius; assembly: GCA_905220475.3. Lineage (NCBI taxonomy): Eukaryota > Metazoa > Arthropoda > Insecta > Lepidoptera > Geometridae > Ennomos > Ennomos fuscantarius. The sequence goes on from HG992029.1 coordinate 8,764,423, forward strand.
TTTTTTTCTACGTTAATGACTTTGATTTTTTGTGCTATTTTAGGTTATGTCTGTTTTAAATGCTTTGTAGAAGTAGGTATTAAACAGACCTGATAGAATGCGGCACAAATATATTTGTATACACATCACTGTTAATTTCAGTTCTTATAGATCAACACTGAGTGAAAAGTGATTTTATATGTCATATAGTGCACTTGTTGTACATTTTTCACTGAGTCTTAACACTTTTTGAATGCTTCTTGCCTTAATGTGTGTTTATTATAAACTGTGACGCTTGATATACCATAAATTATTTATTCAGCAAATTCATACGCAGGCAACTTAACCATGGCACAGTGGCGGCGCTGCTCCTCCTTCCAGTTACCATAAGTTTCATCAAAATCGTTCCGGTACTTTTTGCGTAGCCTATTTGTTGACCGGGATAATATACATTTACCATAGTAAATTTCATCAAATCCGTCCGGTAGTTTTTGCGTGATGGAGTTACAAAGGAACGCAGAAGTGTCCCAATATTTTTCTAGATGGCGCTGTTTGGTTTTGTCAATGATAATGCATAGTTTCTCTGGAATTTGAGGTAGTTTGTATGAAGTTCTGACTCGTGGTTACGATATTTTCCGTTTGCTCAGCGCTATAAGAAAAAATCTACATGAAATCCATAATGAATTCATTCCGAAGTGCGTACGATCTCAGTTTTATTATACGTATAGATAGCGGCCACTTACAAATCATGCATCATTCGATAGCTAACACTGATAAAAACAAGGTTTGTATGACACAAAATTGTCTGAAACGTCACGTTTCCAAGACACTCGCTTTTAAAGTTACGCGGGTTGTGCTGCTGGTAAGTTGACTTGAAACTAAAATATTGGTATGAATTGGCTTCAAAAACATTGTTTTATAGCCATCCAAGCCTTAGTAGTAGTAGTGTGTTTTAAAACGGTTGGAGCCCATACAAATCTATTGGCGTAAATTGAAACAGGTCAAGATGCTGGTATTTGCGCATAACAGCATTGAGCTAGCGCAGTGCCCGCAACAGAGCAGACTGTTGCCTGAGCTTAGTATCGGTATCCAAATAAGTCATGCCGCCAAGGTCTTATAGATACTCTAGAACTGCCAACGATATTGTATTAAGCCAAAACAAATTGCACGAACGAAGTTCTGCATTTTCGACGTTTTCAGTTCTGCATTGTGCCGGATTGCTTGCACCAGTAGTGGGAAAGAGAATTTTTTTTATTTTTCAAGCTCTGATACTGTACCTATACCTATACATACACCTATCATATTTTATATTAAGTAGTCTTTGACTTTGTAGTTTTATATGCTGAGTACAATAACTTAATTTTAAGTAGGTACTTAATTTCATTTTGAGTTGTAAAAGTGCTAAACCTAGCTTATTTGCACTAAAATCCTTTGTTTTGACTTTGACTTTACAACTAAATAGAAATACATTGTTATTAATAAAATTATAAAAAAGTAATTAAAAATTACAATTGAAATCAAATAGTCAACAATCAAATAAAACAAAATTACTCTACCAAATTAAAATAAAAAAATGCATGTCTGATAAAATTTACCATAGATTGTCAGTAAACATATCAAACACGGCAATACCTTCGTGCTGGAGGAGCACATTGCCAAGCGCAGTGTGCGCACACACAGTGTACGCGTAAATAAATCGATAGTTGAGGATTTAATTTAAATAAAAAAAGCTTATATCGTTGATTTCGGATCTAAACAATGCTTACGTACTCTGGTAGTTGAGGGTAATCGACCATAATTGAAATTTACAAAAATGTTTGAGTTCATCCGCATATAACAAACGGCAAACTGGTCAGCTGATCAACGCTTATACTGGCTGGATGACTGTAAAACAATATTTTAAGAGGCGACAGCAAATTTATAGCTTCAATTAATTTTTAAGTCAACTTACCGGTGGTGCTATCAGTGCAGTAATTTTGATAGCATATATCTTGAAAATATTTTGAGGTTTTCTTGTCTCGTATAAACTTTGTATACGTGTCAGCTATTATATGGAGTTATAAAAGGCCGTTATTTTGAAGAAAATACAAGATAGCGGATAGTAAGTATGCCAAAATATTACCCGTCTTACTGCGGGAACTCTCAACGGTACTTTCTAGTCACCTGTATAGGTGTACCCTTCATCATCAGCAGCCAAAAGACGTCCACTGCTGAATATAAGCCTCCTTACAGAGTACCACTTTGAACGGTTGCTTGCCTCCTGCACGGCTCCCTATAGTTTTGACCAGTTCGTCGGTCCACCAGTCATGGGCCGGCCTACGTTGCGTCTTTCGTTTCGTGATGGCCACTCGAGAACCTGCAGTTCTATGAGCGATTTGGCCTGCATACTACCATTTTAACAAATTATAAGACCTATATACGCTTTAGTTCTTCTGTGGATCTTCTCATCTCGGATCTTATCTCGTAGGGAAACACCGAGTATAGCTCCCTCTATAGCGTGACTTTGAGCTTACTAACGAGGCTAACAGTAGGAGACCACGTGTTAGTGCCACAAGTCATCACGGTCACACACGGTGGTATTTTAGAAAAGATAGGTGTAAGGTTTACATTTAGAGTAGAATAATTATGCGATTTCTTTACACTTTGACATCTTTACGGTCTTGTATCTAATATATAAAGTTAATATATAAAGCATGAGTGACCTGAATGGAGCAATACGGGTAATCCCGACAGCAGTGATAATGAATATTTTTTTCTTTTAATCTAATTAACTCTGACATTAATTTAATAGCCCAATGAATTCTTTTATTATTTTATAATCCTGATTTATTTGTTGATAATGTATGAAATACTTTGCATAGTAATTGTAATTGATTTTGTCGTTTTTACCACAATAAATCACACTCCACACTAATATTATAAAGGAGAAAGTTTGTATGTGTGTATGTTTGTTACTCCTTCGCGCTCAAACGGCTGAATGGGTTTGGCTAAAATTCAGCACCAAGATAGCTTAATCACGGAAATATGAAGTATTCCCGTGGGATGAGCCAATAATTAAAATACTTTTTATCCGCGGGTGAAACCGCGGGGCGCAACTAGTAAGTACATAAAAATAAAATAAATAAATAATTTGTAGGAAACTAACTCCAAAATTGGTCAACTAATCGTCTTTTTATTTCATCTAGTCCTAATACCATTATTAGTCGGATCGGATCGGATTTTTTTTTCTTTTTTTAACTTACGTATTGTAATGGGCTTGTTATATAATATTTGACATTACCAACTTTGTAATTTTATATGCTTAGTACTTATAATTTTGCCTTCTAAAAGTGGGAAAAATTGCCTACTTGCAATAAAATCCTATTATTTTGACTTTGATCTTAAGATCTTACTGTTACATTAAGCAAAATTTTGCGATCATTTTTCTCTATTCTCTATCTATACTTATGGACAGCTTCTGTGGTGTGCTGGTTGAGCAGGTTGGCTTATAACCCGGAGGGGGCGGGTTCGATTCCCGCGGCAGGACAAGTATTTGTGCAGAAAACAAGAAAAGCGCAATTTCTTGTTCTGAGTCTGGGTGTTGTGGGACCATGGTCCTCGTGGTTCCTGGGTTCCTAGACACAGGGAATCCTAGTTAGGGTCCAGGATCTATGTATGTGATCGTTGGGCATTATTATTATTATTATTTCGATTAGGTACTAGGGTACTAGAGACACACACAGACTAGGACCAAGACTATTCACGTATATAATACTCAGAATGTTAGGGAGCATGATAGAACCTAAATTCTAGATTGTTCTTGCTCCCTAAAATTTTGTGTCTGCGTTAGTAATCATTTCTAGCACAAAACCTATTCAGTTTTATTCTGCGCCAGTTTTTGTACCTATGAGTCGCTTGTTTACCTATACTGCATTTTTTAAAAGTTTTCCATTTCATTTTATTGTTATAAACCTACAATTTAATTAACCTAATAATTTGATTTCTAGAAATGCCAATTTTTTTTATTAAAACGTTAATGGATATAAAAACTTAGTTAATTTCAGCCACCAGTAATTATTTATTATCACGATGACTAAAAAATAGCATTTTTAAAAAAGATATGCGTCGAACCATTTAGGATAAAATCAACTTCAGAAACCAAAGCGAGAAAAGGTGAAAAACCTTTCTTAAACTTTATCTTTATTGCTTTTACTCAGTAATAGCAAAGTGAAACCGTTTTCATTTGGCGAACAAGCTGCGGGTTGGGAGGCCGCTACGACGGTCACGGGCTCACGGAACAAAGAGTAGTTCAGGGAAGGAGGGGACCGGAGGCTTGGTGGGAGGGGGCACGCCGCGTGAGCGATTGCGCCCCTAATTGGCAGCGGCGTTCGCGAGAATCTTAAGGGGAGGACAACGGAGAACGGAGCCAGCAAGCCTTCGCATCTTGCGGCTCCTGCTGTACCCCCCGCGTCCTCTGCACCCATCCCTCCCGCACAATAACTCACCTCGGGCGGCAACTCTCACGTAATCTCGAGTAAGTCCGGATTATACCCGTTAATCACGTGGAAATTAATTACAAGTTTGCGTATTAATTGTAGCACAATAACAAGAATTACAGGGTTAAGACGAAGACTTTGCCGCCTACTGCCGCTTATATTACGTACTTTTGTGGATGTGGCATATAGTATAAGGTACCATCACTGTTTCTGTATCGTTTAATCATTAGTAAATAAAAGTTATAAATAACGCCTTTATGCATATATTACAAGTAATTTGCTATAGGTCAGCTTTCATTCATTTAACTTTCTTTCATGTAACTTCGAAATAACAAGTAAAGCAAAATATTTGTTCTGCCCAGAATCACATTTGCCTCAAAAGAAAAACACGAAAATATCGTAGCATCGAGGGAAAATGTTTACATATCCTAACTCAATATCGTCATTTCTATTCTATATCACTTGTATGCAAGTGGACGGGTTAATTCGATTTGGTGGGAAGACCGGGGGCCATATTTTATCGTATCATGTGATCTATTCTGTCCCAGTATAGTATAGAAGAGTGGGCTATAAAAACGGCAATATCTCACAGTTGAGCTGAGACGAAGCGATCGTAACTTCTACAATGTTACGGCGGCGCGCGGCACAGAAAGACTTTTATTTTTAGAAAAGAAAATTATTGTTTTCTCTGAATGTTCAATGGTGAGACCGCATCTTAGATGGCTACACGTCTTAACATCGATGTTGTTGTCGAATATTCATATTTTGTGTGTTGCTATAGAAATTTAAAATAATAATAGTTTCGCTTTGGAGGTAGTGTTGAAAAGAGCTACATAGAAAGAAGAAACAGTCAGAAAAAAAACAGTTAAATATAATATAATAGATAGATAGATAGATAGATAGATAGAGAGCTCTTTATTGTCTCACCAATGAAGTACAAAATCGGGAATAAATATAATAATTACGAACTAGTGTAACAATGGGCGGTCTTATCGTTGACAACGATCTCTTCCAGACAACCTTATCAATAATTATCAATTAATTCAATTTGAAACCTTTTACAAGGCCTAGCCTTTACACTACCTAGCCTCAAAGTAAGCAGTTTATCGACACATAACTCATAAAATACTTATTATGACTTTTTGTAAATACATATCATATGACACGATAAAACTGAAATAAAATAAAAAGAGTAATAAAAAGACCTCGACAGACTTTACCTCATCGCAATCGTCAAGAAGATGCTATTATATCTATAAATTACAGCATTTAGCCACTGATTTCATCTTGATAGTAATCTTAGTTGATCTGATATATTTATAACATCATAGACAAACTAAAATTTTGAGTTTTGGCCGGTGCTTCCATAATATCAAACTCTGTTTTATTGTATAAAAGTTGTGCATAATAAAATAAGTACATGCCTGTTACATAATATTACTTTTCTATGGCTACGAGCAGGTTCGGTCCACCCGCCTAGCACCCGCTCAGCACAATTTAACTCCACGCAAAAATGCTCCGTTTTACTGCCACCATTACGCAAATTTATCCACATGTTTATTTGCAATATAAAATATATGGCTGTTGTATATTACTCTCAATGCTTTCATACCTTTTACATTTGGTATAACTTCCGTGCATTTTGTTTTTAGTAGATAGGTATTATAATGATAATACGTTTGAGTACAGAAATATGTATTGGATTTATCTGAACAGATTTCGATTTGCTAACATTTAAAGGGCCAATAACAGGAACCCTGTAGATTATAAGAGTTCTACTGAGCTACTGGTCTAATTGGGTCTCGCGCCGCTTAACCAGATCAATTTATAATACACGAAAAATAATAATGATCTAATAAGTTTTCTATACCCTAAGTTTTTGTATGATTTGCATCTACACAATAACTAGTAAACATTTCTTTTTTATGTTTTTGAATTATGTGACGAGCTAGTCGTTCACCTGATGTTAAGCGACACGGCCACCCGTAACAGAACTTTGTCACTCGGAATTCTCAAATATAGAGTTTTCTCACGACACTGCACTGCGCACATCTTCCTAAGACATCAGCACAGTCTGGTGATAAGATTACTCGACTGTGAGATCAAATCATAAAGTTTCAATTGCCCAGTGATGTCACTAGCTACAATGCCCTTCAAACTGGAACACAGTAGTGCTTGTGCACTACTGATTAGCGACAGAATAACTAGCAAAGCGGTGGTACCTACTTAGACGATCTTTGCAAAAAAGTCCTAACACCTGGTAAAAATAGCTAATAGTGGATGAAAAGATATATATATGCTCAAACAATGTGTATATTGTGAACGCATATATTTATGTATATTTTGCTCTGAACTTGAAAAATCCTTCATTAATCGTAGCAGCAACCCTTCTCCACGCCCAGTGGGGTAGCAATATGGTGCGATGACGCGCCGACGTCCTGCATTATGGATGGAGGCGAACTTTCCTCGTGACGCGAGAAAAATGAACCACAGCTAACGTAGATGGATCGCGATAGAGTTTGCTGACAGCTTGGCTGTGAGGATTTTCATGAACGGGTTAAGAATGTTGAAATATTCACATGTGTTACAGCAGGCATACAGAAACCTAAAGTAAGAAATAATTTTATTCAACTAAACCATGAATTTCTCTTTACAAACAAGAAAAAAGCTGAGAACTTCGAACGACTGCACATTTTTTTTTAAAACAACACTCACTCAAGTCAGTTTACAAAGAAAATAGAGAACATCATAATCGGTTTATCCGTTTGAGGACTACGATGCCACATCTACACATGCAAACGTAAAATTCATCACATCCTCTGTTTGGTCAGGTGTTCAAAATAAAGCTCAATAAATCTTTAGTGGAATTCAGACAATATTGTTTATTGTAAGCTTGAAAAATATTTTATATCAATCATACCGGAACCAGTTTTTTGCATTTCATTCTATATGTTACTCCAAAATTATCTTCACCAAAATAAATATTATCAAACCACGTTCAGCTATTCTAGCTAAGTAGTATCAAACATACACACACACAAATTTTCATATATATGATTTGTAGGTAAGGGTGGGATGAACCACCATAGCCTACTGTACCATAGATGATTACAATTTGGTTTTTCATATTATGGTTTTTCTGTATTATGTAGCGGAGAAATCAGAACCTTATGACGTTAGTTAAACTTGCAATCTTTCCAATAACGTGCAAGTAAATTGTATGCGAAAATATCTAACACTCTATTTTGGCTTGTATAAAATCGCAAGCTGTGACAAACCCAGGAAAGAGTATGTTAACTAAACACCTTTAACCTAGACCCGTAGTATCGAACATCAAACAATTAGATTCAAGTTTTTTGTAGTACACGATAAAAAGAAAAACCTTGATACATTTTAATTTTTTTAATTATTAAGAATTTTAATAAATTGTCATTTTATAAAAACGCTTACATGTTCGTTTTTGGTTTCTTGGCTAGCATGCTACACCTTCGATCGTCACTCCCCATCAGGTGAGAGCGTGGTCAAATGCTAGACAAGTTTGAATTTAAAAAAAAATGTTGATGGTGTTAAAACAAAATAAATGTTGTTTTTGTTAATGAATGATGTGCGAGTCTTTCAAATATTGTGTATTTCTTTCATATTTCAATAGCTAGATTCCCAAGTGGTAACATCTTTCGGCTAAGTCCTCAGCGCCCTTCAAGACGTCTCGCAGACTAGTAATTAGCAAAGGCTTCGCGGGCGTGTGCGGGGTGTTAGGTAGCAAAAAGGGGAGGGGCGGGGGTCACGGATCATATCACCCGTGAATTAATCGCTTCGTGACGATTAATTAGCGCCACGTGTTCCCACGTAATCGTAGTACGTAACCGCGTGACTCTTGCACGGGATTGTTTAGTTAGTTGAAAATGAAATTTTAACTGTACGCGAAAGAAAGAGTCTAGGAGCGTTTCTTTCTTACTTGGGTGACATGGTTAAACTTCACCGCTTACCATCACGTGGGCCTTCTACGGATGTTACGAGTGAGGCCCTTTATTTCTAGCTATTTTTGCCTTGTGGCTTCGCTCGCGGATAAAAAGTAGCTATGAAATAGGCTGAATTTTTTTTGTTTAACATTTCATTCAGCAACAATTAAAAATATGCCAACTTCTGCCTTCAACAAATATCTTCACTACAAACTCACTCTCCCAGGTCGTTGGTGGCCCAGTAAACAGAGCAACAATACAAATTATATAATACATACTTAGTCTCTATCTCTTTTCCAAATTTCATCCAAATCCCTCCGCAATTTAGCGTGAAGGAGTAACAAACATACACACATACACACAAACAACAACACAAACACACTTTATAATAGTAGTGTGGTAAAATTAAACAACATTCTATATATTTTGTCTATTTTAATTTACTTGGTTCTCGTGCTAGTATTATATTTGTCAGTTATTTTATACACCTAAGTGTCTCCTCACAGAAAAATACCAGTGAAGTTGTAGAAAAAATACCAAAACCAAAACATAAGACCACCCAAAACCTATTACGTATTGATGCGAAACAAAAAGAACGGTAAATTCTGTCCGAATGGAGGCTCCGAGCCGAGCCCGTCCCGATAAAACATAACGTCCGCAATAACAATGAGCGGCCCGACTGTCTGACCCACGAATTGCCAACTCAAATTAAACATCTTATGAACAGAAACATCTTGCGAGGATTCTCTTCATTAGGTCCCGCAAATTGCGGGGGGGGGAGGGTGATGCGGGGGAGGGCAGTGACACGGCGCGGGAGACCCCCGCCTTTGGGGCTCCACAGCCTCTATTAATAATGCAAATGAGACCGCAGCTCGGCCAAGAAGCGAGTCTCGATTAATTCCGGTTCATTTGAGGTAATTGTCGCTGCTTGCTGTGGTCTGCGGTGGGCGTCCGCGCTCACGTCGTGTGACTGGCATTATGGATTAGAGCTCTTTGTGCTTATTACATTATTAAGAATGAAGTCAACAAATTTTCTACTCACTTTTTAAAACTATATCTTATGTCTATTTTAAAGAAGGTAACTTTAGTTGAAGAAACAACTTTAATATTGGAACTAAAAATACTTAGCATTCTAGCTGCCAGATTTATTCTCATAATGAAATGATAAAGTCGACGTGTAATATAAATCTGGAAAATAATGGGATCTTAGTGAAGTAATTTATACTGCATATAATGCGCTTGGAATTTCAATTTAAAACATATGTTAGTCTCATCATTAGTGATTCTAGTATTTTTTAAATAATCAATTATTGGCTCTAATTGAAATTTTTAACAAAATAATACTTACCATTCGATTACTGGGAATATAAATATATAATATTAATATAATGTTTGTAATTTCTAATAATGTTTGTTTAGTTGTTGTCATTGTTATTTCACGGCAAACTGCCTTTATTATACTAAAAACTACAATGATATAATAACTAAATAATAAATACTAAGCACTTGCTACTACTACTACAAAAAAAAAACATTTGGACTATATACTGGCCGCGATGACCTCTAGACAGTCCAAATGCTCCGTAGGTAGCGTACCTAACGTTTTTGTTGAACATTGTTTGTTGAAATATAAAAATGCTTATGACTCTCATTTCATTCATTAGTCAAGAATTTTAAGCCGAGGCAAGTTGGGTGCGCAGTTTTCATTCATAAATCATTAAATTGTTATGCAGTGCACCACATTCCACTCATTAAATATCTATCAATTCCTATTCTATTCCAAAATTTAATTAGAGCTTCAAATTTTAATTTCTGACCTTAATATAAAGCTTAGAAAAGTTGGAGCCCGTTGGTGTTGTACCGTGCTACAGCGTAGCGCTACGAGCTACGATCGATACGTGCTCCACGCGACAACCAAATGCTACGAGGGTTTTACTTAACTTTATATAATACTTATTACTTATAGATTATTGAAACGAATGTTTAAGCTTATCTATAACAATCATATCTTTAATAATTGTCTATGTTTACGTCTACAACAAAAATGTTTTTGTTTATCTTATTCTAATAGTCGTTAGTTGTAAGAGTCTCGATTTTATGTAAGTTTTGATATATATTTAATATTAAAGATAACTAATAATATTACTTCTATCATTTCTACATGAACTTGACAGTAGCGATAAATTAATATATCAAATTATTATGTCGGTCATCAGTTTTAACCTTACGACTTAGCGAATAGTCTGTGGTTTTAACCACAAATGGAATACCGTTTGTATAAATTGAAAAATGCTAATTAAAAATGGTGATGCAAGGTAAATAGGGGCTGTAGGTACCTAGCTGTAGGTATGTCGAGGGCGGAGGGAGCGTCTCGGAGGGGAGACGAAAATGGCGGCGCAGCGTGCACCTTCCTTACTTATGTGCAAAAGATAGTAAAACATCAAAGTTTTTGTATGTAAAGGCTGTACAACTTAGTTAATATTATGTTATTTATTTTCATACATTGTTCACAGAATTTTGATAAAATTATAGTTTGTGTAAACTTTAACTATAACTATTACTCATATATGAAAAAAAATATGCAAAAAATAGGTTGCAAAAACATAATATTGGTATAATAGAAAAGGGTACAATCATATTAACGAATAGACTATATTGCACATATTACACACATACACAAAGTCAAAGTCAAAAGATTTATTGCAAATAGGCTAATTTTAGCACTTTTACAAGTCAAAATTATATTAGGTACTTAAAATTAAGTTATTTCACTAAGCATATAAAATTAAAAAGTGCTTATTGTCAAATAATATATAGCAAGTCCATACATACATGCTTGTTCATAAATCTCAATCGCCAATTGTTCTCCACTTATTGTAATTCGTTGTATTCTTTTTAATTTTGTTAATATGTGGTGTGTACAATAAATTACAATAAAGAGTTTATCTATCTATATCTATTCTATGCACTTTTCATAAACTAACTCATAATGATTTTATTGTGTTACCACGATAGTTGCTTCCTATAACAAAAAGAAAAGAATTTCTGAAATGGCTATTACAATCTCAATGCCACTAGCGTATTAATTTAAGAAATTCCGTGCGTAAAAGTAAGTAGACGAGAGAAGATAAGAAAGGTTCTTGAAAGTGGTTTTACTTTCATCAACAACGTATACAGTTTGCCGTGCTAAAGAAACCGCAGTACTTGCTTGTCTCAAGCGACGTAATAAGAGCATGATAGTTTTTGACTAAGCGTATGACGACGGGTCTCATTTTTCGACAGCCTCTGTGGTGTAGTAGTCGAGCAGGTTGGTTCCTAACCTGAAGGAAGCAGGATCAATTCACGAGACAGGACAAGTATTTCACAGGAAGAAAAGCGCAACTACTTGTTCTGTGTCAAAGTGTTCCTGTTCCTAGATACAGGGAATTCTAGTTAGGGTCCAGGATCTATTTATGTGATCGTTGGACGTTATTTTCACTCATTTATTTAAAATTATGGCATTAACAATTTTTTTTTTTCAGCTGGTCTTCCATACAAAGTTTACGGCGGTCACGAAGGCTCGCTTACGGAGAAAAGGAAACAGCGACGGATCCGCACGACCTTCACATCAGCACAGCTCAAGGAGCTCGAGAGGGCCTTCCAGGAGACACATTACCCTGATATCTACACGAGAGAAGAAATTGCCATGAAGATAGATCTCACCGAAGCGAGAGTTCAGGTATGCTATTAAAGTTTTTAGTTTAAAGCTTAACTTTCGAACCTAATATTAATTGGAATCAAGAATTAGCCGCATGGCTAGAAAAAAGATGCAAATAAACTATAAAAAAAGGAGTTTGTTGCAACATGTTTTATTTAGTCTAACTATAATGTACAAAAAAAGAATAATACTGTTATAATATGGTATCATATTATACAGTATAATATAGCGTACACATGAATGATTACTGTTACACAGAGTTAGAATAATCATTCTTGTCTCTTTAGTTCGACAATAATAGGCGGTAGGACTTTTCTGCAAAGTTCATATATAGTGGTTAGTATTTCCAGTGGTCCGCTATGCCAGTTATTCTGCTGCTAAGCAGTAATGTATGTAGTAATGCGCAAGGACTACTGTGTTCCGGTTTGAAGGGCGCTGTAGCTAGTGAAATTACTGGGCAAATGAGACTTTATGACCTTATCTCGGTCGCATATCTCAGGATGACATGCATAAAACTCTTTATAGCGGCTGTATCGCTTAACATCTGGCTCACGACTAGCTCGTCACGTCATTCATTAATAAATATAAAAATCAATTTGAAGCAAAATTAGCATAAAATCTACTTTTATCTTTTTTATTACAGTGGTGTCGATTCCGTGTTACTCTAAAGCTAAACGAAATTAACGTATTTCCGTCTTTTTCAATTCCCCTTTATCAGAAGAGGACCGCCATACTTTAAGTTTACTTTAGTTTTAGAGAATGCGACACAGAATCAAGACCACTGTCGTACGAAATAACGTATTAATTATCTCCATAGCTAAGTATCAATTAGATTTAAAAAAATATAATTACTTGTTCGCTGTGTGGTCTCGGCAGTGTGAGAATAGGACCATCTCATCCCTTCCCGCGCGTGCCGTAAGAGCCGGCTAAGGGAATATTCAACGAATGGGCAGCAGCATTCTCCTCAGTACATTAAAACCTGCGATCACCAAGATTCCTGCCAAGCGTGTTGATTTCAAAAATCTTCTCTATGATAAGCGTCCAAAGTGGTTTTTTATGGGGGAAGTCCATATTTAGCAGTAGATATCTTCCGTCTGTTGAAGTGAGTGAAGTAGCTAGTTCGTAAAAAAAGGATTATTATCTAACAATAGCATATATATATATATATATATATATCTATCTATATCAACAATATTCTGCTCAGGACTCCACAGACGCGTAGTCTAACGGTCGGGTAATCACGCACAACCCGAAAGATGAAAAACAAAAATTGATTTAGGGATTATTTTTCCATGGCATAAAAAAGCGGCGGTTTCCCGCGCCGTCCGTCACTTTTCTACAGTCCAATTAGTGTCCAGTAATTCGACTGCGGCTGACGGCTGGAAAAAAAACCTAGCAGACATCGCGTGGTTCACAGTTAGCTCTAGTTAATTTCATAATAAGCGCTCATTTTTATGTGAGTCGAGCGCGCGACGTCTGCTTCTTTTGAATGTTTAATGCAATTGCGATGTTACGTTCTATTGTTATCAGATCACGTATGGGACGAGCTCGGAGCTTTCCGGTCGCTCGGAGTCTTTGAGACCTACTCGCGTATTCCGGGAAGAAACACGACGCCCTCGGCGCGACCGACACTTATTGCCTTGGAACTTGTCGTAATATCATTTTCATATTTCGGTTGTAGGCACCGTATCCGTAAATTATATCTAATCATATTTATAAAATGAGCTTTGTCCAGAGCATTTGATGAAGCTTCACCCAGTCTTATATAGTAATTGATAAGAGATGGACGTAGATAGTAAATAGAGTATTTTCAGTTTTAATAGTAGTTCACTCAAACACAAAACCCGTAACTAACGACCAAATTTTTAATTAAAGATACGAGAAATGTTTCACTACATAACAGTGATAAAGGTTACAATTCATAAGTATTAGGTATACCTACCTAATATAAAAACAATTGTAGGTACAAGTATGTACGAAGCGAGTGGGTGAGCAGGGGTGCCGGTGGCGCGGTGGATGGAGCCCTCGGCGGCAACGAGCACTCATTACGTTAAAAAGTGTATTGGAATGGCGGGGTGCCGCCATAAATATTGCGGGCGGTCGCGTAACTCAAGCGCGCGCGACTCCTGATAATTAAAACTCGACTGGAAAACGCGAATTCACATATTACAATTAAAAACGGGTAACTGCAACGAGTGGGTCGTTATTCGGTAAATATACAAATTAAATTTTATATTGCATGTACTCGTAGGCAGTTGAAAATATTGGCTTATGTTTTATGTTTTTGGTGTACTTTTGTGGCGTACGAGCGTTTAATGTTTTACTCCTCCATGAGAATAATAATTGTCAATGCTTAAAATTTCTGGTCAATCACCATATGTATGTATGTTAGGTATTTTACTTATTGGCTACTGCTTTATGTTTAGGAAAAACAAATTAGATTTTTCTATCAAAATAAAACACCAATTCATCAGGTGCCCGCTATTTTCTCTTTACTGCCGCATCCACAGCAGCCCTCATCAAGCATTTACATAAAAATACAAATGACAAGTAAAACATCGTCGTGTCCTAATTCAACACTACCCGAATTCATCAGCGGCAGTGCGCAAACATTGTTCCGGGATGTAAGCGTTAAATAAACGTAGAATTTTCTGTAAACCTTTCCCTGCTGGGTCTGACGTAGCAAAAAATCACGGCTGCAGGAAGATAGATATTATCTAGTGCACTCTCTTTTCTATATAAAAATCAATAAATTGTGTTATAAAGTTTAGTTCATTTATAAACAAATACACGCAGTCAGAAAAATTTAACTACAAAAAAATTAAAATTACTAACGAAATCACGGTATAATTATTTTGCAACTTGCAAGGTTGGCAAAAGAGCACCGAGCAAGAGCACAGAGAGCGTATACTTTTCTATACGTAAATACTTTTCTAATTAAAATAATTCTTGAATTTAAGGAACAATAAATACAGTAAGCCAGAATACTGCTTATTTAAGTGTATAAGATAAACATGTAGTTACTTGACGCGTGTTTAGTATATGAATTTTCCTTATCTTCTTTCTTTATCTAAACTACTGATACTGGTCTGGAAAATTACTTTAATTAAATAGTATAGAATAGTGTAGTAAGAAGATATACTAATCATTGTTGCCGTCATAGAGTAGTCAGTTCTAGTATATCCAATTTCATAAGCCACTAAGTTATAACTATGGCGCGGGGAGTCTCTGTGTATTATTAAACGAAAAATCTACCTAAACTCGACCGGACTGCCTGCTCCGGCGAGCAAAAGGAATTGCTTGAAAAATGACCAGCTGCTTTTTAATATTGAGCGTATTTTTTCTGGCCACGTTGTCATAGAGCTCCGGCAATTTAATCCATCACGCGGTGTTGCGCACCACCGTCGGACTCAATAAATTCTATATTATCGCAGACGATTCTGCTTTTATTGTTATTCCCGCCGGTCAGAGAGATTAGTTCGTGAGAAGAGGGACGAAGGTTTTTAGTTTTTTTCTACTTATCGATTCCACATTGTTACTACACTCTACATTATTATCGTTTAGTTTTGTCTCGTCCGTTAATCACCACACTTCACACTAATATTATAAAGGCGAAAGTTTGTGTGCGTGTTTATATGTATGTGTGTATGTTTGTTGTTTCTTCACGCTCAAACGGCTGAATAGATTTGGATGAAATTAGTTACCAAGAGTTTATACACTGGATTAACATATAGGCTGCATTTTATCTCGGAAAAGTGAAATTATCGCGTGGGATGAGCAAATAATTAAAATACTTTTTATCCGCGGGTGAAACCGTGGGGCGCAACTAGTAATTCCATAATTAAAAGGCCTCATAAAAAATATTTTAAGCAAACAATTATGTAGACCATAGTGTATCAGTTAGTCTTGATTTAATTTAATTAATGATAAATAGAGTATTTATTACCTTCTCTAAAATATTAAAACAGGAAGTCTATTGGTCAGCTGACACCTGAAGGCTGGCAAGGCTCAGCAATAAAGATTGACGGGCTGATCACAAGGGACGCTGCAAAATGTCAATCTCTCATTCTCGATCTTAGTCCCGTCCAGAGGGAATGCATCGGAGCCTCCATCCGCATCTGCTACTAGGACGTGAGCTTCATCTGTTAAATGCATATAGTTAGGGCTGCCTTTATACTAACAGATATTGAAATTATAGAGTATATCGTAGAGAAAATAAGGTGTTACTTATTTCTAAATAAAATAACTTGTAATAAAATTATGAAACGTCATGCATCACCCAAAATAGTTTTATCTAAAATTAATACACAAGACATACACGGTTTTCATTCGTAAATATAGATTTCAGATTTCATTTTATTTGATTTTAGATTTCATTTAGATCAAAACGCTGCACAAATATATATTTGTGCAGCGCTTTGATGTTCAAATACATAATTACAACTCTATACATAATTACGGGCTTATTAATTTACTGTTATCATATCGCTGTGTGTTTATATAAAATTACGGAAGTCTAAAACACCGTTTCATTTTTATAACAAAAGAATTTAATAAGATTAAGGACACATATTTAAATTCATAATGATCGATTAGAAATCAACCAGCGGCAAACATCAAGGGCCATTGAGCATTACAACTTTATCGTCTAATAGTGATGTACACATCATCGGACGCTAGGATCATTTTATTTCGAGCGCAGTACCCCTGACATCGCACGAACCATGCAGGTGTCGCACGCGACCCGCACGAGGCCCGCACGCGGCCCGCACGCGTTCAATCCACTTCTGATTAGACACACTTGCCACAAATGTTTGTCGCTCGGTGCCTTCCAATAGGAAACAAAGACAACCATTGTACGCCTCAACGATGGCATTTGCGAAACCATCATATTGTTATTAGGGAGATTGTGTTACGCGAGAGTTTGTGTTGTTTTTGGACAGATTTATTTGATGTTAGTGTTAAGTGGGAAATAATAATGATAGGCAGAGTAACTAATAGTAATAACGTAATATGAACAGAATATAGTTAAGTTATTATTACTAGATATTGTTTTAGATTAGTTTTATAGGTCTAGTTTAGTTTTTTTTTTACTTGTAAAAGTACTAAAAATAGCCTATTTGCAATGTTTAAAGAATATTTAACATTCGCAAAACATATTGATTATTTATTTCACAGTCAAATTGTTCCCGTCGCTGTGATCATCAAAACGTCAAATTCTCTATTTGTTGTAAACTATAGACGCCTCGTGGTTTCGGAAAAATGTACCCGTTCTCCAAAAAAGCTTTTAATTTTCTGGGATAGAAATATATCTTATATTGAGCCCGTTAATATAATCCGTATACAAACATTTAAACCAGTTGAGCCGTTTTAGCTTGAAAGCATTGAAAGCTAAACCAAAAAATTATAAATAACAAGAAATTTCACTTTTATTTAAGATAATTAAAAAACGAACATAACTGTTTTAAATCTTTCATGCTAATATCACAATAGAACAAGATAACTTAACAATTTACAGGAGCCCAATTGTATTGATCCAATTAGATTGTAAATGAAACTATGGCATTAAAGTAATGGAACGGTTAAGCTAACCCGCGGTTAATTGCGCTGGTTGCCGCCTGCCGCGATAAAGCCGGCTCAAGTAATCACTTAGCGCAGGCCTGTCTAGTGATTCAGACGATTATCGACATGAAGTAACGCTTCACTTTGGTGTATTTGGAATCTGTTTACAAATATCTGCTTATTTCAATAATACTTTTAATAAAGTGTTTTGTTATGGGTTAAGATAATATAATAATAACGCCCAAAGATCACATACATAGATCCTGGACCCTTACTAGTATTCCTTGTGTCTGTCAAACAGTCTGTGTGTCTAGGGACCCAGGAACTACGAGGACCATGGTCCCACAAAACCTAGACTCAGGACAAGTATTTGCGCTATATTTTCTGTGCACAAGTACCTATCCTGCCACGGGAATCGAACCTGCCGCCTCTGGATTATGAGCCGATCTGCTCAACCACCACACCACAGAAGCCTTCAAAGATGTCATGAATATTAGTGGCGTAGATATATAGCAAGCGCTAAAAGGCTATATAGCTATATAGGCAGTGTTAATATATTACAATATTGTACGAACGTGTGATATTTTAGACAAATACGATTACTCAAATATGTGGCTTTTGTAACAGCTAGCAATCGCAATCGCAAACTGTGGAATTTGAACACTTCATGGAGGCCTATTAAATAAATGAATTAAATAGATATGTGTGGACATTTCACACAACGCCATCTAGTCTCAACATAAGCAAAGCTTGTACTATGGAAACCAGATAACTGATACAATAAAATACTTATATACATTTTGTTAAACGTTTTTTGTTTGGATGTGAGTTTGTGTGCCTGGTGATTTGACAAATGGCTGAGACAATTTCAATAAAGTTTGCACACATTAACTACCGAGACCAAAATAGGATACTTCTATTCATTAAAAATACGAAAAGTTTTGCTAGAAACCAGGTAAAATGAGCGTGAAACCGTACTTTTAATAGTAGAAAATATAAGCCCATGTAAATATTCTGAAATAAACGTCTATATCTAGAATATCATATTCCCATGTCACTCAAAAACTTCTGTAATCGTGCGAAAGCATCATCGAGATGATAATCGAGCGAGGCGAATTATCAGATGTACTCGTGTCGTGGGACAGGCGGGACAACAGGACACGGTGCGCGGGCGCAATCGGACGACCTACCCTTTATACAAGTGGGACATATACTCAATACATTTACAGAACAGTATGGGCTCTGATGACAAAATATAACTTAATTTTTTTATGCCACGCTTAGACTTATTTGTGACTTCTCATTTATTGTAATATGCCAATGTTTTGCCAAGGTTCAGCTCATAGGATGATTACAACATTTACTAAGATATATATAATACTAGTTGCGCCCCGTGGTTTCACCCGCGGATAAAAGGTACTTTAATTATTTGCTCATCCCACGGGAAAATTCACTTTCCAGGATAAAATGTAGCCTATATGTACTGGATTAACAAATCCAGTGTATAAGCTATCTTGGTCCCGAATTTCATCCAAATCCATTCAGCCGTTTGAACGTGAAGGAGTAACAATACACATACACACATACACACCTACAAACTTTCGCCTTTATAATATTAGTGTGAAGTGTGATGTGATAAGATAATTTACTAAAGATGCTGGAAAAGTGTTGTGTAACGCGTATATTTCTTGTCGAGACATAAATTAATTTCATCTTGTCGAGCAATAAATTGATTCCATAAATTAATTTGCATACATTTTACCAATACTTATTAGTTCATAGCGAGGTAAGAAGAAGTAGGGGTTCCTTTTTTTGTAGCTTAGCGTCCTTAAGTGATCGGCTAAGCCGTTGGTTCCATTGTAACACATAAGTCGTGACGCCATATCGACTTTAGGTGTCCTAAAAACTGTAGCGCCAGAGCTGACCTCGCCTACACAAGAAGAACGAGAACCGGAATTAAACGATATTGTCATTTGTTTTTAGCCAGCCGCTTAACTGGAAAATCAACCATTTTAAAAGTCAGCGTACCCTTACTGTTGTATGGTGGTAATCTTGGCCTTCCCACGGATATGCATATCACGATACAATATATCGAATGTCACGCCCATCGATTGAATAAAGCGTGCGATCAGAATTTGGGAATTAAGTTGTTAATCTGTCAAAAACTAAACTTTTCCTTGTAACTTTTTATAGATTTTTGATTTATAGCAGATTGGTTTGCTATAAACTACCCCACCCGTAAACAACTACGTAACTCGGTGGTTAAAAAATGTGAAGAATGAATTTAACAAAATGAATGAATATATCCAAAAGTTAAAGATATGCATAATTTTAGACTTGTCTATATTTCATTGTTACGGATTTTGACAATCATGCTTAGTATACTTTCTAATATAAAATATTAATTTTCGTTAACACACCATTCTTCTTCTTTATTCACCGTTAAGAAGCGCGCAAATCCGAGCAGGCACTTAAACCGATTAAAAAGTCACTCGTAGTGGCGTAGAGGAGCTACGGAGGGTGTAGCTAATGCTACGATTCACTAGCGTAGAGGCAGTTACGGAATTGTTTTTGTATTTGGGGGTTCAAACTATATTACCTAGCATCAGTTATTCCTCCGGTGAAATTTTTTAGTGTAAGTTCACGTCTTCAACCTATTATTTTTTATTTTTTATTTTATTGAGAGTAAGATAATAAATTGTTAGACAGGAACTGTGCCTAAATCTTTTTTTAAAGTAAAGTACCCATTTATCAATGGGTGGTCTAATCAATAACCTATTCCAGATAATACGATATAAGAACAGAAGCTTGTTCTAATAATTAAATGCCTGCGGTTCTTAACAAGATAATGTTTTTCTTTAATAAAAATTAAGTAATTAACGATACCATAACATTTACAAAAGAAGTTTTCTACTTTTTTTAATAAAAAAAACAATGAACCTTTTTATGATCGTGAGAAAACTACCCCACTCGCGGTTCTCACATAAACAAATCTCTGAGGTTAGCACAATTACCGCACACACAATTATCCTAGCGAAACCCGGCTTAGTAGGTTACGAATGTATATGTCTCTCCCTTGCTCTCCTACAAAGCTAGAGTACATCCATCCCTTTTACGTGTGAGCAAGTGCAGCGAAATTATTTTTCATTTAACGCGTCGCGTCGTATGTCCCTAGAGATGTCGCGGGATCAAGTGTGACTATCGTCCCCGTAGGACTCGAGGACAATAAAAATGTGAGAACATTGCTTTGGCTAGTTTGTGATGGGTGCACGGTCTTGGGATTTGTAATGTGGGAGTTCCCATCCTATTTTATGACCATGAGATATTTCAATGATGTTTAGGTTGTTATACTATAGGGAAAATGAATGGGGAGACAGCTCCATGGGAAGTCATATTTTTATTTATTTATAATAATTTATCGATATTTTTAGTGTAGATACTCACACACGTGAGTGACTAACAATTTCTTTAATAACCATGTGTATCTGCAGATGCGTTTGTATTTGAACTAGGTCTGAGGATTTTTAACCACTCTCAAACCTCCTTGCGATAAAAAAGCAAATGGTTGTAATCATGACCCACAGATTAAAGAAAGAACAATTGACTATGTAGTTACAAAACATTGCAAAAATGTTGCAAATAGAAACATTAAATGAATCTACATGATCTATATTTTAAAACAATCTCACTAACGACAACCAATTGTAGGTCCTCAAAATATACATCTTTTAAAACTAAATCATATGAGTAACGATAGATTATAAGTGACATAGTTCTAATTATCTAATTAGAACGGCGGCCCGGGTCATATTTCCGGCGAAATATGACCCGGGCGTGTTCAAGAGAAGAGTGAATAGGTATTTACTTGGCTAGCGTGCTACACATTAGATCGCATCGTTACTTCCCATCAGGTTAGAGCGTGGTCAAATGCTAGACAAGTTTGAAGTAAATAAAATAAATAAAAAACTACAACATACTCTGTGTTTTACAGTTCACTCCTTTATAAGACCGTGCCACATCACACCTACTAACTCTATTTAAACAAATAGATATTCCATAGCAGTGAGTACAAGACAATGCTCCAATACCAGTTTATTTGATCTCTAAATCATATCCGACCCTCGTGTGCCATCGGTTATGGTGTCCATATATCGGTGCCGGCTGATAGTTTGTGACGGCGTGCCTCTGCCTCTCGCCGAACTTGCTACAAATGGGCTAAAGATGAACTTGCTCTCGTATTAAAAGATCTTATATATATTTTTTTGTTTTTGAAATTGGAAAATCATGGTAGCTATAGAAATCGCGAAAAAACGCTGTATAAATAAATTTGGTTTAGGTTTTGGCGGGAAAGCGAAATAGATTGTGTCGCCGTTTCGATCGTTGTATTATTTTCCAAAACTTGTGTTATTTTCAGTGTTAGTGCTTAAAATTGGTGGCATTCTATTCGTTAAGTGCTGGATTATAGGCGTGAGTGTGGGAAAGTGGTATAATGATGGTGAAACGTTTCTTTCGTGTTGTTTCCAAAACTCCATAGAAGCTTCAAGTAAAGTTGCCACCACTTTACTAAGAGTAAAAAGCTGGCATTTAAGACAAAAAATATTATCAAATAACAAATGATTAAAAAATAACAAAGTATACTTAATCACAAAATTTATTAGCACCCAAGTGCCGAACGCCCCACATTCGTTCCAAAAATCACAAATGCCCTCCGCTCACGAGCCATTTACCGATTGCAAGCCAGCAAGCTATTGTCTGCGAGTTAAATACACTTTATTTTCATCTCTGGTCTCCGTGTGACATTTGTCATGGACATCGGCCTCGTCTATGTGCACTCGGCTTGTTTTATTGACTAGACATGTTGACAGTGTACTATTATAATGTTTGTGACAAGTGTTTGAGGAATACGATAACTTTTGTGAAAATAATTATAAACCTATTATACTATTTACATTCGTATCTAATTTTTCTTACAGAAATAAATACGGAAGATTTTGAATTTTGTAGAAACTAAACAAAACGAAGTGGTAACAGAGAAGTTTTTAATGTATCAAAAAAGTTAAAAATATTATACAATTGTAAAATTCAATTTGATGTAACTTTAACTTTGTGGCCAAAGTTAAATTTGTCTAAAATAATATTACTACATTTTTTTATACATTGGTAAAACTCAAAATAAATATTTGTAAATTTGTTTTTCGTAATCACTTCACCACCACCTGAATGACAATTGAATTCTTTAGGTTAACTATGGAGCACTAACATAAAAAGAACCATTAAGTTGGCTACAATTTAAATACAAAATGTGTATATAGTGCTTTACCTATAATAATATGTAAAGCACAATGCTCACTTCTGGACTTCCACTTAACACTAATTCCTAGAACACCTGTACATTAAATATATATACTATATAATAATATTATAAACGTGAAAGTTCCGTATGTATGGATGTTTGTTACCCTTTCACGCTCAAACTGGATGGATTTTGATGAAATTTGGAATATAGATAGCTTATATACTGTATTAACACATAGGCCATTTTTATCCATTTTTTATCCATGGGTGAAACCGCGGGGCGTAGCAAGTAGTAAATATGCGAGACATCATCTATTTTATGCTAGCGACTAATTAATAAAAACATCAAGATAAGAGAAATAAAACAAAGTTGTACCGTTACTGTGTACCATTTTGCGATGCCCGTGCGCCCAAACATCTGCCGATCTTTATCAGCTATACGCGCGTGCTACCTACCAAGGCTACCTACTGATTACATCGTTGTCCCACGAATGCATTACCGACAGGATTATCTGGTAATTTTATATTGGCAACGCGCTTATTGGAAAAATGGTAAATTGTAGGAAAATAAGTCGTCATGAGACGTTAGGTAACTCATGAACACCTTGTAGATTGTATAACTAGTAATGGATATTTATGTATTACCATTAATTATACCGAGGAATAAATGTAGTAAAAGCCAACCACAAAATTTGCTGAACCAAGCTTTTAATAGTTATCTTAAACTACATTCTTTGTAAATTGTTGTGAGTGTCAAAATTAAGTACTTTTGTATTCAGCTGGTTTACTAGAATATAATATTACAATACAAGATACTTTTTTATTATAAGCTTATCTTAGTAGTTATACTCTAAAATGTTTTGTCAACTTCTCGCTGACGAGACATACTACACGTGAAAGCGAGACAGAATATTTTATAGAATATACGAGTAGGTCTGGTATTACAGTTTATGGACCGATTGTAAATAAAAATAAGAGGTAATTTAAGTCACATTTTTTGTAAAGTAACTTAAATTACAAGAATAAAATGTAATAGTTAGACTGGCCCGATAGCTCAGTTGGTAGTAGCCCTGCCTTCCGAACTGTGGGTCGTGGGTTCGATTCCCACTCAGGACAAACATTTGTGTGATGAACATAGGTGTTTGTTCTGTGTCTGGGTGTCATATTGTATTCTATGTATGTATTTACAAACAAAAAAGTATCTAAGTATTGTATCAGTTATCTGGTTCCCATAGTATGAGCTTTGCTTAGTTTGGGGCTAGATGGCGTTTAAAAAAAATAGTTTAGTTTTAAATGTTACTATTGCTAAAATCATCAAATTTGATAGGTTGAATAAGAACATCTGCCGATCGGTTATTTGTCGTGGCGCGTGCCACCTACTGATTAGATCATTGTCCCGTGGAAGCACCCCATCAGCCTGTACCTTTAACAATGTTCCAAATTCAAAACGTTTAAGTGCATCACGGTGATTCGTCAATATCTCGATACTTCTATTTTTAATTGAAAATTAGGGCTGTGCATTTAGGGAAGTGCCATGAAGATCGATTAGTAGTGATTAATCGGTTAGATGTTAACTTGCGTTATTTATGAGGTTTAACTTTTGCTAATATTATTTTTATCATTTCATACGTTGATACAATTTTATAGATATTATAAGAATCAAATAATAAACCCGCTCAATCACACTCATATTATAAAGGCTTGTATGTGTGTTTGTGTGTATGTGTGTATGTTTGTTACTCCTTCACGCTCGGACGCCTGAATGGAATTGGATGAAATTCGGTACCAAGATAGCTTATACACTGGATTAACATATAGGCTATATTTTATCCAGGAAAAATGAAATTTTCCCGTGGGATGAGCAAATAATTAAAATACTTTTTATCCGCAGGTAAAACCACGGGGCGCAACTAGTTATTAATATATCTGATTAAATATAGGTTGTTTGACAGATTTGAATAAAATAGTCAAAATTTTCTGAATATAAAACATGTATCTTTGCATCTGACATAAATAACATGATGTTATTTTCTAGTTTTCTAATACTGGCATTGGCATAAAATATTACTTCTCTATTTTTAAAGCGTGTATTAGAGCTAATTTATATAAAGAGGTTAATAAACCCTTGAGTGTAAGATTGATCTACGTGTCTAAATGATAAACCTGCCTCTAGAAATCTTTATGCCAGAAATATTTGTGTCGTCATCCCTGAATACTTTTAGAGAGAGAAAGAGTGTGATTCACCTCGTGACCAAGGGAGTGTTGGTGGATTACACAATACGTTCTCAACTATTGTGATTCTTGAATCCGGTTTCCTCAAATTTTCCTTCAACGTTGTAAGAGCGAATGGAAATTACGCACATAATAATAATCATAATAAATGATAATCCCAACGATCACATACAAAAATCCTGGACCTTAACTAAGATTCTCTGTATCTAAGGACTTTAGTCCCACAACACTGAGACACAGAACAAATATTTGCACTTTTTTTCTGTGCAGAAATACTTGTTCTGCCGCGGGAATCGAACCCAACGCCTCCGGGCTATGAGCTGACCTGATCAACCACCATACCGCAGTATACCGCAGTATAACACACATAACTTCAAAAGTAATTGGTTCAGGGCTGAGCGGGACTCAAACCAGTGTGCGTCGATTTGCAAGTGGCACGGACTATCGTTGAGCCACACTCGCTCTATTTCACAAGTTCATAATTGCGATATTGTTTATTTAACTATTTCAAAAAATCAGTTAGTTCTGCAAATAGCAATCCCAAAGAAACAACATTATTTTCTCCTTGGTTAAATCATAACATCTATCAATCTTCGACCTAATGATTTTACCCGTCACTTTTCCAAAGCTAGTATATCAAATAGTCATTTATTTAAAATGAGTTAATATTTTTAGCTGAAGTGAATGTTTTTAGCTCGAGTTAATGTTTTCGCTGGGGTTAATAGTGCAGGCGTTAGTTTATTTATGAAAGAAGAAATGGGGTTTGGGGTAATGTAGCGTGGATTACCGCCATGGACACATCTGTCGGTTACATTTTGCAATATGAATATCATGACGCTACGATATTCATTAATCTTTTAAATGTTTAGCCGTCTCGTTATTAAGTTACTTATGTATTCTAATCTGTAATATTATACTACCATCATACCTTATTGAGTGCTTGTACTGAAGCAATATGGCTCTGAACGTGCAAATGTTTATAGATCTTTGTATTAGGGATTATTATACAATCACATATCTACAATTGGCAAGAGATATTTGGGTGCAAAAATTATGAATATGATTGGTAGGATGGTAGGTACGTTAATCCTTATTGTAAAAAGGTTTCAGTTAGACTCAGTTTATGGGTTCACGTGGATTGGTTACACTAAAGAGCCGATATGTGATTAAGTTTTTTACTGGGTCTTTCCTAATGCTGCGCAACGAATGTGTGGCTTGGCATGAATGGCTTATCAGTTTATTGAAATATAATATTGTAACGGATATTTTTTATAACACTTTTACATATACCTGCAACATTAATTGCCCCTATATAGATAATCTTATTGTTTGGTTTTAGCGGAAGTACACTAGATATTCTTGTTTCATTTTGTATTCAATCTATGATACTTTTTGTCCCTCGGAAACACGTGCGGATTTTGGATAAAACCGAGAGGCACTTCTAGTAAAACATTTTTGGTTTTGCAAAACTTATCTGTCGTATCACGATAATGATTAAATAAACTAATGAATACAAAATGAATGTGCCGCTTCAATCAAATAAGATGAGTTGCGTCAACGCACCTGTCACTACTAAACGCCGTCGAATAGCCGACATACGCGCTGAATAAACGATGCATTCATCTCTTTATTATGATGTGTTAATCCCGGATTATCATCAAATGTTAACACATGTTACCAGTTACTAAAAAAAGAACAAACAATTCTAAAATGGCATTACAACAACGCTGCTAATAAATGAAATGGACTCTACTACGCTCGAAATAGAGTTTCGATTCGTAGTGCTAGGGTAGGTGATAGAATTGGCCCGATGATCGAGGGTAGCTAATATTATTCCGGGGCGTTCAGTGTTGCCTTTTCATCCGCTAAGTATAAACAGGGGGGTGTGTTCGATGTTTGAGCTCGACCGCCGCGGCGATTGATTTACTTTCTATTACGTACCGATACGATGCCAGTTAGGAAATTATTTTTTGTTTTGCGGAGTTGTTTTTTTTCTGTAATGTAATATGCTTGTGATGACGTAAATAATTTGTATGCGGCGTATTTAGTATGTATAATTTGTATGCATCAATTTTGGTAATAGAGGCACCACGAAGTTTACCAAACTCAAAAAATTATATTTCTTTAATTTCAGAGCAATAAATCCTTCAGTTATTACTGACAGCTTATTTCAGCCTATTTTCATGCGGCAATTCATTTTACTGCGATAAAAAGGACCTTATGTCAATTTTGGTAGTACTATCTAATCTGCTGACATTCTGTCACAGCGAGGTAAATGAAATAACTACAATTCTGAGAATAATATTATAGAAACTGACGTGAGTAGTACTCATAACTACAACTATTACACGGCTAACACTCACGAGATACAGTCGAATAACTCGACCGGTGTTCGGGCAATAAAGATGCCCCTCCTCAAGGAGTACGCGCGGCGGCGGTGGTGGCGGCTCGGCCGTTAGCCGTGTAATAGTTGTAATTCTGAGAATTATAACAAAATATATGTAATGTCTAAATAAAAATACATGATAATAATATTAATAATAATAAACCTGTAATACGCCAGGAGAGATCAAAAGCAGCATAGCAAAGGCCAACGCAGCTCGAGCGGGGCGACGGCTACAGCCAATATTTGCGCACCCTGCCCCTGCTAATGAACACAATTAGATCATTCCACGCGGCCTCACGTTTTTCATACGCCACGGGAGCGCCCTCTGACGTGTCAAATGCCTTCTCGACATCGCCGACGGTGGTACATAATGCGGACGCAAACATCACTCATGCAAACAGTCCTCTCTGACGGTCGACAGTTCTGTGGCTTTCCTCCAAGTTGTGTGGTCTTACCTTGTAGCTAATTTGATAAAGGGCGACAACTGAAGCGTATTTTATTAGTAAAAGTACCTAAGCAAACTTTGCCGTATTGACATGCATGCTGACATGAGCGCGTTTTTGAAGACAAGTAGCTGTCACATTATTTTGAGCTGCCAAAACTGTTTATTGCCCGTGATATTAATGGTTGTTCTACCAGTTGTAACACAGGCACATTGTATTTTTGCCTACTACCAACCGGCTCAGTAGTAACTAGGGATTTTTTACAGGTGGTATTACCATTTTATAAAACCAGGTACTTACTTCAAATACGTTAAAAGAAACAGCTAAAACAAGGACCTAGGCGCAAAGTAAAAAACTTTTGTATCAGAATGACATTACATTTACATTACAGTATATTTTAAAGCACACGACTTCAAGTGACTATTTAAAGTATTCTATTGTCGTTCCTCAAGATTCAAACTGTCGTTGTACCGAATTTCATCTACAGACACACCGAATTTGAAATTAATAAGGAAGGATGAATATTAGCAAAAAACGATAGTAAAACTCGTAGCCTCTCCTAGCCGTATTCGAAAATGCAACTCTTGATTCAGTCGGCACGTTCATTAGAAAATCAAAACGGAACTGTGGACGCGAGTTCCCGGAGACAGTTCTGGAGTTGGAACTTTCGAACTGTTGACGTGCACCCGAATACATTAGCCCCTGTTGTTAGTGTTTGCCGCCACATGGCATGCCTCTGTTTATTTTAATACTCAACCATTGTTGCCCGCCACTGTTTGCCGAGGGACTCTGTTAAACTGCCATATGGGTCTGAGTGAGCTGTGCAAAACGCTAAACAAATGTTAAGCAACGGAGTTTGCGACGGACGGATGGATAATTGTTTAAGAAAACAATTATTCTAAACACGTAATCCTCAAAACAAAGTTATGTTCTAAATCTGCGCTTAGAACTTTAGGCGATGTCGTGTATTTATATTTTATTGTTATATATACAACAATATTTTTTTATATAAGCTTAATGACGTGGTGAGCTAGACGTTTGCCTGGCGTTATGCTTCACGGCTTAATTTTGTTATACATTAAATTTTGACCTGGTATTATCAAAGTAAATTAAGTATATACAAACATTAATCGGTAGCGGAGATTTTCAAATTACGAGATATTATGATTATTCGATCTACTTCCATTTAATCTGTAGTTAATTATCTTCCAGAGATGCCATCTGCAGGGCGCGTGTTTCACATTTAATTACATTTACCGATGCAGCGACTGGGGCGCCCTCTGCAAACCAATCGGTTCATTTGCAAAGTCCATTTCGATGCTGCGTCAATTGTTCCGACCCCGCTCTTAATTGCCCGCCCATTATTTATTATTGTCATTTCTGTATACATTTCCTCTGTTTATCGAACGCCATTAATTTACGATCCTACTAAACTTTTATGGTAATTAAGATCGGATAGTGTATTCTCGCAAAAAGCGAGTCTCGTCTCGCAACCGGGATAAACAACTGGGAAATTTGAGGGAGTATTTACATCAGAGGCACGCATCGCATTCGATAAACATCGCAACGAATTCTTACAAACACATCGGCGGACGTTTATTTGCCTCGGGCTCACGCTCCGGTTCACTCCGACTTCACATTCCGCTCGGCATGGTATCGGTACTCATTTGTATTGGCGGCGGATTTTGTATTATTTGTGGGTTTACGGTTGCCGCATACGTTGTGGGTGCTTTGATTTTTCCAATTCGGAAATAATGCGGAATGCGCGGAGCCCGGGGCGATCTCCTCGGGCCTTCAGCCCGTGCCGGCGCCAATCAACTGAGCCGGTGTGTTCGTTAGTCGCCGGCGCCCGATGCTCGCTTGGTTAACCAGGGCACGTATCTACGTGGGACCTTTCCACTCGGCAGCACTGATTTTCTCCAATGAAATAATAAATTTCAGTAATCTTCACGTTCTTTTACCGTATAGAACAAATCTTTCAAAAATATACACACGTGAATTTAATATGCTTTCTTTTTTAGTTGGTTTTCCATAACTGTCAACATTGTGTCGGCTTGAAACTTGACATAAATCACAATAACATTACGTTAGCTGTAATAGCAACTGGCATTTAGAAGCACTTATGTACCTAGGTGTTTTGGAACGAAGAAGCGATGCAAAACAAGAAACTACTTATTACTGGAGCAAGGACGTCTTGCCACTTATCATAACTAGCATACCAATAATTAGGTATTCGTCCATGTATAAAGATGATGTATGACGCGGAAACGCCAAATATGAACTGCCAGGTGCAGCTGCGCCTTGCAGCTCATACCACTAATGACGGCCTGCACTCAGACAAAAGTAGCATCAATATATCTTCCTTTCAATGTCAATGGACACACATGTTCGTGTTTTAATCATTGCACAAATTATTGCGGATACTGGCATAGTTGTGTGAAATAAGTCACACTTATTTCTGGATTGCATCAGAAACATTGTGACCGACGCCATTTCAATGTGACGTAGCAATAAAGCTTTCGAACATGTTCTAGAATAACTCAGGTCATTAACGTTTATCACAATCGCTGCCAAGGATATAGTCTCTACGTAGTGGCCCGAAGGAATTACCATAATTACCTACTCTAAACATTTTTTTAAATGATTTTTGGTGCTATTTATTGATTATGGGTAACTTTACAGTAGGTATTGGCAGTGATTGCGTGTACCAAATTTTACAAACGAAGAAATATGTACGTCGATGAGCAAACATCATCAGCGCACTGCGATGAACAAACAGGACGTGCGTGTGATTGTGCGCGACCTGCTCGGCTCGATCGAGCGTCGACGGACCATTTTTTGTTCACGACCGTGCCCAATCAGTGCCAGTGGCAGTTGCAATTATCTCTCGCAGCAAATCGAATTATGATCAATTCGGATTTGCTCGCATACGAACGAATATAAAACGGTTTACATTAAAATTTGGCGTGCGATGCACGGGATGCGTTCCCATTAGTCGGGTCGAGCGCTTTGTTGGTTCATCGAGCCCGCGTCCGTT
The DNA here is from genome assembly GCA_905220475.3 of Ennomos fuscantarius. Lineage (NCBI taxonomy): Eukaryota > Metazoa > Arthropoda > Insecta > Lepidoptera > Geometridae > Ennomos > Ennomos fuscantarius. The sequence goes on from HG992029.1 coordinate 8,795,488, forward strand.
CGACGTTTTCATTATCTTTTTTAACTCGAATATTAGATTTTGTTTATCTTTTGTTTGTTTTTGTGATGCAATTTACAGGTTACAATTATTGTTTCATTTATGGTTTCAGGTATGGTTCCAAAACCGGCGGGCAAAGTTTCGCAAGCAAGAGAGGCTGGCTCAGCAGAAAGCGGGCGAGGCGCCGGTGAAGGCGGAGGGCGGCAAGCGCGACAAGCCCGCGTCACCCGCCGCCTCACCGCATCCGCCACCGGCGCCCGCGCCGCAACCGGCGCACCACGCTCTGCCGCACCTTTCCCCGCCTGACCTTAAGCCTATCACTTCTGCAGGTGAATATCGTGACCTGAGATATTTCTGTAAGTCCATTACAACTATTTCTACTCCAATATTATCGTATTATCATTTTAATTACTATAAGAACGTTGCCTACAATATACCTACCATACTATAATACCTACGTATAAATCAAATTTTCATAAGTATTTATGGTCATATAAGTCATATTTATCGTCTATAATTGTATTCATTTAAATAGTTTCGGTAGTTAATAAATAATGACGACACAAAGACACGACGACACGTTAACTTAGGAAAAAAACATAAATAGGTATGAGCTTAAATACCTACCTATACTATACTATATTCCAAAAAGTAGTAGGAACCTAAACTAAGCCAACAGGTTGCTGTTTAGAGTTATAAAAACCCAGTGAAATATGTAAACAAAATCTAATCAAATTTAACTAAATTAAGCGGTAGCGTGTTAAAATTTCGCAATTGAAAATAGAAATTAATAACATATTGTTTTATTCATTTCTATTTTCAATTGCAAAACGAGCTTTTAGCGATGGGCGCCCACTGCAATTCAACAATAAAATAAATTGCATCATTTAACACTTTTAGCAGACGTTTACAATCTGGCGCGAGATGCAAAGTGGTAAAAATTTTGTAACACTTTGATTTCGTTACAAAATAGTTTATTTTGAAATTAATATTTGGCAGCTTGGTCATAAACAATGAAAAATTACTTCTATTTTTTAACCGACTATATTATGAAAATGTTCAGAGTAAGCCTACGCCTTTAACACTAATTACTGACAAGACCATAATTAATGACTTGCAATTTATATTTGAACGTTTGACAATTATCAGCTAAATATATTTAACTTCTTAGAAAACGGACAACGAATATCATTTTCGAGGAGTTAAAAAAATGCGTCAACCAAAAGAAAAACACTCAACAAAGGTATCAATTACCCGAGCTTTCAAAAATAGAGTGTTGCATCGTAAATTTGTAATTGAAAAGCTTTTGTAGTATTTTCATCCACGTTGTGATGTCATGAGATAATTTTAAGAGTCATATGCTAGCAATGCTACATCGATTGACGGAATCAGCAATCTGAGGAGTGAGTCATACACTCTGACCAATGGGAGAGTGTTATCGCGCTATTTCAGGCGCGTGATGCGTGGGCGAGTACAACAAGGCTCTTTTAGACGATATAATGGTATTTTTATTATTAGTACCATCATAAATAGATGTTGACGCTGCAGTACATAAATAAAAGTGTGGTAACTTTGCGTCGAAAAGCTCTACGTACATCTACAAAAAAAGAAATTTCTTAATGTTTATAAGGGATATAAGTGTCTATATAATAATGTAGTTATGCGAAAGTTTGTTACCACGATAAGTTTACGCGTGGTTTTTAGTAAAATTTGGTGCGTAAGAGTACACATATAAGATACTTTTTCACTACAGCAGCTCGAACAAGCAGCTTTTGCCGCGAGGAAATACTAAGCAAAATTTAATTTTCTCTGATGGCGGGATATTGTTCGAATTTTAAACGTAGTAAATTGCAATTACTCGTTTCAGGTTAATAAAATACAATAAAATTCCTGAAGATATTTAGTACCTTTGTTGAAATTAGGCATACAATTATAGTTTTATAACATAAACAATGGAGAAAAATCTAAAAACCACGATTTTATTGAAAATTTATAATAAGAATTAAGTGAAAGTATCGGAAGCCAAAATTATGGCTAGAGTAGTTTTCGCAAAACTAGTTATGAAAAAAAAACTCATGTCTGTTGGGATATTTATTATATTACGGGTAGCTACACACTGAAGGTTTAAAGATAATACCCAAACCTTCAGGACAAGAGTTTCACGCCTTTTCAGCCTTCTTAATTTTAAAGTAATGTCGTCGCCTTAAGCGATAAAACTGCCCATTGTGACACTTTTTTAAAAGTTCGTGTTTGTCAATTGTTGGTGTAATGTGGTGTTTCAATGAAGAGTTTTATTTATCTACTACAACTACTTTTAATGAATAGCAACAAATAGTCTAAGCATTAGACGCGGCGCGAAACTATGTGATATGATTACTTACACATCTTTTACAGTCTTGGTATATATTTTCTTGTCAGCCTGTCAGTAGTTAACATAAGGTTTATATTACAGTGTTAACATAAACAGTTTTGACGTGAAAGACTGAAACCGTGACTTACCCAAGCATATGGAAAAGAGTTGAGAGAGTAATTTGGTAATTTGTCTACGTTTTTGGGAGCATGTCAGTTCGTACTCATATAGACAGTAGTTGAGGTTGCGCACAGAGCCTCGGGGCTCACCAGCTAATGGCTCGCGGTAGTATTAATCACATTACCGCCCGCCACCGGCACCGCCACCCGCCAGATTTTCACTTCGGCTCATTTGCGCTAATTCCGCGCGCGATTGTCACTCAGGCTTGAATAAACAACGGAGCCGCGCGGCAAGGATTAGGTGATTAGCGCTTAATTGCGTTACCACGATTATTTCGTGTACGCCCGTCGACCTGTAGTCTGATTTCGTATTCGGATTTGAATGCGAGTTTTGCTTGTTTGTCTGTGCAATTACGCTCTCGATTGTGAGACTGCACTTAATTAATATTTCTGCCGGTGTACTGACCATCAAGTTATTGTTATTCTGCCATGCATTCATACATCTTCTCTATTGCATAATTTGTTTGTGCAATCAGACAAAATAACAATGTACCACAGCAACTGATTTCAAAAATAATTTAGATTACTGATATTCTACAATGAATAATTGATTGTCAATTGTCAAATCAATTGTTTTCTTATCTTTTCAGCAAACAAGCTATGTGAAGAATTGAATGGAGTCGGAGGCGGTGGTGGCGGCGGCGTGCCTCCTGTGAGCAGTGCCGGTGGTGGCAAATGGCCGGGCGGGTGCGGCCTGCTGCGTCAGCCCTCGGGCTTCCCACTCCTCGGCGTTGCACCTCCCAACTATCTGCTCTCTGACCACCTCGGCACTCTTGCCAAGACGAACAACCATCTCTTCTAATGGGAGCGATGCCGGCCGTCTCAACGACCGGCCCATCTTGAGAGTTGGCCACACGACATATAAGAGATTAACCATTAAAGGTTAAAAGCGTATCGCTGAAAGTTTAGTTACCACTTTAGACGCGTTTGTCATCAGAGACGGTTAGCCCATGGCCAGACTCGGTGACTGCAGAACGCGGTGGCTTCACGATATCCTTCCATCATTCGTGCATTACGTGATAAGGCACCTGCCCAAAACATTCCATTAAATCATTCTAGTAAACATTCCAATGATGTAGTGTTTGACCTCAAGAACGTGCGAATTACAAGTGCCAAAATCATGTCCATTAAAGTGTTATCGCAATAATGAACTTTATAAATAAATTTTTGACATATTTATTGTAATAATTTATGTGCGTACTTCGAGGGTGTATGTATAATTAAATTAGATTATGTTTGAGTAAAAATGAAAGCTTAGGCTAATGAATTAACATGTTGTGTGATAATATATTATGTCTGTAAATACGAGTACATTCCAATACATTGTATACGTTTTATCGAAGTATACTTGTAATCTTAAACCAAAGATCAATAGTCTATACTAATATGCAATATTATTGTAACTAACAGAGAAATATTTTTAAGCTACCTACGTATAGCGTAGTGACTTAATGCATTATATATGAATAGTGAATATCTACACAATAATGTAGTAGTTTCAGTTTTTAAATTAATTTTATTTATTAAACTCTCAACTTGATCATATTGAATTAGAATAGTACGAAATGTGGACTGGTCATTGATGATCTCGGAAATTGTAAATATGTATTAAATATGAGTAAATTGTAAATACCAAATAAATTAAGTAGTGGTGTATTACCAGAGTGTATGTAAGTAATTGCAATTGGCGAATTCGTCGAGGATGTTTTAATAAAGTGAATTATAAAGTGACCAGTATTTTTTATTTCGTAACCGTTAATGCAGTAGACCAATATATAGTGATTTTGATGACGAAAGTGATATGACTGTAATCCGTGATAATAGGTGATAAGAAATAACGCTTCTGTATTGTTTGTCTAACAAAATATTTGCCTAAAGTATGGCTCCGATTTATTAGATTTTTCACTAAAGAAATGCAAAAAAAGAAAACCAAGTCTCGTCCGTATATCTCTAAATATATATAACTCAAAGGTGACTGACTGATTGACTGACTGACATTGTGATCTATCAACGCACAGCGCAGACCACCGGACGGATTGGGCTGAAATTTGGCATGCAGGTAGATGTTATGACGTAGGCATCCGCTAAGAAAGTATTTTTCGAAATTCCACCCTTAAGAGGGTGAAATGAGTGGTTGAATTATTTTCCCATAGGCCACGCCGCGGGCGAAACTGCGGGCAGAAGCTCGTCTTTGAATATAGAACTACGTTCTTTCAAAAGTCCGAAAACTTTCCATTGTCTACGCAAGAAAGAAGTAAGGTACCAGTTTAGCAGGGTTATGTCTAAGTACTTATAAAAACAATTCATAAAATATTTCAACCATTAAATTTTAATGCAAGTATAAATAAATAAAAATAAAATTAACATTTGTGGACATTTCACACAGTGCCATCAAGCCCCCAACTAAGCAAAGCTTGTACTATGAGAACCAGAAATTGATACAATACTTAAATACTTTTTGTTTGTAAATACATACATAGAATACAATATAACACACAGACACAAAACAAACATCGATGTTTATCACACAAATGTTTGCCTTGGGTGGGAATCGAACCCACAACCTGCAGATTAGAAGGCAGAGTTACTACCAACTGAGCTATCGGGCCAGTCACATTTTAATGAAAGCTCTGTCATTCTTGATTTATAGCCAATATGACCTCCTGAACGTCGTACAAGTACGAGATTTTCTGCCCTTGAAATGTCTTCAGAGATTTTTATCTCGACCTTGGCGCTGAGACTGTAGGGCCGTCGTACTCTACTCCTTGTCATCGCCACTATTTGTGGAAGCGCTATTTGAAGGTAAATATGTCTAACCACATTATTGTATACAGTTTACAAGCGATAAAAGCTTTATGATCATGTAACGAGAACGTTGTTAGATGAGGAATTTTCATTGAAGTAATGTGGTGAGAAAACATTGGTGTTAGGTTATGTTAGAGATCTTAGAGAATTTACTCATTTCATTTTGAAGCTAAAGAATTAATAAGGTTATTTTTTCCTTGTCTAATTTGTAGATAAAAAAGTAGATATTTTAGTACCAGTTTAATTATAATGTTAATAAACAGTCTGGTCATAATAACAAATTGGTTTAAAAAATGAGTACACGGTCATCTAGTTTTTTTTTTTTAATGTATAGAAATTAAAACACCTCGACAACACCGCGAGATAGAGATGCAAAAATAAACATTCCAGAGATTCTACAGTTTTCCTGTTTTCACGAGTCACCTCATTCTATGCGTTTTCAAAGAAAAATGAATTAAATTTGACAGAAATTATTTGTTTCTAAACTACGAGGCGTCAAACGCGCGTGGGTACCGGCGACAATGATAACTCAGCGGTTATTCATCTTAACGGCGCGTGCGCAGCGTGGGAGGGCGGCGTGCACGACACCTGCCTACGTAACTACGTAGCGCCTGCATCGCCCATTTAGCGCTTAAAGCCTTTTATGGCCTGTTGTGAAACTTTTCAGATTATGTGAGGAGACGAGATATACGTGGTAAATAAAAACGCTCTGTTACATAAAAATAATACTATTTATTATATGTATATATATATATATAGGTTTTAGTGATAGATTAACGGATTAAATGTAATTTTGAAATTCGAATACTCATTTTAGTGGATTTATATGATTACAATACGCATTAACTGTGTACCCGTGACTTTTGGCGGGAAAACGAAAAAGATCGTGTCACCGCATTGTATTAATTTCCAAAACTTGTGTTATTTTCAGTGTTAGTGCATAAAATTGGTGGCATTTTATTCGTTAAGTGCTGGATCACAGGCATGAGTGCGGGAAAGTGGTATAGTGATGGTGAAACGTATCTTTTCGTGTTGTTTCCAAAACTCCATAGAAGCTTCTGGTAAAGTCGCCACCACTTTACTAGGAGTATGACTTGACTAGACTAGACTATGACTTGACTGGATGACTTGGACTCTGACTTGTCTTGACTTGACATACATATATATTACTTAACTCTAAAAATTATCAATTACTTGACACTGGCTAAATACACAAAAGTGTGGAGCCATACCAAAACAAAAAAAAAAAACTGTGTACCCTTGTCTCACTTATATATTATAATTCTTGGTCTACCAGTTTTTTTTTTAATTTTGACTAAAACCCACTTATTTATGAACGTACTAGACTGCAACTATATAATATTTACATCAGAATTATATGAGCATATGAGCAAACTAGTTAATATAATATTATGTGCAACTTAACCACAGATGTTAGAAAAAATACTAAACTTTTTTATAGGACCTGTGAACTCAACCATCCCATGGTTAATAAGCCTTGTGAATCGTTTCTATTCAATAATAAACTGCTTCTATAACTTAACCTGGTTTTTATTTACTTTTTTCTTTTCTTTTACTTTTCCCCGTGGAATGGCGCCGCACGATTTGTGCATTTGCTAGCTTCATGTTCATTTTCTTATTTCTTTTACAAAACATAACATATTTTTTAGCTTCACAAAATCAGAGAGTAAGGTTTACAAAACACTGCGACTGTATTCTCAATGCTGCATATAGTATATAAATACCCTAGTACATTGAATAGTTATGATTTACTCATAAAAAAGAGTGAGTTTTGGCGGGAACGCGAAAAAGATTGCGTCACCGCATTGTATTATTTTCCAGAACTTGTGTTGTTTTCAGTATTAGTGCATAAAATTGGTGGCATTCTATTCGTTAAGTGCTGGATTACAGGCTTGCGTGTGGGAAAATGGTAAAATGATGGTGAAACGTTTCTTTTCGTGTTGCTTCCAAAACTTCATAGAAGCTTCACGTAAAGTTGCCACCGCTTTACTAAGAGTATGACTTTAACTAGACTATGACTTGACTTGATGACTTCGACTGTGACTTGACATATATATGCGTGAAATGTCATTAACTTGATAAATGATCAATTACTTGACACTGGCTAAATACACGGATGTGTGGAGCCAAAACATAATAATAATAAACATAAAAAAGAATAATTCTAAAAAACCAAACCTAACACATATATACACCAAACATGTAACTTACAAATAAGATATCTACGCTACCCCAATGCCAAATCAATAAACCGTGCTGTGCTAAATGCAACGAAATTACTTCCGGCTGTTCACCGAGAAATTAAAGTATAATTACTCTGGTAATGATTTCCTCCAGTGATTTTACAGTGCACTTGTTTTATCTACCTACACTAATGTCTAATTTACAAGAAGACATTAGAAATTCAGTTTGCTTTTGATCTTGTAACGGGTGATATCCAAAGATACTTCGCACACTTTGAATGATTACTAATGTTACACTTCAAATAAACTCAAGACTGCTTTTATGGGTTTAGTATTCCAAAACACAGATTATAAAATATGTTACATAAGTAATCGGAAGTGTAACTCCAGATGCTTGGGAACCCCTTCACAGAAATAACGTACGATTTACTTCATAAGCGTCAGTTAGTTTAACTTTTTTTAGCTTTATTGGAATGAATTTTGTAATTTTAGCCAACGATATTTAAAAAAAAATTAAAAATGTAAATCCTTTTATTTGTACTTAAGCTGACAGTCCACCTAACACATACTCGTACTTACACAACTGAACATAATAAGCTGAGACTCAGGTTCATTGACTATGTTGGTTGTAAAAGCGTTCTCTAAGGCTTTTGACCGTCTTTTGATGTGTCTTATACAGACCATATATTTTTTTAAAAATATTACAGTAAGTATTTTGTAAACTTTTAACGACCGTTAACACTGCAGGGAACAATCGTAAATTAGACATATTGGTTGTCTGGAGGACCATTGATGGTATATTCTCTAATTATATTGCATTATTGGGTATTGTAGGATTCATACCTTGTGTAGGAGGACAGTGGTGTGGTGGTTGAACAGGTCGGCTCATAACCCGGAGGCGGCGGGTTCAATTCCCGTGGCAGGACAAGTATTTATGCGAAGAAAAAAGCACAATTACTTGTTTCGAGTCTGGGTGTTGTGGGACCATGGTTCTCGTAGTGCCTGGGTCCCTAGACACACGGAATTCTAGTTATGGTCCAGGATCTATGTATGTGATCGTTGGGCGTTATTATTATTATTATTATTAACTGATTAGTTTTGAGAGCGATCTTGAGATACCTTGACTATATAATTAACAAAACTGTAAGACAAATATAATTAACAAGACTGACCCGATCGTTCGGTTGATACCCCTGCCTTCTGAGCTGTGGGTTGTCGGTTCGATTCTCACCCAGGACAAATATTTGTGTGATAAACATAGGTGTTTGTTTTGTGTCTGGGTGTTGTTATATGGTATTCTATGTATGTATTTACAAACAAGAAGTATCTAAGTATTGTATCAGATATCTGGTTCCCATCCATTCAGCATTGCTTAGTTTGTGGCTAAATGGCGCTGTGTGAAAAACTGCAGTTAATAAATTTTATAAGCCATGTTTGAACTCTTAAAAAGAAAAAATCAAATAGAGGCATGCCACAACTGAATTCTAGGAAACCAAGATTGTATTAATCCTCTTAAGATTGCCTTCAAAACTAGGATCGCTATATAGGTAAATATATATGCCCTAAATTTATATAATGTTAAAGAATACTTGAACCTCTAACACTAATTAGGGACCTATAAGCTGCGAGTGTTGTAAGTAAATAACGCGTCCTTTTTGCAGTTCACGCTGGTAAACGTATTTATATCTTATTTTATTTATTTTAACAAATATTAACTCAGCATATTTTTATTTTATCCTTGATTCCACTGTTACGTAAATAAAGGTCCATGAATGAAATAAAATCGAGTTATAAAATTAGAAAATATTTTCCGTATCATTATTTTCCTGCGTTCAGTATTTAAAGCTTCTCTATTGTTTATTATATCGAAAATAACTAATTTGTTAAAGTTTTTCCAAACCTAATCCATATTTCTTGCAAAAAGACTAATAAACACTTCAATTTTGATAACTTCGAATTTGTGAAGTTTGAGTCAGAGCTTATTTCGCCTGTACAGTCACGTAGTGCGGTGTGCGTGAGAGTTTTCCAGAAGGGCGCAGTTCTGGCCAGTCTGCGGCTCTATAAATACCTGGACTCAGTTGCAGGAGTTCAGTTCTACTCGGGATTCCACCGCGCAAGCTCCTCTCAGCCACACACACTCACACACAACCATGTCTCTGGAACGCCAAGTCCGCGCTAAGGTCAGATACATTTATTAATACATACCATAACGGTATTCATCGGTCATGTGGAAATCATTGCGGACAGTACTCACTTTTTAAAGCGTGTTTTATAAAACAAAATCGTCATAATTTTCATTAATTATCTGTATGTACAAAATAATAAATTAGTTGTTAAATCAAGTATTTTTGCTCAAAAATCAATTTTTATATAAAGCTTTTATTGAATTTGACGTAACACGTTTATTTTATTACTATTAAAAAAAAAGTTAAAAGTACGAGCGTATTATGTAAAGAACGAATATTGGGAGATAGTGTAGACTGTGGCTAAACAGATTTCAACTTTCATCACAGAATAAATACTTTCGCGCAAATTGCTTGCATGCTTTATTTTTTTTAATTGTTGTATTTCATAGTTGATAGAAAAGCAAACATTTTTCTTAATAGTCATCTACCTTGGATGAATCAACCAATAGCTCATAACAATAATAATAATAATTAATAAATATTTGTGGACATTTCATAATATTCATAATGATTATCGACTTATTTGTATATGTCGACTATGTAATAATCACCTTTACTTAAATATGGTATATCTGTTTCAGCTCGCTTCCAAGCGCAGCCCCGAACAAGAGAAGGAATGCCAGACATGGATCGAGACCGTCCTCGGCGCAAAGTTCCCCCCTGGTGAGCTGTTTGAGGATGTTCTCAAGGACGGCACCGTCCTTTGCCAGCTCATCAACAAGATCAAGCCTGGATCCGTCCCTAAGATTAACACCTCTGGTGGACAATTCAAGATGATGGAGAACATCACTAAGTGAGTATCGAAACTTTGCTCTTAGTATTATTTTGTCTCAACTTTGCAATAAAATTTATTAACTAGAAATGGCAATTGGTCTCTACAGAAATACATTAATACACTTGGTGCTAAAACAAACGCTCCATATTTTGTTTGCGGATAAATATCTGGGAATCGAACTTCCACCCTTTACTTTTCGTTAAAGCTGTTTTTCTATCAATCTTATATAGTGAACCTAATACCTAAAAGATAGCGGTTGCAAGCATTGTAATGAAATAGTCGTAGCAACAGTGAGTTTGATTATCCAAACACACAAGGTAACCTCAATTTTGTTACAGCTTCCAGGCAGCGATCAAAAACTACGGCGTTGTTGATATAGACGTGTTCCAGACAGTAGACCTTTGGGAGAAGAAGGACATTGCCCAGGTCGTCAGCACACTGTTTGCTCTTGGTCGCGAGGTAAATATTATCTTGGTTAATGCTTGTTTGGATAATAAATTGTACATGACTTTAATGTAGTAGCAAGCCACAAACATTCTAAAGCCCCCGTACAGTGTTTATGAAAATTCTAAGTAGATACACATAACAATGCAACTATTGCATTTGAAATATAAATTTCGCAATATGAACAGAAAATTATAGTCACATGATATTTCTTATAAATTTGCGGTTGCAAAAGTTCATAAAGACATAAGTATATTACGAACTATAATTAGATATTACGACATATGATTCAAGATTGAAACGATATTTTGTAATGTTTACATTATGAACTTTTTACATAGCCAATGGTGTGTATAAAGTTTACATTTGTCTATTCTTGTACTATAAACAAGTGGGCAGGCAAATCGCACGTTTTCAGTGTAGCCTATCGTTTACAGCTTGTTTAGTTTAAGATCTGTTGTTAGAATTGGCGATGCGCCAAGTTCAACCAAATTTTACGAGCAACGTGCAACATTACCTCAGTTTTCATAAATATCCAAGGCTGTTTCGGAGAGGCCATGCGGGATCGACATACCTTTCCTTTTCCATTGAATTGATGTAGTAGTTCTTGTTTAAGCATGATTAAACTAATTATGAAAATGATTTTTATCTTCTATGATTAAATTTAAATAAAAACTTTTCACTTGAGGAGATTTATATAATACTAGATGCAGCCGCGGTTTCACCCGTATTTCTTCATTTGACCTTTTAAAGGTGAATTTTCTCTACGTTATAAAAGAAACACACCCCCATAATATCACGCGTCTCTACGTTCAACAGCTAAGTCTCTACGTTGCCTGTCGCGTCCTACTGTCGCTTATCACGACAGTATTTTTTATTATTATAGATTAGAGGCATATCATTATTTTATTTCAAATGGACAAAACGAATCAAGTCAACACGTGTTGTTTCTCGTGATGATTTAATTTTACTGTTTTTGTCTGCAGACCTACAGGCACCCTGAGTGGAGCGGTCCTTACCTCGGCCCCAAGCCCGCTGACGAGTGCAAGCGCGAGTTCTCAGACGAAGTACTGAACGCCGGCAAGACCGTGATCGGCCTCCAAGCTGGGTCCAACAAGGGTGCCACCCAGGCTGGGCAGAACATGGGCGCTGGCCGCAAGATCCTCCTCGGCAAGTGAGCACCGTAAACACAACCAGTGATATTAATTATAAGTATTCATGTACAAAACCGAGTGGAAGGACGCTAATGCGAGACTGCAGGCTTTTGTGAATATCTAGTCAAGTGATAGTGTCTCTAGGGAAAATTTGTACCTACCCACTTTTGTATCTATGTGTTTGAAATTACCTTTTTAGTATTATCTTTTGCCTATTGATGTTCCAAATAGCGCCAAAATGATTTTGTACATAAGCGTTTAGGATTAAGAAATTTATATTTATTTATTTCCCTTTTATTATATCTTTTTATAATAAAATACGAAAATAATATTTACAACTTAATTTGTTTGTTTATTTTATCTGCATTCCTGTACATTAGAATTTAATCAGTATTTAAGAATTATTTCGAATACTCATTATTGTTTTGACAGACTATAAATAATAAACCGGAAAAGTAGATGGTAAAATGTTATAGATATAGTTATAGTAAAAAGTAGCTACAATAACTTGAAACTGATACAATACATAAATAAAAATGAAGAAAAAAAATTAGTAGTCATTTTCTAACAACTGTTTAGGGATTTATGTTTTTATCTAAACCCCAATTTTGTTCGTCTCTTATCACTTATGAAGGTATTTGTTATTGTTATATATGATACAGCTAAAAGACACCACGGTGATACATAGTGATTTGATGCTAATGCTCGTGTGCACTAAAGTTTGATAGCTCCTAAGTTAGTCCTTATCTCTCTATGGCGTACCTACTGCAACATTTGGGTACCTACGTTCTACTAAGTAAGAAAAGAAAAGTGCAAACTTAAGAGCAGTAAAACTTTAGTGCAGATGGACATTATAATAAAATAATAATAGTAACGCCCAACGATTACTCTGAAATCTTTTCTATTGTGACAATTTTTAATGAAGTGTTGGTTTAACAGATTTAATTTCTACTCCCGCCATCTAGTGAGCCGACAAAAAGACAGCATAAGAGCTTACCAAAAAAACTTTCACGGATTTTGCACTTTGATGCTTTTACTGTCGCTGGTGTAGGCATAGTCTGAAATAGGTACTGTGAAAATAGATACAATAAAATGATTAACTCTTCTATATTATAGTAGCTATAGTGATATATACTAGGTTTTGTTTTTTGTTGTAGCTCAACTACATGCATAATTAAGGTATATAGCATTGTTGCGACGAAATTTTAGGGGTGATCATGTGTGTTGTGCATTATTAAAGTGATTTTAGGTGTAAAATGCCTGCTTACGGATTTGATTGTAGGTAGAGTAGTCTTGAATCTAGAGACTACATTGAAATTGTGTCAAATTTTCTACGCATGAGTGACAAGTGACAAGCAATGAGGCATTGTCCATGATATTAGTCGGGGAATTAAACCGTGAAACAGTGAGTCGGACCCTGAAATAAATATTTCTTCTGTGAAACAATACTGGATTAAGTTTTCACACCTACTACAACGCGTGCGGTACTGTTGGGATCAAATAGTAACTCACCTGTTTCAAGTTTCAAGTAGTTGTGAGATACAAATCTTTAAATACTATTTGATAAAGCAGTAACTATCATTCAATAAACACGTAATTTATAATAAGTAGACTTTAGTGCTATGAACCAGCGTACCTTACCGTAGTACGCCGTAGACATCAAAGCTAAAGTCAAATTATTTATTGCAAATACGCAATTTTTAGCACCCTTACAAATAAAAATTACGTAACTTAAAATATTATAGTTTTAAACAAGTTTAAAATCAGTTTATAAGTAATATCTCTTTCCTACTACTGGTGCAAGCTATCCGACACAATACATAAAAGAAAAATCCGAGCTTTGAATACGCCTTTAAAGACGAAGCAACAAGAAACATCGCAGCAGAGCGTAGCCGACAGTGGGCGACAATCCTAACGACACCTGTTGTTCTGTAATTATTCGTGTTGCGACATTGCCAGAGCACAATTAGAATAGTTGGATTTAGATTATTTAGAAGCATTGTGTGAAATCTAGTTAATAATAGAATGTGTGAGTTAATGAGAAAATTACTCGGCTTGACTTGTTAATTTAATTTGGTGAATTACGTTTGACATGTGGGTTTATTTTCGGGTCCAGGAAGACAAAGATCGATATATGTAGTTAAGTAGTACAGTTTATAGTAATGTCGTCTACGACACAACAACGGGACACATTGTACAGGATTTTTGACTGGTTTTCAGCATTTCTCTGACTCGTAAAGTGACGCTTCCGGAAACACTGTTCAGCTCTCTTCGCTTGGGTCCAGATCCCTCTTAAGGGAGCTACCTAGGCGTATAACAGAAATTCTCTACCAAATGCAAAGCACGTCAAGCTAATTTTTCCGTAAGTATCTACTGGATAAATCTATAACTAATGCTCCGCAGTCACTGTATGGAAAAAAAAGAATAATACAAAAAAGTAAAACCATACTGTTCCATACGCAGTATTTTTGAGCAACAATCGAGAGTAAGCCACGTTAAGTAATCTGCAGCTCGAATTGTTCTCACTGATGGAGCACAGGCCCCGTTTCTTTTGCGATTCTTGAACATGCCCGTTTTGTCACGATGTTTTCCTTCACCATTGTGAACAGACATGAAAACCCGTAAGATCAGATGAAAATTCCGCACATAGTTCAAAAAAGACTTAGTGCAGGACAGAGCGGCATTTGTACCTTAGTATCAGTATGAAAATCTCAATGGCTACCACTGAGCCACACTCGCTTTCTAGAGCACGCACTTCTAATCTTCAAAATTTGACAGGGCTAATAGCTAAGTTGGTATTAGCCCTGCCTCCGGAACTGTACATTGTGGGTTCGATTCCCACCTAGGACAAATATTTATTTGCTGAATATAGGTGTTTGTTCCGTGTCTGGGGGTTATATTGTATTCTATGTATGTATTTCTAAAAACAAAAAGTATATAAGTATTCTATCAGTTATCTCGTTCCCATAGTAGAAGCTTTTATTATTTATTATTATTTAGCCATCGCTCTTGATCGATCGATAGTCATAAACTAGTGGGGACGAAATAATATGACAACGCAATATGTCTCAAGACCTTCTTTTTTGTTTCACTTTCTTAAGAGAACTGAGTGATTTCAGCACTAATCCTGATAAACTTTTTCAAGTACATAAAAACTACAATTGTCCTTAAAGGTAATCCTACCTCATCATTATCTTTATCATCATCCAGAAACGTTCATACTATACTGAACATAGGTTTCCCTCATAAAAGCCACTTTGGACGCTTATCATAGGGGAGATGGTTTGCCATAAAACCTACACACATACAAGTTAACCTAGGTTTAAAGCTTATTTTTAGCATACCATTCAAATTTTCCACCATTTAAGCTTCAAAAAAGAAAAGATACAAAATTATACGTATTTATTAATTTGCATAATATAACAAGGTGTTACTCAAGGTCTTTTTTATTAACTTATAATGGTGGTCAAGGTTGCTGTCTGGCGGAAAAGCTCAGTTGTCTAATTAAAATTAATTCCATTACTTCTAATTAGATCATTAGCCTTCTTGCGTTATTTGCATCTAATATATAATTTATATAATTAAGAATAGTTTGAAATGTTTTTGTTTTTATGTACTTCTTCTGTTAAGTTAGTAAATATATAAAGGTATACAGATATAAAATAGCTTTAAAAACGCTATTATTGATTTTATTAGCGATCGACCATGGTTATAATTTTTGTTTAATATATTTTCTTTGTTGTTAGTTTTTGATGTTATAACCTGTGTTATCTTAATTATCATTAAGTATATAAACATATTTTTATTTATAAATTGAACTTCGTTTTAAAATAGTAGTTATTATTTTAAAAAGAAATTTAATTTGCTAATTTAATTAATTAATTAAATCAAATAACACTTTCTTATTTAAATAGATTAATATTTAATAATATATTACATAACAATTAAACCTAATGTAGTTTTAAACAAATAATGCAACTTTAGACACCATTACTCCATTATCCTAATTTTTTTCTCCAAACAACTGGAATCTCGATGCGCAATTGCGTCGTTAGGTGCCAGAAATAACTCGCCATCTGCCGGGGAAACGGCAAACGGGCGCCGCCCATAAAAGCTAACGCTAACGACCTAACGAAAATAACGACCAACCAGCGAGTAACGACTAGCGTCGTTTAACGGCCGCAAGATCTAAAAAGGTTGCGTCTCGATTACAGTAGGTTTTAAATAGTCGCCGAAGCCTATGTGATTCAGTCGGGTGGAGGCAGCGGAGCCTTTCGCACCGCTCGCAGTTTGGGTAGATGGCGCAAATATGCATCCAGAGATATTTAGTTCTACGTAGTTCCATTAGATGGAACTGCTAGTTTCGGGGAGGGTTTTAGAAGTATTCATGTAGTTTAAGCTTTAGTTGATAGATAGAGCTAGGTGCAACGATGAGACTGATTAGTGAGTACTTTTACATTTATTTTTATCTTTTTCTGTCCCTTTTCTTCAATTTTTTTATGACTAATATAAATATAACCTCCTTAATTAATTTTAACGGTTAATACTGGATTTTTATATAATATTTTTTCTAAATGTATAAGTTTGCATTCTTCATTGCATGAACTGGTTTTATTACTCAAAACTAAGAGCAACAGGTTAAAAGGCTTAAAATATTTGATCACAATTTGGGCTTTTTTGGCTCTATCAGTTCTTCTAGTCGAAACAAATAGTAGAGCAATGGTTATATCTGCTTTACTCTACATTTGACCAATAAGTGCAGTTTTAGCTCTACATTTAATTACGAGTATGACAGAGTTTGATGTAATTCAAGGTGAGAGTGTGAGAGATCGTCTTGTAAGCTAGTCAGAGTTTAGAAGACAGTTGCTTAACGAGTTTACCAGATGGCGCCGATGACTACGTTGATCTCGATAATCGAGTGCTCTGCAATAGTGCTCTAAATTATCATTTCACTGTACGTACCAACATAAATTATAACGTTCTTTATAGAGACTATGACAACCTATCTCTAATCTTATTACAATATTATATTATTATTATAATATTCAATTCACAAAACTAGCTTTATTACTATGGTGTATTATGCTTTTTCTTTAATATTATTGTAATGAGCATCTTAAAAAGAATAAAGGAACTTTATAAATTACTTATATTAATATACAAATATGCTTGTCATGTTATGACTAAATATTTTTAAAACGTCTTTACTGATCAGAAAAAGGAAATTATTAAGGTGAGCCGTTGAGCTTGTTTCAACTTTTGATAAAAAGAAAATTAAATATGTTATACCCCATTATAAATTAACACTGTATGACAGTGGAATAGCTAATATACAGTGTTTTCTTTTATTTTATCTCTAGGTGGTAGGACTTTTCTGCAAAGTTCGTCTAGGTAGGTACCACCGCTTTGCCAGTTATTCTGCCGCCAAGCAGTAGTGTGCAAGCACTACTGTGTTCCGGTTTGAAGGGCACTGTAGCTAGTGAAATTACTGGGCAAATGAGACATTATGATGACGAAACTTTATATTTTGGAGTTCCGAGTGACACTGTTCTGTTATGGGCAGCCGTGTCGCTTAACATCAGGTGAACGACTAGCTCGTTACAACATTGATTAACATAAAAAAAATCTTTGCCCTTTTAGAACTTAACAGAAAGAAAAAAAGCATAAAATAACTCTTCTTCCGGTACGCAATGTTTAATAGTACAAAGTATATACTGCTGTGAAAATGAACTGAGAGTTCTTAGTAATTTTTTTGAATATGCTCTTCTCTCTAAACCCACCTCTACTACGTAATCTCGCAAAGGAATGTTTTAAAATCAATCGTCAGCACTTAGTCATATGTTAGAAATAAATGATTCTATACAAACTGTGACTGACGTAGGTTTAGTTGGCAGAAACTCATGGCAGAATATATGAGATATCTGTTTCAGATACCTCGTCATACAAATTATGTAGGCCGGTCACAAGTGGGAAGATCAGGATAGGATTATAACTTGGGAAATCTTAATTACACAGGTCGAAAAAAAACACTGTTAAAATTTTATTTTTTACAGTTTTCAGGTTGTTCATTCACTTCGTTGATTTTAATGGTGGACACAACAATCCTCTAACTATTGTGGTGGCAAAAAGTGTAGATGCAGAATTATTCCTAGCATCTAACGCTAAAAAAAAGCTAAATATTTGTATCTAAGGGAAAACTTTGTCATAAAAATGTCTGAATGTATAAAGATAGGTAGGTAGGTACAGTATGAAAGAATATCATACGTTTCTAAAAGGATCGCCCAGTTTATAACGGTACCTAATACCTATTGCTTGTACAAGAAGGAAGTTTTAAAAATATTTTAGTTTACCACATTTGCTATTATATAATAGGCAATATATATAAGTATTCTATCAATTATCTGGTTCCCATAGTACAAGCTTTACTTAGTTCAGGGCTAAACGGTGCTGTGTGAAATAACAGAAACTAATTATAGAAACTACTTACTTATATCATATCATATTATAGAGATGAAACTATGGATTCAGCAGAGAGCTTCCATGACAGCTGGCAGCTATATGAAATATACTGGTATTACAGAAAGAAGCTCAGTCGTCAATGGGCACTGAAGTCTAGATTTCATTCATGAAGAAGGAAATTTTCACTTGAGCATTGATTCACGGCTGATTCTGTAATACAAACCATAAACATTCATATTCATGGCACTATTTCCATTAACGCTAATGTTTTATGAACTGTTTACGAGAGCATTGTAATATATATTTGTAAAATATGATGTAGCTGTAATTTATATCTACTAAATAATATAGTAGAGATAAATTACATAATTATAGTAGTCTAAATTAATACACATATTTTTGTTGCATATCTAATTTACCTTCTAGTGCATGCTTTTACTAAAGGTTACTAAATATGTTACTACTTTTATTGGGCATGTTGCAAAAAAAATAAATAAAAAAAAATTAAATAAAAAAACATACAAATGAATTGAGAAACCTCCTACTTTTTCGAAGTCAGTTAAAAATACTTGGAAACTCACGTGCAAATGTGCAATGACGTTAATTTACTTTCGAATCAATTAGAATTTTGGAAGAATTGCAGAAGATCTTAGGTATATAAATATTTTAAACTTGCAGAGTTATTTTTACTTAGCAATGTGATGAAGTCTGCAAATAAATGTAAGACTAATGTTAAAATACGAAACATTTACCTGTGTTTATACTTAGACTAGATTATGCTCTAACCAAATTAATACGCGGTCTGTGCTGTAATCTGGATTTTCTGAGAAATGATCAGACTCCAGTGGCAGAACGCGCCCGCCCGCGCACGCGCCGCACAGAAATAACACCAGTGATACTTACCCACAGTCTGAAAACAAACCAACTCCTCTTGTTTTCAACTTTATCTCCAAGCATTAGAGTCGGAAAAGGGATGTCATCTTTATATCTTAACTTGTGCGCGCAGTAGGTACATCCGTCTCTCCGGGATGCTTTTTTGATGCCCATGCAGGAAGCATGCTTTCTCATTTTCTTTTTGTGAAACCCGTTACGGCTGGCCGAAATTCAAATTGACTGGTAGCAGACAGCGGATTTTCTGACATAACCTAATTCCTTTGAAACAAAACATCGATGAAAATCGTCTCCCATCTCTGTAAATAAGATAATAAATAAGTGCGAAAGCAGCTGGCCTCATAATTAAGAGTAGGTAGGCAGTTACCTAGCTGGAATCAGGAAATCTTTGCGGCGAATGATCTATTCCAGTAATAGGCTAAAAATATCTGGTTTTATAACACGCGAGCGCTTGGCAACAGAGTGTAAACTCAAATGGTTTATTATTTTAGTAATCTGAGGAGTTCGAAAACGCAATATATCTTTTAGCATGTGGAGAAAAGAGATAAGGTATACTAAAAAAATATTTAGATACAATACCTAAAAATTGGGAAATAGGTAGCGTGCCTTGCGTGCCCTTTAGACTAAAATTAAATATATTTTTTCATAAAACTGAAATGGAAATAGGCAACTCACACTAAAAGTCCGCGTCTCTATTACCATCAGATTCGTGGTAGATAGATGGTAAATTCCTCTATTTTATAATAAGCTACAATACAATTTAGTAAGCTAAAATACTTTATTTGGTATGCCCGTCAATAAATGCCGTTGGAAGTTATTGGAAGTCTTGGTACCTCAAGATCGAAAAATATAGCATGCATATATAAGTAAAAAAGCTTAAATCTCATTTGAATACACATATAGACACTTTAATAGGTGTAATAGGTCAACGGAAAAGCAGCATAGTATGTATATATATAGATAATATGAGCAAATCACACTGTAAAATTTACTTATTTGATCCCAAAATTGATATTTTAAGTTAAAGGCGGGTAGATATAAATATACTTAGTACATATATACGTTCTCGTATATATCCCGTGATGCATCTGCCAAGTGGGTTATTATTATTCCGTTGTACTCAATCTGATTTATGCGTCCGTTCTGTAAACAACTTTCATTACGCACATAAAAAAATGAAGATTTTTTTACTAATCGCGACTGAATCCGTGTCTATTCTATACTAAACCTAATTTTAATAAATAGTAATCAAAGGTGATGTAATTTAAGCCGTAGGTACAAAATATCGTTTGAATTTTATATTAGAAAGAAATAAAGTGAGAAAGAAAATTTATTTAATCTAATATAACGTAAACACGACGAAAATAGATAAATTATTCATATTAAAGATTATTCTACAATACAAATACACACGCATATAGTAATATCATGAATTTGAAAGTAAGTTAGGTAAATGAGCGGTGCGAAATATAAATTCATAATAACACTCATTACAAACACAGGTTTTTACTAGGTGGTAGGACTTTGTTGCAGCATTCGTCTAGGTAGGTACCACCGCTTTGCCAGTTATTCTGCCGCCAAACAGTAGTGTGCAAGCACTACTGTGTTCCGGCTTGAAGGGCACTGTAGTTAGTGAAATTGCTGGGCAATTGAGACTTTATGATTTGATCTCACAGTCGAGTAATTTTATTACCAGACTGTGCTGATGTCTCAGGACGAAGTGCACAGGCAGAGTCGCGCGTAAAACTCTATGTTTTAGAATTTCGAGTGACACTGTTTTGTTATGGGCTAGCTCGTCACATCATTCACTACCATAAAATAAAAACATTTCAACTCGAAAATTGTGTACACGCGGGTAAAATCTCGCGGTTACTTCAAAAATTGTGTATATGTGGTTACTCAAAAATTGTGTACACGAGGATAAATCCTCAGGTTACTTGAAAAGTTGTGTACACGTGGGTAATATATCGAGTTTACTCGAAAGTTGTGTACGTGTAAAACCTCGAGGTTACTTAAAAAATTGTGAACAGTGCGAAAACGTCTTTTAAATTTCCGATTCGGAAACGTCAAAAATGTTAGTTGATTAAGCTAGTAAAACACATCTTCCTAGACCTAGACTATCGTCTGCTGACTAAATTCATGAGAGCTTAGTGATTCTAGCATTCTGCGTTATTGACCTTTAAATCACCCAATAAATTTAATCGTAAGTAATAAAATAAACAATGAAGGGGTGATGAGAAAGAAGACAAAGTTATTGACAAACATGTGCTCCATAAGTTAATTTATAGTGTATTGCGTGGTCTAGCACATATTACTTCAATGAGAACAGAAATAATCTCATCACCGTAATTTATCTAGTGACATTTCACCACGCGGTCATTAATTTTGTTTTTTGTTAATGCTAAACTTATCCTGCTAATTTACTCTATGACCTTCGCTTTTTGTATATTTGATGTTTTTAGAATGTTAAAAGTGTAGTCATGTTTTTATTTTGGAAATACTACTACACGAGTTATTTTGATTTATCCTTAATTTTACTAATTAGATAGGTATATTTAAATGACGAAGGTGCAACAAATGATAACTTACCATTTTGCCACCACCTTGCTTGCATTTTTTTAATGATCCCAAGATGTTACAAGGGGTACATAAAATAAAGTTTTGAACGCCATCGTTTATCATAATTAATAGGTTTGTAAGTAGATACTTCAAAATACTAACTTGTAGCTAGTTACTACCGAAAACAAATGAAACAGCACTAGAATTAAGTTTTGGTTATGTTTTCCCATGGGAACTTTTAATTTTCTGTGGTGGAAAGTAAACAATTACAAGTAAACAAACACAAATTACAAACGAACAAACATCGATATTCGTCATACTAATATAGGTCCTGGATGGGAATCGAACCCACAACCTACAGTTCAAGGCAAGTTTTATTAGGTACTGCCAACTGAGCTATCGGTAAATATTAGTAAGAGAATATAGGATTATATTCTTTGCTTGGATGCACACAATCCAAATGTGATTCAGCAGTTTTAGACATGAAAGCTACACACAAAAAGTATAAGTAACGAATTGATTTGGGTGAATTATACCTACATGCAAACATATATACAACCCATGATTAAAATAAACTCAAACATAAAAACAAAGCAAAACAAATCAATTCTTCGTTTGATTTATGTCGGAATAGAACCAAGAGAATAAGCAGATCTTACACAATCCCAGAAGAGGAGTGGAACAAATCAATGCTATACATTAATAAATAGAAATGGAGCGATAGGTAAATTCAAAAATCTAACCAGGAGAACTAATGTCTTACGTAAAAACTCGGACTGATTTTCATATTGTGTTTCAGCGATGCGTGCGTTCGTCTAAATGCGCTACCTATGAAATTTTGATATAGCGTGGGTGTAGCGGCCCACGGCAGCAGCATGAGTAATTCTGGGGCCGATGAGTTTTGTGCAGAGCTGAGTAACTTCGCTCCTCAGCGGTTACCATTTTATTTTAGCTACGGCCCACACGCGCGTCATGGAGAGATCTACCACACCTGCAAGAGGATTGAGTCATAAACACGGAACACCTGAGTGTTATTCAATACCGAATCTTGAACATTCCTTTAGTAATAACAACTTTACGAACGTATAAATCGAGATCTGTTTGATACAAACAATGTGGTCGAAGATTTGGATTACGAAATCGCGAGCTTTCTAGTTTATGATACATAACACATTAATACTTCTGTTTAAATCAAGCTTACGTTTTTGGTTAAGCTAGTAAAGAAAAAAAACTAGTAGAACTCGTGAGGAATATTTCAATGCCTCACGAGCACAACGTTTTTGCAACTCAAATGTCACTTACATCTTTTAAACCTCTTGACTGATTTTGCTCATATATAAAGAGTACTTTATTTTTATTTAATTTTAAACTAGTAAGTTTAAAATTAAATAAAAATGTTTCTGTCAAATATTATCAAAATCAGCTGGCGAATGGCGCCGTATAAATATTTTAATCAAAAATGGCCGACGACCAATTAATTCTACGAAATTATATTGCAGGATCTACAAATTCATGTTTTTTTTTGTCGTTTACGATTTTTGAAATGAAGTGTATTTTCCCCCAAAAGTTGGGAAAGTATGTTGTGGCACCATTTATCGACCAATTTTGATAATATTTGGCAGAAATATTTAGTCGTCGATTCTAAACAAGTATTTCAAATATGCGCATAATCAGTCGAAAGGTTGTCAAGACATAAGGCCGTAAGGTCTGAGTTCCGGACATAGTAAACTTTATAAATATAACATCATGCTGGTTTGTTGCATGGTACCGAGGGTGTGAGAACTGTGTGAGAACCACATCATCTATTCTCATGAATGCCTTAAAAAACCAGATAATGGGTATATCCAGAGAAACTGGCAGCATTCTCCTCGGTAGGTATATTAATATCTTCTGCTATCACCGAGCCGCTTGCTAAACGTGGTGATTATTGCAAACCCTCCTATGATAAGCATCCAAAGTGGTATTTTATGGGGAAGACCTGTTTTCAGTAGTGGAAGTCTTCCAGCTGTTGATTATGCACAGACTGAACACAAACTGAGCAAAAACACTTATGCTTACCAGTTATGTAACGTGAAAGTGGATAGAGACAAAGGCATTTGTGTTTCATCTATTATTTTAAAGAAGAAAATATTTATGCCCCCACGCGTTGGTTGGTTGCTATTATAAGTTGTAAACACATCAATGTGAAAAAATCTCTCGTAAGTCGTAACCGCATGACAGATTGATTGAGTCGAATTCACAGAAGATCCATTTGTAAATTCACATTCTCCGCTTCAAAAGGATGTGATAATGATGTTTACTGATCTTTCTACTTTACTATTTTCTCAACCAACCGGTTTACTTTAGAAGTAGGAAGTGAATTCATCAACAAAGGCAGCTGAATATTGAAGAAATTCCTGTTATAAGGCAGATAGTTTTAGGTAGTAATAAAGAAAGTTAAAAATTGCTTATGTACGTCCACACTGCCACGTTTTTACTTCAATCGATCATCATGTAGACACATGGAGGCGCGACCGAAAGGTGGACACTAGGACAGGTTTGAAAGCTTGCCAGAATAGAGTTTCACACAAGACATTTTTCTGAAACGATTTCACGGCCATAAAATTTATGTCGCCCGTGAAAAAATATCGACTAAAATAACGATGGTCTCAGACGTTACGTGTAAACGTGCGACAATGTTAGGTTTACCTGGCTCAATTGAGTGTTTCTAAATTGGCATGCGCTGGATACAGTTTCACTGGTTTCGGATAGTGCCCGCGCTAGTTTTATCAAGGAAAATAAAGAGGGCTCTAGCTTAGGTTCAATACTAGAACTTTCATTAGAACTGTCATTCAATATAATGATTCAAGTAAATTCTCGAATATTGGACGAGATTTTCGATAATATGATTTTTTTTACCTTCTACATATACTAACATTTCGACACAAAAATATTCTGCGCAATTAAAACTAATATCATTTAGTGTAGGAGTAGTACAGCGTGTCTTGGCTTTTCCACTGCTACAACACACTTTTTATAATAATAAAAGATGTATTTAGCTAGAACTTTATAATGGAGCTGACATAATCGCTATGCGACTAAAGCTCCCAAAATTTATAGATAAAATTAACGCCTAATATCCAGCTTATCCTAACCTAATCACTAATTGAAACACACACAAAGATGGATTTTGTTTTGCATCTTCAATCTTTTACGTTCCGTAGGACACGAGCTATCTTTCACATGAAAAGAGTAAAGGCACCCCACTGGGCAAATGCAGGTTGTTAATAGCACATCCCTCAAATTCTAATATACCGGTTTCCTCACAACTTTTCTTTTCACGTTATGAGAACGAGTGCAAATTGGCACACACAACTTAGGTCATGGTGCGTGGCAGAGTGGATTCATAGTGTGGTGCGTAGGATGCCGCACGAGCTACCGCTAAGTTACGTCCACTGAAAATGTTTACACCACGCAAATGTTATACAACAGTGTCTACCATATCTTAAACGGAGATATTTTGGGAAGTACTCACAGTCCTTATAAGTATGTAATAAGTTTTTTTATCATATTTAATCTAACCGACGTAAATTTTAACCCTTACCATTAGGTGAAATAGTTGTTAAATGCAAGTTTATTAGAGGTAAAAAAAGACCCGAGTTCGAATGACACTGTAACTGTTATGGGCGATCGAGTCTCTTAATATTAGGCGAATGATTACCTCCTCATGTCATTAATTGTGATTAAAAAAAATAACTATTAAAGGCGTCACTTACTTGTCATTAACGTAACCGACAATAGTTATATTATATATATCTTTAAAATTCCTTGTCTCGTTATCGCTCGTGATATATTGTATAGTAAGGTCTATCTATCTCTTTAGGTCTATTCTATGCCGTCCAATGGAAATACTATGTCGCAGACGTTTGTTTTTCATTATAATAATAGTTGTCTTCATTGCATTGAATATCCTGTCCCTATAAGGATTGTGGCCATGTACTGGTTACCTTACATTTGATTCATAAGCGTGTATTTTTCTTAGAACAGCTGTTTTGTAGACGGTCTCTGTCCATGTCAACATTGATGCAATATAGGGTTATGTAACCTCAAAAAGAAATGGAAACTTTGTAAGATAGTTAAGTTTGTAAGATAGTAGTTCTGTTTGTCCAATAGCCTTTTTCTCAGTCTGTAATCTCTGTAGTCCGTAATCGTTTGTCAATAATGGAACCCTTATAGGATCACTTTGTATATTTGATGACGGGCCTATTACTAACAGACCGATACCAAAGCGAAACTCTGAAAGATTAGGTCTCATTAATTGAGAAACTTTACCCATTTAAAAGTCAATTAACGTGTTAAATTAAATATCTGATTAGTCAAATACCATACATTTATTATCAGTTTTGTTCAGAAACTTCAAAGAGGAAAACATCAGGGCTAAAATCAATGCGTTGGACAATGCAATGACTAATATTGTGGTACCTTATGACTCAAACATGCTGTCATAAAAAATTACGTACCTACTTATTTATTAGTAAACAGCACAGCTACACAGAACAAGCACTATAGATTGATTGCACACGAAGTTATTTTTATTAAATAAATATTAATAGACGGGCAGGTGGGAGCGTATTGGCAGGAGAGCCTGCACTGCCACAATGTGACACGGTGCTGGACTAAATTGTCAACGCAACGAAACCATTATTTGGTTTATTTTTGTTCGACAAGTGCATAATGCACATTCAAAACAATTTCCACATTCTCGTGTTATAAATATGGAAGCTGAAGCGTTCCTTGTCGAAAAATATGAAATGATTCTGTGATAACGATTCCGCATAAGTTAATGAAAAAATGTTCTCTGTGTGGTCTTAGGTTGACAATATTTATCATCATGTAGTTTGTCTGACAATGATTCACAATTTATTTTGGCAGTTTGCAATCACGACTACCTGCTACCATTTTTTATATCAGTATGAATTCAGATCAGTAAACACTTTAGGTTGTAGTATTCTAAGACACATAAATATGTAAATATTGCAGGTAACAAATTACACCAATCAAAATTAAACTTTTCTTATGCATTTTGTTTCTTTCCATGTGCCTCGGGCGTAAGAATTAAACCACCCAATATCTTCCCGATAGATAGATATTGACTTTTGTGTATCTGATTATGCAACGATAGGCACTTGCAATTTAATAAAATAATTCTGACGAAACTATTTTCATTAAGAATTGATCATATTCATCAGTTTAAATTGAATAAGGATACTGTTTGTGAATTATTAAAATATCGCTTACACCGCCTAAGCAGCCTCCTTGATACTTATTTCTTAAGGAATTCTCCTGACCCTGATTACTTCTCGTATGCCTTTGGTGGTGTTGAAGAGCTAACATAATTTGACCAATGTTTGATTCCATCATTCAAATATCTATAATGTCACAATATTGCATTTTTTAATCAGAATCTGCATATTTGGTTATGTTTGTGGTTGACTCTTCGTTCTTCGATACATAAATCGTTAGGATACGACACGACACGTCCAAATCAGACGACATTAGCGTGCTTTTGATTCTATTTGTCTGTTTACACATCACTGTCTGTAACGTCTGCCTCATGGCCCTGGGTCATTACCGACAGCAATTATGGAAACGACTCGGTTGCCAAGCTCATGATTCAATCTCGTCCCTACAAGTATTTTAGTCCAATGAAACCTCTTTTGGAATGTATAATACATGATACTGAATCTTTTAATAGAAAATTATTGTCTTCCTCGCTTTCTGACGCGCTGTCTGTAATAATAACGTCAATGGGTGCTTATGAAATAGAATGTGACTCATTGATCTTTTTTTGACTTTGTATTGAAATACTTAAGCTGATAAAAGATTCTATTGGCACGCTTTTTACCGCTGTAAAAAATGAGTGTTGTAACTTATGTCTCCCTGTACCACTGTAGCTCATTAACGCATGGATCAATGTATTTTTTATGAGAAAGCTAGTTGCATCGGGGTGGCTCATTACCTTCATCATCACCATCGTAAAATAAGAAGAATGGTTTTTATTTCATTAACCAACCGGTTTAAGATTTGGTAAAAACATTTCAAATACAAAATACGGAATTTGTGCCTTGAAATATCTCTTACAAGTTTAATATGTACACTGTTTTTTTTTATTGAAGACCTTAAAATATCATGCCCTTTGCCTTTACAGTTAATAACGTAGGCAGTTAGACACAACTATTTATTAGATCTCTAGAGTCAGTAGAATACCTATTTATATGTCAATGTATTGGAAAACGCATGCAGACCATTGACGTGTTGCAATACAACCGCCCAAATGGTTTTTCTTAAAACTATTAACTATTTTAGAAGATAACAAATTCATCATGTATGCTAGCCCATGAGCTTAGTATACGTTTTCTCAATGTTGATTAAGATGCAATATGTGAGTAACAAGCCTCCAGGTGAAGGCTACGGCTGTCATTACCTAACCATAACCTACAACACACAACAACAAAAACACGACTACTTGTACTATATAGTACAAGTAGTCGTGTTTACCACTATTTCTAGAGCATCTTGACCATAATTAGCAAAATATTTTTGCAATAATATTAAATTTGAAGTAGTTCAATTAACAATATAGAATACATAGAGTGGCAAATAAAACAGACAGCCTATCTGATGGTGTGGGATGTAATGGTTAGGTGAATACAAAAATAAGGCACACTAACTATGGCTAAATTCTTAAAGGAATTATGTAAAAAAAAGCAGGTAATTGGAATTGTCAAATAGTGTTAAGCTCCAGAAATACATTATATGTTCGATTTCTTGAATTTGGCAGCATCGATCGGTGATAAAATGCTTATGTAAATATACGATTACAGGATGGAATATTTACATAGTGTATGGTATTATGGAAGATATAGTAAGGTGGGGCTAACTACCCCCAGGTAGGAGGGCGGTGGCGAGGGCGGCGCGGCTGCCCCCCCTACTGGGGCCGTGTGCAACCCGCGCATAGACTACGGTCGCGCGCTGCCCTCGCGCATCATTCGAACCTCGCGCACCACAGTCTCGGCATCACCGCCTTCGACTGTATACGCGTTCGGGAGCTCGACTCTCGTAGCGACTCGACGAACAGGTCCGTGTCCCGGTGAAATATACGAAAGTGCACTTTTCTCTCACATTCCATAATAACCGTAACCACGTGTGAATCTGCGGCTTCTTCCTAATGCGAACTATTATTAGCGGTGCAACTGGCTCCAGCGTAACTTTACCTGGACGCCCCAAATTAGGCGCGCAGGCGCATCGGCCTACTCCCGCCCGCCGTACGTTCCATGCGCGTCTATGTTTACATGATCTAACGGCTCGAAGCATTCGGAGGAAGCCTGCGTTGCTAATATAATGTTCGATAATATGTGGTTGTTGAGCAATAAAGTGTTAGTTCAGATGCAATTGAAGTGGTGCAGGCGACTTGGATCTCGGCCAAATGACGCCGCATTTAGAATTCAATTGATAACTGATTGCAATGTTTTATAATCTTGGTGCGAAAATATGTGATAATCGCTTTTGAAAGTGAAAAGTGTGGAAAACCAGTGGAAAATGGATTTGCACGTTTTGTCCACGACCGGCTGGGACTAGTGCTGTGCCAAGTCGCCTGAACTCATTGACCCCTGGTGCATCACGTTTGATGGATTGGTGACATTCAACTGTTAATTTTGTTTCAGGATAAGTTAAGCGAGCACAATGCCTTTCAAACCCGCAGACAACCCGAAGTGCCCGAAATGCGGCAAGTCAGTATACGCGGCCGAGGAGCGAGTCGCCGGTGGACTCAAATGGCACAAAATGTGCTTCAAGTGCGGTAAGTTTTTTCGATATAAACCTAATTTAATAGCCCATTTATCCGAACCAGATCTTTGTAATAACTTTTTAATAATTGAGTTCCTACTATAATAATTGCGTTGTGTTATATATCTCAGCCTTTGCTAGATTTCAATACAAATAAATTGCATAATACAGTACATAATATAGGAAACAGCAAGTAAAAAATGTATAGAAATAAAAACATTGGCTCGTATTTAGTATTTACGCTATAAGTCATTGCAAAGTTTCTTGAACCAGAACAATCGCACAATATAAACAGTTGAGTAAACATTTTTGTGTTGTTTCACCGCCGCCGGTAGGAAAATATTTTTGCTTTCCTAAACTTATTATGTACTTACGAGTATAGTATACGTTTACTTATTTGTTCAAAAAACTTAATGTTACCTACTCATAATGTAAAGATAAAAGACATAGTAGGAAATACCGAAGTTAGGTATTTCATGTCTTCCTGAAATATGTTTTTCTGTTTAGAAAATTTTTCAATAATTCATAGAATTAGGTACCTACTACAGTTTTTTATCTGCCATGAATGACTCAAGCTTGAAAAAATAATTACCTATACTTCACTTTGAATACTTATATAAGTTGTACAGATATAATAATCATAATAATCATCAATTCCAGGTCTGTGCCAGAAGCTACTGGACTCCACCAACTGCTCAGAACACGAAGGTGAACTATTCTGCAAAATGTGCCACGCGCGCAAGTTTGGACCTAAAGGCTACGGCTTCGGTGGCGGCGCTGGCTGCCTGTCCATGGACACCGGTGACCACCTGAAGGATGCGTAAGTAACGCCCTCTCCGCACTCCCGCCGCCCGCGCCACCGAGGGTCTTTCCTTATCTAAGGTCGCATCGACGACCGGCCTTCGGGCCCGTGCGTAACAACATTAACCGCGTGTACATAAACTCATACCTTAGTAGAGTCGCGCGCGCTCGGCTGTACATTACGCGCCGCCTGACAAATGCATGACCAGTCTCCGTTTATGTCGCAACAGGAATTGAGCGCGAGCAGCCATCCAGCAGAGCTTGCGGGTCGCCGACACACATCTCGGCCAACCAGCGGTGCCTCGCGAACGCACGCCATACTGTAATTTAAAATACCTTAGTTAGGGACATTTATTCGCTATCGCTTAATTTATTTTGTTTATCGGTCTAATTATTTATAATTTATACAAAAAAATAAAAAAGTCGACTACCAAACTCGAGTTCGTAATACCGACGAGTGGGAAGCGGTCGAGCCGGCGCAGAGCCGCAGCGGAGCCGTGCCAGGCATGCATTGGCTCGAGCGTTTCCCGCCCTGACCTTTCCCTTCCTCCCGAACGGGGCGACCCGAACACAGAGGAGCAACGGTGAGAAACCAATCTGTAAGCCTCAGCACGGCTTCGCATCGCTCCAGACGCACTTAGAAGGCATGCGGCAATTACCCTATGTTTTGTAACTTTCTTCGCTACTCACTCACTCTATGTAACAAACAGCTAACGCTTCCGTCTAGCTCTAACCTTAGTCGGTATATGTGATGGGATAAGGAAAGCGCCCTCTATGTCGATGTTAGTAGTGCTATAGCAAGGCCGGAGCGGAGCGGGCGGCCGGGAGCCCTTACCTTCTCCCATTACGGCGGAGGTGCGCCGCTGTCATCAAGTGCTTCGCCGCGATCATGTGTGGCCGATGTAGACGGGCATTCGGGGCTTGCCGGTGCCTCACAGGCTTTTAACTACTCTTCTGTGATCGCAACGTTGCTGGGTCCTGGAATTGTTGATGATATGTGTCTGATCGAACTCTGTGTGCAGGAACGGGGTGCACGCCA
This sequence comes from Ennomos fuscantarius, assembly GCA_905220475.3. Taxonomy (NCBI): domain Eukaryota; kingdom Metazoa; phylum Arthropoda; class Insecta; order Lepidoptera; family Geometridae; genus Ennomos; species Ennomos fuscantarius. The sequence goes on from HG992029.1 coordinate 8,827,155, forward strand.
AAACAAACGGCGCGTGCCTAGAGTCGCGTTCCATCGCGAAGGCCCCGCCTGGCCAGGGTTGCCCGCGCTGTGGCGGTTACGTCTACGCCGCGGAGCAGATGCTGGCACGAGGCCGGGTAAGTTTGAACAACACACACGACTTTATCTACACACAGACACCAAATTCATATCTAACTTCATTTGCTGCTTTTTATCTTAACTATACTTACTATAATACTCTGGGTATCGTCAAATAACAATTCTGAAATTAAATTATAAGACAAGTCTTTGATGACTATGTTTTTTTTTCATTTCTGCTGACATCTTGTTTTGTAAAGCTTGGATGTAAGTAGTAACATGGTAATTCAAACTGACCCTGTGTTATTATTTAACTCTAGGGCTATCACAGACGCTGCTTCAAATGCTTTAATTGCAACAGGACCCTTGATTCTGTGACGCATTGTGATGGACCAGATAAAGAAATATATTGTCGAGGTATCGCTGTTGTTTCACTATTGCAAGAGATCCGAGTGGTACCTAGTAGAAGTAGACAACTATTATTCTGCACTAACCTCATGACCCATTGTGCTAACTGAATGCACCCGTAGTCTAGTGTGACGGAATCCTCGCATGCGACACATCCTCACTGTTTGCTATATGTTCAGGGGTGGCACAAGGAGTGTTACAAATGCGGAGAATGTCAGAAACGCCTGGACTCCACGAACTGTTGCGAGGGACCAGACAAAGACATTTACTGCAAAGGTTCGTTAACCTTTCCCATTATTTTATTTATTGATTTATTATTATATTATTTTTTAATAATTTGATATCACAAGTACTTAATATTATCCACTACCAATTTGTTTTATTGAGCATAATAAGCCCACGGCATGATACTGATGTTTTCAATGTTTTAACTTGATGTTTCTTTTCTATAGTATGTTATGGCAAGAAGTTTGGTCCTAAGGGATACGGTTACGGCAAAGGTGCTGGTGTCTTGCAGAGTGACCCTTACGCCAACGGGTAAGAACCATTTGTGATCAGAGTTGGATCACTCGTCTGGCGAGGGCACAGCTACATGCAGATATAAATAAGAATTCTACATAATTTATACTGAAACGCTGTGTGCTCATCAGATGATTTAATAATGCTTGTTTGCTTCTGCTGTAGGATGCTACGCGATAAAATTTGGTCCTAGAGGTATCGGACACGGAGGCCCATCTTCCCTGGGTCTCATGTGTGATATTAAGGACTTAGAATGGCAAAGGTACTACATTCTCTTGTCACCCTGAGAGAACCGATGGATTAATTATGTCTATAGGACTGAAAATCCACTACCGTTTACATATCTAACACTGTCATTTAATCCCTTTTATTTGCTTATAGAATGCTTTAGCAAATGATTTTGTGTTTCTTATATCTTAATTTCGATTTCTCTAACACCCATCATATTTTATGTGTCCTTTCCGTTTTAAAATATGTTATTACAGTCCATGGTAACAGGTTACGTTCAACTTCTCAGGTTACATGACAGGTTTAGGTTATTTCCATCGCATAGTCACTTTCATAAAAACAGCTTATAATACAAACAAGAGATGGCAACGTGCCAGCCTGAAAATAGACCGCGCTCGACGCTCTCGATCGGACTAATTTTAATAACGACACGACTCGCCACGCGCTAAATCTTACAACATAATATTATCCACCCATTTAGTATTATTATCCTGCTCCGTAATGGGTCACGTAACATTCAATTTTACACCTTCCATTTGCACATTTTGTCTCTACTTCTACAATCATTACAATAATGTAATTTTATTTGAAACAGCGACCAAGCGCCGAAAACCACGGTGATCAATACTGCCTCCATCATGGCTGCACCCGGAAAGGGTTGCCCCCGCTGCGGCGGCGTTGTTTTTGCCGCAGAGCAGGTCCTGGCTAAAGGTCGCGAATGGCATCGCAAGTGCTTCAAATGCAAAGACTGCACTAAGACCTTGGACTCTATCATCGCCTGCGACGGTCCTGACTCTGACGTCTACTGCAAGACTTGCTACGGCAAGAAATGGGGCCCTCATGGCTACGGCTTTGCTTGCGGCTCTGGATTCCTGCAGACTGATGGGCTAACGTAAGTTACTATGCTCTACATAAGTAGGTATAATCGGGAGCGTAATCAGTAGAAATAGTGGTTAATTACTGTACAATCTCTAAGCAATGGTATGTAATTATATCAGACTATCAATGTGCCATACGATTAGTCACGGAAGCCCTATCATATTGTGTTAATGTTGCATAAAAACGTTTCTGTTCATGCGTATAAATTCCTGACGGTAACCTCGCTCACGTTATTTCAATTCATCGTAATAGAAAATAATATAATAGATAATAATAATAATAACGCCCAACGATCGCATACAAAGATCCTGGACCCTAACTAGGATTCCCTGTGTCTAGGGACCCAGGAACTACGAGGACCATGGTCCCACAACACCCGAACTCAGAACAAGTATTTACGCTTTTTTTCTGTGCACAAATAGTTGTCCTGCCGCGGGACTCGAACACGCCGCCTCCGGGCTATGAGCCGACCTGCTCAACCACTTCAGCACAGAGGCTGTCTAATGTTTCAAAATGCTAATTACATAACGTCAGCTTTATTCCCTAACAGTGAGGATGAGATCTCTGCGAGCCGTCCGTTCTACAACCCAGACACCACCTCGATCAAAGCCCCTAAAGGCCAGGGCTGCCCGCGTTGCGGTGGCATGGTCTTCGCGGCTGAGCAACAACTGGCTAAAGGCACAGTAAGTGTTTCTAGAGATAAGGAATGTTGTTTGAAATAAGTAAGGCCATGATGAAAGTCTTACAAAATCTTAGTTTAAGGGGAATTAGCGATCTGTTTTATGGATGTAGATATGGATATAGTACGTAGGTACAGGTAAACAAACTATGCTCCACCCGTTGTCCAGTCCGCTTAGTGACTCTTTCTAGGTTGTAAACGAAAGACGAAAGAAACCATCAGCAATTTAATATCATAGATACCTACGTAGTCGTAATTATACTCTTACTACATCAGTTATATAAAAGTCAAAGATTCGTTTTTGATAAAATTGTACATAAGTTACATTTACCTACTTGTCGGTACTGCCTAGAACGAAATGCAAGAACACCGATTGAAAGTGAAACCACGGGGGCATCTTTTAATATCAATATTAACTACTTACTTACCTATGTTTTTCATCAGATGTGGCACAAGAAGTGCTTCAACTGCGCGGAGTGCCACCGACCTTTGGACTCCATGCTGGCGTGTGATGGACCCGACAAAGAGATCCACTGTCGCGCTTGCTACGCCAAACTCTTCGGCCCCCGGGGCTTCGGTTACGGACACGCTCCCACACTTGTCTCCTGCGACTCAGAGCCAGCTGTGACTTAGTAAGAACATCGAAACTTATACTATACCACAGATATCATAATAATACTATACCTATACTTACTTGAACTTATGTTAAAGATACACAGCTAACCAGTTTTGCGTGGTGTACAATGTAGGTCCCTACATAGTACCGTGATATCCAGCAAATAAGTTGATCCCTAATCAATCAGATCAAGTCTTGTATGACGCCTAAGTGCATTCAAGTATGTACGTGTACATGTTTTCCAGTTATTTTGATTAAAAATAAACTAATGAACCGATTTTGATGGAACTTTTATGGAACTAATCTGAAATATAAGTTTGAAATAAATAAATAAATATATATTTGTCGGCAGGAACGGGTTTGTGCGTAGATAGGTTGCAACCTATATGACTATAGGCCTTGAGCATGTCCACACCGCGCCGTGTCTGGAACAAGAATGATCCGTAGCACACCAATCGATCCCTTTATATAGCCAGACAGGTAGGGGCGCCATGACAGTTGCCGGTGCTGCCACTGTAATAAATTTAATGCCACCACAGGGTAAATTACGGTGCTCGATCGCTGTGCATAGAGTTTATAACTGGACGTAGCCGCCGTCACGGCTATACTGACGTGCGTACGTCCTCGTACGCTTAGCTTCACTTTGTACCTGGTGAGGGACATAAGTATCAGTGTTATTGCTCGTTCATCCTGACAATTAAATTGAGTTAAGCTTGGAGTCAAAGTCAAAGTCAAAACATTAGTTCTCAATTTGATTAGTCAAAAGTATTTTAACCTTCCAGTCATCGCCAGGGTTAACCCTTCAGGACCATCAGTATCCGTTAATTTATAAAAAAATGGACCGAATAATGCTAACCGGATAGATATCCCTATAGCAACCAAAAATCATCATTCCTACATTTTTTAAATGGACCAATTAGTGCTAGACCGGATAGATATCCCTTTAGCAACCAACATTTTTTTTATGGACCATTAGTGCTAGTCCGGATAGATTATCCCTTTAGCATTCAGACACATTTTTCTTATCATCATTTTTACATTCTCTTTTTTTCTCGAAAAAAACGAATCGTTACTTTTTTTTCCATTTTTTCTTTTTCACTGGTTTGGGTTAACCCTGCAACTAAATTTGATATTAGTGTCACCCGCCGTCACATCATCATTCACATCACGTCTCGTCACGTTTCGCGTTGCTTGAAGAGTGATGTAGAAATGGGCAATCCCACTTCTGATGTCGGCAGAAACGGGTTCTGCGTAGTTAGGTTGCAACCTATATAACTATAGGCCTTGAGCATGTCCACACCGCGCCGTGTCTGGAACAAGAATGATCCGTAGCACACCAATCGATCCCTTTATATAGCCAGACAGGTAGGGGCGCCATGACAGTTGCCGGTGCTGCCACTGTAATAAATTTAATGCCACCACAGGGTAAATTACGGTGCTCGATCGCTGTGCATAGAGTTTATAACTGGACGTAGCCGCCGTCATATTTATATTTTCGGAGTTCTGACGTAACAAACATTTAAAAAATACAACCGTATTGAAAACAGCTTTTTTTAAAAGTTGGTTTATAACAGCATGAAAGCTGTGGATCCACTCCATATTTTAGTAATAATATAATGTTAATTTTGTGAAGTAAATCTCGACTTCAGCAGCGATTCATGAATGTGCGTCGTTCCTTAATACAGCCCTAGGCTAAAAATAAAAATGTACCTACTTCTTAGGAATCGGGGACAAATAATTTACCTGAACTTGAAACTTGAAGGAAGATTATTAGAGTTGCATTACAACTTTTTTGTGTAAACAAATAACGTGACTAGCTTGTGGCCATTAATTTGATGTTAAGCATCATGATCACCCATAACAGTAACTTACAAAAAGTTGCAGTGCCACTTTGCATAGACACTGCTCTGCACTGTCCACACTAGCTTGAGACTTCACTAATTAGAATAAAATAGATAGTAACATCAATAGAATAAAAAATTTTGTTTACAGCACAGAACAGCTGCCCTTCACCGGTCAGAAGGCTGCTAAGGGCCAAGGATGCCCGCGCTGTGGGTTCCCAGTATATGCTGCAGAACAGATGCACTCCAAGAATGGCACATGGCACAAACGGTGCTTCTCATGTTCGGACTGCCACAGATCTCTTGTAAGTAGAGTGAATTAAATATTCTTTGAATTAAAATATCATATAAGTTTATTTACTTACTTTAAAAACAACTCCAAAAGAATTTACTAGTATCAAATGCTACTATATAATATAATAGCCAACAGTCAACTGAACAATATGACTATTTTTTTTGAGAAATAGGTTGATATTAAATTGTCCCTGGTACTGGATGCTAAATTTAAAACGGTTATTTTTCAAGCTCTCATGGTTCTCATGTGTATTTTACATTCCATAAAGCTCCTAGAATACATTAAACTACTATGAGTTAATACATGTAGGTACCTAAATGCCATAATAAGGCCACTATCATTCAACTTACTTATCTAACAAATGAACCAAGTCAGTAACCTTGTGAACTAATCTGCAAGTAACAACATTGGGGACTATATGTATTGAGAAAAATAATTTAATCACATATCATTTACTATTATTAGAGTAATTTATTTCATTGTTTCTGGATATTGTTTAGGCACATTCATTTGTATTTAATACCTGTTACTTATTAAGCTTCTCAGCTAAGTAAGTAATAGGTAATGTATAGAAAAACAGTAAACTATAAATAAAACAAAGACATTAAAATTCACTTAGTGCTTAGATTTATTACATTTATATCTGATTAGTTTTTAAATAATGGCGATCGTCATCTTCTTCTTTTTCAAGATGAGTCTTTAAGAACTCCTCCACAGAGTCTGTGTTCCATTTCTCAATGGCAACTGTATCTTTTACAATTCCATCCTTATCTAGAAGCTTGATGATAGGGTCCAATCCGCGAACGTATTTGATTTGTAGATTGGGAATCTTTGCGGGACGGTCGCTCTTGACAAAGGCTTGTATTTGTGGATATGCAGGAAACTTACAAGTACAAACTTCTAATATTGCTCGAGCGTATTTCTTCTCTTTAGGTGAAGAATCATCACGGTGACAACACTCTTTGCAATGATCCACAAGCTGATCTAAACTAAAGTCTTTGAGTTGATCGCAAGATGAGCATAGGAGGTTAGCTTTTATAAACCCGAGCGAAGCGCAATCTTCTGTGGTAAACTCGGCTCCGGTTTTGTGACTATTGTATAGCACAATAAATAAAGAATATATCACTGAAATGCCTCTAAAAATAGACATTTTTATAAATTAATATTGATCACCAGTAATAATATTACAACAAATTGGATTTTAGTTTTTAAAAATGTCAATGTCCTGTCACTGTCAGTCAATCCAATCTGAAGTTAAACGTCACCAACTTATGACGTTGACAGACAACCATTTTGACGCACCAGTTAGCGAGAGCAATTTTTTTAAAATTAAGGAATGACGTGACGAGCTAGCCGTTCGCCTGATGTTAAACGATTAATTTAATTTAATTTATTTAATTACAGCCCCGAGCCTCGCTTCGCTCGGCTACAGCTTTCTCGTCACATTTTAAATACATCCGAAGTTTTTTTTATTTTTTTTTTAACATAAATCATAAAGGACCAATAATTGGTCGTGGTAATTGAGACCTGACCCTGACTTATATATACATCATTAAGCCATTTACTATCAATCACACCGTTTTCAAGACATTCGAGATTCCGTGGGTAGGTTGTTTTACCAGTGAAATCGTCCTAACTACTAGGACGATTTCAAGCACTGCAATTCAACGCCTTAATAAATGCGCCTATGTAAACTAAACTTATTACTACTTTCGTTTTTCAGGATTCCACCAATTTGAATGACGGTCCCAACGGCGAGATTTACTGCAGAGGTTGCTATGGCAGGAACTTTGGCCCCAAGGGTGTAGGTTACGGTCTAGGCGCAGGCACATTAACAATGGCTTAATTTAAACTATGAAGCTGGTCTTTATAGGAACCATTTAGTTATAATGGTAGCATGAAAGGAATCTAATCTAGGTACTTCAAGCATTTTGCTACCCGATGATCTTACCATTTATTAAACTGGCTTTAATAGTGGTTGATATACATTCAATGAGACTAATGAACGGTAATAGATTTATAGATAAATAATTATTTTATTATGAAGATATAAATTAAGGTTACATTCCTTTCATTGATAATGTACAAATTGTGATGAATGTGTCTGGGCCCTTATTTTATAATTTCTTCATAAATTATCGTAGTATTTAAGATGCATAGACTTTAATGTAGTTATAAGAATAAAATATATAAAAATAATCACAAAAAAAGAAGAAAAATATATTGGCGTTTTAAATTTAAAAAAAATAATGGCATTGTGATTCTACCTCATATTATCGCTTTTGTGAAATGGAGGTAGATGTAAGACTATCCTGTAAAAGCGGACAAGATTGCACAATTTATAAGCAATCGTTTCGACCGACCAGATCTTTTTTATAAGATCTGAATTGTCTATAAATATTTTTATACACCAAAGTATTTTGTATATAATTTATTGTAATATTACAGACTTTACGCACTTAAGCTGTGCTGAAGTATATTCTTCTAACTATGTTATGCTTTTGGAGCTTTTGCTATACATAATAACACGCACATTATGAATAATGTAAAAATATTAAGCAGCTTATTGCGAGTAAATATTAATATGTTATAATAAAATATTGGACGACATTTATATAAGTTATAATAATTTTTATTAAATAAATTTATTACTGATTTGGTGTTTTATTTTGAATAAAAAACTAATATTTAGGGTTTAATAAGAACTCATACTACTTAAATATTTAAAATGACTTTATTACTATATACTTACTTTATAGAAAACAAAGCTATAGATTAATTATTATTTAAAATTATTTAAGAGTAGGTAGTTATTACTTTGCAATAGCTAGCCCAATTAAAATAATTAATATGATAAATCCGGAATAAAACAGTTGAAATGTCAGTGTATACATACATATATATGAATTTATGTGAATATAATAGAATATTTTTATCACGGTTTCATCCAAGTAACTTTTTACATTGAGTTAAAGGGGGATACATAATCAGCAAGACTCGGTCGTAGAGAGAAATCGGACTGTTAGTACTCTGCGCGACCGAGATGGCGCTCTACGAAGCTGAAACTAGCCGATTCTCTCCCTCTTTAGTTTGATGACAATGTCATCACAAATACTACAATATTGAGGTTGCAATACTATTAGCTTGTTTCGCTTTGATATTCTATAAAAAATATAAGATTCGTTTTCAAACAAATGACAATACAATAGAATTCACATGCAAAACGCCTAAATTAAAAAAGTAGGTATAATATTTTGTGATGCATCTTGTGTTCACACCAAAACTTTGTAACACACTATTATAATCACCCATGCAAACATATTTTATTATCCAACGACTTATTCAGATAACTGTTACAACACCACGTTTGAATAATTTGCCAATGATTCACGTTTTCGACTCGTAAACTTCTACTTTCTAGTGAGGTAGTTGAATAATACATTTCGCATAAAAAACACATGATCGTATGAAGTATTCAGATTCTGCTTTGTGTAGACTAAAGTTTAAAGTTACAAGTAGCCAAAGTTCTTTTAGGATAGTGTTGGTTTGAGAGTATTTTCGCCATATCTTAATTAGAGTAACAATGAAAACAAATAAAATACTTATAACATAAAAAAACACGTAACAAAATAACAACCTAAAATGCTAAAATATTCAGAATAAAATCTCACAAAATATCACATTACAATATCTTATCCTGGAGTTAAAATGTATTCATGATTTTTTTTTCACAACTAACCGAGGTCCTTTCTTGGTCTTTTCAGGCTGTGAAGTACTGGGCTCTTGGAATCCGTACTTATGTTTAAGACGTTCTCGGATTAACAGTCCTTTTATTAGACGCTTCCAGTTGCCGTAAACACGTAGTTCCACCTTTTCACGCTCCCTGCGTTCTTGCTCTTCTTGATCCTGTAACATAATTATTTGATGAACTAGTGATTCCCAAAATCATTTATACAGAAGTTATTTAACTGTTACAATAACTATAATATTTACTAAATTCTCACGATTGGAACACAATTTTTTTGTAGTAGGTAGTGTTTAGCAATAGTTAAAAATAAACATTGAAATAAAAATGTACCGTTAGTGCAATTAAGTTAATTATGTTACAAGGGCTTATTTAGAACTATCTTTGCGTTTATTTTTAGGTACCTAATACAACAAGAGAAGCACATAGCTTTGCAGTCCAATGATCCAAACAATACTACCATGTTCAAATTCAAAAAGAGGATCACAAACATAGATCCTGGACTCTGACTAGGATTCCCTGTATCTAATAATAATAAATAACGCTCAACAATCACATAAATAGATCCTGGCGCCTAACTAGGATTCCCTGTATCGAATAATAATAATAATAGCACCGATGACTGTAGGGACGTATGGAAGGGCAAGGAGCTGCATGGGCGGTTCTATCGGGCTTTGACAGGGCCCGATGTAGACCTTCATGTATCGGTGAACTGGCTGCGATTCGGCGACCTATTTGGGGAAACTGAGGGTTTTGTTTGTGCAATTGCAGAAGTTATCAAGACGAACAACTACCGGAAATATATCATGAAGGACGGTACGGTCAACATCTGTCGGGCATGCCGCCGTCGCGGAGAATCTCTCCGACATATCATTTCTGGTTGTTCTCATCTTGCTAACGGAGAGTACTTACACAGACACAACCTGGTGGCCAGGATCATCCATCAGCAGCTTGCCCTTCAATACGGCCTTATCGAGTCTGAGATGCCGTACTACAAGTAAACACAGGGCCGGTTCTTAAAAATGGCCGTGCATTGCTCTATTGGGATCGCTCTATCATCACGGACAGGACTATTGTAGCTAATAAGCCTGATATCGTGCTGATAGACCGGTCCCAACGCCGTGCAGTGCTCGTTGACATTGCTATTCCACATGACGAGAACCTCGTGAAAGCTGAGAAGGACAAACTCAGCAAGTACCTTGACTTGGCTCACGAGGTAACCGCCATGTGGAGTGTTGACTCAATGAGCATCGTTCCGATAGTCGTTTCGGCGAATGGCCTTATAGAGAAGAGCCTCGATCAACACCTCGAGAGGCTCTCGTTAGACGGTTGGATCAAGGGTCAGATTCAGAAGGCAGTACTCCTTGACACGGCATGTATTGTCAGGAGGTTCCTCAGTCTGCAGCCCTAACCACCGGTACACCGGCCCCGCTGCTGGCTGCACACTAGGTTTAGGTTTTTTATTGTATTGTATTTTTGTAATGTTACTTTTATAAAAATATTGTAAAAAAACTTAGATTTAAGATTGTAAATAAATAAATGAACAACAATAATAATAACGCCCAAAGATCACAAACATGGATCCTGGACTAGGATTCCCTTTATCTAATTTCTTTTTTTTCTGTATAATCTTCTGTATTGTATAGTATTATTTAAGGATTATCTATGTATCTAGGGAAATAATAAGTACGCAGAGAGATCATTATTTACCTTCACCCAAGCTTCGGTAATTATTTCCTCATATTCCTTGCAAACGACAAAGCCGTCGTATACAGGATGCGACCACCCACCATTGAAATCAAATCCTGTCATCGCAGGCGCACAGTCGATGTTTAGCTTACGCGCCACTTTGTTCAAGCCGGGCACTGCAAATGAAATAAAGATTATGCTTAACTTCTTAAGAAATTCACTGTAGTGGTTTTAAAAGTTGGTGCGCTTTTCTTTAGTTTTCTATGCTTAACTTCATTTAGAAGACTGAAGAGAAGCTCACTTACTTTTAAAACCACTAATTATCAGTTAATACTTGATGAAATAATTGTTAAATAATAAGTGTAAACAGTCAGACTGTGAACTAACTTGTGATGGGATGTTTATTTCTACGTCGTCACTTACCATCAGGTGAGACCGTGGTCAAATATTGGCATATCTATGATAAAAAAAAGTTTTCCAAAGTCTTTCGTTTCCTTACAACTACTATGTCAACCTGAACGATTTTAAGGCAACCATTCAATACTGTTGACACCATTATCGTTGTCAGTTAGCATCAGAAATGTCAACCTTAGATGGGGTCTTTAGAGGGTTGTGAAGGACCTGTCTAATAGTCCACTAGACACTATGGAAAGGAATTGATGCTTATGTTACCTTGCAGAGAGAAGTTTTATTATGTAGGTTTTAATGTGATTCATTCAGACATTTAGATGAGATTGTCCGAAATACTAAATACAAGTCAAAAGCAGTATGGTGTTGACTCCACCTCATTGCAGTGGGTAAAATACTTAAATCTATGTTCTCTGTGGAGGTTGATGATTGTTCACTTACATTTGACATGAACAGTTCCCTTAGGTAGCATGCAGTCTTTAAACAACTCTACATTGCCATAAGCATTGCGCGGTACAATGCCGTTCTCTGCTGTTGGAGGCTCGTAGTCTTGCACTTGCCATGGACCGAATACTTCCAGCGGCTTGTCTGTTATCAACTTGTTTGATAACTGGAACAATTTCAACATGCGAAATTTCAAACTGTCTGAGAATCTTAGAATGATAAGGAAAATCATCAATAACGCGTTGATAGGCAATTTTGACGCTTTTTCAGTTTGTTTTCACACCATCATGATACCAATAACCAGGTACATGATGCCTACATATAATCACGTTCTCTAACCCAAGTAATTCTTAGCAAATTCATACTTACTTAAATTTTTAGAAAGGGTTGGCATTTCTTGTCAGCCTAAATGACAGACTGGTAAGTGAGAAAACATTCACAGAATATGATTGCTTTTTCTACATACCTTGTCCCACTTAGGTCGTGCTTTGACAATCTTGTACGGAGTCTCGCCCAGTTTGACCACTTTGGCCTCCTTGAGCCAGGTGTCACGTGACCGGCACGTGTAAACGCACTCTCGCGCGTACACCGGCTCGTTTCGCACAAAGCCGAGAGTCGTCGCGTCGGGAGGGTACAGCGCCTCGTACTTTAGGAGGTGGCGCTTTAGTGCGTATAATGGGTGGTTTTTGTACCTGGCAACCGAAAGCAGCAGATATTAGTACACTTGAAGTATAAAATGCCTAATAAAAAATCATCATCACTACCAAGCCAGCTATCATTATAATATGTTCATCATATTTCGACGGCCTAAACTAAATTGTATTCAACCAACAATGTTTATTGCCCGTGATAACTTAATGTGAACACTGAGATAGTCTCTAACTGTAACTGTTGCCTCATCAGTAAGCTCAAAGACGCGCAACGAGCTATGGAGAGGGCTATGCTCGGGGATCCCTTACGACATAAAATCTAAAATGAAGATATCTGCAGAACTAAAGTCACCTATTAAAGCTATTGTTACTTGAAAAATAAAGTCCATGCACATTTTTAAGATCATGCATGATCATAAAAAGAAAACACTTACTCGCCAATAGTCGTCGGCAGAGGTGCTTCCAGCTGCATTCTATCCAAGTACTCATCTTCCTCTCTATCCCTAGCGTTCTTTGGGCCGAGCCACGGTTCTACCGCAGACTTCCACCACTCGGACTCTGCTCGTTGTTTCCGAGTGACAGTGTTCCAGTGTGGCACATAACGACGGGTCAAGTCTTTTAGATAATTGTTGTTGTCCCAACCTATGATATAACACACTGGGTGGGTTGCATGACTCTGCAAATGATAATAATGATTATGAAAATATTTTTCGAATCTGGAAGGAAATTATTGTGATTATATCATAGGAGAGGATATAAAACTAGTATGTAATAAACATTAACAAATAAATATTATTCAAAGTTAATTTTTTTTAGTTAAATTTTAAGGTTAACATTTTTTTTTGAACAGTTATCATCTTGAGCTACTTAAGTTCATTGACCGATCAAGCGGAGCGATCGAAGTCTCTGCTTCTACTCGCGAAATTGAAATTCAAATTATATCATAATCCTAATTGAGACTTTTTGTTCTTGGGAATATTGATTAAGTCATATTTGAGTTATTTTTCTTCTAAAGTTTACTTTATACTCACATAAAGATCACCAGGACAATGTGCCTTCCCATTGATAACATCCACTGCTATCCATTGCTCAAGCTCTTCTACATATATTTCACACCAAACATCTATTTTCTTATCATCATCAGATGATAGAACTCTGCGGTCTAATCGCTTTTTACTTGTACTCTGTTTAATTGCAGGGCTTAATATAGGAGCTCTAGGACTTATTTTAGTTGGTTTGAAGTCTTCATCGCTTCCTGAATTACGACGTTTGGGATCTTCTACCGGTAAATAGTCACTATCATCGCCTGATTCTTCTTTTACCTTTCCTAAAATAAAAGATGAAATAAGTACTGCAATAATGTTTCCTATATTTTAGATTTGCTTACTTCCCAAAAAAGACTATTCAATTCTTATATGTAATTAATATATTGTCTTTACTAATTACCTTTTACAATTCCTTTTATTGCTTCTTCTTTCGCATTTTTTATTCTACCCTTGATAATATTGACCAAGTCACCTTTTACATCATTTTTGGGCTTAGCTCTTGGTTTTATCAGATCTTTATAACTAACCCTCTGTGCATCTTCTAATTTTTCTTGTTTCTTTAGCTGGAGAGTACTCAGTTTCGGTTTTTTTGTTTCACTTTCGGTGTCATCAAAGTATTTACTTCTTTCGATTGCATTCCCTGCACTTCTAGTTCTAGTATTAGCTTTTGTATCCTTTCGCTTTTCTTCCATATTTGGAGTTCCATTAACTGCAGCTGTAGTGTTAGATCTTTTTCTTGTTGCTCGTACAAATCTGCCTTCCTTGTTAGTTTCTGAATTTTTAAAGTACTTGCTTTGTGTGATTCCTTTTTGGTTTTCATCTGAGACTATAATTTTAGGTGGATTTAACTTGTTAGTTTGAGATTCTGTAACCTTGGTTTTGTGATTTTCATTAGAGGTAGTCGATTTATTTGTTAGAATTGCTTTGCTATTAGTTCTCGTTTTACGTGCACTTGGGGATTCTTTTAAGAGTTTTTCTTTTTCAGGACTATTTGATATATTGTCATTGTTAGCTACTTTATTCATAGACAAAGATTTGGGTGATTTCAGAGGTGGTTTGGTGTTTGATTTAATTTTAGTATCTTTTTTTTCGCTATTATTAGTGTTACTTTGTGGAGGCTTAGAGGGCTCCGGCTTTTTTTTAGCATTGAGTTTAGGAGCTGCTTTTTCTGTTGGCTCAACACTTTTTTTTGATCTTTTAGGCGGTGACACACCTTCATCTTCTTCAACATTATTTGCTTCAACTTTTTTAGTTCTTGTTGTCCTCATGCTTCTAGTCTTCGATGTGGAACCATCATCATTTCCATCTACCTGCATGATATTTTCAAATTCACTATCACTCAAAAAACTGTCATCAACTCCATCAACCTGTGTGAGCTTTTCCTTAGACTTAGTTTTAGCTGCAATATTCGTTGGTTTAGATTTCGGCTTTGCTGCTTTTGATTTTTCATCTGTTTTGTTACTTATATCAACTTTTTCATCTTTAGGTTTTGTCGATAATGAACATAATTCAGAACTAGGTGGTCTGAGGGGTACAGTAACAAAGTTGAACATGACACGACTTTGTAGGCCTAAAGCTCTCAACATAGCAACAAATATGAATACTGAATATTTCTTTGCTGTCACAACTCTGCTTTTAATTTGATCCAACAAGATACTCTTCAGTGGTGGAGCTTTAGGTCTGTATTTGTTTTCGTATCTATCATGTTTTATTGTAAGCTTATCAGTATACCACGTAATAATTTGTTCAACATATTTCATATTTAACCTATCTTCAGGATAGCAACCCTTCGGCACCATAGCAAGTGCCGCCGCCATGATTTCTTGGTCATTCAAAATACGACTCACAAAATTTCCATGGCCTATCCAGCAAAGTACATGAACTTTGTGCATATACACTTGATGTTCCTTCTTTACCCTGTTCATTTTCCTTTTCATCATCATTTCAATATCAACCTTTTTAGATTTCCTGCAAACATAATCCGGTAGTGCCACTACTAGCTGTAACCCTTGTTGAGGTATGGCCTTAGATTCTGTAAATAGACCGCAATAATAATTAGCATTGGACTGTTCCTGCCTCCGTCCATTATGTATTGGTAGTATAAACTCGAATTTTAAATTTGAAAGCTTGAATTTAACAGGTTATAAAATTTAAAGTTGGTGAGCAGTATCAAGTTGGTTGCAAAAGGTGAAGGACAAAATTGGACATGAGATCCCTCTTGTTATAGTAGCTTCAGAAAACCGTATCCATACCTTAGGGATAGACAGATACAGGTTTAAATCACGTTTATCATTAAAAAAATTCTTTACATTAAAACTGTTGGTTGATTAAGTAAGTGATACAGCTATAAATCATAAACCTTATGATTATTAAATTATTCAAAGGTGGATATTTGAACATCTTTTGGGAAATAATAAATAATTATTTATTTAAAGGTTTGGTCCTGCTGGCTGCAATAGCCTTTATTCTTTGTATGCAATATTATTGTGATTATAATAAATATTATACCTTTGACTTCCTCCCATTCCTCTAGTTCAGATTCACTGTCATCTTTTACCTTCCTGGATTTAGTTTTTTTCTTAGAATGTTTTTTATGTACAACTTCTTCACCCAAAGCTAAAAGATCTGTAACATTTGATTCCATTTCTTTTTCAATATTACAGCTGGGTACGTAACTTTTTAGGGATGCTTTTGTTTGTTCAATAGCAATTTTGTGTTGTTCAAGCTCCATAAAAGTTTTCTTAGCAATATCTGCACCATTGTCATGGATATTACTGGTCCAAACCTGCAATTATGAGATTTCACCACGTGAACTGTCTGCTGTCTGCCACTCATAGCATAAAAATATGAAGTAACATATTTTATTTGATTTCGATTGTAAACAAATAAAGTTGACAGTGAGTAGTGACAATGGATTTTATTTCAAATCCTGCAATGAGCATGGGCTTTTGGTAAAATAATGTAGTTACATTTATTGTGATGAAACCTTATGGTTAAAGTAAGGGCTTTTCTAATCTGGCTAGCTACCACCAATCCAACCTGGCGTTAACATATTGTGATCAGTGAATGAAGAACAATTGAAGGGGTGAGAACAAAAAGGGTTTAACTGATTTTTTTCACAAAATTACTAATGGGTATCATTAGATTCAGCGTGAAATTATCTACAATAATACATTCTTAAAATACAGAAATGTAAATCTCGAGATTTTGAGTCTAAGAACAGTTTATCTTTCACAGGAATACAGTTCGCTTAGCATAAAAACATTATTATATTTATTTTATTATATTAAATTTTTACAGTAATTATATGAATTAGTACTATATTTAGTATTTTAAAATATAATTAAAACATTTTCAAGCAACTGGAACTTACATAAACCTTTTCTAGTACCTTATAAGCACTCTACATTAAAATGAAGCCATTGAAGTTATAAGTAAATTTTCTCAAAACTATCAATTTGACAGTTAAACCCTTTTCCTCAACCCTTCAATTATTATTTCTCTGTGGGGTGGTGGTTGAGCTAAGATTGGCTAATAGTCCAGAGGTGGCATGTTTAATTCCCACAACCGGACAAGTATTTGTACACAACAAAAAGTGCAAATTCTTGTTTTGAGTTTGGGTGTTGTGGGTTGGCATGATCCTTGTAGTTCCTGGGTCTCTGGATACAGGGAATTCTAGTAAGAAATTCCATTTAAAATTCAATTTTTACTATTTTTTTCTACACATTTTATAAATATATTTAATAATTTAGTTTGTAACTTACATCTGTGTATTCCTCTTTGTCTTCATTATCACTCTCATTTTTTTCTTGAGCAGCATAAGTTACAGGATATTTATTTTTTGGTTTTGGTCTCTCATCATCACTGCTATCTGAAAACATTATGCTGTCCACATTAAAGTAACAAAGTATTATCAACTGGATGAATCCACTAAGTTTACATAAATTAATAATAATAATAAACACCCAACAATCACATTTATAGATCCTGGACCCTACACCCTAAAAACAGGGATTCCTAGTGATGTCCTGTTTTTAGAGACCCATGAACTATAAGAACCATTGTCAGTAAATCTAATAACACATGAGTCTGCTTAATCCATTTCTAGTAGTCTATGATTTATAAACAGATAAGAACAAAGTATAGGTAGCTAGAATCATTATCATTTAGCTTGTGCAGCCACTGCTATAAAAAGGAATCTTTTTATAAAGAAAGAAATGTATTCTTAGCCATTGGCAAGCAAATGTATGGTTTACAAATTTTATTATCATTCAGGATCTATCATCATCAATCAGATGTTACCGAATTCAGCTTTACCTGAATTAAGCTAGTAGGTTGGTAATGAATGAGACAAAGTTGATATTATTTTCTGTTTTATACCTATAATTGCCACACCAAACATGTCATGGTAACCAATGATTTTAATTATGCCCTACTTCATATATATATTAGATATTGTTAGCTAACCAACTCATAAGCTTTTGACCTTGAATTTTTTATTGAAACAAGTTTGGGCATGATACTTATGTACCTACAAAATTTTGATGATGTAAATATGGAGCCATTTTTCATAATTTTTTATAACATTCAGATTACTATTTCTCAGATGATTCTTCCATTGAATTACTCAATTAAACAAAATAGTAACAATCAACAAACATTGACAACTTACCACTTTCAGACAAATTCAGCACTGAAGGTAGCATTTTGTCAGCATCAGATAAATCTTTAATACTAAATTGTGAAACCGGGATATCGTTATCTTCATTTTCCACGTGAGTTTGTTTGTTTATCTTGCCTAACAGGTCTCTAGTAAACAAAGGTTTTCTTTTCACCAATTGTTTTTGACGTTTTCTGTTGGATTTATGGTTGAACTCGTCAGCCGACGATCTGTTTTCTTCAACCTCTTCATCATCAGAGGAAGGTGGTTCAGAAATTTGCGCCTCCGAGCCGGAATCACTGAAATCTCCGGTTTCACCCTCACTGCCTTCATCTTTATAGATAGTTTTTATTACTTTCTTTCGGGTATTTGGCATATTTAAAATGATACGTAAACTTAAAAATAAGTGATAACTGTACTGTATTGTTTAAATTGTTTTGTTGCAGAAATATAGTATCATCTGTATATGTATTATGTACTTAGTTTATTCAAACCGAAGAAAACAGAAAGCTTCTCAAACTCAAAATATCCTGTAGAAATAGACAAGGAAATTTTTTTTTTTCTCTTCCGTTCTGGGGATTTAAGCTTCGCACGTTTTATGCATTAGCCAGCTTCAAGTCAGTTTTGATCACAGAATACTATATCGTTCCTCATCTTTATAAAATAATTTGAGCAACGTTTTCTGATTTACCTTGAGTGTGTTTATGTGTTATTGTTTAGTTTATTTTATTTCACATATTACAAAATCACAAATGGTAGGAAAACGGCTAAACCCGATTAAAAGTATATAATATTATAGGTATATATACATTTATAAATATTTTTGAAGAGTTCATTTTATATTCGATATGAATTATGTTTTTTTTAAATATAGATGTCAATTTAACTTTAGCAATGTCAGCCTAACGACCATGGACAAAAATATTTTATTTAATACAGTTTATTTTAATATTAGGTCTTTACCTATGAAATTGCCATTTTGTTTGAAAAAAGTTAAAGTATTTTTTTTTTCGAACTTATTTATTTCTTTTATTCAAAGTAATCACCCTTGCAATCAATGCATCTTTGCCAACGATGTGGCAGTTTATGGATACTCTTCTTGAAAAAATCAGCAGGACGGGAGACAACAAACTCTTCAAAGGCGTTTTGTACTGCCTCTCGGGAATTGAATTTTTTTCCCGCTAAAAAGTTGTCCAAATTTTGGAAAAAGTAATAGTCGGTAGGCGCAAGATCTGGTGAGTATGGCGGATGAGGGAGAGCTTCCAAACCCAACTCATGCAGCTTAGAGACGGTCTGTTGTGCAGTATGGGGTCGCGCGTTGTCGTGAAGTAGCAGTGGAGACGACCGATTGACCAAAGCTGGTTGCAGACGTGCGAGTTTCGCCATCATTGTGGTCAGTTCTTCAATGTACACATCTGCAGTAATGCTCTCGCCGTTTTGTAAAAAGCTATGATGAATCACACCAGCACTAGACCACCAAACTGTGACCATCACCTTTCTAGGGGTCATTTTTCGTTTTGCACATTGCTTTGGTACCGAACCAGGATCTAACCAACTTGCTGAGCGCTTTCGATTGTCAAAAAGAATCCATTTTTCGTCGCACGTAACAATTCGGTTCAAAATTCCTTCATTTCTGTGCCTGTTAAGCAGCGCAAGGCAAGTCTCGACGCGTACGTTGCGCTGGCGATCGTTAAGTTCGTGGGGCACCCATCTATCAAGCTTTTTTATCTTGCCAATCTGTCGCAAATGGACAAATATTGTTTTGATGCTAACATCAAAAGCTGCTGCCAGCTCAGCTGTAGATTGAGATTCATCAGCTTCCACAATCGCCTTTAATTCATCATTGTTGACCAAAGTTTCCGGACGACCACGAGGTTCATTTTTCAAGTCAAAATTCCCAGAACGGAACCGAGCAAACCAATAACGGGTTGTACGTTCGTTTGTACAGTTCTCTCCGTAAACGTCGTTGATGTTACGTGTCGTTTGTGCCGCGTTGGTGCCACGACGGAACTCATATTCCATAATTACACGAAATTTCAAAGTATCCATTATGAGGAAAAATGTTGAAATGTAATGAAAATACAAGGCTAATCAATAAACAAAAGACTTATATTGTAAATAGAATGTCATATTTTTAAAACAAAATTAATTTGAATTTAGAATTCATAGCCAATCAAAACTTTTTTTTGTTTGAAAAAGTCTGTACTGCAATACGGCAATTTCATAGGTAAAGACCTATTATAATGAAGATCATTGAGATTCGAAGAGTAAAAATTAAGTGTTCAAAAATAAAGGAAAAGACATGCTCTAACCTAATCCTTCTGGCATAATTAATAAAATACTACTAATAATTGATTGTTTTGATATTGTTATATATTTTACTCGTGATTTTCCATAAATAATTTACTTACAAAATATAAATCACTATTATTGATCAATTTTCACAGTAAAATATACGACTTAACGCAAATATATTTATATTGTAAAATATGTCCCAAACCAATGCCAAACAAATTTAATTTATTAATGGTAACATGCTAAACAAGGACAAACTAGAACTTTGGAGCTATCTCGCTCGATTTTTTTAACTCTGGCATTTCACAAATAAAAATATAGTTCGTTTAGAGTGTAAACCGCCAAAACTCGATAGACCTAATTTAAATGTGTAAGTAGCACAGACCTAGAATATTATATCAAAGAGTTTATACTACTATTACGTATTGTAGTTAACTATTAGGTTGAGTTTTAGCGGGAAAGCGAAAAAGATTGCGTCACCGCATTGTATTATTTTCCAAAACTTGTGTTATTTTCAGTGTTAGTGCATAAAATTAGTGGCATTTTATTCGTTAAGTGCTGGATTTCAGGCGTGAGTGTGGGAAAATGGTATAATGATGGTGACACGTTTCTTTTCGTGTTGTTTCAAAACTCCATAGAAGCTTCAAGTAAAGTTGACACCATTTTACTAGGAGTATGACTTTGACTAGACTATGACTTGACTTGATGACTTCGACTGTGACTTGACACATATTTGCGTGAAATATCATTAACTTGATAAATTATTAATTACTTGACACTGGCTAAATACACAATAGTGTGGAGCCAAAACATAAAAGAAAAACTTGATAAATCATCAATTCCTTGACACTGGCTAAATACACAAAAGTGTGAAGCCAAAACATAAAAAAAAACTATTAGGTTGAAGTTTTGGCGGGAAAACGAAAAAGATCGTGTCACCGCATTGTCTTTTTTCGAAAACTTGTGTTTTGTTCAGTGTTAGTGCATAAAATTGGTTCCATTTTATTCGTTAAGTGCTGAATTGCAGGCACGAATGTGGGAAAGTGGTATAATGATGGCGAAAAGAACTTTTCGTGTTGTTTCCAAAACTCCATATTAGAAGCTTCTGGTAAAATTGCCACCACTTTACTAGGAATATGACTTGACTAGACTGTGACTTGACTTGACACATACATTTAATATTAATTTACTTGAGAAATTATCAATTTCTTGAAACTGGTTAAATACACAAAAGTGTGGAGAAAACCTAAGCCCTGGCTGCGTGGGGACCGGGGAGCTCATTGCGTTTTCCAAAGTTTATCAGAGACCAGGGGGTCGATGCGACGCGTGTCTAAAATTCTGGCACAACGATTTAGCCTTGTAACGGGGCAATGCTGCCAGCATTTTGGGTACGCTGCCTACTGGTTGTGGGCTGTAGCATTTGGACTGTTTATATAGGTCATCCAAATGTACTTTTTTGGGTAGGCAGTGTAGCTCGTAGTGTTTAGTAGTAGCTGTTATATTAATTTGGTTGATTATAAGTATAATGGCACATGTTCGTTAAAAATCCACTTATTAGGCAGGTACCTAACAAGAATTCATAATAAAATCAAAGTAATTTTTTAACATAGATAGGCTTACATTTCACCACAGTGTCACCTGATGGTAAGTGACGACGCGGTCAACGATGGAGCATGCTTGGCTATACTTACTAGTACTTAGATTTTATATTTAGGTATATGGTCTTATTTAGGTACCTACCTACTCTTACAACAAGAAAATATTATCCCTGTATAACCTACCTACTTACACTACTTTATTTTAGTAAAGTCGGCTGTACCTAGTAGAGTGCCTAGTAAGTATACTAAGTAGGTATTCGTTATTCTGTAATGTGAATGTACTTAGGGCCTGACTGACTGAACATAGGCTCATCCATTCTATGTAGCCCCAGTGTACGTACAGGCAATAAAGCTCTGAAAAGCACTTAACGGGATTGATTCAGACCATTTACCATTCTATAAACAAACACAACCTTTCCATTATGGTAAATTATAAAACCTTTTAGCAAATCGAAACCGAATAAAAAGGAGCGGTTTGCATTGACATTATTGAATAGCAATCTATTGAGATATTTTGAGAATGGAACGGAAGCCACCTTGTTATAACGTGATATAAATAAAACTAGATACTAGCTAGGTATACTGACCGCTATTTAAGGTTTAAAACTATCTCCGTATTACACATATCAAGATTGGTTTAGTCTTTTAGTGATGAAAGATTACAAACAGACAGAGCGACAGACACAGCTAGCTATGCAGTGAGTTGTCTACTTTAGTTCAGCATGAAAAATATATTTAATACGCTTAGAGGATTTGAAAACCTTTTCCGCCATTGTCGTTTGGGTAGCTAATACGTACCTATGTATCGTAAATATTCCTGATTTATATGGCAGATTTTCCTGCTAAGCTTAATCAACGGATTAATTGAAAAGTAAGTACTTACCAATATATGGATTTTTCGGGATACGATTGTTCCTACTTACATACGATACTATTTATGTAGGTCCTTACATACCTTATTTACATAGTTTAGGTACTAGGTGAACAGATAACCGAAGCTGTGGTCAAAACCATGGGAGCTGATTGATGCAAGAGGCAAACCGCCTCTAAAAGCGGTGTCCTATGGACGAGGCCTAACGTCAGTGGGCGTTGAAAGACCCTGATGATTATGAGTAAGTTCGTTACAAAAGTTAAAATGATTCAAGGATATATGATTAATTTACTCTATCATGGATAGATAGATAGATAACTCTTTATTGTTTCACCAACGAAATTCATACAATACAGGAATTATTAAATCTTACATACTAGTGCAACAATGGGCGGTCTTATCGCTAATAGCGATCTCTTCCAGACAACCTTTGGATGGAAAGTATCAAAAGATAATACACGGCGGTCTAAACCAATTTAGAATAAAAAGAAATACAGATAAAAATAAACTATTACCTATAACTTGTTAATAATAAATATAAATACATCCTAATACTTACATATTTTATAATAAAATAAACTAATACATATTTATTACAAAAGCAAGAAAAAGTTATAATATAATACTAGATAGCAGCAGTTAACATGACAGATAATATTTGTGCACCATATCTTATCATATACCTATAGATAGATAGAGAGAACTCTTTATTGTCTCACCAATGAAGTACATAAACAGGGTATAACTTAATATTGACGATCTTACGTTTGTTCATCTGTCGTCTTTATTTCAGTATTCCTCAGCGCAAGAGCATATATATTTACAATGTTGGTGCTGCTGCAGTGATGCACCAAGTAAGGTGAAATTGGCCTGATAGGTCAAAAGTTAAAATGATTCAAGGATATATGATTAATTTACTCTATCATATATAGATAGATAGAGAGAACTCTTTGTTGTCTCACTAATGAAGATATGCGTGAAGAAGTGCGTATTGCGTAAGAAGGTATGCGTGACTTATACCTACTTAATCTTCTTTATATATAAAAATGAACCTCTATTTCCCTTGGTCATCGCATCACGCGTGAACTGATGGAACTTTTTCTCTAATTCTTTTTCTCTTGTGTTGAAAGTTCTTATGAAAGAAAAAATTAGATTAGTTTAAAATTTTTTACCACGCAGGTAAAGCCGCGGGGCGCAGCTAGTAATATATAAAAATGAATGTCTATTTCCCTTGGTTATCGCATCATGGGTGAACAGATGGAACATTTTCGCTAATTCTTTTTTTTATTGTGTTTATTATTTTAAGGAGAAGATTCTTATGAAAGAAATAGTTAAGAAAGTATGGAAAATTTTTACCGCGTGGGTGAAACTGTGGGGCACAGCTAGTGTTTGATAAAATCATTTACGTGCATGCTGGAAAGTAGATAGCGTACCTATCTATAGCTACGTAGGGAAGTACCTACATGATGTAGTAAGTAGGTACCAATGTGGTTGGTAATGTAGGTACTTATTTACCAAATTTGTTTAAGTCACCTGCTTACCCCCTCTAAAATCTCAATCACACAGGTCACCTCATTACAAACATTCATACAAGTGTGTATTTTAAGAGCTCAAGCAATAAAATTAAAATCAGCCTGCTCCTTTCCACAGCGGCAGCGAGAAAATCGCATTTTCCAGCAGAGCTGTGCTCGCCATAAAGCATAAACTAACATAAATAACTTCAATTGTTTGCTGCCTTATTGTTAACTTTAATTACATTTTGAATTAATTTTGTAATTAAAACGGAAGCTAGAGCGCGCCGCGTGAAGTTTAAGTGGCTGGAAACGGATCGACCCCTGGCGGGGTGAAGGGGGAGCGGCGCGGGGCTTTTAGATGCAATCTCTGAGTGGATTAATTAATTCTGAGGTGCCGGTTATCTCCTGTTATCATTTAATAAACTTACGTAAGGATCATAGAAATTTCGAATTAGCGAGTGTCTGGAAGCGTGATGAGTTCCTGCTCTGTTGTATACTGCAAGCGTGAGTAGGCGCATACGCTGGGGTATCTTTATCTTGTATAAGTCTTGCAGTTTTATTTGGTATCCATATCATTAGGTATAACATAATGGTACATTAGGTTCTAGAATGAAGTATATTTACATATACGTGATTCTATCATGTAATCTAGAATAGGTCGCCGACGTTATTTTGCTAATACGGGATGCACCAACCTATACTCCATGCTGGGTATCGCAAATATACCCTTGGGGCAACCTTTCTATGATTGTGTAGGTATTAGGTAGATCAAGACGTAAGTGTAGAGCACTGAGGCTGGATACATCTATTGGGGAACTATATAGTATCACTATATACCTACTAGCGCGCAACTAGAAGACTAATAGTAGGTGATTAATTCATAGGCATATCGATGTAAATAATCTATATATTTTCGGTGGCAAGCAACTTATAAAAATTGTGGTTCCCCCGCAAACCTCATGAGCATTTCACTACAGGAAAAGATAACGCTGACAAAATCTATTCAGCCCATAACAAGGCACTTTTCGTTTCGAATTACATCAATCTCTCAAAATCAATAAGTGTTTGTAGCTAATGTAGGCGCTTAACGAGCCGCGAGCGGGACTCCTGAGCGGATCACCAAATGGAGTGCTCATACATAATGTAGCGCAGGCTGAGTGTTGTTTTGAAAAGCGTTCTGAATTTGTTATTTTCGTCACACCAGGTGATGCCCAGGCACCTCATGAAACATTTAACGACATGTCATTGTGTAACTTGCACAATGTACCTATTGGAATAAAGGCACAATACTTATGGAAATTGGACAAACGTAGTGCCTTGTAGGGAATTCGACAAGCCTAAGTGCACCTTTTGCGTTATGAAGTGATGTCATGTCTATGGATTTAAGTTACGTGAAAAGTAGGAAGCTTGATTCATTATCATAGACTAGTTGAGCCCCGCGGTTTCACCCGCGCATAAAAAGTATTTTAATTATTTGCTCATCTCACGAGAGCATTTCACTTTTCCGGGACAAAATGTAGCCTCTATGTTAATCCAGTGTATAAGCTATCTTCGTACCAAATTTCATCCAAATCCATTCAACCGTTTGAGCGGGAAGGAGTAACACACATACAAACATTCGCCTTTATAATATTAGTGTGAAGTGTGATAATCTAAATATATATCATTGATGATTGAGAACCTCCTGCAATTCGTTCTGAGATAACGTAATTAATGAAAATGCTATATAAGAATCTAAAGTTTCATGGTCAGTAATATTTCTAAAATATTGTTTATTAACCACGGGATATACCATGTAATTATAAGTCATACTCTGTGTTAGTAGAACTTATAAGAGTAATGTCCATTGAGGGTCAAGATCCGGAACCAGCCGGGGTGAAGGGGAGCTAGAAATGCAATATTAATGCAGTGCCGAGTGGCGACCAGAGTGCATTTACTTAATGGATCGTAGGCAAAATGTTTACACAGTCGTCAAACATGAAAAAAATAAACTAAAGTCGGATAGAGAAGCTCTTTGGCAGGATTATTGCGAGCGAATGGGGCCGCGCCGAGTCACAAATAAAAAACTCACTCGCTTCATCTATATACGCCGTATAAAAACACTTATACACGTCGACTACAGACGTAGGAAAGTGTGGGATACATTACCGGAGTGGAAAAGTTAAAAAGCTTAAATGTATCTCCGGCGCGGCTAAAAGTGTCTGACAAAAGTTCGACTTCCATTTTAAAAAGCTCCATTACAAAACATCGAGATTCGCTTCCGCCACGCCGTTGCGAGCTCGAATTGACGGCGGCTTCAAGACGGAATTAAACTCGAAAACTTTTCAATTTATTTTATATGAAATCGAGCATGGTCGCGTATTCGTGAGCCGTGACATAGAGAAAGGAAAGTTTTTCAGTTGCGGATTTTAAAATTGGTATCTGTAGTGGTTTGTGTAGGTAGTTCGTTTTCTTGGTAAGGATGTTTGATTTTGCTACTAACAAAAAGTCATCTCGGTAGTGGATTGACCAGCATTGTTAAGGTACTGCGTATAGCCTTGTGCAACGCAGCTTGGAGTTTCGGGCTCTACCCCGAGCGACACTAAACTTGAATTCGTTACGTGTGTTCTGTTCGATACTAAGACTTAACCTTCTTGACACTTTGGAAAATAAGTAAGTATACTTCTTACGCGTAGTAAAATTTAGTTTTTTTATTATGGAATATTTATTAAATATGTAAAAGTTCTTATTAGTGATTCTGTATGTACCTACTTTACATTGGGCTGTTCGTTGAGATGTATTTAAAATTAAAAATTGACTAAATTTTCTTTTTCTACTTCAAACTTGTCTAGCATTTTTTAACTGCTTTGGTTTCGATTTTATTGAAACGAACCTAACATGAAAATGTCTTGAAACGTATTTTTTATTTTTATGAAGAATACACGTTTGACAAATAAAATAACAATGCAAAAATCGTTTTCATACAAAATGAGTAAACAGACATTTTCCCGTATTTCCTATGGTTTTCGATTTCTTCGAGAGTGTGCACATTCGGACAGATGAAATTTTTTTTCGCAAGTTGAAGCAGATTTTCGCTCACTTCCTTCGCTCGGTTAATTATACAACCAGACCGATAAAGCCAATTTTGCTATCATCCGACCGATCTGCTCGCTTCACTTGCGGTCAAATATGCAGTAGTCTGTTTGTATTTGAAGTATATACGCCCAAATTTAAATGAGTTATTAACGTTTTTATCTTTATTTCCAGTCTTACTTTTCTTACTTACAAAAATGTGGCAAAAATATTTACATCGATGATTACAAGTGCAAAGACCGTTAGTGTCGCGTACAACATCCAAGCGGGCACCTACACAGAGCAAAGTAAGTTGAATTTGAGAAGAGTTGTAAGGCTTTGGCTTGGAGATAGTGCTTTTAGGCCCTAACCCCCGGGGTGATGCAGTGGGTCCGTGGAGCTTCTTAAAATGTTTTCACTTATGTATATATGGGAATACATTACCCCTGCCTCCGGGTTACTTGAGGCGCGCACTTACTTTTAACACAAAATTGAAGTGACGTAAAGTCTACTCTAGTCTCGTGTGAATCTTCACTTAAATTACATTTTATTGAGATCTTGAAACGTTTCAGTTTTATATTACAATCTAATTTTTTGTATCGTAGAGTACGAGATTTGATACTAACTGAGAGGGATAATAGATACTTTAGGTATTGCCCGGGTCGTTTATAAATATGGAGTAAACTGTTCATCTGTCTTCACTTGAGTAGATAACACGCACTTGCTTCTTTCTACTGGTAGTTACTAATAATCACTTAGCTTAATTGCGGCTGTTAATTACCACGGATCTCGACGGTTCAAATTACGTACTCTAAAACGCATTAGCGGCTGACAGCTGGAGATTATCCGTCTAAGCGGCGACGGCCAGTCCACCCCCTCTCTTACCCGCCGCGGGACCATTCCACTAATGAAATTTAATGAGGCTTAATTGTTGACGACTTAATGCAGGAACTGTAGAGATAAGTGCTTACTTACGCCCATCTCTGGCCTGAAACAAAATAAGAACACTCACTTATTACTCCCAAAAAAGCTTTCCGTTCGTAAATTGAAGCACTCATCCGCGGGATTTATTTTTATTTGTTTTGTGTTAAAGCATCTCCTCTCTTAAGGAGTGGATTAACTGGAAAGTGGGACGTACATACATACCCACAATTGTTATATAGTTAGCAATGTAGCGTAGATATAGAAATGACAACTGATATTTATGAAACAATATTAAAATACTTATTAGATCTTTTGATAATGAATAGATAAAGCCTGAAAAAACATGGCACGCTTTTCATATCTTGGATTTTAGATTGCAATTTTTAACTAAAATTAAATTGGGTATCTGATTTTGTCTGATTATTTGATTTCGGAAGGCCAAAGCTTCACATCCTTATCGATCCTTAATTTATGATTTCAGAATTTGAGGATCTTGGGGCACCATGTTGATTGATATTCAAAATAGAACTCAGTAATCTGGTTTATAAGTTATCCTCACTCAAAATTTTCTGTGGAAATGTGGCATGTGTTTACGAATCACAATAGGTTGTTCGTAGTGCGTTTCTTGTTAACTGATTAGAGGCAGCCGAGTGGTGTCATCTCAGAACGTTCCAATTACCGGGAACAGAGCCGGGGCACAATGTAGCAGTACAACAGTGACGTGGCCTTGTTGTGATAGAATTCGATTGAACTGTTCTGCAGCTTGTGTTTATACGGGTCACAGTATAAACACGCCTTGTATACGTACATTAAATTTTTTTGCACATTTACAGAACTCTATTTTACTTGTTCATAGAATAAGCTTCCCTAGTAGGGGTATACTTGATTGCACCCTTAAACATAACAAGTAACCAATGCAAAGCGTAAAAAGCTTTAGACTTGTATAGTTTTCTCATGGATGCCATTGTCAGAACTGGACCACACGGGAAGCACCAGCTTACAAATAAAACAAGAATCATCAAAATTGGTTCACCCAGTCTGAAGAAACAAACATAAAAAAACAAACAAAAAAAAACAGTCGCATTGAGAACCTCCTTCTGTTTTGATGTCGGTTAAAAAATATGCGGGATTGGAATGGACTCAATAAAAAAAAGACGCATGATTTGAGCTGACATTTATTATACCACTATTTATTATATAGAGGATTCATCAATCTCGCCGGCAATGTACAGCTACTCGTATCTGTGATTGCGCTGTCACGGTGCGTTCCAAAAGTGATATTTAAGCTAGAAGGGATAGTTGTTCGGGATCAAATAAAGTGTGTTACTGAACATAGAGTCGTAAACTGAATACGCAAACGTGTGTCAGTTTTACCTGACCTGCGTGCACGTAGATATATAACATTAAAATAACCAATAAACATCACCATCTCGTTTCGATTCGCTAATGATCAGGACCACCATACCTACACATAGCACAAATTTTTCACCAATTAGTTAAAATTGAAACTAAGACTTTGTCCGTCTGCACTGTAGTTTGACATCTCCCAAGTTCAATATAACATTAAAATAACCAATCAACATTACCATCTCGTTTCGATTCGCTAATGATCAGGACCACCATACCTACACATAGCACAAATTTTTCTCCAATTAGTTAAAATTGAAACTAAGACTTTGTCCGTCTGCACTGTAGTTTGACATCTCCCAAGTTCAATATAATATTAAAATAACCAATCAACATCACCATCTCGTTTCGATTCGCTAATGATCAGGACCACCATTCCTACACATAGCACAAATTTTTCTCCAATTAGTTAAAATTAAAACTAAGACTTTATGTCCGTCTGCACTGTAGTTTGACATCTCCCAAGTTTACACCTATTTCTTTAACCACTGGAGGTTAAAATCATCAAACCAAATACTGTACGCTCATTGGCTGAAGACAGCCGACGATCAAGAGGCAACCAATGAGCGTTTAGTATTTGGTGTGCCAAAATGACACGAATTTAACAAATGTGTGAGAAGCCGGAGGAAAGTGTTGCTTAGCTAAGTTGTATTAGACTTTATAGTGCAGATGCTTAGCAGTTATATACTCTTTGGCTAGGATTTAAGTTTAGTGCACGTGAATAGATATACCTTTAGGATGGATTTACCTTATGATACTGGATAATTTTTTAGATGTCGCATACAAAAATAGTGTGACCTTCTCTACTGTCTGCATAATATTGTGCGGCCGGCAGCGGCAGGGAGGACCGGAGTAAGGGGTAGGGGTGTGAATGATCCATTTCGAAAACTAATTTAGAGTTGGTAACTAAACAAAGAGCACCCCTCACAGATAATAATTAACGCTTGCGGTGGAGTTCCACTCAGTATTGCCTCAACTATATTGCATTGGTAAAGTTAATTAAACGGTTTTTCCACGTTAACTAACTGCTAATTACCGTATAACGTATAACGCGCATGTTTCAAGGAAAATGTATACGTACTTGTAAGTATTAATTAGGTTGTGGTTCGTTTCATTACCTACGTTTACTAAACTTGTACCTCCCAAAGGTAAATCAAAATACGTTGTCTCATTCAATGAGTAAGTATAATATAAATAAGAACTTAGTTATTTAGTCTTATTATTATTATTTATTAATGTACAAAATTAACTATTACAAGTTTTAATTCATAAATATAATATTTTACCGAGTGCTCACCAAATTTTTAAAGACTTTTCTAAACATCTGGTCGAAGTAACACGTGAATAAAATGCTGGCCTCTACTTCGGCCAAAGGCCATTAGAGTGGCAATGCTGCCAGCATATTGGGCACGTTGCCTACTGGTAGTGGTGTGTTAGATTAAATTATAGCTAAAGATATGATGTTCCAATTCGGTTTATGAATGAATAAATATTTTTATTGTTTTCTGTTTTGTTTGCTGGCATTAGGTTGGAAGAGTATCAGACGAAAAGTTTATAGCAAACATTGCACAAGCAACCGTAAGATTGTGTTATGTTTAAGTGAATGTCCCTGTCCTTCTGTTTGTGCTGCCATCCGACCGTTGTCCAGATAAAAGCTTCTCTATAGCACGAAAAAGCACTCACTCCAAATATTGATTTGTTACTTCGTCGCTCCTAAAATGGGAGAGATATGTCTTGGCTTTCGTGTTACGTTAGTTTATTTAAAGTTGTCACACAATGTTAGCAGCAGTGAGAAATAACATTAGAATAATCAAGTTAAACGATCTTAACTATTTCAGATCTTATAATAACTGAGGCCGCTTATGCTAAATCGTAATTAATTGTTTGACTACAGCGAGAATTAAAAGCTTGTAATCTTGATTGGTATTTTTAATCAAACCTCTCACTGGAAATATCGTCTTCCTGCCTGGTCCATCCTATTTACTTAACATTAACGAAATGGTATAGCGTACCATGAGTGCCTTTCACTTAAACCAGGGTTTCAATCGTAATTATTTTTACAAGTAGTGTATAGTGGTAAATGGTAAGGACGAAAACAATATTCACTCGCTCTTAAAATGGTGAAGACAGATATGCTCAAGAATCACAAAAAAAAAAAACAAAAACGTATCGCAGTACATAGCTGATGGGGATGATGAATGAGTCTATTGTCTATTTAACTCGAAGAGTTTTGTGAAAACTTATATTGCGTAAAATTTTTATTTTTTTATTTTTGTCATGTTACACAGTGAGGTGTTAAAAATATTTGCGTATTTGATAGCCTCTCTGGTGTAGTGGTTGAGCTAGTCGGCTACGAGCCCGGAGGCGGCGGATTAGATACACGCGGCAGGATTTTTTCTTTTTTTTTTTGTATTTGTGCACATTAAAAAAGCACAAAATCTTGTTCTGAGTCTGGGTGTTGTGGAAATAGTCTCTAGATGCAGGGAATACTAGGTTTTATTTTTTTGTTTTTTTTTTTTTTGGCTCCACAGATCTATGTATTTAGCCAGTGTCAAGTAATTGATAATATCTCAAGTTAATTACTATTATATGGTCTTTACCTATGAAATTGCCGTTTTGTTTGAAAAAAGTTAAAGTATTTTTTTTTCGAACTTATTTATTTCTTTTATTCAAAGTAATCACCCCTGCAATCAATGCATCTTTGCCAACGCTGTGGCAGTTTATGGATGCCCTTCTTGAAAAAATCAGCAGGACGGGAGACAACAAATTCTTCAAAGGCGTTTTGTACTGCCTCTCGGGAATTGAACTTTTTTCCCGCTAAAAAGTTGTCCAAATTTTGGAAAAAGTAATAGTCGGTAGGCGCAAGATCTGGTGAGTATGGCGGATGAGGGAGAGCTTCCAAACCCAACTCATGCAGCTTAGAGACGGTCTGTTGTGCAGTATGGGGTCGCGCGTTGTCGTGAAGTAGCAGTGGAGACGACCGATTGACCAAAGCTGGTTGCAGACGTGCGAGTTTCGCCATCATTGTGGTCAGTTCTTCAATGTACACATCTGCAGTAATGCTCTCGCCGTTTTGTAAAAAGCTATGATGAATCACACCAGCACTAGACCACCAAACTGTGACCATCACCTTTCTAGGGGTCATTTTTCGTTTTGCACATTGCTTTGGTACCGAACCAGGATCTAACCAACTTGCTGAGCGCTTTCGATTGTCAAAAAGAATCCATTTTTCGTCGCACGTAACAATTCGGTTCAAAATTCCTTCATTTCTGTGCATGTTAAGCAGCGCAAGGCAAGTCTCGACGCGTACGTTGCGCTGGCGATCGTTAAGTTCGTGGGGCACCCATCTATCAAGCTTTTTTATCTTGCCAATCTGTCGCAAATGACCCAATATTGTTTTGATGCTAACATCAAAAGCTGCTGCCAGCTCAGCTGTAGATTGAGATTCATCAGCTTCCACAATCGCCTTTAATTCATCATTGTTGACCAAAGTTTCCGGACGACCACGAGGTTCATTTTTCAAGTCAAAATTCCCAGAACGGAACCGTGCAAATCAATAACGGGTTGTACGTTCGTTTGTACAGTTCTCTCCGTAAACGTCGTTGATGTTACGTGTCGTTTGTGCCGCGTTGGTGCCACGACGGAACTCATATTCCATAATTACACGAAATTTCAAAGTATCCATTATGAGGAAAAATGTTGAAATGTAATGAAAATACAACGCTAATCAATAAACAAAAGACTTATATTGTAAATAGAATGTCATATTTTTAAAACAAAATTAATTTGGATTTAGAATTCATAGCCAATCAAAACTTTTTTGCAATACGGCAATTTCATAGGTAAAGACCTATTATAATGTGTCAAGTCACAGTCCATGTAATCAAGTTGCGTCATAGTCTAGTCTAGTCAAGTCATACTCCTAGTAAAGTGGTGGCAACTTTACCAGATGATTCTATGGAATTTTGGAAACAACACGAAAAGAAACGTTTCACCACCATTATACCACTTTCCCACAATCATGCCTGTAATTCAGCACTTAACGAATAAAATGCCACCAATTTTATGCACTAACACCGAAAATAACACAAGTTTTGGAAAATAATACAATGCGGCGACCGACGCGGTCTTTTTCGTTTTCCCGCCAAATAACCGAATACTAGTTACGGCCAAGGGTATGTGATCGTTGGGCGTTGTTTTTTTTTCAATAGGTATCTCTGAGACAGATCTATTATGGGTATTAAAGAGAGACCAATCATCCAAATTTTAAGTAATGGGAGGTCTGATAATTTTGAACACCTGTTATTTAGAACATTTAATTAAATTTTCCTAAAAAATCTACTTTTTATTAATGGGTCCTCAATATTAATTACTTAACTTGTTTTAATTAACTTGGTAAAAGTATGTTGTTATAACAAATTAAAAATCAGTAAGTACACGACGTTAATGAATTTCGTTGATACTCCATGGGAATTCGTTTTATTAAGGAAAAGAATCAGGGGATTTCTTCATTTATTTCGTGGAACACTAATTGCTGGGCAGGTACTTCCATTTCACCACGAAGCCTGATATAGAGGTAACGCGTGGCAGGGTGGTATTAAGAGACGTATATTTTAAATTTGAGCATTCCTATTTTATTTTTGTTTACCTTCATAAATTACTTAGTCTAACTAATCTATATAGTACTTAGTTCCAAATATTTCATTGTATGAGCCCTGTGAGGGCGTTGCACTTTAGAGTAGAGCATACATTGCCTAACCCTCGTCACATTACAAATTAGGTTAATTGTCAATATTGAATCATTATTAGTTTTATATATTTATATACATGATTTATAAGCCGCGACAGATACACGCATACAAAGTTGAGAAGTTATCCAACATAATTATACTTTCCAGTAGTGAGAGGGTATGAGTATTCCTGCGAAGGCGTATGGCAAGCCACTGAAGCTTGTGACGAAAACTGGAAACACAGTTATATATATGCGTAAACCAATTATGATACCAGATGATTACCAGATGCATATAAAGATAACTTAATTAATATACATACTTATAATTGCATTCTAATACTTGCTAAGATTGGATAAGTATTCGTCTTAAAAATTGAAAATTGCCTGACCTGCTGAATTGCGGTACCTGATAGCTGACAGGGAGGTCATTCCACAGCATGACGAAAAAAGATGTAGAATTGGAATGTGTGGATAGGAGGTTTCAAAAGAAGACCGAGAATGAGGTTGGTGAAGAAATTTGAACCGTTCTTTCAGGTAGAGAAAGGTAGAGGGGAGAAATAGGAGTAGGAGTAAGGAGAATTGGAGGTAATAAATAGTATAGTCTTTGTACGACTGAATGGGTTTGCCCAGTACTATATATATCTGTTGTATGAATTTATTTTACTTTAGTGCAATAAACACCTTCATTGAGAGAACACGTCAGTTTTATTTACCACCGGCCCATCAGACTAAAATGAACCCTAATGCAACTAACCAGAGTTGCTTTAGAAAAGATAAATCTTCATCGAGTAGAACAAGCCGTCCTTAATCCATCTCTGGCAGGCAATTATTATACCTATTACTTATTAACTTAAACAGTTCTTAATGGTTTCCGTATTAGGCGCATATTCATTGGAATGTGGTTTTTTTTTCTTAAAACTGATTGGCTGATATTCCTACTGGTAAGCTTATTAAATATATCTGAATTTTCTCTTTTGGCACTTACACGCAGGGGCACTAAAGACAAACAACTTTTAGAAAGGCTAGCTGATACGTACTTTTTATAGGGCACATTTCTCCTAAGGTGGATATCGCAAAATTTGCCAGCTTATCAGTAATTATAGAGGCTGCATTACGGAGAGTGTGCGATGGAATTATACGAACTAATCTTTCACCTCCGTTGTTTCTGCTAACAGCAAGACGCACGGAAACTCGGCATCCTTATTATCATTAATAGGTATAACTAAAGTCCACACAAAGCGTTTCGCATCAAACTTTATAGTGCAAACGAGCTTCTGCCCGCAGCTTCGCCCGCGGCGTGGCCTATGGGAAAATAATTCAACCACCCATTTCACCCTTTTAAGGGTAGAATTTCGAAAAATCCTTTCATAGCGGATGCCTACGTCATAACATCTACCTGCATGTCAAATTTCAGCCCGATCCATTTAGTGGTTTGGGCTGTGCGTTCATAGATCACTATGTCAGTCAGTCAATCAGTCAGTCTCCTTTGAGTTATATATATTTAGAAGAAAGAAGAAGATGAGTGAAATACTTTGCCATTGTCCTTGTTGCCAGCTAACTATAACCTGAGAGAATTCAATTCAAGATCGAACAGGTATCATCTAGGCCAGCATGCACCACCGTAGGCTACGTCATCGCGTACCATCAGGAATGGTCAAATGACTATAAAAATGTGGTCGTTGCAGTTCTCTTCTTCCAAGTCCAACCTAATACTTTAAGAAACAAAATTAGCTAGATACAATAGACCACGTTCCACTTTTGTGAGTATTAAATAGTTATTTTTATTTATTTTGTGAGTATTAAATAGTTATTATTATAATTTTAGCTTAATTGCTAAACTGCGACTTAAAACGCTTCAGTCTAACATACAGTGTAACAAGCACCAGAAAGATTGTAAAACTACTTGGTAGCGTAACGTTTATTAAATTTTATGAGCTATATAATTACTGAGGTATAAAACTATAAGCAAAATTACACTATTTCGAATTCATGGCACAGAATTGCAAAGTGAGTGAAGTAACTTCCTGCATTAAAATTATGCGTCCGCTAAATTGGCACTAAGCGTTTGATGTACCTACTATAACGATAATTAGGTTACATGCTAAAGAACGGAGAAATATCATTAACTTGATAAATCATCAATTACTTGACACTGGCTAAATACACGGAGGTGTGGAGCCAAAACATAAAAAAGAAATATTTTCCAAAACTTGTGTTATTTTCAGTGTTAGTGCATAAAATTGGTGGCCTTTTATTCGTTAAGTGCTGAATTACAGGCATGAGTGTGGGAAAGTGGTATAATGATGGAAAAACGTTTCTTTTCGTGTTGTTTCCTAAACTCCATAGAAGCTTCTGGTAAAGTTGCCACCACTTTACTAGGAGTATGACTTGACTAGACTAGACTATGACGCAACTTGATGGCTTGGACTGTGACTTTACTGGGCACATTATATAATAGTAATTAACTTGAGAAATTACCAATTACTTGAAACTGGCTAAATACACAAAAGTGTGACACCAAAAAAAAAACCAAAAATATACGATTCTTAAATAAAAGTCGAGTGATAAGAGGTTAGCAACACCGTACCATAGATGAAAACTAATATTTACATTGCAACAATATCTAATATATCCAATAGTAGTGTCAGATTTAAATTGCAGCTATTTTACTGAATCTTTGATACTGGAAGGCCTTCATATCAAAATCTTTTCAGATCAGAATAATCTTTTTCAGCTGGTGCACTGGTTGCTTACTTGCAACGAATAAGTTCAACACAGCCTTACTATATTTGAATTTGTTTTTCTTTATAATTTCCTTAAATAAAACAGAACAATCCTAAAATTAAAATCATCTTACCCTGCATACATTGAAGTAATGGTGTTCTTATGGCGAAGCATAAAGTGTAACGAGACAATAGTTATACAAGTAGTTCGAGTTGCAAGCCGTAAGTGGCTACAATAAAGCTCTCGGTACATTAAGCTTCCGCCAGCCAGCGAGATAACGAGACCCACTGCCCGCCCCGCACATAATTTATACCGTCCGAGCTCGTTAAAAACTTATAAAGACGCACATTGTTAGTGCGGCCAATATTCGTGGTTATCCGACGATATACGACCTTCCTAACGACGCTGGTTTCGCGCGAACCGTTGCGCAAACTACCCTCTTCTACTCGACTATTCGATTCCACTTTATAGCTGCAAATACCGAAAACTGTCCAATGTTGGTTTCAAATCGTTTTTCGTCTATCCAGAATTAGATACGTATTTTACGAATATAACCGGTGGAATTTAAATGCCGATGCTAACTTCTCGAAGCTCGTAATAAAGAACTATAGCGCGTAATGGAAAATCGTTGTGCTGATGCAATCTGCGGCGGAGCTTTTAGGCTCGAGCTCCGTACACTTAGCTTATAACACAGTAATGACTATAGACAAACACGAAACCGTTTGACTTCTCAGTTAATTGACTGTTTGCATGAAATTTATAACTAACCTGTGTTACGCGGTTTCACTCGCGTGTTATTATAATATACATATTGTAAACGTGCACTTCCTTTCCCTATCTAAAGCTTCAGAAAATCTTTTCTTAGCAAGAAGTTAGCTATCTAAGAAGATTGCAGATGCTGTTTGACTGGAGATTTCGTGATTTTTAAGAAGTACAATTACGCTTTTTCTTATATATTTTATATAGAGGCATCGGATAGCAGCATAGTTGATCGCTCCTGATATTACTATTATTCAATCAGCTGAAGCTAAAAATATAATAACGGCAATAAAGGCATGTCAACAAGTTGTTAGTATCGGGCACGTCAGACAACCACAATCTTTCAATCAAGCGAATCATTACGACCAGACTTTGACAAGGTCATAAATAATGCACGAAATAAATTGAAATTTACTCCGACACAATTTTTAATCTATAATAGAACTATATTTTATAAATGGCAAGATGAAGAACGTCATCACTTATAAACGTAAATGTCTTTTTCTTTTCTTGATTGTGGTGTGGGTTGCACTTAATTTAGGCTTACCACTTTTGAGAAACTATAGTGTCTTATATTCCTTCTTTTATTTATATTTATTCACAACCATGATTGAAGCCGAGAAAGTTATCATTAGTTTGTCGAACCGGTCGGGTATCGTACGCGTCCGCACACGGCGCGCTGGCTAAACACAAATCAACACCGATTCTCCATTTGTTAGACACGGGAATGTAATTATGGCCGGAACACTTGCCGGGGGCGGGGGGCGAATGGTCCACGCGTCATTCAGCTTTTAGTTCGACGGTCGACACGACAACGATCCTCACTTTGCTATCGTAATGCACGATTCGGGAAACATATTCTGTAAATAGCTTCGGTAATTTTATTTGTTCCTATTAATGGTCATACGGGTATAATATACAGGTATTTTTAAATTAATGATAATAAATGATAAGCTATAAATCGCTTTCAAATCTTGATGACATTGCTCGATATATAAAATTTTAGCAAGCTCCGAACATTGATTATAATTTCAATATTCCTACGCCAATTACAGTCCGCAGTAGAATTCACCAAAGTATTTCGTGTATCTTGTGAGAGCAGTGTTGAGATGCTAAGATTTTGAAAAAACAACTACTGAGTTAACTGGAAGAGTTTAATGAAAAAGTAGGTTTTATAGCGTGCGAGGGCACCACTGAGCTTTACGCCCGTTGCCGTGCCGTGACACAAGTTAAACTAAATTAATAAACTTACACTACTCCCGGCTTTATTAAAAAACACTCATTAAAGCAAAGGAAAAGTAGGTGAAGTCGCCGACGGGGACAGCGCCGCTAATTGCACCGCCTTTATTGCTTAAATAAAGTTTTAGTGGGGGAACAAGTTTTAATTAAAAATGTGAGAATAGTTTTTAATAAAGGATGGTCTCGGTGCGCGTATATTGCGAAACTTTGAACGATACGCTTAGCTTACAGGAAGCCAGGAAGTCCGGCGATATTGTGAGACGCGCGGGTACACTAGCCGCCGCGACGCGTCACCCGCCGCCCAAATTGTCTGCCGCCCGCCTAGCGTTGATTACTAACGCATAATGCTTAGTGCTGTTGGTTTAAGTAATAAGAATTTATTGCACTTACACTGCATTCGTTTGCTTTTTTTTTACTTTTTTTTGTCACAATGAAACGAGTAAATGACTTTAGCTAATTATCTACTCTTTTCTTTAGCTTATAAAATATGAAATAGTATAGGTAACCACA
Organism: Ennomos fuscantarius; assembly: GCA_905220475.3. NCBI lineage: Eukaryota > Metazoa > Arthropoda > Insecta > Lepidoptera > Geometridae > Ennomos > Ennomos fuscantarius. The sequence goes on from HG992029.1 coordinate 8,866,943, forward strand.
GCCTACCAATGTATATACATTTAATTAGTCTTTTCTCACTAAGCCAGGCGTTCAAATAAGGCATTCTCGCATCAATATAAAGTGACAAATGGTACGAGTAACGGGAGAAACTAATAATGCTAGTGATTTACGCCCGCCCTTGTTATTACGACTCATGTGAAATGTAATTTCGGCATACTGCGTGTGTACACACACAGTCGGAGGTGTGTTTGTGTGCAATAGGTTTAATAAAGGAGGGACGCGAGTAAATCCTTCAATTTCGCCGGCACACAACGGCGTATTCTCGTTAACCGTGGCAATAAGTTAAACGGGCGGGCGCGCCGATGCCCGCTCGCCGAGCCGGCCGCCGAGCCCACAGCCGCGCTCGCGCTTCTCCACGTTTCAGGAAATTAAAAGGTCTTACAAACTTACGACAACGTTAATATTTGAACTCATACATTTGGCAACATTGGCATCTGGAACGTATATCTTAAATGATACTAAAATGTTTAACTTTATTTAATAAAATGTTAGAATCTGTAGAAGATCTACAATTTGGTAAATATCTAGTTCCACATTTCATAAATATAAAATTCTAGCATAGAACATTTTTAAACTAAGAAATTAATTTAAAAGCTTTCTTGTTCTACGCCAGCCAGTGCAGCGGTCGATTTTAATCAAAGTTCGTTCATTTCGAACTTAGCGGAGGATGTGGATCGCGGTGTAATATAGGCCGAGTAATATCTCTCGAACAAAGAATACACACGTCGCAACCGCCCGGTCTCGGCCCGGCCTCGGCTAGACTGCACTACTAATTAGATGTTCGATGAAAGTGTAATCAGACGACGGCCGGATCCGGGACGTAATTAAACGGCGCAAGCGAAGAGTGATTTATTAATAGAAAAGCTGGAGCCGTAATGAAATACTGGGCGGACAATGGTGGCGAGGGTGGACGGTCCGTGGAAATTAAATTCTCAGGAATGGTGCAGGACACGAACGACGCGGACACCGGACACTTGCCGTTTCTTTGCGGGTCACCGCTGGACTCAGTTGCTTAATAATTTACGCAGCGGCGACCACCTCGCCGCCACCACTCGGGCTCCTATTAGGGAGGACGTATGGAGGTGTATAAATTTGTCGGCGAGGGAATGTAAAGAAGATTGGTTTCCTACTCGAACGGATGCGGAGAAAAGGGGTGGAATTGAATTTAGGCCGGAATCCACTAGCGAGGTTGTGTTTGTGATATTTCTTACCTACGTATGGCGGTAGTGGGACGTGATGCTCTTGCCGATTACTTTTATTAGGTATCGATTTCGTGAAGATATTCTGTATGCAGCGTGTAGGGAACTAGGGATGGCTTGCTTGACTGCTCTATACATACGTAGCACTAGGCTACGAAATTTTCTTTAAATTTTTAATTGATATAACATACTCATACATAACTTACAATCTATAGATGAAGAACGAACATTCTTATTGGTTATTAGAATAACCAATAGTGAATAAAAAAAATGGTTTCAAGGAAATATCAATTATCATAATATCCTTAAAACGCATTATAAAACCATCTTTAACTAGTATCCTTAATCCCCAAAACGTAAAATTCTTAAAGCTTTTTGGTTCTCGAAATCTTAACCTTAATTACACTTAAAAGCCGGTGGAGTATACTTTTTCAATTAGAGTATTAAAGTGTTCCGACCCTGTCATTATATTAGAGTGTTGTTCCATTCCACCCCGGTGCCTTCGGGCCGGCTCGGTCGACGCTCGCCTCACTCCGTCGCGAGCCCTTCCGTTGAGAGTACGCGTCAGTCCGAGCCCGCGACTCGCAAACTTTACACGAATCGCGGAACCGGTGAATTATCCGAAACACCCATCGTTCTCAATTTCCTTTCATAACAACGCGCAAAAAAATCTTGGACACTCAGAAAAAGACGTTCATTATCCTGAAAGTGAAGATTTTCAGTGGACAGTTTGAGTTTCTGTGTTTTGACTGTGGATTTGTTTGACGTGAATTTTAAGACAATTTTGGAAATTTATTTTGGTGTGCTCCAGTGCCGGATATTATAAAGGTATTTTTAATTAGTAGTATGTTTATTAAGAAAAATGAGGGTACACTTTACGATTATTAGTTTTACGATTGCTAACTGTATAGATATATAAAGGCATTAGATATTACAGTTAATATCATTAATAAAATAAGATTATTTGATTTGAAAAGGATATCAAACAATGAAATGATTAACATAATTAGGCACTGTTTTTGAAACAAATTACCAAGCATCAGTTTATTACCCGGCAACCATGCCTACAAATAGATAAATATTAATAACTGTGATTAATAAATTAATTAATTAGATAGTTTATTGTTGGCTTCCTCTCTTATTTAATTAGTCCTTATTTATTGGGTATCGTATAGTCAGTTCATTAAGGGAAATACGAGCCGGTATGTTTATTACCGTAAAATATATCTAATTAGTTCCTTAGCTTCAATATTGAAACTACTTAATATATTTTAATATAAAAAGGATGATATTAATTTGTTAAATTTATGAGTGTTAAATTTCAAATTCAAATTTAGTAATAATGTAAAATTGATAGTAGATAAGAGTTAATAACTTTTTCAGTTGAAATGCACCTTTTTATATAGGTACTATAAACTTTATCTGTGTACAGATAAAGTTTATAGACTTTAAACTACGACAAAAAGTGTATAAACTTTATCTGTGTATAAACACTTTTAGGTAGAGCTTTAGATAATTATATTGTAGAGTGAAACAGGAAATCTTGCTAAGGGTGCGTGTACACGTCTAGTAATCGAGAAAATTCGATGATTGCCGTAGTTAATTGCTTAATTACGTTGGATACATGACGGGCTGGTTTTGGTGGGAACTTGCGAAACTGCCACAGCAGTAGTGTAGACTAGCCTTAAACATGTTTTGAACTTTTGATTCGACCCTTTATTTTAATTTTCGTTTAAATTTTTTTTTACTTCTATTTAAATAAAGTTGTAGTAAGTAGAAAAATAGTCTTAAATATAAATTAATACTTATTTAAATGGCAGCTATTTAAGTTACGAAGTTATGATTTATCATAAGATTCAGTGACGACAGTAAGCTGCTTATTAAAACTTTTAACGACCGTTAGAGCAAAAAAAAAACGTAACATGTTTACCATTATGTTATCTTTTTTATTCTCAGCTCATTACTATAATAGGTAACCTTTTGGTACTCACCGAAAAGTTAGACCATGTAACATGTTATCCCTATTCCTAATAATATCCCCATCCTTACTGCCATGAAAATATGCGGAGTTATAGGTCTATTTGCTTGCGTGCATGGCTTTCACGCATTATTTGTCCATGGAAATTTTAAATTTTCTTAATGACACCCAAAATTAACTATACCCAGGATGTCAAAATCAGAGTTTTTTTTAATAATTATCATTTTAAACAAAGTTTCGTGTTTATGATTATTTATAGTGTATATGAAGAAATTTTGATATATTTTTAAGACCTTTTACTAGGCAGTAGGACTTTTATGCAAGGTTCGTCTAGGTAAGTACGGCAGCTTTGCCAGTTATTCTGCCGCCAAGCAATTGTGTGTAAGCACTACAGTGATGGGCTTTATAGCTAGCAAGTAAGACTTTATGACCTTATCACATACTCTAGTAATCTTATTACTGGACTGTGCTGATATCTCAGGATGACGTGCGCAGTGTAGTGTTATGCGAAACTGTACTTTAGAGATCCGAGTGATGCTGCAATTGATATGGACAACCGTGGCGCTTAAAATCAGGATAACGACTAGCTCGTCATATCATTCCCTTTCCGAGTGACGCTGTAACCGATATGGGCAGCCGTGTCGCTTACAATTAGGAGAACGATTACCTCGTCATATCGTAAAAAAATATATATGTATATTCATACCTTACCCATACCTTGCAGTACAGACGACAATGGCAACAGATTAGTTTCGGCGTATGCGTCCCCACGATCCCGCATACAGATTCCCCTTCACGCTCGCCGGCTCACACTTGCCGCTTATTTTAATTATTGTGTCTTAATTAATGTTTGACGCGGCTACAACGCCACCCGGCGTCGCCTATAAAATATTTTTTTGGTGTGAGCAAAAAATAACAACCAATGTTATTTGAAACTACAATGCTATGTGCTGTGAAATAGAGATCAAATTTGGCTGTAAATTATGATTGATACCAACGTTTAATGGTTAGAAATCTTGCTGTATAATTGTAATAGTTTTCTGGTTAACCACCGATGTCGTAAAAGGAGTGTTATTAATTTGACGCCCAAATTACTCTGTTTGTGTCACTGTCTCAAACGAATGGAATCAACTCAAAAACCAAAATAAATAAATAAATACGTTCTTATTATAAATCAGTTTAAATCAAAATGGATCACATCCTCATCAACTTCATCACAGGTATTTTTCTCTGCTAAATCTTATACCATCATGATCATCACCATCGTCGTCACCTTCATCATAACTAACCACTTGTACCTAAGTGTAGTGAAAAGATTAAAGCGGTTTTTTAAGCTGTTTTTTCATACAACTTGATTAAGTACATAATTATATTTAGGGGTTATATTGTATTGCATGAACCTACTGCTGATAATGATGACCCGCTTTATTACACGTTACGCTAATTAAGTGTATCAACATTGATTTATTTATTGTATCACTTAGGTCAGTAGGGTAACTATAATTATAAAAAAACTACATACATACATACATACTACTACATTACATTAAAAATCTACTCCAAACCACTCATTTGCCTAATTAATGCAATCGTGGATCAATTTATCTCCAAATTAATAACAGCATTTTTATACTTAAGCTTTTTAAAGAAGCCATTATTCAGATACAAAAACCTGTCCTTATATTATTATAGCTAATGTGTTTTTTGTATTAATATTCTGCAGTTTATTTTAATATTACCTTATAGCTTAATGTCACTATCTGTTTGATAAATAATGATTAAACGTGGTCTTAGTTCGCGGGCTCAAGGTGATAAAATCTATACATATAAAATTCAAAGTTCTGACTGACTGACTGACATATATCAACACACAGCCTAAACCGCTGGTTCTAGAGATTTGAAATTTTGTGAGGGTGTTCTTTGTAAAGTGTAGGTATCCACTAGGAAATGTTTTTCGAAATTCCAACTCTAAGGGGGTGAAAAGGGTGTTTGAATTATCTATAAAAAAATCTTCGTTCCCTGTAGGCCACGCGGGTGAAGCCGCGGTCAGAAGCTAGTGTCATAATAGGTCTTTACCTATGAAATTGCCTTATTGGTGTACCGACTTTTTCAAACAAAAAAAAGTTTTGATTGGCTATGAATTCTAAATTCAAATTAATTTTGTTTTAAAAATATGACATTCTATTTACAATATAAGTCTTTTGTTTATTGATTAGCGTTGTATTTTCATTACATTTCAACATTTTTCCTCATAATGGATACTTTGAAATTTCGTGTAATTATGGAATATGAGTTCCGTCGTGGCACCAACGCGGCACAAACGACACGTAACATCAACGACGTTTACGGAGAGAACTGTACAAACGAACGTACAACCCGTTATTGTTTTGCTCGGTTCCGTTCTGGGAATTTTGACTTGAAAAATGAACCTCGTGGTCGTCCGGAAACTTTGGTCAACAATGATGAATTAAAGGCGATTGTGGAAGCTGATGAATCTCAATCTGCAGCTGAGCTGGCAGCAGCTTTTGATGTTAGCATCAAAACAATATTGGTCCATTTGCGACAGATTGGCAAGATAAAAAAGCTTGATAGATGGGTGCCCCACGAACTTAACGATCGCCAGCGCAACGTACGCGTCGAGACTTGTCTTGCGCTGCTTAACAGGCACAGAAATGAAGGAATTTTGAACCTAATTGTTACGTGCGACGAAAAATGGATTCTTTTTGACAATCGAAAGCGCTCAGCAAGTTGGTTAGATCCTGGTTCGGTACCAAAGCAATGTGCAAAACGAAAAATGACCCCTAGAAAGGTGATGGTCACAGTTTGGTGGTCTAGTGCTGGTGTGATTCATCATAGCTTTTTACAAAACGGCAAGAGCATTACTGCAGATGTGTACATTGAAGAACTGACCACAATGATGGCGAAACTCGCACGTCTGCAACCAGCTTTGGTCAATCGGTCATCTCCACTGCTACTTCACGACAACCACGCGACCCCATACTGCACAACAGACCGTCTCTAAGCTGCATGAGTTGGGTTTGGAAGCTCTCCCTCATCCGCCATACTCACCAGATCTTGCGCCTACCGACTATTACTTTTTCCAAAATTTGGACTACTATTAGCGGGAAAAAAATTCAATTCCCGAGAGGCAGTACAAAACGCCTTTGAAGAGTTTGTTGTCTCCCGTCCTGCTGATTTTTTCAAGAAGGGCATCCATAAACTGCCACAGCGTTGGCAAAGATGCATTGATTGCAGGGGTGATTACTTTGAATAAAAGAAATAAATAAGTTCGAAAAAAAATACTTTAACTTATTTCAAACAAAACGGCAATTTCATAGGTAAAGACCTAATATAAAACTCCTTGAGAAGTTGTTTTAACGTGATAATAATAATGTTTTCTAGCTTCGTTATTTTAAGGAGATTTTATATTCTCTCGGTTTGATAAGCTCAATGATTATTAGGTACGGGAGTTGTTCATTAGCGGCACGTAATGATCCGCCGACTGGCTGCGTAATGGCAATTCTGCTGTAATGAAGACAGCAATACCCACTCAACGTAGAGCACTGAAATGAACTCCGAAACCGCCTCGGCGTGCTCTTACAGATTTATGTTTAGATACGCCAAATATTAATTTAATTAATTCAGACGTTCTAATTAGTAAGAAACAAGAATAAATTAATTAGCGTCAGCATTGTAATCGACTGTGCGGATGCGAAACGGCTTCACATTGTGTCCCAATTATAATTGATTTCATTAACAAAGCTCGGCCTTTAATTGAAAGTAGTAGACAGTTTCAGCTAAAGGGAGGGTAAGGTAATTACAAGATCCAATTTAGAATTGCCAAGTCTACACTTTGCTGTTAGTTTGAAACAAAAGCTTAATTAATTAAGTCGAGAACAATTAAGTTCAGTGCCGTAATATTCTCAGCAATTACGCGGAATTCGACGTGTTTTGTAGTCGTCGGTAATTGCCGACGAGCCTCGACTCGACTCAGATTGTATCCGGCTCGGAGGCTAATACGGCACACGTTCATTAATTATACTACGTACACTAATTGGAAAATCTATTAATTAATTTACCTATTAAATCGACGCGAATCTCTGAGATTAACGATGAGTTCATTGTGTTTTAAATTAATATATTGTTGTGAGAAGCGGGATATCATTAGAGCAACAACTGTTGTTGCATGTTTTAATTGAATCAAAACAAGCTGAATTGATCATTATAATTTTTATTAATAGGATTCTATATTGATTAAATAATATCGGTAACCCTCACGCAATGTTCTATCTTTTTTATTGTAATGAATTCAATGCTTTCTAATAGGCAAAGAAGAAATAATACTACCATATATATTACATTGTACATAGTAAATTGTTAGGATGAAAGTAACTTATTTAGTCCCAAGATGGGGTTTGCTAATAATTTGAGGGACTAAATAAGTCTTTAACCCGAGGTTAAGCACTGTGCTTTTCATTGCGAATACAAGGAAAATAAAAATAAAAACATGAATTAACTAAAGAAAAAAATGAGTGAATACAAATCTCTGCTATACGGAAGTATAAACTCTAAAGCTCGGAAAAACAAATGAAGATCGGATTGCCGCTTTCCCGCTTCTATTGTTTTTTTTTTCTGTGGCGGACCAGCTATTCAGGCATTATTTTTCATTTAAATCATTGAAAAAATGGTAAATATTTGGCCCCAAATCTATGTTATTTTAAAGAAATAGTTGAAACTAAATTATAATAAAGTAATTTAAAAAATATTCTTTAATTAATGCTTAACTTTATGTTACTTAAATTTTACATCGCGCTGTAATTGAGTGGCTGTAGAGAAAGTTGGAATATCGTTCAATAGATATGTGAAAATAGAACTAGTCTTTTTTAACTTTACAGCAATTAATTCAAACGACTCTCTCTAGGGCTGAAAAGTATTATTTTCAACCCGCTCTTCAGGCAGCTTCAGACCTACTTCTGAGTATAAGTAATGAAATAGTACAATTTACAAATGGGACACTCGTATTGAGATGTCAATAAAGCGATCTTTTATTGCTTATATGTTATACTTTTATTTCTAACTATAGATTCGCCCCGCGGTGCTTTTCACAATTTAAATATAGAAAGCAGAAGACTAAAAATATAATCTGTGTCAATTTCGTTCGAATAAGCAATCTGTGTGCAAATTGCATTCAAATCTGTCTAGCCGATTTCCACATACATAAATAAACAAATAATAGAAGATATTAATATTCTGACATAAAGGTAAGATATTCATAAGAATAGTAGCTACATATAATATAATATGGTTATGGTTAAAGAATTAAATAAACAATGATTGAAAAATTGGTAGCGCTTAACTTATCTTATCAAAGCATATTAATTATATTTTAATGACAGTGAATAGCGATAGTTAACAAAGAATTTCAACACAGATAACTGTAGGTAAAGATTTCAGATTCGAATGCACTCCGCCGCGCTGGCCACAGCATACAGCCAAGGCACGGCATGTCATCTTCATACTTTTTATTTTTATTTCTTTTTGTTTTTAGTTTGGCTCCACACTTTTTTGTATTTAGGTGGTGTCAAGTAATTGATAATTTATTGAGTAAAGTAACATATATGTCAAGTCAAGTCATGTCAAGTCAAGTCACAGTCCAAGTCATCAAGTCAAGTCATACTCCTAGTAAAGTGGTGGCAACTTTACCAGAAGCTTCTATGGAGTTTTGGAAACAACACGAAAAGAAACGTTTCACCATAATTATACCACTTTCCCGCACTCATGCCAGTAATCCAGCACTTAACGAATAAAATGCCACCAATTTTATGCACCTACCATACCTTTTAACTGGAAAAATTATCAATTACTTGACACTGGCTAAATACACAAAAGTGTGGAGCCAAAAAAAAAACAAAAAAAAAATCGATAGAAAGCCATTCAACGAAGAGAAGAAGAAGACGTCCAGCGATGCTTTGACAGCAATACGTCGTCGTCAGCCCATCGTCAGAGGCTATATGAGCGCGCACTAGTTGGGCTCCACGTTTCGGCTGTCAATTTGAATGTATAGGCTCTAATAAATCAGGAGTGTCGTTAGAGCGACGACGCCTCCGCCGCGTGTAACGAGACACATTTCCGGACGTATCCTTCCAATTAGGAGCGCGCTGCCGTGCCGGAGGCGCGACGCGCTGCCGGGCCGGGCCGGTGCTCTGGGAGCCGGCGCGGCGCCCGCTGGTCACCCGCGCCTCACCCGACCTCGTTACGCTCCCGCCTCGTTAGGAGAATTGTTTGTTCGAGTATGTAAAAATGTGTTTATTTGCACGTACGCTCCAGGGTAAAAAAATATATGAAAAGACCCTTTTAAGACTTTTAATGATTTCCCGGCAAAGGGAAATTGGGTTAGTTATTTTCCCCGGGGTTGCCCCTCGTTAAGTTTTAATGGGGTAGCTAGCTACGACGTAATCAAACGTACTTATTTAAGTTAACGACGTTTACCGAGCCTTGTGTACTTTGTTGTCAATAAGAGTTATTTTAAAGGCCAACTGTCAGGCATTTGCTCGCTTCTCTACGTATATTATATAGCCATGAAATAAAAAGGACTTTGATTTGTAGTACTCATGTAGCATACGTACTTAATAATGCCTAAGTAATATGAGTGACTTTTTACGCTGTGTTAAACGAGAAAAATGCTAAGCAACGACTAACAAGTTAGAAACAGGGCCTTCCGCCACAACCGGGGCTCCCAAGTTGGCGTATAGGTAGAGCGCCTAATTAATCTCCAGTAAAATGTCGACGTCGCTGTTTTTGCCAGGAACTCGGCTCATTAGACCGACAAGGCATGTTGATTACATTCTGCAGTGCTTATTAGCGCAAACTCTCATTAGAGGCCACTATTGTTGTAATTAAACAAGAAGGTATACCAATACCAGCGGCCAAATGTGGCTGGCGGCGAAATCACCTCTATATCCCAGCAATAGCGTCGCCGTGCACTCTAGTACCAGCTGGCGATTATGTTGCGCGAATTTAATTAACAACTCAATAGTAACCTCCGCAGTAGAAGAATAGAATGAAGGGGGGTTCTTGTGGTGTCTGACATGATTCCATTGTTAGCGGTGCTTTAAAAAAGTGGAGGTTTGTTTTGAAGTGGCTTACGCAATTATGAGGTGGTGGTGGATTCCGGCGTCGACGACGTCGGCGAGTGAGTTTAATTGGACGGCCGAGGACCGCCGGCGGCGGGCGCGGGCGGCTCCGGGAGGGTGCTTCACCTCCTCGTAACACTTCTAATTGGCTCGGCTCCACTAACAGGAGCTTTTCTCTAAAATGTATACTCATCGTCATTACTTATAATAGGCTCCGGATTCTCGTGAACACCTGCCCCTATTTCAATTTCTTTACCCGAAGAGCAAGAAAATATCTTCGTTTTTAGAATGGAACCTCACGTGACACTTCTGAGACAGCTTTTCCAATCGTTATGAGGACTAAGAAGCTTATTGAGAAGTTTCGAATCTTAATAATAACAATGATTTTATATTAATAATAAGATGATTTTATATATTTGGCAGATATATTAGGTCTTTACCTATGAAATTGCCGTTTTGTTTGAAAAAAGTTAAAGTATTTTTTTTTTCGAACTTATTTATTTCTTTTATTCAAAGTAATCACCCCTGCAATCAATGCATCTTTGCCAACGCTGTGGCAGTTTATGGATGCCCTTCTTGAAAAAATCAGCAGGACGGGAGACAACAAACTCTTCAAAGGCGTTTTGTACTGCCTCTCGGGAATTGAATTTTTTTCCCGCTAAAAAGTTGTCAAAATTTTGGAAAAGGTAATAGTCGGTAGGCGCAAGATCTGGTGAGTATGGCGGATGAGGGAGAGCTTCCAAACCCAACTCATGCAGCTTAGAGACGGTCTGTTGTGCAGTATGGGGTCGCGCGTTGTCGTGAAGTAGCAGTGGACACGACCGATTGACCAAAGCTGGTTGCAGACGTGCGAGTTTCGCCATCATTGTGGTCAGTTCTTCAATGTACACATCTGCAGTAATGCTCTCGCCGTTTTGTAAAAAGCTGAAGCTGATGAATCACACCAGCACTAGACCACCAAACTGTGACCATTACCTTTCTAGGGGTCATTTTTCGTTTTGCACATTGCTTTGGTACCGAACCAGGATCTAACCAACTTGCTGAGCGCTTTCGATTGTCAAAAAGAATCCATTTTTCGTCGCACGTAACAATTCGGTTCAAAATTCCTTAATTTCTGTGCCTGTTAAGCAGCGCAAGGCAAGTCTCGACGCGTACGTTGCGCTGGCGATCGTTCGTGGGGCACCCATCTATCAAGCTTTTTTATCTTGCCAATCTGTCGCAAATGAACCAATATTGTTTTGATGCTAACATCAAAAGCTGCTGCCAGCTCAGCTGTAGATTGAGATTCATCAGCTTCCACAATCGCCTTTAATTCATCATTGTTGACCAAAGTTTCCGGACGACCACGAGGTTCATTTTTCAAGTCAAAATTCCCAGAACGGAACCGAGCAAACCAATAACGGGTTGTACGTTCGTTTGTACAGTTCTCTCCGTAAACGTCGTTGATGTTACGTGTCGTTTGTGCCGCGTTGGTGCCACGACGGAACTCATATTCCATAATTACACGAAATTTCAAAGTATCCATTATGAGGAAAAATGTTGAAATGTAATAAAAATACAACGCTAATCAATAAACAAAAGACTTATGTTGTAAATAGAATGTCATATTTTTAAAACAAAATTAATTTGAATTTAGAATTCATAGCCAATCAAAACTTTTTTTTGTTTGAAAAAGTCTGTACTGCAAAACGGCAATTTCATAGGTAAAGACCTATTATATATATACATACAGATTGCACGTATATATCTGCCAAATATATAAAATCATCTATATATATAAAATTCAAAGTCCTAACTGACTGACTGAATGACTTATATATCAACGCACAGTGCTGGTCCTAGAGACTTTGGAGAAAGAGAGAAATTTGGAGGGTGTGTTCTTTATAAAGTGTTGGTATCCACTAAGCAAGGATTTTCCGAAATTCCACCCCGAAGAGGGTGAAATGGGTGGTTGAATTATTTTCCTATAGGCCACACGGGCGAAGCCGCGGGCAGAAGCTCATCTGTTATAAATTGCATGTAACTCGTATCTATTTATTAGACGTTGCTGATTTAAAAACATCGTAAACAAAATAATAATGAATGTAGCTGTCAATATAATACTTTTTCTTTTGCGTAACTTTAAGTGTCACTATCGTTGTTTACATAAAGTCATACATTGCTATATATACTTCATCGAACCATATATAATTGGGAAAACGCTAATTAGATCAATTAAGAAAAAATATCTTTGATTGGTGTGCGGTTGGAGTTGATTGGTGGTACTTAATGACTGATTGGCATCTCACGCTCTGTGCGCATGCGCATGCTTCGTCATTAGCGATTATGCACAAGTAATGATCAGACCAGTGCATGCTGCTATTAAATTTGATTGCCTTTTACACGTGAGTCTCTTGATTTTTTTAGTCTATAGATTTGATTTGATTTTGAGATTGACAGCCTCTGTGGTGTGGTGGTTGAGCAGGTCGGCTCATAACCCGGAGGTGGCGGGTTCGATGCCAGCGGCAGGACAAGTATTTGTGCACAGAAAAAAAAGTGCAAATACTTGTTCTGAGTCTGGGTGTTGTGGGACCATGGTCCTCGTAGTTCCTGGGTCCCTAGATACAGGGAATCCTAGTTAGGGTCCAGGATCTATGTATGTGATCGTTGGGCGTTATTATTACTATCATTTTTTTATTATTTATTTAACGTATTCCACGGATATTCTATTTTTACGATTGTTAGAATTTTATGGGATAGTCTTAAATGATGTTTGGACAATTCAACGCATCATGACTGTTCAAAATTTCGATATATTTTATTTAAGTGAGAACTTATATAAAATATATTAAGATCATTAATTACTAGCTGACTCCGTTACCGTTTTAGCGCTGTGTGGGATACATAGTTATATACTTGCGTATGCATATATACACATACACACATCCGCACAAATACATAAATCACATTTTGTAAAAATAATATAATTCAAGCATGATAAGTACTAAAGTAAACAAGACATAAAATCTTAATTTTTTTTTATGTTAGTGAAAGATATGACGAGCTAGTCGTTTACCTAATGTTAAGCGACAAGGCTGCCCATAACAGAACAGCGTCACTCGGAACCCCGAAACTGAGTTTTGAGCGACACTGCACTGCGCACATCATCCTGAGACTTCAGCACAGTCTGGTAATAAGATTACTCGACTGTGAGATCAGATCATAAAGTCTCAACTGCCCAGTAATTTCACTAGCTACAGTGCCCTTTAAACCGGAATACAGTAGCGCTTGCACACTACTGCTTGGCAGCAGAATAACTGGCAAAGCGGTGGACCTACCTAGACGAACATTGCAGAAAAGTCCTACCACCTAGTATAATAAAATAGGTAAAACTTAAAATAACCCGTTGGTGGAGGGAAGTGTCCAGAATGCTGGCAGCATTGCCACGTTGAATGGCAATGCTTATTTTATGTGCATTCGTATTAATTATAATATCACTCGTAGCTCTCGTATCACTTCCGCAGCCCGTAGCTAATTAACTCATACACGTATATATATTTTTTTATGTTAAAGGGAGCAAACAAGCATACGGCCCACCTGACGGGAAGTAGTCACCGTATAGCCTATGTATATAATAATATAAATGGGTGTTTATTTTACTCAGTATAGTGTATATAGTATTTATCCTTTTTGACAGCCTCTGTGGTGTAGTGGTTGAGCAGGTCGGCTCATAACCCGGACAGGCGGCAGTACAAGTAAGTTGCACAGAAAAAAAAGCGCAAATACTTGTTCTGAGTCTGAGTGTTGTGGGACCATGGTCCTCGTAGTTCCTGGGTCCCTAGACACAGAGAATCTTAGGGTTCAGGATCTATGTATGTGATCGTTGGGCGTTATTATTATTATCCTTCCTTATTAGAACAACGGGCATGCTGTAATCATTCGGGCAGTGGGCTTTACGATCTCATACCGATAATATATGTACATAATAAACGGTGACACAGACCATAGACATAATTATCTGTAAAATTGAGTAGTTTAGCTCGAGTAGATAACTAGCATCCAATACCCCTGTAATTATTTTTAGTTAAGCCAATTATAATTCGACAATCCAATTAAAATGTTATCTGCTTCCTGACAGCAAACAAAAGTGTTATTTTTTATAGGATTACGATCACTCAATTAAATTTTAAAGAAATATTTAATTATACAGATAAGGCGGTTTTATGAAAACAATCAACGTCATATTTTATAATATATTATGGAAACGAGAGGCGCTCTTCGGTATAATCCGCGTTTTATTGCGGTTTATTTATTACGGTGAAAATTCCGTATTGGTAGTGTGGCGTGCTAGCCCACGAAAAAGTTTCAATACCAGTCTAATAGAGAACTTTTCCAGCTAGTTGCTAGGGGCAACGAATGTTGTTGATATAGACTTCACATGAGAGAAAATTTTATTTTCCGCATTTTGGTTTTTGTAAATATCTTTTTAATTAATATATCGTATACAAAGTCAATCGGCATATCATTAATTCAGCAAACCCATGGACCTCCTTCTATTACAACAAAAGTGTATCTAACTTCGCTTTACTTGTGACCTGTTTTGAACCGAAAGTCCACGTTTGCAGTAAATGTGTGTGATTTTGATTTTGTTGCTGATTGCGATAATTCTGATACTGATTCGCATTAAGATGTCGCTCTCAACCGATAAGAACGAAGATGTTTGTCGTGTTGGCGTGCGCATTCCGCCGTTTTGGCCTGAAAAGCCAGCCATTTGGTTCGCGCAGATCGAGGGCCAATTCGCGATATCGAACATTACTACGGACAATACGAAGTTTTTCTACGTTATCGGCCAACTAGAACCGCAGTATGCTTCTGAGGTGGAAGATATAATCATCAACCCGCCCGACACCAACAGGTATGAAAAATTGAAGTCGGAACTTATCAAACGACTGTCCGCGTCACGAGAAAAGAAGGTCAAGCAATTACTTATGCACGCAGAACTTGGAGACCGTAAGCCATCTCAGTTTCTAAGACATTTGCAACATTTGGCTGGACCTGGAGTTCCCGAAGATTTTCTACGTACTATCTGGACCAGTCGCTTACCAAGTAGCACGCAAACGATAATCGCTTCGCAGATGACGTCTTCGCTGGAAGCGCTCGCAGATCTCGCTGACCGCATCCATGACGTTGTTTCGCCTACAGCGCACGTAGCATCAACATCAAGTGCCATACCAGGAAGCTCTTTAGAAGCCATGAACCAACAGATTGCTGAACTTACCAAACAAGTGCAAGCTCTAACTGCGCAGGTGAACCGGCATTCACGTGCACCGAATCGTTCAAACAAGAAAACGCGCGGTCGTTCTAGCTCCACACGATCACAGTCGAACTATAGAAAATTTCCTGTGTGCTGGTATCATAGTAAGTTCGGCAATGAAGCAAGTAAGTGCGTAAAACCATGCGACTACCATGCGGGAAACGCGAACAGCAGTCGGTAATGGCGACGACCGATTGCCAAACTTCCGGTCGCCTATTTGTCACGGACGGCGCTACGAAGATGCAGTTTCTCATCGATACTGGCAGTGACGTATGTGTCTTCCCCCGATCAGCACTCAAGGAACGTCGTGAGACAACAAATTATGAGCTGTGTGCGGCAAACGGTACACCCATTTCTACTTACGGCTACGCTCATTTAGTGCTGAACCTAGGCTTGCGCCGTGACTTCACTTGGCGATTCATCGTAGCGGACGTTACAAAGGCCATAATAGGTGTAGATTTTTTATCATTTTACAACCTCATCGTGGATTGTCGAAATCAACGTTTAATCGACAACACTACAAGCCTTACGTCCCCAGCTTCACCTGCACAGTCAACTGGGAACATTTCATCGGTAAAAGTTATTTCTGGAAATTCCGTATATCATAACATACTAAGCGAATACCCTGAGATTACTCGACCTTCCGGTGTCCACCGTGTTCCGAAGCATAATACCATGCATCATATACAGACTACTGCAGGACCGCCAATTAGCAGCACACCACGAAGACTAGCACCGGATAAATTAAAAATCGCAAAAGACGAATTTGCAGATATGTTGAGGAACGGAACAGCCAGACCTTCAAAGTCACCATGGTCATCACCACTTCATCTTGCGCCTAAAAAAGATAACGGCTGGCGTCCATGCGGTGACTACAGAATGCTCAACGCTAGAACCGTACCAGACAGCTATCCCATTCGGCACATACATGACTTTGCACATTGTCTCTCCGGCTGTCAAGTATACTCGGTTATTGATCTCGTAAAAGCGTATAATCAAATTCCTGTCTGCCCTGATGATATTCCAAAGACCGCAATCACGACGCCGTTTGGTTTATACGAATTTCCGTTCATGACGTTCGGACTACGTAATGCCAGCCAAACGTTTCAACGATTTGTGGACGAGATGCTTAGGGGCCTTGAAGAGTTCTGCTTCCCGTTTCTGGACGATTTTTTGATCTTCTCACCTGATCAGGAATCACACAAGAAGCACCTTCATCTGCTCTTCAACAGACTCAAGGAATACGGCATGGTAATCAACACGAACAAGTGCATATTCGGTGTATCAGAGGTAACGTTTTTAGGACACAGCATCTCAGCAGCTGGCACTAAGCCGTTACCATCAAAGGTAGAAGCGGTTGCGAATTACCCACCACCAAAAACCGTCAGAGAACTGCGAAGATTCCTAGGAATGGTGAACTTTTACAGAAGGTTTATTCCTGACGCAGCGCGGCATCAAGCGCCTCTGAATGCACTGCTCACAGGATCAGTTAAAGGTTCACATCCCGTGCATTTATCAGAAGAAGCTACTAAAGCATTCATCACCTGCAAGGAAAGTCTCTGCCAAGCAGCACTACTTGCTCATCCAGACTGCCAAGCGAAGCTCGCTATAGTCACTGATGCTTCAGACACAGCAATGGGCGCAGCTTTACAACAGCATAGAGACGGCCTGTGGGAACCTTTAGCATTTTTCTCTCGAAAACTTTCGCCATGTCAACAGAAATACTCGCCTTACGACAGGGAACTTCTCGCCATCTACGAAGCAATAAAATACTTTCGTCACATGGTGGAGGCGAGAGCCTTTATTATTTACACTGACCATAAGCCCATAACTTTCGCATTTCATTCACGAAAAGAAAAGTGCTCACCAAGACAGTTCAGACATCTGGATTTTATTTCACAGTTTTCCACAGATATCAGGCATATTTCAGGAAAGGATAACGTTGTGGCTGACAGTTTATCACGCATCGAAGAGATTACTCAGCCCATCGATCTATCCAAGCTTGCTCAAGCACAAAGCACAGATCCTGAACTAGAACAACTTTTGGATAGCGATACTTCTCTGCGCTTGACAAAAATCAAACTGCCTGGATCTCACACAGAAATCTATTGTGACAAGAGCAGCAATGTGGCCAGACCTTATGTGACCAAAGACATGCGACGGCAAGTGTTCGAAAACTTGCATTCTTTTAGCCACCCTGGCATAAATGCGACGACGAAACTGATATCGGAACGCTATGTATGGCCTAGTATGCGAAAAGATTGTAGAGAGTGGACTCGTTCCTGCCTAGCATGCCAACGATCAAAAATAACACGTCATGTCTCATCACCATTAGCATCATTCAGCTTACCTCGAGCCAGATTCATGAAAATCCACATAGATTTGATCGGACCTTTACCTCTTTCACAGGGGTATCGTTACTGTCTCACATGTGTAGATCGCTTCACACGATGGCCCGAAGCTATACCATTACAGGAGATAACAGCTGAAACAGTGGCAAAAGCTTTAGTTCACGGATGGATATCCAGATTCGGCTGCCCTGAAGATATCGTCACTGATCGTGGTCGACAGTTTGAATCAGAACTTTTTAAGCATCTGTCCCACATCATCGGATTTCAACGCAGACGAACTACAGCCTACCATCCAGCATGCAATGGACTCGTCGAAAGATTCCACAGACAGCTTAAAGCCGCCATTACATGTCATGCGACGAGCAGCTGGCTTGAAACACTTCCACTTGTACTACTGGGAATCCGGGCGGCATTTAAGGAAGACTTACAAGCGACTCCAGCTGAGCTCGTATATGGAGAGACACTACAACTTCCAGGTGACATTTTTTGTCAATCGGCTGATGGCACAGAGGACTTGACAGTATACACTGAAAGACTGCGCACATTCGCCAAAAATTTGTTGCCATTACCAACTTCTCACCATGGGAATAACCGCTCCATATTCATTTTCAAAGATTTAGCAACAGCATCCCACGTCTTTCTAAGAGATGACACCTCGCACCCATCTTTTCAAGCAGCTTATACAGGCCCACATGAGGTGATAAAACGAGGGGATAAAGTTTTCAAGCTCCGCATAAAAGGCAAAGAAGTCACTGTATCAGTCGACCGCATTAAACCTGCCTACATACTTCGTGAGTTGGACCATTCTCCCGCCGTGGCAGCACCTGAGACCCGAGACGCTCCAGTGACCACTCGATCAGGACGAACAGTGCGTTTTCCAGAATATTATCGCCCGTAGGACGGTCTCTGGAGGGGGGTGATGTGGCGTGCTAGCCCACGAAAAAGTTTCAATACCAGTCTAATAGAGAACTTTTCCAGCTAGTTGCTAGGGGCAACGAATGTTGTTGATATAGACTTCACATGAGAGAAAATTTTATTTTCCGCATTTTGGTTTTTGTAAATATCTTTTTAATTAATATATCGTATACAAAGTCAATCGGCATATCATTAATTCAGCAAACCCATGGACCTCCTTCTATTACAACAAAAGTGTATCTAACTTCGCTTAAGTAGTGTCTTCAATCCATGAGCAAAATTTCATTCAAATTAGTTCAACTGCGTTGACGTTAAAACTACACATTTCGATGTTACCAATAAAACTAGTACAAAATTTGAAAGTATCTTTACCATAACGCAAAAATTGCCAGCTACAAGTTCCAAACATCCTGACATCAACACTATGAATTGATAGTTCTAAAAACCTTCGTAAATGTTCTTGCAAAGAGTTGATTTTCGTCTGTTAACCATGCGGGGACGACGAGAGCGATCGACATGCCTTCTCCGCCCGGATATGAGTGGCTATTTAATTTCCGTGCTTTCAATGATCGTTTCATATTCAACCGTGCACTGATCAGCTCCTGGCAATATCCTACATGCCGACTAAACTAATAACTGTTTAGCGTCAGCTTTTATAGAGTTGATTTACATTCAAGAGGCATTTTAAACGCTTATTGTTTTGCTTTCGAACCTTAATTACTAGTATAAGCACACATTTTTTTCATGTTTTTTTTATTCATATGCGGATATTTCCCTTTTCTGGCATAAGTGTTTTCCCATAAAGTAATTTTGATGCGAAAATCGGATTGTATATGCAATTTCAAACTGGCTTTAGACTAACACCACGGGACTAAATCCTCGTAAAATTACGAGCTTGACGTAAAATTACAAGTTAAATGACACCTACACAAAAGTAAAATATAAATCTATCTTCATTTTCCCGCGAATTGACCTCCATTAAAGGACTTAACTGAAACAAAAACCATCAAAAGATAAACAGTTGACTAGCAAAACATTTAAATTGAAAAAAATACTGGTTCGCTTCATTTTTCATTGTCGTTCTTCGTGTTCAACTCCTTTCACTGAGAACTCCCAATTATTTGAGCAATTATCTCATTCGCTACAACTTGGTTTCCGCGCCGCGGCTGTTGATTGTACGCATTGATAACATTGTTTTTGTTTTTCTTACCCGTCTAGTTAGAAGTGTAGAAACTAAATTTACCTACATCCCTAGTTGATTATAATTAACTTCTAATTTTTATTGTTCTGTCTTTGCTATTTAAATGAACGGCTGTGTAAATGGACAGGTAATTAATTTTTTTGTGGCAGTATAATTACTCATGATTGTTTGTTAGACTATTGTCCTTAAGGTCTCCAACGCTCATTGAATTATTCGATGGTTTTGTAACAGTATGCCTATCTTGCTAAATAAAAATTTTAGCAAGCATTATTGTATATAATTAAGTATAGATGATGTGGTACTACACCTATTTTAAATTCATCGAACTTAGCTCGCCCATTTACAACAGTAATTTTTTAATAAAATATTCATTCCTGCATAGGAAATTGGTATTGGCTTTTCAGCAAATACGCATAATATTGGGGTTCAAGTGGCGTGGCACCGCACCACGGTCGCTGCACGCTAGAGATAACACTGAGTCATCAATGGCACCGCTAGAGCAGCTAGTACGTATCTGTTCTGTGCCGCTATCTTAGTTCTGAGCCACCCTTACTCACCCCGAAAGCAAACACTGCGACAGATTAACCCCATGTGGGGCTAATCATTTTGATCAATATGTAAATTGACTTTTTCGATTGCAATACTTTATAAAAGTTAATGCTATTTTATCTTAAAAACACTCCCAGTGTCACATTTCTTTACCTAGGTCACGGATTAAACAATAGTACAAGGCTATAGGTATGATTCTTTTTACGTTAATTGATTAATTAAGCTGTTTTATGAACTGATTATAAAAGAGCACGGCTTATCAACCTTGAGTTTTTTGCGTGCAGAATGTTTATTAAAAATAATTGAACACTTTATCGGGTTTGAAGATAGGTAGATAACCTTATGTTTTGAGTGACAAACCAATTTTATTCTCGACTGCCCCTCTCGGCCCGCCGCCGCCCCGCGCCCTGCGGACCGATCAGACCTTATCCAAATTGGATCTTGAATAATAAAGAATCGGGGCGATTGGATTTTATTCCTTAAATTCAATTAGCACACGAGGGTCGTGTGTGTGACTGCAGACGATAGATAGAGGCATATTATCGTATTAAAAGGGATTGTAAGGATATTTGAACGGAAAGACTGTAATATGTGTTATCCAGCTGGAGATCACATTGCATTGCTCTTAATGGCTTTGAAAATGTCTTTAAGACTGCCAATGTATGTGGGTGTAAGTAAAAATTATTAAATTCGAAGGATTACAATCATTTCCCTTGCAGTCGATTTAAAAAAGATAATTTTTTTTATTAAAATCTCGATAGGTCATGGCAGAAACCAAAAAACGACGAGATGCGAGGATATTAATTATGAATAGCTCTCCATAAAGTATTATGTAGATTAGAAGGAATTACGGTTGGCTAATCAAACTGTTATATTAATATAATGTAAATTATTTATAATTTATATTCGTGTTTCTTAATATCAATAATACATAATATTATATATGCCTTAACACAGATTAGGCTGATGTTTTCAAAATAACTTGTAACCAATAATACAATTTGGTGAAACTTAATGGTTTATTCATTTTAATTTTAGTTTTTTTGTAACCTTAACTAATGATTGCTTGATGTTGATTAGATACATATTATATTCGATATGCATAATAATATAGATTTTTTTCCTTAGCATGGTTATAATAGGTAGGTATTTTTCAGAATTAATGGGTTTTTTATTTGCATAATGCATTAGCATTAGCATTCAAACCGCTTAACCACGTCAATAACAAGCTATTAATAAATACATTGTTAAGTTTCGTTATAGGTATAAGAACGGTTAATTAAATTAAAATAATGTATTTATGTATACACACCTACCTAATAAGTATAACCTATTATTAGACGGATTATTTCGTGTACATAAGCGTGGTGTCTTACGTTTTAGTACACTTAGAGACATATCCAAAACTTAAATGATATGATTATGCTATTATACTTTACTTAAACGTTCGACGTAAGTTTTATAAACAAAATAAATAAATGAGTAATTATAATAGAGTAGTCGATTGCTTTTGGAATGGAGACAGAATAAAAGTATATGGAACCAGAAAAGGGTCGTCATTGGCTTACTTATAGTACAATGGTTTGCATAAAACTTTTAAATCTTTTTGATTAAACTACAAACTGGCTACCGGAGAGAATGCAATCCTGTCTGTCAGTTGGTCATGACTAGTGATAGGAAATAATTAATGCTATTGTTTACTTTATACTGGCACAATAAAAAGTAACATACGTTTCAATGTTTAACAAGATTACAATTTCTGAATTTAAATAAATTAGCTCACGAGTTTCACATTTTAATCTTTGTGGGCATGGATCATTACATTAAGAGCATGTGAAAAATCATATGGTTTTATTCTTAAATCACAATAGCTACTTTACAGACGCTGCTACAAAATCACAGTGTGATAATATCACTTTATATCGCATTCTCTCAGTGGCTGGACATTATAATGATTGTAATTAGCATCGCTTATTAATCTTTTCCAATGATAAACCTAAATCTTGATTACAGCTAACGTCGAAATCTAAATTAAACAATATGTGCAGGGTCTTTTTTTATGTTGATGAATGATGTGACGAGCTAGTCGTCCACCTGATTGTTATAAGCGAAACCGCCGCCCATAGCAAAACAATGTCACTCGGAACTCTAAAATATAAAGTTTCGCGCGACACTGCACTGCGCACATCATCCTGAGACATCAGCACAGTCTGGTAATAAGATTACTCGACTGTGAGATCAGATCATAAAGTCTCAATTGCCCAGTAATGTGACTAGCTACAATGCCCTTCAAACTGCTTGCGCACTACTGCTTGGCGGCAGAATAACTGGTAAAGCGGTGGTAGATACCAAGCTAAATACAAATTTCGTCTAGGTAGATACCTAGACGAACTTTACGTCTAGGTAGATACCTAGACGAACTTTACAGAAAAGTCCTACTACCTAGTAAAATTCAAATTAAAAGGTCTGTAATATAACTTATATACTAAACTAGAATAAACATATTATAATTATAAATATAATATAAACTATGTATTGGGTCTAAAATTGAGACATCGCCGACCTTGCCTCCATTAGAAATGAATGTGTTAATAAAATAAATTGCGATATTATCGTTGCCGCGTTTGACATAAACATCGAATTCTACTTAAAGTAATGGAAACGATTTAATGCCTCTGAATCAGACTGGCCCGATAGCAGCTTCGCCTACACAGCTTAATATACTTACTAATACAATATTCTTTTAAAGCATTACCTTAATGTACAAACTACAGAATTCGCCCTATTTGTAAACTTTGTAATTTGACAACAAAAGAGAAGAGGTAATAGATTACCATAGGCACTACCTACATTTCCTCAGTCATATATTACACTAAGTCAAGTAACTAAGACAGCCTCTGTGGTGTAGTGGTTAGTCAGCTCATAGCCCAGAGGTGGCGGGTTCGATTCCCACGGCAGCACAAGTATTTGTGCACAGAAAAAAATCGCAAATACTTGTTCTGAGTCTGGGTATTGTGTGACCATGGTCCTTGTAGTTCCTGAGTCCCTAGACAGAGAAACTACACAGGGAATCCTAGTTAGGGTCCAGGATCTATGTATGGGATCATTGGGCGTTATTATTATTAAGTTTCAGGGCATCTTAATATATCCTGCACTTTTTATATATTTTTATAAATATTTTTGTGTATACTTACAACCCTATTACATGTGTTCCAAACTCTACAGTCTATGTCCATAATACTGACGTTATCGGTCATTTCTCCTACAACAATAACCAGCCCTCAATATTTTTAGACATTTCGTGTACACAATAACGCGCCTTAACCCGTTTACTGTCGTTCTATATTCGATACGTAGCGGTATTCGAACATTTGATCTACTCAAAAAGAGCGCGATTTAAATTAATACTTTAGTAAATGGATTCGGAATATTTTCTTCATTAGTCGATGTAGATGAGATAATCTTAATTCAAACACTTTATTGTACATCGTAAAGAAAAAAAATTAACAAAAAGAAAAACTTAGATAATTAACTAACACTAGTACAATAGGCGGTCTTATCGCTTAGAGCGATCTCTTCCAGACCTTTTTCTCATTACTCTTCAAGCATCTTGCTATAAATTCGTATTTTATCCAATTTACAAACATGTCTCTGTATTACTTACAATTAAGTACAAATACAAAAATAAACTAATTGTACTTATTGTAGTTTAGAATAATATAATATGAATGAATTTTAATTAGGTGTCAGCTATCCGTCAGGTAATCACTCATAGATATCCAATGACTAACATTAAAAAAGTATTTTACCTACCCGTACATTTTGTTAACATTGCGCATAAGCACAAGTCATCCTTAAAGAAGCAAATAAAAACTATTTGCATCTGTTTTTATGTTCCATCGCAAATTGAAACCGCATGTTTCTTTCTGGTCACATTACTTTTTTATAGTTTTTATTGTCTATTAAAATGACGCCATAAATACACAACATATGGCCATCGTTACGAGTGGGAAAAACTTGACAATAAGAAATATGCATTAAGTGGCATTAGTCACTTATGTTATTAATACGTCACACTTTAGTAGGTATATTGGATATTTTTGAATTTAATAATATTGGAAATGGTATGTGTTCATATTTGTTTCTCAAAGAATCGATATCAAATAACTTATGGAATGGATTGGAATGGAATATATAATAAAGGCGAAAGTTTGTATGTGTGTTTGTGTGTATGTTTGTTACTCCTTCACGCTCAAACGGCTGAATGGATTTCGATGAAATTCGGTACCAAGATAGTTTACACACTGGATTAACATATAGGCTACATTTTATCCAAGAAAAGTGAAATTTTTCTGTGGGATGAGCAAATAATTAAAATACCTTTTATCCGCGTGTGAAACCGCGGGGCGCAACTAGTGGAATATAAAATGTAATATAAAAATATTTGTAAACAAAATAAAACAAGCCAAAAACTCAACATAACAACATCTTAGTTCACAAAAGTACCTTCACAAGAGACTTATTCGCGTGCAAAACACACACCTAACTCGGCATTGCTCTTATAAATTGACTGTCCATCAAATCGCGCTCCGCTGAGACACCTCCCCGCTCGCACTTGCGCCCGCCCCGCCATGCACTCGCGTGATGTTACTTAATTAAACTTTAAGCTTAAGGGCAAATTTAATTTCCGGACCAGCTCAAAGAGATTACGTTTCTTGTATTTTTATTTGTAGTAAAGCAACCATGTGTTATACGACTTCAGTGAAGCTTCCGCAACTTACTTTATAAATGTTAGTGTGGCATCTTGCAATCAATGAAGATAACGTATCTACTCAATTAATTCAGTTTGTAAGTTAAGAGCAAACCTTGAAACATTACTACCTTAATACCTCAGCATAAAAAGGAAAACTAATTTAAATATTGCGATGCAGATTAATGTCACTGTGATGTCAATGAATAAAGCGGTCTCTAGGGCGTGTGCTGGCGGCAAGCGGGTAGCGAGTGTAAGGCAGGCAGTATACGCGAATGTATTGTGAAGCGATGGCAATGGCGTGCGGCGCAACCTTAAAAGCAATATCCGGCGCCGCGCGCGCCGCCCGGAAATGAACCGGAAACGGCGGTGTATTAAGCCGCAGGTACCAGCCCTTCAATTTATAAACGCTTGCGGCGCGCTGCGCACTCATTGCCTTCGTCGCTGCTCTCCGCTAGCAGATATCCGGCCCGCTTAATTTGTAACGTGCACTCTACGCCCGCAACTAGAAACGTGATTATTCTTCACTTTCCGAGTTGCCTTTCATCGCATATGTGAGTGCACTCTTAATAAAATATCTTGTAAGCGGAAAATGTGTAGGAGAAGACTTATTCAAAACAGAGCGGGGGACAATATCTAAAATTACATTCTCTCGGCCTGAACTAACAGAGAAATGAAATAAAGTCCACAAACAAAAGTTTTGCAAATCCAATATGATTTGGCGCGTCGGTAAACATCGGCAGCATCCCGGTGATATCGCGAACGAATAACATTAAACTTTGTATGGATTGAATGTAGAAAACCAATTTCGGTGCTCGGCGAGTGCGAGCCGATGGGATGAGGGTGTCAGAATGCTTTGACAGCTCTCTGATTGAAAAATACGGAAGCCTGTTTATAGAGCAAGTGAGCTACCGGAATGCGAGGCGCTGCGTCCAATCTCAAGTCTCAAGATATAAGGAACTTACTTTGATAACGCCGTGATTTTCACACTTTATAAACTTTTTTGAGAGATTGATAGATCCACAATACAATAGTCAATCAACACACAGCGATGTCTCTGGATTGAGCAGAATAGACAGGATAATATCCCACAGGAAGACGGCCATCTTCTCACAGTGCCGATGCGCGTCATTCTTCACCCTCGTCGTTCTCACATCTTTTAAGGTCAGATTGAATTCGTACTTACAATCAAGGATGTATTTATATTAAAAATAACACGCTACTTCAGAAATTTTCACATGAATGTCAAAACCGACGACTTTACGATACGTTTTGTACTTTTGCCGAATGCTGTTACCATTAGCGACACCTGAACGTAATAGGGTACCATTAGCACGTTATTGAAAAATCTCTGATTGTGCTAATAGCTAAAAATGGGTAGGTATACACATTACGTTGTGCTACTGGGTAAACCCGATTTTAGAGTAGTTTACCTAGAATTAATGACTAGATTGGCTCAAAAAATAATGATTTTAATGCTGTTTAATATAGAGACTTCAAAAGTTTTCTCTATGTTTCTGTTAATATGGATTTCATATACTTATGTTATACACGTTTTAAATTTTGGAAATCCTAAGTCTCATATCCCAAAAAAGAGAGTCTTGATAAAAAGAGTCTATAGGAAACTACTACGCGAAGTAGGCACTTCGAACTTAAATCGAGTATTGTATATTATTTCAGCTAAACTCGTTTTTCGTGGCTTCAGTGGAAAGTTAACACAATTCTATATCTTACCATCATTGTCAAATCCAATCTTCATTTCGTCACATGCATGAGTTATTGTCTTTTACTCTTTTATCTAAGATTTAGATTTAGAAAAATATATTAAACCACATACTTTAACGCATTCTTTAGAGCACTAACGTCTTATTTACATACATTATTTTATAATCTATTTTTTACTGCGCGTACACATTCCAAATTGAAGATAAATGATGCAAGGATTGCCCAAGTTATGAAATATTTTGTGAATATAGTACCCAACAGGAGCTCTAGACGATCTTCGCGTCGATATATCACGAATATAGACACTAACGTTCTGCTATTGGAATTCTATTGATAGACTTATAACCTTTTGAAAATGTATACACATTTAGAGTATATCAAAGTTTAAGTTCCAAATTAGGTAATAGAACTAAATAATCGTCGTAAACTAAGGATTTTGGGATATGAGACCGGCGATTCATTTAAAACGACGAAATTAAACGTCTGCAAGATTACCAGCCGGGTCGTTCGGGGATGACACAGAGATAACTAAGACGTTTATTGAACTACTTTGAGAAACTTTTATTAAATTTCATATCTTATCAAATCCGCAGATCGGCTAATAGGAAATACGAATGTAATTTACTGCTAAAGTTTTTTGAAAAGAGAAACCGTCTTTTGTTTTGTTAGTTATGAGAAATCAATGTCAGCAGTGAAGGATTGTTATTTTCCTGTTAATTAAGCAACCTACTTGTATAAAAACTGGAAATTTGAACCACACAAGTCACAAATTAACGTAGACAACCTTTTAAAATTCAAAGAGGACAACATTGTAAAACATTTATTATTAAAAACAACTCTCGGCGACTTCAACGTGGTAATAATGGTATTTATAATAAATTAAGGTACCTATTGTACGGCGCGACTACACGAGTAATGTGTATGCATTTAAATTACACTCAAGTGCGGCAAAGTGGTAGAGTTCGGTGCCATACGGGTGTGTGGTAGTGTTGGTAGAGGGCTCATGTATAGAGCAAAGCGGATGAGCTACACGTAATGTAATATGATTTGAATTGCAACTTTTTACTGGTAATGTTACCTACCTACTTGTTAATTTATAAGTTCCTGTTATAGAAATATTATATCACAGTGTAAAAGTATTTTTCATCGATACATAAACTCTTTGGCCGTGATTAAGCAGCAATACAATTGCTTAGCAATGATCTTTTCTCGTAGCGTAAAATGAATACGTTAAGCAATTTTTTTTCGAAAGCGCCTTACGAAACTCCGTACCCCATTGTACTCAGTTGAATCACGTCTTAATTACAAAACGGGTGAATATTTAATTAAAAAGTTTCCGCACGCGAGTAATTCCTTATTCCATGTATACGAGATTGAGTCAGTCAATTCCTCTTTTCTGCGAAGCCGTCGACATTCGACAAGGGTTTTTAATTGAACGCCAGCCCATTGTGCTCGTTAAACCGATTCTGAGTTAATCACCGAGTTTTTCGTTCGGCGTAATGGAAGAAAGTAATTATCAATTAACTGGTCGGTAATGGATTGCGGCCGCTTATCCGCCGGCTTATCTCGACGTGTAACGACCCACTCCCCGGCTTTATCTTTCCAATAATGAATTTAAAATCATCAATCATTTGCGCAGCTCGCGTCACTCCGATACTGTTTGACGTAAAAGGTGCGATGTAGAATTTGCCTATTAGGTACCTACATCACGTCGCGTCGTGTCGCAGCGTAGTTTTTAACGCCATTATCTGATCGTATGAAAGTGGGCGATGGTAAATATTTTGAGTGAGGTGCTAAGTAGTATTGGTGTGTGTTAATAGTATTGTGAAAACGAGTAGCTCGGCCTGCGCGGTGAGGCGGTGACGCGGCGATATTGTGCCGTGAATTAGCATTGTAAATGCAATCACAGGTGTCAGCCGCCACTCGCTCGTCGAATTTATGCGCCTTCCGCTCCACCACTATGAATATAACAATTTATTGTCCATAAATAACGATTACCTTCTCATGTCTAATGAAGCTATTAAATTGTGAGCTCACTTCAGAAATGTCAGCTGTGATACAATAGCATATTATTGATTCTCGGAATTTAACTAGCGAGATATTATGATAACAAAATTAATTTGTGATATAAATTAGTGTTTACATTCATTTAAAAAGTAGTCATAAATTGGATGTTTATAACAACCTAGATCAATCGGAATTAGCTAGGATTTGAAACTGGATTTAGTTATTGTGTGTTGTCCGACAAAGCAGCCATTAAGCGGATTAAACATGTAAAACCAATTAAGGTCTCAAAAGTCGTCAGTGTAGGCTATGAGGCGGTTGGTGCGGCTGGCAACGACTATTAAACCTCATTAAAATAGATAGCCGACGATCACAAACACTTATTTACGGCAGTCGAGGTAAGTTATTGCAGCTAAAGTCAACGTAACAACGCTGTAATAAGCGTTCTTCGGTGACCGTTAATTAAGCTACATTATCGCAGAATCTATCGCGACAAGTCGGCGGCAGTAATTATTATGGAACTGTATGGAACAAAGAGCAAGCCAAGTCGTCGACTCACGTTTCAAACCATTTTATTTTACGGCAGCGCTTTGGGAATTCTAAAAACAAAAGCA
Source organism: Ennomos fuscantarius (assembly GCA_905220475.3). Taxonomy (NCBI): domain Eukaryota; kingdom Metazoa; phylum Arthropoda; class Insecta; order Lepidoptera; family Geometridae; genus Ennomos; species Ennomos fuscantarius. The sequence continues at coordinate 8,896,676 of HG992029.1, forward strand.
AATTACAGAGGTAATTGAAGGTATAGCTTTGGTTAATTGGGTTTTAACAAACCATTGTTAGGGTTATTACTGATTGGTTCCGCATATAACTTCCAATTGCTCAGTAATATTCGGCCATATATACTATATCCGTTTACCATAAAAGTCAAGTTAACATACAAAACCGCGCAAGAGTAGGTATATATAAGTATATGTTGTTCAAACAATTCTTAAAAGTTGTAACGACTTATTTTATACGTGAATATTTCATATTTCTAAAATATAGTTCATAAACGGGATATACTACGTTTGTTAAATGGTAAATATTCTATTACTAAAAAATATTTTTAGAAATGTTAGTGAGCGAGTAATTAATCTTACACATTAAAGTCATATGTTTAACAAGAAAAAAATATATCTCTCCCGTATTGATTTTGTTAAAACAAAAATGCAACTAACTAAAATGTAAGTAGTATATTAAAAATGAGCACGGATCCAGAAGGCCGTGGTAAAGCAGAATTAAAAAAAGACAGACTAACAAAATATGAAAAAAGTTTATCATGCAGCACATCAAATGTAAAAATAAAGTAATGAAAATAAAAAGCAATCAATTCGCACTACTATTTTTCGTTTTAATAAGTCATTTATTCAGTGAAGCATTATAGTTAAACCGGGCGCGGATGCATAACCTCATGCATTTACGGTCATCGGTGGCGTCGCACCAGTTGAAATTATTCAAGTTATTCAAACTACGCCATTCATAATTACAGGTACTTCATCAAAAACACGTTTCAATAAGACGGCAGCTTTGACCAGCAAATTGCCTCTTTATCAAGTCATTTTCGCAAATTGCACTTTTAATAAGTCTTCGTACATCGTTGAAATATGTAAAAATAAATATGTAAAATATCGATCTACCTATCTATAATAATGAAAGCTTTAAGCTGAGTATGTGACTGACTGACAGACCACGTATAGCCCCAGCCACTGGATATAACCAAAGACTTGATTTTTGGAGGGTGTCTTCTTTTGAGGCGTATACAGAGGTGTACTAAGAAAGAGTTTTCGAAAGTTCAATCCCTACTTTTAGTCTGGCATAATTTTGCTAGTGTATAAGTAAAATAAGATATCCTCATTAAAATAATGTTTGTCTTAAATTAACATAAAGATCGTAAACACTTATAAAGTCTCTATAACTTTTTATGAATATGACCTTAAGGAGCCAAAGCAAAGTGTATTTAAAGGTGTGCGGTCCCTCAGTGCGTTAATACGTAACTAAAAACTCTCAACAAACTATTTGTTCACACGACAAAATAATACGCAAGAAGTGGCTTAATCTTGTACGGCGAGATCCAACAGCTATGTCTAAATAATTCTTCAATTTAATTCTGTGAAGATCATTTTAATGTAAGTTTTTAGTTTATTTCAATGATGTGCGACTTTCTAATAATTTGATAATCGATTTTATTGTCTTTATGGTTAGGGTTCGTCTCTTGATATTTACACTTTTTTTTTGATTGGTGCTTTATTAATTTTCCAGTTACGAAATGATATGATGTGATGGGGTCGGTGTGCCAAGTCCGGATGAAACCAGAGTGTATTCCCACAAAATTTGAGTGCAAATCAGATAGAAGAAAACCAACATCTAATACTAATAACGACTATGAATATATTATATTCTTAAGAAAAAAATAATGACATTAATCGAATAATGTACAAATAATTTAGAAAACAGAAGTATACTATAAAACATTTGGAAAGTTTTGATTTAGAACTTTTGATTTACTGTGATTATTAATATACTTAATAGCTAGATAAACACTTTATTTTCGTTATTCTTAGTTACTGCTATTTATGCCTATTTATTAATTACAAAATGTGAGGCTGCTAAATTGTAAAATTAATTATTTATATTTATTCGCATTATCTTAAGCAAGCATTTCCTACTAATAATATCAGAAAATTACCTAAATTGGAATTATCAGATTAACATAAGCACGTAAGTTAATGCTGTATTAAGGTGCGCCCGCGCACTAGGTGAGGCTCTGCTCAGCGACACTGCGACTGTTGCCACAGAAAAGGTAAGAGCTTCTTGAGCTATACTGTAGGATGCCTTTTATAAAGGTCACAGCGTGTAATCTGAAAGTAATTGCAAATTGCAAATGTTACTGCATGATGAATGTCTCTTTTTTCCATGAGTTTTTTTTTGTGTTTGTGTTCAAAAATTCGTATTATAATTGTAATACAACAATATACAAGAAAATGTTTAAAATGTTTACTATAATTTAGTGAGCAAGTTTTGTTTGGAAACTCTCTCACGGTCCAATTCAACTTAACCGATCAGCTGACATTGTAGACAATGCTGACAAAGTAGAATTATAAAAGCTAGCTAATAAACAAAAGTAGGAACCCACAAAGCCGATAAATTTGAATACAAATCAGTATTTAAATCTGTGCCTGTCGCTATGAATAAAGAACCGTAATGGAATTACATTGAGAAACATTGAATAATACGGGAATAATCGTAGATAGGATCAAATCGGGCACGCAACGTCGCGAGGCAATAAAGGTAATGTAGGCAAGGTATTTGCCAATATCTCTACGAGTGGCCCTCCCAAATATCTTGAGATTGTACTCCCCCTACATAAAAATTGTTCCGGAATAGAGATACTGCCCGGATAAATATTCAATTTCACTACGGACGAAAAAGATTTGATACCTTTTGTACACGTACCTACCAGGTTTATTGGATGATAGCCTTTGGAATCGTGTGGATAATCATATTCATAGTTTTTCGGCAAAATATAGATGAGCTTTTCGTTGAAAATGTTTTGTGCGGCTTTGGTGACCTCACCTCCTATCTAAATCCAATCACGGGATTATTTGTCAAACAAAATTTTGCTAGACATATTGTTATTTTATTTCCTGCCCACGAAAATAGTACGGTAAGATTTTGTTTCGATCAAAGTGGCCCTCTGCAACCCTTGTATAATTTCCATGAATATTTTACAGATCCGATGTAGATAAATAATATAGCATAAATCTTTATTGTTTATAATAAAGATTTATGCTGGCATAACAACTTATGAAACAAAAAACTGTATTATTAACCAACGACCTTGTGCCCACGGCTTCGCCCGTGTGGCATATAGGAAAATAATTCAACCACCCATTTTCATTTTCACATTCGAAAAACCGTTTCTTAGAAAGAACACACTCTCCAAATTTCAAGTCTCTAGGATCAGCGGTTCGTTGATATATAAGTCATTCAGGCTATGCGTTAATATATTCATTCAGTCAGTCAGTCAGGGCTAAGGAATGGAATGCCCTGCCAGCGTCTGTGTTTCCGGCGAAATATGACCCGGGCGTGTTCAAGAGAAGAGTGAATAGGTATTTAGTTGGCTAGCATGCTACACCTTCGATCGCATCGTCACTTCCCATCAGGTGAGAGCGTGGTCAAATGCTAGACAAGTTTGAAGTAAAAAAAAAAAAAAAAAAAAAAAAGAATTATATATCTATAGATTTATTTAACCGGTATTTTAAACAATTTCTTCTTCAATGCCAGAATAGAATATAACACGCATAAGTACCTACTATTTAAGAACAATTGCCAACACATTCAATACGAGGAACCACAAATGTACAAATCAGTTTTATTGGCACTCACTATGTAGTGATATCAAAAAGGGCAATTACAGTAATGTCCACTCAGCGATCAGTCATAGCGCACGGAGGCGTATCCACCAGTCTCGACCCTCGAATGACATGTAGATGAAAAGGGCAGCTGAATCTAACACAATCGAGAAAGCGATACGAGTTCTGAGCTAGGGTTGGCACGAAAGTCTCAAGACTTTTGTTGATGTACCCATTTTATTGTTATGTAGCTAGTGAAATTACTGGGCAATTGAGACTTTATGATCTGATCTCACAGTAGATTACCAGACTGAGCTGATGTCTCAGGATGATGTGCGCAGTGCAGTGTCGCTCGAAACTCTGTTTTGGAGTTCCAAGTGACACTGTTCTGTTATGGGCGGCCGTGTTGCTTAACATCAGGTGAACGACTAGCTCGACACATCATTCACTAATATAAAAAAAAATCTTTAGCAAAATATACTATGACATTGTTTATGCCTTAAAGTTAGGAGTTTTGGGAAAATTGGTATAGTTTTGTATTTTTTTATTATTTATTCTCGTTTAGCTGTAATTAATGAGATTTTATTATCAAGATCAAGAGCCAAAAGTCTCGACAATCGCAGATGAAGACTACATGCTAGAAGCAAAAATCATTAAAATCTATTGAACGAGTATAGAAAGTTCCAAAAATTCTTTAGGTAAAAACACTTTGCAAATTTAATTGATTAAGTGAAATAATTTAATTTGAAAATATAATATAAATCGAAAATCGCAATAAACAGTAAAATTGAATTGATTGATAGAATTGTTTAATAATAACCAGATATATACCCACCATAAAAATCAGATAGAGTTGGATACTTTTTAAACTTGCTAATATTTACGGGAAAAATGTCGACTTTTTTGGACTTTTTCACAACAATTATCCTGTTTCATTAACCTAGGCATGGGAGCGTTTTGCCCATGATTAGATCGAGAACCAGTTACATAAAATACGTTGAAAAGGGAAGCTCTAGGCAATTTAATGGGCGCAGAGATTTCCGGTGGAAGTAAGTTTGAAACGACTACGATATCATGCATTATGAAAAAAAAAAAAACGAATATATTGATTGAATTACAGATTATTTATTTTTTTACTTAGAAAATATATTTTTAATCATTGTTCCACAATTCCACTTCAATTTAAAAAACACATACCAATATAGACTAAACTATATTTAACTATAGGAGAAAAAGTAATATTGTAGGTAAAAAGGGGTTATAAATAAAACACAATAAATAAAATATATTTTTTACTTGAAACGCGAGGTCGTTTGTAGCAGTAAATTAAAAAATGCGTGTTCAAATCCCACACAAGACTTTTTTTCCATTAGATTAAAAATTATACTATTGATTACGCTAAGCAGACGAAATTGTTATATTTAAGTCCAATAATATACAATACCTGAAACGTCTTACTTTCTAATAGGTATTTTAGTAAAAGAATAGTCAGGTGCAAATGAATCCACCGTAATACCCCTACGGTATCAGACGCTGCACGCTGATAACTACGGGGAAGTAGTTAAAAAGGAATGTAAAGTTTTATTGCGTTCCGTGATACGGCGCGTACAAAGTATTGCATTGTTAGCGAGTAGCAACCCTAGCCGCGCGGGGTTGCGGAGCGGGAGGGGCCGGTATTGAATGAGATTGCTTCTTACTTCGGCAAATGGATCACGTAGTGGATGAGATGTCACAGTGTTTTAAGATCCCAATTCGAACGATTCGTTAGATAGTTATTAGATTTATTCGATACTGTCTTCATCTGACTTATGTTATTGTATTGAAGCCATTAGTTTGAAATGAGTTCTTGTAATGGTCATTAGTCCTTGACCGCAATTACGTTGTACAATTATAGTCGTAGAAAATAAGATCAAATAACCTTTAAAAATATGTAAATAACAAGAAACTAAGATAATCTGCGTGGTTTAGCAAGAACAAGTTAAACAGTTAAGCTGTTTAAAGTATCTATTACGTAATCAAGTAGATACATTCACACCCAGTAATTGGGAAATTCCCGAGCCGGGCCGCCATCGCCGCGCCGCGTAGTCGGCGGTGGGCGGGCGCTGAAAAACAATTTCACGCCAAATCTTAGCTTGTGTTTTCCTATTTCCTTTTTATTTATCTTTTAGTCTTTCCTTTTCTCGGGAATCAATTTCACGGATGAGCGTCGCGATGATCTCAGCTCAAAAAGCGCGAGGGATCGAGCTCGAGTTCACGTGCCGCGTGCAGTCCGGTGAGCGTCCGGCCCGGTCCGGCTCTCGTCCGAGCCGGCTCCTCATTACCCGGGTGACGCAACGCCACGTCCTGATAATAAGCTTTCTGCTCGGTGCTCCTTGTGATTGGATGGGTTATGCGTGTGTTATCTGCGTGTGCTGCTTGCGATAATATCTAACCCAATTTACTTTTACATGATTTCGTAAACGTGTTTAGCTCCTTTTCAATCTGCTTGTTGTTTCGACGAAAATCTTATATGAATGTAACGCCAGACAATGTTAGCGTTATACAGAAAGTAATTTACTCTATGGAAGCTAAGTAGTGAATAACAGTGATTGTTTTGGCGCCGACCCAGATGGCAATGCGCATATTGCTGACGTGTATCGCTCGTTTTATTTAAATAAGTCTTTTTAACTTACAGTTGCATATGAGAATTCAGTTTATGTGTTTGTTTTTAAAGTTCGAGAGGCATGGAATTCTAAATAAAGTGTTGACATGCGTTGGCTGTTAAGCATTGAGGCGATGGACGGGACGGAGGCTGGCGCGGGCCGGTAGGAGGCACGTTTCAAAATTGTCGGGCCCAGGCCCAGGCGCCGGCGTTCCCTCGAAATTGTCAATTTTACGGGCGGTTTATTTCCGGACACCGAACTTCCTTGGTCAGGATGCGCACCCTCCACCTCCCGGCTCCACAACCCCTTCGTTTAGCGCTGTTTGTCCGCACTAATGTCATCTATTACAGACGCTGAATAAACTTCATTACATGAGACATTTAACATTCTATATAAATGTTGGTTGTGTTTGTAACTGAATATATGTATCGTAGTTTTAATCAAAGTGGTGTAAAAGCACGTTTCTAACAGACACTGAAATACATTAACAAGATTGTAGCTATCTACATAAAATTTACATTGTATGTAAGTATCTTAAGCGAAAGCTTCCCACTTAAAAGCTCTACAAATGCACTGAAAGCTCTTTCGCGCACTAATCCCAAACCTTTTAGCTGCAATCAAAAGCCCCGAGCGCTGGCGCGGGCCGTCGACTGATGCTTGTGGAAGCGCCTAGGAATTTAATTTACATTTTTAATTAAGTTAAATTTTGTTCGGAAAGCTTTCACGGAATAGGAGTTTTCTTGATTAGAGTTCAGTTCGCCCTGAAGTTTGAGATTGATTAGTGGAGGTTTAATTGCTCTCTGCCGGTGAATAATGAATTCGATCAGCGAGGAGTCAAATGATGTCTGACAGGTTCTATTAACTTTGTTACTATGAAAATAACGATTAAAATATTTGTTTTGCTTGTTTAAGGCACATACACGATTGCTTAACAACTGCCTTTGCATGAATAGCTTGCAGCGCAACCGATGATTTATTTAGTAGAACTGAGGGCATGTCCATGTTAGTCTAGCGTCGTGTTTGGCGAGGCCCGGCTGCTACGTAATTGATGGAGGGGCGAATTTTAACTTAATGCTGCTTAATTGATCGCACTGATAACATAGTAATAATAGAGATATCTGCGATAGTCACCACTGCCTGCCCTACCCTGATAGTGCCCAAATGGGTTTCAACCGCACTCCCCCAATTGCCTAAATACTTACTTTAATGTAATGGACTACTCTCATTCCATTAGTGCTGCATCAATCACGTCGGTGAGGTGTACTAATCTATGAAGCTTTATAAGTGACCAGTGAATTTATGTAGGTTTCGCGGCGAGCTCGTGAAGATCAACTCGAACTCTCTACGCTTCATACCTAACAAGCGAATAAAATTAACATTATCACGCACTCTCGTATTATAAAACACCCGGATGGGCGCTTGTAAATCGGAAAGGGCACAAAGGAGCCGTGCTATAGCTGACATAAAAGCGAATAAATAAGAGAGTTCCGCGAAGCACTCTCACCGAGAACAAGTCGAGAGTCAGTGACGTACGATTTGACGTGGAATATTTTATCCCTGAATGCGTCGCCCGCCATCCATTCCACTTATCCCGGTGCTCTGTTGAATTTTTGACACGTCGTCGTCGTCGTCGGATACTGTGTCCTTTCTGTGGCAGGTTTAGTGTAGCTTGGCCCTTTAAATTCGCATTATCCGGTGGGGCTCGTTCGTCACTCCGCCTTAACACGTAGCGACAGATTACTGTTGGGAGTCGTCGCCATTGTCCCGTGATCCAGATTAGAGGCCACACTTATTGTTTGCCGCTGTAATAAACTCTGCAGGAATTTAATAACAAATGTATCATATCAAATTCAACTTTTAGCGTATAGGAATATACTTTATAGAAAGTACCAGAAGCTGTGATAGATGTCAGTGTATGGAGTTATTTTTCCAGGTGAATCTAATCGTTTTTCCTCCATTCATTGGCTGGGCGAGCACAGCTGTTGGCCCGTCCGCCAATCTGACCGAATCCGGCGCACAGCAATCCATATTAGATTTGCCCGTTCTCTCATATCCATTCTGAGATGTTCATATTTTATTGGGGCCAATAAAACGGATTCATGAATATGAGAAATGCATAACGAATACCGTATTTATGGATGGAGGCGCGCCGCGCGCCGCCGCGGATATATGTCGCGAGTAATTTGATAGCCGCCTTTGTAACAGGTGCTGATGGGAATTTCGATGCGGTTATAAAAAAATTCATTCCGTTTGAGTTTGATAGCATATTTCGTTTTATACTGCCACAATTTTAACTAAATCAAAATATTTTATCACATCGGAATTGCCACAGACACGCGTAATTTTACTTATTTATGGTTCAGCATATTTGTGTTTATAAATAAAGTATGTGATGAGGAGTGGCTATAAAATAAACTTTAATGGTTATTGCATAGTTATATAATCGAATGAATTTTACAGATTAATGCATACCATTAATATTTATTAGCAATCAAGCTTTAGATGTTTATTTAAACAAATCACCTTTAAGTAAAGAATTAATTTTATATTGTAGCATGCTAAAGAGCAAGGTTTCATACAAGAAAAAAATATTGTTAAGTCATTGGTGAAGTAGCTGTGCTTATAAATTGATGTAAAACATCCGAAGATCGGTACATTGCAGTACCTACAGCCGGCATGTACACAAATAAAGATAATTCTCGACCTCTGTCCTTAAATTCAGTTTATTTACGAGCCTCACTACGAAACATCGAATGTCTTCTTTGGTGGTCCATTCATATCATTGAAATATTGTTTATAAATATAATCCAACTAACTTTAAATACAAATCCGTAAACTGTTATTGCATTGGTTTTACGATAATACCTATAATTTCGGTTAAAAAAGTCATATTATTCGTTACATTATCCAAATTTTATAGCAGGAACCATATAAAAGACCATCATCAAATTAAACATTTTGAATATGGAACATTTCGAATCTTCGGATATGTTACTGCTTCCCCTTAGTTTCAATTTACAGCTTTGCATGGACGTCTCAGCTCAACCTTCAAGTAATATCGTCTGATAGTGCGTTTGTAGTTGGCTCTACGTTTGAAATTCGACTCTATATTGCATTTGTAAGACAGAAAATTATTAGGCGAATCTCTGAAAGAAAGGAAATGTTTAAAAAGATCTTAAAGCCAAGTTTCAAGACTCAAAGTTGTTTGTATAGAGCTTAGTTGGTGCCGTTTGACGGTAGTTTGTCGGAGTAATAAGGTCTCGCGCGGAGTGGACGTAAGGAGAGGATATCGTTTATTCTAATGAGGTTTCGTTGCGAGACGCATGCTGCCACTGTCCGTCGTATTACCTCCGGCTTTCTTGGATCCTTTCTGGATAAAATAAAATTGGTTTTGGAGTTTACAAAAACAAACGGTAGCCGAATCATCGCTTAAAAGGTGCCATCCAATTTTGAATGTTTATTGTATTACCGTTTTGTTATTTCTATTTTAAGTATACAGAATGGCGTTTAAAGCGTTTTGAGATCTGAATAACTTGAGTCGAGCTACATTTATTGAATCATAGTAACTTAATATCATTTTCTATAGTTCTGTAAAACAAGATGAAGCAAGTTTAAAAAATCTATGACTGTCTATAGGTCATCGCGGCCAGTATATAGTCCAAATGTTTCTTTTTTTTGTAGTAGGTAGTTTTTAGTATTAGTTATTAAATCATTGTAGTATTTAGAAAATGAAGGCAATTTGCAAGTTTAAACATGTAAGATAAAAAAAAAATCTAAGCCGCGGGCGCTCGCATGTCTATGAATTATGCATAACTACCGCTGGTGTTAACATTTTTTTTATAAATAAACCTACATATTCAATCTTGTATTTATTCAAATAGCGTAACAAACATGTCTAACTTTCGTAACTAAATTAAGAAACGTATACTTATCTCGATGTTAATTTACCGTAGTTTTGAATGGATGAGATGCTACATCTTCTTGCCTTGTTTAATGCAGTATTTAATGGGGCAGTCTCATTTGAATAAGAAAAGTTACGTAAAATTAAATTGATCAATCTAAAACTATGTTATCTATGAGTAATATTGGTAAAAAACAGTAATACGGTGTAAGTAAAAAAAATTTGGAAAACACATTGCGCAGTCAAAATGTATCTAGTGTACTATTGTTTTTTATGTTCAATAAAAAAGCATATATAAACCACTACAGTGTTAAAATCACTAATACTAAACACTACTACAAAAAGTACCATAAATAAAATGTAAATCACCTAATATTAATTAAAATCGGAAATTAAAAATATAATTTTCGTGATAATTAATCCTGTAGATTATAATTACAAGTAAAATTTTATAGTCCTATTTCCCAACGCTGATAAGTATCTACTTTTATAGGTATGCTTTAATCACATTATATGGTTTCCGATTAATAACTTCCTGGAATGCTCGCAATTAATTATATTCTATTACTAACTAATTAGGTTTGGCAAACTGATATGAATCATATAATTTCAGGTTTTTAATATATGAACCTTAAAATCCATTAAACTTATTGAATACATTATTTTTAATGAGCTTAACTATTTACAATGAAAACATTGTTACGTAGACCCTATTTAATTAGTAGTACAGCATAATTATGTGTTTCTAAGCGTGACCAATTGCTATAAGACCTCCCTTAATACCAATTTAACATAAATTAATGACAAACTTATTAGTGATGTGGTTTTCAGTGGTTATTTCTATTGTTTTCAGGAACTAATAAACGCGGTGTGATGCGAGAGTGACGGTTTCATCATGATTCGCGATCCACCGGCCATGCACAAGCCTGAAAATGCTACCAGTAAGTGAAAAGATTACTAATTAAATTACCCTATTATTATTTAATTACTTTTTTTATTTACCCGATAGGTAACTTACCCACCTAGTAACACTATAAAAACGATTCTACGTATAGGCCTAGAAAGAATAACAGTGCACATACTCAGTTGAGTTAAACAGGAAGATTTTTTAAATTTCTCATTTGAACACTGCCCCACCTGATGGTAAGTGATGCGGTCCACGATGGAGTTTCTTGACTAGAAGAACGAACACAAGTTATTTAAGTAACGATATTCAACTCTATAGCAAAGAACTATAAATTTAAGTATATAAAATAATAACAATATGTAGTTTGAGTAATAATAATAATAAGGCCCAACGATCACTTACATAGATCCTAGACCCTAACTAGGATTCCCTGTATCTAGGGACCCAGAAACTACGAGGACCATGGTCTCACAATACCCAGACTCAGAACAAGTATTTGCGCTTTTTTTTGTCTGTGCACAAATACTTGTCCTGACGCGGGAATCAAAGCCTCCGCCTCCGGGTTATGAGCCGATCTGCTGAACTACCACACCACAAATGCTGTCAAATAGATCGATAGTAATAATGTACCTCTGTACGTTGGTCGTTAGAGTATTTAATTAAATTAATTAAAATATTTACATTTATTATGCCGAGGTTACGTGGTATGTATGGCTGAGTAGAAGGGACCATTTTAAAGGGTTCCAGTAAAAAGTAAATCAGAGCACAACTTTATGACACAAAAAATGTAAGCAACCGACATTTTCGTTTTGCTGACGTCAATTTTTTCATAATATTAGGACAAACAGGTCGCGAAATAAAACGTTGGAAGGGTTGCGCCATAAAACGCCCGCCAGCGTCCGTCGCGATATTAAAAAGGGGACGAACGATATTGCAATATCACATTTATGCGAAATGTCCAACACCCAGATCGTATTGATAAAAATAAGCGATTTTTTATTGTGCTCCGCAATGTCTACCTACGAACAAATAAAGCGGCGAACTTAAAAGGGATCTTGTTGAATCACGGAACCCGTCGAATTACAATAAATCTGAAGGCTCTACCTCACCCTGTCTTCTGCGCAACATTTCATAAGCCTTTATCGTAATCAAAATCGTATTTTACGTTGTTACGGCTATTAAGCTATTCGACGTGATGGAAAATCGAATATCCTTTTACTGCATCGGATAGCTGTTTTCGCTTTAAGATTAAGCTCAATATGGAAACTTTAAGCATTGCAATAAGCTGCCCTATAAAATCTCCGTATTCTTTCAGTTACTTATTATGTATGTTTAGGCACTTGTGTAAGAACTTTACTTTGGAAATAATGGCCTCGAGAAAGAGCAGTTTGATTCGCATGTCGGTCACGTATTTAACCACTAGAACAGTTTCAATTTCGGTAAGAATAACACAACAAATTCACATGAGCATCGAATGCAGCAGGAGCAAAGGCGGAAAATTGCGACGACAGTGCGGGTGCCGGGCGGCAGCGGCGTGGCGTGGCGAGAACGGTACTGCTCTGGGCCGCCCTGATAAAATTTATGGCCACTTCCCCTTTAAAACAATATTGAGGGCTCAGTTGGGATTTATGTCTCGCCGCTGCTGCAGCGACTCAATTTATTCTTCAATTTTTCATACAATAACTCACACACGTATTACGAGTGATGGATGAAAAGGACTAACTTTCGGGCTTTAATAAGAGCCTCCAGATGCGAATCTCCAAATTGGCTGAAGTTTATTGCCCACTTATGTCAGGCTTAAGTTTCGCCCGGAGCCTTTCTCTGAGAAAATAAATTATGACGTAGATTGTCTCGACTTGTGTACGTTTGATTGTCGTTTGGAAGCATTTAATGGCGCGGAAATGTACCGGGTCATGTAAACAATAACAAAACCGCTTAATTTAATAATGTAAACAATTAACATTGTTGATCTTATCGGTCGTGCAGTTTGTTTATACATAAATTCGATTTTCGATCGTTTTGATTATTATTCAAATTCAAAAAGTTAGTTAATCATACGCAACGTGTGACTATATGATTTAGAATAGATGAGTTGTTCAGATATTCACTATGCGATATATTTTACTAATGGAGTAATAGGTAAAAGTAGGCAAATAACATTTTTACTTGAATACATATTATATAACATGATGTATTGTACTTGATGTGACTAACACTAAATCAAATCTAAACTAAAATAAACTTATTATCTAAATCCAAACTTATGAATTAAAAAACTGTGCTTAAGTCACTGCGGTTAAACTGCTTAAAACGCTTGTGACATTACCTCGTTGAATGGCCAAACTTAGTCCTTGGCCAGGGTAAGAGCCAGTTTTTTGATACCTGTAACTTCTATCAGGCTTCTGGACAGCTCTTTCACGAAACCGCGAGCATTCGGAACCCATTATATAATATTATAATCTGATAATTCACATCACTAAACAATTACTTGCGTTCACAAAACTTTGAAAAGCAATTCATTCCAATTAAAACTGCCTAATTGAAATTTTAATTACTAAAAACTCTTTTCTTAGGAATCGTTTACCCCTGCCATTAGGCTTAATTCAAAAATTAATTTAAACTTTCACAAGGTTGACTCGAGAAGCGAGCACCGACGTAAAAGCAATATCAATTTCATAATTTTAATTAAAAAAAACTAACTTCCCTGATGACAAAGTCTCGTACTTTTTTAATAACGAAATGTTAACAGGGAGGGGATATTGTAAGGGTAGATATTGTCCGGCGACGTCAAACTACAGAGTTACACATAATAATATGTTCCATTATACGTCACGCTTAATAAATATGGTTGACGCCTTTGAAATATTAACTTTTATTTAATTATTCTCAGTATTAATAATATTAATAGTAACGCCCAACGACATGCATAGATTCAAGTTTGCTATCTATATCTAATATCAATATATAATATCAATATATAATAAGAAATGCTGTCAATATTTTAAAAAGCATTTCATCATCAGCCATATGGGGCTGACATAGTCGTTGGACGACTCAAAGTCCCTAAAAAAATAGATTAAAAAAAAAAAAAACATCAGCCATTTTTGTATAAAAGTCACGCAACAAACAAATATACCAATAGACAGATAACGTTTCACTTGCGTTATATTAGTAGGGGCTAATGCCCCTACTAATATAACCGAGCTATCAGAAACATAGTGGATTTAGATACGTTTAAGTATAGTAACTTAGTTACTAGTAGTTAGATAGCCCGCTCATACGTAAACTACCTACATAGCTTCGCTGTTGCACCTGTTTTCAACCATGCACTGATACCTGCTAAAAACTGTCTTGCAAATACTGCTGCTATTCGCCTACATTCTTTTAAGCCAATTTGTTTCATGTTGTAAACAGCTATGCATGTTATTATCGTTATTCAGGACGAACATCCTGCCTGTTGAGGGTTTTCTACATTTTTTACGCTTTACTGCAAAAGGGCTACCATGCGCCCGCATTAGAAAACTAGTTAACAACACAGAATTTCAGGTTCCAATACAAAAGTTACTGAGAGAGAGAGAGAGAGAGAGAACGATAATTGCTTATTTAACAAGGCATGTCATAGCTTGATGGTGTAAGACATTATTTTAGTGAAATTTCTTATATTCATTTGGCTTCAAGCAAGAATCTGTCGTCAAACACTGTATCAGCTTCACTTGAGAGTTATTAAGAGTTCCATAATACAAAAACTTATTTTAATAACCGTTAAATAACAACCATGGTTCATAAACCATGATCATCATCATGATGATCATCAGCCAGTGAATTGAACCATAATCATTATGGTGAAACGTACTGTCTATCTGTGAGAGGTAATATTTTAATATTATTCATCTAGATTCTAAAAAGTAGTGGCAACCCTAAGCCCGCATTTGGTTCAATCTAATTACTGCCCGCATAATGGATATCGCGAGTGCGCAATCAACTCCATTGTTTAATGAGTGACCGGCGCGACTCAACTAAACTAGTAGTCTAGGAGCCCGTGCTAGGTTCAATCACGACCCATGGGGAACATCTATGTAAGTATAAAATAAAGTCGTTTTTGGCTGAAAATTGGTGGGGAGGTAGCTTAGAACCAGGAAACGGACATAGGATACTTTTTGTCCCGTTCAACCGCGATTTGCTAATTCACCCGTGCGAAGCCGGGGCGGGTCAACTAGTAGACGTATAAATTGCAAGTTGAACGTTATTATAATACACAGTTTTTAGGAGTTAATCATAAATTACCCATTCCAATTTGGGCACCAAACTCAAAATCAATTAGCTATTTGTAGCACTTTTTCAAGTCAAAATCAATATGTTTAATATAACGTAATTTTTTCTAAGCAAATATTATACAAAGTGCTTAGTTTTACCGATTCAAAGAGCATCAAAGACATCAATTTTTTTTAAATAGTTGCTCATTATAGAATAACAAAATGCAAAATCATCGCATAGAAACTTGAAATTTAGAGGGTAACTTTCTTTTATGACGTACTAGGGTGCACTAAGAATTTTTTTCTTAATTCAGCTCTTAACGGAGTGAAGAGAATAAAAGACGTTTGTACGAAAACCCCACATTTTGTAACGTATCATTTTGAAACTTGGCACCTACAACCAAATATAAAATTGATGAAATGGTATATTTTAATTTATCAAAATTCAACCCTTAAAAGGTTGCGTAAATGCGTAGTTAAAGATTACATAGAAATAAAAAAATTATAAAAGAAACTTGACTGTATGTTTTTAAAATTTCACATATATAAAGAAAATACAAAGTTAATATTTTTGAAATATTGGCAATTTTAGAATATAAAAAGGGGTAAAATACTGAATAAGGCCCCGTCGTATGACGCTCAAGCAGCCATAAACCGCTTAAGCTTGATATTTAAATTTAACCCCCAAAACTACTACTACCGATATTATCCCCATAATATCAGTAGTAGTAGTTTGCATATAAATTTAATAAAATATGATTGAAACGTACTCAAACTTGGCTAGTTAAATAAGCCACGGGCAGAAGTTATCTACAACCTACGTCTTTCTTATAAGAGTGCGCATGCAGTTGCATAACCTGATTCCACCATCACCTTTCCACCATCGGACAACTAGATGTTCGAAAAAACGTCACCGTAACATGGTCAATATCCCACATGTGCGAACAAAGATTTGGCTCTACATTTATCATGCGAACAGCCAAGAGTGGAACGCTTTACCGGCGTCCGTATTTCCCTTGGAGTCTTCAAATCGAGAGTGAACAGGTAACTTCTAAGCAAGCATATTACATCCTAGACCGCATCGTTACTTACCGTCAGGTGCGATAGTGGTCAAACGCAACCCTATCTAACAATTTAAAAAAAGTACAGCCCTTTAGTACCCTAATTAGATTCCACGCTAGCTCTTATACTATTTACTATAATTTATTCCTACATACAATCATTTAGAACAGCTGCAACCACAATCATTATACAAATCCATTAGTATCGCACTTTAGATTATACGTGTGATTATTTGCTTTAATAATGAAAACGAATAAACGTCCGCTTTAATGGTATTTACTTGGAACTTGTTAAATAAAATTTAAGCAGTACCCTCGTATCAGAACACTTTGAGGTTGCTTGTGTATACACACCGGATTGCTTTTGTACGAGCATATACTTATAATGAACTAGCGGCTCGTCCTGGCTTTAATATTCAAATCTTTCTTCTTTATAATATTAGTTTCAATTATATATCCCCGAATCTTCCTGAGGAAGAGCATCGGATATGCTCTAAACCTGGTCGAGATATCGACACATTATTCGTGATACTCGTGATGTGGACTACTCACGCATAATGTGTCGATTTCTCGACCAGGTTTCGAGCATATCCGATGCTCTTCCTCAGGAGGTAACATTCGGGGATATAATAATTAAAAAGGAATCGTACTCATGAGAGTTTTAATACTAAAATATCTCTCTCCTGTTACTTTTCAGAACAAAATGGCTTAACCAATCTCTATGAAATTTTAAATTTTATACATTTGAGATTCATTGGTAGAAAGCAGAAATAATCGATACCTACTTCAAAAATTACTAATAGCTGTTTTATGTATTATAGTATATCAATTTAAAAAAACTGTATACGTTATTTCTGTGAAACTTAAATGTATAAAGTGTAAGTAAATACAGTATTAACTGCTTACTTTTTAATGGCGACGACAAGCAAAAACTTATAAGCCCGTAAATAGAATTTCCAACGATCATTTACAACTCGGACAAGGCTCGATAGAGATCGACTCTAACAAGAACTATGAATAGTCAATGTAGACGTTACAAAACGAGGGAAGGCCTTAACGGAACTAATAATGCAGATCCGAGAAATTCAGTTACCAAACATAGCTAATTGTGTCTGTAACTACCTGATGGCAGCTTCAATAATTGACATAATCTCTATCGGACATAGGTACACAATTTCAAAGCTAACAACGATCTCAGGGACCTTGTGACTTGCAAGGTGTGGATTCAAATCTCACTTGTCTCTAAAATGTTTACTTATATCTTTATAGATAGATTATGCCTTAAGTGTAGTTTACACTTTGAAATCCAGCACAACGATTATAGGTCCCAATTAGATACAATGGTTAAAACGTTTTTCGAGGAAATTTTAAAATGAATATACACTGGATACAAAACAAAAGCGCGAGCGGGGGCGGGCGGAATATGAACTTCCGGCGTAACAGCGATATATGCCATTGCCGCCCCCACTCACGCCAAAATAAATTACTTTTCATCCATTTCCTGGTTTCTTTTCATTTTGCCGCCTTAATACGTTGGCGGCGGCCGACCGGCTGTGTCGGCGAAATTATACTGCCGCCCAGTGCGGTAGCCAAGTCTCTATCAAATTCTCTACCCGGTGGTAATAAAATGAAAATAATACCGAGTGCCTCCACCCGCCAAACGATATTTATGTGCGGGGTATGTTATTATCGCACCTTTTGTTGACATTACACGGACGGAAAATTAAGAGATGACTATAGAATTTAGCGGGTATACCGTAAATGGTGGCTTATAAAAAGGACCAGTTTAGCTGTGAGCAGGCGCAGTGTGAATCGATGCATTTAATCGATGGGACTATTAAAACGGAGTTGCACGTAATTACGGCATTAACAACATGCGTGCCTGAAATGGACAAAACACGCCAGTACGCCAGTGCACGCTCGCCTCGGTAAATCGCGGGCTTTTCCGCGGAAAATATACCCATTCTTGTACACACTACATTTTTTTAATATCTAGAAGAAACCTACCTGCGACCGTACGCATACGTTCCTAGAATGTTAAAGAAACCTCACTGAATTGATTAACTTTCAACATTTCGCGTGAACACCCGACACGGAGCTAAACGGATATTATCTAATTACATTAATTGCTTCTCTGTAGCTTTGATGATTGCTATTCCCCGTAACGTAATTATGGATATGGATCATAAAGTAGAAGGAAGTGTTAATTATGCTCGACTCTATTTAAAGAGTTTTTAGAATTCATTTTATATTGTTTATCATCGTGTTTACAATCTTCAGCTTTTGCTAATGTAAGATACCTATATTATGTTAACTTTAATACCTATGTTATGTTAATATTAATAAACAACCTCCAGATATGTTTCCCGTTTCACAGTATATCGGCAATAGTTTCGTCATATTCACTCCGCTGCCGAAGACCAACTGAACTGTACTAAACAACGTTCTGCCCTTTTTAAAGAGGCGACGGAACAAGTTTCGGCCATCACAGTCGACAGCAACGCCACCTAGTGGCAAGTCAACAAAACGTCCACAAGTCAATTACACTATTCAATACTACTCTTTTGACGATAAATATTGTAAATAACTTGACTAACTAAAGCAACTCTTTTACATTTAATGTAATGTGTAAATAATCCTATATTGTTAACACCTAGAACATTTCACAAGAACTTAATTATTAGATACATATGTATACCTACGTTGTTATTTACCCGTTCTCATCTGCTTGATTATAACTTTCAGAATATATCGACGTAAGAAAACGTATTTGCTGTAAGTAGCAAGAATGGCGTAAGTAGACTGAATACACAGCTAGATTAAAAAAAAAATTCTGCGTCGAATGGTCTGGGTCCCATATCGCTACGACGACAAAAAATTTTAAAATAGGGTATTATTTTGAAAAGTTTAGGTGTTCAATGTGCTGTAAGTCACTAAAAAAACGGTGTTATAACACTTTTTTACTTACAGCAGAAGTGCGGTTCATTATTAAACATCTGATGTAACTTACAGCACTCTTATGGAATGAAAGTAACACGGGAAAAGATTACTTACAGCATTCTTTCAGTCTATAATTTAAGTTTGCTATAAGGTTACAGCACTTTTCTATTGACGCTTTTAAAAATATTATCCTAGTTACTACATGTTAGCGAGTTATAATGATTTAGAAAATAAAATAAAAAACACATTTTTAAAGATATGAATGATATAATTATTGAATATTTAAGGCATTGTTTTGTGATATTTTACTTACAATAAATTAGTTATACGTCTAACTACTACTTCAAACGTCAAGAAGACTGAGAAGGGAAAGAAGAAGTCATAAATTACTAAAAAGGCGGAAATGAATGGAATAAACATCGAAAAAAGCAACCTTTAATCTCCCATAAAAAAAAAGAAAATAACATTAGAAGACAAAACGGAAAAAGCTATTTTAATGAAAAAGGAAATTTAATGATTTAAAAAAGTTTTTTTTTCTTTTTTAACGGGCTAATGCTGTTGGTATCTACCGACATTTACAGCGTCACCAGGCGGGAGGGCAGGCGCTTAAGGCACCCGCCGTCAAAAGTGGGAGGCAACTAGCTTAAGGGCACCCCTGGGGTGCGAGCTTCGGCTTGGGCCGTTGCCGGGCTAAGAGGATCGAGAAGACTACGTCCACTGGAAGAGTGGACCCTATTGAAAGTCGCGACCGTTTTAGCTAACCTACGGGGGGTACGTCGACCTCGCCGGTGGGGTCGGTGTCTGATTGTGTTACGTTGGTATCCTATACAGGTGCCAAAAGCGGTACTTGAGCCAGAAGACTGGTCCGGTGATCCTAGCGCAGCCGAAACTACGGCTGCTATAGGATCATCCGGGTCGCTCAAAACGTGTCTCGGGCGGCGAAGACGGGGATGGGCGGCGACGACGCGGATGATGCAAAAAAGATAAAACTTAAGCCCTGTATGGGAAAAATGTAGGAATGGCTGTGGTGAGATTCCGGAAAAACGTCGGCAGTCTTTATTCCAGTTTTATTGGAATCTTCAAAACCAGCAAAGACGCAAAGACTGATTTGCATAGATAACTGTTAAAAAAACCTGTCAAAAAGTACTTTAGATCACAATTAGATCACAAACACATCTAGGCGTGGTGTTACATACGAATACTATATTAATGATGGGGAAGCAAGGGGACAGGTTTGCCAACAATTTCTAATTGCGACATTGGATATCTCCCAAAGATGTATATTGTACTAGCTTCTGCCCCCGGCTTTGTCCGCGTGGGCTATCTCTCAGAAACCACACATTTTTCGGGATAAAATTAACGTACGTACGCAATTAATTAACGTACTCTTAAATTAATAAATGGCTGGAATCTCGTGCGTGTATTGATCTTTCATAGCGGCATTGTTAGACTTAGCATTATATGATAATATCGCAATTTCTTACCAATTAGCTACTACATGATTGACAATTTCTTTACGGACATCCGATGCCCTTTCCCGAGTCCAAGTCGAAAGAGGCAAGCCCCATCAGCTACGATTGGTATGATGGTATGACTCACCATTTTACAATTAACGTTTCTCTTGAACCATATTTGTACTAAAATAATTAAATATATGACCAACTATTTTTTACCTAGGAACCCTACCGATAAATTTACAGCGGATAGCAGTTACTTAAATCTAACGAACATACGATCTAGAAATTTGAGATAACTCAACTATCAAAAACCTCAGAATAGAAATATAAAAAAAACTTTGTGTAAAATTCTGCACAAAATATTAAGAAAAATGTAATAAAACAATCAAGCCAATTTACAATAATCACAAAACTTAACTATTAAAAACCTAAGAATAGAAATAATAGGTACATAATACAGGTGTTCCAATCTCCACCATTATGTAATTTTGCCTTTTGTCAAATAAATGTTTTTTCATTTTCCTTTTCATAATGTTAATAATCAAAGCAACGATCATGAATATTTCAAAGAATTTTAAGTCACCAAAAGAATGCAAAGTTACTTATAAACTTTTTATTTAATTTTTCGATAATATAAAGGTACCATAGTCTTGAATTTTAACTTAATAATCGATGTGTATTTGTTATTAAGAAAAATAAATGTATCTGTTAAATAATCTTTATTTTAATAATTTAAACATATTTATTCTATCTGATTTTATTTTAATCACAATAATAAACTTACAGCATTTTATTTGTACCACACATACACAAAATTCTTTATTTATACCAATTAAGTGTCATCAGTAATTTTTAGATTTAGTCTTAACTCTCTTTAATAGTATGTAATTTATTAAATATTTCAAGTACAGCATTTTAAATGTCCAGAAATATACGGAAATTAGCTATCTCCATAGAAGTCAGTAAACTACTTACTACGTTCTTCAGGTCTTTAAAATGAAAAGTCAATGCTGTAAGTAGTGAAAAGCCTACTTCTAATAACTTTAACTGAAATATTTGTATTGCTGTTCATGAGTATTATTTTAACCAAACTGTGTTCCGAGTATCATCTTCCTGTCATTGATAATTAAAAAGATATGATTTTTTTTCTGACTTTTTTAAAGTTTATTGGCTCTGGTGAAAAGTTGGGTTTTGGCTACTTACAGCAAATACGTTTTCTATTATGCGTGTACGCTGTCATGTGAAAGATATAGTAAGTTGTAATGTTCATGAACTCCGTACTTAAGTTGTACCACCAAAGTGGTATTAACCTCCGCGAGCGTTCGGCCGCTTCTACCATTTCATTTTTTAATAACTGTGACTTGCGATGTGACTCCTGGAGGTCGTACCTCGACTTTATTATTTTGCAAGCACACAACAGTATTTTCAATATACTCCAATTATATTTCTTTTGGTAATATCGGGACCAATAAAACAGACGTATCATATTAGCTGAACGCGGCGACGATGCGCGACTGATCGATAGCGATGAGCTATGTTCACCTAGTTACCCCTTCAATTGGACCCCTGATTGTTTTGACGTACGCGCTGTTATTATGGACCGTGCGCATCAATTGAAACTTATTGTTTACTAAATGGCCGTCGGCATATTTATTCATGCCCATTCCGACGCTCTCACAAATTGTCTACTCGTTCACGCGATGTCGTATAAAAGGAAATAAGAATCGTAGTTTAGCCTTTTAGAGCGTGAATGTTCCATAAAGCTTTATTGGGTGCTGTTAATGCACATAATGAGTCCAAGTGTTTCAATGTTGCTAGTTTTTTCTTTGGTGAGAAAAATGCGTATGCGCATCTTAATGACGTCAGCCAGTAGCGAGCAACGACTGCGTGTCACGCGGCTCGACTTTACTCGAATTAATTGGTGCAATTACGTAGTAGAAAAGAAAACAATTGAAACCAGCTTGAGGCCATAATGAGAGGAGTATTACGAGAAATTATCCCGCTCATGTTTAGCGAAGCTGAATCCATTAGCATTGCTTACATTTAAACTTAAATTAACTTTTCTATTTATTTTTTATCTTAGCATATAAGTATGCATAATTAAAAGTACCTATGTATACTGTGTAATAAGAATTGTTAAGTAATTTCATTATACTTTAACTCTTGTGCAGTTACAATCCACTAAGTTTTATTAAAATAAACAACAAACGGTGCCTTTAGTAATTTTATTATTCGTTTCCCAACCTTCGTATAATCAAGAAATCCACGTCCTTTTACCACATAAGCCTGGTGGGCAATTACAGAAAGCAGTGATTTTATTGCTTATAAAATAAACCGTTAATATAATCGTTTTGTAAATTTTACATTCACTGTAAGTATTTAAAGACAGGCCTACGAGTTATAAATACTTCAACCTTTAAAATGTAAATGGAAGTTTAATAATTGTACACGTTTAAAAGGAAATTATGGTTTATCGATCAAGTAAAAGACAATTTATAATCATAAGTCAGTAAATTGAGGATCTGTCATAACGGCCATTCCTGATGTTTCAAGTATGATGAATATACGTTGAAAGTTTATATACGAGTAGTTCATAATAACCACTTTATAAATATAACTACTATACCATTAATGCTCATAAAAGGCGAAGATTTCCATATACGATATTTGAAGTAAATAGTTATATATACGCTATAAAATACATCTGTACGCCTCTTTAAGCACTTTCTCTCTCATCTCTACTTATGGTCTATCCCGGTATGACACCCCAAAACGGCCCATAGCTATTCATTTTTCAAATTCTTGTTCGAGCACTCAATCATTTATCTGCTTAAATATATACCTATCTAATTTTTATAACATCCTATTTTCTTAGGTCAGCAAGATGAGAGCAAATATGGCCTCAACGCAAGCGTGACGGGAAACACAGGCAGCGCCAGATTGTGTGCACAATGCGGGAAGGTCATCACGGAGCGGTTTCTCCTGAAGGCGATGGAGAGGTTCTGGCACGAGGACTGTTTGAAGTGCGGCTGCTGTGACTGCCGGCTTGGAGAAGTCGGCTCAAAACTCTATTACAAAGCAGACCTTATGCTTTGCAAGAGGGATTATCTTAGGTTAGTATTTTGAGACTGGTGTGCTCTTGCAATGCTCTTAAGCTCTCTTCTAAATAGGGAAGTGGAGAATGTTTGGTCAAGTGGGAAGTGATTATAATAATTTTATATTATTTCATAATGCTTCGTGGATACGCTGAGTATAATGTGTAAAGTTATTTTAAAAGAGCACAATAGATTTATTAATCCAATATATTTTATTAATTAAATATACATAGTTATGTTTTTTTTTGTATGTTTTGGCTCCACACTTTTGTGTATTTAGCCAGTGTCAAGTAATTGATAATTTATCAAGTTAATGATATTTCACGCAAATTTGTACCATCAAATTATCATCATCAGCAAATTAGTCACAGTCGAAGTCATCAAGTAAAGTCAGTCAAGTCATAGTCTAGTCAAAGTCATACTCCTAGTAAAGTGGTGGCAACTTTACTTGAAGCTTCTATATGGAGTTTTGGAAACAACACGAAAAGAAACGTTTCACCATCATTATACCATTTTCCCACACTCACGCCTGTAATCCAGCACTTAACGAATAGAATGCCACCAACTTTATGCACTAACACTGAAAATAACACAAGTTTAGGAAAATAATAAAATGCGGTAACGCAATCCTTTTCGGTTTCCCGCCAAAACTCCTGTTTTGCTGTTTTTATGTGTTGTTCTGATTTAATTAGGGTTGGCGCTCCATCATGATACTATTACAAACACGACCATAGAGGCTTTCATGAAAATGACACTATAAGTTTTGGGCTACAGCCAGTTACGGATATATTTTTATGTGGTCGTTAAAATATTTGAAAGCTTCAAATCTGATGGATTCCAACTATAATTTAAGTTTTTAATACTTTGTAATATTTTACAACCGATTTACTCGGTTAAAAAGTAATATGGCGTGCGTCTTAAGTGGTCGTGGTATTTATAAGTCATAAGTATTTCATTTTTATAACCCTGTTATTTTTTTAACAGGTTATTTGGTGCCACAGGCAACTGTGTGGCGTGCAACAAAGTCATTCCCGCCTTCGAAATGGTAATGCGAGCCAAGAGTTTCGTTTACCATTTAGAGTGTTTTGCCTGTCAACAATGCAATCACAGGTAAGGATTTTACACCATGTTTTTGAAGACATTGTTAGCACGTTACAGTGAAATTACTAAAATTATGAACTCAAACTTTTTACACTATGAGACATTTTGTACGAAAGGTCAAATAGTTAATCATTTTGTCAATTTACATACGCCTTATTTTTATTTAGGTATTAAATTAAATAAATAAGTATTTATTTGTGGACATTTCACTATACGCCATCTAGTCCCAAACTAAGTTTGCTTGTACTATGGGAACCAGGTAGCTGATAGAATACTTATATACTATTTTGTTTGCACAAAATAAACCTCGATGTTCATCACACAAATGTTTGTCCTGGGCAGAAATCGAACCCACAACCTACTGTACAGAAGGCAGGGTTACTACCAATTGAGCTATCGGGTCAGCCGGTAATATCCTCATGATCAATACTAAATTGAGACTTTCATCCTTTAGGTTCTGCGTAGGCGACAGATTCTACCTTTGTGACAACAAGATCCTTTGCGAGTATGACTACGAAGAGAGGCTAGTATTCGCAAGTATGGCTGCCAACCCTAGTGGCCTTGCACATATCCGGAGACAGGTCAGCGGATTACAGGTATTTTGAGCTTTTGCTATTTCAGATATGTCTAGACAGCGTCATTATATCACAGATATTGTGAAAAGGTCGATTCACAACTTTGTCCAAACACATTTTCCATACATGAATATATCTTAATTTATTGATGATTTCAGATGTCTGTTTATTGCCGTTAAAGAAATTGCTGTTTTGTGAAACGATACCGAGCTTTGATTATGACAACTGCACATTGATAGTTCTCACAGTTCATGCAAACGGAATATTTAATAGGACTTCATATCAAGTGCCACGTAGCATAGTCCGAGGAGCTGACGTGGCCCAGTACTTGCCGTGGGACCGTAAACCTGTCTCGAAAAACTGCTAGCCGCTCCTACTTTCAAACTGAATTACTAATAACTTAATAACCGCAAAACTGCAATTTCTTGCTTTTAAAGAGTGACGAGTGTATGATTAGTTTGTCGATTTTGTACGGTCTGTCTTCAATGTCAGAATTTAAATGAATTTTCTTACAAATTTTCAGTTATGTAACTCACTTTGTGTTTTTTTTTTCACATGAACAACATAAATACATCTTACTTTCGAGTTTTTCGAACGTCTCCGGCCAAAATAAAGGGCACGTGAAAAAGTCGACTCAGTGGAGTAAATAACTCCCACAAGAACACTGTTAGTGGGAGATTCTATCTCCACTTTATTATGTTTCTTTTGTGATCATTAATCTTTCTCGTACGAACGCTTGTCGGAATGCGAATGTGGGGGAATCTATTTCATTTTATGAGTCGCGCGAGTGGAGGGATCCGTTCAGCCGCACGACATTTCTAATCGACTTTTTGATTGCGCTCACGGTCTACTGTTAGAGCTTGATATGGGAAGTGAACGCCGAATTTAAATTAGTTATTTAGTTTAGATTTTTTTGTAGGTTAGCCTTATGATAAATGATTAAATTAAATTAATGTATGTTATGATGGTAACCACAATTTTTATGGACAAACCAACGCAAGATGGATAAAGTTGAACAATTAAAAGCCCATTGTCAAAAGTTGCTGTGTGTGTGTTGCAGTGTGTATAGTAGTTGAATGACAATTTTTGAATCTCGAGTGGAAACCTAAGAAGGTTTCGCGTATTCTCGGAATATGGTTTAATCCAATACAGCCTCTCAGCCTGGCTCACTGAGAACAACTTTATGTCACCCCGTTGGACTTCTCCAGGTGCCGTTCCTGGAGTCCCTTTAACGTGTTCTGTTTGTTTCAGTCGCCAAGTGGCGGTGGATACGTGGGTGGTGTGAGCGGATGCGCCGTTGGCCCGGTCGGCCCGGCTCTAGATAAAGATGGTAACGGTTGTGCTGGTGCAGACGATGCCTCCAGCGGATACGGCAGCCCACCCGACCCTGACGTTTGCGACGCAGGGCGATGACCACAGGTGTCGCGCCGACTTACTGCCTCGGTAAGTCATGCTGAAGAGAGATTAAGCAAGTGAGGAAGAGAGAAAAGTAAAAAGTGGAGTGAGTAGAAGTCAAACAGAATGTAAAGAAACATTATCAGTAATGCAAGTGCGGGAGTAAAAAAAGATTATTTGAGTGAATAGAGAGAGATATAAGTGAGAATAAGTGAATGTTTCAATATAAAAATGGGAGTGATTGGGAGTAATGCCGAAATAATAAATATGTGGAAATCGAGAGATATGGGAAATGATGAGTGGAGATTAAAATGACAAGCTGAGTGAAGAGAAAAAACTAGTAAAGTTAAGTAATGCCGTGAAGTGAGTCAAAATTTTAATAAAAAATAAATAATGTGACTAAAAAGGGTGCGAAAGTAAAAGGAGAGAGTGGAACTAAAGTTAGAATGGGGAGTAATTAGGTAAGAAGAAAAGATGGAGCAAATGTAGAGCGTTGGATATAAAGATAAATAAATAGTAATTAAAAATTAAAACATGACTATGCAAGTAATAACATCAAAAAGATATTAGGTCACTTCTAAAAAGATTGATAAGTAATAGTGCTTTCTCTTCCCTAGGTGAAGCCTCACTGAGTGTTGATGAGGCGCCTCGGCCCGCAGGCCTCCGCTCCCGGCTCCTCACGCACACTTCCACATTATAAACCTCTCACCGGCATTGACTCATCAGGGCCCTGGTTCTCGCCAATCCAAATTTTCTGAAGTCTTTATCATTCTAGTCGATTTTGAAATATGAACGAAAAGGATGAAATATAAGGCAATTGGCGAGAATATATGCCATTAGCTCAACATAACGTTACTACTATGTATACTGGGGACTCTGATAATGGTGCACAGACAGGCTTACACTGAGTAGCTGATGAATTTCAAACGTCACTTAATCTTAAGTGTGTATTCAATGTTCAAAAATAAAAAAAACTGACCCTAAAGATATTTCTTATAAGTATTTGCCCAAGAATCTCAGTGTATTTGAGTTCATATTTAAGAATATGGCGGTCTCTTCGTAATTGAATAGGTACGTTTATTTGTGTATTATTATCAGACACCTCTATAGAATCGTCTTAAGGCTTTATTTTTGTAATAAGTTCTCAATAAGGTCTGTTCTTAGAATCTCAAAGATATCGAAGGCGTAGTGTCCGCAGCGGTCATGTATCGAATGTAAAACCGGCTAAGTGCAAAATTACATCGGGAGAATTTATATTACGAGAGTAGCATTAGGACGCGCTCAGACGACGCGATATTGAACTAACTACTTTTACCTGATGCAAAATGAAAATGCAAGGCAACAGTCACACCACATAACGTAGGGTTCTTATGTAACAAAAATACCGCCAGGATGGTTTCTAAATTCTTACAAAGTACCTTCTCTAAAGTATAGCCAGATATTTACGATATCCTATCCCACCGTCTGTACAGTCCCTTAGTGAGGCGGGCCGCGATGGCGGGCCACTTTACAAAGTGTCCGGGATGAGCCGCGATAACGTTGTTAGAACACGATATTTCCATTATGTATACGATTTGAACACTTGTTTACATGTTAAAATACCGCGCCGCGTGGGTAGGGCGTGCTCTCGCTTCTCTGCCACGTCTTGCGCTTAGCCAATTTAGACACGCCCTGTATGTAATAAACAATAGAACGCTATCATCATTCACCTCCGCATTTACATACTTTGATATTTTTGTCAGTTCCATTTTGACAGCGTTTAGAAAGTTGACATTAAAGTTTCACTAGATTAACATGATATTCTCATCATTGGAAAATTTCGATAGCAAGTTACGTGTAAAACACCTGTGGCCTAAGTGCTCGGCAGACTGGATAATGTGTTTAATTTGACAGGTATCTCATACGTTATCTGTGAATGAAAATTAA
Source organism: Ennomos fuscantarius (assembly GCA_905220475.3). Classification (NCBI taxonomy): domain Eukaryota; kingdom Metazoa; phylum Arthropoda; class Insecta; order Lepidoptera; family Geometridae; genus Ennomos; species Ennomos fuscantarius. The sequence goes on from HG992029.1 coordinate 8,925,541, forward strand.
TGAAATGATATTACCCATTCCAATACCCAAGCCAATTAAGCTGGCGTTCTAATTTTTGTTCGAAAAGTAAAGGGTCAAAACATACTGAGCTACCAGGAAAATTAACGTAAACGAGCATTTCCTTTCTTTATTTCTAGGCTACTTTAGTTTTATTTAGTATAATCATCTTAAACGGAAATTTTGCATCAGTGGAACTACGCTTGATATAATAGCAACTTGTTTGCTCTACCATACGCATCGTAGGGTTTTGACCCTGATTTTCCAATTCAAACTCTGGTCATAAAACGATTGAAAACTCAGATAAAAAATTATAATTTAAAATGGATCTCATTGTTATGAAGTTGTACGTATGAGGCGTACACCTTAGGAGTCGTATATTGTTATCATACAAGGTATGAAGTTATTTGCATGATTTAGTTTAATTCTTTACTTTTATTATTTTGTTTTTACCAAAGACAAGTATCATTGGTTTTTTATGGAAATGAAATCGATGTAAGTTGCTGCTTTCAGTAATAAATGCTGTGTCCGTTAAAGCACGTAACGTTTTTCTTATGACGGCAAAAGTAATATAATGGGTGTAAACGTGAACCTCATTGATAACAATGAACTATTGTAACTGCAAAGATTTTGTTTTATCTTAGCTACAACGGTCACAAGAACTCGCAAATTTTTGTGTAAACTGCATATTTATATGTGCACTTTTTGTCAAAGTTCTAAATCCAAGTGTTTAGCTATTAGATTTAAATTGTTAATGTTTACACCCTGTATATGGTATTCTGGAGCGGTGCAATGGCTAGTTATTTAAGTACTGTTTAGATTATATGTTAATAACTTTTCTAAAGCGTTTTTATCACCTCTTAATATATGTTTAACGCATATATTGATTTTAAAACATATTATATAGACATTCATAACTTTTTTAACCAAATAAAGTGCAATAAACATACAATAATATTAAATGTAACTATGTACTTACATATTTTACATTGTGTTACTTTTATTAATATCTGAACTAAATACCTACATTTAAAACAAAATGTTATAAAAAACTTTTGAGTTCAATTTTACAATTGAAATGTATTTGGAGGTGGTTTAAATCACGGGATAAAGCAATTATTGTAAATTATCCATATTTTGTTTTCTGCTACAGCTTTGGTAAGTGTTTGCTCGTAACTTTTGAAATATTGTAATAAGTCCGCTATTAATTACTGTTCCGTTACTTACAAACATAGAAGATAATTGAATAGTCTTTAGTTCCAAATTACACAAACCACGTAACGAATAAATAAAATCACGGTTACATTAAAATGTTATTGTAGGATAAATAACGGCTAAACTCACGTCCATTAAAAAGTCGAAATTACTGTGACGACTATTACCTACTATTACAGCAGAACAGTTACGCGAAAGGCGCCGCAGTTTACGTAACTGGCTCCCAGAAGAAGGACATCGAATATATCGGAGTAATTTCGACTTTTTAACTGACTTGAGTTTAGCCGTTATTTATCTTACAAAAATGTGTCATACTCACGATAGTTTTCAAACTAAAATAACAGTGAAAAATAAACATTTTTTTCTTTTATGTTACGTGACTGACACTCGTCTTGTCGTTGTGAAACAAAGGCTAACAACACTTTAATAACGCTACAAAGCATTTTATGAATAAAAATAAATTAAGGATTATTAAATTATAAAGTTGTATTCATATGTAAAAAGTTTGACTGTCGTTGTTATTAGATATAATGGCGTCTAATATGTTCTAATTAAATAAATGTTTAAACGAATACAATAGAGCTGATAGAATAATATTTCTAAACGTTTGTAAACATCGACAGACTATGTTTTATTTCATTTGCCGTTAATATTGTAAATAAATATATTTATTTAATGATTACACACTGTGTTTTATTAATTTTTACACAATCATAAAATATTAAATGCCGTAATTTAAGATTGAAAGTATCATTTTGGGTCAGCCGTTAATTGGACCCCACACAGCACGACACTCGACCAAAGTACGTAAGTACTAAGTATTTTATTCTGTGCCAAAAGTATGCCAGGTCATTGTAACTGTTTAACAAATACCTTGTTTAAAAAATAATAATCTCACAAAATAAGTTTGAGATACTCCCAGTCTTACCAAATATTTGTATAAATATTCTAACAAGTGGGAATTTTGTTCCCACAGAAAGTTAAGATATTTTGGCTTTTACTGATAATGATAAGTAACAGCTACGCAAGATCTTATTTTTTCCCAGTAGTGTAACGAATATAATACTAGTACCATTATGTCAGTATTTTACCTTAATATAGTAGTAGTAGAAGATGCACGGGTATTTCATAGCCAATAACCGTAATTGAAGGGGTGAGACCAAAATAGGTTTAACTGATTTTTTTCACAAAATGACTTATGGGTATTGGATTCAGCGTGAAATTATCTAAAATAATACATTTTCAAAATACCGACATAAGGCTTAAATCTCGAGATTTTGAGTCTTAAACGGTTTATCTGTCACAAGAATACAGTTCGCTTAGCATCAAAACATTATTAAATTTATTTTATTATATTATATTTTTACAGTAATTGTATGAATTAGTACAATATTTAGTATTTCAAATAGAATTAAAACATTTTTAAGCAACTGAAACTTAAATCTTTTCTATTACCTTATAAGTACTCTACATTAATATGACGCCGTTGAAGTTTAAAGTCAATTTTCTCGAAACTATCAATTTGACAGTTAAATCCTTTTTATTCTCAACCCTTAAATTATTAGATAGGTATTTGTTTACTTAGATAAGTAATATACTCGTGATATGCGTAATGTCTTGAAATTGAAACGCTAATGCTGTGCGTGAGCTATCATACTTTTAAATTAATATTTGAGGTTAGGTGCTTGTGCCATATAATGTTGGTAAAAGAAAACATAATCTAGCAGTATTTCGCCAAAGCTAAAAAGTATTATTACAGGTTTGGGATTATAGGGTTTGTAGCAAGTCTAGTATTACAGATGTCCAATACACGGTACCTATTCCCATTAAGAGAACTTCGTCGTGTAGGGCTTGCTTGATACTAGCTATAGCACAAAACAAAAGAAAAGTAGATACTGTAAAATATGTGCCGCTAAAAGCAATGTTCGACACTAATTGGCAAGCAAAAGAACTGAGCACGGATTCAAGAATCTTTTGAAAACCATTTTAAAATACATTACTATGTCAAACAAAATTGTCTCTGCTGAGTGATTGTGAATGTGAAAAAACTATGTACACGACTTGCACGGAAGTTTTGGAAAATATACAATTAGGATTTAGAAGGCGCGTGCTGCCGTAACGCATGTTTACCAATTTGAAGGTATAGACATATGTAGATAAACTAGTACCTATATAGAGTAAAGGTGACTTTTAAGTGACGCTTTTGCGTCTCTTAAATAACTGTACAATAGAGTTATTTAATTTAATTAAAGAATTATTATGAAATATAACTCTATTGAAGAGTAGGGATTTTTCTCTACTCTACAATAGTTACATATATACAATATTTGGCACACATTTATAGCATTAATGCTTTAGAATATTAATCAAGTGTGTATTTTACTCATATCTATATATACATATTATCATGCAAAATAAAGTCATGTTTTAACACACAAGGCCACACGCATCACATCCGCCATACACATGGCCTTTGGTACTATGAGTAGCAAGAATTAAACACCATATGTAGTCTTCGTTCTCATACAACATGTAAGGCACAATTAAAGTAGCCCTTTTAACGACTTTGCTTGCTTTGGTTTTTTAATACTTTTATAACAAACTCGTTTGCGTTGCGAGTCGAATGCTGGGACTGTCCATAAAATTCCCAACACATTAACGAGCGTCGTTTAGTTGTTTGCTGTTTAAATAAGAGTTGTAATGTAATTTTAATGAGCTCACAAAAATGTGTGCGGCTTTCCGAGTAACAAAACGATGGCGGACTCGGCGCAGGCGCGTTCACATCATGTCTGGCGTTGTTGTGATTACCCGCTTTAGGATCAAAATTATCGCGCTAAAATACTGCAAGACCAAGCAACCAAACGATTTTGGTAATTTGCATCATTCAACAGTTATATCTTTGTTCATAGTCTTGTCCAGCAATATACCTACTTCTTTACACTATTATAATTAATTTTAGTTAAACGAAAAGAGGGACAGTCCTGGCATCGAAATTAAAAGAAGCTAATTAATGTTTATGGTCGATTTAAAATTTTTGGCAAGAAAGAATAGAATTTGCGTGAGTTATTGGAAGGCGAGGCGCACGCTCCGTGAAAACTCACTTAAACTTTTTTAATTAAATTTCTGATTTTTCGTCTGCGGCCCGTTCCCGTGAGGAATCTTATCCGGTGGTTTTATTCAAAACGCTGTATTAATTAGTCCGCGCAGTGAAGACTAATGACCATCGTAATCGACTTTCACGGAGTGCTGCACTGCTCTAGAGCCGCAAACTTTGCGAAAGGTAATGGATGTGCTCCCACAGAAAATTACTTTGAACTTTTACGTTTTATGTCAAGTGCGTTCATTGACAAGTTAATTTAGTTATTGGCGCGCGAGGCGAGTGCTTTTCATTAGGAAGCTTTCCCTTTTTGTGTTGGCGCACTTTGTGGCTTTTTGTGGAGATGTCTACAAACGAATGGCTTGATGGAAGTTACCGTACGGAAGTACGATCAAGCCATCAACCACAACCACAACTTCAAGTTTGTAATAGTAATTTATTTGCCAATAACTAAATAGTAACAATCTTATGCTAGTGGCATATAATTAGGTATAGTTTCCTGCCAAATATCACATTATTTTAATGGAAAAAAATATAAACAAACGGGTAACTATTTCAACATAGGTAGGTAAATTAAAAACAAGATATTTAAGCACTTTAGCATCCATACTAGGTAACCCAGTGTTTGTATTTCAATAATTTTATTTTAAATGGAATTAATCTAACAGGTGCCTAGCTACTGTAACTTCTCTACTTAGCTACAATTGCTCTACTTCTAGATCTTCAAGTCAAGATTCAACAGGTATTTTCTAGCAAGCATGCACCATCGTAGTACGTCGTCATTTTCCATCAGGTGAGACAAAGGTCAAATGCTTTTTCTATAAACAATTAATAAACTTATTCTATGATCTCATCAAATTAGCTATTTTATAAAGTTTTAGGTACATATTTACTTTTTAAGTTAGTTTAGTTTTTTAGTTAGTTTAGTTGTAGTTAAGTACTAGTGGTGAGTACTACTACAGTGGTGTAAGACAACCAGTTTAAAGTGGGGTTGAAATCAACAAAATGAAATAATAATATCTAGTGTAACTCCGCTAAATTCAGAAACGAACAATGAAGAATCAGAAAGCGGTCAGAATTTATACAATTAATTTTTTAGTATGAAACAAAGTTTTCATCCAAGTAACGCCACTGTACGGTATCAGCTTACAAGTTGTATCGCATGATCGACTACGAATCTTAAAATATACAAAAAAGTCAGCTCGTGGTTCTATTTACCGATTCCTTTGGTTGCACTTAAGTTTTTACGATACCTATATACAGCAAAAACAGTAAGTGCATTCCATATAAAGCAGCAGTGCCAAGGAAGTAGCATTAACTGGTAGCGAATCTTCACTAATGTGTTTGATCACAACGAAGTGGCAGCCGTCTTTGTTTGCTTTTAATTAACGAAAATGCCGCAGACGGCCATTAAGAAAGCCGATGGATTCAACCCATTCAATGAACTTCATTACTGCGCTCATTATGTAGGTTATTAGTCATTCCAATACAAGCTAAGGCATTTTAATGGAGCTTTAAATAGAAAAGCAGAAACGATATACCGTGCGAAAATTGTCTTAAAGAACTGGAGAATACAGAATAATACACAGACCTTATGTTTACAATGACTATGAGACCGTAAGTTTACAAAGTAGGCATGTAATCCGTTATATGCTAAAAAAAACTAGTATGTAGGTATTATATTGTACTAAATACTATTGAAGTACCTACGTACGGAATTTTAAAAGTTAAGTGAAGTCTTGCTAGCTATTTCTTTTAATGGTTTAAGTTAAATATGAATTATCGTGTATTATAGGTACTTACTAAGGTTGTTTACTTTTACTAGTGTTTATTCTATGATGAAAAGTGGAACAAAATGTAAGTAGAAATTGGAAATATTAATACATCTATTTATCACTTCCAACCACAACTATTCAACTTGGTTGGGCAGCGTTCGGGAAGCTTTGACATATCTTTTCATCAAAGCTACCACAGAGCCCGAAAACAAAGGTTTTCAATCAGTGTGTGTTGCCAGTGATGACTTATTGCACTGAGACATGCTTTCTTACTGTTGGCCTCATTTATTATATATATTCACAGTCGCACTCCGAACTAAGGAGCTATACTCGGAGTTTCCCTGCGAGATAAGATCCAAATGCGGAGATCTACAGGACGATTAGGTTACCGTTATAGTTTTGAAATATAGCAAGCTGAAATGGCAATGGGTAGGCCACATCGCAAGTGGAATCGGCCACCGGTACAGTAGATAGGTTCTCGAGTAGTGACCATGAAGCGGGAGACGCAACGTAGGCTGGCCCTCAACTACATGCACCGACGGTCTGGTTAAAACCGCAAGGCGATGGATGCAGAAGGCAAGCAGCCGCTGAAAATGGCGCTCTATAGGAGGGCATATGTTCAGAAGAGGACGTCTTTAGGCTGTTGATAATGATCATGTATCGCAAGTTAATTTTAGTGCCACGATGGAAACTTACATTTTCGGGTCACGTTTATTTTTACAAAGTATTTTAGATTGCTCATTATCATATTTTTACATTTGCGTTACTACAAATTGGTTAAATTGCCATTTAAAATTAATCAACTGTACCAAAATGAAATAAACGACTCACTTAAATCGGGCTCAAAGGAGTAATTAAGAGCAGTTTTGTAAATTATGGTACAAGTATACACGACCTTTATGTAACTAAGTTAAACCATTTATGTAAATATCAAAAATAACCAAGCATGCAATTAAGCCGGTAACAAACAAACTTCAGCCTTCGGAGGGCTTGTAAATGGACCATTATACGCCGTTGATTTACAATGTAAAGAGATATGATTGCACTTTTTTTAACTGTTGTTTTATTGTGTTGTTGTATTGTTTTTTCTATCTATCTATTTATTTCACTATAAGCTTGATGAGATATGTAAACGCTAGAAATATTGACATCACATCACTAGCCGGAAGCCGTCCACTACTGAACATAGGCCTCTCCCAAATATTGACATTAGAGACCATAAATAGTTTTTTTTGCTTTTGTTTTGGCTCAAAACTTTTGTGAATTTAGCCAGTGTCAAGTAATTGATAATTCCTCAAGTTAATTAATATATGATTATATATGTCACAGTCCAAGTCACCAAGTACAGTCATAGTTTAGTCTAGTCAAGTCATACTCCTAGTATAGTGGTGGCAACTTTACCAGAAGCTTCTATGTAGTTTTGGAAACTACACGAAAAGAAACGTTTCACCATCATTATACCACATTATCCCCATTCTCATGCCTGTAATTCAGCACTTAACGAATAAAATGCCACCAATTTTATGCACTAACACTGAAAATAACACAAGTTTTGGAAAATAATTAAATGCCATGACGCGATCTTTTTCATTTTCCCGCCATAAATAGATCTATTAATTAATTTTCAAAAGAGGTGCTGATTGGGCCGTTCCAAATGAGTGGTATCATTACTGACGAGTGTTGCAAGTTATCTGTTTTTAGTCCTTGAAAACAAATCCTTAAATCATCCGAATTGGGGCTCTGTTTTACCTACATTCCAAAGATTATAAACATAATCTTAGTTTGAAAGGGTGCTAAACTGTTAACAAGAAGTTGATGGTACACGAGGTAGAACTTTCTGTCGAATCATTTAAATAAATGAACTCGCATCATTATGTTGGATCTAAGGATCGAACAAATTGCCAATTAGTGGTGCCTCGGATTCAACAGGACGGGATCGGAGGAGGACGTGACGGGGCGGCACTATTCGGAAAAGGACACAAGAAATGCGTCCTTTTTGCAATTTTTCATGATGTCTAACCTTATGGACAAGGTCAGAAATCTTAAAAAGTTAAATCTTTTTTCCTATATTTTTTTTTGTTTTTGTTTGATAAGAGATAAACCAACTTGTTAACGCACCGACAATGCATGTCCGGTGTCCGTAGGGGAAGGTGAACTTACCATCAGGTGCTTGTTTACCACTCATTTCATAAAATCTCATCCCACGCATATGCTCTTCTTAATCCTTGCGAGGAGTTAGAGCAAAAATATCAAAAGCAAATTGTAACGTACCTTCTTGCCTCTGATCACAGTCAACTATCGCAAAATACTTTTATAGCAGCTGTAAAGCTGTACGTTTATGAATAAATGACGTCAAGACAGCCTCTGCAGTCGGGCTGTCGTTATGACAGCAACAACGCTGTACTTTCCCATCAACAGACAATTTCTACATCTCTACTTATTAGTAGAGATGACAATGACAGCGCACGTCCTTAGTTGTGTTGTGCGAGCTAATGAATGGCGTTACGTTGTCACGCGACCGTTCAGAAGTACAGTCACGCCAATATGGATATATACATTATACATACCTAGTACAAACTACAACGTTGTTTAGAGTATAATGTGTAGTTTTTTAATATAGTGATTCCTGTCAGAAACCCGGTCACAAGTTTGACCACAATTTCTATATGTGGCACCACAGACCGAGTATAGAATATGTTCGATCAAAGTTATATACAAAATTATGATCAAAATAATGATTTAAAATATAATCGAAGTAACGATCGATATTGTGATTAAAATTATAAACGAAATTATGATCGAAATTGTGATCGACATCATGACTATGCTGAGATTAGACATCAACTTAAAACGTGAGTAGACTTTGGAGTCGGAAAGTCACAACGAAACCTAATAATAAATGACTTTATACCGTCACAAAATCACTAACTAGTTCAATCGCGGTACTATGAGGTTCAGGGTATCACAACAACGTTGCACTCTGAGATTGCTCTTAACACAGCGACCGTTAATGCCTTAATTTTCTTGAAAGCACTTTTAAAAGACTTTTCCGTTCTAAAACTTTCACATGAAAGGCGGTGACAAAGGAACAGAAAATCTGTTGAGTAACCGCGTGTCTTTGGCTCTTAGAAAAGGTTTAGTCATAATTAAACAAACTAATGACAAGTAATTAAGTATATTATTAATTAAGTATATTCCGCTGACAAGGCCGAAAATCTCAAACAACACAAATATGCACTCCTTAACAGGGCCTACATGGTTGTGCCGTTTGGGGTGGAGACAATGGGTCCGTGAGGGCCGGCTGCCATGGAAACATATAGGGCCTCGGCCAAACGTTTGGTAGAAGCATCAGGTGACCAGAATGCTGGCTTTAATTGCGCATAAAATAAGCATTGCCATTCAACGTGGTAATGCTGCCAGCATTCTGGGAACGTTCCCCTCCACCAGCTATATATAACAAACTAATTATATACAAATTATTAAGTTGTCCTAATCTCTGTTTAATCAATTTCAAACGAAACAATTTCTGAAAAATATAATAGAATCTTTAAATTTTAGACAAATTTCGTCTAAGTAATTTAATAATATAATAACTAATCTACAGATTTTATTACATCTATTCGTTTAATTACAAGATCAAGAAATCGAGTAGGTAGACAAGGTACAAAGCTATTTGGATAATCTATACCAACAATACTATATGGAGGGTTATAACGTAAATAATTATAAGTTATTACTTATTACAAAAATGTAATTATGGCGACTGCGTCGTTTCCTCTATTCCGAGGGGGAAGTGGGGCGGTGACGTCCAAGAACGTTCAGTATTCAGAGTATCGCAAATGTAACTTTCGGTTCTTTTCATGGCTAAAGTATGTTGGCGGCAATCCATAATGGGATCGCCATTATTCCTGCCATTAATTCACTGCCGGCTCCATGCATTAGCGGGCTGTGGGGCAACTGCCAGTCTGGGCTGCGGATGGGGAGGGAGATCACTACAATACAACACTTACTTACGCGCCAGTATATTTATCTACTTACTTGTTCATATTGTTACATCTATATTACCTATACTTATATTTTATGATTATGGATTGGTTGTGGAAGGGATTTGAAGAGGTTTAAAAGCAACCACACATCAACAGCTGGAAGGCGTCTTATATAATAGGCTTCCCACATAGCACGCCACTTTGGACGCTTATCATATCTTGGGTTGCCGTAAATACGACGCTTGGCAGGCGGCTTGGTGATCGCAGAAGATTATAATGCAAACCGAGGAGAATGCAATTGCCCATTCCCTGGATATTCCCTTAGCCGGCTATTACGGCACCCACGGGAAGAGATGGGGTGGCCCTATTCTCATACCGCTGCGCCTGGGCCACGCGGCAAAACAACCAATTAGGGTTTTATCAAAATGTTATGCTTTATCAGTGGCTGATTCTCTATTGCAATAATACATATGTTCTTAACGAAAATAATAAAACGACCCATCATTTGTATCAGTCGCGACATCGTGGATGTTCATCTTAAATACATAATCAGTCATATATTATTTTGTAACTAACCTATTCCTGACGTGTCTGAACATAATCTAATTCCATGACATGAATCAGTATTAATATGAAGATTGGTGACAAACTTATATAAATAAACAATCATATTATTATATTAAAATCACCAAATTCAGTTCATACCCACTAACAAATCTATTAAATCGTTCTAGACAAATAACAGCTTATTTGAAGAAGTGTATGTACCTACATAAAATATTAATGTAGTACTTAAAATTAAATTGCATACAGTGTTTCAATTATGCAACTATGATTCATGGCGAAATTGTAATTTGAGACTGTTAACGAAGTCCGTACAAAAGCATCAGAAAAAAATAATTAACAACAGTATGCTGGAAATAAATCCTTCATTTTCCTGCGCAGATTGCATAAAAATAATCAAGTAACAGGCATTACTCAAAGCTAAAATTGCACCGCGCGCCAGACAAAGACATCAATGGGGCATCTCACTCTAACGCGCCTCCACCCTCCCCCTTCCTGAAAGAAAAACTCTCGAAAAACTAATTACAAGTTGTAATTGAAATTTTGCGTGTTATATAATCGGATACTTGAGCCGTGAGTAATGTATAAATGCGCCGGGGAGATGAATGGTCGCCGCCGCGGCCGGCCAACGAGATAGGCGGCCTCTTCAATTTTTGGATTAAGCAACTTTGATACAATACTTCTCAACAAGACATTACAATTTCCTAACTTTTTAAACTCCTAATTTTATAATGACAAAACAAGCTCAAGGCAAGTTTTTCAATTACGTTGCCAATTTCGTATTCAATCAACGAACGGTCTCGTATTCGAATTGTTTTCAGTTATCGTGCTCGACTCGATATATTTACATTTTCTTATTAATAGGCACCCATCTGAATTGAAAGTGTCTTTTCAGTAATAATTGAAACACGGTCATTAATAAAAAGTGACGCGTAATACACTATTTTTAAATGACAATAAAAATAGCCAATGTTACTAAAATCAATAATTATTATTCTTATGTTCAACTTAAATGTAACACATCCACTTTAATAGAGATAATTTATGCAATGGTTAGTTTGTTCGAGATTGTAATAGATAAATAGGCACTTGTAATCTTATATTATCTTATTTTTTTATTTATAAAAATGAATCTCTATTTCCCATGGTCATCGCATCATGTCTGAACGGATGGAAAATTTTCCCAAATTATTTTTTTTGTTGTGTTTATTATTGTCAGGAGGTTTTTATGAAAGAAAAAACTCAGAAAGTTGAGCGGTAAAATAGAAAATTTTGACCACGAGACACAGCTAGTTATAAAAACCACACACCCAAAGTCAGTCTACCAGAGTGGTAGCTATTGTACTCTAGTAGTACCCGTACCGTAGTACCTACATAATGAAAGGAACCATTCCATCTTCATAAACAAGCATTTTTAATTAAAGCCCCCTTCAGCTTACAAAATGGTATCACAATAGCAACAATCTAGAAAGCGATCTAACTGTATAAACACGCAAATAATGCGCAATCAAAAGGGCAGCGGGCAACCACTGGAGGGCTATGCAACTTAGGCAGGAAGCTGATCCTAGAATTTATTGCTTCTGACTGGAAAAACAAAACGCAAAAATTTACGATTACAATCTGATTTGATGCTGATTTGTTTAGTTCACAAAAACTATTTACATATACGCATATATTGTTTTCCTTATTTAGAACGAGAATTAAAGCATTCTGATCAAAAAGTCCAATTTGTACAAAATTCTGAAAATCACAATATCTAAGTGCCATACGTAAGGAGCCAAATTCCTAGAAGTCAGAACGCTTACAATTCTATTATTTATCTATGTTTGTTTTAAGCTGGAAATACCCCAGAGGAAATATTCTAAAATACAATAAACCTATATTACAGGAAGATTTGATAGGTAATAATGAGTGTACCTCTATAAATATATGTACTGTTCAACAAGTCAGGTCAGCGTACCTATGCTACAATCACCATTGCATTATCTTTACGATGCACATTTTAGTAGTAAAATACATTTTGATTGTATAATAGCTTGAACTAATTTATATAAGTAAATAAAACTCGCAGTATCTTCCTGTCTATAAGACTTGGAAGGGTACCCTCTCCCTCGACATTTTCGTGGCCGTTTTTGCGAATTACAGTTTTGATTGCATCGCTTGGAAACAACTACCCTCCGTTTTGGTAATTATCACTCGGTACCTGCAATGAATGCCGACACTGAGGGGGTGGTGATATTTTAAATTATAATCATTGTGGTGATGCTTTCATACAAAAACGGAGTTAAATGTGGTAACAAATATTGTGTAAATTACGGACTCTATAGTGACATAGAGCTTTGGAAAACAAACGAGTGTGTTTTAGACCACATGACTGAAGTGAAACTTCTTTAGTTTAGCTCCATCTATGGACCGATATAACTTTGTTTTTGCTTTGTTTAATGTTAATATCTCCATCTTGATACTTACAAATTGTCATTTTACCGAACATACCAATATAATAACACGAATATTTAACTTTGTTATGTTGACAATGAACATATACATGAACCAACTTCAACATCCATTCGCCTCGCATTCACTAGCTTACTTCCCAAGTCAAGCGTGCGTAAAGTTTTATCTAAACTTTATCTTGAGTAAGTACTTCACAGGTGACTAGATACATGTTTACCAATTATTGTTGTCATATATAAAACGCTAGTAATTCGGTCAAGCCATCATAACACACTCTACCGAGGGGAGAGTGGGAGGCGTATAGTGACGGAAATGGAAAAGCATTAACGGATATGTCAGTGCCGCATCAGAAGTGAGTGCTCCGTCTCTCCCGATGCTGAGTAAATACATCCTCACTTATAGCCGTCAAATATAACTTGCTTATATAGATAGATGTATTGCGTTATATGAACAGTTATTTTTTATATTACATTATATTACATTACTGTATTACAGTTTTCCTTTACAATAATATGATGTTTGGCAGGAAATTATACCTAATATAAGCCACTAGCATCTAGCCTAGCTTATCGCAGCAATAGACTTATAGGGCAGACTGCCCAAACAATCACGTGATTGCTGCTAATCCACTTACCGCCACTACCATGCCGTTAGAAAAACAACCCGATTGGATATTTTAAATGGTGTTTGATTTATGAATATGTTGCCACAAAAGAAAACCAAGTTAAAATCAGAACCATCTAGTAATTAAGCAAAGTTATACTATACTGTACCGATGATTGGTAAGAGTTTTATCAGAAATTTGTTTTATCAGGAGAATTTTTTGCTGTTTTCGAAGACACGGATTTTACAAAGTCACCATAGTCACAAAGTTGTACCAGATCTATGTACTCGTTTAATATAAAAAAAGTGTTGTTATATCAAAAAAATGTTTTTTCATATTCTTATTTCAAACAACGATATATTATAAAGTGACAAGAGGTGACGTTTCATTTGTTATTATTATCCTAAAATTTATCATTTGTGGACAATTAAGTTAATTGTATGCTTGTTTATATGCATTATGTTTACGCATAGACTATTATGTACTTATCCGGATATCATATTGGTTCTACACCTCCCCTGCACCTCCCTGCACCCCTCCTTATAGTTTTGACATAAATTTAAAAATAATTTTCACATGCCACAAGTATGGGCTAAATGGAAGAACTACCTACTAAAAACCTAACACTACATCTATCTCCATTTATGTGGAATAACTTTCATTTCATTTCATTTTCCCTGCACCTTCAATAGGAGTAGAATTGGCATAAAGATGATGTAATATAGGAACATTAAATTGAATACTTTTATATCATCAATTTTATTTTTCCAATCAGGCACGTATTGACCATACAAGGTACCACATTTTTTTAAGTGCCGTCTGATCTGAGTGCCTACCTAACATGAAATATTTTATCTAGACTGACCTCGGTTACGGCTCAGAAGGATATTTTTAAAGCATCGCCTCGCTTCATCCATTAGTGGAATCTCATAAACCGTTAAACGATCTCAGAGCTCTCAAAAACTTTTCTTTTAAAATTGCGTTTATACTACATTATTACCGCATTAAATTTAACTTTTAAGTTATATAATTACGATAATAAACGGCATTGCAATTCAAAGGGGCAGCGAACAAACTGATAATTGATAATATAACCGCTTTAACTAGAAGAATACCGTTTTTTTGAGATGCTATTATAATGCTGCCAACAGAAACCGCTGTCAAAACGTAGGTTCCAAGTCTCTTGCTTGGTATTGCAGTAATAAAATATTTGCATAATATAATAATAATGTTAATATTTGTGGACTTTTCACACAGCGCCATCTAGTCCCAAAATAAGCAAAGCTGGGAACCAGATAATTGATACAATACTTAGATACTTTAATGATTTAAACTAACTATTAAATAAATAAGCAAATACATAAATATAGGGTATATTATAAAAGCTGTACCTAGTTGTCTTCAACATAGTTTTTATATTTCCAATGATTTGCTTGCCTCATTGATACAAGTCTGATGGAAAACAAAACTATATTATCACACTAATATTATAAAGACGAAAGTTTGTATGTGTGTATGTGTGTATGTGTGTATGTTTGTTAATCCTGCACGCTCAAACGGCAGAATGGATTTGGATGAAATTCAGTACCAAGATAGGTTATACACTGGATTAACATATAGGCTACATTTTATCCCAGAAAAGTGAAATTGCCCCGTGGGATGAGTAAATAATTAAAATACTTTTTACACGCGGGTGAAACCGTGAGACGCAACTAGTATTATTATATATCTTAGATGATAAGCGTGCAAATATTATATATTGGCTTAAAAAGGTTTTTATTTTGAATCTAATTTATTAGCAAACTTCCATTATTAAAGGCTTTAACATTAAGTTGGTATTTGGCGTAATTACAGGAGCCTTTGTAAAGGCCTGCACATAATGGAGATTGGAATAAACATAAGCATAACTAGATGGCGCTGTGTGAAATGTCCAGAAAAATGTATTTATTTATTTATAAGTAGTTACTTATTTTAGTCAGTCATGCTTCTACCGTTTGGCTTTTTTATTTTCCCACAGAATTCATTATGAGCATTTGGACTGTCTATAGGTCATCGCGACTAAATATATAGACCAAATGTATTTTTTAGTTGGGAGTTTTTCAGTATTTACTAGTAGTTGTTATATTATTGCTTAGTTAATTAAATCAATAAAGGCAGTACTTCGTGAAAAATATATGAATATTAATGATATAAATAATTAAATCAATATTTGGTATAAATAAGTATTTGTGGACGTTACACACAACGCCATCTAGCATCAAACTAAGCAAAGCTGGTACTATGGAAACCAGATAAGTGATACAATACTTATATACTTATAGAGTTGTTAGTAAAATGAGCTATTCAGTAGTTTTTGTGTAATCAGGCGTTTATCGACACTATTTGTCAACTCAGTCAATCAAATTGCATCGTGTGGTGTTATTTTGCGGCTTCCATGCATTCAGCAGATTGAGGCGACGAACTGAGTGATGGATTTCATATTCTGTAGAGGACTTTAAAGTAGGTTAACTTCACCCATTCATAAAAAACGTGAGGCGTTTAGGCGGAGGAAGGGAACGAGACAAACCTAATACACGTTGGGGAGATGGGGGCTCAGAAAATATAACATATTTTTTAATTTCTGCAATAAGTGCAAAATTGCGAGAAAATTGGGTAAAATTGCGTGTTGTGGGTCCTCGTGGTTCATGGTTCGTGGACACAGGGAATCCTTGTTGGGTTCCAGGATCTATGTATGTGATCACTGGGCGTTATTATTATTAATAATAATTAAATACGTATATGACGGCGGCTACGTCCAGTTATAAACTCTATGCACAGCGATCGAGCACCGTAATTTACCCTGTGGTGGCATTAAACTTATTACAGTGGCAGCACCGGCAACTGTCATGGCGCCCCTACCTGTCTGGCTATATAAAGGGATCGATTGGTGGGCTACGGATCATTCTTGTTCCAGACACGGCGCGGTGCGGACATGCTGAAGGCCTATAATTATATAGGTTGCAACCTACGCAAAACACGTTCCTGCCCACATCAGAAGTGGGATTGCCCATTTCTACATCACTCTTCAAGCAACGCGAAACGTGACGTGACGTGAATGATGACGTGACGGTGGGTGATACTAATATCAAATTTAGTTGCAGGGTTAACCCGGACCAGTGAAAAAAAAAGAGAATAAAAGTCATGGTAAAAAAGTAATGATTCGTGAGAGAAAAAAAAAGAGAAACAAAGGGTAAGAAAAATGTAAAAAAAAAAAGGGAAAAAAAGAAAAAAAAAAAAACTAAAAAAAGGGAATAAAAAGAAAAAAAAGAAAGAATGTAAGAATGATGACAAAAAAATGTGTCTGAATGCTAAAGGGATAATCTATCCGGTCTAGCTCTAATTGGTATTAGTTGGAAAGATGATTTTTGGTTGCTAAAGGGATATCTATCCGGTCTAGCACTATCCGGTCCATTTTTTATAAATGAAGGGATAAGGTAAATGATGATTTTTGGTTGCTAAAGGGATATCTATCCGGTCTAGCACTATCCGGTCCATTTTTATAAATGAAGGGATAAGGTATTAGTTTGTTGATTTTTGGTTGCTAAAGGGATATCTATCCGGTCTAGCACCATCCAGTCCACTTTTTGTAAATGAATGGATACTGATGGTCCTGAAGGGTTAACCCTTCAACTACAACTCTTTGTAAATGGCCTTTGTGGAGAGGAGACCATTTTTTTTTTTTTTTTTTTTTAGCGTGAAGAAATGCATTTACGCACACCCGTGGCTGGGTCGGCCACGGGTAGTGTCGGGCTCGGTGCCAGAGGGGCACCCATACCGACTAAAACTTCACGATGTTCCTCCGTCCCAGCTGGAAGCAGGGCCGCGGGTCCGCTTTCGCACTCTCCGCAGCCCTGCCTGCGCTGTTGTCCGCTGTGTAAGCAGCGGACCCTCCTCAAGGGGGGGGTGTAGACAGCCCCCTCCCTGGAGGGGTGTATAAAGCCCCTCCTTCCTCCTCGTGTGATGCCCCGGAACATAGGGGGCCATCTACACCTCGTGAGGGCCTATCCCTAGTGTGGAGCGTTGGACGCCCCAGCGTCCAGCGCCCCAGGCCCTCTAAGCGGAGACGGAGTCCGGGCTCTGTTAGCCCGCCTCCGTAACCGCGCTCTCCGGAGCGGATGTGCGAGAGGATCTCTCTCCCTCTCCCGCTCCTCTGCCTCTCTCTGTGAGACAATAGTGTCACAGAAAGAGGCCACCGCCTCCCAGGACCTCTCGTCGTCGAGCATCTTTTGCAAGACGACCGGCAACGAGAGGTCCGTCCCCACAACCACGACTAGGGATCGCCGCGGCTCAGCTCCTCCTGGGCATGCCTCCAGCGCGTGCTGTGCGGTGTCTTCCACACAGCCGCACTGGTGGCAGGCCGGGGAGGCTTCCCTTTGGGCGACGTTACAGAGATACCTCCCGAAACAACCATGTCCCGAGAGGATCTGAGTCATCCGAAAGGAGAGCCTCCCGTGCCGCCTTTGAGCCCACTCTACGAGTAGGGGCTGGATCGCCCCGAGTAGTCGAAGCGCTCCAGCCCCCCTCGGTGTAGACTCCGAGCGCAGACGTTCCCTCCACTTGGCGAACGCCAACGCTCTAGCTTCGTCGCGCCAGTGCGCCATTTCTCGCGGTGCCAGTCGCTCGTCTCTCTCCCATGACTGCGCTCTGCGCCAGTAGACCGAGGCCAGGACTTCAGCCTCAAGGTCCCACGGAAGAGACCCAGCGAGGACACACGCCACCTCGTGTGACAGGGTGCGGTAGCCCCGGCACACTCTCACCGCCAGTGGAGAGGAGACCAGGGTTAACCCTGACGATTACTGGCAGGTTAAAATGCTTTTGACTAATCAAATTGAAACCTGATCTTTTGACTTTGACTCCAAGTTTAACTCAATTTAATTGTCAGGATGAACGAGCAATAACACTGATACTTATGTCCCTCACCAGGTACAAAGTGAAGCTAAGCGTACGAGGACGTACGCACGTCAGTATGGCCGTGACGGCGGCTACGTCCAGTTATAAACTCTATGCACAGCGATCGAGCACCGTAATTTACCCTGTGGTGGCATTAAACTTATTACAGTGGCAGCACCGGCAACTGTCATGGCGCCCCTACCTGTCTGGCTATATAAAGGGATCGATTGGTGTGCTACGGATCATTCTTGTTCCAGACACGGCGCGGTGCGGACATGCTGAAGGCCTATAATTATATAGGTTGCAACCTACGCAAAACACGTTCCTGCCCACATATACATAAATACGGATAAACCCTACATAATAATTATCACGGTTTATCACGGTAAAGCGAATGCCATAAACCTTATTGCTTTCATTTGCGAATGAAAGATAAAAAAATTTGTGAAATATAGAAATTGCGACAAGCTATTTCTCCTTCCGCACACAGTGTGCTCACAGCCTTCGAGTCCTCGGAATTTATACGAAGCGGCGGCAGCGGGCTGCCAAGTGCCAACTTGTGATATTAACTCACTAGTTTCACGCCTACTTTCACTGTCCTGTTGCCGCATTAGTGCGAATTGTTTGGAATATTCTATCACAGTAGATGGGAAGTTTTAGGGTAGGTAGCATTTTGCCTCGCCTATTAGGGAAGCAAATTTTATGTGACAGTAATAATATTTATAATAATAACGCCCAACGATCACATACATAGATCCTGGACCCTAACTAGGATTCCCTGTGTCTAGGGACCCAGAAACTCGAGGACCATGGTCCCACAACACCCAGACTCAGTATTTGTACTTTCTTTTCTGTGCACAAATACTTCACCTACCTCGAGAATTGAACCTGCCGCTACCGAGTTATGGGCCGACATGCTCAGACCACACCACGCTAAAGCTAAACTGTTGTTACATATTTAATATCGAGACTTAAATAGTTATTATAACTTCTACATAATATTCAATTTATCGTTTATATTCGTTTTTTATTGCATTCTTGTATTCTATTTTCATTAAAGCGAACATTTATAGTAGACTTTTCCGTTAAAAGAGAATTCAATATTTACTTTGAACTTAATAATAGGTAGATAATTTAATCAACAATATTTTTCCGTGTTTCCAATCACAAATTCTAAATTAAACGTACCTAACTAAAAAATCTCACAAGCCTACGGAACAGCAAATAAAACAAAACTCAATAAACCATTGGCATTCAGAGCAAACAATACGTCTATAACAAGAATGGATTGTTGTTACTAACTTAGCTTAATTAAACAAGCCAAAGTCGACACTCAGACGCATAATACTGCTAATTAAATGGGGGTTTACAGAGATCCGAAAAAGAGCCACTCAAACACGCTTAGCCGGTATTATTACAGTGTATTCAGGAGGCTTGGCGCTCTGCAAACAGGCCCTCGTCGCGAGGGTGCTGCTCTCAAGTTTCGCGTTTAATTAGACAGATAGAGGCACGGACGGGCCTTATTAGTATTGTCTACGGGAGCCCAATTAACACCCGCCGCCCGCTCCGGGAGGTACACTTCGTTTTAATAATCAGGGGATGCTTCGTTTGCTGAATAACAGGATCGGGTGACGCGGATCATTCTCATCAGCTCCATCAATACGCACGGTGCCACTTGCGAACCGGCGCGTCTCTCGACTCGAGTCTCGAGCTACAGGTGCGGCTGTTTGTTGGCTCGCTAATTAAAAGCTTTATGAATACCTTCATTAGCACCGCACTTACGTAAGCCACTGATGGATTACAATAATATTTACACTGGAGTATTCCATTATTTCTCTGTAGGTACAATTATTTCATGAGGTAAAACTGACTGTGCATTTGAAGTTTTCATTTCATTTAGCGTGTAGAGAAGCAAAATAATGGGCAATTAATTTGTGTGTAGTTGGTCGGTATGAGGATATTAATTAATTAGTAACGAGCTCAGACGCGAGCAAATTGCGCTATGAGTCTTGGTGGGAGCGGGTAGCATCCCTGCCATAAAACTCTCATTACAGCAGAGGCCATTTCTCTCGCTTATTAACTCGCCACTACCACGGTGTCAATTAACGGTCAAGCCGCTTATGTTAGCCTTCTTAACTGCTTATTTGCCTTTTCTGCAATAACTTTACTTCTTCATTAACTGGAGGTATAATTTAACAGTCACATTTATTTTGCCTAACATGGTTAGCGTCCGTTAATAAAACGATGTTCGTTATACACGAATTACCAATTTTCTTGGGCACGCCATACTCATGTCCATACATAAGATAAGGTTAAATCTCCGTCTTTCTTTACCATCGTTAATTTACACGCGGTTGAATAATCATGTTCTTTTTGACCCAGTAATTTGCGCACCAAAATGCAGACGCATGCGCAGCCTCGCCACCTCGCATGATTTCACGGCACTAATAACTTTTCTCAAAACACTAATGAATAGGTTGCACTTTATTACGGGGCACGTTCTGCTACTCGAGCTCAGGTCTGGGAGTGGAAAGGGGGTCGCTGCCGGCGCCAATCTTACAACTTACCATTAAGTAATTCATATTATATTTAAAGAACTTTTGCCGTCAAAACGCACTTTTAAATTTTTGCATTGCGCATTTTTTCTTTGGAAACAGTACCATAACAGAATTTCCTATCAAAGAATAACAGAAAACAATGAGATTGATAATTTTAATGATTTAGCAACATCGAATCTAGCTGGTATACAATTGACTCCAACCCAGGCCTCGACTAGAGAAAATTCTCATCAATAGACACGTTATATAACGCATCATTATCACCTAATTACCATGTTCTCCGCTATCATCGGTTTTTATTCCTGTTTTCTAACGAACTGAACGTCGTACTTGATTCTTCGTACTAAACCGTTGCTTACATTCTACAAGATTGTTTATACGGAAAATGTTATGCACATGACATTTAATTAGAGAACGCTGCCAGAGCGAGTAACATTATATGTTTGAGTTGAGACGTATAAGGAATTAATGTAATTGACGCCAGTTTTAATGGAGCATTTATACGGGGCCGGTGATTACTGCGGCCATAAGAAGTGCAATTCCGCGGACTAAGGCGTAGTGAGAAGCCAATTTAATTTACAAAGTCGTCGGTCAAGACCGGATTAAAGCCGCCCGATCGACTGCTCGTTCTTAATGATGACATGGACGCGGACATCTGTCACGGATTACGCACACAAATCATTGCGGTACATTCTTATTTCAGGCTTAGGGTTCAACGGGACTTGACGTTTATCCAAGATGTTTTTTTACTGTCTTGTCTAAAATGAATCGTTCAGAACTTATATTGAAAATAGAATGGGACATATAGGGACTTGGCCAAACGTTTGGTGGAAGCATCAGGTGATCAGAATGCTGGCTTTTATTTTGCACAAAAAATAAACATTGCCATTCAACGTGGCTATTATAAAATTTTTAGTTTTATTTTTTTATTTTAAGTTCTTAGGTATAATTTAGAAAATAGAATAGATATCATTAGCATGCAGTCATTAACGTCTTATAATCACTCAAAACTCAATACTCAATCATTTATTGCAAACATTATTGGTTACATGCAGGTGTTAATAATAGCATATTTAAGTATGGTTATATAAGGACCCAGCTTGGGTATAGCAATAATGTAATCATAATCAATATAGTAATCACTTACGTGTGTTCATTATTCTAGCAGCGACTAATTAGTGTATCGTATTCACATTGCACGGTAACGCCGGATATTCCCAGTGTCTCACAGCTCTTCCGCTCTTGATCCTAATTACAGATAGCTTGGCTTGCCAGACTCCTCTCGTTTATTTCTCCGTGTGTAGCCCCTCAAAGATGTTTTTATAATGGTCGCGTATTGTAAATTATGACAAATACATCCGGTAGGTACCGATATAATTTGTATTGGTAATGTTCTCATTAACAATCTATTTCGATTAGATTAAAATTAAAACAGAAAACGGCTTTTAAAATATCGCACAATTCGATGAAGGTTATTCTTAAAGAGTCATTTCTATTCTAAAATAAGATAAGCATTTACGATTTTAGTAATTAATTTATCTGTTAATAGGCATCAGAAAGCTTTCTGTCCGATTTAATTGGGAGTAAATAAATCTTTTCAAAGTAGAGTAGTATTATTATATTATATTACATTACATTACATAACATTACATTACATTACATTACATTACATTACATTACATTACATTACATTACATTACATTACATTACATTACATTACATTACATTACATTACATTACATTACATTACATTACATTACATTACATTACATTTCATTACATTACATTACATTATATGATATCATATTATATTATATTATATTATATATGGTTTATTTAACAGGTGTAGAATTTTAATTTATGTAATAGCAATGACCGTTGCACGTGGTAAATCATTTATAGGAACTGACTCGAGCGCAGCCGGCTCGGAGCCGGAGTGTTGTAAGCGGGCCTCAGGCGTGACCGGCCGATTGCACTCCGCTATAAAATTCCAATCAGTATTCAAATCGATGCAAATCGAAAGATTAATCGATGTTTGCACCGACAGGCAGGGCTGCACGGCCAGCAAGATTGTAATTACGCGATATTTGTTTGTTCATGCATTTTTCACTTCACTCAGCTCCCGGTTATGAAATAGGAAAACAAGAACACGAACTAAAAGCTCTGAGCCAATACAAATAACACATTGCAACAATTTAAATTCCGGTCCGCTGTAATTATATAAATAACGCAATTAGCGAGATACATTCAATCAAAGATAAATCCAGTTTATTTCAGTCGCGAGACATTTAGTGGACATTGCGAAATAATTAAATGTCCACGCCAAAATGTTTCGCAAAACAAGCTGATCAATCACTTGCGAGTACACACAGAACACAGATACGACGAAATAAATTAATCTGGCTGAACTAGACACTATTGCGTTTTGTTAGCTTCTTAATAAGCCAATTGCTGTCAACGGTGCCTCGTCCGCCCACGCGAAGTGATTTCAGAATAGAGTCGGAGGCAATCCCACGATTGATTCTAATTAACGATAGCAGTATTTATTGGAGCAGTTCGCAAACGAACCTAATTGATTTCGCTGGTGTGCTGATGGCTGACATGTTATACAGGACTGACAGTCGACACAGGGTACACACTAGCCAGTCGCTACGGACGCCGGAGACTGGTGTTTATTACTACTAATGCTAATGCTGTGATACACCCGCACATCCGCTATCCGCTCCAGATCACCGATAGACGCCGACAGATGCCGCTTTAATTGGATGCGGAGCTATTTTATGATACGTGTCCAAATTAATTTGTATTTATACTAGTGATATGAACTGTAAGGTCAACATCTGATTTGAATTCAATTTGGATCAACCTCGCGATTCGATTAATCTGTCGGTGTATAAATGGAAACGGTGATAAAGAAATAAAAATTATTCAAATTAATTCAGCGAGAATAGATTCCTATAAATAAGCCAGAAAACGTTTTGATTTTAATTTTATTAATTTTATACTATTTATATGGTTGCAAAATCTTTCAAGAGAAAAAGGTGTGGTCATCGTCGTCGTCGTCGTCGTCGTCAGGAACAAGAGAAGGTGGAAAGTTGAAATAAAACTATATACATATATAGAAAAACAGAGACATAGTGTTGTAAGTCCTTTTTTTGTCTTTTAAGTAGTGGTTTCACCTTCGTTTCTGGCAATGTTTTATCGTATCGGATGAAAGAACAGGTCACCTATATCTATATACTTCTATATCGATAAAGAAGTTTACCGCACTTAAAATAAAATAAAAAAATTCAATGAGTACGTTTAGCCCAGTTACTGTTTTATTATATGTATAGAAGTTTATCCAAACCACAATTTTATTAAATTTGAATTTCAAAACAACTTTAAATCTTTTAAACACTACAGCAATGTTATTTATTTGCACGATGCACTATATTACGCTAATGAAACAGGCCCTTTAACCTTTTAAATGTTACTGGAGCTTTGCTCTAACCTTTATCCAACAATAAACTTCATCGTGTTTGTTTAGCTCAGTCCTATTTCTGTACACAACATTTTAGGTAATAAAATGAAGATGCCTAAATATGTATATGTAAAGAATTTTTCTTCTCTCTCTCTCTTCTTAAATATCACTCAGAAGCCCAATCTCGTAAAATTCAAGTAGGCGATCTATATAATTATCAGAAACGATGCCTTAGTAAGGTCAACTTCGAACGGCTTGATTATAATTTCTTACTCTATTTACTATTATATTATTTATGTATACGCTCTTCCCTCTGTCTACACCTCTTCTCCATAGCTTTTCCTACCTTTTCGCTCTTACTCTCTCCCTTCCCTATCCAACCCATAACTAACAACTATCCCTAATTCAATCATATTCGCGGTCGTCCATTTTCTGGTGGTATGATTCGCGTAGACGCCCTTGACTATAAAAAACGAGTGTGCTTTAGACCAAACGTCTGAAGTAAAACTTCTTTAGCTCCATCTATTGACCGGACCGGTATAACTTTGTTTATGCTTTGTTTAATGTTAATGTCGCCATCTTGACAATTATACCTAAATTGTCATTTTACCGGACATACCAACAGAATAATACAGTAATTTTTAACTTTGTTATGTTGACAATGACTACGTGAACCAACAACTACCACATCAACAAAAACTTCCATTCGCCTCGTTACGCATTCGCCAGCTTACTCTCAAAGTCAAGTGTGCTTAAAGAAGTTTTACTTCAAAAAGTCTTAATCCTTTTCGGATGAACCGATTTTGATTAAACAAAGGCGCTCAGAACTCCAAAAAAATACACTACAGTAAACGGCATCAAAATTAATTCATTGGTTTGTTTTTGCTGAATTATTTTCTTTTATCATTTATTCATCCCATTACAAATTTAGCTTAGTTATAGGAGCTAAAAGGCGCTGTGTGAAAAAAAAAATCCACAACTATGCCGGAACAAATAATATTCTACACCAACTCCATTTTGAGTTGATTTGGTATCATATCTTATACTTCGTCCGTGGTATCATTATATCCGAAACAGAATAAACCTAATGTAACAATAGTATAACCTACTCACACTAATAATAACCTGTGGCTGTACATAATAAGGGTTGTATTACGTACACAGAATTGTTAATCTCCGCGGCACTAGCGGTTGTTTATTCAGCTGTATTAATTAACAGTTAGGTGGATTACAGGGCAGGAACGTGCCCTAATTAGAGGACCATCCACTCTAACATCCCGTTTCCACTATATCGAATGTTGTTAGAATCAATGTGCGGTTATCCATTAGGTTGATATTCATTCTTAGATAGATAATGAGTTAGTATGTATGTGTATATTATTTATATATGTATGTTCTCCGGGTTCGGCATGGCGGGCAACCTATAAAACTATAGGCCTTCAGCATGCGCACCGGGCCGTGTCCGGAGCAAGAATGATCGTAGTACACCGAGCGCTCCATTATATAGGCAGATGGGTGGGGCAACGATGACAGTTGCCGGTGTTGCCACTGTAATAGATTTAAATGCTACCACAGGGTAAATTACGGTACTGCTCGCTGCGCATAGAGTTTATAAGTGGATGTTGCCGCCGTCAAATGTATATTTGTTACCACTCAGTGCTAAAACGCCTGAAAGGATTTTGGTCATTAGTCTAGAGATGACTTAAGCCCTGAAATATAACAAGGTATACTTTTATCCGAGAAAATTCTCATAATTGATTATTTTTCACTGCAGGCGCAGATAGTTAATAATAATTAAAATTGTGGTATTTTTATTTAAATATCTGCATGTAATGAATACAGTAAAATACTTACGGATCCAAAAATGATACATTATATTGAGCACATGCTGACTATTTATTTTTATCAACTTACCATTTTATTATTCGTTATTGTTTGGTAGTTATGACCTTTTTTACTTCTTATAACGATATAAGAAGTAAAAAAAGGTCATAACTACCAAAATACATAATGACGATATTCAACGTTTACGAAAACGTTGAACATCTTCATTATGACTTTTAAGTTTGATGAAGAAATTGTGTAGGATATAATATTTGGTTATAGCTAGTTTTTTTTTTTTTTTAAGTTAAGGAATGACGTGACGAGCTAGCCGTTCACCTGATGTTAAACGACACGGCTGCCCATATCAGCTGCAGTGTCACTCGAAACTCTAAAGTATAGAGGTTCGCGTGACACTGCACTGCGCACGTCATCCAGAGACATCAGCACAATCTAGTAATAAGATTACTAAACTGTGAGATCAGATCATAAAGTCTCATGTGCCCAGTAATTTCACTAGCTACAGTGCCCTTCAAACCGGAACACAGTAGTGCTTGCGCACTACTGCTTGGCGGCAGAATAACTGGCAAAGCGGTGGTACCTACCTAGACGAACTTTGCAGTAAAGTCCTACCACCTAGTGAAAGTCTTACCACCTAGTAAAGTCCTACCACCTAGTAAAGTCCTACCACCTAGTGAAATAGAATGATCATTTAAAAAAACATAACACCTATTTTCATCAAACGCCACAGTTAATTCGTGCGGGTAATTAAAAGCAAGGTAATGAGAACTCACGAACACTAATTAGGCACATCGCTTCAGAAAACTGAATACCTAACCGTCCTAATTAACCGCCTACGCTATGTCATCTCACTGACTCCAATTAAGAGGCAAATCTCGATAAACCATTACTTTCAGCCTGTTTCAGAAAGTCTTAATAGAGTTCCGGTTATAACAACAAAGTAAATTAAGAGAGATTTCAATTCATTTTTCCTGCTAAAGTCATACATTGGTATAACTGTTAGTGAAAAAAATTACTTTTAATCGAAAAACTATGATATTTTCATTTGAGTTAACGTCAATCAAGGTATTATTTTGCTTAATTTTTTAGATAAAATCAGATTACTAGGATATTTATATATATACTATAATACTTTTATGTTTATTAAATAATATTATGTTGTATGTTTCAAAATAAAAATATAATTTTATGATCGCTTAATTTGATTACTAGGTATTTTAAAATTTCAGGTACGTTGCGCACCTCACGTCTTTCTACTGTTCGATTTTTAAGCCCAGTTGGAAAATCTGAAACTGGCCTTAATATTGTATAACTATTAAGTAAATACGAAGGTATTTTATAGATAGATAGATAGATAAAACTCTTTATTGAAACACCACATTACAGGAACAATTTACAGGCACAAACTTAAGAAGTAAGAGTCACAATGGACGGTCTTATCGCTTAAAGCGATCTCTTCCAGACAACCCATAGATGTAGTAGATGACAGAATAAACTTAACGTATTGTTTCCCATTCTGAAGCTCCTAATTTAGGTTGATTGCCTTGTGCTTTTTTAATACTGTGATTGATACATTGCATTGTTTGTTGGCTTACTCAAACACATAAAATAAAATTAAGCATAGTTTTCACTACACTTGATCAAAAAGTTCGTCATCGTGGCGTACCAGAGTAGTAGTAGCATTTTATTGTGGTAACTGTAATTTATTTTACAACAGTTAAAATCATCTAGTGAGAATAGAGAATTTCAGATGGAAAAGAATGAGTTTTTCTCTTTCTAAACGGCCTTTTACAATGAACAATTTATTTTTTAGTATTGTGAAATCATAAGCTGTTAGCAACAAGATAACCATCCGATTAGTAAGTTTTACTTACCTAGGTACCTACAAAATATTGTATATAGTAGTATTTAATCCTATATACATTTAAATAAATATTTATTGCAGTTCTTACACGATAAAACTGCCGCACAGTAATTCAATAAATAGGTACGAGTGTGGGAACGTACAACTCATTAGGTAAAACGCCTACATATAATATGTTCATGAAAATGATACTTCGCTAAATTAGTTTCCTAACCATTCTTCCTCCATAAATATAATTGCGTTCCACTTATTGCCCATAAAAGCAAGGGAACGTGCGAACGGCCCTGTTGCAAAATTGTACAAAAGGAAAGTAATATTAGGTAGAAGTAGACGCAATGCTACCCGCGCCTCGGCGTGTTTCGGTGACTGGGGCGGGCTTTCAGATAAATTATTTATCAACTGTATAGCAATTTTCTTTATGACTCCTCCGACGGAGCAGAGCAATTTACTCGTGAAAGAGATGCGTAAACTTGCAAGGACGCCCAAATTGAGAATGGAACAATGAAGCCAGTAAAGATTTCAATAAGGATACGCTCCCTCGAGCTACTCAACTATAACAAAAAGAGCGCGACAAAATAACTGGTTTCAATGTGTACCCCATATGCTTCTCATTAGCCTTTGAAACGCGATCCTTGTCATAAGAGTTTAATTGACATCAAGTCAACGCGACGGAGCGTTGTAAAATTTAATTATATTTTTGGTATGGCGTGCGTTATGAGATATGTTTTTTTTTTTTGTTTAAATGAAGTCACGAAGATCGTAAAACGTTATTTGGGTGCGCGGTAAATCAGAATAACCAGTGTTTCGAGGTAGGAGGCGCGTTAGGAAGACCAGCCGACGCGGGTGGCGCCCCCGGGTGGTGGCGGTGGCGGTGGCAGCACTTCCAATTTCCGTAATTGTTAGTTCATCAAGGAAATTGACTGGCAGACAACACAACGCAATCCACTCTTTATTTATATCACGTTCGCCATACAGCGGTTGCTTCGCGTGTTCTGAAACGGAGTGACAATATCCCGCCATTTAAGTTGTTTTAGTATTATTATTTTTTTATTGCATTACAGTACAAACGGAGGCATAATGCTAAAGCATTTTCTACTGGTCATCTACTCATAGTTTGAGAAAGAAGGATGTAGGCGTGCATCAAAATTTTAATGAGTGCCTAATTTCTAAAAAATATACAAAAAAAGATACATTAAATAAAATGTTAGCAGTTTCACCCACTGAACATTTCTTACGAAATGTTTAAAAGTACCAATCTCTGTTTATTAATTAATTAATAGTTTATCATTGAAGACAAATTTAAGATATAGCATTAAATTAAAGCTTTTCTTTTCAGAATTAAATGGAAAGAATAAAGTTTATGTACTTGGACAATACTTAGGTATATACCAGACCAAAACAAATTATTTCCACGATTGGAAAACGACAATAGCAAATCAGAAGAACAAACAATCTACGAGAAAAATAAAGTTGTTCGGAACAATCGCAATAAATCGTAGTGTTTGATAAATAATCGAAAAGTCAAGGAGTGGGGTTCTATTCTGGAAGAGTGAAGGTAAATAAAAAGCTACAGTGGAGCGAGGTGGAGAGAGGTAATTGATGGCAAGCGGCAATCAAATTAGGCTCGCGTCGCGCGTAATCGGCTGAAAGCTGCCCGACACAGAGGGCTTTGTGGGTCGCGTCGTCCCGGACACGGCCCGCCCGCAGACCCGGCGGCAGTACAACCGGAATTTGGGTGGTGTTTTTTTAACTTAATTAGTTTCATGTTTTACTATTTCAACACACGTACTTACTTAATCATACATGAGTATATAAAACATAAAAACATTTATTAATGAAGCAAAAAAGTATCAAGTAACACCTAATTATTTTTATACCTCATACTTTATATACAAGGTGGAATTTAATTCGTTCTTTTCCTTTAATATGTGTATTCAGTCCATGCTATAGAATGCTCCCATATAACTAAATAAATAAAGCACTTATGAAATAAAAATTAAATCTAGGTATTATCAAATTTAAATTCTAAAGAAAAGCCTTGTGACATTGAACAAAGCAGGTGTTTTATTGCCTACGAAACATTTACAAAGCACCCAGCTGGTGCTCGCGCTGTGTGTACCGTTAAATAGACATTTCGGCTGTCATGCAGTTATTTGAAGAGACACTAAATAGCAAAACAAAATCATTTTTTTTAAATTGGACCTTGTAATATTCTATAGCATGGTCTGAGTACATACATTTAAGGAAAAGGGTGAATTAAATGCCACCTTGTATTTATATATACTTTTATACTTCAAAAGATGCACAAATATTAGAGACAATTATTTATTAAATAAAATTTGGGAGAACTATCACACCTTGACATTATGCTGTAGTATATCTATTATTGATTCTGTAATTATCGTAGCGTCAGCAGAGCGGCATTCACAACAAATAGTCGAGGAGCCGTCGCCGTCTGGCCGTCATTAGCGCAGCAATGGCCAGCATCCGCCGCGAGCTCTTTAGCTTTTATCATAATTTAAGTTTTCCATTAGCCGTAATTGACGCGAACATCGTTCGTCGCTTACGGCCGCGAATCATCGCACAATCGTTACTCCCTGATAGAGATAAACATTTCCTATTCACAGGTCTTCCAAAACGCTATTTCGTCTTAATTGACAATCCTATTAATAATTAATAAGAATTATGGCGCACAGCTTTTATCTTAATGTGCCTTTTAACGGTGCATTTGTATTCGAGAGACCATTTCGATGTAATTTCCAACGGCACGGCTGTCGCGCTAATGGATAAATATCAACGATAGTTGTTTAATATTAATTTATGAATAATTCAGTACCTGTGTGGGGCTTAAAAATGTCGTTTGACTAAGATTATGAATATCGATTTAATTCTGGGATGATTAAACCGTGTGTCCATTAGCTTAATTGGCTGCTCTGAGATATCTGTCCAGGTTGTGGCTATGCGGGAGCGCAAGTTCCGGGACCGGGCAAAACGACCATCACTACACAATACAAATTATTAAGAGTGCTCGGCATCACGGGAACGCTTTCAGAAGTAATGAATTAGAAAAGTTGCGCAGCACTCACGCGGATTGAGGCTCGCGCGGCGTCGGCGCTCGCTATAACATTACTTTAATTAAATCTATTTGAACAACAAACTTTAATTAAATTTCATCGAGCAGTTAGGCGTCGCGGAGGAATAATCGCGCAATTAGAGCGGCCGTGAGCGTCGCCTTACACGCTCCCAGTTAATTAACTCACTTGGGCCGACCTATCCGACTGTACTGTATCAACACACTGCCGGCCGTATACACACCACCCCGTTATGTGACTTTGTCTACTGTTTAATTTACATTTCTGAAGTTGGTTTACTTTGGACGACGCTGATAGAATACAATTTCTGATTGCGAATTACAAACAAACTGGCAAAAAGCTCTTGCAAATAAGCAGTACGGTACGCAAGAAATTTCTTAGGCTGATTACTGTGGGTGTGATATTATCGTAACTAGCAAAACGCGCATTTCAATATTAACCTTTTGAAACCTTATTCCTGAAACACGGTATTACGAGAATTTCGGTATATTACACAGATTAACACACACTAACACCCTGGGAGTTATTCGATTAATACTGTCGGCACAACAGCTTAGCTCTGCAGTAACTAACAACTGATCTGTGGCGTGTTCTGTAGTAACTGTAATAGTATCTGTGGTTATGTGAGCTTTCATTGTGCAAGTTCAATTGTTTTTACACGCGACATGCTCGCTTTACATCAAGCAACACTGCGGCGGCGTAGTGACGTCATTTTATTGCCTGGAACAAAGCAACGCGGCAATAAATGTGTGCTATTTTTACGCAGAGGCCTAGAAAATACCATACAAAAAGAGGTTCTTAACCAAAAAAATTCGATTTCTTCTACAATTTCCATAATATAATTATGCAATAAGCACCAATAACGTCATTGGATGCTGGATATAGCTAATAATATTAATTGCATGCGATCTCCTTTTGTTTTCAGCAATAAAAACGTCAATGCCTTATTTAAGAATTAAGCAGACTTTGCTTATAAGTCAATGCAAAATTAACTTTAATATATAAAGGATATACATTAGGTTAAAAAGAGGTTAGCATAATATAATTATAGTATTTCCTCTATGCACTAGGTAGGTATTTATACTAAACATTTTTCACGCTGATAATGTTTGAATGCCGTACTAAGTGTTCGTCCACTGATCCATTATGCGCACATCGTAACGTATAAATAAAGGCAAAAACTCACAAGATCCATTAAAAGTATTGCTGTGATACGATGAGCATAATATGGATATTTCTCGGGCTTAGAAACCAATGGACTGCATTTAATTTTTGCAATGTACCAAAACTCGAAAATCATTTCGAGATTATCCTTTAGTGAACGCATATATAATATACGAGCTTCTGTCCGCAGCTTCGCCCGTGGCGTAGCCTATGGGAAAATAATTCAACCACCCATTTCACTTAAGGGTGGAATATCGAAAAATCAAAAAACCTGCATGCCAAATTTCAGCCCGATCCGTCCAGTGGTTTGGGCTGTGCGTTGATAGATCACTATGTCAGTCAGTCAGTTAGTAAGTCACCTTTGAGTTATATATATTTAAATTAGATTGTTTTATTGGTTAGTTAGTTATTATTATAAAACAAAGTAAAGATTGACGTCGAGGTGTGAAGCCTAAATTTGTACAATGACAGTAATTTAAAAAAGTACTTCAATACCAAGGCGTTTCTTTTTTTCATCCTGGCTTCGAGCTAAAATCTTAATTTAGCCTCAAGTTCTGCGAAATTAAAATGATGACCAATTAATAAATGTAATAAACAAAATTAAAAATCAAAAACTGTCACTGAGTGAGTTACATATTATCACTTAGAGGCTCTAAGTACTTATAAAAGTTCAACGACGGTAATTAAAACTTCGGACTTATTTTGGATATATCACGCAGATCTTAATTGACATTCGTTCATTTAAGCCTGGGTGTTATATTGTATTCTATGTATGTATTTACAAACAAATAAAAAGTATTTCAGTATTGTATCAGTTATCTGGTTCCCATAGCACAAGCTTTGCTTAGTTTGGGGCTAGATGGCGTTGTGTGAGATGTCCACACACGTTATTATTATTATTTATTTATTATTATACACGATATATCTTTATCTTTATCTTTAAGCAGTGTTTATAAGCAAGGTAGTTAAATTGAACTGTCGTTGCTTTGTTAAAAATACTAAATAGTGGGCGTATCTACTCTATTGATATTGTACCGAAGCACTTCCGTAAGAGAGTGAGCCCATAAAGGAGCAAAGACGGGTTGACCGGGATCCAGCGTCGGCATTGATTTCCATTGGTACTGGTATTATACCTGTAATATATATCTGCATTATTTAGTAGTATTATATTAATAACAATAAAACACACCCATTGAGAAACTCTTAATAATAATAATAATAACGCCCAACGATCGCATACATAGATCCTAGACCCTAACTAGGATTCCCTGTGTCTAGGAACCCAGTAGCTACGAGGACCATGGTCCCACAACACCCAGATTCAAAACAAGTATTTGCGCTTTTTCTGTGTTTTTTTTTTGTGCACAAATACTTGTCCTGCCGCGGGAATCGAACCCAACGCCTCTGGGTTATGAGTCGACCTGCTCAACCACCAAACCACAGAGGCTGTCTATTAATTAACATCAATTGGCTTAAGGATGCCATTATCAAAATTTAATCCATAAAAGAATATTTATAAGTATGCAGATAGCTCATGTTACTTCATAACCAGTCATAAAAATACTTATCATTGTTATGAAACTTAAAAGGAACATAAATGTATTCCAACAGCTTCTCACAAAACAAAATCGTTGAATACAATTCGACAGTAAAATATTTTGTTATACCTTCATCGAGAAACATAAAACAAACTATTATTGTGATTGTATAGTTAATTAATTCAGTCGTATTATTACGGAGCCAGAAGTGCACATGAAATCATTAAAATCGTAAAAACGAGTTCTAAATATGTCCTCGTATATTTTTACTTTATACTTAAATTTATTAGTCGTAAAATACTGTATATGTATTTTTAATGACGTGGTTGAACTCATTTTGTGATAACTAGCACTTGGATTCAGATTACTTTATGTAAGTGTACTTTAAAAGTTTGCATATACAAGGTGGCATTTAATTCACTCTTTTCCATGTATGTACTAAGACTATGCTATAGAATATATTAAATATTAATATTAGCACACGGTCCAATTTAAAAAAAATGTTTTTTTTTGTATGTTTGTTGTTTTAACGGTACACACAGCGAGTGCTTTGTAAATGATTCGTAGGCAATAAAACACCTGCTTTGTTTAATGTCACAAGGTTTTCTTTTTAGAATTTAAATTTGATAATACCTAGATTTAAGTTTTATTTCATAAGCACTTTTTTATTTAGTTATATGAGAGCATTCAATAGCATGGACTGAATACATATATTAAAGGAAAAGAACTAATTAAATTCCACCTTGTATACTGGCCTCATAGATAACTTTTTGCTTCTTATTGATATGGACAATGGATTTTACTATTGTGAAAGGATATCAATCTATATCTGCTAGGCGATCACGTAACTTGATTGCAACATATAGAAACACAAGTTTGTATGAATTTAAAAGTTTTAATACGTAGCTTGGGTGCATAGTTACTATGGAAATGTTCAAATTAGGTATGAAGTTACTCATGTTGCAATGCAATCAAAGTTTCGTGATCACTACCGAGAAATTTGTCTTGTATGTGGTTTTTATAAATACATATCTTTACAACGAAATATATCGCGTACTGAGCTTATTGGCATATCATTAATTATTGCGAAGTGCGAACCCATGGACCTACTTCTATTATAACAAAGTGTACTTGGACTACGAACACTTCAATACTATAGGCATACGCTGCACACTTCGCTCCGTAATTCTGCATGAGGAATTCAATCTGCAGTTCTCAACGATCAATCTATTTAGAAAGCCGCAAATTTTCAATTACAAACTACATCTTATATCTAATATTCTATTCATTAAATTGACCGTGTGGTCCCAGCGGTGGTATGACAATAGGACCTCCCCATATCTTCCCATGGGTATCGTAAGAACCGTCTAAGGGAATGTCCAGAAAATAGACAGCCGCATTCTCCTCGGTACATATAAATCTTCTGCGATCACCAAGCCGCCTGCTAAGCGTGGTGATTATGAATCCTGTAATATAAACCACATTTAAAAATTATAAAACAATGTTTGCTGCATAATAGCTTGGTAGCTCGTTTTATTTATTTTCATAAGAATGACATAGGTGACATCAACAACATCGGTTGCTAGGTTGCATAGAGTAAAGACATTGTTAGATAGGATTGATTAAACCTCTTTGAGGTGTTATTACTACATTAGCCCCCAAAAACCAAAGCGAGCTGGTGGCTTTCTGTAGCGTTCCGAACGACGTAGAGTTGGGGACTGAGCCGCAGCTGCGCTCGTGGTAGGCTGCGGTTCTGAGCTTGTGCTCGGCTGCGGCTCCATGTTTGTTCTCGGTTGTTGCTCTGTGTTTGTATTCGGCGGCGTCTCTCGTGTCATTGGCACCGCATCTCCTGCGCAGGGCTCCGATATAGTTAAAGGTGTTTCGTAACTCGTATACTCCCTTGATCTCAATTGATCAGCATGCTTCCGCTTAATTTTACCATTTGTTTCGACCTGGTAAGAGTAAATTCCTGTTCTTTGCTTAATAGTTCCTGGCTCAGAACCTCTCTCGTTTGGTTTCTTGTTGACCCAAACTGTATCTCCAGGTTCAAACTCCGGGATTAAATTGTTTTTAATTTTGCCGTTCAATGCCTGATGTAGACGGGCTCTCTCTAAGTTCTCTTTTACATCGGGTTTCAGGAGATCAAAAGTTGTGCGTACGTTTCTCCCAAACATTAACTCAAAGGGAGTGCGATTTGTTGACTGTCGTTTTGTGTTGCGACAGGCCTTTAGAAATCTATTTAGTTTTTGATGTACGTTTTGATTTATATCAGCTGCTGACATTCGTTCTTTAAAAGTACGAACTGCGCGTTCTGCGAGCCCGTTTGACCTCGGATGGTAGGGTGTAGTTTTTATATGTACAATGCCAAGTTGTTTGCAGTAATTTCCGAATTCTTCGGCTATAAATTGGGGCCCGTTGTCTGTTACTATGTAACGAGGTACACCAAATGTTGTGAAAATGTAATCTAGTTTGTTTATAGTAGCTGCTGTTGTAGTTAATTTCATTGGCACAACCTCTAACCATTTAGTGTAAGCATCTATCACTATTAACCACATAAAACCAAACATAGGGCCAGCAAAATCAATATGTAACCGATGCCAAGGTTCTGGTGGTACTCCCCATGGGTACACCGGTGTTTGTTTGGTGTTTTTCCGAGACTTTTGGCAATGATTACAACGCCTCGAGAAATCAATAATATCCTTGTCTATGTTAGGCCAATAAACATGCAGTCTTGCTAAAGATTGCATAGCGTTAATTCCATTATGACCATCATGAAGCATTTCAAGAATATCCACTTTTAGTGTGTTTGGAATGCATAGTCTCCCATTCCATAGCAAAATTCCGTCTTCAAATGACATTTCGTTACGTTTTTCATAAAATGTATGAAGTTCATTTGGTAGTTCTTTTTTCTCTGGCCAATGACTAGTTACAAATGATTTTACTTTATTAAGAAGGCCATCTTTTGAAGTTTGTATTTTAAGATGTTTTTGTGTCACTGGAATATTTTTGAGCCTAAGATGCAATAAATGAGCAAACTTCGGAAAACCAGTTCTTTCTTCTAAAGCCATTTTTGTATCTGATAAAGGAAGACGGGACAAGGCATCTGCCGGAGTATTTTCTTTCGCTGGTTGATAACAAATTTCATATTCATAGCTATTTAATATCATAGCCCATCTAAGAAGCCTATTGCTAGCTACTTTTGGCGTTTCTCGATCCTGGTTAAAAATTCTCTCCAATGGCTTATGATCAGTTAGTAATGTGAATTTTCTTCCATAGAGATAATTGTGAAATTTCGTTACAGCGTATACAATTCCTAAAGCTTCTTTATCGATTGTTGAGTATCGGCGTTCTACTTCATTTAGAGTTCTAGAAGCGAAAGCTACAGGCTTCATCGCGTTATCTTGTTTGTGAAACAATACAGCACCAATACCTTTATCGGAGGCGTCACTGCTTACATAAATGGGTGACTCTGCATCGTAATGTACAAGTGTTTCTGATGACGTTAGTATGTTTTTTAAATCATTTACAATACGGGTATCTTCCTCGGTCCAGTTCCATCGTGTGCCCTTTTTCAATAGTCTATAAAGTGGTGTACATCGAACGTGTAACTTTTCGATGAATCGACCGTAATAAGTTATAGAACCCAAGAATGATCTTAATTCCGATACGCTTTTGGGCAATGGCATATCTTTTATAGCTTTGATTCTTTCATCTGTTGGGTGTATTCCCCTTTTATCTATTTTATGTCCCAAGAATGTAACGCTTTCTTGAAACCATGCACATTTAGACGCTTGACTCTTGACACCTGCTGCTGTTAATCGTTCCAGAACTGCTCTTACACGTCTAACGTGCTCTGACGTTGTTGGAGCTGTAATTAAAATATCATCTAAATAGCAAACTGTGCCATCAATCCACTTAATATTTGATGCATTATTCGTTGAAAAACAGATGGCGCAAATGATATACCAAAGGGTAAACGTTTATATTGAAAATATCCCTTATGTGTCGAGATTGTTAAGTATTTTCTAGAGTCTGGATGTACAGACAATTGTAGGTAGGCGTCTTTAAGGTCGATTTTCGTAAATAATTGTCCTCCAGCTAATTTAGAGGTCACTTCTTCAAACCTTGGAAGTGGATAATCATCTGTTTGAACGTGTCGATTTATAGTTACTTTAAAATCTGCACAAATACGGATGTTTCCGTTTGATTTCATTGCCACAACTATTGGCGAAGCCCATTCGATGGGCGTTGTCATCGTGTCGATGGGTTCAATAATTTCTTCCCTGACTAGACGTTCTAATTCTTTTGTTACTTGATCTCTGAGTGCTAGCGGTACTGATCTAGGTCGAAAGGCTTTCGGTTTAACATCTTTTGAAATATGTATACGTGCGCAATGTCCATTAATCGTTCCTAGTTTTCAAATCGCACTCCCTTTGAGTTAATGTTTGGGAGAAACGTACGCACAACTTTTGATCTCCTGAAACCCGATGTAAAAGAGAACTTAGAGAGAGCCCGTCTACATCAGGCATTGAACGGCAAAATTAAAAACAATTTAATCCCGGAGTTTGAACCTGGAGATACAGTTTGGGTCAACAAGAAACCAAACGAGAGAGGTTCTGAGCCAGGAACTATTAAGCAAAGAACAGGAGTTTACTCTTACCAGGTCGAAACAAATGGTAAAATTAAGCGGAAGCATGCTGATCAATTGAGATCAAGGGAGTATACTAGTTACGAAACACCTTTAACTATATCGGAGCCCTGCGCAGGAGATGCGGTGCCAATGACACGAGAGACGCCGCCGAATACAAACACAGAGCAACAACCGAGAACAAACATGGAGCCGCAGCCGAGCACAAGCTCAGAACCGCAGCCTACCACGAGCGCAGCTGCGGCTCAGTCCCCAACTCTACGTCGTTCGGAACGCTACAGAAAGCCACCAGCTCGCTTTGGTTTTTGGGGGCTAATGTAGTAATAACACCTCAAAGAGGTTTAATCAATCCTATCTAACAATGTCTTTACTCTATGCAACCTAGCAACCGATGTTGTTGATGTCACCTATGTCATTCTTATGAAAATAAATAAAACGAGCTACCAAGCTATTATGCAGCAAACATTGTTTTATAATTTTTAAATGTGGTTTATATTACATGTATTATGGGGGAGCACTGTGTTCAGCAGCAGACGTCTTCCTGTTGATGCGTCACGTGATGCATTAAATATTGAAAGAACAGATTGGAACTATTATAGAGACATATAATTACAGACAGATATAAAGTTTCTTGCAGCTTCTTCTTTGCAGATGTAATCGAAGCTTCGAATCAGTTTTCTGTTCTGCATTTTGCCGGATTGCTTGCACCAGTAGTGGGAAAGAGAACTTTTTTTTTCAAACTCATGTATTGGACTTGCTATGTAATATTTGACATTAAGCACTTTGTAATTCTATATGCTTAGTACAATAACTTAATTTTTAGTACCTAATTTAATTTTGACTTGAAAAGTGCTAAAAATAGCTTTTGATTTTTACTTTGACTTATGTAGAACACAAACAGGACAAAATTTAATGTGGTGCCACTGTTTTTGTAAGTTTTGGTTTTTGCCATCAAATAAATTATATCGTTTACTTATTCCCTACATTTTTTTTTCGTGTATTTTTTACCACATTAGCAAAATATGTTATTATTTCTTTCAAAACCCCCTAATAATTACACTAATGATATTTAAAAAAATATATTGATGTATGTTACCTATTCATGTTTGTTACTATTCAGCACTGAAATGGATGAACGGTATTAGTGATTAGGTGTGAGTATAAATACTTTTATTTTTTGCTTTAAATTGTGTTATTTCTGTGAAATTTTATAATGACTATAACAGGGGTCACGAAGACTATAAAAAGAGCTAGGGTATAGGGATATGCAAGTAATTCTGGTTGATTACAAGCCACGGGGGGACGTCTCTGTCGGTCTCATTACGCTGCCTTCACGTTTGCGCCAAGCTATGCACATAATATTGCAGATGCATGTAGATTGTAGGGTTGCCAAGTTGGTTTTAAACCAGTTGAAGGAAATTGGAAACACGATATTTGTTACTTAACATCAAAAAAATTAATTTGCTCACCATGTTATTGCCACTTTTTGAGCTTTAAAAATGTGTAGGTTAAAAGCATGAACCCTTCAAAGGAGGCGTATAAACAAAAAGTGTCTAAGTATTGTATCAGTTATTAGGTTCCCATAATACAAGCTTTGTTTAATTTGGGGCTAGATTGCGTTGTGTGAGATGTCCACACATATTATTATAATCAAATAAATTAAAACATCATCATTCAAAGGGAAAAAATATTACTCACACTATATTTTGTAGTTCAATAAAGTTTTCTTCTCTGAGCGAGTTGGGTTGTTGAAGAAGAAAATATTCTGCAATTTTTTTTAAAATGCTATTTGTATTATTACTCTATTATATTATTCTTTTATCTTCAGTAGAAGCCACATACAAATCATAATGTTAATCTTATGTGATTGTACACAGTTGACGAGCAATGCGTAAATCAAGCACAATAGGATCTGTGAAATCAAAATGCTAGAGATGCAGTTCGCGAAATTAAATGCTGGTGAATCAGCAAAATCGTTCATAGAATAAATATAGAATTTCCGGAGAAAGAAGCAGTTGTGGTAACACTACACGTACATGCTTGCAATAATTGCGTCGGTCACACACTTGACCACCAGTTATAAGTGCTGTGCTGATCAATGCGGAAAGTATTTTTAATATCGCGGAAATTGTCGATGCCTTTCATTACAAAGAAATGCATAAATGTATACCTATTAATGTGTTGTTCTTCGAATTACGTTCATTGAATGAATGACGTCATTTACAATTAAATTTTATAAAAATAATGTGAATTAAGTATACAAAGTAGTATACTAAGTATAAATACATGTATAACATAAGTATTTTTAAACTAAGTCTATTAAATAAAGTAGATAGGTAAGTTCTTGTTTATTCAGAAGGAACCACTCTTTGGCAAGAATATCTCGTTCTTCTAAATATACCTAGGGCTTAGGTAATGGTATGAAGTGAGTTGTAGAAAAAAGCAATTATGCTGTAATCTATCTATAAATATATATAACTCAAAGGTGACAGACTGATTGACTGACTCACATAGTGATCTATCAACGCACCACTGGACGGATCGGGCTGAAATTTGGCATGCAGGTAGATGATATAACGTAGGCATCCGCTAAGAAAGGATTTTTTGAAATTCCACCCTTAAAAGGGTGAAATGGGTGGTTGAATTATTTTCCCATAGGCCACGCCGCGGGCGAAGCTGCGGGCAGAAGCTCGTGCTTGATAAAAATAATGAACTAAATTTTTATACCTGCTTACTTATTGTATTGTAACCT
Source organism: Ennomos fuscantarius (assembly GCA_905220475.3). Taxonomy (NCBI): domain Eukaryota; kingdom Metazoa; phylum Arthropoda; class Insecta; order Lepidoptera; family Geometridae; genus Ennomos; species Ennomos fuscantarius. Next base: position 8,967,083 of record HG992029.1, read on the forward strand.
ACTTATAAGATGTCCTGTTTTGTATTTCGTCATCTTGGTGTCAATAAAGAGTTTATCTATCTTTTTTTTTTCAATCTTGTCTAGCATTTTACCACGCTCTCACCTGATGGGAAGTGACGATGCGATCGAAGGTGTAGCATGCTAGCCAAGTAAATACCTATTCACTCTTCTCTTGAACACGCCCGGGTCATATTTCGCCGGAAATATGAAAAATCTATGATCTATATAAAAAAAATCTATCTATCTTATTTGATTAACAGCATCTCTGTTTCAAGTTTAACAGAGTTAGTTAACGCGCAATTAAAAACAGCCAATTATTTTATTCCGAGAATATTGAAAGGACAATAAAATGTACCAATACTCCGCGAAAGGCAAAGTAAGCCGGGGAGATTTCTAATTAAAACCGACGTTAAAGAATTACGACGTTTCTGTTTCGAGCCCTGTGAATGCAGCGACAAAACCCGATCGCATATCTGCGCAGGCGCACCCAACATGGGAATGGCGGTAAAAACACTCTGCATCTGTAATAAGTGGGTGCTTCAATAAAATAAACGGCCCCTAATCGCGTGGACAGGTTCCACGTTGATGTGCTGGGGTAAGACTGGTAGCTTAACAAGGATGCTGTTCAAATGCTTTTAGCTCCCTACAAGCAAATAGTGAGATTTGGATTTACAGTGTAATATATTTTAGAGCTTATTTTTAGTGTCCTTCTTACGCTATACTTAGAGGCTATATTTCTATGACGCTATATATAAGTACCCACACCTAGAGCAAAGTTTACAGCATATTTTATACGATTAGACAACGTGTGGTGTAGTGGTTGAGCAAATCGGCGTTTAGCCCGGAGGCGGGTTCGATTCCCGTAACAGGACAAGTATTTGTGCACAAAAAAGGGCAAATACTTGTTCTGTTTCTGGATATTGTGGGACCGTGATACTCGTTAACAAATAGGGCTTTAACCTATACGGACATCTAAGTACCTATATACTTATCACGAATAAAACATGCTCGCGTATTATTAAACCTATGTATTTATTTATTATTATAATCTATTTAAGTTATAATAATAATAACCTTTTTAGGTTATAATAATAATTTATTTATTATTATAACCTAAATAGGTTATAATAATAAATAAATACATAGGTTGAATAATACGCGAGCCTATTTTATTCGTGATAAGTCTATACTTATTCTAAGTACCTATGTACTTAGATGTCCGTATAGGTTAAAGCCTTATTGGTTAACGAGTATCACGGTCCCACAATACCCAGAAACAGAACAAGTATTTGCCCTTTTTTGTGCACAACTTGTCCTGTTACGGGAATCGAACTAATCGAATATTTAGGTTATAATAATAAATAAATTATTATTATAACCTATTTAGGTTATACTAATAAATAAAATTGATAAGAATTCTAAAATACAGCAGACACACTTCAGCAACACATTTCACAAATTTAATATTAACTTCTATGATTTTATGAAAATAAACCATTAAATTCAAACTGCTTATGATGTTGTGATTTAATGATGCTACAACAAAGACAAAGAACAAAAGCGGTGATTAAAATTCTTTGATTGCTTTGATGAAATAACAACATGATTGTAGTTGCAGCGGAAGATATAGAAAACGTTCATAAACATTCCGGACTTCAAAGCTGATTTTGCATCATGCGTCTTTCAACCTCGCAGTTTTGTTTCATTCTCCGAAGCAATCAAGCAAGCCCCTTATCAAAGCCATTGGGCTATGCGACGTTAGACAGACCGGCGCGCAAAAAGCCTGGTATGCAAGACCCGCGCGACACTCGACGCAGGCGCATGCTTCGCTGGCATGAACGTGCAAACTCTCTGATGAATTTAGATCAATGGAAGAACTCCATCCTGGTAGCCGATATAATCATTACTTATGACAAAAAATAAGCATGTCTGGAAATGGCAATGCATGCTGGACAGTTACCAGTTGGCGTGTAAGTTGTATTAAAAATAAATATTTTTATAAACTACAGAATTGTTAAATTGAGTGCATACCTAATTAAAAGTTTGTTTTATAACCTAAATGAATTCGAATTCAGATTTCATTGTCAAAATTTGATAATAATCACTGTACGTACATATAGTCTACCAGAATCTCATTACACGAAATAAAAAATAATCAATTTTATATATGACAGCCTCAGTAGTGTGGTGATTGAGCAGGTCGGTTCATAACCCGGAGGCGGCGAGTTCGATTCCCTTGACAGGACAAGTATTTTGTGCACACCAAAAAAAAGCGCAAATATTTGTTCTGTGTGTGGGTGTTGTGGGACCTCGTAGTTCCTGGGTCCCTAGACACAGGGAACCCTAGTTAGTGTCCAGGATCTATGTATGTGATCGTTGGGCGTTATTATTATAATCAATGATATTTATAGGTGTATGGAGGCATATCAACAGGAGAGTTCACAGTATCCTGGAAGCATTGGCAGGCGGAGTGTCGATCCAAACTAGCCAGTAGAGTGCTAGCCACACAACCCTCACTTGAGCTTATTATGAAGGTAAACATTAGACATCCCCAAAGTTTCCCCTCATTATTGGGAATATTAACATTATTATAAATTTTATTTTCATACGGCAATACCAAATTGTCACCTTTCGAGTCAGATTGACATTTGACCAAGTTGTTTTGAAACTTTCGAGTTCTTATTTTTTTGAATTTTCACTAGTTATTCTCACACATATACTGAGTATATCTGAACTCACGTGTATTTTTTTTTACTTTTCCTTTTTTCTTTTTTATACATAGGCATTTAACGCAGCAATAAATATTTAGCTTTGTCAACAAACGCACTCCCTCCGGACCAATTAAATGCACCTCAAGCAAGCGAGTGGTTGTTTTTGTCCGTCTCGATTTGCTGCGCTTTGTGCATGCCGCACGGTTCTGGTGATGGCAAACATTCGAACGCTTTTAGTATTAGTCTTTCATTTGCAATTTTTTATCTCACATACGAATCTGGAACTTTAACGTCTGAGCCATCCAATTTGATGTAATGAACGAGAATACGCAGAATCCGCAATTGCCAGTTTAACTTTCAAAAGAGTTTTGCGAAAGATTGTAAGTAAATTATTTTTTGTATGTTCAGGGCTCACGCCCACCCAAATGATAAAGATACAAATTCCTATCTTTAATAGGCAAACATTTATAACAAAATATTTTCTCTTTTATAATTCACATAGTGGCTTATATTATAGTGGTATAGGTTAATTTGCTTTTAATTAAAAATAAGACGACAAAAAGCGAGTGAAAATCGCCCTGTCACCCTGAGGGTTCGGGTATATTTTATCAGCCGAAAAACATCCATAGAGCAGGACTAATAAATAGAAGCGAGTCAATGATTAACATTTGGGTTTTGACGATGCGTTAAATTATAATATACGTAACTCTACCTATTATTCTAACAAAATGAAAGGAAAAATCAACCTTAAAGCATCAAAAGATCAAAAGGAATCAAGCTTTTAGAGACTATCTTTTGATTGAATTGTCTAAAAAGCTTAAATTTTACTAAGTTATTAGTTATCATTGTCAGTTTGATACATTAATCCGTAGCCGTAAAAAAACTGACTGCAAAATGGGATAATTAATTTTTACATTTGTACGGTACCCTAAAATGCTGATTTATTATTCTGGGATTATTATTCTGGCATTGATGCTGGCAAGAGTGACAAGCCTAACATAGTACCTACAGTAGTATTCATACTTTTTTTTTTACTGGTAAAGGGCCTTTATTTTTAACCAATACTATATAATATAACTAACTAAATACTATATAATATAACTACACTACTATATACAGCTACACTACCTACAAAAACACATTTAGACTTTATACTAGCCGCATTGACCTATAGACAGTCCAAATGTTCCAGCCCACTATCAGTAGTTGCCGTATGCAACATAATCGCAGCATTGCCCCGTTGATTGTAAATCAATGGGGCAATGCCACTTCGTTGCTTCGTTGCTTCATTCGCTGCTGAATCGTTGTGCCAAATAAGTGCTAGCATTTTGGTCACGTTTTTCAAAGTTTATCACGCTCTGATAAACTTTGAAAAACGTGATGAGCTGCTGGTCCTCACGGACCCAGGGAAGTACTTGGTATAGCTCGCGCAAAACTTTATGAGCCCTTGGAAGTTAAGCCCGAGTACCAAACTGCGCATGGTACAGTTGAGTGCATTGAAAAAGCGGCCATACAATAACTATAATATGCGTACTGCGCAGCCATCCGCGCTAACTTCCGAGAGGTCATAAAGTTTTGCGCGAGCTATACATAATATATGCGATTCGACTACAACTTCAACATAGTTACAAAAAGGTTGTGTTCAATAAAGTGGCCCGCAGCACAACTCGCATGATTAGCGGCAGCTCGTGGCGAGGCGGCGAGGTTGGCGAGCGAGCGCCAGCGAGAGCGGGCGAAGGGGGGCTGATTGCCGGCCCAATTGGGCTTTATCCGCCCGCACATGGGAAATATTTTTAATCAACACCTCCATTGAACTTACGAGCGGTCGTACGTGAGCTCAGAGAGCAGGGCCGCACTTACAGTTCAAGCATTTTTACCTGAACGTGTTTCGATATTTTGCCTGTAATCGCAACTTATGTGTTACTCTATAATTGCTTGCTGATGTGCAAGATTAGAAAATTTCACAAAACAAATTATGTTAATCGAATGGTTTTTTTATTATTTTAAATACTATAGTATCAATCCTCTTATCACTAGCAATGTTTTTTTAGGCTACTGTAGTTTTTAGCATTTCAGTTAGGTTAGCCTATAGTAATGTTAAACAAATAAATCATTGGTATCAAGGACGAATTAAGGCTTTTGTGCCTCCAAACAGCCTCTGTGGTTTGGTGGTTGAGCAGGTCGGCTCATAACCCGAAGGCGGCGATTTCGATTCTCGCGGCAGGACAAGTATTTGTGCACAGAAAAAAAAAGCGCAAATACTTGTTCTGAGTCTGGGTGTTGTAGGACCATGGTCCTCGCAGTTCCTGGGTCCCTAGACACAGGGAATCCTAGTTAGGGTCCAGGATTTACGTATATGATTGCTGGGCGTTAAAAAAAAAGGAACAGGGGTTAGACGATGCGATGAGGATGGTCACGAAGAGGCGGTAAGTAGGTAAAGGGAAATAAAGAAAATAATAAATTAATATTCCGAGGCGCACGTACGTCTGTTGAAGCTATCGAGAACTGTTGTTGTTTTAAAGGTGACGTACGGACGCCAAGCTTTATTTAAAAGAATATATAAAAAGGTATGTTACACTTGTCCTGAAGGTCTGTAGTTAACAAGGTGCCCGTGCACTAGTCTAACAGCTCCAAAATTAGCGCTTATCTCTCTATGACGTACCATTTGGGTATAAATCCTAGAGAGATCAGTGCAAACATAAAAACTATCAAACTTTAGTGCAGACAGGCTTTTTGTATTAGTCATCGCTCTGTTTAGTTTAATAATTTTATTGTAAGTTTAGTTTATTGTAAGTAGAACCAACGAAAGAGGCTGTCAATATAAATTCTTTCAACAGTTCTGCATTATAGTTCTAATACGGTATTTTTAGAAAAAAAAAAATTTAACACACATAACTAATTGAAGGTTGAGAATAAAAAAAGTAATTAAGTAACTGTAAAATTTACAGTTTCGAGAAAATTGACTTTAAACGTCAACGGCGTCATTTTAATCTAGAGTGCATATAAGGTAATAGAAAAGGTTTATGTAAGTTTCAGTGGTAATTTTTTTTTATTAATTGGTGAAAATGTATTAATTCTATTTTAAAATACTAAATATAGTACTAATTCATACAATTACTGTAAAAATATAATTTAATAAAATAAATATAATAATATTTTTATGCTAAGCGAACTGTATTCCTGTGATAGATAAACCGTTTTTAGACTTAAAATCTTGAGATTTAAGCCTTATTTCGGTATTTTGAGAATGTATTATTGTAGATAATTTCACGCTGAATCCAACGATACCCATAAGTCGTTTTGTGAAAATAATCAGTTAAACAACTTTTTGTTCTCGCCCCTTCAATTATGATTCTGTAAAGTGTAGTGTAGATGCGATCTTTAGCTCTGCCTATAAGTAGTAAAAATTACAGTAAAGTCGAACTTCCTAGATATTATATTCTGTGCTGTGAGCTTCATAGATTAGTATTCGTAGCAGCGTAGCTACGTAACGCAGATGTACACATCGTTTGGACAGAAATACCACTATTATATTATTTATTCTTTTCACTTTAATTATTTTTTCGTTATTAGATCGATAGTTATTTTTAAATGGGAGAAAAATCCTCTCCCGATCAGACTAAGAAGTAAAATGTCACAGTGCGTAACGTGGTGAAACGACCAATGGGTATGCCTAATTAACTGACCCACCAAAATAAACAATTGGTTTGTAAATCAGAACGTCTATCTATAAAATTAAGATTTTTTGTCTCGTGATCATTATTTGTCTTTGTCTAATGAAGCTGGACTGCGATTTGGACCGTAACTATTAACTCGTATAACAAAAATTATTTGTGATAATGCAGATCCACAAAAGCACATTCTTACTGCATTCGCAATAACATCTTGAAAAAATAGGTAGAACTCTAAAATATTTGTTGTGATAGATAATGAAACTTACACTAAGAGCATGTGAGTAAGTATAGTATAAACATTCTTAGTAATTATTACGGGATCATTAACTTGATTTGAAACATTTCAATAGTCGGAACATGGATAAATATGAGCAGCATCCCATGTAACGTCCAAGTCTGACACTGTATGGGGTGGAGATAAGGGGCGCGGATGGCAGCGGGTTGGTGCTTGATTGGCTCTATGAATGCGAGTAGATTGCATCGCTCGGACGTTAGCAATCGCGAAACGTCATACCCTGTTGCTACCCTAAACCTATCACCAATACCAATTACCCAAAAACCATCACTTTTCTCATCTCATTTTACCTTTCGCAAACCTGTTACAGATTTAATAAATCCTTATAAACTGTAATATCATTTTATATGCAACACATTCCGTATATCTCCATACGAAATCTCGTAGCTGTAACCCATGTAAATGTAAGTCACGTTTTCAATAACCTACAGTTTTAGCTTCATAATTTTAACCCGGGCTGATATTAGACTTCATTTTGTTATGAAATTCACTATTCGAGAGTTCGAGAGCGTAAAGTTCAGAGCTTGGATACAATTGGACGGGGAAATGTGTCGGTGATTGAGACATTTTTCATTCGGGCGTCCCCTGAGTGGACACGGGACCACTGCGGCATCGCGTCGGTGGCGTGTCGGTGGCGGGCTGCCCGCTCGTCATAATTGGCAACGCGCCCCGCATTGGAACCGCACTTCTCTCGTATTATTAACGACGTGTATTGTAATCACGCGGCGGGCGATCGCCTCCGCCGAAGGTAGGGCGGTATTAAATTCCGACAGCTACGTGATAAATCGAAATTGGAAAAGTTTAATAATGTTCGGTTGCTCCGAAAGCAATAAAACCGTTTATAAACGGGCACGAGCGAACGAGACGGGCGGCAGGGACGCCCGCCTTCGGGACTTTTAGGGACTCTTAGGTGAGTCCGCTCGGCCTTATGGGGCCTAAATTGATTTCACTGGTATCTTGATGAAGTGATAAAACCGTCACTTGGAGAGCATATTGACCGTTGCGGATGATCCACGCGACAGCCGAGCCAAATGCTTTCCCATCAGCTTTGTCGATGTTCATACCGATATCGTAAACTCAGGATCCATTTCAGGGTACTTTTATAGTAGTTATGAAATTTTATACGTGCGTGGATGAGGGACAACCCTACTAGCTGTTGAAGTCTTCAGAAAATTTAATTGAAAGCTCCACAATGTGGTGACGGTTGAAAAATGTACTGCTGGAATTCGATACCTAAAAATAATTCCAGCAGAGTTTAACATTTTCTTATGGTATGTCTAATAGATGATAGGCAAATTATATTTATTTTGGTATCTGTAAAGGGAGGATAGCGATTGATTAATCAGGAGTTTATCATTATTTGCGCAGCTAATGGAATAATTACGTCGCTGAGAGAAAGATAATTGAGGAGGCGGCGCGCGCCCTCCCCACTACACCATTATGGAGCCCCTTCTAACCCACACGAGCTTTCTTAATTTCTTCTAGATAATATCTCCCACAATAGATAGAAACGTTATTATAACAAACATTGTCTTACTTATATTAATCCAGCCTTAAGATTAATTCGTTTTGCGCGACTATTTCTTAGGAAAAAACATTTACAATGAGCAATAAGCGGAATAATATTATTTACATATTCAAATTAAGTCTATACAAAAGTCCTGTTTTTAATTATAAACTTAATTTGCTTATGATAAATCTATGGAAATTTCACCTCGGGCTCCAACCCTCTATACAGCTAAGGGCAGAGTAATTACTTCTTTTCTTCGTAATAAAAACGGATTAAACTTTGCTTAGGGCGGCCCATTCATTTTGTTTACTATTCAGAAAGGCTTGTGTTTTAAAAAACTAATTTGCTTCGCTGTTTTTGTGTAGGGACTTGTAAGTACTTATCTGATCTTTGAAATGGATTCAGGTAATTTCAATTTTATTTTAATAAATAGGTACATAAGCTTCGGGGTGTATTAGCAAATCATGTCTACGTAATTGCTAACAGTTCTAATAGTTCGTTCGTTCGGCTTAGTGTTCAAACACAAAAAAAACAGCACATAGTTGTCCGCTTAATTTTGCCATCGGACTGCGGACATTGATATCAATTATCAAGAAGCTAGGCGCCGTATTCTGTACGAATTGTTCCATAAAGCCGCTAATCCGGGCCCGGGCGAGCCACAATTTGTCCAAACGGTTATGTTATTGCGGTCCGTAAGCTCGACCGCGATCGCGCGACTCCCAACATGATTTTCCTCATAAAATTGCCTTCACGAGTCGTTTTATTAATTCTGTGTAATTTTGTTTTCATAGAGCTCGTTTTATTAAATAAGTTTTGGCGTTATAATGAGTGCTTGGTGGAAGTTGTTATATAATTTATATTTTTATAGTAGTAGTAAGTATATTGACTGTATAGTTAACTACATAACAATACCTAGAAATAAAATAGAAATCGACTAGAAGCGAGTGAAACTCGCACCTTGAGGATTTCGATAATAGCACCTTCTGTGCATAAGCCTTGCCTAGCATTTAAATATGGAAGTATTTAACTACTAGGCAAGGCGTATGCACAGAAGGTGCTATTATCGAAATCCTCAAGAATAGATGGAGTACGTAATTTCCTGACAAACTTACGAGTATCTAGGTAATTTTTTTCATACTATTTGTACGAAAACGACTCTCAAATTAACTTTGTCTAGTGACCTGGGGATAGAAGGTCATATATAAGTTGTATATTTTTCATTTTCTAGGCTATAATTCTTTGTTTATGCTAAATTTCAAGTTTATTGGTTTACGGAAAGTACCTTATAGGTTGTGATGACAAGTGAATTTTGTACATATTAGAACAAAAAAATTGAGTTTTGATCATATTTATCATCTTACAGCGTAGTTGGTAGTGGAACTACCTTCTGAACTACAGGTTGTGGGTTCGATTCCCACCCAGGACAAATATTCGTGTGATGTACATATAACTATATATATATAGAACATAAATATTTGTTTTATGTCTGAGTGTTATATTGTATTCTATGTGTGTATTTACAAACAGAATGTATCTAAATATTGTATCAAATATTTATATTTAAATAATAGAAAACCTATACTTATATACTTAGATGTATATTACATGTTGAAAAAATTAAGAAATTGCGAGAGCGCAATTTAGAACAAAGGCCATTTTGACACTAATCCATAGTTACATGGCTTTATGAAACATGCGACTTGCACCTATCATCATGGCGATGTGTTGTCTAAGCCATTGATTTGCATTCCCCGATCAGTTGCCGATAGCATTCCGGAGTCAGTTAGACACGCCGATTAATTTTATCAGGTAAGTAGTGGAATGCCCGGTTACGGTGTCGTTTGAACTCCAATGTCAGTGGAGTCAATTTGTCGAAACTGTTATTGCGCGGGCAGCCAGGCTGGCCTGCCCGGCCAGTTTATTCGGAATCGGCCATAACGAAGACTCCGGGCTCTAACTCCGCAGAATGGACACTTGATTAAGATACTCGTGTCGCTTTATTTTGCAATTACATGTGACATCGGCCCGCGATATTAGCTGTCTTCTTTATTGCTCGTTTGCTGCGTTTAAATAACAGACTGTTGCTTTAGTCTTAGTAATTGATTGCGTTTTCCATTAGGTCTTTTGTCTCTTTATGTACTCCTAATACATTTATCTTTCTACTTTGTAACTGATTTCAGGGTGATTCAAACTATTTATCAACTGACTTTATAAAAGGAGGAGGTTCTCAAGTCGACTGTATTTTTTGTATGGTTGGTACCTTAGAACTCTCGACTGGCTGAATCAATTTTTTTTAATTTGATAGCTTGTGCATCCCGTGTGGTCCCATTATAATTTTATCAAGATCTGATTGTTAGTTTTTGAGTTATCTTTAATAATGCGTATTTCTATTTCGACTATATTGATGATGTTCTCATTGGGATTGAAATCCGTTAAAACCCCCTTTTTTAAGAATTATGTTACTAATAAATATCAATGGCTATACATTTTATGGGCAAGTTCAATTTGAGGAATGTATAATTTTAAAGAAGGTAATAGAAAACTACATTGTGTTCAGTCTAAAACAACTATTTCTATATGATAGTAAGAATAATTTTAACGTATTCATCTAATATTAAATACCAAAAAATCTGATATCAATATTACAGCATTATTTTGAGTGTACTTACAGACACTGGTAGTATTTAATATAATTATTGCTGACTAAATAACTGCCAGTAATTAAACTTCGGTCAGTAATTAAATTACTGTCAGTAATAATTTATAGTAATGCATTCGATTCCCTAGTATCCATTTACCATAATGACACTCCAAATCAAAAATTACTACGGATTCAGTTAAAATCTTCAATTTAATTTCGTCGTGAAGTCCTGGGCATGATTACGAAATTTTGATTGCAATGCAACAGAAGTAATTTCCATACTAACTATGCACATAAACTGCGTATTCAAACTGTCAAATCCATACATATTTGTGTTTCTTTTGGTTGCAATCGAGTTACGTGATCGCCCAGCTGGTGTGCGACATTATCACACTATTATATTATATATTATTTCTTAGCCTATGTTTAGCAGTAGACATCTTCCGGCTTTTAATGTGATACTAGTCGAAGTAGCTTAGTACAAAACATATATGCATTGCAATTTGGGAATGCATAAGTACTTTACCTATTGTTTATAAAAGAGACCCGGCCAGCAATTCAATGCTGAGGCTATAAAATTAGTACCTACAAAAACTAGGTAGCCAATAATAGTTTACTCATCCTGTAACTGAAAGACAAGCGATTGTCAATGTAGTTTATACATACCTACTAAATAAGAACTTTACTTAGTACTTACTTAGTTGCATCGAAAATGATTATGATTGACATTTGAAATTAATACCGAATATTATTCAATAAAAAGTTGCCTCCCAGAAGCCCGCTGCCCGCCGGAACGTCAGCGTCATGTAATTGAAGTTGGAATCCAACATTAGCCGGATGTATGGGTATTCGAAATTGGATCGAAGATTGTAAGAGGGATTGAAGGACAAAGACGGCGAGTAGGGAGGGGTGGGGGGTACAGGGTAGGCTGCCCACGCACCACGTCCGACCCGTAATGAGTTGAAAGCGGATACTTGTAGCGCACTCAGGCCGCGCGTGTCCGGTTACCCGCCTAATGTTGCCCGGATAAACAATGACGTCCAGCCTTTTAGCGACATTTGTGGACCCACTCAACACCGAACATAAGCCTAAAAAGATTTTTACTATTTGAGATTCCATCGGATGTACGCATTAGGAGACGTGGAGAAACGTGAAAGGTTTCTTTTACAGGGACAGGGCTTTTAAGCTTGTTTGTGTCTACATAAGTAAGTTTCATAATGTACTTGTATCATAGAATCAACCTTATTTTGAAGAAAATCAAGTTATTCACGTTTAACTTTTTTCTCACGCAATATTATGTATAGCTCTATCATTTCAATAAATGCCAATTTTCTACAAAAAAGAATTGTCAATAGAAACTTGAAAATAACCAGTCGTCATCTTGGTGTAAACAGTGTGCCCTAACGTTTTTAAATATAGAATTTATTAGATTATATATAGGGATAGACCCCATCCAGTAGCCCAGTATGTAAGTGCACAAGCATTAGGTAAGTGGCGAGTCCCGATGTGAAAGCCGGCTAGTCAAATGTAGAGTGACGGACCATCACCACTCCATTAGGCCGAGAGTGCGATGGGGTAGGTAGGGGGTGTTTGATACGCTATTACTTCATTAGCAGCATGCGAAACACTATCAGAAATGGCTGTTTGTATTGTTACAGAATCACACTACGAATTTTTTAAATATAATTGTGTGTTTTAGATGAAAATGAGTATAGAGTAACAAATACAAATAGATGAACCATCATAGTACCGGTATACCCGGTTATTAAATAAGTTTATCGTTTACTAGATTTCTAAATAGAAAATGTTTTTAATTGTCCACTTTGTAACTAAATATGAAATGAGTTTACATTACTAAATTAAACTTACATTTTGATAAGTCGTAATATGTATAGCTCGCGCAAAACTTTATGAGCTCTCGGAAGATAGCGCGGATGGCTGCGCAGTACGCATATTATAGTTATAGTATGGCCGCTTTTACAATGCACTCAACTGTATCATGCGCAGTTTGGTACTCGGGCCTAACTTCCGAGAGCTCATAAAGTTTTGCGCGAGCTATACCTTATCGTAGCTTCAGCAGTATAGAAACTCTACACCTGTCCAATTTTTTTTTTATCAGCCCTGTCTTTTTTAGTCTATCAACGTAGGCTTTTGACAAATTCGCCTACAGGCTAATTTAAAGAGAAGAAAAAATGTTGAATCACTATCGGTATTTGAACACACACCCGTACATCCCTAAAGCCGGGGCATACTTTACTTTAGAAACCATAACAAGTGATTTTATATCCAAATTTTTCGTCCACCTTTAACAAACAACTTATAGGGTTGGTATTCTATTGAGAGATTCTTCAAGTTACATGAACAAAAAAAATAATTAAAAGTGATACTAAACAGGGCTGAAACTAATCATAAATATAGAAACCGCAACAATGACAGCCTGAATACTGAGTGGATTTATGCAAACTAAATCTTTTTCACTCCCCTCTAGTGGTTTTAAATTTTGTCAATTCGCGGCTGGAGCAAGAGGGAGTGAGGGAGGCAGAGCACTCAGGGTTACCACAATAGATACTTCGCAACACATTCTTCATTCAGGTAGGATTCATGTACGTCAAATAAATGTTGATAATTATGAATGTTGGTATTATTTTTAAAAGACCACCTTAGTACTTTTTCAACGAATTTCCGGTTATTAGAAACTACAGCTCCCAATCCCTTAACGACAAAAGAAATTTTTTTCCTTTTCTTTTAATTGTGCTTTTTATAACACAGCATGCTCAAGCATGGGTTTCCCTGCAGCTTCCTTTTCGGGATAAAGCGATGGATAGGTAACCCTAAATTGTTGTCCATTATGCGAGGTGAGGACACCACAACAGCAAAGACGTTAGTCCGGCTCTGCGCTTGGGCGACTTTATGACGTTATCTCTAACAGGTTCTGTCGACTACCCCCAGTAGGTGCACGGCTCTGAGCCACGGATCACAGCATACTAACAGTACGGGCTCTTGCTTTGTGTTATAGGCGCTGTCATGGAAGTAGCTTGATACGCATAGTCACAAACACTTTTAGCACAATTATCCACTGCTATAAATAATTACAGCTAAGAATTCTAGTTGCAAGCTCTGTAATTAGCTGCCTAGTTTCTGCTGTAGCCTAGATTATTTTGTAGGTATACTTATTTCGGTTTATTGAGCATATAAGTACACATATAGGATCTATCCTCACGTCACAGACATGTAAACATGACTGAGTTTTAGTATAGATCATTTGTAAGTGGCTATTATAATTACCTATGTCATAGTATGGTTAAACGACTGCATGCAGCTATGCTGCAATAAATTATAAAGTAAAAATAATTAAACAGATATTTAAAAAATCACCAATATTAATTGTTGTCGGATGAGTGCGACGTATTGTGGTGTTTCCTTTATAGTGTCCTTACTATCTATATGGTGTAACCGAGGATCCTCTGTTGTGCCTGATAATTGTCCTTAATGGAAAAGTCTACTCACTTCGAAGTGCATTCCAAGTTTTCGCTACTGCCAGATAGAAGTTATTACTTAAGCCCTATGCAGACAACAACTTATAGGTTGAGATAAGTAATGCTTTTAAGTGACGTACATACTTTTGCTGCTATTTTGCAAATAATAACATGCAACTGCAGAATCGATAGTCTGGAGCACATTGCCCTAATATTTAATATTCGTATCTGTGATGTAATGTCTTTAGAAAGGTTGTTCAAACAATATACATATACATAATTATTTTCCTCTCACATAAATAATTTTTAACGATAAATCTTAGATACTATATTATTCTGTCTGTTCACATTCCAAATACTCGTATATCTAAGGCATTTGAATATAGACGACCTCGTCGTGAGATAAATCCTTGCGTGAGCCACATGCGTAAGCAAATTGGTTAGACCTCTTTATGTCCACGCAGACTAATATACCGTCGTATCCACTTGACAGAATGAAAAAGCAAGCAAAATCTAATACACTTACGAGCATCTTACAGCGCATACATATTTAACACGCATATTTACCGATTGGCGTGGATCAGATGGGGTGTGGGCTGATCTCAGTGGAGGCAAGGGGGTGAGACGGTCATTCAATGAGATTGCTTCTTGCTACTCTTGGAGTAATGGATCTCAACGAAATAGACTGGATCAAGGAAGCCTGTGCACTGTTAGTGCTCGCCTCCATTCCTGGACGGGTAAGATACTGTGAAATAGTTTCAAATATTACAACGTAAAACGTTACGCGACAACCACTTTCACCTATGGTTGCGCTCAGCACTAAACATAATTTAATTTATAAGGATAAACCAGACATCAAAACATAATTATATTCTGCTAGATAAATATTTTGAAACGTATACATTCTAAAGCTATTCAGAATATTTGTTTCCATCAGTTTTCCCTATCAGGCAGTTATAATGGGAATTGTCACGAGACCGCAGACGGTCAAAGCAAAGTGCATATTGATGTTAAATTCCCGATAGTCATCTTAAAATAGTGAATATGAAACGACAGCATAGCTACATAATACTGTGAAGATATTTACTTATACTTACGTGTAAATATGATCGATTGAGAATCTGTCTGATTTACTATAATATATTATATGATAATGATTAGTAGATAGTACTATTTTAAATATTGGTATAGTTTTGTTAAATAATTATTGATATTAGGTACATTTGAAGTAATTTAAAAGCAATCTTACTTTAAAAAGACACCATTGCAATACCAAACCATTGAGCCACCACTCTCCACGAAAAACTGTGTACCAACTGTGTACCAATCTGCCAATTTCACAGCTATGTGCCACCAAAAACAAAAGAAAGCTTCCATCTGAACCATATTGAGTGGGTAGTGTATCGCACAATGGATTCGGTCTGGATTGAATTATGGAAGACGCGAAACTGGGCCGTCCGGGAGGCAGGGGAAATGGAAAATGTGTGTCGCTAAGTTTCCGGCCTAACAGCTAACAGCCTGGGCAGCACTGGGCTTATAGTCACTGTTGCATAGACTGTGGCGAACGACGATAATGGATTGATCAGATACCACTTTGGGTACACGGCGCAACGGTACCCCATTACAGCGGAGGGTGGTGTTAATTGTGTGCATTCTATCCCGGAGTGTTCGTAGCGTAACCACTTACCTAGCTCTTTCATAAATATATAAGTGGTATACATAAATAAAAGTAAGTAGGTAAATTTTTATAGTTGTCAAGTAAACACGTACCTTCTCTACATGTACAATCAAAACACATCATCTTTTTATTAACAGAATTCCATGACTGCTATAGGAACCTAAACAATGTTTTATATATAGGGACTTGGCCAAACGTTTGGTGGAAGCATCAGGTGACCAGAATGCTGGCTTTTATTTTGCACAAAAAATAAGCATTGCCATTCAACGTGGTAATGCTGCCAGCATTCTGGGCACATTCCTCTCCACCAACGGGCTATTCTAAAATTTTTAGTTTTTTTTTATATTTTTTAAGTTCTTAGGTATAATTTAGTTTTTTAAGTCTAGTTTAGTTTTATATAATGTTAAAAATATTGTATTAATTTTTATATATAAGTAAAATAATAATACTCAATAATAAGTTTACGGTGTATGTACCTAATGAAATGTACCTAACTAAATTGACCTACTATTTTTCAAGTGTAGCCATACCGAAACTGTGAAAGGCATGTTTTAGGTAACTCCTAAAGATCTATATATAATAATTATAAGTGACGTTGGGATATGGCTCAGATAATCTTATTTGTAGATTTTTTTTTTATCGTGAGTTGTTGTATGCAATTTTCAGAGAACAAAATCAGTTCTACAGTCACAAATTTATAAAAAAAATATTCCAAAAAGGCGAGTCGTCTACAATAATCTTAAGCATAATCGTTAATTCCATAGCAAAGTAACAACGTTATAGGCAGTAAATAAACACCAATTTATTTACCTAAAATCTATCCAATTACCTACCTTCTATTTTTAATATAGCAAATGTCTTGATTTAAATGGATATTAGTTTTATCAGCGGGCGTACAATAAAAGAATCCAACGGAGCTACACAGTCGCCAGTTCATTATCCAAATGGACTACAGCTATTTGATCCACTTATGTGATTGCCTGCAAGCATTATCTCTCCTTTGATACAGAGCTTTAACAGTAGAGCGTCTACGTATAATCGAGACTCCTTGGACATGACTTAGCGTTAGATACGTAGCGTTTGTACTCTCTTTTACCAAGTACAAAGAATAGAAGATTATGGCTGTAAAAATATTTAAATGTCACAGAATAATATAAACACCAGTGTACAATCAAAACTTGATCAAAACAGTAAATAACCGTTATCCTTTTTTGAAATAAAAGCGGTGTAATTATTTTTGTTTAGAAACTCATACTACTCACATCATCGGTGTCGTTTGTTTTACTTTTTACACATGTTTCCTTTGTTTTAGGTAATGTATGTCGTAGGTGATACCTCCTAAGGGTTGACCGAGATTTCGATTTTGGTCTCGGTTTTGGCATTCTCGGCTACAAATTCAACTGAGAACTCTGTCTCGGTTCTGGGCTAAAAGTCACCAAGATTCGACTTCACATTTACCACGCGCGCTCACGTTAGCGTTATTAGGTACATTTTTTTCAAACTGTGCCGTCAAACGGAGCAGTATATAATTTTGAAATAAAAATGAAACTGGATCAGATGAATTGTGGCGATTATAAATAAATCAAAATGTGTGTGCCGAGCGGTTAAGATCTGTCGTAGATCTCCAGTCGAACGGTCGTGCGGTTCTCTGTGATAAACTGGCTCACTGCGCAGTTTTGCTCCGACATGTGTGTGCTATAGGAACGTACAATGAAACATGATGATGTACAGTTTGAATGGTCAGTCAAATCGTAACGATTTCTCGTAGAATATGTGTCGCCCATGAGCTTTTTACAAATTTTTAATTCGTTTAGTTCTACTACATATACTTACTAGTGTTATCTAGTCACAACTGTTACAGCATAGTGTTGCTTAATTTTAATTATTAAAACAATTATTATTACACTCTTTAATTATAATGATTTCTTATGCAAAATTAACGAAATTTTTTTTTACTTTTTATTTATTCTCGTCCTCGGTTAAGATTTTATTTTATTCGTGGCTGAGACTGTAAAACCTGTCTCGGTCCTTACTCCTAACTAGCACTATAGATAATTATATTAGCTTTTGAGGATCCTTACTGTTACTCAAATGTTCTCTGCCTCTAGTGAATTGATGCCATAAGTCTACATCGTAACTCTCTCGCTTCTTACAATATTTCTACCTACTTATGCCGTATAAATATGTATGCACATATATTAACGATGAACTTGTAAGTGGTGCGCTCATTTAGATAGTGCTATTGATTTAGGAGAGGCAAGCCAATATTGGGGAAATAGAATACCTAAACGTAACAATAAATGTATCAACTAGAAGTGAGACAATATAACCGAAGGCTCTAGCCATATCTCTCTTTTGGCGTCCACTGCTGAACATAGGTATCCTCTATTATATAACACTTCTCTGAACGGCTGCTTGCTTCTTGCATCCAATCCTCAGGGTGGTCGTTGGTTCAGCTAGTTACATAGTTAGAGACTGGCCTACACTAGCAACGTCTTCCGGTACGTGATCGCCACTCAAGAACCATTCCTTCACATCGATTCTGCGAGTGATGTGGCCTGCCCATTAACATTTCAACTTACTAATTTGATTAATTTACAACAAGTCTACAACACATTTGTTTCACTTCAACTCATTTGTGTCACATTAAGTGTAGCACCTAGGTTAACATTTACATAAATATCAGAAAATCAGAAATCTTACAAACGACACACTCACATGAATTTTGTTGAGTGAATCAAAAGAGTTGGACATCGTAGATGTCAGGAGATACAACATAATGGACTGATCCAATCTCTTAGCTGGATCCCGCCTACTTTAACGGAATACATGGCGTATATCTGCCAGAATATACCTAGCTATCTACTTTCACTTAAGGATATTGTTTTTTATTAAACGTTAACAAAATGTTCCGCTTTCTATGTCAATAATAAAAGACGGTTTGAAGCTATTTCATTGCGTTAGTGTTGCTAATATAATGATACGTCCATGGCTAAAAGCAATTGTAAACCTAATATAATACTTATTTATATTCTCTTTGTCCAAGATGAGTCAGTATAATTATTTTTTTATTGCTTAGAATAACCTATTTCACTCGAGTTAATTTTGCTCCGCGGGTATAATTATTTTATGCTCCTTTTAGAATATTTTCAAAATAGCAGTTTTTTCTAATTGGACGCTACAAAAGCGCGCTCTATCTCCTTCGGAAATGAGATTTCGGATTAGGCTTGGTCGCTGATGAAGACTCTCCAAGACGGATGGAACGAAAATCAATTAAGATTTTTTTATTATACAGTTGCATCTGTCAGTAAACCGACTTTTTTTATTTCGATTATTATTTTTGGAGGGGGATTAATATATCAATTTAGGGACGGGAAGCTCGCACAATATAAAGTAATCTCGAATATTAATACCTTCTTATTATAATAAGCATAAATCAACGTAGGTACAATCTATCAAGACTGCAATAAAAAGCTTTTTACTCTGCCAAGATAAACATAATACACAACATGTAAAGTAATAGATAATTATGAGTAAGTATAGTGTACGTAATACAGTAATACAGTACGTAATAAGGTTATTACCTACTTCTTAATTATATTATAAGAATAATATATCATTACATACTATATATACTATGTTATTCTATCTATATTATTATCTATACTATATTATTTAATACAAAAATAAGTAGTTTAGCACTGAAGACAATGGATAGGAATTCATGAAATTTTGTCCACTTACATAGGGCGCACTATATAAGTTTCCGGAAATAGCCACTTACATAAACAATAAAAGTAATTACAAAATTTGTAAATGGAACTCTTTGGCTGTAGAATACAGTTTGCTTTATTTGACTGTCACTTGTTCTTACATTGTGGCGTCATTTTAGAAATTGCCACGGATTGAACTCACGAACATTTTTGTAGTATGATTTTCTATGATCTTAATTGAAATCTGATAGATCAGTAGAGCTTTGCTCGGCTTCAAATTGCTTTTAGCAATAAAGCACCATGTCGACTATTTAAAGCTGATTTACAGAATTCACACGCGGTCCTGTCAATTTCTGTTAAATTCGTGATGGTCGCCCGGCCACCACTGTGCACAACAAAACATCGATACTGTGCCACATGATCGAAACAGGTAGGCATGTGACCTACCATGAGATTAGGGCTTCTTTAGGCATAGGTATGAGCCAAATACAATTTGATAGAGGCTCAAAAACGGACCGCGTCACCCGGCGCAATGCCATGCTTACCAGATTCAAAGAGGGGCGTCAAATTTGGTGTGGCTGCTGAACCAGCCACCTGACACCAGGTGACTTTTTGGTTCTCAAATATAAAAGATCAGTTACGCCATCAAAGATTTTCATCATCAGAAGAGGGTGTCGAGGAGTATGAAAAACATGTTTGGGGGAAACTCGCTGCTGGTGGAAGCTCGCTCTACATCCTATCGTGTGTACGGCAAGAAAGTACGTTTTAATCAAGTCGATGTGATTTCTAGGACACCGTAATGAGTGGATGAGCTTTTTTAAGGTGGCGAGAGGTGATGTAATGATAAACGCGATGCTGGTATTAGATAATAATTCTTGAAATAATTCCTCATTATAGGTATGGTAGAAAGTGTAAACAGACTCAATATCTCTACGTGTTTTGAGAGGCTCAAACACGTAGAGATATTGAGTAAATATCCGGCAAACTTGAACCTTCCTAAATAGCCATTATGCATACCTAAATGTAAAACAAAAGTAAGTAAATAACTTCAGTGGTTGCGATGGTGTTTTACTGGGTCGTGGCACAATCGCAAATCATTTATCCAATAAGCAACAAATCTAAATTCCCAAACATTCAGCTAAAAGGCCAATATGAAATGGTCCGTGGGAAGTTTTCTAAATTGCATACAAAATGTCCCCAGCACAGTAGTGGCTCCTGACGGCTATTACTTACAACGCAATATCAAATTGCTTTCAATTTATTTCGCAATTGCCGTCTTTGAGTTTCGCTTTGTAGGGGCCTCTGACGTCGGTCCGAGGCAACAATAAAATGTATTCGTCTCCGGAATGTTTAATATGGGGAAAAGTTTAATAACGCGTCCGGGCGGACGGCCGCCCAGCCGCGCTCGGCCACTGGGCGGCCGGCGCGCGGCTCTTGGGCGGCCAGCGCGTCTCATAGCCAACGACGATAAATCAAATCTTTTACCTTCTATAACGCAAAGAAAATCCTTGTTACATTTGCAAATAAATGCTTTGACTTCCAGAAAAAATTCTGACCAATTTCATTTGCCAAAATATTACTACTTGTCACAAATCGTAAATCAGTAGAATTTATTAATTAA
Organism: Ennomos fuscantarius; assembly: GCA_905220475.3. NCBI lineage: Eukaryota > Metazoa > Arthropoda > Insecta > Lepidoptera > Geometridae > Ennomos > Ennomos fuscantarius. The sequence goes on from HG992029.1 coordinate 8,988,402, forward strand.
GTGCAAGGTATTAATTTTAGTTGGTACAGCGTTTATCTAAATATAGTATAAATATTCATTAGCGTGCAACAGCTAAGTGTGTTAGAAGCCATACGACCTTTATAGAACTTGTAAAAGTACTTCTTCCCAACGCTGGTTAAAATAAACATTGGCATCCTATAACCTAAGCAATAGCAGCAATGTACGCTGACCGCCTGGTTGGCTACGTTTATTGTATATGCGTAATTGGATACTTCGCGAATGTGCCGCGAGAGAGTGTAGCTCATCAAGACACAGCGCTCAAACTTGGTAGGTCGGTACTCGGAACCTGACGACGCCGACACAATGGTTCCCTGACGTTAATTAAATGTTAACAAACGCCCTCGTCTCCTAATTGGAACTGTTGCCTATTATGCTTACCTTTCGACGGGGAGAATAACTTCCAAGCTTGAGAACCTTTACGGACTTATTACTCAGAATTATTTTTATTGAAAGGGGACTCATACTTAATCATTAATTGTTTTAAAACAAAAGTGAAGAAATAAGGCAGATCAAATGAGTGATTGACTTGAAATTCCTAATACCTATGTATTTCCGTATAGTAGTACGTATTTACTTGGGTATGCCTTTAGGAAACTTCTTCCCTAAAGGCAAGTAAAAATACCTTACTAATGGTTAAATTGTGCTCTTTTAGCCCCGTCAAATAAGCTAGTCTCATAAGGTCACATGTGTAGAGTTTTGGCGGGAAAACGAAAAAGAAAGTGTCGCCGCATTGTATTATTTTCCAAAACTTGTGTTATTTTCAGTATTAGTGCATAAAATTGGTGGCATTTTATTCGTTAAATGATGGATTACAGCCATGAGTGTGGGAAATTGGTATAATGATGGTAAAACGTTTCTTTTCGTGTTGTTTCCCATTAGTATTTTTTTATTTCTATATGAACTCATAATCTGTCTTCTTTCAGTATAACAGTAGCGGAGCTGCTCTCTGTTTCAATATCTATCTTTGGTTAATACATAATTATTACTTTTTTTTTTTGTTTTGGTATGGCTCCACACTTTTGTGTATTTAGCCAGTGTCAAGTAATTGATATTTTTTCGAGTTACGTAATATAGATGTCTATATGTCAAGTCAAGTCACAGTCCAAGTCATCAAGTCAAGTCATAGTCTAGTCTAGTCAAGTCATACTCCTAGTAAAGTGGCGGCAACTTTACCAGAAGCTTCTATGGAATTTTGGAAACAACACGAAAAGATACGTTTCACCATCACTATACCACTTTCCCACACTCATGCCTGTAATCCAGCACTTAACGAATAAAATGCCACCAATTTTATGCACTAACACTGAAAATAACACAAGTTTTGGAAAATAATACAATGCGGTGACACGATCTTTTTCGTTTTCCCGCCAAAAAACCAAAAATTATTACTTTTTTTTTTTTTTGTATTTTGGCTCCACACTTTTGTGTATTTAGCCAATGTCAAGTAATTCATAATTTATCAAGTTAATAATATTTCACGTAAATAATGTGTCAGGTCACATTCGAAGTCATCAAATCAAGTCATAGTCTAGTCTAGTCAAGTCATACTCCAAGTAAAGTGGTGGCAACTTTACCAGAAGCTTCTATGGAGTTTTGGAAAAAACACGAAAAAAACACGTTTCACCATCATTATGCCACTTTCCCACACTCATGCCTGTAATCCAGCACTTAACGAATAAAATGCCACCAATTTTATGCACTAACACTGAAAATAACACGAGTTTCGGAAAATAATATAATGCGGTAACGTGATCTTTTTCGTTTTCCCGCCACAACTCCAAATTATTACTTCTTTCTTTCCTAGTTGTGCTTAAACTTGTGGTTCTGAGTTACAGAGAACTAACAGATGGAAAAAAGTAAAAGCAACATTTTGTTGACTGCAGTCCGAAATAAGTTTTCAATTATTTATTGATTATAATACTTAAAGACCATAGTAGTATAGAAAAGTTATTAGTAGTTTTAGGTCCGTATTACAGAACGATGCTCAATCATCAATCGGTGCTCAATCAGAGATTTCATTCATAAAGTGATCAGTTAGTAAATGAAATCTTTGCTTGAGCACTGATCAATGACTGAGCATCGTTCTATAATACGGACCTTAGACTAAAAATGCAATCTTAATGCGAACTTTCTGATTTCTTGAAAGTATTTATTTGGTGCAAATATAAATAAACCTTTATGCTTATTGATTTGACACTGATTTATTTACTACTTGACACTGGCTAAATACACAAAAGTGTGGAGCCAAGACATCGAAAAAAAAAATGCAAACTGAAATGAAATTTTTTTAACTTGTCTGTCTGTGACTGAAAACAAAAAAGCGCTGTATACAAAGCCCCATATCTATTGAAATTGGTTCTATTTAAATCTACAATTAATCTGTGATCTAATTCCTCTCTGTACTAAAAATATATAGTGTATTATTACTTTTACCGCACTTAAGTGCATGGAACACGTTTCAACAAACTAATGTCCAACTGCAGACCAGCTGGGCTGTCTGACGACGAGTCAGGGAGCGATGATGACTTTTACGACCAGCCGGTAAGGTATTCCTTGCCACTTAATTTTATACATGTGAAAACTCGTAACAATTTTAAGTAGTACTGGTAGGTTGATCTCTATAACGGGCTAAGTTCTGCAGTGTCACGCTATTTGTTTTGTTGTAAATAAGGCAAATTCTGTGGTTTGTTGCATTTACTTGGGGTTACTTTTCTACTTTGTTTTTATACTAATGTGGATTAAGTGGGTACCTACTTGAGTATTGTGGTTGAGTCGACATACCCACTTCTTGTACTGGCTAACTAGTTTAATACAAGATTCGTAATTTAAATGTATTTTAATTAATATCTGAGCATAAATCAGTTTCCTTGAGAAAAAGTATCATAAGTTTATTCTTATTATTTATAAAGCAACCAGTGCAAAATATATGTATCTATTACAAATATAATTCATAATAATTAAAACAAACAATGCCAAATCAGATCAGCCATCCCCAAGTGATGAACTTACAAACAACCATCATTTAATTTCTTAAATGGTTTTACTAAGATTGCCATGTTTATATTTTGAAAAATTTAGTCATAAATTTTTAAACGGAACTAATCATTTTAGGATGCGTTGATGATTATTAGGTAATTATTCATATTTAACATATTCAACATAGTTTTTTCATGTTCAATATTCAGCTGAATATTTGGTTCTAGTATATATGTGATAACCAAACATTTTATCACATCAATTTCTAAGTGTACTTCCCATGTATGATCTTTTGGGAACTCATCCTAAAATGATAAGAGCACTCAGCACTTTTCAATTGTTTTTACCGAATAGTAACACACTGCAGAATGTTATTGCGTGGGCCCTACCAAACTATATAGTGTCCCACAATTTATTCCTAAATTCAAGTCATTCAAAAAAGTGCAAAATACAATAATTCATTCCTTACTGAAAAACTGTTTATTTAAATTTTCATAGATCTCCTACAACTCAGGGTTGTATTATGGCCCATACTGACCTATGTACTGACAATTGGTTAAACAAGCACATAATTACCCAACTAACCTATTTTTTTTAATATCTATCATTATATTCTAGAGAAGGCAGTACTATCCTCCACCTCAAAATGCAAAAAAGAAGATAGAGAATACACTTCAAGATGCTATCATTAACAGCAATATTGATGAAGTTGAAGAGATCATAACTAATGGTGTGTATCTATCATTATTAGATATCTACAAACGATTTGACCAAAGTAATTGATCTGATAATATACCATTTTTCATATATTGCAAATTAAAGTTTCAACATGTTAATCAATGCCAATTGCATCTTCTTTAAAATGATTTCTTTATTTGCCCAAGTCTAATAGCTTAAGTTATTTTTAATATCTTATGATTAATTATTGCAGAATTAAAAGGAAATGTGAATGTACATTTGGACAGGGGCTGGACTCCGCTCATGCATGCTTGCTTCCATGCTCAAGAAAAAATTGTGAAGTTATTGCTTGAGAGACATGCGGATCCTAATTTAAGTTCAGGTTAGTAAAAGTGGCACCACATTAAAAGATTGATAAAATGTATTTTTACAAACTTAATAAAATAATTAATTATTAATTAATACCTCTAAAAAACAAGCCTGGAAGGAATGAAGTAAAGGTGTACAGTTAACATGCACTTCAACAAAAAACTATTGTAGATTTTTGTTTAGAAAAGTGTTACTTATATATAAAATGCCTTTTGAGAACATCATTATCATCAAAAGATCTCCACTGCTGAAAATAGGCCTCTCATATAGTACCACTTTGAGTAGCTGCTTGACTTTTGCAACCCTGCAGTTGTGAACATGGCATCACCTAACACTAAGTGACAATGTAACCAAAGGTTGGTGCTACACCACCCTTACATCCTTATTACCGATATATAATACCAACTATTTTTGTATTATTAACTAAGGCAATTCTTCATTTTTGCAATATCTCTTTTCTTTCTCTCTCTCTCTTCTTTTGCAAATCTCCAAAAAAATTATTGTATGTCAGTGCCGGTACATACTGTAGGCAATTTATATGCATTTTTTTAAACTAAAATACTATTTAATTCAGCCATTTTGCCCTAATAAATATTACCATCACTTACCATCGGGTGAGATAGAAGTCGAACACAAGCTTATCAGGATGGAGCTAACTAAAAAAGTAAAACTTCCTTAGTTTAGCTCCATCTATCGGCCGGCCATCTAACTTTGTTTTTGCTTTTAGTTGACTTCTTGGTTTATGGCTTCTGTGACTAGTTGTCACAATTCTGCCAATGTCCGTTTCATGCTAGTGTCACTGTGAGCTTTTGGAGATTGTGCTATTACTAAAAGTTTAATGTTAATGTCGCCATCTTGACAATTGTAAACTGTCATTTTACCGGACTTACCAACATAATAATACAAATTTTTTACTCTATTTGGTTGACAATGCAGATCTACGTGAACCAACTTCAACTTCCATTCGCCTCGTATTTACCAGCTTACTCCCCAAGTCAAGCGTGCGTAAAGAAGTTTTACTTCAAAAATGGAGTGTGATACACTTGATAAAACATAATTTATAAGCTTAACCATAACACATAATTATTCCATTACAGATTTGACACACTCGACTTTATAACGTTCCAGATCAGGTGACAGCAGTAATGGTAGCATGTTCAAACAGTAGCTCAAACAACGACACAATAGATAGTATCGTCACATACCTCATAGAAAAAGACTGCTTACTGAATTTAGGGGATAAGTACGGTCAGACGCCGCTAATGCGCGCCATAAGTAGCGGGCGAGTGGCGCTGGTGCAAAAATTGTTAGATATGAATGTTAATATTGAAATGAGGGATAAACAGGGATGGACGGTAAGTACTTGAGTAGTTTATCTAAAATAAACTATCTGACTGTTAATGCAATTTCTGTTATGTCGACATAAAGTTTATGACATAAACACTCTGACATCCGATGAACTGGAAGACAGCCTATAGGCTGACCTCTCACTTTGACTTGATATAACAAACGCAAAGCTTAAAATACCGACTTTAGACTTGTATGGTTTTCTCATAGATACCATTATCTGGACCAAATTGAAATGGGACCACACGGAAAGCACCAGCCTAAATATATATAAAAATAATCATCAAAATCGGTTGAATTCGCTCCTTTTTTGAAGTCGGAAAAAAAACCGCGGAAAGCCAAAGAAGTTGGAAAGAAGTTGTTTTAAGTGCGTTTTATGGGGGATGTTCAGTAGTGGGCGTGTTCCGGTTGTGGTGATGCCGCGCAATGCACCATTTTTTATGTAATTATATCAGGGAAGGCATACGTATTACCGCAAATCATAACTCAGAAATTCGAATTCGCAACTGTTGACCAATCACAGTAGTGCGTAGACCAATCAAAATTGCTGTTTCTCTGTTACACGTTCACTTGTTTTTAACTATTACAGGCTATATTCTGGGCTGCCCATCATAATCAACCTGAAATACTAGAAATGCTCATATCAAGAGGCGCGCGCCTTTTAGAAGTCGATAACAGCAATCGTAAAGTTATGGAAATTGCTAGGTCACATGACTATGAAAGCATTATAGAAATACTGAAACAGCATATCGAGGAAGATGAAAATGTGGATACTTATTTTGAGCAGACTATGAGTTCCTGGCATGAATTTTACCCTGGTCTCACTAAAGGCTGGAAGTAAGTATTGTTTGTGTGACCCAATTCAATCCTGATTTGTTGCTTTCATTTTTAATGTAATTACCCTTTTACATCTAAAACTCAAAGTTAATATATTCACTTAAATTTTTCTAGCGAAAAAAAAATTGATAATGTAAATGGTCTTATTTCGCTGGCGCAGTGGCCCAAAGTAGGGCTTGGCGTCCATTACCGGAAAATTCCACTGGCTCCTGTCCCGCGGTACCGATCGCCAGTTATTCAGCATTTTAAGATACGAGTACAAAAATAGAAAGAGACAGTACAAATACGTACTGACGTCACAAATTAATTCACAGTTCTCACCTCATTACTAAACAGTGGTAGTTAGTTTAGTAATTTTATAGTAACTGCGAAGTAGGTCCACACGATCTCTGTGAGGAAGTCACAGATGATGCCCCCTCCAGAGACTAAAGGCTCGTGCACATCAGGGCGGCCGCATCGCAAACATCATACTTCCACATTACTTTAGTACAGTTTATATCAAACTAGTTCTTATTTTTTATTTTCGCCCAACGATCACATACATAGATCCTGGACTCTAACTAGGATTGCCCATATGTAGGGACCTAGGAACTACGAGGATCATGGTCCCACATCACATGAACCTGTAGTGTCCGAGAGCTCATATGAAATGTACGAAAGTAATGTGCGTAAAGTAAATTGCTTACCCTAATGTGCGTGAGCCTTACAAACGTACTATTAGATAGGTGCTATTTATTACTCCACTTTTTAGTCTTAACAATGTTACTTCTTGTTCTAAATGGAGGCGATAAAAGCTGCACTGACTCTTGGAGGGTAAAGTGTATTTCCCCCTGCCAGTTCTGTTACCCTAGCCATGAACTTAACTCCTTAAGACAACTGATTTTGTTTTGATTCGATTTTGTTTACCTGTCAATTTTATCAATTTAATTTCCGTTATCAATTTTAAACAGTAGCCAAATGTCTATTATTGCTTTGTAACCTTCCAGACTGTCGTACACCAACGAAATCCCACACCTTCTGTATGGCATGAGTTGCGAAAAACTTGGAGCGGTCATCCAGCAAAGCGGGATCGATCTGAGGACATTCCTCATGCTCGAAGAGAAGGATATGATCGAACTAGGGATCGATCTGCCGTTTCAGAGGCAAAGGCTTTTGTTGGGGCTCCGGAATTTCCATAAGAGGGCTTGGAAATTGAAATCTGTACTTGGGCTTTCGGCTTCTAAATCGGATAATTTCACGTAAGTTGTTATTTGATTTTGAGACCCGTATTACTTACATACAGAAAGATACCAGTAAATGATCGGTGCTCAAGATTTAATTCTTATGACAGCCTCACCACCAGCCCAGCCTACCAGCCAGTGGTGGTTGAGCAGGTCGTCTCATAACCCGGGAGGCGGCGGGTTCGATTCCCGCGGCAGGACAAGTATATGTGCACAAAAAAGCATGAATACTTGTTCTGAGTCTGGGTGTTGTAGGACCATAGTCCTCGATGTTCCTGGGTCCCTAGACACAGGGAATGCTAGTTAGGGTCCAAGATCTATGTATATGATCGTTGGGCGTTATTATTGATTTTATTCTTCCTCAAATTTATAATTTAGTAAATGCAATCGAGATTACCGATTCACGACTGAGTGCAGTTCTGTAATAAATCATGGTGTTGCTGACCAATGATGGGGTTTCATAATGCCCATGCCCATTCTTGGTCGGCTGCGTATGTGCAAAAATTTAATCAAGATTAATATAGCCGTTTAGTCCTAAAAATGCAACACAGAACTTATTAAATGTAAACTTATGCGCAAGTTAAAGTTATGCGCAAAACAATTATGAATTGCGCAATTTATTTATTTTATAACCGGCTCCAAAAAGGAGGAGGTTCTCAATTCGGTTGAATTTTTGTAATTTCTTTTTTATTTGTGTACAAATAAATTACGATCGCATTAAGTGCAATAAAATTGCTCTTGTTCAGGTGCAATTTTAAAATTGCATAAATCTTACAGGTTTATAAAATTGCTCCGTAGCGCGCAAATGGGAAGAAATTAAAATTCGGATTTAGTTTTAACCCTGCGGCTTTACCCTATTTAGCCGATGTCATGGACTGCTAATTTCCGTAAACCGTATGTTAATCTCAGTAGAGTCAGCATTCTGTATGCTGTATAAAAATTTCATTAACACCGGTTCTGCCTTTTATAATGTGAATTTCACAAACGCAAACAACGTTGCACTTTATTAGTATGTATGTGTTAGTAGATAATTAAAACTTATTTCCACTTTGCAGTGTGGTAGATGGTTTGACATCCCTGGGCTCACATCTCCAACAAGTGTACATATTAGAAACAACACTTCAGTATGCAGTGAGGGAATACCGTAGGGCTTACAAAGACGAAATGAAATCCAAACCACCCGACTCGGCAATGATTGCAGCTGCGAAAATGCATGCGATCATCAAAAAGGATAAGAAACAACTAAAAAGAATGGGACTGAAGCTCTCTAAGGTAATGATTGGATTTATTTATGCACAAATAAGCTATTAGTCCTCTGTGTCGGGGTTGCATGCAGGAAAACGAGTCTGTGGAACATGTGCTGCTACATTGCACAGCCACAAAGGAGACAAGAGAAACAACTCATCTACTAAGCGAACAAGAACAACGCCCACGGGATTAACGGCAATTGATCTCCAAACCACCCATACCATCAAGTGCAACAATACTGGAACAGTTGTGCCTGTGACCCATTTTTTTTTTTTTTTAACGAGCTTAATGCTGTTCGTCTCTATCGACCTTTACAGCGTCACCTTGCTTAAGGCGCCCAGCCGTCAAAAGTGGGAGGCAACTAGCTCAAGGGCACCCCTGGGGTGCGAGCCTCGGCTTGGGCCGTTGCCGGGATAAGATCGAGATCGAGATGACTACGTCCACTGGAAGAGTGGACCCTATTGAAAGGCGCGACCGTTCTAGCTAACCTACGGGGGGTACGTCGACCTCGCCGGCGGGGTCGGTGTCTGATTGTGTTATCCTATACCGCTGGTACCGCTGGTATCCTATACCGGTGCCGAAAGCGGTACCTGAGCCAGAAGGGCTAGGGTCCGGTGATCCTAGCGCAGCCGATACTACGGCTGCTATAGGATCATCCGGGTCGCTCAAGACGTGTCTCGGGCGGCGACGACGGGATGAAGCGACGACGGGATGATAGCGACGACGGGATGAGAGCCAGTGACCCAAGGCTGTGCTCCGCTACATGAAAGAGCTGGGCTGGCAGGGCATGCACATGCACAATAAACCCCATGCGGGATGCAGTGCTGGCCTCACCGTCCCCAGATAGAATGAAAAACTAGTTTTCTATATAAATAAAAATTTAATGCTCTTTGTTGAGAAGCGCATTACTTAAGAAAGGCTAGACCGAGTAGTTGTTATTTGGTTTTCAAATATTCGAAATGTTTTTCATTTCACCAGCCGTAAAACGTCTAATGCTGAACACAACCTCCAGCATAAAACGCCACTTTAGACTTATGATAAGGGGAGCCATAATCGCCATGCTTGGCAAGCGGCTTGGTATCGCAGAACATTTTAATGTACCGAGGATAATGCTACTGCTCATTCCCTGGATATTCCCTTAGTCGGCTCTTACGACACTCGGAGGAATAGATGGGGTGGTGCTATTCTCACACCGCCGGGACATCACAGCCAAATATGATTTTTTTTTAAATTGTTTTGGCTCCACACCTTCGTGTATTTAGCCAGTGTCAAGTAATTGATTTTTTTTTAATGTTTTGGCTCCACACTTTTGTGTATTTAGCCAGTGTCAAGTAATTGATAATTTATCAAGTTAATGATATTTCACGCAAATACGTGTCGAGTCATATAATTACGTAAGTATTCAAGTCAAGTCATAGTCAAGTCATAGTCAAGTCATAGTCTAGACAAAGTCATACTCCTTGTAAAGTGGTAGCAACTTTACTTGAAGCTTCTGTGGAGTTTTGAAAACAACACGAAAAGAAACGTTTCACCATCATTATACCACTTTCCCACACTCATGCTTGTAATCCACTTAACGAATAAAATGCCACCAATTTTATGCACTAACACTGAAAATAACACAAGTTTTGGAATATAATATAATGCGGTAATGTGATCTTTTTCGTTTTCCCGCCAAAAGCTGAAGTAATTGATAATGTATCAAGTTAATGATATTTCACGCAAATATGTGTCAAGTCACAGTCGAAGTCATCAAGTCAAGTAATAGTCTAGTCAAAGTCATACTCCTAGTAAAGTGGTGGCAACTTTACTTGAAGCTTCTATGGAGTTTTGGAAACAACACGAAAAGAAACGTTTCACCATCATTATACCATTCTCACACACCCACGCCTGTAATCCAGCACTTAACGAATAGAATGCCATCAATTTTATGCACTAACACTGAAAATAACACAAGTTTTGGAAAATAATACAATGCGGTGACGCAATCTTTTTCGTGTTCCCGCCAAAACTCCCAAATAAGGTTTACGGCAAAAAATTGGAAAGTAAACAAAAATACTTTCAAGTAATGAATTTTTTTTTTTTAATGAGATTTTTGTAGGACATCTTATACTGTTAATGTGATTTTTGTTTGGAAAATTTGATAAAATTTGTAATCGCCACGTCATTCATTTACATAAAAATATATCTTAATCGGAGGTACTTTAATTCTTCTTCTTAACTGGCACAATCGAAACTTCAGATCGGAGTTTTTTGTTCTGCAGTGTGCCGGATTTCTTGCGCCAGTAGTGGGAAAGAGAACTTTTTTTACAATTCACATATTGTATGTAATTGGCTTACTATACATTGACATTAAGCGCTTTGTAATTGTGTATGCTTAGTTCACTTAATTTAAGTATTTTAAGTAATCTTTTTTTGACATGTCATATTCTAGTCTAGTCAAATTATACTCCTAGCAAAGTGGTGGCAACTTTACCAGAAGCTTCTATGTAGTTTTCGAAACAACACGAAAAGAAACGTTTCACCATCATTATACGACTTTCCCACACACATGCCTATAATCCAGCACTTATCGAATAAAATGCCACCAATTTTATGCACTAACACTGAAAATAACACAAGTTTCGAAAAACAATACAATGCGGTGACGAGATCTTTTCCCGCTAAAACTCCTCATTTTTACATGTAAAATTGGTAAAAATTGCCTATTTGTAATAAAATCCTTTGACTTACTATAGTTTTCTAAACATTTATCTTATTTGTTACAGATTAGTAGAAATAATCCACAACCGGTAGACCTGCTCAAAGAAAAGTCTTTCCGCGACGTGGCAATGAACTACATGACTGAAGCGTTCCTAGTCTGTTCTCTAGGTTTCCTAGTGTACCAAGCCAAAAACTACTTTATTAACATGTCGACTAAATAAATAATGTTCTGTTACTTTTTAAAATACCAAAGTTTTATTCCTATACATAAGAATCAAAATTTTTCAAAATAGTGGCAGTTTGAAGATTCATGAAATGCGGTCAAGAAAAATTGGCAACAAGTTCTTGAATTCTTAACTCCAGTTAAGGCAGCCAGGAAGTTGCTGGTAAGTAATTTGAGCTGTAATAATTAGATAAGTAAATAGTAAGTAGTACATTATGATACAAGTGTGCTAGGTTGATTATTACACTCGAGATGCTATTATGCGTGCGATGATAAGGGTATAGGTATTGAGTTCTATATAGGGTAATCTCGAAATGGTTTTGGAATTAAATAATAATAATAAATATTTGAGGACATTTCACACAGCGCCATCTAGACGCAAACTTAAGCAAACCTTGTACTATGGGAACCAGATAACTTATAGAATACTTAGATCATTTTTGTTTGGAAATACATAAATAGAATACAACAATATAACACCCAGACACAGAAAAAACATTGATGTTCATCACACAAATGTTTGTCCTGGATGGGAATCGAACCCAAAACCTACAGTTTGGAAGATAGCGCTACTACCGGCTGAGCTATCAGGTTAATTAACCAGTCAGTATTTAGGTACCTTGCTAAAAATGAAAATATGTTGTCCAACACTAATGACGGAACCACTGCATAAAGATAACATTTAGTTAAAAAAAATGTATTAAAAATAGATGTTATTTGTAAATACTATTATTTAGCTTATATTCACAAATTCTACCGTAAATTAATCATCTTTTGCTCAAACAACAAAACGAATGTCGTCACTACTCAACTACCGTCCATCATTCAATTTACAATCCTCGCCTATTCTTAAACTTATGCTAACTGCCAAGGTGACCTACATACGGAACAGCCATTCATTACCCCACTGGACATAACTCACTCATACGGGTCATACAACACATAAGTAAATACATAATTTGCTACTTTGAAAATTATTGCAGTCGCGTGCAATCTTGGAACTCATCACGACTATTTCTGTTGCATTTGGCTCGGAGGATGCTATGCGAGTTAATTAGGGCTGATTCATAATTGATGGTCATCATTATCATTCATCATGCCCATTATTTATGTTAAGCTTACTATATATGCATGTGACATAAATCCGGTCAACATGACTATTGGATAACGAGTAACTAAGCACGTAATCTTCTTCATACATTGATTGAACGCGATGACTCGCATTGATGGGTGATTAACAGCATAGTAATTAATCATAACTGTGTTTTTCTTGACCCATTAATTTCAATGTGTCAGGTATCATTAAGTACGAATTAGTACCTTATTTACAGTTTATTGTGTCAGGACTTATACTAGTTTTGACCTTATAATCCTATAAAGTAGGTTACTGTTAGATCGACCGCGGACGAACAGCATCTACTTATATTAAACAATAATAATAAATGTTATAAAACGTCAGTATCAAAAAGAAAGCGTCTTTATTTTTAGGGTCATCTCACGTAACACCGCTCTGCTAGTCTTGTACCGCCAGTATTAGGAATCGGTCGATTTGTCTTATCAGTACTAATTGTTTTTGCATTTTATGGTAGCTTAATAAATAGGAATCGTTAAGGTAATAACTGCGACAAGTTTTTAAGTTGAATCTGACATTAATATATAATTCTGCTTATAATAAATTACTATCCACGCTAAGTTAAAAATTGATTAAAAAACTTCTTTGTATGAACAGTAAAATTTATCTAAAATCTTGAAAGGATCTTATAGTAGGTTCACCTTTACAAGTGGCTGTCCACTTAGTTTAGGAATTTGGATAAGTTGCTTTGAATACGTTGAGATTACTTAAGATATAGCATATTATAATCATTCGAATTTCGATTCGTGAATTTCCGGGACAAAGCCGTATCGTGCGTGACACAAAAACAAAATACAGAATAGTTATTTTTATGTTTTATGTGTGAGTTAAGTTAATTTACGTCTCTTTGAAGCATAGATATTTTAGTAGTAGTAGATATTCACATATTAATGTAAAGACGATATGTAAAAGGTCGAGTTCAGGGGCATATGGCAAGGTCGCCGGTCTGTCGGTTTTCTATCGGCTACATTTTGGAGAGTGTGCGCATGCCCTTCATCAACTAATTCCGTCATCCCCTTTCCATCATAGAACTACAAGACTTTTGATTCTTCACATCCTTACGTCGTTAGTGTACCCCAAGTCCGCACTAAGCGTTTTGCTGGGTCATTTATAGTCCGAACGGCCAAGGAATGGAATGCTCTTCCAACAACAGTGTTTCCTCCTGGGTACAACCTGGGTCTTTTTAAGTCAAGAGTGAATGGGCATCTCATGGCTCCACCTTAGACAACTTCGTCACTTACCATCAGGTGAGTTGTTGTCAAACGAATGCCCATTTTTCCCATTAAAAAAAATATAAGATCTATCATCATCATTATCAACAGCCTGAATACGACTGCTGAACATAAGCCCCCATAGAGTACTACTGAGCGGCTGGTTGCCTCCTGCATCTATCGGCTCCCCGCGGCTTTGACCAGCTGGGATAGGAGATCTGGCTGGAGAGATCACGTAACTCGATTGCAACCGAGAGAAAAACAAATTTGTATGGATTTGACAATTTGTTAACGCAGTTTATGTGCATAGTTAGTATGGAAATTTCTCCTGTTACATTGCAATCAAAGTTTCGTGATCACTAGTGGGGAGTCGGCCTACGTTGCGTCATCTGGTTCATGGTCGCCACCGCAGGGAAACCCCGTGCAAAGCTCCCTTCACAGCTCGTTGCGTAACTGAAAAGATCTATAATCTACACATAAATAAATATCCAGAAATATATAAACACCAAAGTTAAAACGCAAATTGGCAGCGTGTTAATGGTTTAACAGAACTCACTGCATATAAATTCGTCACCCAGACGCAAGAGCTGGATCATTATCATTAGTGGAATCGACTCAGAACTTTGAATTAATGAATGTTGTACAAGAATAGGTCGTACTTCTTCGAATTAAATTGTTATTTCAGTTGTCTCCGCATGTTTCATCCTTAAACATGACACCATCCCGCGTTTAGTCATTACATCCTTTAGCATTTCGTTTACACTACTCACTGAAACAATGGTTGTTTGTCGTATTAGTCATCGTTCCAGTTTGGAACTCCTGTTAAATAGTTTAACAGTTTTGGTTTTATTACACACTAGCTGCGCGCCGCGGTTTCACCCGCAGAGCTGCAGAATTTTCCGCTCTACTCTCTTAATGTTTTCTTTCATAATAACCTTCTCCCGACAATAACAAACACAACAAAAAAAGAATTAGCAAAAATGTTCCATCTGTTCACGCGTGATGCGATGACTAAGGGAAATAGAGATTCATTTTTATGAAGATAGATAAGTACCCACACAAAAGAACACAGGCAGTAAAAAAATACGTTTAGGTTTTATTTTATGTTATGAAGTAAATACCAATTTTAGTATCATAAGCAGTTGTTTAAGTAATGTAGCAAAGGAACAACTGCCTACGCCAGTAGACTACGATGACCGCTGTGTACCTATGACCTTGTACCACGATAAATTATAGCTGCCAAGGTCGAGTCGATATTCTACAGTGTAAGATAAATAATAGGTAGTAGCATCACACTAATATAATAAAGGCGAAAGTTTGTATGTGTGTATGTTTGTTACTCCTTCACGCTCAAACGGCTGGAATGGGTTTGGATGAAATTCGGTACTAAGATAGCTTATACACTGGATTAACGTATAGGCTACATTTTCTCCCGGAAAAGTGAAATGTTCCCGTGGGATGAGCAAGTAATTAAAATTCTTTTTATCAGCGGGTGAAACCGCGGGGCGCAACTAGAAAATAATAAAAAAGGTTATTTTAAAGTACTTAATTTACAAATTCATGTAAATATAACACATAAGTGCAAAATTCCTGTGACCTATAAAGTTGTATAATGTAGTCTAATCTGTGGTCGCAACAGTAACTGAGAATTAGCAGGTCGGTCGTGGTGTCGGTTTCCATTTCCTTTATTTAGCGTTGCATAACATCGTGCCGGGCGGTAATACCATGCGCCGTGTAATGCCATAGGATTGGACATCAGTTGACCCGGCTTCTGTGATCCTAGTTTCCCACAGCTAAGTATGTATACCGGTATTAGTGAAAACTTCTAATTGGCCTTCTGTAATTCGTTTATCTATTTTTACTGTAACCTAGCTATCTGTTAGTTTTCTTAAAAATGAAAATTAATACATATTACATGCACAGATGTGACTTGCTCCTATGAGCATTTTTAGAGGATTCTTTTCGGGTTTGGTGCAGGCCACCCCCGAGTTGAAATGTGCGCCGATACAAAGACAGGATGGATTTTTAAGACGGGATGGTAAGCAGGTACCTACCTTAACCATTATAGATACAGGAAAGCGTTCCAAGGAGACCATCCATAATTTTTATTCTGAACTGCATTTAAAGATTTTGGAAATAATGTATAGTTAGCGAAACAATGTGATAAAATACAAAAAAAAAAAAAAATCACAATCGATCCTATTTCATAGGGATCAAAAAAATATAGGACCATTTAAGGTGAGTATGACAGAACTTGTAAAATTTTTTCCATACATTTTGTTCGGGAAAACGATTAATCAGCTAAAAATATTCCTAATTTTTAATAAAATATTTCTTAATTATATAATTATGTTCAGGTTTTCAGCAAAATAAAACAATAGACTTTTTATATTTTTATTGACATCTAAACATTCGTAACAACTGTTTGTACTAAAATATAAATGTGTATCAAGTGAAGCTGTTAACTTGTTTTTATTTCAACATGCTTGTTATAGCTGCTAACTGCAGACAGTGTTAAGCAAAAATGTACTCTATGCGTATAAATATTAAGACACTTTTCAATCGTCGTTGTCATAGCCGTATTAGCATTGCAACATCGAGTACTAAAAAGTACCATTTTAATATCATTGAATGAACACGTGTAAAGCTCCTTTCAATGCAATCATCATCCTTTAATGTTCAATGTTCTTACACATTGGGTTATCAAAATAAATGAATTCATCGAAATACCCAATCGAGCCATAAAAATGTAATAAACAATTTGGAACTTTCACAATCATCTCCAAAGCAAATGCCAACAAAACATCTAAACATGCAAACTGTGCCTCAAAATAGATCAGAACATCCGTAAAGACTATTCGATCCAATCACAATGATTAATGTGTTAATAATTTTGAGATTCCCTAAAAGATTCGAAATAAATATCGCCAATTTATCTTAGAGTAAATTTTAAGACGTAAATTAAAATAAATTAATAACAGTATGGAATAGCTGCTCGTGCGAGGCCGTTAGGCTCAGTGTTTCTGAATAGGGATGTTCCTGTCGGTGATAGCAAGCTGCGGCAGAGGGGCTTCTACTGTGAGGACGCCATCCCGGGACAAGGAAGACTTGATGGCCTCAGGGTTAGTGCCCTTAGGCAGCAAGAACTCCCTGTTGTATTCTCTGTACACTGATTTTGTATCGGACTTCTCTTCGTGCTTCGCGTGGACCTGAAACGATACGGGCATAATTAAGTAGCTACTCGTAAAATACTCGCCGGGCTTGAGATGACGAGCGGAATTCGTCTAAATCTTAAAAGACTGGGAGTCTAAAGCCAATTCACAGACCAAACGGCTACATCAGTACACCATGTCTCTTTCGAGGTAAGAAGGTCTATAGTTTATCCTTGCAAATGTGCCTCATTCACGTAATTCATATTCATCAATCGTTTTACACACTTCCGTCTGTATAACGTGTCCTCCTGTGTATACAGAAGACTAGATAGAGTGCCAATATGTATAATTACGTTCCTATTAGTAATTAAATAAAGTCTCCTATTTTGTTACGTGGTTTGCGCGAACACTGTCTCCTATAACCCCGATAAAATACAAAAGCGTTAGTTTAACGTTGGCATATTGCCTGCGGTGAAATTTCCGAGCCAATGTTTTTACGTAAATAAACTTTCTTGAAAAATCTTTAGCCATGGCGCGACGCGTCGTGATATCGCTGAAAATTATACTCACTTAGCGCCAATGGTCTAATGACTATAAATGAGTTTTGTTGCACAATCCGCCAATGCTGAGCGGTTGCTACCTAACATTCTAGATTTTATAGCCAAAATGACGCTAGTAGATTACGTAATCGATCGTTCATTCTGGATCAACTGCTGCAAGTACAGATACTGCTGTATAATCAAATAAACAAATGTGTGGACATTTCACACAACGCCATGTAGTCCCAAACTAAACAAAGCTTGTACTATGAAAAACAGATAATTGATAGAATACTTTTTTATTTGTAAAGATATACGTAGAATACAATATAACACCCAGGCACAGAACAAACATCGATGTTCATCACACAAATTATTATCCTGGGTGGGAATCGAACCCACAACTCACAGTTCAGAAGGCAGGGATACCAACTGAGCTATCGGGCCAGTCTATTTTTCCGTCTATAATTAACTGACATTATTTTACCGCTTCTCACCCGATATCTTGAATAGTCCAAGCCCGATGCAATCTCTCGTTTAACTCCTTATTCCTCGTTTAAAGAAAATACATGCTGCATCCCCCGAATACATTCAATGCATCAGCGATATTATCAGGTGTTTAGGTGGTGGAATAATTTGGTGGTTTACTATTTCAAAAGCATCAAGTTGAATACCGGTTTAGAATATTTCGTTTTGTGAGTTTTCAGATGTGTTCTACCCCGCCCACATGAAAAATTCTATATAGGTATCTATCTAATATACTATGTACATAATTATTACGTACCGGCTCCTACGTTATATAGAAATATTTAACCAGCTAGTATTATTTTCCTTCTGACCATAATAGCGGTCATATGCTTCCATTATCACTCACTAGGTGGTAGGACTTTACTGCAAAGTTCGTCTAGGTAGGTACCACCGCTTTGCCAGTTATTCTACCGCCAAGCAGTAGCGCGCAAGCACTGCTGTGTTCCGGTTTGAAGGGCACTGTAGCTAGTGAAATTACTGGGCAAATGAGACTTTATGATCTGATCTCACAGTTTAGTAATCTTATTACTAGATTGTGCTGATGTCTCTGGATGACGTGCTCAGTGCAGTGACACGCGAACCTCTATACTTTAGAGTTCCGAGTGACACTGCAGCTGATATGGGCAGCCGTGTCGTTTAACATCAGGCGAACGGCTAGCTCGTCACGTCATTCATTAACATAAAAAAAAAAAAATAAATTCGGCCAAATATAACGTAATAAGTAGTTCGAAAGGACTTCCTAACATTTGTTGGAGGATACCGCATCTATAATTGTATGGTGTTTGTGGAGTTCCGTATGAGGTTATCCTTTACCGTTTTAAGCGATGACACTTAATATGCGCATATTTAAAAGTCTATAATGGTCCTAGACGAATACGGTATCAGGTCGAAGTTACCGTTGAAAAACTTGCTATCTAATTAAATAGTGATCTTACCAATAATTTGTTGTCTACAGTCTTAACGACGATTTCCTCAGGGGTGTACTGGCTGACGTCGAAACGGAGCTTCAGGGATTTACCATCGCCCTCATCCTGAATCAAAGGCGAGTTTAGACTGTCCCAGTGGCTAGGCTCGGCCAGCTGTCTGTTGTCGCTGTTATGTGAGGAGGTCGTTGTGCTGAAAATGGTAAAATGATTTTAAGCATATTGAAATAAGATTGATAATACATGACATGTTAGACACATCTGTATACTGCCTCGTCTAGACTTGCACATTGCTCAACAGGTGTAAAATGGAGTTGACACACGCCTACCCCCGTCATCGTACCTATGCCAAGTAGAATTCAGATGTATTTAAAAACCACCAGTAATAAATGTCCTAAAATGTAGTATAAACAATGTTATGCTTTGTTCTAGACGAGCCTGTACATTCTGTAGATATGCTTAATTTAGTGGTCTATTGTGCAAATGTTACGTATACCAGTTGCTACTTAATTTACCACACTGTTAATATAAAACTAAACCCGATAACATTCTATAAATGGATGTTATCGATTGAACAACAATAACATCCATTTATAGAATGTGAGTGCCAGTTGATAAACGAATGTTATACAGAAAATTTATGTACCCGTACATTCCATATAAAATGATATTTAGCCACTTCATTATAATTTAAGATACTATACAATCAAACGCACTTACAAGTGAAATTCGATAGATATTATACTAGACACATCATTTGAAGATATAAGCTTGTCGTAGGGAAACTACACGTTGTAATTATACTTATATCGAAAATTGTGTGAAGAAATATAGTACGAAATATAAAAAGATCGCCTTATGCCGTGCAAAATATGTATATCGATAACCCATTCCGAATGGCACAGTTATAAATTCCATGCCCTTATATCTTGGCTAGTTCATTCTTTTACCCGTATGGTGCTAGCATGCCGAGGAAATACTCATTATGTAAATGCACCAGAGAATAGAAAAACAATAGCATGCAATCTAAAAATAAATTAAACTCTAGTTTAATAACAGTAGATTGAATCAAATGATATCAAAATACTACCGACATGACTCATTTCTAACATGCAAAATTCCAACATGCTAGATCTGAATTCTTTTAATCCATTTGAAAGGCACAGAATTCAATCATTCATTTATTTAATATCTATTTCGTTTTAAATTGAATTTTGCGCAAGCCACGTTGACTAAACGAAGTGGACTAATTGCGATACTCTATAGTTAAGTGAACCGAATTAATATGATAGCACTCATTGGAATTGTAAATTCTTGAAATATTAGTATTTTCAATTGAGTCCGCTACTACAGTTACGCAAATCTAATACTAAGCACATGCATCATCTACCTAGTATTTGTTCTCTATTCATATTTATGAATTGCATTCAGAAATCTTGCCAAGTCTGCCAACTTTCCCTCTAAAATTCCTAGTACCTACCGTCATCCACATTTTTTCGCAAGCACGTCTAGCGTCGAGTACGGCTAGGTATGCCAAATTATTTGAAAAGAGAAACAGATTGATGAATACTGATTTCGAATAGGTATATTACACATAACGCGTTAAACGAGAAGTTTCTATGTTCTTAATTCCATAATTCTTTAATTTTACGTCTAGAACGAAATTGGAATTTGCCAATTTATTAACTTATCTATTTGTATGCAAAATAATTCAAATTTTAAAAATGGTACTGTTACTCCTGGTACCGTTGTATTCAATACATTTTAGTTTAACAATCTTAACCGATGAAGTGTGCACCTTACAGTTGAATTTTAAAAATACAGTAGTTACCATCCAAGTATTTTTTTTATTACTCGTAATGTTCAAATGTTTACGAACTTACGATCTAATGTAGTCAATGCATAACTAATTTTTCCGCTGTTGTAGTTGATTTTATCACGGCAGCTGATGTCATGTCCGTGTCATCAGTGCAGATACAAGGTCAGTGTCAACATAATAATGATCTCATCGATACTGCGTGGGTAGATACAGGTTATCAATGTATTTTGTGTTCAATTGTGTAGGTGCCTTGCCCCGTATTGCCATTTGTGCACAATACGTCACGTCATGGGAACCTGGCTTCATATTGGCGCTGTTCGCATTTTTACGATATCTTCTGACTACATATACAGGATGCCGCAGTTGGTTATTGTTTAGCTTATGCACGGCTAATAACCCGGAGGCAGTGGGTTCAGTTTCCGCGGCAGTACAAGTATTTGCACAGGAAAAAAAAGCGCAAATACTTGTTCTGAGTCTGGATGTTGTAGGACCATGGTCCTCGTAGTTCCTGGGTCCCCAGACAGGGAATCCTATTAAAGTCCAGGATCTATGTATGTGATCGTTGGGCGTTATTATTATTGTTATGCGTAGGTACTCGTAGGCACTAACTGCACATTTTTAAATGTATCACATTTTTTACTAGGGTAGGACTTTTCTGCAAGATTTCATGTGCAACTAAAATATTTTAAACACATCAGTCAACCTCAATATAATATCCCTGCTATTACCACTGAGTTTTATACTCAAGTCCGTCGTCACCGCTCTTACAGTATTTTTATTCAAGCAGACAATTTATTGTGACACCCTGTATAGTTATAAATTAACTTCATAATGTAGATTGTGTAGTCACGATGGTCTCGTCCAAGGTTTCTGTTAACCAAACGATTACGTCTAGAAACAACACTTTTTCATTTGAGACAAACCGCTGTAGTAGACAAACACTATCTTTATGTTTATTCAATTGGTATGAATAATTTAGATTTCAAGCCTTCGTAAGGTTACGTCACGTTGCTACTTTTTTTATTAAGTACTTAAGTATAAAACTTTTTGTGACCGTTGCAAAAAATATATATGGTTAAGGTTATCACCTTGCTAAGTATGGTGCTTTATTTAGTGATTAATTTAAATAGGTGCTACTATACATATTACACATATACATACTACGACAAAGGAAAATGTTGATATTTAATTAAAATTAGTAAAATATTTGTATTGATAACATGTAGGTATCAAGCATCTAATCTACTGAATATAAACAATAGTTAAATAGTCGAGCACTACACAGATACATGCATAGAATAAATTAAAACTCATACAATAGGTAACGAATTTTGATAATATTTTTAATATTTTACCTCTCTGATGACTTGGTTACTCCTCCGGAGGAAACAGATTCGAAATTGTAAGACATGCAAAAAGCAATATTATTTGTTAGTTTATTAGGTTTATTTCATACGGCAATTTGTAAAGATTCTTTAAGACGATCGAGAAAACGTTATACCTAAATTTTTATGAGCAATCTACTATCATAATAGTTAAGTGAAAGAAATAAGAAGCATATAGAAAGTATAGGTTAACGAATTATGATAATTATAACTATCAACGAAGTGTCGTCGACCATATTAACAGTTGATAACGTTGGTGATAAAAAAAAAAAAAAAAAACAAATTAACTTAGTTAACCTCAATATTTATAATAGGTACCTAATATTATATCCAATTTTACTAAGCTATCGTCTCAGCAATAGCTTTTGCGATTATTCAACTTGATTATGAATTTAGTTGCGTTCATTTTACATATGTACCTACATCATTTATAAAATCCCTGATGCAAACTTTGCGGACTGTTGGTGCTGCTAACTAAAATAACTAATGAAGTGTACGCGATAAAATAAGTACTTTTTGCGCTAGAGACATGTTATTTACGCCTAGAGTAGGTACAAGGACTTCAAACAAACAATACCAATCACGAAAAATTACTTATTTCTACCGGTAGTGTCATGGGATAAACGGTGTCGGTTTAGTATCAGCTCAAGCTATTCGTCTAACATATTATTGCCAAAATTTTAAGATATTATACATTTATGTATTATAGGGCTGAAGCATTTGGACTGTCTATAGGTCATCGCGGCCAGTATATAGTCCAATTGTTTTTTTTTAGTAGTAGTAGTAGTAGTAGGTAGTTTTTATTGTTTTTTTTATTAGTTATTAAATCATTGTAGTATTTAGAAAATAAAGGAAATTTGTCGTGTTTAAAAAAATATATTATTATATATATATTGATATAAAGCAATTAAAGCATTATTTCAACGGCATAAGAATAATTTATGTTTGCATAATCAAACTTAAGTCGATCATTTTAACATATCTGTATTTTATATGTATTTTAGGGAGTTAGATTAGTATTCAAAAAAGCTGTAAACTGACGCGTATAACCATTTTGAAAATGACCACTTGGTTAGATGAGATTGAGAAGGGATTAATGACCATTGAATTTAGAATAATTCCACTTATTTTTGTTATTGAAAAGATATTCTATAATGTTCTTGGCATATGGAAAAAATACTACCATGGTGATTATATTGATTTCATCATCCTCATTATCAAAATCAGCGCGAATCCGTCCACTGCTGGACATAGGCCTCTCCTAAAGAATGCCACTGGGCCCGGTCATATTGATTTCACATTATTCATTTTGGTCGAGTGGTCACTGAATGTCAGGTGTAGGTTTTGACGTAATTGCTTGTTCTATGTAGGTATATAGTACAATATTATGAGTGGCCTGATAGCTCTGTTGATACTAGCTCTGCCTTTCAAACTAGGTTGTGGGTTCGATTCCTATCTAGGATAAAGATTTGTGTGATGAATATCCATGTTTGTTCTGTGTCTGGGTGTTATATTGTATTCTAAATATGCATTTACAAACAAAAAGTATCAGTTATACCTATATTAGTTATCTGGTTCCAATAATACAAGCTTTGCTTAATTTGGGGCTAGATGACGCTGTGTGAAATGTCCACGAATATTTATTTAATATTATAAGTAGGATCAACTAATGACTCCTATGTACAGTATTGTATGAAACACTAGAGATAGATAGATACAATATCTTTATTTTAAATATATATAACTCAAAGGTTCACTGATTGACTGACTGATCTATCAACGCACAGCCCAAACCACTAAACGGATCGGGCTGAAATTTGGAATTCAGGTAGATGTTATGACGTAGACATCCACTAAGAAAGGATTTTTCGAAATTCCACCCTTAAGATGGTGAAATGGGTGGTTGAATTATTTTCCCATAGGCCACGCCGCGGGCAAATATGCGGGCCGAAGCTCGTATAATATAAAGTACATAGATGACTGTATACGTAAATATTAACACGATTTGCAATAAAATAAATCATAAATATTGATCGGTGACGGTGACATTACAAATAATGCGTCAATAAAATATCAGTGGGTTTATGGTAATATATTTGCTGAAGCAATATAAGTATGTTAAAAAGCATATAATATTTGTAATAGAGTATTGTACAGGTGATGTAGGCACAGCAAACAATACCGCATGCGACTACGTCAATAGCCAACCGCGCCACCTTGTCGCCAACAAAGTTAAGAAATGTCAATGCTCTTAGCTCGCATTATACCGCCTTCTTATTTTGTTAACTGATTTAACACGCGTCCAAATAAGTCCAATCACTTCTTGCTGTTCCACCCACGCGGTTACAAGTCATATTCAGAGTACTATGGGCGGACCAGTTAGTTACAAATTTCATTTCATGTTAATTCCAATCCCACACTTAACAGCCCCTTGTGCAATACCGAGAACCTAAATATATTCGTGACTTCATGTAATGAAATCGAATCGCGATGTTTACCTTGCTCGTTTAGCTGCGCTATTTGATTTACCTCGGTTCTATACATTACTCTTACAAAATGTAGATAGGTAGGTACGTGGTTAGATTCGACAGTGAACATAGCATTAACGTTCACTCAGGACTCAAGTTCTACCTACGCAGTTATTTGAAGTGTCGAGTATATTATGTGTGAAGACTGGCATTGCATCAGATCCGTGCCTGAAACAGCACCAGCTCGGTCCAACTGGGTCATGTATTCATGCCGTAAACATAACTTCATTGCAGTTCGCGCCGATTAAACTGCCAACCGGTCTGCGTCTACCCAATGTTGATAAAATAACCGTAAACCGGTTCCACAAATGCGTCCAAAATTTCGTTATTGGCGTAAATCACCAATAAGATGCACGCACGAATTTATTTATTTTAATAAAAACAGTTTCAGACCAATTACACTTATTACTAAATTATTAATCATGATATATTTAAAATTAAATGTCATAAATCAAATTAAATAGGCACCGATTAATAATACATTGTGAATACTAACCAGAAACGCATATATCTTGACTTCTGTTCAATTTTTTTACTATTACAAGAATTTTAGACTATTCTCTTCCGAAAATATCCACTAGATGAGATAATAAGATGTGTTTTGTCATTAACATAGTTTCAGATAAGGCGCTAGTCCCATTAGTGGGAACGTATGGGAAAATGATCTTAAAGAGTTTAATTATATCATGATTCATCACTTATTATTCCACGAATATTTCACAGTCCTACTACATATTTGCATTTCCAAGAATACTTTGCTTATCAAGCATGCATGAAATGCCAGCGCAACTTGCTCGGGAACAGCTAACAGGTCAGATATTTTTACATCGAAGTCCTATCTACATGAATGTTAAAGTTCCACATCTTATAAAGGTCTGATTATGAGTTTAATTACGTTTACGAGAAAATTTTAGACATTCTTTCGTTTTAGCAACAAAATTCTCTTCGGTTGCGCTATTTCTATTTATGACATCATCCCGCGTCTCGGGCTTACGTATCGCTGCACGCTTTAAATGGAGGCGACTCAGACGTCTGCAGCTCAAGCCATGCCGTTCCGGGCCCTGATCCCGAATAATGCCTTTTGTATACTTGTATCTACTTTCTTGTAATTGTCAAGATTGCCTGAGGCGGCCGCTCTTGCGAAACCGATCAACTCAGATTCCCTTTATGGATAAGGCCGGCAACGTAACCTACGGAGCGGAATAATAATGCGAACATACGAGTGTTGCGATGTTGTCACAGAGTATGACATTTGAGCTCATTCAATATTTTCGATTGTATTTTAGCAAAAATGTTATCCATAAAGTTATTCCGCAATGATTTATTAATTTTATTAGTTTTTATTCAATTACCTACACGTGATCAAAAACTAAATATTAGATTGCAATAAATCAAAATTTTAATAGGTACCTTGAAGTGCTCTTGAAGTAGTTGTTGCTTTCTCTGTTCATAAGTTCTGATCTGAATTTGCTCATTTCTTCTTCCATCTTTCTCATTTCGGCGTCGAAGCGTTCCCTGATGCTCGAAAACTCGGTGTCGATGACAGAAAAGTCACCAAGCCTGATGGGAATATTCCTCTTCAAACTACTGTCAGCCATTTTCACGATGTGTTATGTGGAAAACTAAACAAACACTGAAACGTTCTTGTGTAAACACGGTCGAATCGCAATGCACTCAACGGCAGACAAGGCAGCACTGATCATTAGTCGTCGACTCGGCGCCAGGGGGCCTGCGCACAGTTTTAAATAGCCTCATGTTCGAACGGCTTGGCGTAGTCGAGTCGCTCGGCGTCACTCGGCCCACACTTTGTTTCTCGCTCATTCCACCTCTACGATGCCGTGAGCAAACACCCTCGTCTTGCGACGACGATGCTAAGGCGCCACGGTGAGATGGCGGTCATCACTACGTAATGTTATTCGTGAATCATTTCATCTGGATTCGTCTTTTCTGTTTATGGCAAGCAGCGCCAAACCTAAATAAGACAATCTTATTCATTGTGGTATATTTCTGCTGTCGGTATCATCATCTTAAAGTAAACCTATGAGTGGCCTACCAACTGATGCATACCATTTGCACAAGTAGGTACACCTACTATCGATTTGTTCAGCAAAAGTCATAGATACAAATATGCGCTGACTGTAGTTTTAACTAGTGATAACATACCTTCTCATGTCAAATTCGTTGAAATTTTCTTTTTTCCCCATCATATGAAAAATGAAAAAATATGAGAAAAATAAATGTATTTGGATAAAGGCATATAAGTAACATTAGGTACTTAATATTTACATTTAATTAGAAAAATCTGTATTCCTAGTGCAGTGCATGTATTATCCAATGCCTAGGCTAGGTTACAAAAATTAAATTTACATGAATTTAAATTCAAACAATTAGTTTTGCCGTAAAATAAGATGTAATACATTCAATTTTAGATTGGCAATATTACCAGAGTACTTTTCCAACTTTCCAAATGTTTCTGTGATTGTGTGTGAGATGTGTAAGGGTGTGTGTGAGTGCAATGTACCCATTATGACCCATATGTACGGGGATATTGTCTATTTATTTTTTCCTTTATTATTTATTCTGGGTTTATACATGGTGGAATTTAATTCATTATTTTCCTGTAATGTATGTGCTCAGACCATGCTATAGAATGTTCGTACAAGGTCCAATTAATAAAATAAGGTTTTGTTTTAGTATTTAGTGCCTCCTAAAATAACTGCATGACAGCCGATATGTCTATTTAACGGTACACACAGCGCGGGCACCAGCTGAGTGCTTTGTAAATGTTTCGTAGGCAATAAAACACCTAGATTTAAGTTTTATTTCATAAGTACTTTTTTATTTAGTTACACGAGAGCATTATATAGCATGGACTGAATATATAAATTACAGGAAAAGAACGAAATAAATTCCACCTTGTATATATGCATTTTATTGTGACTATATATTGTTGACTGGCCCGGTAGCTCAGTTGGTAGTAGCCCTGCCTTCTGAACTGTGGGTTGTGGGTTCGATTCCCACTCAGGACAAACATTTGTGTGATGAACATAGGTGTTTGTTCTGTGTCTGGGTGTCATATTGTACTCTATGTATGTATTTACAAACAAAAAAGTATCTAAGTATTGTATCAGTTATCTGGTTCCCATAGCACAAGCTTTGCTTAGTTTGGGGCTAGATGGCGTTGTGTGAGATGTCCACACATATTATTATTATTATTATATTATTATTGTACCTAAATATTTTAATGCCTTCAACTAGCCCACACATTTGACTCAACTACCACTACTGCATTACTATAGATGTAGGCCCCTATTACAGAATTATGCC
Organism: Ennomos fuscantarius; assembly: GCA_905220475.3. Classification (NCBI taxonomy): domain Eukaryota; kingdom Metazoa; phylum Arthropoda; class Insecta; order Lepidoptera; family Geometridae; genus Ennomos; species Ennomos fuscantarius. Next base: position 9,016,568 of record HG992029.1, read on the forward strand.
AGTCGTGATTGATGCTCAAGTGGAGATTTCATTCACTACTTGATCATTTTGTGAATGTAATCTCTTCTTGAGTAGAGATTTACAACTGATCGTAGTTCTGTAATTCGGACCGTAGAGTGGTAGACTGGACAGAACGCAGTAGGGTTGATAAACTCGCCCAAACGTAGTAGGGGTTGGTAAACTCGCCCAAACGCAGTAGGGGTTGGTAAACTCGCCCAAGACACGGTTCAGAGACGGAGCTTAAGCCGAAGGTGTTGTACATAATTCATTAAAGTAAATAGTCTATTTAGCTGTTCCTAATATTCTGTGGTAAAGTTTCCAAAGTACCTGGTGCTTTTAGAGCAGGTATGGACACCACAGAGGCTGTCTTAACTAACCTTTTAAGGTCAAATTAACCCCTGTGAAGCCGGGCGTGTCTGCTAGTTACACATATAGAACGACGGATCATTGAAAAACATTGTTTCCAGTTTAGTGTAGAGTCCTGAGTCACCTAGCTAACCTTCGCCCACCGCGGATTACGCCATTTCCTCGACCGCTGTCTTGCACTCAAGCTTTTGTCGGTTATTAATAGTAGAGACCGGGTTACAAAGGTGTACCCATTATATTCTCCGCGTTGTTATTGCTTCTAATGCCAGTTTGCTAGACGATACCACTTCGAAAGGTGGTAATATAAAGGTATCAGTAAATCGCGAGAAAAAACAACCGGTCACGTGCCAGTACCTATACTATATGCAGATTATGCACTATACTATACCATATTACTAACTAATAAACTACCTAGCTCGAGACTTTGAGTCTTATTTATTTGTTTATTTATTTACTTAGATACACAAAATATTTACTGTATTAAAACCAAACGCATTTGGGTCACGCTTTGGGAAGCTTGTACAATGTAGGTACATTTACCGATTTTAAGTTATGAAGAAAACAAAAACCGTTAAAAAGCACGTTGCTTGTATTTTTTTCAACCACCTTTTTTATTTATATTATTGGTTAAGTAAAAAATCCAGACTACCCATCATAGTTCAAGAGACAGTCGTTTATAGTTCGAACAGACAAACACACCAGCGGAGGTTTAGTAAACTCCCACTCCAACTCTATGTCTCTTAGGTCATCGGAAAACCTCCTTCTCAAGCCCCCAGTACGTCGTACTTCGTTCTACGACCACTCCTTCACAGTCCAAGCTGTTAGATTGTGGAATGAATTCCCTGTTACCATTCGACGCGCTCAATCACTTTTCACTTTTAAATCTCAAGTCAAAAATTTTTATCTATCCAACCTGACTCCTAACCAAATAAACTGTTTTCCTTTTAACTGTTATAAGTATATATATATATTCTCTCTTCCAGACAACCTTTGGATGGACAGAGTTTTGAGACACTATGAGCAAGGACGGCGGCGGTGCAAATAAATACTATATACTAACCTTTACTCAAATAATATAATACATAAGAATAAATAATAATAAAATACATATATATAATATAATATATAATATATTATAATAATAGTAGTCATAGTGTCTCAAAACTCTGTCCATCCAAAGGTTGTCTGGAAGAGATCGCTCTTAGCGATAAGACCGCCCATTGTACCTATCTTATTATGTGATTCTATTTTCTACCTGTTTATTTTTGGTGTCAATAAAGCGTTTTGTATTGTATTGTAATAAATACTAGTAGGGTTTCATTTTACCCTTTAGGGTTTGAGTACGGAATACTACGGCTACCTAACTAACCGCATAAATATTTCTACGAACGTGTTTCCTTCTAGCTTCCGCCTGCTCAATGAAGACGCCCGACAAGCGCTCCAGCAAAAAGCTTTTACCACGCGCTAGCCATTCATTAAACTACTGACAGCAAAATAACAACAACGGAGCCATTGCTTAATGGGTTCTGAAAGAAAGATATAAGTACTTATTAGGTATAATCAGCGTATTTTTCATGGGTGGTGGTTCTAGTGGATCCAACATAACGTACATTTATTTAAAATCAAAAGGTCTAGTTATTTGAAGTAGGTAAGTGTACATACGGAAAGTGTTAATAAGCTGAGGTACCTATCTACCTACCCTGCTTAATCCAATGGGAAAATGGCAGTTATAATATGTGATGTGAAAACAGCTTAAAGTATGAATTCAAGAGGACAAATCAGTGACAAATTAATTATTATGATATTTTTTAATGTTTGTGTTCCAAATCAAATATTAGGCTTTTAAAAAGTAGGTTCTATTTTATTAATTCCACAGAACACATCGGCGCCGCTTAGATTAGATACCTATAGGTCCTACAATGGAATTTGCAGAACCCGTAACTTAGTAAGTAGGTACGTGTGCCTATTTCTATGAATGACTAACTTTAATAATATTCTAACAATTCTGCCATTACTTTTTTTACGTCAAACTTTTCTAGCATTTGACCATGTGCTCAGCTGATGAGAAGTGACGATGCGATCGAAGGTGTAGCATGCTAGCCAAGTAAATACCTAATCACTCTTCTCTTGAACACTAAAACATTAAACACACATTAAACACTGAACATTGAACATTAAAGTATACGGAACACTACGGGGTGGAATGCTGATGAAAACGATATTAAACTAACTATTACACACCTATAGACAATAATACGTGTGGTCATTCAATTCACATTCCCGAGTAATGGAAGGAGGACGCTTCTGCAATGAACCATATAGATAAGACCCTAAGTAGATTAATAATGTTTTGAACATTGTTCCGACTTCCATAATGACTACCTATCGGTTTTGGAAGGCGCGACGTTCATAAAATACTAATAGGAACGGGTGAATGACACGCGCTTTATCGGATTAGAACGGAATCGTGACGTCATCAACAGTCGAATCTGATACAACAGCCTTTATAAGGATAGGAATGACAAGGTATAGGTACAGACGAGAAAAAGCGCGATCAAAAGATAAGTGGGTAGGTTCCATAACCACTAGTTGTATAACATATAGAATACCTTAACGTAAGGTACCACCTACCAGTTAATAACAATAGTAGTTTGTGATACAAGGGGCTAAAATAATAATATAATACTTATATACGAGGTTGTTGGGAAAGAGAAACCGAGTTACGAGTATATTGGGTTTTTAGCGCCGTCTGTTACACTACTTTTCACCAGGATTGCGAGAAAATTAAAAATCCAATACAATATTATACATCGCATCTTTCAGAAGATGATTACAGTTTACATGCAGCAGCACGCGAGATGATGCTATCCTTATCACACATTTAGAGTTATTTTTACCACCTTAAAATTCTTGCAATTTGACGTTAACTTCACTATTCACCCGCCATATTGGTTCCCGTCAGTTCTCATTACGTGATTTTGTGTTGTCCGAGTCACACGTCCTCTCCCAAAAACAAAATAAAATGGGAAAAAGAAAGCGGACAGATAGGGACGAATACCAGATAATGGAAAGAGTTTTAAAGACGATGAAAAAACTGGTGAAGAAGAGAAGAAGAATCATCTCCTCATCGTCTGACAGTTCGCAACCCTCTATTTGACATAATTATTATCATAATCCCGACGTAAAACGTGTGTGGAAAATGGATCCCGACGTATATCGTGTGTGGATACCTACTGAATTAATAACTACATATAAAATGACATATACTTATCCCGACATATACTGTGTGTGGATGAAATCTACTTGCTTAATTTTAGTATCAGCTTGTTTTCTTTTATCATGTTTCTATAATGAAACCTACCTACCTACTTAATGGCATTTAGCTTACAAGTAAATTACATTATTTAAAAGAAATTGCGGTTACGTAATTGGTTATCTTTGCGTCTTTACAGACGAGATCCCACTAGAGGTTCCAATAGAGGAACCCTTGATAGAGGAAAATGACAACTTAGATCCAGAAATACTTCAGCTGTTAGGGTCCGACCCAACACAAGACAAAACCTTCGGAGAAAACCTACACAAAGATTTGGCCACACGATGGAAACACATTTTAACTACTGGGCTCCCTAAAGAAGAAAAGATCGAGCTCCTAAAACAATATTTGCCAGCCGAAAATTGTACATATATGAAAGCACCCTTATTAAACCCTGAGATAAAATCTGCATTATCTGAGATCAACGTTAAAAGGGACTCGTACAGTGAACAAAAGCAAAATCAAATGTCCAGCTGTATCTCGGCTATAGGCAAAGCATTAAACTTGGCTTTAACACAAACGGATAATATTCCACAGGAACTTAAAAAAGGAAAACACTAAGTGACGCAGGGCGGTTACTATGCGATACTCACTACAGGGAGTCACTTTCAAGACGATTTGCCATTGTTAATTCGATTACCAAGCGAAAGCGAGATGTTATAAAAAATACCAAAATAGATGAGCATCTGTTTGGTTCGGAGTCCGCTTCGGAGCTGAGATTTAATAGCGGTAAATTCAATCAACCCCGCTCACAGCCAAGTACTTCAGCTAGTAACCCCGGGGCTTTAAACGTACGGGGGGCACCGCGGGCACCAGCCGCCGAGACGCGAGTGTACCCGAACCAGTATCGGCACCCACCGGCGGCGACGACTCGAGCGCCCGCGCCGCGCGATTACCGTCGTGCGCCTCCACCGGCAACGACTCAGCGTCCGAAGGCCTACCCACAAACTCGACGACGATAGTTTCTCCGTCGCAGGTACATAGCACCTAGCATAGTACATACGTGTTTACCTAATGCTGGCAGACTGAAGCTTTTTCTTCATGAATGGCATCACATTACGAATGATATAGAACCATTTTGTCTTGGATAGAAGGCTATAAAATACCTTTTATTTCTGATCCATATCAAACACATACAGCTAAAAGTAGGTCATACTCTCCGGAAGATGTTGTCATAATCGATGAGTGTATTGCGGATTTATTAAAATCGGGTTATATTTCCGCTTGTTCTCCATCTGAAAAACAGTTTATCTCACCGGTTTTTACAGTGCCTAAACCCAACGGAAAACATCGTTTTATTCTGAATCTAAAAGAATTAAATAAATTTATCCTTGTGAATCACTTCAAAATGGAAGACTATCGTACCGCATTAAAATTAATCGACGAAAATAGTTTTATGGCTACTTTAGACTTAAAGGATGCATATTTTTTTATCTCAGTCGCTAAAAGTGATAGAATCTACCTTCGTTTTAGATGGAATTCTGAAATGTACAACAATCGACTGTTTGAATTTAACGTTTTACCGTTTGGTCTCTGCACTGCCCCTTACGTCTTTACAAAGTTACTAAAGCCAGTCCTACACCATTTACGCACGTTAGGCCACTTATCAGTAAATTTCTTAGATGATTTTCTATGCATCGGAAATTCATTTTCTAGCTGTCTTGATAACATGAATGCCACCAAAAATTTACTTGCGAAATTAGGTTTTTTGATTAACGAATCAAAAAGTCAAATGTACCCAAAGAAACAATGCTTATTTCTGGGTTTCATTTTTGATGCATCAACAATGTATTTGACTCTGCCAGATGACAAGAAAAATCGTATAAAATTAGCTACAAACAAATTATTAAATACAAAACGGTGCAAAATCAGGGAACTAGCTAGTTATGTTGGTTTTCTAACGTCATCATGCCCCGCGGTCGACTACGGGTGGGTTTATACCAAAATGTTTGAAAGAGAAAAATTTAATACTTAGATAGGTAGGTAATTAATTACCTACCTATCTAAGTATTAAATTACTACTTACTACGCCTGGGGGACCTACCTACATAGAGTCTATGCTTTAAACATGTTTCTATGTTCAAGGTTCCAAACTAACAGCGATTGTCACAAACCAAAGCAGCAGGTGGTAAGCAGAGCGGAAAGCGGAACAGACTCAGCCTCCATCCGCATTTTTACTCCCAAGCCTCCTAAAGTTTCGTTGAAATTTTATATGCCCACACGCATGATCTCACTTTGTACCTTCAGTTACGCACACGCAGCTATGTCGCTACATTTATACCTACATTCCTATGTTATATAGACTTCGACTTATAAGGATATCTCCTCATACAACATAACATAGCTGGTACGGTCTATTTACTCGACGACCTACATTTTTGGGCTTCGTCAATCCAAGGTGAACGTGATGACTCTTGTGAATGAATGACGTAGTAGCTAAGCTACTCAGACGAAGTTTCTCTTGGAAACTTACCTAGATTATTTGAAATAAACAATTTGTTATACGTAAGTAGGTGCTGCCTACAATTTGCTACCACAATGGGAAAACCTTTTACTAAGTATGGGTAATAACTTAAGTTTTAGTAGGTAGGTAGATCACGAGTATTTAAGTATTCACATAACAACTCAGTTGGTTTAATTAGAAAATCCACTACAGAATAGATATTAATGTACTTAGTACCCCAATACATTCCTACTGCTGGGCTTTATCTCAAAGGGAGAGTGTCGGGTATATTAATTAACCACGCTGGTTAAGTGCGGGTTGGCGATTGTTCTAGAATTTTGTGACTCTTGATCATGCCGGTAAGTCTAAATTCCGCAATAGGGCTAAGCGATTTTTTCCCAATTGACAAGCTAGTCGTTTGCCTGATGTTAAGCGACACCGCTACCCATATCAGTTGCAGTGTCACTCTGAACTAAGTATAGTGTATCGCGTCACACTGCACTGCGCACGCACATCCTGAGAAATCAGCACAGTCCTAGTAATAAGAGTACCAATGGAACAGGTGGGACTTTTTCACAGTAGTTACATCATGGGTTTAGCAATGGAACTACTGGTCTAGCGATCCTGAAGATCTGTGTAGGTAGGTCGTAGGTCATCGGTAGGTATCATGAAATCATTATAACCGGATTACTTACATAATTCGGCAAGATATTTTCCTAATTGGTTAATTTTTCCATTTGTATTTTGCTAACTCGTAGAACTATTCTCGTTGTATCTATTCTGTAGCAACAAGTCTGTGTAAACCGCGTTTTCAATTGACTGCTGCCGCGCTGGTTATTTTTAGAAATTAACATCAATGTTATGTTCTACGCAAACGCAAACTCGGGGCATGCTCAATAAAAACTCCGTCGGCTAAACATAATAAAATTATTATGAAAAGATGATAGTTATTGCTTGCAACTTGACTAATCGTCTTCGCACACTATTCCATAGGATATGGTGTAGTCTCCTAAACTTTCCTACCAAAGCCTCAGATTTCAGTACTTATAAAAAGGGCATATATGCCTATATATAAGCAGATAGTTTGTTATAGGTCGTTTTCCTATTATACCATACCTATAATGGATATGTTATTATTTATTTATGCGACATTATCTAGTACCTACCGTAACATAAAGAGGACCGTCACTGTTCGACATCTACCACATCGCCTTTTTCATCCTGAACAATGAAAAAAGGAAGAGTAGAGTGTATGTAGATTTGAATAAGCGGGTTGCTGACCAGCTACATCCAATAAAAATCAATTCTCCATTACAATTATCGATATGAACCTCAGTCAGTCCTTGGATAGCTATGACTATATATGGAAAACTGGATACATATCTAACGTAGGTGTTGCAATTTTAATAAGCACCTACATACCTACATAGTTATTAACGCCTACGCTGCTATTCATGTATTGATTTATGGTATTAGTTACTGTTTCAATTAAAATGAGTTTAGTTAAGGTTGCATGATGAAACAACCAGGCTTTTAATGATGCACAGAAAGTTTGAACTGTCTAACTTGCTACAAACACTGGTAGACAATGCTCCATAGATTCAAGTGTCTTTATGAGGAATATATATCTATAAGTCAGAAAAAAGACAATTTGTTTAACTCTGGTGCAAAAGTACTAATACAACATAAAATTTAGGTCTACTAAACCCTAAAAATCTGTAAAAATAGTACATATGAATAGTTTAACTGGTAGTGCTAAGTCAATATTGACCTAAGCTACTGGGGGAAAAAATTATGCCACTATGCCACTACCCCACTACTTAAACCTTTGAGCACTTGTTATTGCTTGAAGACTTAAACAGTTGACAGAATAACAGATGTACTATTAGGAATGAGGACATAAAATTTTATTGTATCTGCAAACTGGCTGCCACAGATAATACATAACTATACTGCACTGCTGTTCAAAAGGTTAACGAGAGCCTCATCTTAGAGAATCATAATGAACCGATTTTTGGGACCATGATCTATTTATGATTGTTGGGTGCAATTTATTTATTCTCAACCTATACCATACTTATTGGTGTGGTTCACATAAACCATACAAACATCTTCAGATACATATTTTAATTCTTAAAGTACAAAAACAAGAAAATGTGCTTATTTTAGTTATTATAACAAAGTAATTTAAACTGTAAAGCAAGGCCCATACAAAGAAGACCGTAACTGCTGTACAAGCAAGGTCAAGCATTGGTCCCTATCAACACCCAATACAAAACAGAAATGCAAGAGACTGCGATGACAATGTATTGAATAATAAGTATCCATATACTGAATCATAAAATACAGCAGTTATAGTAATAGCTAACATAACCTTAACACCAACTAATAAGTGAACTAATAATTACATAAATGTGAATGGATAAACAATAACTTATTACATACATGTTACTAAAAATAAAAATATAATAATTTGTGCGTCAGAACTCCTTTCACATCACTTATAATTTCAACATACAATAGAATTTAAATAGAAAATTAATATGGAATAGGCACAACATATTATGTGAGAGAAGTCCTGATTTTGTACAAATTAATAATGCTTACATTGAATGCCACATAATATGAAACCTTATAGGCATATTTCCAACATCAAGAATATATAAAGTCATTTGCTTTTAACAATTAACATTTAGTACATAGGCAATAGATTAATAATTGTGTAAAAATATCAGTTCTGCTCCATCCTGGCCATATAGGTATTAATATAAATATTAAAATTAATACTATAGACAAGATCACCATGTGATTACAAGTTGGCCACTTCAATCATAGAGAAACTCGTAAATGTTATAAAAATACAAATATTACAGCAATATAATATGAAAGTGTATATTTTTACTGGTTTTCAATAGGAAACCGTTGACTGCTCTAGAACATTTGTAGACAATATTATATCAAAACCTTCTACGAAGATAAGCCTTATTTTAGTGTGCACATTTAATGTAATATTATAAAATATATATTCAGACAGCTTCTATTGTTTCTAGTTATGTAGTCATCATATTTTTCTTTGAATATAGATGTTTATCACTATCATGTTGTTTACAAATCAGTTAATCTTGCCAATCAGTTAAAATTGCTTATAATTATCGTCCTGAATCAGCAGGAGCTGGAGCAGCAGCAGGCGCGGGAGCAGGAGTGGGTGCAGGAGCTTCAGTGACCGCAGCGGGAGAACTACCGGACGAGGCCCAAACAATTATTATGATAAGCAGAACAGCTCCAATAGCACCAATTATCAACATCATCTTCAAATTTTGCCACCAGTACTTCCGCTTTAGTTTTCCTGCTTGCTGCTCAAACTGAGCCGCCCCATGCTGCAAGGCGTCTGCCCGATTATCAAGCTCTGACAATTTTTGATCCCTCTCTAAAACTTTCTCAACATTTACGCGCATAATGCCGACAACTTCATCTACTTTAGCTTGAGTTTGTGCCAAGCGTTTATCGCTTACTCTCGGCCCTGAACTTCCTTGGTCTTCCATTGTTCTTGTTCGATTTAGATTTGTATAATCCAATAAAGTAAACAAATAGAAGGATTTAGCCAGTCACTGCGCTGATATTTGGAAAAACTCACTACTTAGTAGCAACTCCTTTACGATTTACGTCTAAAAAATGGCGATATGGTATCTTTTATTTCTGTGCATTTCTATAACTGATTGATGACTTGATGAGTAATAAATAAAAAAATAAACTCTACTACTCTATGCCTTTGACATACATATGACAAATCACAATACGTTCTAAAAATTGGTTAACCAATCAAAAACCATCATGTGATTATAACCATGTTTGGATTGGTTAAAAGCGTGTGCTCTCTATAGTCTGTTGTATTGACTCTGTGACCCATTCAAGAAGCTTTTATAAAATACTGGAGTAATTGAAGCAAAGAGTTTTGGCGGGAAAACGAAAAAGATCACGTCGCCGCATTGTATTATTTTCCAAAACTTGTGTTACTTTCAGTGTTAATGCATAAAATTGGTGGCATTTTATTCGTTAAGTGCTGGATTATAGGCATTAGTGTGGGAAAGTGGTATAATGATGGTGAAAAGTTTCTTTTCGTGTTGTTTCCAAAACTCCATAGAAGCTTCTGGTAAAGTTGCCACCACTTTACTAGGAGTATGACTTTGACTTGATTATGACTTGACTTGATGACTTCGACTGTGATATGACATATATATGCGTGAAATATCATTAACTTGATAAATTATCAATTACTTGACACTGGCTAAATACACAAAAGTGTGGAGCCAAAACATTAAAAAAAGAGCATAAATTGACAGCGTCAAACGATACTTAAGACTGCTTTGCGTCCTATTTCAATGCTCAAGAGACTATAAAAAAACTATGCTCCTCTTAATCATACACAAAATAATCATCACAATTCCTCTAAAATAAATTATTAAAGTTGCCACCACTTTACTAGGAGTATGACATGACTAGACTAGACTATGACTTAACTTGATGACTTGGACTGTGACTTGACTTGACACATTATATAATATTAATAAACTTGAGAAATTATCAATTACTTGACACTGGCTAAATACACAAAAGTGTGGAGCCATAAAAAAAAAATAAAAAAAAATTGAAGCAAAATTGCGAACTACGCTTTTAAACATGGATAATTATGTGGCCTTGATTGACGTTTCTTATATTTTTCAATCCTTCCTTTTTTTCCCTTTGTGGCAACTGTCTTTATGACATTTATTATATTAATTTATTTCTTACGGGTGACACATTACCTGCAAGACGTAGAAAACATGACATTTGCTATGCCAACAGGCATTGATCCTGTGCATACTGTCTCGCATCTCTGTCTAACACGAAACATAACATTGCGATACCTACCGATTTTATGAGCTAAAGTGTAATTTGGGGTCCGTAGTTAATAGGTATCATCATAAGAATGTGGTAATTTATTATGTATGTTTAAAAAAGTTCTTGGAATAAACTTTTGTCAATTATTATTTTGTATAATTTTTAGTAGTATAATTTTTCTGAACAATACTTTATCATACTAGTATTATTTACTAAGTCATGAAGTTACTTGATACTTATTGTTTTTCCTTCAATCTCTCACAGGAGTCTTCTTCTTGAGTATAGGTAGGTCATGGATAGATCGATTTCAGTTCCAATTAAAAAGTAAATTATAATTCCTTAATTTTTTTGTGCAAATTAATAGACCTAAGCATTAAAGTTACATCCTCACTTCTTTGCATCAGCAAGATTCGCCTTACATACTCGTATACTAGTATTAGTGACAGATCTAGAATATTTTCATTACTCTCAAACTCTCAAGCTTTCAAGACTCACGAAGCGTGGGAGAGAGAAGTTCTAATCTAGTACAAGCTGCCAAATAGGAACAGGGATAGTGAAATAATGACAGATATGTCATTTATTTTGGCGAGCACTAGCGCATCTCCTTATAGTAATATTATTTTATGATATCACTACAATTTAAGATGAAAAGCATTTTGTGGGTTTTGGAGGGAAAACAAAATTATCGCGTCGCCGTATTGTATTATTTTCCAAAATTTGTGTTATTTTCAATGTTAGTAATTTTTCGCCTATATTAATTACACAGGTTTTCGCACTGCGCACACGCTTCTTAAGCTTGTAATTTCTTGTGTCGCCTTTGAACTGTCATTAATGGTCTAGCACATCCTTAGTCTATGGTTTTAGCACTGCATCTAAAATCTAAGAGTACATCGATCAAAAATCCAATAAGATAGGATCACATTAATTTTGTAGAATATTTAATTTAATAACCCATTCTAGGCATTTTTTGGATAATGTTAGAAGACAATAGCTTAAATTCTCGATGATATTACGTTATAATTGGTACTATATACCTACGATGAGAAATTTGAGGCTAGAGAGTGTGCTAGAGTGCGAACTTAGAAGCTGACGAACTTTAGTGAAGACGGTAGGGAAGACTGTAAGTGTAATATATTTAGACAGACGGATAGATGAACAAATTCATAATTATAAGGGTTTCTTGTGTACCATAACCATAAAATGAAGATAATGTATAAACTAAAGTTGGGCTGTCAGAAAAAGTATCCCGGCAAAGTAATATTTATACACCATCCTATGCCGGTATGTAGGCACACAAATATTGATATCAGTAGGTACGAAACAGTAGCAGCAAAGTTAGGAATAAGCAAATTTTTACAGTTTTAGATAGGTGCTCCTATATTAACCGGACGTAGCCCACACAATAATAATGATAAGGACGACTGCTCCGATAACACCCATGATGATCATCATTTTTGCATTCTGCCATATTTGCTTCCGTTTCAATTTTCCAGCTGTAGTTGTAAACCCAGCCGCTCCACTCTCCAAGGCATCTGCACGGTTATGGAGCTCTGACAGCTTTTGATCCCTTTCCAAGATTTTCTCAACATTATTCCGCATGATCACGACGACTTCATCAACTTTTGTTTGAGTTTGTGCCAATTGCATGGTGTTGGCTCTGGGTACTGAATCGTTCCTGTTGTCCATTTTTGAGTGACGTTTTACGTAGCGAAGTATCAAGTATTATTGATTTAATGTTATTATTCTTTATATTATAGAAACTTAATCCACTTATGCACCAATTAATAAAACTCGGAGACTGACAAAAGTAATCACAGTCATGTTATTTTTAGAGCAAGCTTAATTTTATTAAATATTTAAACTGTATATGCATGAATCATGATGCAAAGTTTTTCTACGTTACTGATATATGAACGCTGTATACTGTAATACGTCGCCTATACTAGCTTAGTAATCTTATCTAAATACATACATACCTATCTAAACGATAACATCGAAAGCAAATCAGAAGACAGCTAATCTATATTTTTTTTATGTTTCACCTATCATGATATCTACCTTATTATTAAATAAAGTTTTAACTCTCTGTATTGAACGATTAGCTATCAATAGCACTAAAATATAAATAAACAAAAACCAAAATTGAATTAAGGTGTTCATGGGTCCTTGGGGTTATTCCCTTTCAGCTTTGTCCCACTAATAGGGGTAAAGTGAAAAACGAGTGTGCTTTAGATCACATGGACATGACTGAAGTATAACTTCTTTAGCTCCATCTATCGGCCGGTATAACTTTGTTTTTGCCTTGTTTAATGTTAATGTCACTATCTTGACAATAATTGTAAATTGTCATTTTACCGGACATACCAACGTGATAATAATACACATTTAAAGTAATTTTTAATAATTTTTTATGCTGCATTATCACAGACTCCTGGGTCCGTGCCATTTTTTCATATAATACTTATATACTACTTACATATATGTTAGTTGTGTTATTATTATTTTTTTAACAAAGTCAATACAGGAGAGACTTATATACACCTTTTTTCCTTTTTTCTTAAAGTTTTGGACACTATATAAATATCGGGAGAATCAATTACTTTTAATTTCATTATAGTTACTATATATCAAAATTAATATTTAGTAATTTTTAATTTATGTTGACAATGGAGATCTACGTGGACCAACAACTTTTAACTTCCGTTCGTCTCGTTACGTATTTATCAGCTTAAACTTCCCAAGTCAAGCGTGCGTAAAAATTAGGTAAGTAATTCGAGTTGGGTCCAAAATTAATAAGTATGTCGAAAATATTAATCATAAATTCAGTTTGTATAATCTATACACTACTATGCGGACACATTATCAAAAAAGAAACATATTCAACTTCAACTTCTTATTATGACTTGACTTCTTGGTTTATGGCTTTTGCGGCTAGTTGTCACATTATTAGAGTGCTTTTTGTTTTGGTATGGTTCCACACTATCGTGTATTTAGCCAGTGTCAAGTAATTGATAATTTCTCGAGTTAAGTAATTTATAAATATGTCAAGTCAATTCAAGTCACAGTCCAAGTCATAGTCTAGTCTAGTCAAGTCATACTCCTAGTAAAGCGGTGGCAACTTTACCAGAAGATTCTATAGAGTTTTGGAAACAACACGAAAAGAAACGTTTCACCATCATTGTACCACTCTTCCACATTTATGCCTGTAGTCCAGCACTTAGCGAATAAAGTGCCTCCGATTTTATGCACTTACACTGAAATTAACACAAGTTTTGGAAAATATATATAATACAATGCGACGACGTGATCTTTTTCGTTTTCCCGCCAAAAGATAACACACGTCAGATAAGACTAGGAGTTTTGACACTGGCTAAATACACAATAGTGTGGAGCCAAACCAAATTTTAAAAAAAAGTCAGATTGTCTCATCATTCATTTCATTGTCATTCGTTTTTCTTAGATTTTGGTCGCCCAGGAATAATACGATTAAATCTGAAAATCCAAGGAATATCTTGAAAATGGTAAGAAGCAAAGGCTAATTTGCAAGTAGCATAATTGGTATTACGTGTACAATTACTTGGGCATGGCCAATTTTTTAAGTAATAGAAAATAACCGTACCCGGTGTTGCATCTCAAGCTGAGGCGCGCACATGTGACGATTGCTGTAAATTTATTCTCAGGTGTCATTAAATCCCACAAGAATTTTAAAAAATGAAGCTGAAGAAGAGAAGGGAGAGGTGGCTCGTATGTCGAGCTTTATTGGTGCTATTGCCATCGGCGATTTAGTGAAAAGTACTTTGGGACCAAAAGGCATGGACAAAATCTTAGTTTCTATGGGCAGGAACGCAGGTCAGGTGAGTAATCAAATTTGTTTTCTTGCACACTATTGATTTGTTCATAATTTGTGTATATTTGCAATTTGCTATCAGCCATTGTTATTCTGTTAAGTTAACCTCTTTGTATTCTACCTTACACTATGTACATGTATAATAAAAAAAAATATTTTGTTATTGTATTAAAGTCTAGCATGGAAATGGTGTATGAGTTATAATATATAAAGAGACAATTAGTAGTTTAATATATTTTAAATAGGTGTACCATGTTATACAAGCTGAATTGCACTTTATGGAGTTGTAGCTAGTTGCTATTTTTTTAACCCAAAATTCTTACAAATAAATTATTTCATTTCATAGTAAAGTTTTGTATCTGGAAAATATAATATTTTCTAGGTTGAAGTCACAAATGATGGTGCTACAATCCTCAAATCAATTGGTGTTGACAATCCAGCTGCAAAAATTCTAGTAGATATGGCTAAAGTACAAGATGATGAGGTTGGTGATGGCACAACATCAGTTACAGTTTTGGGTAAGGAAGAGTATCTATTTATTTAATTCATATGTTAATTTCGTTTTTACTTTACCTGTTTTCTGCGAGAACACATTCTTTTTCAGGATAAAAAGTATGTCGGTCTATTTAAACTCTTTAAAAAATTAGGAACTAAAATGTCATTGTATTTAACATCTATGTATCTATGTAAGATTTCATACAAATTTGTTCAGCCGTTTTGACATGAAATCCACATAAACAAACAATATTACACCATATTAAAAGAATAGATGGATATCGTTGTTGGTTCACTAGGCAATAAAGCATTAATTGTTAAATTAAGAGTTAAGATTTAATATAGTGTTCCTACCTCATTTGATTGCAAAGTCTGTGTAGCTCTAGTGTGTGTATATTATTCATACTATTATTTTATGTGAAAATTAATTCTATTTTAGCTGCGGAATTACTCCGTGAGGCTGAAAAACTGGTAGAACAGAAACTGCACCCTCAGACAATCATCGCTGGTTGGCGTATAGCTGCTGAAGCTGCTAAACAAGCTTTGTCTGATGCCAGTTTCGACCATGACAAGAATTTTAATGAGGCTGCACTCAGAGCTGATTTGGAAAATATTGCCCGCACTACCCTAAGTTCCAAGATCCTTTCTAACCATAAAGAGTTAGTATTTTCACTGATTAAGCATAAACAAAAGCTATTGTACAAATGCATAAACTAGTATTTGTGAAGAGATTAAACTTGTTTACATAAGAGGTAGTATGGCAGGTTAGAGTTATGTGAACTATAATATTTAAAATCAGCCAATCAATTTATGTTAATATTATTTTTATTAATTTAACAAAACATTTGTATTAATCATTTTCAGGCATTTCACAAAGCTGGCAGTGGATGCAGTACTCCGTCTTAAAGGTTCTGGTAATCTGAAAGCCATACAAATTATTAAAATATCTGGTGGTCTCTTAGAAGAATCATTTTTAGATGAAGGATTCCTACTCAATAAAAAGGTAAGTTTCTAGGGTATAATTTACAAATATTCTAATATAGGTAGCTGTGTTGCTTAACATCAGGCCAACAACTAGCTTCTCATGTAATTCCTTGATATAAAAAAAATATTCCAATCTAGGAATCATAGCTGTAGCAGATATGATTCCTAGATTGATTGATTGATGATTGATGATTCCTGGATTTGAACTTGTAAAAGTGCCAAAAATAGCTTATTGTCAATTATTTTTACTTGGCTTGCTTTATACTATTATATATATTGTTAATAATCGTAGGTGGGTGTACATCAACCTAAACGTCTTGAGAATGCTAACATTCTCATTGCTAATACACCAATGGACACAGATAAAATCAAAGTGTTCGGCTCCACAATTAAAGTTGATTCAATGGCCAAAATAGCTGAACTGGAAGTCGCTGAAAAGGAAAAGATGAAGGACAAAGTCAACAAGATATTGGGTCACAAATGCAATGTCTTCATCAACAGGTAAAGTAGCCTAGAAGCTTGACTCATAACTCCTTTTTTAATCCCTTATTTGTATTTTTGTATCTGTGAGTCCTATTATAGCTACCAAATGCAAGAACCAATTTTTTTTGCATGTTTTTTTGTGGGATTTGAAATTGTATTGTACTTGAAGATCTATTTATGAGGCTTAGTCAAGGGAGAAATGTGCATTTTTTTTAAAGTTTTAAATATTTATGGATGACGTAACGTGCTAACCTTTTGCCTGATGTTAAGCGATACGGCTGCCCATATCAGTTGCAGTGTCACTCAGAAGTCTAAAGTATAGAGTTGTGAGAGAATGTGACACTGCACTGCGCACGTCATCCTGAGACATCAGCACAATCTAGTAGTAAGATTATCAGACTAGATCAAGTCATAAAGTCTCATTTGCCCAGTAATTTCACTAGCTACAGTGCCCTTCAAAACAGAACACAGCAGTGTTTGCGCACTACTGCTTGGCGGCAGAATAATTGGCAAAGCGTTTATCTACTTAGACAAACTTTGTAGAAAAGTCCTACCACCTAGTGTAGTCCTCCTATCAAATAGTTGCATTAAAACATAAAAATACTGCTTATATTTATGCAAACTGCACAAATTTTATCCGCAACTTATGAATTGTTTTTGGGCAGACAACTGATCTACAACTACCCAGAACAACTGTTTGCTGATGCCGGAGTGATGGCGATCGAACACGCTGACTTCGACGGCATCGAGCGGCTTGCGCTCGTCACGGGCGGCGAGATTGTATCCACCTTCGACTCGCCCGATAAAGTTAAGCTTGGACACTGCAAGCTCATTGAACAGGTATTTGTATTATTGGGCATATAATAATAACAATTGTAATAGTTTAAATTGTAGTAGTTGTAGCTAACAACGGTTCAGAATAGTTTGTATATGGCATTTTAAACTAAAGTCAATTGCTTATTTTTTTCGCATCAGACAGTGTAGCATACATTGGTTGGTATTCATTTAGTATCATATTTTTTAATATTTATTATTTACTGTACTCTGCCAACCTTCCTCATTCCTATTCAGTGATAAGACTGCGAGCTGGCTAAGGGAATATCCAGAAAATGGGCATTCTCCTATGTACATTAAAATATTCTGCGATCAAGTGGCCTGCCAAGCGCGGTGATTAAAATGGACAGCCTCTGTGGTGTGGTGGTTGGGCAGGTCTGCTCATAACCTAGAGGCGGCGGACTCGATTCCCGCGGGCAAGTATTTGTGCACAGAAAAATAATGCAAATACTTGTTCTGAGTCTGGGTGTTGTGGGACCATGGTCCTCGTAGTTCCTAGGTTACAGGGACACAGGGAATCCTAGTTAGGGTCCAGGATCTATGTATGTGATCGTTGGGCGTTATTACTATTATAATAAGCGTCCAAAATGGCGTTTTATGGGAGAAGCCTGTTTTTAGTAGTGGAAGTCTTCTGGCTGTTGATGTCTGTGTATTTGGTGTGCAATAAAGTATTATTCCATTCTATTGCAGGTGTTGATTGGAGACGAGTGCTTGATTCGTTTCTCCGGCGTAGAGCTTGGCTCGGCGTGTACCGTGGTGATTCGTGGTGCGACCCAGCAAGTCATCGACGAGGCGGAGCGATCGCTTCACGACGCGCTTTGCGTACTCGCTGCCACGGTTAAGGAACCCAAAGTCGTCTATGGAGGAGGTGAGACAAGTCTTTTTTCTATTCGCCTATATCTAGGCTATTCGAATAGCGTTGTGATAGGTATTTGATGATATAGCTACCTATCTATCATCCTGAAAGAGAGAGAGATGCTCCACGAGTTATTTATGCCAATGGGGGCATCTCTAACTCTCTAAGAATAAGAATAATAATGGTTGGTATTTAGATAAATCTTTTTATCATAGAAAATCTCTTCTTATCTAGCAGTGAGGTTTTCGGAAGAAGTCATAGAACTGTTTATTGTTTTAGAAACTTGGTATAAAGATGACTTTGTTATCGAAATGGTATTTGAGCCTGTGCTCAAATACCATTTCTAGTTTATAGCACAGACTATCTTGATACTAAGTATATGGTTTAACAAAAAATCTAAAAAACCTTTAGTCAGAATATTAGGTTCCAGATCATGTTAACATAATGGCAGTGAGTTATCCAAGATAGATTCATAACAATCGCTACACGCTCAAGATGATATTCTCATAACCAAGCACAGTCATTACAACAACTTGGGCGGTTCAGCGTATTTGTAAAAAAAAAAAAATTTTTTAATAAAACCATTATTGACATAATGCTTCGACCAGTTTATGTAGTGAGTCCATAGACTCCTCAAATAGCGTTATTACAGCTAAGTGTTGGGGTCTTGATGAAATTTAGCACAAGTTTTGGATTTAGAACCCGCCATTAAGGAAGGATTCATACACACGTGTTAAACAAGCTATTTGTATAAAATCTGCAGTGGGTTCAAATCCCCTTGAAAATTGACTGCTCTCGTCCATTCATTAGCTTGTAAAAACCACACTTGAGTTCATATTGTAAAGATAAAACGGGTCTATTTGCGTACAAAAATTATCAAAACATTATTTTGACTAACCTCGACGTTTCGACCGTCGAAGTTACATTGGCCGTGGTCACGAGGGGACTGTCGTACACTTTTTAAACTGTCGTCTGACAGTTTAAAAAGTGTCGCAATTGAAGTGTCTAAAACTATTATAGTCACAATTTTTTTTAAAACTTTTATACTCATTTTTGTCAGGTGCCAGTGAGATGCTGATGGCTGAAGCGGCATCTCGCGTTGCTGCCCGAACGGCCGGTAAAGAGGCTGCGGCGGCTGAAGCGTTTGCGATCGCACTTCGTCGTCTGCCTTCCGCTGTCGCCGATAACGCCGGCTATGACAGCGCTGACCTCATCGCCAGGCTCAGGGCTCATCACGCTCAGGGCGAGAACACCATGGGACTTGGTGAGTAAAGTTCGCTGAGATTACAGCAAGAAAATATACAAAAAAATATTTAAAAAAAATGTGTGGATATTTCACACAGCGCCATCTAGACCTAAACCTAGTAAAGCTTGTACAAGCCAGAGCCAGATAACTAATAGAATACTTACTTTTTTAATACAGGACATACACAACATTACATTCTTACATACAATATTAATGTAAAAATATAATTAATATTTGAGAGAGAAACTTATTAGAATCTTTTTAAACATGGTACTATTTAAACATAATACCTACTAAGCCTTTAAAATTAAACTGTACCTAAAAACTCAAAATAATTCGTTGGTTGAGGGAAAAGCGCCCAAAATGCTGGCAGCATAAATATAATAATGAATGAATGAATGAATATAATAGTAGTTGAACAATGAGTCTGCCTCATTTATCCAGCTTCATCTCTGGATATGTTTTGTATTATGGTTACAAGATTATGAAAAAAAAAAAATATATTACCTTTGACTAGTTTTATCTATGTACCTGTACCTCCTTATTCTCTTCTTTATTCGTAAATAAAAAAAAACTAAGTATTATTTAGTTTTTATTGCAATCAATAAAATAAACGAATACACTGCTTTTTTGGCAGATATGCAAAACGGCCGCGTTGGCGACATGAAGACCCTCGGAATCACAGAATCGTACGTCGTTAAGCGTCAAGTTCTGCTCTCTGCTTCCGAAGCTGCTGAAATGATCCTTCGCGTGGACAACATTCTGAAGGCAGCGCCGCGTCGCCGCGGGCCCGACCGCCGCCCTTGCTAAGTGCACATGCACTTAATAACGTACAGTGCAACTACCGGCACGATATTATATTACCACAAAACGTAAACAAAGCTGATGTGTAAAGTGCTGTTTTAACATTTAACTTTTTTGTGGTAAAACCGTAAAGTTTTCTAAAAAAAGCTAACGGTAGTTGGCGTCATGGAGCTATGTTTTTAGAAAAGTTTCGGGATAATTGCGTCGGTTTGTACGCTTAGTTATAGAATACTAAAAAAACAGATCAAGCAAGAGGTGTGTAAGTAACACAATTCTTAATTTTGGATTTAGTTAAGCTTTACGTTCACAACTTCTAAATAGTTTGTATTGAAACTTGTCTCACACATAACATTTAATGAAAGTTGGTGATTTGTATTCATGTGGTTTCCTCCAGTGTGATCTTAAACTTTTATTTGCAGTTATGATGAATTAAAATTAAGAAATGTGTGCTTAAACTTTAGCTTGGTTAGTTGTATCTAAACATATGCTTAATTTGCGTTCCACGTTTTAATATTGTAGCCCAATCTTAGTGATTTCAGAAGGAAACCTAGCTTGTTTTTTTTAAAAAATGATTTCACTTTTATTTCTTTGCATTAAAGCACATATTTCAACAAGGTAACAGCACTGTGCGTCTGTTTGTTTTGATCTAGCATTTATTATTGTGTATTTACGATCTTGTATTATTCCAAAGGTAGTTACAGAACTACTGATAGGCATACGAAACTAATTACCTTTTTAGTTTATACCACAGAGATCTAGTGGAGATATAACCGCGATGTAGCTAATTCCGTTCTACGACATTATTCTAAATGATATACAATTTCCCCCTTACTAATAAACACTGCACAGCAGTGGAATAGCTACTCAGTGTTTTCTCTTGTTTTATCTTTGCCTACTTCAAATTTGATAGAAAGAAACAAAAGACAAAATAACTATTCTTCCACTATACAATGTTTATAACAAGGGGGTTAATCTTTTGTTTGTGTTGTCGTCGATACTAGAAACTCTATGGTTCACACGGTCACATTATATTTTGTCTTTTAGTAATGCTAGAAGGATATACACGTAAGATTGGCGCTAGTTTCATTACAAGTATCTTTAGTTTTATTGGCCGCCGATGCCTTAATGGATTTATTAACAATTTACTATTTAATTGAATAAATAATAATGAACACAACTTGTTTATGTATATCTACTCTGCAAGAACAACTGACAACATACACAATCACAAGAAATTCATTTACGATTTATACACTAACGAGCTTCAGCTTCGCCCGCGGCGTGGTCTATGGGAAAATAATTCAACCACCCATTTCACCCTCTTAAGGGTGGAATTTCGAAAAATCCGTTCTTAGCGGGTGCCTACGTCATAACATCTACCTGCATGCCAAATTTCAGCCCGTTGGTCACCTTTGAGTTATATATATATAATAAATGACATATTCATGTATTTGGTATAATGCAGCACTTACAGCAGCCATCAAAAAGCAATCGCAATTTACCATTAAACGTTTGATCATAATTTTGATCACAGATAACGTAAATACTTAACTAGAGCTTAGATAATACCGCAGGTAGCTATTTGCACTAGTTCCGTTGAAACGTACCATGGAAGTACTGAGAAAGTCTCGCTAGTTCTACGGAATATGAATGCGGTGGAACATAACTAAGAGTGGACCCATTGATTAAAGCTATTGGATATCATGTATTCATGTAGATGATATATTTTTTCTCAGTGGTTCCATTAATGTTATGGTAAGTAATGGTAGAAGTGGAAACGGTAATAAAATGAATATTCTTATTGTAATTGTTCTTTTGTTTTATAAAATCCTAATGAAACAGCAGTTGCAGCAGATCAAATCAATCTAACCAAACTGCACAGAAGACTGGATAATGCCTACTACAAAAATTCCCGATAGTGAGATATAGGAGAATTGATATGATAATTGGCCTGACATAGAAAAGGCAAAGATGTGTTCACCAATTTGCATTATAGTATATACATAACGAATCTACCTTTTACATTATGAACGTAATTAACATTATGAACGGACGTAGACCCACCATATTATACCTACCAAGTTTTAAATACATAATTTTACATCTAAACATCTCTTTACCTACACATTTCGGAGTAATTGAAAGTTTCTACGCGCTGCCCGGTAGAAGAATATCATAAATCCAAGGAAAACCTTAAAACTTTACTTATACAACATAAAATGTACAAATATGTGCTCTGGGCGGGTTGGGATATAAACTTTGTTACAGCCAAAACGAAATTCTTTTTCACAATTGTTCGGCTATCTCTGAACGGGCCTGTAATAGAATTGTTCCTTTATTATTTGATTTACCTCCTTCGATTTTATGTCGGTGCAATAGTTTTATCCACTTGTATTATATAGCTCTGGACCTTTTGTTAGGTACCTATCTGTATTTTCTATTTAATTTAGAATTGGTTACAACATTTTTAGAGTTATAAAATGTAAGTAGGTACTTATTAGCGTATTTATGAACCTTTCTCTTGGTTTATCCGAACCAATTTTGATTTTAATACGTACGTTTGTGCAACAGCATAGTGAATACACAAAATGGGGATGGAGAGATAGGATCACAGAATAGAGGAATAGGCATAGATAGACAAACAAACGGACCGAGTATTTCAAGCGGTAACTGAACATAATGACCATAATGAAGGTAAAAGTCTTTACAATGTTCAATTCATTACATTTTACCTATTTCCCATTGAAAGTATAAAGAAGGTACCTATTAACGTATTAACCATATACAGGCCTGCACCTAGACTGTTCTCAAAAGTTCTCTGCAGTTGGTACAGTTCCCATATAGGTCTATGACAATACCTAATTCGTTCAATGAACCCTTTACGAAGGTTGATTCTAATAACTTCACAACCACAAGCTAATAAAACGTAAGCAAGTAGGTAAATAGGTAAATAGATAAACTAACCAAAAAATAATTTGACCGCATGCCTACAAATAGTTTCAGAACATGCGATTGTAGTGGTTTATGGAAATGGCAATTCAAATATTGCTATAATTATGGGCCATTGCGTTTCCACTGCGGCTAATAAAGCTCACGTATCCGCGGCTATTTTTCAAGAAACCTGTTAATTTGGCCGTGTTAGTGGTTACCGTAATAAGTTACGGAAATATAAATATTCGTCTAATTAATGCGTCCTAAATTCTATTTAAAAGTCTGCCCAATTATTTTGTAGGGAGGTAGGGTATTTACCAATGGCTACTATTTACTTAGACAATTTATCACAGAGTAGCTATCACCAGCAGTGCTGTTTAAAAGATAAAATAACTAAATAAATATTCTTATTTATATTTTTCTTATTTATTCTTATTTATAAATAACTAAATAAATATTCTTATTCTTATTATTCTTCTTAATACTTAATAGCACGCGTGAATTTGGGGATTTAACAAAACGTGCTTTACTTTTGTAAGTTCGTTCGTGCCTATCTATTGCTTCACTACTGCCAGGTACTTCGCGGTGAGTAACTAAGTTATAGGTGGACTGCTGGTGGTCATGGGCGTAGCCAGGGGCTTAATATATATTTTAGAATTAATACTAAAAAATAGTTTATGATAGATAAAGATAGGAGTTATTAATTATATGGTTGTAGGTATTGCAACTGACTATACCTACTGTAAAAAATGTGTATCAGGGCCTTATATTACCTTATTAGTTTATATAATGTCTGAACCTACAGAGACATTTCATTGCAGCGCCTGAAGAAAACCTCAAAAATGTTATTAGAATGGAACAAAAGTAACAATTTAAACTGTATGCCTTTTTATCTAATTATAGAGTAAATATTACGTCTCGGCGTAAAAATCTAAAATGGAAACACCCACACCTACCTGGCCACGCCGTTCGTCGCGGAGACCGGAGGCGACAATTTGGATAAATGGTACATCCGTCGACGACTGAATAAATTATTCAGGCTCGCTTTCTGCCCTCCACTCTTCACGTGACAAGGAGAGGATTGCACGATAAAGTGGAATATTTAGGGAGTAATCACGTACCATACGCCGGTATAAAGTGGCTCACTGAGCCTCCAAGACACCTATTTTGCGAAATGACATTTCTATTCCCGTTCCCGGCTGCATACATGCCGCTTTAGCGCCCTCGCGAAAGAGTAGGTAACTTATACCTAGATTCATATTGTCCGTACTTATATTAGGTAAATATAAGTAAAGTCAGACTATCTATTCTATGACTATACAGACCAATGTTATAGAACTATTTTAGTTTTTTATTTAGGTGAGTAAGTAAGCATTAGTATTGGTTTATTGCATATTTATTAGGTTAATTAAGTACATAAATCAATTAATAAATTACAGTTAGTACCTAAAGGTGGGTTGGTTCTTAAATTTAAGTTTGGGTGATAGATTCGATTGATTTACTTATCCTACATATTACTCATCATCCTTAGCCTGTGTTCACTTGGCCATATGCTTCTCCCAGGTACGCCACAGAGCCCGGTCTTCTTCTAATCCAACTGCTGCCAGGCATTATA
Source organism: Ennomos fuscantarius (assembly GCA_905220475.3). NCBI lineage: Eukaryota > Metazoa > Arthropoda > Insecta > Lepidoptera > Geometridae > Ennomos > Ennomos fuscantarius. The sequence continues at coordinate 9,041,663 of HG992029.1, forward strand.
GACCCAAGTCGTCGACCTGGTCGTTAAGGCGTCCTATAACCAACCAACCCATCCAACCAACCAACAAGCCCCGGCTAACCAACTCACCAATTAGCCAACTGACTAGGTACCTTATTAGTAACTTAGGCCTATCTAGGTACTCTATTCTGATTAAATGACTTTGTACAAATATGTACCTAAAATAAACCTCGATTACGTCTATGACTGTAGAAGTCCAACGATTTGGCTAAACTATGCAAGTAAGGTCACTTATAAGGAAAAATCTCTGTAATAATTATTGCATAAAAATTTGAGGAAAACCGTAAAATCCAATTGCATTCGTTTGGTCCAGCCTGTATTTGTTTTTGCCCTTATTTTGCCTTCAATATATAGGTACCTAATTATTTTAATAAGCAGTTACCTATCGTACATCGGTAGTACGCAAGTCATTTTTTTAAGCATCAATCCAAACTAGAGCTTCATATATAAATCTTCCATGCACTGGCTAATTACCAGACTATTGTGATAAGTCGGAGTTACAAGTTTAGCAGAATGGTTTTCCTCGACTCTCGTTTATCTTTCTTAAACAGTGGAATTGGCCGGGGATTCAGTGGGATAATTACGTTGCCTATTTAGTTGGTAAATAAGGTAGCACCTTATTTTTCTTTCGGTTTTGTGCTCATCTATATTAAAGAGGTGGGGAAGGTTAGCCGGTGGGGCGGCGGCGGTAAGTAGGCTTTTTTTGTTAGGAAAGGGTGTTTGTTTGTCTATTAGTGTAATTTTCTTTGTTGGAAGCCTATTTAAAAACATTTTAGACAAGACGTTATTTAAACACAGTTAAGTGACTTTTTTTTATTGCTCTAAGCAAATAAGGATGCATACGTTCTAAGTAAGTATATTTTGAAGTTTGATACGAGTAAATACAAATTATAAGTATTGTGTTTTTGTTTAAAAGCATCTGTGCTACCGAGACTCTCCACTATCGAGAAGTCAGAGTCAGGCTAACCAGCCAAGATATATTTAATGTAACCGCAAATCCGATCGACACATCTCTAACGCGGAAGGTTAGGTATCGACATAATAGCGTGGATATTATCGATACAGCAGCACCACTAGCATCGATATTCTGATTAGTGCGAGTAAGCTCTAATTGGCTTGGTTTGGGCGAGCACAGATCGCGGCACTAAAACAGAGATTTGCGGGATTAATCCGCGTTGATACCACGGATTCCCGATGTAGGTATACCTTACATAATGGGTTAATGGGTTTACTATATCCGCTACGATAAACGTTGTTGAAGATAATGCTCGTAGTTAGATTCGATTATTGACTCTACCACTTTAGCGTACGGAAAATGTAGAGTAGGTATCTAGGCATCTAGGCATAGGCATCATGGGTCCATCCAGAGTTTGGAAACTATACAAGCATATTGGATAGGTTGGGCTTCATTAAACTCTATCTAAACTTTAGCCGACACTTTCTTCTTAATGCATTTGGCGCGGTTTAATAGACAAGAAAAGAAAACGATTTTCGAGATGTTTCGAAGTAAAACATCTCGAAAATCGTTTTCTTTTCTTTTCCGCGCCAAATGCATTAAGAAGAAAGTGTCGGCTAAAGTTTAGATAGAGTTTAATGAAACCCAACCTATCAAATAAATAGGTATTCTTGTAAAAAGAGAATTCAAACTATCCGATTTGTCAAATCTCGTCAGGTATTGATATGAAAAATACACACACTTATAAAGTACCTTTTCAAGCAAGTAAACCCATTTACTCTCGTCTACGTCTCCTCCCCAGAGTGCCACCAGTTTCGATAATCTTAAATTCGGACTTGATCCTGAATTACAATTTCGTTTTACACTGTTAATGAACCGAATCCATTTAATTAACTTTACTCATGGAGTCACATAGCGAATCAATGATCTAAAATCTTCATAGATACCTATGTGTCTATGTGTCAAAAAGTAAAAGGTTTAGGTAAAGTTGCTCTGGGGAAACTAGACCGATTTGTAGAAGCTAAAAGTAAAATTTAATATTAAAATTTATAGGTACCTACTTAATAATAATATACCTATACGTACATTACTAAACAATTATAAGGAAATAAGACAAAAAAATAAGTTCAAATCTTTCAACTAATTTTATTGTAGTCAGATTTTTGGCGTGAATATGAAAATGTCTATCAGCAGTTGGTTCTGCGTGCACATCGTTGCGCTTTGCCATTTCAAGTTACTAATAATTTTCTAATAGTTTTTACTTTGTATGTGTTTAGTATGTAATTTTATATTTAAGCGACACGACTGCTCATAAAATTTGCAGTGTCACTCGAAACTCTCATCTATTATAAAGTTTCCCGTGACATTGCACTGCGCACGTCATCTTAAGACATCAGCAATCGTGCAGCATCGCAGTAGACTGTGCTGATATCATAAAGTGGTGCCACTTTATGATATCAGTCTTCAGTTTGAAAGGCACTGGCATCAGTGCCCTTCAAACCGAAACACAGTAGTTTTTTGTTCAGTTTGCATACTACTACTTGGCGCAGAATAACTGGCAAAGCGACGGCCTTAGACGAACTTTGTAGAAAAGTCCTACCACCTATAGCATGTTATATTGTATTATTAAACTTGAATAGAAATTTCTTAAAAGACTGCTTTAAACTTTCACGGTTGTTCACTACATTTTTAGTAGTTACGGGATCTTTACCCTGAATCATTTCCGAGTTCCCGGTATTTCGGCACATTGCACAATCACGGTAAAGATCCTGTAGTGTACTATTAAATATAAATGTCCTAGATCAATGTAAACTTGACGCTGGCAATCATGTGGATAAAAAAAATCACATTGTCTCTCTCTTTGTCAGTGAAAATGAAAATGCGATTAATCCACTTTGTTCCCTATGGAACGTCTTCCTACATATGTTCGAGCTGTTCGAGATAATAAGGTAAAATAATTTTATTCACGATATCAATGTTTTGCGCCTTTTATGTTTATAATAATAATAATAAATAATAACGCCCAACGATCAGTAACATAGATCCTGGACCCTAACTAGTATTCTCTATGTCTAGGGACCTACAAGTACCATGGTCCTACAACACCCAGACTCAGAACAAGTACCTACTTACTTGCGCTTTTTTTCTGTGCAGAAAGATCGGAGATATAACCGGCTAAACGTAGGTACTATGTATAGTCTTCGCTCATGGGATAGTAAATATTCACACGGACAATAAATGATCGCAAAGTTTTTGCAGACACTATCGGGAAACTGAGTCTGCTTTCAGCCTGAGTTACTCGACTAAGTAATATTGTTTTACTTAGTAAGCAGTGCGGGACCACTGGCAGACATTTTGGCATCTTCTCAGCGCATGATGTATGTTAATGTCACTTAAGAGATTATTTCTTGGCACTGAACGTGGTTTTAACTAAACACATTTTGCATTGTAAATTTACTTATTAGTTTATTTTAAAATTTTATGAAATTGAAAAGGGTCTTTTTTTATCGCTATGAGCCCCAATGTTCCCATTGCTTGTGTAGGCTTTAATCCACCACGCTGGCTAAGTGCTGGTTGGTGGATGACAAAAGTATTAGATTTTTAAGATTCTTGAACAGGCCGAATCGAATATGCCGTTTTCACACGAATGTTTTCTTTTACCGTTGTAAGTGGATCTACCACGGATTTAGTCTTGACTGTGTATTAAGCTATCTGCGTGAAAACATCAAATTTGACTCTGCCGTTTAGATTTGAAGTCAAGCATATAAACAGACAACGTTTCACTCTTTTTAAATTAACTTACATTTTTGATTTTAGTTTTGCTCAGCTTTTTTGTACCTATGGTGGGTTACCTATCCGGTAACCTATCCGGTAAAATGACAATGTACCTATGGTGGGTTACCTATCCGGTAACCCACCATAGGTACATTGTCATTTTACCTATATGGTGGGTACGTAGTACGTAGTATCAACGGTACTGACGCATATGCTTATAATCATTCTTCACATTTTCTCTTAATTTTTATATGAACACGATTGACTTATATTGACTTACGTCGTCGTTAAGATACCAAGTCAAAATACCTTTGCAAGTGCAAGTTTTCCGCAACAGAGAACTATTCGATTCAGCCGTATCTCTACAAAATCGTATAAGTGCAACACTTGGAAAAAGAAAACAATTGTGTAAAGTTGCCGTCTCCCAGCGCTAGAACTCACAAGTTTAAAGTATGTTATTTCTTTCACGCGTAACTTTGTTGTTGAACGGAACTGACAGTTATGTGAATTGACTTCACAATACGTGCTGTTTTTAGTCTTTATACACACGAATAACATCTTGGAACTGTGCAAAGCTCCTAATATACCTATATAGTGAGAAAAGTAGGGAATGAGAGTCAGTCGGTAATGGCATGCAACATTGCTAAGAGGTATTTTTGAAGTAAAACTTTACGCACGCTTGAGTTAGGGAGTAAGCTGGTGAATGAGTTACCAGGCGAACGGAAGTTGAACGTTGTTGGTTCAAATATATCTCCATTGTCAACATCACAAAGTTAAATATTACTTAAAAATTTGTATTATTATGTTAGCATGCTCGGTAAAATCACAATCACACTATAACACTAATATTATAAAGGCGAAAGTTTGTATGTATGTTTGTATGTTTTATAACTTCTTCACGTTCGAACGGCTGAATGGATTTTGATGAAATTCAGTACCAAGATAGCTTATACACTAGATTAACATATAGGCTACATTTTATCCCGGAAAAGAGAAATTCTCCTGTGGGATGAGTAAATAATTATAATACTTTTTATCCGCGGGAGAAACCGCGGGAGAAACCGCGGGAGAAACCGCGGGAGAAACCGCGGGAGAAACCGCGGGTTTATCCGCGGGAGGAACCGCGGGGCGCAACTAGTTTAGAATATTTAAGATGGCTACATTAACATTAAACAAAGCAAAAACAAAGTTATTCCGGCTGATAGATGGAGCTAAAGAAGTTTTACTTCAGTCGTGTGGTCTAAAGCAAACTTTTTTTTATATACGTACTTATATTAGGTACTCTGAATACTTACTTACTAAAATAAAGTCTAAGCAATTATACTGTATTTTATATAGTAAGGTAGGTAGATACTTTTATTTAAGCGAACTTCATTGTCCTTTTTCTACTCTATGTATTTATTTAATATTTGTAATATTTACACCTATCTCAACATGAACACCGAATTATTTTTAGTTTCACTGTCGAAAGCTGCCCGTACAAAGGCATTTGCTTATAGCCATAAATTTTTTACACCTCAATGCAGTTTCTTCTCATACCTAACAATCCTCTAATTAAACATAGACGTTATTTATTTCTACAAAGATAGGGTGCGGAGAAATCAAAAGTTCCGTACAATTTTCCTAGTTTCTTTAGCCGGAGCGGCGACCGCACCGTCATATACCAAAAACACAAAGGTTTTATGAGACACATTAAGTTAATGGAAGTAATCAGACATGCGCCACCGGTTTGACTAAGCTCTATTAGGATATAATATATCAGCTTCAAGAATTATGTATACCAAAATGCTGGCACTTATTTGGCACAACTAATAAGCATTGCAAACGGGGCAATGCTGCCAGCATGTTGGGTACACTACCTCCTGGTAGTGGGCTGGAGCATTTGGACTGTCTATAGGTCATCGCGGCCAGTATATAGTCCATTTTTTTTGTACTAGTAGGTAGTGTTTAGTATTCGTTATTATATCATTGTAGTATTTAGATTCAAAATAAAGGATTTAAAAAAATCTACCAGAATTATGTTATCAACCTCCGAGGAGCAGATTCGTAAAACATCATTTTCCGAAAAACTAAACCTTGATCCCGTTCTCTTATTTATCATTTATCTGTGCGGCTAGCACAATTGTCTATAAATTTGTCGCTCAATAAATTAAAATGTGTGGACTAATCTTCACAGTTTTTATTAAAAATATCATTACTACCTAAACCTAAAGTCATCTTATTGAAGTAGAACTTCTTAACGCATGCTTGACGTGGGGAGTAAGCTGGTGGCAAAAGGAAGTTGATTCACGCAGTTCTCCATTGTCAACATAACAAAATATTTTTTCTTTATTATTATGTTGGTATGTCCGGTGAAATGATAATTTACACTACAGTTGTCAAGATGGTGCCATTAACATTAAATAAAGCAAAAACAGTTATACCGGCCGATATATGGAGCTAAACAAAAGAAGTTTTACTTCAGCAGTGTGGTCTAAAGGACACTCGTTGGTTTTCCAATGCTCTATATGTCACTATAGAGTCCGTAATTTAAATAGTTTTTTAAAATCTTCTGTGGTACTCTGTAGGCACTTACTAAATAAATACTTGAACTTTTCATGCTTTTGTGATTTAAACATTCGCTAAGATTATTTAGTAGGTACGTAAATTTTACGCAGAATGTCGTATTCATATGTTATATATTAAGTCACATGAGAGTACCTAAGCATACACCGCAAGCATTGGAGCTTATTATGAAGGGCGCTATACACGTTATATGTGGCGGGAGTTTTCCTAATTTCTATTCTACGCTTTAGTGGTGGACACGCGTAGTTAGTACCTAAATATCCACACATACTCCCGCCGCCGGCGCCACTCGCCAGTTCTGCGCTGCGTCCGTGAAATTGAATTAGCAACTCATTAGTGACGCCAATAAAACGGGCCGACTGCTCGCCGCCCGGTAGGGTTGTCAAAAAGATCTGCTAGATTTGTAAACGTCAAAGCAAAACACTTTCTAGGTGGTATAGCTTTTTTGCAAGATATAGGCATATACGTGCTTTGCCTGATATTCTACCGCCAAGCAAAGCAAGGTGCAAGCACTACTAATGTGTTCCAATTTGAAGGCTCTGTATTACTGGTGAAATTACTACAATAATGTAATAAGATTGAGTAATGAAAATGTATGTACAGAATTCGCAATATTTACATATGCTATATGTTTAATATAAGTCGACGAGTTTAGGTGATCTTACATAATAGAAATTTTATTTGGAAAGGAAAAGTCTAGAACCTACCAAATAAGTTTTCACACAGCACAGGCAGATTTAGTCCAGATGACGTGCGTGCAATGTCATGCGAAACTTCATATGATTTATATAGAGTGCCAAATGATATATAGCCAATTGTATTTTCTTTAGTTTTTGAGGTGGATGCCAAAAGTAAGCTTGAAAGCCTCCAATGATTTTCTTGTCGTTCTTCTTGTTTGGGTATATTTTGGTATATTATACTAAAACTTTCTTCCACTAAATTCTATTCAAGACATTATAGGTAACTTTTTAATAACATTTAATATTTAAACTGCTGGACACCCCTTGCCATAATACCGGACCCTACCTACCCCTAGTCAGATAACCTACGCGCTGAACCGGTATCTCTACGTATAAATTATATATATGACTAAACTACTTTCATAAAATTATTAGGTAGATAAAGTAATACGCAAGTACCTAGAATAAAAGTAGAAATACCACGAAAACATCGCAGGATCAACGTACTAAATATTCATAAGGGTAGTCTTATTGTGCCAGCTAGGGCATAATTTTTGCTACGTTGCGGTGTCTACCACTACTATTATAGTTGGCTTTTATGAGCATACAGGTGTAGCACAAACTGCATAATATGTTCTCGGTTATATATGTGTGTGTCAGAAATATTTCAGCGCGGCGGAGCGCGATTCCCAACGGACGCGAGAGGGCAAACTCTTGCGAATTATAGGCACTTAGTTTAAACGATGGCCCTTTGGGAATTCATCTGTTTCGCACTCACCAATCTTCGAGCAGCGTTCGATTTTAAATACCCCGAAGCTGGCCATCCCTCATTAATAAAAAACGTTTTCGTTTTTATGTATTGATCACACGTTAACTCGATTCCCCTGACGTAAGCAGGCCAATCAAGGAAATTCGTGTCAAAAGAGAAAACTGAGTCGAGCGTTAATTTTCTTAATGTACCTTGTTAAGGTCGGGGCAAATTCCATTCCGGTTCTGAATAAATTAAGACAACATTAGCTGCAAAGACGCGATCGTGATACCTGACTAACGAACTTACTATGAATTTAAAGACAAGTTTGCCGCGTAGAGTCGCTCGGATTCCATTAATCCTTTGATTTGGCGTTATTAGATACTTAAATTAGTTTCATTTGAGTGTGGATGTGTGCTGTGAATTTTAAATTAGAGAGCGCTGTAAATAACTAATGTAAAACATGTTCCTCTGGTGGCCATTACTCAATTTCTATAGTATTATTATTTTATTATAGTATTATTACTATAATCATGTAGATAGAAACTTACCATGCCCTTGCGAGCGAACCTATAAATAAAAAGTTTTCGGAGAAGCATGAAATTAAATTTAAATTGTAAGCCAAATTCTGCAAACGCTCACCGTGTTTTGTTTAAGGTAAATAAATGATCCAATAGATTTAGTTACATCCTGACAGAGGGTTTGAAACTATTCCACTAAATTATTTCAACCACTACAATTCTTTGATTGTAGGTACCAAAGTTGTTAAACAATTTCAACTTTAAACAATTAACCACCGGGTACCGGTGAAAGTTATGTTTTGAACTAGCCGACGCCATTTGTGGGTAAAACAGTAATTTCTGAGTTTGTACCAAAAGTGGGTAGATATTAGAACAAAATATACAGGGTTGTGCAAGCGCTGACGATGTACCAGTAAGGAACATGTCAAAGATAAGAAAAACTGGAATAATTTAAACAGGAGTTTACCTATAAGCAAATATTAGACTAATGACAAAACGTTTTGGTACAAAACGTTGAAAGTTTGAATTTATTCATTTATATATAATATGTTTATAAATATGTTTATATATAAATTGAGTAATGTAGAGACGCGTCTACTGTGGTGACAATTAGACATCCATTGTATAAAGAATCAATTTGTAAGAAAGGCTTAGTAGAATATTAGTATATTTGGAAGCCACCATTTATTTAATAAATCTGCCTTTAGAATATTTGGTCAATGAATTTGAATATTCGTTAGGCACGTACGAGAATAGATAAAAAGTTTCAAAAACATTGCACATAGATTATCTGAGCCGATTGAGTAACTATATAGTAACGTAAGTACTTGTAACGTTCATGTCTATCCCAAAGTCTATCCATAGACTTAGGAGTAATAATAATAATAATAATAATATGTGTGGACATCTCGCACAACGCCATCTAGCCCCAAACTAAGCAAAGCTTGTGCTATGGGAACCAGATAACTGATACAATACTTAGGTACTTTTTTGTTTGTAAATACATACATAAAATACAATATGACCCCCAGACACAGAACAAACACCTATGTTCATCACACAAATGTTTGTCTTGAGTGGGAATCGAACCTACAACCCACAGTTCAGAAGAAGTAGCGAAAATATTCAAGGTCTGTGGTCTACTCTTATGTTTCAATCATACTTACGTTACGTATACTTCGACAAATTTTTACGGTCAAGGACGCATCGAGCTGGGAACCCCTAACCCGAAGTGTAATCTAATATATTTTTTTTTACTAAAAATTGTAACCTTTGAAAACCGTAAGGTGTAGCTAGTAGTAAATCTTAATAAAATAATGTTAATGACGTGTCTTTTCCATCGTCTATAGCTCCTTGTGAGGGCACATCGCGACTGCGTCCCAAGTTAATGTTGCGAGTTAAGTTATGGCCCAGTCCCACTGCATGTGCTTACTTCGCAGCGGCCATCAACTTCTGGAGATGTTCGTGATACGCCGCGTTAATTCTATATACACAGTTTTGTGTTAGTTTCGAAGCTACGAGTATAATAAACTTAGTTTTATTTTTCACATTGTAACTAAATCACTCGTTGAGATGAGTTTTGGATTACGTACTAGTTTTCAGTTTAACGCCATCTAGCGTTGGTGTCTAACAGCACTTGCATCATTCCGTAAAATTCAATAAGATCGAATAAAGGTTAAAAAGGTTTAATAGGTAAGACATACATGGCGTTGTAATAAAACAAAAGTCAACTACGTAATAAGCTAAGCGCGGGAATAATCAAGGAGTTTTTATTTTGACAAAAAAAAAAAAAGAGAGAAAAAAAAACAAGTGAAGGTAGAAGAGGGGCGCGTCAGGCGGGGAACGGTACGAAACGTGGAAAAAAGGAAAAATCGAGGGTTTTTTTAGAGTGAGTGCTTGTGTGTAATTTAAATCAGCACGGTGCGGCGGTACGAGAGTAGTTAGAGGTTAATTCGTTACTTGTTATTCGAAATGTATGAGGGTTTAGGCGAACTACACGTATAATGATATTCTTTTACTTTTGAGTGTGCTAGCAGTGTTTTGTTTTACGGCTTACTAACTGTGAGACAATATTTTATTTTGCGTTTTTCCCCGTGATTTAGATTATACCTAGGTAGGGTTCCTAATTGTGATTACATTGCTAGATTACGGTGATTTTCCTGATAAATTGTGTACAAATGTGTCTGAAAATTATTCGGTAAGTGTTGAGATATTTGGATCAGAAAAGAAAACGGCAACTCTAAAAATCTTGTGTGAGATGCTCATGTATAATGGCGGCCGAATTGCTATTATGAAAAGTGTCAGGAGGAACTAGATTAAGGGACGAGTGTGAAGGATTGAAAGTCTAGATCAAGTATGAGTTCTGTTGATTGCTAGGTGTATGGAATGAATTCATTAAATCATTAATGAGCGGATTTTTATAAGATGTTGTCGATAGAATTCTAATTAAGAATAAACGAATACCATTTAGGCGAGTTCGTGGTAAAGCTAAGTTACATCAAAATTCTCATAGAAATATTTCAAATGGTAATAAAATTCAATAATATAGGGAAATCTTAGATTATCTTCATAAACATTTCATGTTATCTAAATACTCTCTACCTATCAGGTAGTTGTAAAATTGGAATAATTGTTTCATACACTGAAATTCTCGGCTAAATATAATGATACAAAATAGCGGCCGATCGGTTGCTATTGTAGGGTCGTCAAGGGAATCTAACTATAAAACAAAGATAAAGTAACTATACGCTACAATATGTATTTACTAATATTTGCTCTTTTATATTTTGTACGTAATTTTAATGCTGTGCGATTGCTATTTTATGTAGTACAAGACGTGTTAATACTCATATAATCCACGGTGGTAACTTCAGTTGACTTGAAAGATAGATTACTTTCTTGTTCAAAAATCCTGAAGTGAGGTTATGTGTAAAAAGGTACGTTAGGAGGTAAGAAGGTTCATATAAGATTCTAGTGTTTTGGCATGGTCTAAAATAAATATCATTCAAAACCTTAGAATTAGGTTGTCTCGGTAAAACCAGTAAAATCAGAGATATTTTTTAAATAAACTGTTGTAACAATTTCACTTTTATTATTTACCTAGGTCTTAGAAGTCGTAGATATATGTATATACATATATAATGTTGCTTAATTAAATGATTGAAGTGGAGTTGGTGGCTTATAGGTTAACCAGAAATTGTGTTACCTATCATCTGTGGTTGTGTCGTTGAACCGAGTGGAACTCGCGGGTTCGAGTCCTGTGAGAAGTATACATAACGGGTGTGACTCTCAACCTTCGAGTGAGATCACTAAATTTCGTTTGACTATTACAGGATAAGAATACTGTGGAATGAAGGTTCAATTCCTTCAAATAAATAATTGCTTGACATTGTATGGCAATTCTTTTACCAAATATAATTTTATGTTGTTTATACTGTTTATAGGGAGTTCGATTCTCTCGCAACACTTGATTATTATTTTACTCAATTTTCGGGAATAAAGAAGGCTACCTTTCTTCCGTGGTTGTGTTGTTAATCATAGTGGTGTTTGCGGGTTCGAATCCTGTGAAAAGTTAAACTACAGACAGTTCTCCCAAGCTCCCAAGCAAGGGAATGCTGTTTATTTACTACAGTTAATAAACAGTATTCGATATTATGAAATGAGGGTTCGAATCCTTTAATTACATTAATGCTTGATGATCTATGATAATTCTTTTCAAACATAAATTTTATGTTGTGAAGTTGGGAGTTCGACTCTCTCGTGACACTAGATTACGTTTTCTCAACTTTCGGAGATAGAGAAGCTATCTTCCGTGGTTGTGTTGTTAATCAGTGTAGTCGCGGGTTCGAATCCTGCAGAATATCTATTATAGATTATGCATACTGTGGTTTGACGGTTCGATTCCTTCAGATAAATTATAGATTGGCAGCTACGGTAATTGCTAATATTACCTGTCATAAATTTATGACTATATTGTGAAATGGATGTTTGATCCTTTCAAGACGCTATGGAGTTGTCACGGGTTCAATTCCCGTATTGATAATAACTATCAATGACGGATGTAAACCTGTTGTTTATCTTGATTGGAAACTATATATGTGTTTTTCTAGGCTTAATCGGATCCGAATTAAGTCCATATTATACTTTCTTATTCATAATGGCATTGTTTATTATTCATATTGATTATTAAAAAAAAAAGAGAAAATTTAATGATGCCTGGCTTTAGCACAAATCTATGTGTTTCAATACCTTGCATCTTTTAATTTTGACAACAAATCTACCATGTTGTAGCAAACTTAGTTCATGCATATGAACATATCTACTGCATTCTCTATATCGATCTACGACTGCACATGTGCAGAGAATCGTCTGTAATACTTGGAACTGGCTCTTGATCCCGAGTTGTCTCTAAAGAGGGAGGTCTGGTTATTCATCTCCGAGCTATGGATCCCTGTTGTATACGTACTCAGGGGGAGGTAACGGAGTTTATAACTAGCCTAGCTGTTGATCTAATCAACCTTGGGCCATGCCTCTGGATCGGATATACTTGGAGTGAGGTCGACCAATATTGCTTACAATTCTTCATTTTTCTCCGACAATTACCCAACAATCTTTTAGAATCGTCTGTAATACTTGGAACTGGCTCTTGATCCCGAGTTGTCTCTAAAGAGGGAGGTCTGGTTATTCATCTCCGAGCTATGGATCCCTGTTGTATACGTACTCAGGGGGAGGTAACGGAGTTTATAACTAGCCTAGCTGTTGATCTAATCAACCTTGGGCCATGCCTCTGGATCGGATATACTTGGAGTGAGGTCGACCAATATTGCTTACAATTCTTCATTTTTCTCCGACAATTACCCAACAATCTTTTAGAATCGTCTGTAATACTTGGAGTGGCTCTTGATCCCGAGTTGTCTCTAAAGAGGGAGGTCTGGTTATTCATCTCCGAGCTATGGATCCCTGTTGTATACGTACTCAGGGGGAGGTAACGGAGTTTATAACTAGCCTAGCTGTTGATCTAATCAACCTTGGGCCATGCCTCTGGATTGAATATACTTGGAGTGAGGTCGACCAATATTGCTTACAATTCTTCATTTTTCTCCGACAATTACCCAACAATCTTTTAGAATCGTCTGTAATACTTGGAACTGGCTCTTGATCCCGAGTTGTCTCTAAAGAGGGAGGTCTGGTTATTCATCTCCGAGCTGTGGATCCCTGTTGTATACGTACTCAGGGGGAGGTAACGGAGTTTATAACTAGCCTAGCTGTTGATCTAATCAACCTTGGGCCATGCCTCTGGATCGGATATACTTGGAGTGAGGTCGACCAATATTGCTTACAATTCTTCATTTTTCTCCGACAATTACCCAACAATCTTTTAGAATCGTCTGTAATACTTGGAACTGGCTCTTGATCCCGAGTTGTCTCTAAAGAGGGAGGTCTAGTTATTCATCTCCGAGCTATGGATCCCTGCTGTATACGTACTCAGGGGGAGGTAACGGAGTTTATACACTAGCCTAGCTGTTGATCTAATCAACCTTGGGCCATGCCTCTGGATCGGATATACTTGGAGTGAGGTCGACCAATATTGCTTACAATTCTTTCTTCTCCGACAATTACCCGACAATCATTTTATGTTTGTGCTGGGTTTGCTATCATGTGGTCGAGCAATGTCCACATTTATCTAATAGTTATTCCTTGATGGAGTGCTATAAGCCAGGTCGTGAGACCTTATTTACATGAATGATATTATAAGGTATCTATTTCCGTTACAAGAAGTAGATATTGTATTATTTACTAATATTGATTTAATTTGGATCTTTGATTAGATCATTATTATATGATTATAAAAAAAATATAAAAAAATGAAAAAATATATTTTTAGGGGTGGTTTTGATGGGGTGGAGCGTTATAAAGCATGAAGGACGAATCGCACTTGACGGACGCGGGCATGTATTTTATACATGGAGGGGGCGTCCCTCCCTCCCCTTCGGGGGGGGGCCCCCTTAACCACCTTTATAAATATTCTGTCTTACTAGTGTTCTAAATGTCCTTAAAATTATGACTCTGATCTTCGATCATTTAACCCCTAGCATGAACAACAGGGCAGTTTACATTCTACAATTTCAAGTTTGAATTAATTTATATTACAAAACTGTGTATTACAGAGAGGAGGTTTGAATGGTGTATGCAGTATATACTTAGTTATGTAGTATAATTGTTTATTATTATGTTTATTCCAGATTAAGGTAAGTATCTATGTATGAGTAGGCGATAACGAATAAATAATAAAAAAATAATAAAGAAATCACAATTTATTAAGATCTATTAAACTCTAACGTACCTCTAAAAAGAACTATTGGTTATACGGATGGCGATGTAAGGGTTCCTAGACGATCATTTGGCCATATGAAGGGGAACTCGTATTATCGGCTTGGAGAAGAGTATTTTACTCAGGGGGGGCGAGTTACAACATGGACTACCAAAGCCAAGTTTTACAACTAATATCAATCAGTGTCAAACTCCGCTGGCCTGGCCAAATTATTCCACTCTAGCAATAGTTAACTAAAAAAGTTTTACATGTGTATACGGACAAATAAGATTGGAAATGTTTCAAATATAGGTTTTTTTAAACATGGCTTGCTTAAAATTGCTTAGAAATGTATTAATATTGCTTTACTATAAAACAGGAAGCTACATTTGTGCGTTAAAAAATATTACTAGAGTACTCTATAGTATAGTATTGATTTGTCAGGTTTTGAATTTGCCTGAGTTACATTAAGACCTTTTATATAATGCATTATCTATTCTGTGGCTTTATATACACAATACACTCGATATACACGACATACACGAGACGGTTTCAACACGGTCCGGCTTGTACCCGGTGTTGGTTATACTCGGACTTGCAGTTTTCGTAAAGCAAAACTCACAGTGCTCTATAGAAGGGCATGTTACATGTTTCCTAAAAAATACCCGTAACCATGACAGATTGATCTTTGATACACTCCTAAAACAACAAAAGTTGATAATACTCTACCAAAGTATATGTAGGCAGAACGGGTAGTGCGTAGGTTGCAACCTACATAACTATAGGCCTGCAGCATGTCCACACCGCGCCGTGTCTGGAGCAAGAATGATCCGTAGTACACCGAGCGGTCCCTTTTTATAGCCAGGTGGTTGGGGGAGCAATAACAGTTGCCGGTATTGCCACTGTAATAAATTTAAAAGCCACCATAGGGTGAATTACGGTACTGCCCGCTGCGCATAGAGTTTATAACTGGACGTTGACGCCGTCACATATAAAACACTAATTTTATAATCATTCAAAGCGTTGTTATTGATTTGGTTACATAATATAAGAACTTTTAATCTATGAATGATTTCTTGAAATTAAACACATAATAATAATACCAAGATACCGAATAAATTGTTTGACTACTGTACGTTTATTCAATCTGAAAGTGAAGAATTTAAAATTTTATATGAAGAACGAATTTGTGCCACATTCACTGCAATAAACATATTTGAATTTTGTATTTTGTATATGCGAGAGTCACCGTCCCTAACGTCAGCGCGGCGGCTTCGTGTGAATGCCAAGACTGCACCACTGAACAGAAATCGGATCGCGTTTAAACCGCCCCGTGTGAATAGTGGCCTATTAGTGGAGTAGGTAGTATTTCTTTTTTTATATTGCTAGATAGGCTTGCGTTTGACCACTATCGCACCTGATGGTAAGTTACGATGCGGTCTAGGATGTAACACGCTTGCCTGGAAGATACCTCTTCATTCTCGATTTGAAGACACCAAGGTTGTAGTTATCGGGAAATACGGACGCCAGTAAAGCGTTCCACTCTTTGGCTGTTCGCATGATAAATGTAGAGCCAAATCGTTTTGTTCGCACATGGGGGATATTGACCATGTAACGGTGGTGTTTTTTCGTACATCTGGTTGTTCGATGGTGGAAAAGTAATGGTGGAATCAGGTTATGCAACTCCAATGGGCACTCTCCAAAATGCACTATTGTGGGATAGGCTTGCGTTTGACCACTATCTCACTTCGTAGTAAGGAACGATGCGATCTAGATTGATCTAGGTTGCACTAACACGCTTGCCTTGTAGGTATATATATATAAATATATAAATTGTATGGTTTGGCAATTCCAGCTCTGTGAGTGTTGAACCCAAAACGTAGCCCAAACACACTCCAAAACACTTTATTTACACAAAAACATTAAAGTAGGTAAGAAAATAGCAGCCGCTAAAGGCATGTGACTGTTTTTCTTTGCTGCCTCCAAGGTTCTAACCCTTTAGCTGGGCTCGTTAATTGCTTTGTGAGAACCTTTCCACCTGTACTCTGAACTTCTGAAGAGTCTAAAAAGTAAATACAATAAGGACCAGTTTCAAAACTGTCTGATAAACGTTTATGTAACAATTAACTAATGAACTTGAAATTGAGGGATATTTAGGTACCTTATTAGGTAACCACGATAAAGTCACGCCTTTTATTTCTATATTTACACCTATTGTGTAAATATACTACCCAAAGAACTCCCGTATTTGATAATCACAGTAAATAAAAACAAATACTGTAATGTTCTGCCGCTATGATAGATATACCTACCAATTTGTTTTTATTTATTTATACGGGAGTTCTTTGGGAAATATACTTTCTCTTTTTTATTAATTACCTACTCGTAGGTTAGAGTCTATGTGGAGTCACAGATAGTTACTTAATCAGTAGTGGTAAAACAGAAGATGTAAGTCAACCAGACATATGAAAAATGCTACTATAAGCACAACCTGCGTAAATATACCTTGGTATAAGAGATTGGAAATAAATAGAATTTTTTATGTATCATTGATTATTCTTCATGAGGAAATAAATGATTATAAAAGTTGCCTCATTCAATGAATAAAAAATAGATACATAGATAGATATCTAAATAATGCCCAATGACACATCAAAGATCCCGGACTCTAACTAGGATTCCCTGTATCTAGGGACCCAGAAAGACCCCATGGACTTGGTCTTCTTGTAACACTCGAACTCAGAACAAGTAATTGTGCTTTTTTCTGTGCACAAATATTGGTCTGTTGCGGGAAGTAAACCCGGTGTCCCCGTGCTATGAGTCGATCTGCTCAATCACCACACCATAGAGTCTGTGAAAAATAAGTGATTGAATCATGATATTGTTCTTGCATTAAATCACTCTTCAAATCACTATTTGAGTTCTTTCTCATAAGCACTTTATTTACAGCGAAATATAAATTAAACTGAATTTAGCACAAAGATAATCAAGTAATTTTAAAAGAAATAATAAATCATGAAAAGGACCACATTAATAAAAATCCGGAATTTGATACGTGAGCGGACAATAAATCAGGAATTCGTTGAACATTATCCAGATTATGATATCCAGTCGGAATTGTGTAATGCCACCTACGGGACGCATAAAGTGAAATATTTAAAGCAGATATGACAATATTTTAGAAGAAATAGCTTTATTTTTAAAACGAGTGGTGTCGTAAATCCCACCCCGCTACAATAACGCGCACGAGGATAGAATATTAAACATTCATCACATTAAAACATTCGCTTTGTGATATGGCCCAAATTAGATTTGGGATACCAAGGATGCGTTATGTGCCCTAAGGCTTTATGGCGTTAATTTTATAAGAGAGTGGACTGTATTTTGTATCGTTAGGCGACTGGTTACAACAAATGGTATCACAACTACGACGAGCAAATGCTTAGGACTAGGATAGAGGAACTCCACACACCTTCACTCCACATACTCCTGGAAGGTCCAGAGCGTCCTGGATTGTCCAATACCACTGGCCGTACGTCGATGGCGTCCGATTGCTAACCACTGTCCAGATTTGTCTATATTTTGGTGCACCAACACTGATCAATCGTTTTATAGGTAATTTTTAACACGTACAAGTAGCACTGCGGTATATCACTTCAAAACGGGGCGCGTGCGCATAATATTGTGCGCGTAGATGCTTCCCTTGCGATGGTTGAAGGGTGACAACAGACACCGAGCGCATCCGCTAGGTGTCGCGCGTGGTTGGCGAATTTGGAGGGAGTGAAAGGGAAGCAATACTCATCAAGCTAATGATACCATATCAATATAATTATAATGAGAAATATATGCGGCGCTAACATACCCCCGGCCTTAAAGGGTTGCCTTTAAGAAACCATAAATGCGTATATGAATATCGTATGTTACTATATTGAATAGTATGCGGTGCGGTGTAGAGTATAAAAATAAAATAGTATGCGGTTAAATATGAGCGGTAAAATATTTCGCGGGTAAATATGTGTGTGCGGTACTTAATATTATGCGGTTTAATATAATTATAATATGCGGTACTATATTTAAATTAACTTAAATTATAAAGTAACTTTATGTGTATTATGCTAAGAAATTATTGATTAGGTAAGGGACATAACTTAACTACCGGGCGAAGGTAGCTCCCCTTTGAAGTCTTTATCGCGCAAACTCGAGTAGTTCCATCCTTAGACGGAAAGACCTCTTTCACGATGCCCAAAGGCCAAGCAAAGGGAGGAGCATTATCAGCTTTGACAATGACAACCGTTCCCTCTTGTATGGGAACCGAAGGAACATTCCACTTAGCTCGCGATTGCAGCTGATGCAAATATTCAGCGCGCCAGCGCTTCCAGAAGGACTGTACCATTCCATCAAGCAGGCTATGTCTTTGAAGCAAGTCTATAGACCTAACCTCGGGCGCGGGAATTGAAGAAAGCGGCATAGTTTGCAAAAAATGTGCAGGCGTAAGAGCAGAGGGCTCTGCGGGGTCACTACTCATTGCGACAAGCGGGCGCGAATTTATTAGCGCTTCTATCTGTGTGAGAACAGTAAGAAGCTCCTCGTACGAAACGATTTGTTGACCTATAACCTTAAAAAGTATGGTTTTAATAATCTTGACCATACTCTCCCAACAACCACCCCAGTGTGGTGAGACAGGAGGAATGAACTTCCAATCTACACGATTCTCGGAAAATTCATGCTCTAGGTGAGGCCGTAGTTCGTCCAAAAATTTATAGAGATCGTGGAGATATGAACGTGCTCCAACGAAACAAGTGCCGTTATCAGAGTACATACATTTTATAGGGCCTCGTCGTGACAGGAAGCGTTTAAACGCATTGAGGAAGCTGACCGTACTCAGATCTGTGGCTATCTCAATGTGAGTGGCGCGGGTTGTAAGACACGTGAAGATGCATAGCCAAGCTTTACGGCTCTTCACCCCCCGGCCACGAGCGGGTGTGTACAACAATGGCCCAGCATAATCGCACCCTACGTGGGTAAAAGCTTTATCTACCTGATTGACGCGGTGACTTGGTAAGTCAGCCATAAGCGGGAATAACGGAGTAGGTTTCGATCGGAAACAAACGTTACATTTATGAATGCGGTTACGTATAATGCGCCTTGCAGCTAGGATCCAAAATCTTTGTCTTAATAGAGACATCAGAAGCTCTGGTCCAGCATGTAGGTGCTTGCGGTGATAGTAGTCAACTATCAAGTCAACTACTTGGTCATGACGCGGCAGAAGGCATGGATGCTTATGCGTATATTCCTCGGCGGAATTCGACAAGCGACCTCCAACACGTATAAGACCATTATTGTCAATAAACGGACGCAGTTTATTTAAAGCGGGGGAACAAGGTTCATTTTTTAAAAGATTCGATTTATCGTGCGAGAAATAAATATTTTGCAACGTGCGAATTAATTCAATTTCTGCAAAATCTAAATCTGCAGCGGATACAAAATTACCACGAGGTAATTTTTTCATAAAGCGGTAAACGTAAACAATGGCGCGTAACAGTTTAGAATACGACGAGTGTCGTTGCGCGAGCGCGTAAAGCGGGGACTCCTCAGGACTAGTCGTGAGAACATGCACCTGAGTCCGTTGTTCAGGTACATCTGCGTAGTCAATATTATCTATTTTAATTATAGGCCATTCACTTGGATCGCGAGTGATCCAGGAAGGTCCAGTATACCATAACGGATGGTGAACTAACTTGTCCGGGGTGAGACCACGTGACAAGCAGTCCGCGGGATTATTAGAGCCGGAAACATGAAAGAATTGACTCGCGGGAATATTATCTGTCAGTTTTACAACTCGATTAGCGACAAAGGTCTGCCAACGATGCGGAGACGCTTTTATCCAACAAAGAACGACTTTGGAATCGCTGAAGGCAAAGACATCCCTGACGGGATAGCGCGGTTTAATAATGTCTATAACCTTGCGAAGCAACTGTGACAACAATACTGCAGCGCAGAGTTCCAATCGTGCAACAGAAACTACTTTTACTGGTGACACTTTAGACTTCGCGCATACGAGTTGTACAGTATACTCGGAACCTACGCGGATTTGCATGTATACAACGGCGCCGTAGGCTCGCTCACTCGCGTCAGCAAAGCCGATAATGTTGACATCACAATTCTGCACAATACCCAGATGTCGTGGGATGCGCAGTTGATTGAGCGCGGGAAGCTCAGCACAAAACTGCACCCAGCAGTTGACAATATGACGAGGAGGCTCGGCATCCCAGTCACACTTTGACAACCAAAGCTCTTTGATAAGAAGCTTGGCGTACAAAATGACGGGAGCTGCAAAACCCATTATGTCCCACAGACGTGCAATCGCGGACAACATCGTGCGTTTAGTGCACTTGTCGTCTGGTGCGGCGACCACAAAGCGGAAAAAATCACCAGATCTATCCCAGAATAGACCTAAGATTTTATGCGGAACCGACTCCTCAAACTCTTTGTCACGAGGTTCTTTATGCGTATCTGGTATGTGGGCTAGTACAGCATCAGAATTGCTTGTCCACTTGACGAGGTCAAATTGACCCAATTTGAAAAGTTGGATAAGTTCATGGCTCAATGTGATAGCTTGCGTCGTCGTCATGACAGATAAAACAATGTCATCCATATACAGGGATGAAACAATGGCATCTTTCGCGGCGGGGAATTTATCTCCTTCATCAAGGACGAGTTGACGCACAACACGTAATGCGTGAAAAGGACTGGACTTCAGTCCAAAACATACGCGGTTAAACTGATAAACAGCAACTGGATCATCAGTACTAAATCGGTATAAAATCCGTTGAAACCTGCGGTCAGGTTCGCGTACTACTATTTGAAGGAACATTTGACGGCAGTCGGCGGAAAGTGTTACCTCAAATAAGCGGAAATTTATCAGGATGCTAAACAAGTCGCCTTGTAAGTTAGAACCTGAATGGAGAAGTTCATTTAGGCTGGGACCAGACGGCATAGTTTTACAACTCGCATCTAGTACGCAGCGAAGACGAGTAGAAGTTTTACCTTCCCTCACTACTCCATGATGCGGGATTGTATATGAAGGTCGAGTGACGTCATCATTATTTATATCGATAGGACTTAGGTAGCCTTTATTTATATAATCGCGTATAACATCATTATAAGCGGCGCGTATTTTGAGCGAAGCATCTAACTTACGCTCTAAACACTTAAGGCGTCTAAGCGCGACGGCATAAGAATCGCCTAACAAACATGCGTCATCACGAAACGGTAAGGCGACGACATACCTACCACTGTCATCGCGAACGGTGGTAGCGCGGAAAAATTCTTCACACTCAATATCATCGGGACATTGAGCGGGCGGCGCGGTGGTTATCTCTTCAAGCTCCCAAAAGCGTTTGAAGAGCGTGTCCATAGGTTCATGAACAACGGAACAACAAGTTGAGACATTACTGTGAACGACCTGTGACGTAGGCGCGGAGCCCAAAATCACGAAACCCAAAACAGTTTGAATCGCAGGCGGTACATTAGTATATTGACTATGGACTACTCCAGGTAGCATTAAATGCGCGAAAGTTGACGCCCCGACTAGGCAGTCGACCGGTCCTGGAATTGCGTAATCCTTATCAGCGAGCGGATGTGACTCGAGATGCGCGAACGCACCCGCATCGATGGGCACGGACGGCAGCGTGTCGCTTATACGATCGATCACGAGCGACGTAAGATCGAAATTAATATTCGTATTAAATCTCGAGTGTATTTTAAAGTTAACTGAACCCTTAACCTGTTTTACGGAACCCCCAATACCCCTAACTACCGTATGTGACGGCTTTATATTATTTATTAACCCAATGCGCTCACAACATTCGTAAGTTATGAAATTACTCTGCGATGCACTATCCAACAAACAACGAATTATTAGCGGCCGGTTATAAACATCGTACACTACCACTTGAGCTGTAGCGAGCAATATAGTAGAACAGTTATCTAACCGTTGCTTCATATCAATGGGTAAATTATTACGCGGACGAGTTGAAGCGGCAATGGATGTCGTGCATAGCGATAAATCACTGCGTTGCGTTATCAGCGCAGGCGCTTGACACGGGGCAGGCGCGTGCGTGGCGGCGGGGACGGGCGCCCGTGGCGTAGCGCTCGTACGCGCCACAGCCTTCGGAGTAGCGGGTTCGAATCGCGGGCGCGGCTTATTATCAAAATGTAGCATCGAATGGTGTCGCTGACTACAAGTGCGGCATTTCAATTTAGAAGTACAATTAACAGCTTTGTGAGTACGACTTAGGCAATTTACACATGCGGTATTATTTTTAATAAACTTAAATCGCTCAATAGGCGATAGTTTATCAAACGCGGTACATTTATAATAATGATCATGAGCGGCGTAATTACATAGGGAGCATTTATCAGAAGACGAGCATGTTACATATGACTGTGGATTTGGCGGGGCGTTATTATTATAATTCTTAGCGCGGGGTTTCGAACTAGACTTCGCGGTATAATTACTGTCAGCAGCTGCAGGCGCAGTGCTCCCGTAGATTCGACCTTGACTTTTAATAAATTCTATAAAGTCGTCGAGCGTGTTTACTTTCTTATCACGGGAGTACATTTGAAATGCACGTATAGTTTCCGTATCAAACTTTTGCATAGCTATGTGCAGTAATACAAAATCCAACAGATTATCAATTTTTAATGCTTTTAGTGAGTTAACTGCGACTACGAACTTATCAATAAACAATTGGAAATAAGCTGCAGACGGAGAACCATTTAATTTTAGGTTCAGCGCTTGTTCTAAATAATTAGTACCTAACAGCTTGACGTCTTGATATTTATCAATAAGTGTCTGATAAATCACCTCATAATTTTCTGGAGATGGTACAATGCCCGAGAACGTACTCTGAGCGGCGGGCGATAGTTTACCTATCAAATAATAAAGTTTATCTGCGTTTGTCAACGAGGGGTTGTTGTGCACTGTGGCGTTAAAGCTAGCGTAGAATAACGGCCAGATACACATATTATTATCAAAAGACATGAGCTCAATCGGCGGTAGCCGCGGCAAAATTCTGTGCGCTGCCGAACTTGGCGGAGGCTCAGACGCGGGCGCGGGTTTAGTAAGCATCGACTTAGCCTTCTTGATGTAACAGTACAGGTCCTCGAAGGAGGCATAACACTGATAAGAAAGAGTGGCTTTAGGATCACTTACAATGAGCAATTCATTGTATTCGTCAAGGACCTTGTGAAAACTCGTTCTTATATCATCTACAGTTACACAAGAATTCAGAAATAATTCGAGGCATACATTTGAACTATCAGCTGATTTAGCCTGATTGTAAACAACATTAATACGTTCATAAAGAGCATTTCGTTTTGCTTCTAGAACGGCTAAGCGCGGACTACACAGAGAAGCTGCCTTATCTTTATCTTCGTGAGACATGATCGAAATTAATTATCGCGGAAAAACAAACAAAACAACAGAAAACAATACGTAAATATGCGGAATAATAAATACAGGATTATCAATACAGCATTACACAATACACATACACGATAGCATCAAGTTGAGCGGTTATTTTATTTTATTACGGCGAGTGAACAATTATAAGTGCGGGTATATAATGCGTAAACAAATTGATGCTACCCTCAGACTTCGAGTGAATACTGCGTAATATTAAGTATAATTTATGTTATGTTATGTTATGAGTACGTGTTAAATAAATACCTAATAATAAAACATATAAATGTATATGCCTGAAGGGCGGGAATGTATATACGATTTATAAATCTCTAAAGGCAAACACTTATATGGGCGCGGCGCGGGGATGCGTTGAAGTTCGGTGAGGGTCAACGAAAGCATCAACGGCTTTATGTTGATAAGTGTAAGGTACACAATAGCGTACTATCGTACTGACCACGTTGTGTTACGAAGAAATTGCAACAAAATGGTGGAATAAAAATATGACAAAAATGGACAAAATCAATTGAATCCAATTATGCTGGATCGAAATTGATCGATCCTGTGAGAAGGACCAAACATGATATGGCCCAAATTAGATTTGGGATACCAAGGATGCGTTATGTGCCCTAAGGCTTTATGGCGTTAATTTTATAAGAGAGTGGACTGTATTTTGTATCGTTAGGCGACTGGTTACAACAAATGGTATCACAACTACGACGAGCAAATGCTTAGGACTAGGATAGAGGAACTCCACGCACCTTCACTCCACATACTCCTGGAAGGTCCAGAGCGTCCTGGATTGTCCAATACCACTGGCCGTACGTCGATGGCGTCCGATTGCTAACCACTGTCCAGATTTGTCTATATTTTGGTGCACCAACACTGATCAATCGTTTTATAGGTAATTTTTAACACGTACAAGTAGCACTGCGGTATATCACTTCAAAACGGGGCGCGTGCGCATAATATTGTGCGCGTAGATGCTTCCCTTGCGATGGTTGAAGGGTGACAACAGACACCGAGCGCATCCGCTAGGTGTCGCGCGTGGTTGGCGAATTTGGAGGGAGTGAAAGGGAAGCAATACTCATCAAGCTAATGATACCATATCAATATAATTATAATGAGAAATATATGCGGCGCTAACACTTTGCATATTGACAAATAACGTGACTTTTGTCATGATACGTGACTTTTTAAACATAGATACAATATTTAAACATACTTAAATTTTTTTATTACATTACATTTTACATTACATTTTACATTACATTTTACATTACATTTTACATTACATTTTACATTACATTTTACATTACATTTTACATTACATTTTACATTACATTTTACATTACATTTTATATTACATTACATATTTTTTGTTGTTGTTTTTCTACATTTTTGGGTTATTTGGAAGAGATCGCTTCAAGCGATAAGACCGCCCATTGTGAATCTTAATTGTTAAGTTTGTGCTTGCCAATTGTTCTTGTAGTGGGGTGTTTCAATAGAGTTTTATTTATCTTATCTATCTACATCTTTGTAACATAAATTAAATAGTGCTTAAGCTTTCTATTTGTAATTAGGAACTTCAAACAGCTTTTTGTGTTTAGATATAAGTAAATACATTTATATTATCTCATAACTAAATTAAGATTTAAATAAATAAATGGTTAATAAATAATAACGCCCAACGATCAAGTACACCTGTATCCTGGGCACTAACTAGGATTCCCTGTATCTAGGGACCTACGAACTATGAGGACCATGGTCACAGAACCGGGTTTTTTTTTTGTTCACAAATACTTGCCCGGTCGCGGGAATCGAGCCCACCACCTCCGGGGTTATGAGCCAACCTGCACCCCTACCGCGTAACCGTTCTGGGGATCGGCTTCGCCTGCCATCCTGCACGCCATCCAGTCCACGAGTGCGAGCAAGAGAGAACACAATTACGATCTCCACCAGACTTACGCGGTAAAGCCCCTGCTCAGTCACCACACTACAATACAAAGGCTGTAGGTATATTTCTATCTGCATCCAGAAAATAATTTGTTTTGTGGTATCCATTACCTACTTACTGGAAGTACTGAAATACATGTAGTTATAACAATAGTGAAAGAAAACATGGTGAGTAAGTCATTTTTTAAGATCCCATTCATATTTGCGTGGTGTATTATGGCATACACTCTTTCTTGTAAGAGAAGGCTGTGGGAACGTATTGAGCTGATGACGATTAACTATGTACCTAGTTAGTCACTGACTTCATACTTGTTATATGATAATGGTATATAATTTGTTTTGAAGGGGAAATGCCTTTGCTCTTTCCTTGTCCCACATACTCCCTGCTATCACCATGGAGGTGATGGCTTATGAGAATAGGGATTCAAGCCCATTAAAACCCCCCGTGGTACGTCCACCGCCAGGATGGGGCGAGATGGGGTCGCGCTATCTTTCACCATCTCTCCCTTTTAGGCCCCAGTGTAGTGGGTGGGTAACCTTACACCTTGGTTACCCCACACGTCTGGTTACCCACCAGACGTATGGGTTAGTGAAAGCGCGGCAGAGAGTCCTCCGACACTCCGCCGCCGACCTCACTGCGGAGGATGGATATGGCGCGCATAACTCCTCCTCCGTCCCCCGGTCCGTTTGCACCGGAGCGGGCCAGAGTTGGTCGTCCTCCCTGACCCGCTCCACATATCATTATCTATCCTAAAGTTAACTTTACATATCACTACCATATAGTAAACGTAGGTTAAGTATATACCTATAAAACACAAGTAAGATGATCTAATTAATCTAACATCAAAGTTTTTTGCCGCATTCTCCAAGTTTTTGACGATTAATTATAATAAAAAAGTTTTAAAAGCATTAGAATGAGTTTAACATAGAAAAAAGGCGCTAAAATTCTGTGTGAAAAAAGGAAAAATGTGGCAAGTTATTGTTATAACATTGGGTTCTAAAAAGAAAGGATTTGTTTTAAGGTAGATTTATGTTGTAATTAGTCGGAGTGGGACGGCGTAGACTTGCGCTAAACGAATTTATGCGACCGCGTCTTTGTTGATACAAACTGTTCTACACATATGATTTAGAAGCGCCAGTAAAACAAAAATGATGTGTCGTAAAAATATTTTATAATTATAAGGGCGGGTATTTTTGAATACCTGTCGTTTTTAGTGTGGTGAATCAAACTTCACTGTTTTTAGTGTGGTGAATCAAACTTCACTGTTTTTAGTGTGGTGAATCAAACTTCACTGTTTTTACTTATTAGAATCTTAAAATTAAACATTTTAAGATTCTAATAAGTAAAACTTTACTGCAAAGTTCGTCTAGGTAGGTACCACCGCTTCGCCAGTTATTCTGCCGCCAAGCAGTAGTGCGCAAGCACTGCTGTGTTCCGGTTTGAAGGGTACTGTAGCTAGTGAAATTACTGGGCAAATGAGACTTTATGATCTGATCTCACAGTTTAGTAATCTTATTACTAGATTGTGCTGATGTCTCTGGATGACGTGCGCAGTGCAGTGAAACCTCTATACTTTAAAGTTCCTAGTGACACTGCAGCTGATATGGGCAGCCGTGTCGTTTAACATCAGGCGAACGGCCAGCTCGTCACGTCATTCCTTAACATAAAAAAAAAAAAAAAAAAAAAAAAAAAAAAAAAAAAAATTGTTTTTCAAAGGCTCATAATGATATTGAATAATAAATTATATTGTTATTTTATAGGTTGAGCACTACCTCGCCCGGGGAGAAACGGTGTGCTCAAAGATGGAATAAGGAAATCTAGAAGGTACCATGTTCACTCTGATCTTGAAGATACCCAAGCTTAAAATTTCACCAGGAAACATATAGAAGATGGTGACCTACAGTACTATATTTTTTCAGCAACTTATATGTATATAGTGAAAATGAATGTCTTAAACCATAATTAATTAATTATAGCACCATTCAAGATGACTTAATTACCTACACTAGTTTTTTTTTTAATTCTAATAAATTATGTGACGAATTTGCCGTTCACCTGATGTTAAGCGACATGGGCGCTCATAACAGAACAGTGTCACTCGGCATACTAAAATATAAAGTTTCGCGTGACACTGCACTGCGCACATCATCCTGAGACATCAGCACAGTCTGGTAATAAGATTAATCGACTGTGAGATCAGATCATAAAGTCTCAATTGCCCAGTAATTTCACTAGCTACAGTGCCCTTCAAACCAGAATACAGTAGTACTTGCGCACTACTGTTTGGCGGCAGAATAACTGGCAAAGCGGTGGTACCTAGACGAACTCTGCAGTCCTACCACATATTAAAATGTTTTATCCTTAAACGAGCTTCTGCCCGCAGCTTCGCCCGCGGCGTGGCCTATGGGAAAATAATTCAACCACCCATTTCACCCTCTTAAGGGTGAAATTTCGAAAAATCATTTCTTAGCGGATAGCTACGTCATAACATCTACCTGCATGCCAAATTTCTGCCCGATCCATCCAGTGGTTTGGGCTGTGCGTTGAGAGATCACTATGTCAGTCAGTCAGTCATCTTTGAGTTATATATATTTAGAAGATCGTCAGGAAATAAAATTTTCTCTACAAAGCCTTTAGACAAATTACTCTGGATTAGTTGCCTGCAATTTAATAGTGAAACACTAACCAGAGTAGTTTTTCGAAGTGTTTTATACATTTTACGCACAAAGTACTGCGCTCGCTGGTTCGCTATAATCAATATACGCCAGTACATCACCGATCCCACTGACACTACTCTGAGGTTCGTGGGCTGTTAGCGCCACAGGACTAAACAAATACACACAACCATTATCAATTCACAGTCGGTGGCTTACAACAAAAGGCTTGGTCATGTATTCGCTTTTCTCTCGTCTCGCAAGCTCCCAACAAAGCCTGTTTCTATACTACCCTCAAAAAGTTACCGACTGTCACAACATGAATTCAATAAAATTACCAAAAAGAGTGGAAGTCATTCGTTTAATATCTACATATTTAAAACCCTTTTTAGGTTAATTACTTGGATGTTGTTAAAATTAAGGAGTGCTAAACATTAAAACTTCTCATATTTACTTATTCCCTAACGTTTTCATATTTTTGCTGTATACATGATTAATTTTACTTTGATGAGTTTTTTTTTCATATTTCTAAAATACACAAGGATTAAGCAATAAGTTATGGATAATTAACGACATCGGTTGAACGTACCAAATATATAACTTATGGATCATCATCGCGGGTTTTTTTTTTATGTTAGTGAATGATGTGACGAGCTAGTCGTTCGCCTGGTGTTAAGCGCCACGGCCGCCCATAACAGAACAGTATCACTCGGAACAATAACACAGAGTTTCGCGCGACACTGCACTGCGCACATCATTCTGAGACATCAGCACAGTCTAGTAATAAGATTACTCAACTGTGAGATCAGATCATAAAGTCTCAATTGCCCAGTAATTTCACTAGCTACAATGCCCTTCAAACCGGAACACAGTAATGCTTGCACACTACTGCTTGGCGGCAGAATAACTGGCAAAGCGGTGGTGCCTACCTAGACGAACTTTGCAACAAAGTCCTACCACCTAGTAAAAGCGGGTATTTAAATACTAGCGCCCCGTGGTTCCTCCCGCCAATAAAATGTAGTTAGTGTATTAATCCAGTATATAAGCTGTTTATATTCCAAATTTCATCAAAATCAATTCAGTAGTTTTTGCATGAAAGAGTAACAAACATCCATACATACGAAATTTCACTTTTATATATTAGTATGATTTAACTTTCCTACTTATCTTATTTTTTGTATTGAACATGCGAAGCCGGAAAAGTGCGAGAATAACAACCGATACTGACATATAGAAGTTAAGAAGTTTCTGCTAAACTTTGCTTTTACATTTCAATTGCAAAGTGCTTATGATCTTATTGTCATATAGGTACTACACCCAGAAAGCTCTGTAACAAATGTTCGGCCTTGGCACCAGCGGAAACCTGTTTTGAAGTTAAATTACCAAAGTTTGACAAGCGGTCCGACTCACTGAACTACGTTGGCAATAATTCTGCAAGCGAGCTACGAAGACAATCACCCCATACTAGTAGCCATTTACATTATAACTGAAGTTGAGCATAATTACCAAAAAGTTTGGTTCTTAATTGGTCAATCAATATTACAATTTATACCTGTTTAACAAGCCTATTTTCACAGAAAATAATGGAACAGAAAAATAAACCAAAGATACCGTGCATTCGACACAAGTGCTTGTCTGATCCCGGCGATAGCTTTGCGGCCGCTTAATGAAATACGTCTCCCAAGACACCCCGTACGTTGCTCCACAAATTGATACAGCAGATTATTTCATCCGGGCGAATTTGTCCTGACTTTTGTACTTTTCATTAAATCGAACTGACTGCGCGACTAATCGCCTTATTCGCTTAATCGGTGGCTTTTCATATTTGAAGCTCTTGTCGGTTGAGTAGAGTACATTACGTTTTAAGTAAGGTCGATAGGAAAGGATTACTAGTTTTTACGTTTCCAAGTTGGAACAAAAAGCCAGTGTAAGTCTGCTTAAACAGAGTAGTAGCAAACAAGTGGGCTAAGGTGAAGGCGAGAGACCCTGCGCCCTGCAGGCCGACCCACACAATATTAATTCCGAGTCGAGTTCTGGCCCACCGAACAGGCTTATAAGATTAGAATAATTTTCTCATTCCGAGGACTCCCGCGAGCGCAACCAGCAGTTTAATTAAAACTAACAGTTGTCTCACACAGTCTTATCCGGCAATTTGCGAGGTATTACAGGCCGAAGTTCGCCCACAAATTATCTTGACTCCATTTAACAAAGCGGTTATGTTAATACAATCCTGCCAGATTTAGAAGAATCTTTTTGTTATTAGGGGCCTGCGGCAAATTACGACATTAAGGTAAAATATTATATTTAATTTTAGGTTTATAATAATGCACAGCCATTGTTGTTTACGGCTGCTTCAGCGTAGCGGGAGTGATCATTAAAGTCGCGCTAAAATGAGCTTTTTATAGGTATCATAACACTTACAGATGCTGGAACGAACTATTGAATTAGTTATAACGTTAAATACAGTCGCTTTAATGTATGTTCGGATGGCGGTTCTAAACTTTTCACCACCATTAAATATTTTAACTATCCTAAAAGCACTTGTACAGCAATCAACATCAGGGAAGAAACTGCACGTAAAATTAATCGCCCAAAATAATTAAGAGTTTACTACGTACTGCTCACAATTTTCCATGAAAATCATAATTTATTATGTCTATAGGAAATATTGTAGCAATATATGCACAAATAAAATAAAGTGCTTCACATATGTCCGAATGAAATCCTGTTGTCTTCTGCATATAAAATTCAGTCGCACTCGTCGTGAAATATTATGTGACGCAAATGCCGGAGAATGAATCTGTAAGAGGCCGGAATTCAGCGAGGACTCCTACTAACAAAACTTTAGCATAATATAGTGATTTCTTCGAAGTCATTTATAGTGCTCGTGAAATAGACAGTTGCTTTTAAAATCTGTGAAAAATTTCATCAAAGCATAATTCAGCTGATTTGACGTCAAAACCATCAGCTTCTTGCCACCCTAACCTCAGATAGACCTGAGTTTAATCTAATCAGAAATTTTCAAGCGCTTTGAAGAGTGTCTAAAATTAGATATAAGTTTAGACAAGTTTAAGTAGTTCAGATAGCTTTCCAAAATTATTGAAGTAACGATAAATTAGGTACCGATATATGTGGTATATATTTTTTCCTGCACTTCTATACAATTTTTTTTGAATTAATGAGAAATAAACTAGTCATACGACAAAATATGGAGTATATTCTTTATAATCATGGTAGTCCCCCATTTCAAGCCGACTTCGAGCCAGTTAGCTCCCTCTTCGTATCTGGTACCCTTTATCTTTACTACGAATAAAGGGAAAAAGCACCACTTTCCCCTGTAATATCTTATGCGTACGAGTGCTTATGAAATATGAATTCTATCTCACAAAACATATTATTTCGTTATTACTGAATATATTGCTACACGTTTCGGAGTTATATGAGATAGTACAGTTTTCTTTATAAGCTATAATAAATGGCTTCGTGAGCGCATCGGTGCGTTCGGCGTGTTGAAATGGGAATGGGTACATTTTAAAATTTTGTTTCGGTGGAGTATATTAATGCCCCATTCTATTTTCTTTTGATGAAAACGTACGTTGGTGCTTACTTATTCACATACAAGGTTTCTGGCACTCCCCTTGCTACTGAAAAAAATTATATATTTTTCTAGTGAATTAAAAAATAAATATTTTACTCATTTATTAAACGAGCCTACAACGCAAAGATCTTTTTTTAATTTTGTTCCGTAGCCGCGACAAAATGCACGCATTCCACCAAAGAGATTTTAGATCCATTTTCACAAATAAAACGTTTTTATTTTTTTATGAAACAGTAAAAAAACCGAGTCTTTATTTATGACTAGTGACCCGCCCCGGCTTTGTACGGGTTAATTAGTTTTGCTCTCTAAGGAAAGTGAATGGGGGAATGAAGAATGAATGGAGCCTGCCTCCCTTCCATTGCCATCCCATCCATTCATATGTATTTTCTACAGGTATATTATATTATAGGTATATCATATTGCTCGTCTGAGTATAAAAACGTCAAAACTTCCTTGTAAGTAAATTTCGTATTCGCCTATCTTTCCTCTCTTTCACTCTAGATATAACCAACTTTGATATAAACAAGAATTAGATATATTTCGAACTCACGTGAGTTTATTTTATTCTACTTTCATAGGTTATTTTTGCAATAAACTTGCCATTATTTATTTTTGAGGTTAGCTTCTTCACAGATTGTAAGTTGCTATTTTAGAGTAAATACCATGTTAATACCGATAAAACGAGTAATTTTCTGTAACTATAAAGCACCTACTAAAACTAGTTTCGTCGTTCGGGTTTCGGCGTGCAAGCTTTATCTCTTATTATTTTCTTGTTTGGAACATGTACAAACACTTTGTTGGGCATTTTTATTGATGTGGTTTTATACTGTGGTACTGCACACTATTTATAAACTTTGGCATTCATTTTGATCACACGAATTAATTTAATATTTTGTTTACTTTCTTCGCTACGCGTAGACTCAATGACATGTTTACCTAGGTGTAACGTTAAAGCCGACGCCATGACACCTGGGAGCCGTTTTCGCACCGTATTTAAAAATATTAGGAAAATGGCTTTAATCTTCGTTAAACTTAAGTTTATTACAGATATAAAGGTTTTTTTCTTAAATAATAAATGTATACCCACATTACGGAAGAGGATTTCAAAATCTTTCGTCATGCCTATTGGCTTTTACCCTTAAATAGATCTATATTTTGTTAAGATAAGCTGTTGGTTTCCTATAAATAAATAAAAGGTATAAATCAATTAAAAAAAACCCAAACATGCACATTCCTTCACTGATTTTGTCAGCTAGTAATGTATACGTATCTACGTCCATGGTACATACACAGTTGTAAAGTTTTGCATCACGCTGGGCCCCCCAGCGTTTCGACAGTGAGTCAACTTGTGATTGTGACTGGCCCATGACAAGAGTAGCGTCGCCGAGACGCCGGCGCGCACAATGGGATTCAGATGTTTGGGCGAAAATAAAACATAAATAGCTCTTGCTACTTGTAAACAAGCCCATGTGAATACGTCTATGTCAAGCTAAGGAAAAAAAAATGACTATACTTTGTTGACCACACACATGTAACCACACGACTGAAGTAAAACTTATTTATCTCCATCTCTCGGCTGATATAACTTTGTTTTTGCTTTATTTAATGTTAATGTAGCCATCTTGACAATTATAAATTGTAATTTTACCGGACATACCAACATAATAAATAATAATTTTTTTAAAGTAATTTTTAACATTGTTATGTTGACAATGGAGATCTACGTTAACCAACAAATTTCAACTTCCGTTGGCCTCGTCACGCATTGACTAGTTTACTCCCCAAGTCAAGCGTGCGTAAAGAAGTTATATTTTAAAAATACGTCTACTAATGCTACAGATGTATGAAGTAGTTCTTACCCTTTTCTTTTACTTTAACATTCTGAAGCGGTTTAGCTCATACACAAATATAGTAATCAATTATTAACTACTACTATGCTTTAATTGGGTCAAAATTACCCAAATTTTATTCTTAAGCTATTTATATTGTGTTTCGAAAATAAAAATAATATAACTAACTATTTGATTGAATCCCATGCTAGGTTGCTAACGTGCATAAATGAAATGCGTCATATTGCTCTTGACTTTAACGTATAAACTAAACTTTTTATAAAAATAATAAAATGAAATGCGTCATCTTGATCTTGACCTCACCATATAAACTGAAATTTGTATAAAAATAATAAAACAGAAAAGAAAAGGCAAGAGATCGTTCCGATTTAAAAAACCAACTAAACAGGGACAACTCACACCGCTTTACTTCCGAGTGAAAATTTGCGGCGCCAGCGGTGATCCCCAGCAATCTGTCCCGAACAATAAGTCGCTCTTTAACAAAGGCCGGCCATTTGAACAAGTTGGGAACTTTTGTAAGTTTAGCTCTTTCTTCTCGGTCTTGGCAGCGGCTACCCTGTAGCTACTTTCGCGTAACGCAGAGCTGGAGGTGCAGGCAAAAATTGAAGTTTTAGTTACTAACAAAAATGTACACCGATACTTATTATTATACTTTTGATGGTTTTGCGTTTGACTACATCTCACCTGATGGTAAGTGACGATGAGGTCGAAAGTGGAGCACGCTTACCCAGAAATAACCTATTTACTCTTGACTTAAAGACACCTAAGTCGTAGGTGGATGGAAACACCGACGACGTGAGTTCTATTCTCTTGTCCTACACGCACAATAAAAGAATCTGCAAAGTGTATTGTATGAACAAAAGGTAAATCAACAACATAGGGATGGTAGCTCTCTCCTCGCCGTGAGGTTCTGTAGTGGAATGGACACGGTGAGATAAGGCTGTGAAGCTCCTGGACACATACTCCAAAATAAATTCTGTAAGATGCAGACAAACACGCCACCTTACGGCTATGTTTAGGTTTCCAGTTTTCTCCCACTAGCGCCTCAATGATTTTGGTTGCGCACCATTTATATAATGGTGTCGATTCTGTGACGCATACTCCAAAGCTAAACTAAATTAACATATTTCCGTCTTTTTCATTTCCCCTTAATAAGAAGAGTACCGCCATACTTTAAGTTTACTTTAGAGAATGCGACACAGAATCGACACCAGTGTGTACGTATATTAGTCTATGTTCTAGATATAGTTCAGATATCTTTTAAAGGTCAAATCAATTAAATATAGGAACCTACGTATCGTCTTCTAAACCTGCTAATATAAATATTATGGAAAAAATAGTGTGATCTATGGTAGCCATCTGCAGCAAGCTGTCGTATGCCACATAGACCGTGCGGCCTTCCGCTTCGATTTATACCTACCACTCAACACTTTTCAGTACCGTCTTACTTTGTGTCAAATATTTCAACAGATTTCAATGACGTGGTTCTCAATTTGGTTGTGTTTTTTTATAATTGTTACTTTTGTTACTTTCAAATTTCTAAGATTGAGGATTCAGACGGACAGACAGACAGATACATGACGAACATATAAAGGTTCTTTGCGTAATAACATAAACAAAATAAATCCAAATTGACATCAGCCAAGCAAGACTTTAGCAATTGTAATCGCAAAAAGAAACATTGGAAAACCCATGACTTTGGGTACTGTTAAAGAATTTCCTGTGCCATCCTATCCAGATCACAATAGGGGAAATAATCGTTAGGGCTAGTCATAAGAAAACGCATTACAAAAACAACGACGCACTTCAACCCGTATTACTCAACGGTTTGTCAGCGCCAACTTCTGCCAACTTCTTAATTTTTGTCCTTGCGATGGTTCTGGATATGTACGATAGGTACGGATTAAAGGCGCGTGTGTGTAATGGATTAGAATTACTTTTGTTATCCAAGTTATGACCTCAGAATAGCTGAAAAACAGCAGTCCATGTCAGTTTATGGGACATTGACAGTTTAGTAATATGAATTTTTGTAGAGTTCGGTTCCGTAAAACATTTGAAAAAAATGGAACAGTTATTTATAGGATCACTTTGTTCTCAGTTTGAATGGCTAAAGGGCTTCATAATTCAAGTTCACAAACTCATTGGAATGAAAAGATATACCGAATAATTGATTGTACTAATGTGTTCATGTAAATAAATAAATAAATATCTGTGGATATTTCACACAGCGTTATCTAGTCCCAAACTATGCAAAGCTTGTACTATGGGAACCAAATAACTGATACAATACTTAGATACTTTTTGTTTGTTAATACATATTTATAATACAATATAACACCCAGACACAGAACAAACATCGATGTTCATCACACAAATGTTTGTCCTGGGTGGGGATCGAACCCACAACCCACAGTCCAGAAGGCAGGGTTGCTACCAACTGAGCTATCGGGTCAGTCGATGTGTGTCATGAGACATCACAATCTATAGGATATTCCTGTTGATCTAAATAAAGTTAAACATTCAATCAGAAGTTAAAACGTACCTATACTTACTTGATTAATGCTATCCGCATCATTATCTTCAAGAAATAGACTGAAAATGCATTATTTAGAGCAAATAAAATTAAAAGGAGCAAATTAATTTTCTTATAATTGACATTTCGACAAATGCCAATTTAGCTGCGTCGACGCATTTGGTAATTTTAGTATTGAAATGATGTTTCCATTCAAGGTACATAGAACATGAGCCGAGGTTTATGGCCCGAAAGTATAGCCTCTAGGTGGTATGTTACTTAATTACCACCGTGCTATGCAACGTAATATAATTTTAGTGTACATAAATACTACATGAGTAAATGCATAAAGCAAGTAACTCGTAAACATTTTTACGAGTAGCAGCGCTCCAGTAAAATCTAGCTGAGACGTGTAAAGCGTCTGCGAGGCGGGTAAAAGGCTTCAAGTGATGGCGAAGCGACATAACGAAGGAACGCGATCCGGCGTTAGTTCCGGCGTCCGTCACGCGGGAACGACTTCCGGCGAGGCGCCAGTCGCCTCACTTACAATCACTTAGCTACTCACTGAGCTCTCGACACCCGATCTCATGTAAACACGTTATAAACCTGTGTTTTAGCGTCGAAAATTGATTTATTCATCGCTGCGCCGTCATTTGCAGCTGTGCTCTTCTCTTCATCTGGGTATATGTAGGTCATAAATACGTATGACTCCTTTAACCAACTTTACCTAAGGATGCTAAGTACGATGTTCAGAATGGTGTTAGTTTGCCTTTTTCTATAGATAAACAGTCGAATTCAATTGTATTATATTAAAATTCAGCGTTTATTTAAAACACACAAAAATATGGGTCCATTTGAAGATCTCAGTTATTTTCATACGTCGGTTTAATTTCCGTTTTGGCATTGTTTTCGAAGGGAAATTCGGTTGAGAGAGGCGACGTCGATACGGCCTATGTAATTTCCTTTCATATTCAATTTAATTCTTTGAGGGATGCACGTCAAACGGCCCTATGTGAAAACGAACTCTTTATAACGGGACCAAAAACGAAATTTACTCGCGGAAAACGTTTTTCGGTATTGAATTTATTGTTTCAGCAATTTTGGAGTCATAATATCCACGGAATATTGTCTTATCCAAGTGCTTTTCAAACATTTCAAAGATGATGGATTTGGTTTTCGCGTTATACAATTGTCTTCTAGGGAAAAAAGTTTTTAACACAAGTTTATAATAATGTACTTATGTGTAATATATATAAAATTATAAAACGAACGTAATGGACCTATATCCATATATACACGTGTACACACATGTACATTTTTATAAAGTTTTGCTAAAAACTTTTCCTAAATAGACAATTAATGTATAACGCGAAAAATAAATCGTCATTAATCAATCCCTATACTAATATATAATATGTCTTAAACTGCTTTCCAATGTCACTGAATTTCTCCAAAACATAATAATGCTAAGTGAGTTGGTACATATAAATAAATTTAATAATAATATTATGACTTACCTAATTATATAATGTTATGTATATAATTATTAATTTGGTAAGTAAGTATTCACATATGGAGTGTAGTGTTGTTAGGCGTTCAGCTCACTTCATTATAATTTAACTTTCTTAAACCATCGTCTCTCCTTAAGGACCTTTAATTGGCTTATTTTATTTTGTTTTAGAATATCTATAATATTATAAGGTCATCCAAAAACTAAATAAATAAATAGGTGAAAATAAATAATATAAAAGACATTTTATTATATTTCGTAGCAAAGCACTACGCCGTAGCCATAGCCTACGCTAAGAGTTGATTTAATTCTCATACTCGTTTCGCATTCGCATCCGATACTCGGATTACTCGTGTAATGGTTAAATAACAATGAGAATAAGTAATGAAGAATTCATTTGACTATTGTACTGTGTTTAGTGATGTCTGAATCGACGCGTGCGTGCCTTACTCAGTGCGGCTGGACACGCGACCTCGCCTGTCGCACTATCGACTTACACAATGTTAAATCTGCCCCAATATTTGTACAGCCTATTCATTTGCCCGCTTTGTTTTATTGTTTCTTCTTGTTCGCTCATTTGCTTCTTTTCGTGCTCTTATTAAAACTTGTTCAATAGGCTTATACAACCTTTTAACTGCGGGCTGTTTGTTATTTTTTGTTTACATTGTAGTTAATCAGGCGTACCGTTAACATTTTTTGGTTAAGCCCGTTATAAACACGCAGCTGTATTTGCCTAAGTTTTTTTACATGCACTTATATAATTAAATTAGTGATAGAACGCATAAATT
This sequence comes from Ennomos fuscantarius, assembly GCA_905220475.3. NCBI lineage: Eukaryota > Metazoa > Arthropoda > Insecta > Lepidoptera > Geometridae > Ennomos > Ennomos fuscantarius. Next base: position 9,080,570 of record HG992029.1, read on the forward strand.
ACTGAGGCGAGCCACTAGTGAAGAATAAATGAAGAATATTTTTTTCGCAATGTATTCAGTCTATAGGAAATAGACATATTTCTAAGACATAATGTAATGTAATTTACCGATTCATAAGCACATATCTTGCTCATAGCTTTCCAAACCAACCTTGAGGCTTAGTTGATGGGTGTCATCATCTAATCATTACCTAATTGAGTCAGGTAGTATAGATAGGTTTGTGTATTTTGCAAGGAATATACAGATCTAAAAAGCGGCTCCAATGTCAAAGCGCTACCTTAAACACGACGGAAAGAGACGTACAAAATACGTCTTACGTCTGTTCTTTTTCCAATTAGGTGGGGGATAAAGATTGAGCTAGGAACGGAGCAGCGCAGCGTGGAGCTTCGCGGCTTCGAGCGCGATGCCGGAAACCTGTCAATAGTGAGAGGCAGTGAAAGAAAATCTAATTTGGATTTGAGGGATTACAGCGAGACTTGTTTCGGCCTAGTGTTGCCCTCCTCTGGCTCAAATTGAATAAGAAGCGAGAAGATTTCGATGCGCCCATTACATTTTCGAAACACTCGATCCTACCTCTTTCGTTTATACCAAGTCGAATTCCGGGTAAGATAGGATAGAGATTAGTATGCAATCATGCCTCAAATTAATTTTGATTGAACATTTATTTTGTTAATTAAATAGTTTTATCCGGATTGTAAAGGATAAACGGCTTAACTGTTACTTGGAAAAGGAATACAAAGGTCTGGTACTCATATGGAGTTTGAGAGTGGGATCGTCGCGTAGGTATATTTCAAATACCACCAAGAATCCCCATTAGTGGGCATATTTTTTATTTTTTATCAAATAAACATCCCCACTGACTATGCTACGAGACACAAAAAGTTTCCACTTATTCTTATATTATATATTAGTGAATATTTAAAAAAGAAAAGTTTTCATATCTCCATGAAGAAGTTTGGTTCTTTTGATTTTGGTTTATTTTCTAATCGTTAAACATTTCATTAAATTGCACATCATGTAGTGTCTCTGTCATCAATCTAAAGTACACTGATCTGAGAAGATTACAATTTAATTAATATCCTCTCTTCGTTTGAATTAGTAATTGGTAAAATTATGTTGCGATCGGAGAAACTTTTAATTATTATTACATTACACTTAATAGTTTGCAAGTCTAATCTGCTCGTTCAAAACATATCAAACCGATCAATTTATTCATCATCGCTTAATAAATCATCGTAAAAACTAATATCACATGCTTGCGTTCGACAAAATGCAATTATTTACATATCACGTCTACTTTCGCTTACATGTAACCTACGATCGGTAATATTCGGTAATTAACGACGTGATTCGGCTAAAATCCGAATTTGCGAGTCACTGTCATTGTCTCGACTTTTTGATCGACGACGGCTAACGATGACCGCATGTTACATACTGACCTTTGAGCAAAGTCCACACTATTGTTACTTAAATATAATGGCATGAATATACCCCTTTACATTGAACGGAATTTTACACTCAAAAGCCTAGTTGGGTCAAAAGCTAACTATATTGACTGATCCGACAACTCAGTTGGTCTTTTAAACTGCAGGTTGTGGGTTTGATTCCCGCCCAGGACAAACATTTGTGTGATAAACATCGATGTTTGTTCTGTGTCTGGGTGTTATATTGTATTATACGAGTATGTATGTACAAACAAAAAGTATCTAAGTATTGTATAAGTTACTTCTACTAGTTTCCGTAGTACAAGCTTTGCTTAGTTTGGGGCTAGATGACGCTGTGTTAAATGTTCACAATTATTATTTATTTTTGTTCTCATTATTATTATTATAAAATGAATTTCTACAAGTTTAGCTGTCTATAGTAGTAAATCAATGCATCCTATATAATAAAATGTAACGTACTCAGTTTAAAATTATCATTTCTACCACTGTACCATTAGTTCAATTGGTGGTTACTGTAAAATTTGAATTTTTGTTCAAGCGCGGTCATCGCAAATAATAAACATCACGTAGTTATGCACATTAACAGAATAGTTACTAGTCCAGTTTGTAAACGAATAAGACGAGTTTTGGCGGGAAAGTGAAAAAGATTGCGTCACCTTGTATTATTTTCCAAAACTTGTGTTATTTTCAGTGTTAGTGCATAAAATTGGTGGCATTCTATTCGTTAAGTGCTGGATTACAGGCATGAGTGTGGGAAAATGGTATAATGATGGTGAAACGTTTCTTTCCGTGTTGTTTCCAAAACTCCATAGAAGCTTCGAGTAAAGTTGCTACCACTTTACTAGAAGTATGACTTTGACTAGACTATGACTTGACTATGACTTGACTTGATGACTTCGACTGTGACTTGAAACATATTTGCGTGAAATATCAAACTTGATAAATTATCAATTACTTGACACTGGCTAAATACACAAAAGTGTGGAGCCAAAACATTAAAAAAAAAACGAATAAGACCTTAATTTTGGATATAAATAAAGTCAAAACTATAAAGTATTATAATGTGTAACAGTCAGTGTTGGATCTATCGGCGAAGTGAGTAACGCGCCAAGAACCCGAGTTCAAACAGTTAGCTGCATATTTCATATTGGCCTGTGATCAACCTCTTTTATTTCTGTCTGCTCTACGACATATGTGTCTTGCTATCGCTTCACTGGTTTTATTAAAATTGTTCGAAATGTGATCAGCTATTCGTCATCGATAGGAATGGAGTAGAACCATAAAATATATAGAAATGAATGCTGAAAATAACGAAATAAAAAAGAAATAGAATTGTTTGGGGCTTCAAAATTGAATTGGTCCAACGGTTAACTAATCATTCATTAAAATGTACGGATATGCAAAAAAGACGTAAGTATTCGTAAAAACTTCGAAATATATATATTTTTAAATTGTTTTACTTATTGGTGTCCTATTGTTTTTCACAAAGAGTATATAACCGCAATACAAAAAAGACAGTAATAAAATTTTATTTTCATCACACTTACTTTTAAAGTAACTCTTACAATACCGTTTTTAGGCTCATAATCCCACATATTAAGCACACGTGCTTTTTACTTTACATTACGGCACTTGTGTTTTATGATGGTTACCCGATTCAGTTAACTTTGTACCTCACTGAAAGTGCACAAGAAACCTGCGCCATTTTCCACAAAAGTTAATACCAGTGGTGCAAAATGTAGCACACTTGTATTATAATGTACCTACTAATATATAAGATTTTCTTAAATGATTAGTTGCCACCTTATTTCGCCTCATTAGGTCGATAAATAATATGTTCACTACAAAAAAGCTCTGTCATCACAACACGCCACGTATAACGTAACAAAATAATTAAATAGACACCCAACTACCAACATCTGCAGATCAGGAAAAGTCACGTTTCATTTTCTTACGTTTCTCCCGCGGCAGCATATTGTGCCGGCAACGAGATGACGAGGGGAGCAAAGATTGAATTAAGTTATCGACGGGCACGGAACGGAACCAGCCCGGTTCGGTTATTTATGGCGGAAAGAATACTGACCTTATCTCCCAACTATTAATTCCGGTAATAATTAAAGCTGACCACCTCATTTATATCTGCCTCCGTTTCGCTTAAGAAATTATTTCTATTATAGCTTTGGGAGATTATTTGAGGAACGTTTATTTTATTGTATTAAAAACGATTGAATGAAAAAATGTATGATGATCTATAAAATCATCATTTAGGATACACAAAAATAGTAATGATATAGGCAATAACCACAAAATTCACCCAATTTACACGTAGAAACCTATTTATTATTTTTACTTATTTCTTGTGATTTAGATTATAATTAATAGACGTGGCTTAAAGAAGTATGAAAACCTATGGTGTCGCATATTCTAGAATGAAATAAAAAACAAAAGAAACAAGAATCGTGATTCTGTTGTTTCATAATATGAAACTTATGAAACAACAGAATCACGAGTCTTGTTCTTGTTCTTGGTTCTTGTTCTTGTATGGTGTCGGTGTAACAAGAATCGTGATTCTGTTGTTTCATAAGTTTCATATTATGAAACAACAGAATCACGATTCTTGTTTCTTTTGTTTTTTATTTCATTCTAGAATATGCGACACCATAGTCTATTAATTATAATCTAAATCACAAGAAATAAGTAAAAATTCCATTTTAAAAATAAACACACAAATAAACAGTTTGAAAATACTTATAATATAAGTATTTTCAAACATGGAATAAAGATGCATTTGTGAAATGAGCAGCAGATTCTCGAAGACGTGTTCATATCCACATTGTAACGAACATGAAGCTCAAGAGATTGGATAGAACGAGATCAGTTTACTAACTTACCTATCATTATGACGCTACGCTTTGATAACATCGCATTTTACCCAAAGTAGCATTTGTAAATGCTTCCTATTAAGGAGTCACTTTGGAATATTACTAGTATAATTATCCATTTAGTAAGCATAAGTTGGTAAACAAAATAACGCTTAAAAGATGAAACCGAATCGATAAAAACGTTTTCGAGAGTTTTTAGTCACTTTTCCGAGTAAATCCGCCCCAATTACCGCTAATGGAAAATTAATGGGATCGGTAATTTGCGAAATGTCACCCCCTATAAATATCATACTCGCGATTTGCGACATTTTAGATACCTTTTTATATCTGTTCATAAAAGTTATCTCTTAGCCTACTCTGACAAATTACTCCACTTATGAGGTTAATAGAGTTTGTTGAACTTTAAGCCCCCGTGGTTTTATGGCAAACGTTCTTCCAAATATAAGTTTAATAGATGAATCTACCTACGAGCTTCCAACTCATAAATACAAGCTATTTTGTTGCAAAGTAAATAAAAATGTTAACCAAAGTTAATATATTTAAAAAATATGGTTTGTTTCATAGGATACCGTTTAGTTCTCTAAATGGGATGTCTGTAGGAAAACTCGAACCGTCTTATTACAAAACGCAGACCAAGCGTGGCCTAAAGTTACTACTAGGTCTAAACCTAGACTATTTAAAAACCTTATTACAAAAACGAGTTTATCGCTGATAAGGGGATCGTCCATAGTCTAAAGTTAGTCCTCCGATGACCCTAGTTTAACTATGGTACCAACTCGCTAAACGAAAGAAACTAGCGCCACGGCGGTGGACAAATGAAACTTTTTAGATTAAAAACTATTTACGCGCTAAACGCCAATGTTGGCTTATCAATCTTCTTTGTTACACGATTTTGAGGTTGTCTTGGTCTTTGATAAAATATATCTACTTGGTTCAGTTTTTATATTTTGTTGCTCCATTTTTACGATATTTATTATAGTTACAGTTAGTTATAACAACAAAAAACATAAATATAAATTTTCGCGCGTTAAACAATGCCATATTTACGTTCTGATTCTCGCAAGCCTCGTCGGTAACTATTAAAACTTTAAATTTTTATTATTAGTTGAAAATCATTGTAGCAAAGCTGACTTTTATGAATCTGATTATTTATTTATTAAAAAATATGCAAACAATAAGCTTTCCAAGGCCAATGCACGTATATTATAGACGAAAACAAAAAATCTAAATATATGAAACGTGAAAAAAGGATCGTGTGAATAAATGTGGTCCAAAGAACTAACTTTTTCGTATTTAGTCTATGGTCAATATTTAAGCCATGGACTATCTCTGGTATCAGCTGATCTTCGATTAGTCGGCGTTTTGTAGTAAAGTCAAGGTCTAACTACTTAGTACCGTAACAAACTAGGACTAGTTGGTCCAGGCTTAGACCTCTACTTAGTCCACGTTTTGTAATAAGACTTAAGGTTGAAACAAAACGTCAGCAATCTGTCAAAAATATTTTACACTAGACAATCTTTACCGAACATCAAATTGGATGCCTAAAAATATACGTTTATTTGCCTTAGAAAACTAATTTAGGAAGCTAGAAAAACAAACGTCAAAACGAATCCAAATGAGAAAAAAAACAGAAGTCATTGCACTGCATCATTTAACATCTTAACCTGCGTAATACATTTCGTGCACATGCTCGCTTTCCGGCTGCCGTCGGTTCGGAGATAGATAACTTCCCGATGATTTAGTTTTATTGTTATCCGACATCGGAATGTCGCTGAACCACGGTGAACTTCAGCTCACCCATGCGTGCTTTCACAATTATCCAAACAACTTTATGCTCTGTTCTAAAGACATTTGTTGCAAAATAAATAGAAAAATAGAAAGAACTCGGGCATTTTGCAACACCATAACCACCTTCAAAATGCCGAAATTGGTTCGTGTATACGTCAGCTCTTATCTCACATTGCCTATGCCGGAGTAATAATACTCAAAGTTAAAAAAAAACAAGCACCACGGAACGGAATCAAGGATAGTGTTGTGATTCGTAGTGACACGTGACGCTTTGCAGTGGTCTCAGCGCCCTTGTCACGTCCTACAATTTTTACAGCCTCGGACGGCGGCCCCGGACCGATCGGCAAAGATTTTATTGGCTCCTTCGGTCACGTCTCGGCAAAAGATCGTCCCCGGACGAAGTGTGGCCGTTCCACGCGATATGGGTTAACACTGTCGATTCATCGCCGGAACAGATCGTTTTATGATTTAGCTCGCACAGTTTTTACGGCGATCCTATACGTGATAACTTCTATAAAATCTATTGAAGTTACAAAATCACTAAAACCAATTTTCATTTAGATTTTCAAACAGAATATCAGCTATCATAAGATATTTCGGAAAACAATATCTAGAAACGACTGCAATGCACAAAGCGTCTAATTTAGGGGTTCTCGTCTGTTTAACCCGCTGCTGAGACGGCGACTGCCAGTCGGGTGTATACCCCTAATAACAGGGGTGGCTTCGTGAAATTGCTATTCAAAGCAGTTGGCCAGTGGAGGGCATATTACAATGCAAGGTAAACCGCTCTCACTCACGTGAAGGTTGCGTCGTGACCTCTTCATCATCCCTTGTCACAGTCCACCGCTGAAGACACTTATTACTTGATTAAATATCAGCCCAGCACGACCTCGGAACATATCGCCTTTATGTGTCAAGAAAGCCATGCTGTGGCATTGTTTACTACAGTTGGGTACAGGGTACAGTAAGTTAACATAAGAACTTAATTACCCACTACGTGCCTAAATTTCAATTATTTGCATATATCTGTACATAATATGTGTAGCTAATTGTAGAGATGGGACCAATTCGCAGTTTAAAATTATTATATCAGTGTTTGATTTAATAAGTTTAAACTGTAGTACTTAGTAATAAGAAGTGTATTCTTAAAATATTTAATAAGGCCGTTATGAAATTTTATTAATTTAACTAGGAACGTAAACATCTTGAATAATCTGGTTGAGTGAATAGGGGGGTGCATAACAATAAAGCTAAATCACTAAGGCTCTTCCTATTGTGCCGCTCCGGCGCCGGCGGAAAGCGAGCATATGTGGGGGACAACTTGTTTCACACAGGAAATAAAATAAACTATATTATAGTAACAGGTATGTTGAAACTATTGATGGGGCTTACGTAGGTATAGGCTCTTAAGTCATAAGCTGCCTGTATATTCATAATTACGCAAAATATTAATATAGCATGACTATATATGAAGGTGGTCTCTACAAATATATAAAGTGAAACGCTGTTTGTTTGTGTGTGTGTAAATTGCTTGAACCAATTTGGTTAAAATTTTGCACACAATTTGCTTACAATGCCAAAATCAACATGGCATACTTTTAATCCCGGAAAATTAAGAGTTCTGCGGGAAATCTGGTGATTTCGGGTAAAACTGCAGAACGCCACTACTTTTATACATCTTTTGCCTTAGCTTAGCAAGAGCAAAGGTATTCCTTTCTTCTCGTGTGAGCAAGTTAACCCTGGTGTCAGAGTTTTAGGCCACCCGTTGGCTTCTGACTACGTTTAACGACTATTGTGTTTTGACAACAACCAGGATCGGCGGCCTTACGTGCCCTGAGACGCGCCTGATGATCGCATCGAACGTCACTTAATTATACCGACCGGTCAAAATCGGATAGTCGAACTTCGCTACTTTAACGCCCTGATAGAGATGTAACGTAAAATCTAAAAAGCATAATTAAATAATGCTCATATTTTTAACAACCTTTTTTCCTTATCTCGTTAACCCCCTAAATTGATGTCCCTGATGACAAATGAATAATCACGTCAATTATCTATCTTGTACATTTCCGTACATTATTAACATTATTACATTATCTAACGAGATTATGTACGCAAAACCACTGAAAGAAGTAAGAACAATAAAAAGATTTTTACTGTATAAAAGCTTAGGGTCCTATGAAAACAAATCGTGGACAGAATTCTCATGCCTCTTAATGCTAAATCGAGTTCTTTGTTCGGTTAGAGATTTATATCTAAATGGGAACTTCCCCGAAAGTTAGTTATAGAGAGTCGTTGAATCAATAAATAGCAAATGCATTCTATTTCCAAAGAACTAGGTATACGACTTGTATTAAAGACTACAAAACTGTGAGTGTACAGTTTGTGACCGGAATATAGAAACAATCAATGGATAGTTTGCCGCGGATAGGGTAAATTGAATCGCCCGGGTTTGGCCCGGGACGCGGCCTGCCCGGCCCGGAAACCGGACGCCTGTCTCGAGCCTCTATCTTAACATTTACCGCCTGTCGAGGGTTTCAAGGTGTTTACAAATAGTGCGATTTTAAGAGTCGTAAGTTTGTAGTGCTCTCGTGATTTCCTTTGAACCGCTTTTATTAGTTTTATGTTATTTGACTTCTATTAAAAATCAAAATAATAATAATAATAACGCCCAACGATCAAATACATAGATCCTGGACCCTAACTAGGATTCCCTGTTTCTAGGGAAACAGAAACTACGAGGACCATGGTTCCACAACACCTAGACTCAGAACAAGTAATTGCGCTTTTCTTCTGTGTATAAATACTTGTCCTGACGCGGGAATCGAACCCGCGATATATGTATTATTTTCAAACTTAGGTTAAAGAACTAGATTACTAAAAATATAAGTAAAATCGGTATATAAAAACACGTGCACGCCGCACGGCTTACAAGTATAGCAAAAAGTGTCCTTACAATTTTTGGTCTTAATTTTTTCCGTCTAGCCCCCTTTCGCAATGCGCGATAAAGAACTTTGTTCCAAATGCAGAAAATATATGTATTAAGTAAGTATTTTCTTATAATTAACTTTTCGTTTGTCTTTCTCGATGTTATAAGGAATACGATTTAACTGTACAATGAAAAAAATTGTGTAGTAGGTATCCTACATAATTATGTAGGATACCTACTACACAATTTTTTTAATTTAATTAAGAAAGAAGAAAGTTTTCCACGTTATGAGATATATGTCTTAAGTAAATGTTCAAAAGGATTCGAATAAAGCTGAGTATACAAGATCTACTTAGTATATAAAGATACAAGATACAAATACACGTGTAAAAGTTTTGGGTTTACTGAAAAGGGTGCTTTCTTTTTGTTCTGCTGAATATCAAGAAAAGGTTGATACGAACACAATAACTGATAATAACTATATTTTCTGAACTTGCCAAAGGCTACAAATATAATACACACTTTAATTTACGAATAACTACAATTTCTAGATTTTTAAATTCAGATTTTCTTCACATTTTAAAATTATAATACTAATGGGAGTCTTATGGCAAGTGTGGTATCTGTACTAATAGGTGTTCTGAATCTTGTTTCTACTCAATTTTTGTTCCAATTTCGGTTGAAACGATTTTTATTTTATGGACAAACTCTTGTCCCATTTGACCCCCCAAAAGACTGGAGTACAAAATAGGACAAAAAAATACAAAACATTATTACATATATTACATTAACATTATTATCCTGTTTATTAATATTCTCGGATCTAGCCCGGACATTCGGGAAGTATTAGTAAGACCAAACCTAACATCAAGAGTACATGTTGAATATAAAAATAACTATAGCTAATTATTATTGACTAGCTGCTGCCCACGGCTTCACCCGCGTGGCCTATAAGAAATGAAGAAGAACAATTTTCACAGATAATTCAACCATCCGTTTCACCCTCTTAGGGATGGAATTTCGAAAAACCCTTTCTTAGTGGATACCTACACTTTATAATAAAAAACACACCCACAAAATTTCAAGTCTCTAGAACCAGCTGTTTACGATGTGCGTTAATATATAAGTCGGTCAGCCAGTCTGGACTTTGAATTTTATATGTATAGATAATATTATTTTAATTTATTTTCAAGGTGTACCTACAGTCTGGCCTCGAACGAAATATGAAGTTGAAGTTTAAAATATATTAATCATAAAATCGAATATTAGTCTAAATCAAATATTATTTTAACCTCTACTTAAACATCAGCCAGTTATCCGTAAAGCTCGGCGCGCCGATGTCTGAAATCGGTACGATAAAGCCGCGTTATCTCAAGCTAGAAACAGTCACATAACTTCGGCAACAGGTTGAAGTTTCCTAACTCAGATACCTGACTTCCTCTTGACTTCTCTTATACTTACGGTAGGGTGCTTAACTTAGATACCTATTCGTAATAATTGCATTAATGTTTATTAACGTCAATTTCTAATTCAACGTAATATTTTTAGTCTTGTGTGTGTTGGATTTTTTAACAAATGCTTCTCGCATACCTATTTATCCCTTTTTACCATTTCCGTACCCAGATTCACAATATCAATGGTTCTGCTACGATATAGATATATACGCTTTCTATTTTCTTCATACTTTTTCGATACTTTTTGAAATACCTTGACGTTTTTCGTCGAAACCACTTGCAAACGTTGATTATAAAGACATCAAGGTGCACAAAGAGTATGATCATAGATTTTTATTTTTGTAACTCATTTCACACAATGCCATAATTTTCGAACTTTTTTTTTAAATCACTTCATTGATCCTGAATCCTAACTAGGATACCTTTTATGTATGTATCTATGAACTACGAGGGGTCATGGTCCCACAACACCAGACTCGGAACAAGTTTTGGCGCTTTTTTTCTGTGCTCAAATGTTTGTCCTGCTGCGGGAATCAAACCCGCCACCTTCAGGTTATGAACCGACCTGCTCAGCCACACCACAGAGGCTGTAAAGTAGAATATGGCAAAAGTGTTGAGCGTTGCTCCTATTACAACTTTATTTATACTTGTATGTACTTGAGACGGATAGTAAGAAGGCCTGTAAAGTTTTACGAGAACCCAAACTTCATAAATAATTACATTATATTTTATTTAATGGGCTCTAATAGTCAGCACTTGGACTAGCATAAACATTTATGAAGGTCCTTACCTGCCATTAAAGCGATATCTAAATGCGAAGGCAAACATTTCCTTTGGGAAAAATATAAGTTCTTCTATTCCGGGGCAGCCTATGACCCATGTTCAGGTTTTTTAAACATTCGATAAAATAATAATAATAATAAGCATAAAAATAATAATAATAACGCCCAACAATCACATACATAGATCCCGGACCCTAACTAGGATTCCCTGTTTCTAGGGAACCAGGAACTACGAGGCCCATGCTCTCACAATATCCAGACTAAGAACAAGTATTTGCGCTTTTTTTCTGTGCAAAAATACTTGTCCTGCTGTGGGAATTAAACCCACCGCCTCCGGGCTATGAGCCGACTTGCTCAACCACCAAGCCACAGAGGCTTATAAAAAAATCAATATACAAAATCAGATTTGCCAATGAATTTATATACCTATCGTAAGATAACAGTCGTTAAGGCAAGTGATTAAAAATTCTAACATTCTGTATAATAATAATAATAATAAATAATAATATGTGTGGACATCTCACACAACAAAACTAAGCAAAGCTTGTGCTATGGGAACCAGATAACTGATACAATACTTAGATACTATTTGTTTGTAATTACATACATAGAATACAATATGACACCCAGACACAGAACAAACACCTATGTTCATCACACAAATGTTTGTCCTGAGTGGGAATCGAACCACGACCCACAGTTCAGAAGGCAGGGCTACTACCAACTGAGCTATCGGGCCAGTGTATAACCACTTGCCTACACGAAAAGAAAAAAGAGATTACTTTCAGTGGGCCTTATTATACCACGCACACATAAAATACACAAACGAGCTTAACCAAAACAAATTGAAAAATCTTTTGTCAACCATGAGTCAGACAAGAAGCTTAATATTAGCTATCCAAAGCGCAGTCGGGACAAATCGTTTTCTCCACAGATTTATTAGACAAGGAAATCCTCTATGTGTCTCAATTCAATTCTCTGGCAAGACGATGGAAAGAAGTAACTTCAGACGTCTAAAGCTAAACTACTCGCTGTACCTTGTTAGCCGTAGGTATTATAGTAACTATGAAAAAAGTTGACTGCTTCAGCACAAACAGTTTTGTTTCAAATTCTATATCAAGAGTTTTCGTTACATATTGAACAAAATATTTTTTTTTTAATATTTGACGGCGGCTACGTCCAGTTATAAACTCTATGCGCAGCGGGCAGTACTGTAATTTACCCTATGGTGGCATTTAAATTTATTACAGTGGCAACATCGGCAACTATCATTGCTCCCCCAACCATCTGGCTATAAAAAGGGACCGCTCGGTATACTGCGGATGATTCTTGTTCCAGACACGGCGCGGTGTGGACATGCTTATAGTTATATAGGTTGCAACCTACGCAAAACCGTTTCTGCCCACATCAGAAGTGGGATGCCCATTGCTACATCACTCTTCAAGCAACGCCGAAAATATGATGACGTGACGGCGGGTGACACTAATATCAAATTTAGTTGCAGGGTTAACCCGGACCAGTGAAAAAAAAAGAGAATAAAAGTTATGATTAAAAAAAGTAATGATTTATTAGAGAAAAAATAAGAGAAAAAAAGAGGGTAAGAAAAAGAGAAAAAAAAAGTTGAAAAACGTGTAAAAAGAAAAAAGAAAGAAAAGAGAATGTAAAAATGATGACAAAAAAATGTGTCTGAATGCTAAAGGGATAATCTATCCGGTCTAGCACGAATTGGTATTAGTTGGAATGATGATTATTGGTTGCTAAAGGGATATCTATCCGGTCTAGCACTATCCGGTCCATTTTTTATAAATGAAGGGATAAGGTATTGGTTGGAATGATGATTTTTGGTTGCTAAAGGGATATCTATCCGGTCTAGCACTATCCGGTCCATTTTTTATAAATGAAGGGATAAGGTATTGGTTGGAATGATGATTTTTGTTGCTAAAGGGATATCTATCCGGTCTAGCACTATCCGGTCCATTTTTTATAAATGAAGGGATAAGGTATTGGTTGGAATAATGATTTTTGGTTGCTAAAGGGATATCTATCCGGTCTAGCACTATCCGGTCCATTTTTTATAAATGAAGGGATAAGGTATTGGTTGGAATGATGATTTTTGGTTGCCAAAGGGATATCTATCCGGTCTAGCACTATCCGGTCCTTTTTTTATAAATGAAGGGATAAGGTATTGGTTGGAATGATGATTTTTGGTTGCTAAAGGGATATCTATCCGGTCTAGCACTATCCGGTCCATTTTTTATAAATGAAGGGATAAGGTATTGGTTGGAATGATGATTTTTGGTTGCTAAAGGGATATCTATCCGGTCTAGCACTATCCGGTCCATTTTTTATAAATGAAGGGATACTGATGGTCCTGAACTGGGTTGTCGATGGGTTAACCCTGACGATGACTGGCAGGTTAAAATGCTTTTGACTAATCAAATTGAAACCTGATCCTTTGACTCCAAGTTTAACTCAATTTAATTGTCAGGATGAACGAGCAATAATACTGATACTTATGTCCCTCACCAGGTACAAAGTGAAGCTAAGCGTACGAGGACGTACGCACGTCAGTATGGCCGTGACGGCGGCTACGTCCAGTTATAAACTCTATGCGCAGCGGGCAGTACCGTAATTTACCCTACGTAATTTATTATAGTGGCAACATCGGCAACTATCATTGCTCCCCCAACCATCTGGCTATAAAAAGGGACCGCTCGGTGTACTGCGGATGATTCTTGTTCCAGACACGGCGCGGTGTGGACATGCTGAAGGCCTATAGTTATATAGGTTGCAACCTACGCAAAACCATTTCTGCCCACATATTCATTAATTATTAATTTGCTAAGCTATGCTGATGTCTCAGAATTACGTGTACAGTGCAGAGAAACTTTATATTATTTACAGTTCCAAGTGTAACTATTATGGGAAATTGGGCAGCCGTGACGTTTGACATCAAATAAACGACGAAAAAATTAAAAAAAAAAATGGTTACGTACTCGACATTTTGACACATATTATTGTGGTCGAATATTCTCCGAAAGGTAACATATTATTAAACTTACTGCCCATAATGATACGTTTGTAAACTTATCAAAGTAATTAATTATTTCACAGTTAATTAGGCTATGTGCCTATTTTTTACGTGTTGTGGACTGGTGCTTCTTTTTAAATACATACCGTTTTTCCTCACTTACTTCAGTTATAATTATGTTTATTGACACTGACGGAGGTTTAGCGAGACAAAAGTGTCATTTTTCACACAAAGAAAACAAAGGATAAAAATGTTACTTCGAGATTTGTCTCTGTCAACGTAACCCGGAATTCGACTCTATGTCTCGTCTGTAATTTGTTATTTAATGGCGCGGCTTTACAGCAAAGATAAAAGATTGTGAAGCAATTACAATCTAATCTCGAACTGTAGGTATTTGTGCGGTTTCTTTGGCGGCTACGTAATTTATGCATACCTTTCTAATTTAAGGCGTCACTATAAACAAGTTACGACCGACATCAAGGGGTTACAGCTTACAGCTTCGCGTAACCTTAACGACAGTAGCGCCCGAAAAATAAAATGGGTTTATTGACACATTATCACACGTATGCTTTAAGAGTATATTATCCCATCATTTATTCACTAACATATTAATTTTTTCAAGTTGTATTATCAACGACATAGCTTAATACATTTTTTGTACGAACACCTGGGACCTTTTATTTTCAGTACCTATTTTTTATCGCTGCTAACGGCGCCTTTAATACGGCGCCCCTGTGTAACCTTGCTTTGAAAACTGATTCTAAATAAATTGGTGCTTTGACGGCGAAATTCTTTTTAGCTGTGTATAGCTATGTCTTATATTACTAAGCAGTAATAAAGCTAATTTAATAAAGCAATAAATTAGGTAGCAAATAGATTTGCAATAATAACATAGTTGGTTGTAATTAGTGGTGTTCCATGATTCAGCGTGATTTAATTGTCGCGTCTCTGGCGCGGCTAAGGCGTCCATGGATTTATAGCTGCAATTATATGCGCCGCCCTCCGCCTCGCCCGCCCAGGTTACACCTGGCGCCCTGAGGCCAACAGCTTATTATGCAGCGAGGATAAAAATGCAGCATATTACTACCTGCTCTTAACTGGAACTGCTTTTCTTTCTTTCATTCGACAGCCTCTGTGGTGTGGTGGTTGAGCAGGTCGGCTCATAACCCGGAGGCGGCGGGTTCGATTCCTGCAATATAAGTATTTGTGCATAGAAAAAAAAAGCAAATACTTGGTCTGAGTCTGGGTGTTGTAGGACCATGGTCCACGTAGATCCTGGATCCCTAGACACAGGTGTGGAAATAATAAATTAGTTCTAAGTTTGTTATCTGTGAAAAAGTATTTATACTCTTTGGTGAAACCTATTTTATGTTGTAGTCTGTATCCGTTTTTTTTTTCTTTTTTTTTATGTTTTGGCTCCACACTTTTGTGTATTTAGCCAGTGCCAAGTAATTGATAATTTATCAAGTTAATGATATTTCACGCAAATATGTGTCAAGTCACAGTCGAAGTCATCAAGTCAAGTCATAATCAAGTCATAGTCTAGTCAAAGTCATGCTCCTAGTAAAGTGGTGGCAACTTTACTTGAAGCTTCTATGGAGTTTTGGAAACAACACGAAATGAAACACGTTTCACCATCATTATACCATTTTCCCACACTCACGCCTGTAATCCAGCACTTAACGAATAGAATGCCACCAATTTTATGCACTAACACTGAAAATAACACAAGTTTTGGAAAATAATACAATGCGGTGAGGCGATCTTTTTCGCTTTCCCGCCAAAACTCCGTAGGGATCATCCGTTTTTTTTGGCGGGAAAACGAAAAAGGTCTCGTCGTCGCATTGTATTATGATATTATGATCCTGGTCATCCAAATTGCCGGCGAAAGAACAACAGGGAATCCAAGTTAGGGTCCAGGATCTATGGAGGTATGTGATCGGTGGACGTTATTATTATTACTATTGTATCGGGTTTCTTCTTGTCTGGTTCATCTATTAAATACATATAACTTACTAACGTACCTATACTTCCTTACTTGTGCATTATAATGTTTTAACGTGCCCCACGGTTTTGCCCGTGTAGAGACTAATTAACCAAGCGAACGAAGTAAGCTTCAATTCGCGAAATTTTCTTTCGTCTATCCGGATGTACGTACTCGCGGACATATTTTTCAATATATCTTGATGATACTCGGTACACGGGTTTCACAAGGTCACAGATTTTTTTTCATTAGGGATTTATTCGCAAGCTATATTGTTTGCAAAACTACTAGTATCTATGACACAGAAATCACGCAATTTCCCACGATAAAAATATTCCATACGTTACTCGTACTTCAGAATCTAAAATATCTAAAAACAAAGTTTCATTTTAATCTACTTAGCCGTGTTCGCGTAGAGTATAATGAATATAAATTTAAATACACACACAAAAAATCACGATTTTATTATTGTTGATTTGATTGATTTTGAATTTTGCATTGACATAATACCTACATTTTATTTTGTAGGACAGCATTAGTGTCTAAGTTACAAATTTATTACAAGAAAGTAAATTGTTTTGTAGGCTGAAGGCGCCTCTTAAAACTAATAATACTTAACAAAATATATAAATATCCAGTTCTATTTAAATCATGATATTTAGGGTGGTTGAAAAAAAAATAACATTACGCATTACTTTGCTACTTTGTACGTTTTTGGCAATGTTTATTAGTAATAGGGATAATATGTCACAAATATTCTAGATGTATCAAACATCTAAAGGCATTCATCGGGATTAAACTAAGTGGTGCCTAGTTACGTACTCGTGTATCAAAGTGTTCAATACAAATTCATGGAGACGTTAACGAACCTAGTGACTCAAGTGCGACCTATTTAGACCCCGTTTACGTGTTTGACGTACAATCGAGAGCAGATTTAATTGCTGGAGTGGGAAGTGGCAATAAGTCGTGATTTGCAGGGACCCTTCGGATTTATTACTCCAATTAAAGACTAAGCTCGCAGGTGGCAGCTACACTATTTGTAAGGGCGATACGTACACTTACGTAGTTACCGCTTTTATTACGTACAGTAAAATAATAGAGTCAAAATAAAAGAACTTTTAATGATTAGTCAGGGTTCAATCCCCTTGGAAAACTCACACGAAACTTTTGGTATGGCTCAAGCTGTGCTAATAAAGTGTCCTTTACGTTTTTATCACTTTAATTTAGATTGAAAACCTCAATAAACAATCAGTACATAATTATAGTGAAAGTACTTAGATAGATATACATTTTATTTATATATTTTACTAGGTGCTAGGGCTTGTCTGCAAAGTTTATCTAGGTGGGTACCACCGCTTTGCCAGTCATTCTGCCACTAAGCAGTAGTGCTTGCGCACTACTGTGTTCTGGTTTGACGGGCAATGTAGTTAGTGAAATAACGGGCAAATGAGACTTTATGACCTATCTCACAGTCTAGTAATTTTATTATTAGCCTGTGCTGATGTCTCAGGATGACGTGCACAGTGTATAGTGTCACGCGAAACTCTATAGGGTTCTGAGTGACACTGCAACTGATGTGAGCAGCCGTGTCGTTTAACACTAAACGTACGACTGCTATTTACGGCATTCCTTAAATAAAAAAAATAGAGAATGTCGTTCAAATATTTTGGAAACCTTACATAGTGTTTCTAGTATATTTTTGTACTTATATAGACTGTTGCGAAAAGTGTCTGCTTGTGCCAAAGCCTTCAAATTTAATATACACCAAAATATAAACAACTCCATAATGAGACATACCTACGATTTTATTTTCTTAGACACTCTTCACTTTTCATTGCTAAATGCCTCGTCTATTCTACGATTGAAAAGAAAATTCAATATGCTTATTAATAATCTCATGAACCGTATATTAATAACAGCAGGCACTCAAAGCTACAGCTGAACTGAATATTTAAGTGGCAAAGTAGACAATAGACCTATAAAATCTCTTTGTGATGTCTTGAAACGTACGCCGTATAGTCCGCCTTGTGCCAAGATATAATCTGTTATGGTGACATTATCTGATCTTCTGCCAACTGCCCGGGTTGAACTTAAAACATTCTGCTTTTGGAACTGCTTTTGCTTTACACATTTTAATAATATCTGAGCGAACCTTTTATTGGGATATTTCTTAACAAAAGTTAATTCGAGTTTTGTACGTTTTGGTGGGAATAGTTTGAAATTATTAAAATTGTATCTTCCGATGAAGCCATTTAGTGATATTTTGGAGCAAAATATAACACAGCTAAAGAAGATATGATTGCATACATAATCAGATCATCATTTCAAATACGTATGCATAATTATATACTAGCTGACTCACCCCGACTTTTTACGGGCTAATTAATTTTACGCCTAAATGCCCTCTCCCTTCTCTAAAATGTAGGGTTGTATATATGTAAATAACTTAAATATAGTATCGATAATGCAGTTTTTATTATACTTATCGTGATTATAACTTTTATTTATTTACTAGATGCGCCCCGCGGTTTCACCCGCGCACAAAAAGTATTTTAATTATTTGCTCATCCCACGGGAAATTTTTACTTTTTCGAGATAAAATGTTGCTTATATGTTAATCCAGTGTGTAAGCTATCTTGGTATCGAATTTAATCCAAATCCATTCAGCCGTTTGCGCGTGAAGGAGTAAAAAACATATACACATACAAACTTTGGCCTTTATAATATTAGTGTGATTAGTTTGATGTGATCAACAAAAGTAAATCAGTTAATGTAGGTAATTTGGTAATTATAAGGCTAAGAGAAATTAAATTATTTAAAGTATTATTACTTACGACAATAAGCTTTTAATTGGTAATGCTCATCTTGTTCATAAAACCTAGAATGTAAATAATTAAAATATTCGTAAGTTTACGTAACTTTATAATCTAATCATGACAGTAACCATGTCGGAATAAAAAATACTCCGTAACAATGCCTAGACTCCAAAGCAGTTTTTTTTTATCTCGTTACATACATCTATTCTGAATTGGTAAGACAGAAAGAAAATAAGTAATCTGTCAAAGACGATGTTTAACAAACGGGTTACGAAAGCAACCTCCTGTGACGCAATACCTATTATTTCCCGGGAGAGTAATCACGGTTTGGCTAATGAAGATGTGTCGGCGAGGTCACGGGGGTTCCACAACAAGCGAAACCTGAAACTCCGTCATAATATAAAACGAAACTTTCATTTTGTCTCACACGTGTCGCATAAATATGTAAGTAGCTTCCAGCTTTTGTTGTGCATTATCAACTTTTTTGACTGAAGATAAAGCTGAAAATGTGCAATTTTGTAAAACAGAGTTCCGTGGATTTTATGCGGTCCTATTGAGCTTATGGCACCTATTTTTAGGACTTATGTTCCTCAATATTATTTGCCATAAAAACTCACTGAACAATTTTATCTGAGGTAATACGATATGCCTTTATATAGATACATATACCTTTATTTAATAATTGAGTGAGACCCATTGCCTAAGGTCCGAGTGTAGACACTTAACACTTTAAAGGAGAGACGTACCTAGGTGTAGTAAATGGATAAACTATTTAAACAAACTAGATATCAATACATCACCAACTTTTCTTTACGAATACACAAATAATTATCTATATGATATATATTTAATACGTACTGCATACCTATATTACTTAATAACATTTTTGTGGCCTTGCATTGCGATATAATAAATAAATAATAGTAATAACATCTAACGATCACATAAATAGATCCTTGTCTCTAACTAAGATTCCTTCTGTCTAGGATTATCTGTCTGTGAAGAAATTACGAGGACCATGGTCCTACAACACCCAGACTCAGAACAAATATTTGCGCTTTTTTTTCCTGTGCACAAATTCTTGTAATGCCATGGGAATTGAACTCACCGCCTCTGGGGTATGAGCCGACCTGCTCAACACCAAACCATAGAAAATGTCAAAAGAAAAAAGTCGAATATGTCTTAAATATAAATTTTAAGAAACGCTTAATGGAAACTACTAGAAGTTAAGTTATCCAATCGAGTACATCTGTACTTATTAATATCTTACATGACCCACCCGGATAGCTTAATAATTGAACGGTTTTAGTTAAAAAGTTCTGCTATGTTTCAGTTAATTTTGTGACCGATAAAAACTTTGTTTAGGGGCCTTTGTCGGTGTAGGTTTACGATACAACAGCGAGGGCGGCCCGGCTCGTGGTCCTGACAGTTTTGAGTTACAGTACACAGCACCGGCCTATCCGAGCCTCTCGACCGTACCTCCCGTCCTACCCATTTACACGGATGACGTTTTGACCTCAATAGGCCCATTGACCTGCCAACGCTGAGCGAAATACAACCGCCCATCTATAGCTCAATCTACGACGCACAAAGAGTACTTATCTGCCTACTCTACACCTGCAATCTAACTACATTCTAGATTTGGACTCAAGTTAATGCTTATGCGAGGCTAGGTAACAAATTTCTAGAGAGCACAGCATTATGCTCGTATGATTCAATTCACTTAGTTGGCAAACTAGACAAAAATGGCCGTTTATTTAGTACTCGCGGCGCCCCGCGGTTTCACCCGCGGATAAAAAGTAGCCTGTGTTAATCCACTATATAAGCCATCATCAGGGCTAGATGGCGCTGTGTGAAATGTTCACACAGTATTTATTTATTTATTTTATCTATATAGTAAAGATTCCTGATTACCATTTTGGTATGGAACACTAACGATAAAAATCAGCTTTAATTTAGATAATTAATTTAAAAAACCTAATTTCATCCAAATCCTTTCAGTAGTTTTTGCGTAAAAAAATCCCGAGGCGTCGCCCTCGTGGTGTTCGATAATTAGCCCACGGGAACATACTATCGAAATAAAAAGTATCCTATATGTTAATCCAGGTTATAAACTATCTGCGTTTCAAATTTCATTCAAATCCGTTCAGTAGATTTTGCGTGAAAGAGTAACAAACATCCATCCATACATCCACACTCACAAATTTCGCATTTATAATATTAGAAGGATAGTAGGAATTAAAGCCGTATATATCTCTAGCACAGTAATAACTTGTCGCGCGAATTACCTCTGTGATTTTTTTATTAAAGCACGCACTGTGCGGCGCCCTATAAATCTGGTGTTGGCGCTCCCACTTTACTGCTGTACCTATCAATTCGGGGGAAATTATTTGGGTTTTAGCACTTTTTATGTTTTCTTTTATTAGAAAGTAACTGCTCTGTTATGGATTGAGAAACTAAAAAACTTGAACTGATTAATTTGAACAGTTCACACTCGAAAATCTTTCGATTGATGTCTCCTACACCTAGTAGGCAAAAATAACACATTATTATTTTTTTTGCCAAGTACCTGAAGTACGTTTATGTGCCTAAAATACATCTTTGAAATAGAGATAATCCTATTTTCTTGTATTTTCTTTTAAGTGCAATTCCAACTCCACTCAGACAAATCACTCGAGGGTGCAGGTTAATTTAAAAAGTTAATTTCTCCGTCTGGCTGCGTCCTTTTTCAATTCAGGTGATGTCCTATAATGCTAAAAGCTAGCTAACACCGCCAGGAGTGGAATATTAATGTGTAGTTTTTCCAAGAGTGTTATTCGGAGTAATCTAGGCCTCGGGGACCCTTTGGTGCGCTGTTGTGTCATCTTTCCTGCGTCTCGGCTCGGACAGCATCCA
The DNA here is from genome assembly GCA_905220475.3 of Ennomos fuscantarius. NCBI lineage: Eukaryota > Metazoa > Arthropoda > Insecta > Lepidoptera > Geometridae > Ennomos > Ennomos fuscantarius. The sequence continues at coordinate 9,102,576 of HG992029.1, forward strand.
TTAGTTTCGAATTCGCATGATGTAAATTCGCCCTATTTTTTCCTTAGCTACTTTCCTTATATGATTTTGTCATGCGAGAAATGGTTGTGCATTTAGTCTCATAAATATTTAAAACTAATCGCCAAATTGTTTTGTGTATTCCTTTTATATTTACTCGATACATTTTATAACTTATTTCTGTACATATATTTGCTAAGTACAACTTAGCTTGTGATTTTTTTTATTTTATTAACTGTAACTTTTAGGCATACGCATCAATTTTATTGACCCTGTGCAGACAGAACTATTTCAACAGCAATATATCATTTCCACAAGTGAAACATTGATTTAGACCGGTTTGTGTTCCCTCTCCAAAACTCGCGCATACATTCAATTAACACTTTTTCGTAGCGGAAGCTACGGGGCTGCCGGAAATTAAAAAACTGTCTACCATGAATGTTTACCGTTCCTAACCCAAGGGTACGTGCAGTTATATTCTCATATTTAATGTCCATAATACACAATAAAAGCCAATCTATACCTACATATAAAATTCAAAGTCCTGACTGACTAACTGACTTATATGTCAACGCATAGCCTAAACCCCTGGTTCTGAGCTTTACAGGGTGTGTTCTTTGTAAAGTGTAGGTATCCACTAAGAAAAGGTTTTTCGAAATTCTCCCCCTTAGAGGTTGAAGCGGGTGGTTGAATTATTTTCTGCGGGCAGAAGCTTGTTGAAATATATGCTTCAGTTTCCGTATATGAAAAACTCAGCACTAACGAATCGGACGGGAAATGACGGCAATTAAAGGCGGCCAGCTCAATAAAACTTAATTGTGGACATTACCGACCTTCATCCCTCCGCAACAATGTACAGCGGATAGGTAGTGAGTACATCGATAGGTGCGCGATAAGCAGGCCCTACGCATTATAATCCGCCCGCAATAAAAGGCCGGCAAATGGCAGAGCTCATCCTATTGGACTTGTTATCATTACGCATAAATAAAGCGGCATTTAATGTGGTCCGCCGAGAATCCAATCCCGGTTACATTGTGGCCCCAGAGATTAGATAGGCGTGATGATTGCCAAACTTTGATTGAGCCTCAACGGAACCCTTTCGCGGATCTCCTTGATTACGGTATAGGTAATTGGTCTGCAGATTGGATACACAGTTCACGGACTCCCAATCTGGGTAAATAATGGTCATGAAGAGTTGCTCACTCCGCCAGTTCGTTAGTTCGTTTAGGCTGGCCGTTTATAAGGGGAACTTTTCGTTTACCTATAGGTTTTGAAAAATGTTTTGACATTAATAATTTGAAACAATATTTTACTGTAAAGTAATTGTATGGTAGCAGAAATGCGTTAACTAGCATTTACAATTTAGCTAACTGTATTTGCAATTATTTCTTCAGAATAATATGTGATTTATTCTGCATGTATTCCTTAAAATAATACAACCAAGTATAAAGTATTCATGCAGATTACCACGCATGTCCGCACGGCTCCTAGTGTACACGCCCTATTACCCATAGTGGCCAGCCAGCCATCCTTATTCTTACGCCTGTGTCTGTGCAGTGAACGAGTACCTTTACAGCGTTGTCTTTTGTTTGACTGTGTGAAATGTAAATTACAGTATGCGTAAACATTTTCATACAATGGTTGATTCGCAAGTTAAATATGTTTTATATGTGCTGCCGCGTAAGTGGCGAATTTATTAAGATTCATAAAGAAGTAAATGTCTGAACAAAGCAGTTTTTCAGACATGTTTATATGATTTTGTTAGCTTGTAAACTATGAATATTCCCCTCCCCCTTTAACAATCCTAATGTTTTTCTCTCCTTTCTCTTAGTCCTTATTTCTTCCTTTTCCTTTTAAAAAGATAGTACGTATATGTTATTGTACCATCTGGTCGACCATGTGGCGTCAGCGGTGCGATAGTCCTTATTTAAAAATTTCTAAAATTGATTTTAGGATTTCTGTATCTGTTTGTTGGGCATTATTTATTTGTTTTACTACCCTCTTAAATCGTGTTTTCTATATTTTATTTTTTATGTACATAGATTTGAAATGATACTACAGAATAAAAACGAATAAGTATATTATAATATTATGATATATATATTATAATAGTATATTATATAATTACAAGTGTATATGTTACACAAACAAGACGTAATTTTGGAGTTCTAAATATATTGCTAATAAATATACTTCTACGATGTTTGTGTTACAAAACAAATATGAAAGGATCAGGCAAACATGATATAAACACCCCTGTTTTCTTACACATCATAATCTTGTGTTTGCCAGCTTCCAGCTTCCGGTTCCGTGAAACTCGAAATAGCTTTGTTTTGCTTGTTTCCGTGGTGCATCAAAATATTGTGTCGGCAAGTTCAGTTAGCTATACCATAAGTAAATGTCGCACTCTTCTGTTTTGCAATCGGCTCTCAGACAACTCCTGTACGTTATTTGACAGAGACATAAAAACTGGACATTTAAGACTGGACCTAATTAGAAACTTGTATAAACTTTCATTACACACTACATCAATAATCACAAATTGATACAGTCACGGTAAACCTCCTGCACTGTGATGAAAGCTCATTATTTAAAGACAAAGATAGATTTAGATAGTTGTTTAAATTACAATCTCCAAATAATAATAAATAAATAATAATAATAGAATAGTTCTCATATCTTTACTTCGACGTGATACTATTTTTTTCACTTTTGACGTGAAGTCTGCTCGAATTAGTTCTTTCACCTGTACATGATTATCAAAGTGAAGCAAAGAATATACATGTAAAGTAAGAATAAATAAATTAAATTCAGTCAATTAATTTCACATTTATGATGCGGACAGCCAAAGAGTGGAACGCTTTACGGCGTCCGTATTTTCCGAAAACTACTACAACTTTAGAACAGGTATCTTCTAGGCAATCGTGTTACATCCTAGACCACATCGTCACTCACCACCAGGTGCGATAGTGATCAAACGCAAGCCTACCAAACAATAAAAAATAAAATAAACAACAATTTTACACGCGTTTTCACTCCCGTAACCCCAAAAAGTTTGTGCTGGCGAGTTCTACTCGTGGAACTGCTAGATATATAAATTGATTCTTATAAATGAAGAAAAAAAAAGCGTTTATTTTCAAACATCAGTTTCACCAATTTATTTAATTTACACAACAATACACAAAAATGGTTACTTATATAATTGAACTTAGGAGAAAAAACTAAACTATACATAAGAACTTAAAATAAATAATAATTGAAGAAAAAGTAATATTGTAGAAAAAAGGGGGTCATAAATAAAACACAGAATTTACATCACCTTCTGCAGGAAGCGTTCCCAAAAAGCTGGCAACATTTCCTCGTTGAATAGCTAGCCTAATTCGTTGGCCGAGGTATGTGCCAGCCTTTTGGTCGCGTGTCAGCTCAACTAGGCGTCAGGAAAGCTCCTTGATTTGCGTTTCCTCCCTGCGTTTACGTCCGTGATGACATTTGCTGTTTGCGTCTCCGAAACCTTGAACATCCCCACTTTTCGGTGATTTGGGTGCTTGTGGACACCGGTATTGAGAAAATTCTCTATGCTGGTGTGTACAGATCACATAGCGGTGACCGGGAGACAACTCTTCTAATGGAGTATCTCAGTGAAACGGCAGATGTGGCTCAGCAACGCTATCCTTCGGCTCAGCTTGTTGTTCTGGGAGACTTTAATGCTCACCACCAGGAGTGGTTAGTCCCACACCGGATCACGGACCACGCTGGGAGAGAGACGCGTAAGCTCGCTTTGGCGCTCAATTTAACGCAGATTGTTAAAGAGCCAACGCGAGTGCCTGATATTGATAGCCACACTGCTAACTGCCTCGACCTTCTGCTCACGACTGAACCAGACCGATACTCTGTGGCGGTATCCTCACCCATTGGTAGTTCCGATCACTGTCTGGTCAAGTCCGTTTCAGTATACTCCCCGCCTGACCCAAGCCCTAAGAGCAATCGGCGTGTCTGGAGATACAACTTAGCAGACTGGGACGAGATGCGACATTTCTTCGCTTCATATCCTTGGCGGAAAACGTGTTTTTCTTCTGGAGATCCGACGGTCTGCGCGAATGCGGTTACTGAGGTAGTATGTCGGGCTATGGAATATTTTATTCCATTTTCCGATAAACCCGTGACCAGCAAAGCCAGCCCATGGTTTGGAGCCGAATGTGCACGTGCTGAAGCGCAGAAGCATGCGGCATATCTGGCATGGGCTGACGCTCGAAAACGCAAGGCCTCGGACACTCGAGCTAAGAAGAAAGCCTTTAACGTTGCCGCCAAGGCCTGTAAGAAGGAATTAAGGAAGGCTCGTTTCAATCATATTGGTCGAATAGGGACTAAACTTGCTTCCTACCCAGCGGGTAGTAAGGCTTTTTGGTCCCTAGCCGAATCGGTTGAAGCGAACTTCTGTCGATCCTCACTGCCTCCATTATTGAAACCAGACGGATCGCTGGCTCACACTGCAAAAGAAAAAGCAAACTTGTTTGCCACTCTCTTTGCAGAAGCTTCGCGTTTAGATACTGCTAATGAGGTACCTCCCTGCCTTCCACAATGCGGTGTTTTCATGCCGGAAATACGCATACGTCAGAAGGAGGTACTAAAAACATTACGCAGTCTAGACGTGAACAAAGCCAGTGGTCCCGATGGTATACCTGCAATTGTACTTAAGAGCTGTGCACCCGAGTTGTCTCCCATTCTAACACGCCTATTTCGCCTCTCTCTAGACACCGGAATAGTCCCTATGAGTTGGAAGCTAGCCGACGTACAACCTGTACCTAAGAAGGGCAGTCGTGCTGATCCTGCCATCTATCGACCCATCTCAATTACCTCCATTCTCTGTAAGAGTATGGAGCGTATAATTAACAACAAGCTCTTGGCATACCTTGAAGACAATGATCTCCTCAGTGACCGGCAATACGGATTTCGCCGAAACCGGTCCACTGGGGATCTTCTCGCGTATGCCACTCACATATTGAGCGAAGCCTTAGAGATGCATGGAGAGGCACTTGCTGTATCTCTAGACGTCTCTAAGACATTTGATCGGGTCTGGCACGACGGTCTTCTGAATAAGCTTCCATCTTACGGACTACCTGCTTGTGCACTTGGATATCAGACTTTTTGAGGGAACGATCGCTTAGAGTAGTTCTTGATGGCTGCTCTTCCGATCAATTAGCTATTAATGCTGGTGTACCTCAGGGGTCAGTTCTTTCAGCAACACTATTCTTACTCCACATCAATGATTTGCTAAAGCCCGGTACCTTTGGGTATGCAGATGATAGTACTGTTGTTGAAAGATACACATCCAGTGCCCGAGCCAGTGGTGACGACGTCCGGATTGAGAGAGAGGCTATGGTTGAGCGCATGAACCTGGCTTTGAAAGCCGTGTCCGATTGGGGCGATGCTAACTTGGTTAGGTTCAATGCTGCAAAAACACAGGCGTGTTTATTCACTGCTAAAAAGAGCCCACTCCATCTGGCTCCTTCATTCCGTGGTGTATCTGTAAGTTTAGGAAACCATCTTGAGCTTTTGGGCGTTGATCTCACGTCAAACCTAAACTTTGGATCCTACATCGAGTCCAAAGCCAAAGTAGCTTCAAAAAAACTCGGCATATTGTCCAAGGTAAGGCGGTACTTCACACCTGGACAGCTTCTAAATCTGTATCAAGCACAAGTCCGATCGTGTATGGAGTACTGCTGCCACCTGTGGGACGGGTCTGCCAAGTACCAGCTTGAGGCTCTGGACTCGATTGAACGGCGTGCCAAAAGGCTCATTGACGACGACACTTTGGTTGGTGAAAGGCTCCAGAGCCTTGCACATCGACGTAAGGTGGCAAGTCTGTCGGTTTTTTACAGATTACACCACGGTGAATGCGCTCAAGAACTGCATGATCTAATTCTCCCATCACCATTCCACCACCGGACTACTAGACGCTCGGCTAAGCGCCATCCTTTTGTGGTCGAAATACCACCCATTCGTACCAAGCGATTTGACTCAACGTTCTTAATTAGAACGGCTAAGGAATGGAATGCCCTGCCAGCGTCTGTGTTTCCGGCGAAATATGACCCGGGCGTGTTCAAGAGAAGAGTGAATAGGTATTTACTTGGCTAGCATGCTACACCTTCGATCGCATCGTCACTTCCCATCAGGTGAGAGCGTGGTCAAATGCTAGACAAGTTTGAAGTAAAAAAAAAAAAAAAAAAAAAAATTGATAAGGATTTATTTATTTTAGAAATTAAATATTTTATTGTGTTAATTAATAAAATTTATAAATTTTATTTATTTTAGATTTATTTCACTAATAGATGTTTTTTGTACTAGTACATTACATGCATTATCATTTTATTTTATTACCGCATTCATCTGTGTTTTCTTGAGCAAATTTTCCTTCTCATGTAGGACTTGTCAGAATTTCATTTTTTTACTGTTGTATTACGACAAAAACCTTGACCGGTGCAAGACGACTTGCCCTCTAAAGTACGGTTAGCGCTCAGCTACTAGTTTTTGTAGTAGTTACCCACAAAGGATGACCGCAGTGAACGTTGCCTAACTTTACCGATCGGTCACCAGTTTGTTTATGATAGATGTTCACTCACACCATTTATACGGCTCTTTTAAGCTATTGTCTTATCTAAAATACATACCTCAGAATCAATTTCACATTTTATTTAGAGTATTCGTATGCTCCAATCTGGTTTTTATGGTTTAAGCATCTGCTCCTTTCTCCTAAAGGCAATTTATTTAGAACCTAAGGTTTTTATTTCTAAAGTTTTTGATGATGCTAGACGATAGAAAATGGCACCTCTTTTAGTGAATGGTCTAACTTTAGTTGGGTTGAGAGAATAGAATACTTGAATCAAATTTATTAGAAGTATCGATTTATTATGCAGTATTTTCTAGAGCATTAGACGGGTGCAGACGGTATGATTTTTTTGTAGATATTATTGATAAAGGAGCAGTATAAAGTATTTCCTAAAAATTTTATTAGAAAATCAACTAAAATTATTGTGATAATCAAATTTTTAGCAAACTATTTGACTGACCCGTTAGCTCAGTTGGTAGTATCCCAGCCTTCTGAACTGCAGGTTGTGGGTTCGATTCCCACCCAGGACAAACATTCGTGTGATGAACATCGATGTTTGTTCTGTGTCTGGATGTTATATTGTATTCTATGTATGTATTTACAAACAAAAAGTATCTAAGTATTGTATCAGTTATCTGATTCTCATAGTACAAGCTTTGCTTAGTTTGGGGCTAGATGACGCTGTGTGAAATGTCCACAAATATTTATTTATTTATTTTTTCTATAATATAACAAACCAATACTAGAAGGCAAAGTGCTTAAATTGCTGGCAGCATGCCTCGTTGAATGGCCAATGCTCACTCAACCTTTGGCCCAAATAGAGGCCAGCATTTTGGTCACGCGTTGTTTCGACCAGACGTTTAAAAATATCTTTGAAATTTGGTGAACACCAAGGCCCGCCCGCAAATTCCGCCCGACGGTATTTTTTCGATTTTTGAAGTTCATTTCTCGCGGCAGGATAAGTATTTGTGCAAAGAAAAAAAAAACTCAAATACATTTCGTGTTTCTGGGTACCATAGTTTTTGTAGTCCATAGATAAAGAGAATCCTAGTTAGGGACCAGGATCTATGTATATGATCATTGGGTGTTATTTATTTATTATCATTATTACATTGAACGCTTTTTACACACATTATGAACAAAACTGGTCTAGATATGTCGTTGATCGAATATAATAATATATTGTACCTGACTATAAAATTACCAGGTTAAGAAAGTTAACCACATAAACAATGTAACATAATGTATACTTACCTAATAAAACCAATAGGAATACACAAATACATGCATAATACGTTTGTGCTATACCTATAGAGTATGTAGATTACCACAGTAATCCAGTTTTGCCTCGAGCCAAACCTAATCCCACGAAATTACCATTAATATGCCCAAAAGCAGTGCTAGTCAATTTCTAGTATGAATTTGCATCCGTGACTGGCCTTAGTCCAGCTGCCTGCGGCGATGACAGGTGCATCAGTCAGTGAACATAAGCTGGGCTGCTACGGCTAGCCGCTGGCCTTAATTTTACATCAGCTTGCCTAATGTATGTATGGGAAAATGGCAGAATTTATACTGTTAAAGTTTTAAGCAATTCTAAAGCGTTTTACTGTTTTAGTCGGACAGAAATCAACGTTTTTAAAACTATAGCATATAATGTCATATTATACGTAATGCACCGCCTATATACGTTTGATTGAATATTTTTAATGCACTTAAAATATTATCAGGTCACCAATTTAATTTTGTGTAGATTAAAATAGAATATAAATATTTTATTGACCAATAACTAACGTTGATTGTTTCGCAAGGCAAGTTAGTGAGATGCATTTTTTATAGTAAGTAGTAGACTCGATGTAGTCAGAAGAACTTTAGACGCTCTTTATGTAATCACACTATTCAGTAAATTGAATACAGAGAAAGAAATATATGCATATATGTTTATGGTTTTGATTTATTTTGACACTATTTTAATCGTCATCCATCATTGAATAAATAATAGTGTAAGTTGTCGCTCAAAATTACATTCATAAAAAGTGATTCTCAATATGCAACCCTATAACGATTTGTACAAAACATAGGTTAACCAACGATCCGAAATAATCAAAATGAATTTCCAGTCGTTAATAATTATTTATTTTCATTTGTCAGTTGGCAACGTTACCAAGAATGGGGGAAATAAATAAACTTTCAGCGACTACTGACAGAAGTAATAAGTAGAAGTACATTGAATTCGCTAGGGCGAGGAAAGTTCTAATCTCGACTGAGACACAGCAAGAGGGCGTAGCGCTCGGTATACTCGAGCCAAATGCAAGGCTTTATTTAGTTTAAGGCGCCATTACACGGGTCATATAAACTGTCAAAGTTGGCGGGCGGGCATTGCGTCGTCGCTTCCATCCGCGCATTCCTGTTCGCTTTACTCAGCCGATCGGGAATCTTCTCGGTTTTATGTTACAATCCTCGCTCTCGCTCAGTTTAATAAATACTTTTATATCGACCTTTTCACATTGAGTTTTACTTTCAGTTTGTTTTTTTTTTTGCATCCATATGTAAAGTCCCTTTGACAAATTTACTATACAATTTTACATCTACCTGTAATAGATCAATAAACTTTGCTACTAATAAGTATATGAGACTAGTTGCGCCCCGCGGTTTCACCGGCGGATAAAAAGTATTTTAATTATTTGCTCATCCCACGGGAACATTTCACTTTTCTGGGATAAAATGTCTGCCTATATGTTAATCCAGTGTATAAGCTATCTTGGTACCGAATTTCATCCAAATCCATTCAGCCGTTTGAGCGTGAAGGAGTAACAAACATACACACATACAAACTTTCGCCTTTATAATATTAGTGTGAAGTGTGATAGTGTGAGATTACAAAGCGAATTGTATATTTTGGTTTAGTAGATCTATGCAGAAAGATCCCTTTAGGTCGAGCCACACAACATCATATAAACATTACGTGAATGTTTCCAAACGTGTGCTGAAATATGCCACGTTGTAAAATAAGATGTCACCCGCTAAAAATGGTGCGACAGGGAAGAAAGATTAGTTATTGCGGGGACATGCCCCGTGTTGCAATTATTGCGTCTAGCGCGGCAGTCGGGGCCTCTCCTTTACGTCACACACCTTTATTTATTTTACGCGCCGTTTGAGTACCTAATTTGTTTTACTTACACGGCGCTCCTGAAAAAAATCCATTATTCTTTTCGACGACATTTCCAGTTATCTTGACAATTTATTTATTTAGGAAAGTCGTATCGCCCTCTTGTAAAGAATTTATTCCAGGGATTTGAGTAAGTAACAGTGCAAACAACTTCTTTTTCCCGCTGATTTTTCTTTTGCTGTTTGTTGTTTCTTTCAATTCCGTAATCAAGTTTGCAGTTTTCCTGTGTATTGGATCTTTTTAGTTGTTCGTTCTAATGCTATATTGTTCATTGCAGAGAGAAACGCGCTGATTCTTATCTGATTCTTAAGTGGTACAAACCGATGGGGGAAGAAGTAAAAAAAAGTTAATATAACTAATAAGCATGTTCTCGTTAATTGTATATAAGTAAAGGTTATAAGGTCGATTCGGTAAATTTTTTGTTTCAAGTGCTCTTTTAACTCTTAATTATATAAATTATGGGTAGGAACTCAAAAAAATTATAGAGAATTAAGAGACCTATTTACCTCTACTAATCCCTGCCAAAATGAAAGAGAAATATTGTCTATGTTTTTTTGTGTTTCTGTTGCTTTCCGACTTGTTTGATAATTTGCAATTGGATTGCGTATTTACCGAGATCAACATAAGATAATTAACAATAATTTAATGTTGATTTTGATCATGCATATATTATTTTGAAGACTCAATATGCGGATTTCATCCCTATAGAGTTTCACAACGAAAAGGCGAAAACCGCATCATCATTTATTCTGGGCCCGTCATTGTCACGCCATGTATTCCAATATTTAAATGAGGTGTCCCTCGGCTAAAAACAATCAACACGGCCTTGAAGGGTGTTGTCTTAATAGTTTGTCACCACACCGCACAGGGGTGAATAACAATAAGACCCTTTGTCCCAAGCTTGAGATGTATTCAATCTGCTCGAGACATGACCACAGTGAAGCAGATAAAAGTAGGTTTGATTCATTTCCTAATATCTTTCTTCGTAATAATATTTATGCTAGCATGAATATTTATTATATAATTTTATCAGATCTTATATATTTTGTAACATTATAGTACTTTATAATGAATTCAATATCTTAATTATTTCGTGTTTGCAATATTTTATTTTTCTTTTCAACTAATTTTATTTCACTTGCGTATCTACTTTTTAAGTAGATAGTGTTTTGCATGTGATCTTTCCCTAGCATTAAATTTGTTTAAACAGTTTAACAATCTGAGGATAGTGTTGTGGGCTGCATTATTATCAAGTTTTATATATGCTGTTTTCTATCCGTAATAAAGAAAAATTAAAATAGCCACACACGAAAAACGTATAGCTTCATGACGCATAAGTTATATTAAGTTAGTATAAGCTACAAGTGATGCTTAAGAAAGAAAATGTGGAATTTAAATAACACTATTTAGTTATTTAGTGTATACATATAATGAACCCTAAAAATATAAAGGGGATGCAAAGCAGGATAAGTACGGACTTAAGAATTGTCAAACTATAGCGCAGATGGGCATAAGTATCTTATATACCATGGACTATTGATTTGGAAAAGGTTGTTTTGTAAGTATACTAAAACCTGATGCCTATTCCTACATAGAAGTTTTGTGATACCTTCTAACGATTAAATTTGAAGTTATATCTCATTTGTTACATACAAGTTATCATTGATTAAAGTTGTTCTTCTGCGAAATATATTTACTGTGAAATAACTGAGACGTTGTAGGGTGTCCGTCTGAATGGCATAAGTTTCCAACCGGAACTATTTTAATGTCTTCCAGAGATTTATGTTTAGTGTTTTCATTTGTGAACCGTCGGTGCAGTTAGCTTTAGTTTTATGTTTATTTTAATATGAAATTGAATATAATATTTTTTGACACTAAAATGTTCCAGATTTAAGAAGCAAACTTTGAATGCATTGTAAAACTAAAAAGGTTCAATATACGATAAAACAGTGCAGAAAATTGTAAAAAAACACAGTTACAATAGCTATCAACAATCTACGACATTCAATTTCATCGGCATTGGGTAATAAAATATTAATTTGTACCCTAATCAAAAATTGCTTACATGTAGCTTTTAGCGTATGCTGAGTATGTATTTCGGAATGTGGCGAACGCCATCGTCGCCATCCGAAACACGTCTTGGGCAAACTGGGTGGGCATAATATATTAGCCCTCGCATACTGGCTGCGCTCGGATAGCCTGACTAATCTAGCCCTTTTGCCTCAGGCAGGTAGATACCGTTGGTACCAGTATATATAGAATACTACAATAACGTAACACAACTAAATTAACGCAACCGTAAGGTTTGAACTTTTTTCAATTCAATTTCAAAAATCTTTATATTTTTCATGAATTAATCCTAAGTACATAATCTAGTGTACACTAATTAATCCTAGATATGACTACAATTTATATTTGATACATTTTTAAAGCATTTCACTTATGATAAAAATTTATGATACAATATAATGTATTAACTAAGACAATGCATGAAATCCAAAATAAAATCATAGTAAATGTCCTATTATCAATACTTTTGTTTGCTTTAGTAGATAGCATAACAATTGCAAAAGGTAATAAAATAATTCAACATTCAAAAAGAGTAATAACTGGGGGGTAGTATTATAAATTTGTATGCGCGAGCGATGCGGTCCGCAAACAACAGCAGGAGCGACGTCATATGCAATGACCCGCCCAAGCGCCCGCAGCACGCCAGATGCAAGTCACACGCGCCATTGCGATCCTCATATCACTAGATAATACGGGTGGGAATAGCGCGCACGACCGCGGGGCCGGCTGCGAGCGCCTGCGCCGGTGACTGTACCTATTCAATAGATTCACGAGTCAAGGAATAAGTGATGTGGAAGTTTGTAACGATTATATGTATCGATATAATTTAAATCATGTTTTCTTGATTTGCATATTTTATTTATAAGTTTATTTTTACTTTTAGGGTTAGTGTAGAGGTAAAATGTTTTAGATAATTTGTAAATGAATATTTTGATGCTGGGTATGTTGATTTTTTGATGTAGTTTTAAAAGGTTCGTGTACATAGGAGTGTTGTATGATATTTTTATTGCTTTATTTTGAATAATTTGCAATTTATTTATGTTAGTGGGACATGTGCTACTCCACACTGGACAAGCGTAGGTTAAACAGGGACGTACCAGGGTTCGGTAGATACTAAGTTTAGTATGACTGCTAAGGCAAGACTGTCTGTTTAGTACGGGACTTAACGCATTTAAGGCTTTTGTACCCTTGAGACACAGTTCCGATGTATTCTCAGTCCAGTTGAGCTTGTTGTCTAATAGAATGCCTAGATATTTAACAGAGCGACTCCAAGGGATTTTATAGCCGTCAATCTGAATTTTACGCACAGGAAAGGACCGTTGTCTAGTGAAATATATGGCTTTAGTTTTAGATGCGTTAATCTTGAGCTTCCACGTTCGAAAAAAGGTTAGAAGCAGATCAATGGATAATTGGAGCCGGCCAATTATTAAGTTAACATCATCAGAGGACGTAAAAGATGCAGTATCGTCAGCAAAACAAGCTATGCTTGTACGAGGCTGTTTCGGGATGTCATTTAAGTAAATCAAGAAAAGGTAAGGGCCTAATATGGAGCCTTGAGGCACTCCAGCCGGTACGGGCTTAGGTAGGGAACAGGAGTTACCAGCACACACCATGAACGAGCGATCAGTTAGGTAAGATTGTATCATTTTTACTAACTCTATGGGAGTATTAAGAGTGACTAGCTTGTGCAGAAGGGCGTCGTGCCATACGGTATCGAATGCCTTTTCTATATCCAATAAGAACATACCGGTAGATTTATGAAGATTTAAGTTGTGTGATACCGCTTCAGCTACCCTTGCCAGCTGCTGAACAGTTGAATGACCCTTACGAAACCCAAATTGCTCATCCAACAGCTCATTGTCGGTAGCACGCAACAGCCTAGCGTAGATAATTCTCTCAAACAGTTTACCTAAACAAGGAAGCAAACTGATAGGGCGATACGAGGTGGGATCAGATGTGCTTTTACCTGGTTTGTGTATGGCGATTACTTTAGCCGTTTTCCAAATTATTGGAAAGTAGTTCAACAAGAGGCATGCATTGAATAATTTGGTAAGTAATATTATGGCCTTTTGTGGAATATTCCTGATGAGGAGGTTTGTAATTTCATCATGACCAGGTGCCTTACGTGTTTTTAACTTCAGGATGTGTTTTCTGATTTCGAGAGGGCGGACAGGCATGAAGGAATGATTATCAAAGTGATGTGTGTTAAGTGCCGTTAACGAGCAATCAATAGCTGGTTGTTCGTCACTACACCAGTTGTAGGTTAAAAGCATGTTGTTAAGGAATGAGCCTGCAAGTACATCACACTGTTCCTGCTGGTTTGTTAATAATGTGCCGTCGTTAGTTTTAAGAGTAGGGATGGGAGAAGGTTTTGTTGACCTCAAACTTTTTACAACTCGCCATAGGTCAGCATGGGGGTTGTCGACTCTATTTAGTTTTTTGATCCATGTACTATCACGGAAAGATTTTAAAGCGGTATTTATTTCTACCTGTAATTTATTAACCCTTTCCTTAAGCTGTTTTCGTATTGATATAACCGATTCGACCGCAGCATATCTGCGGAGACGGTTCTTTGTCATGATTAGCCGTTTAATTCGTCGCGGTATTGCTCGCGAATTCCAAGGTTTTACTTGTGAAATTGGGACACACTCATTCCTAGCTTCAATAATGCTATTCTGAAGGCTTAAAATTGCAGAATCAATTTCTTCTGTTGTTTTGTAGGTATTTGATGAAAGGTGGACATTGTTGTTAAGTGATTGACGGTATTTTGTCCAATTAGTCTTAGCAAAATTAAATTTAACTATGGGCTCACGAGAAATATTAGTATAGAAATTAGCAAAGACTGGGAAATGATTGGATGACAAAGCAGGTATTGTGTATATGCTGTCCAGGCTGTTAATATTTTTAGTAAGTAGGAGATCTGGGGTACAGGGTGTTAGTCGAGCATGATAGTGTACCAAAGTTGAATCTTGAGGACTGTGGATGAGAAACTCACTGTTCAACATGTAGTCGTATAAGAGTGTACCGCGTGAGTTGGAGGGACCAGAAGACCAGTAACGATGCTTGGCATTCAAGTCGCCCATGATCAAGACTCGATTTCCAGTATCTAAGAGCGCGTCTAAATCGCTGGTGAGGAGTAGCTTGTTGGGAGACTGGTACGCAGATATCACCACAATATTATCGCTAGATGTTTTAAGGGAAATAGCAATGGCTTCGAGATTTTCTGTGGTAGAAGTTGGAATAAGGCTGTGTAGCAGATATGATTTAACCAGTATCGCTACACCCTGGCCAGTACCATTGTAGTGCTTGTCCATGCGATAGCAAGCAAAACCCGGAATATTAAATTTAAGGCGTTGTGTGAGTCGTGTTTCGCATACGGCGACAATATCTACATTTAAGTCACTTACTACAAGTTCGGCTAGCTCCTGCTGCTTTTTGTGGACGCCATCAGCGTTCCAATATAAAAGTCGGAGATCTAGGGGCTTATCAGACATAATGACCCAGGTGAGTTAGGATCAATATAACTTTTTCCATAAAAGTTTTACAATTGGAGAATTCATGCTTAATAGCCTTGATAGCGTTTAGAATCTCTAACATTTCAGCCGTAGCTAAATCATGAGTTAACGTCCTCTTGACGACTGGTTCTTTACGCAGGTCATACTCCGCTCGAATTGGTATCGAATCAAAAGACATCAGGGCATCGTTGACAGTCTTGTTTATGGCCTTGGATGTTCGGTTATCAGAAGAGTCTTCATTTGGCCTGGTATCTTGTGGACGGCGTTTGATGGATCCTGTTACTTGCGCCCAAGTAGGGTTTGATTGACTAGGATTAGTTGTTATCGGAGTGGCTTCTATTCTTGGAATAAGCGTTTTGCGCACAATTTCTCGCTTAGATTGGATTCTATCTAAATATTTCTGTCTTTCAGTACATTGGGAGTAATTAGCTGGGTGGTTTTGTTGACAGTTACAGCAAAGAGCTGGTTCACCTCTGTCTTTTTTCTGGCATTCCCACGTGGGGTGATTGGAGGCGCACTTGACACATCGTGCAGGCCTGTTACAATTTTTGGATCCATGCCCAAAACCCTGACACCTGAAGCATTGTGTTCCTGCTTTGTTGTTTGGCTTATACTTTTGAATATCCACCACACAGTTTGATATGTATTTAATAAGCTTGAACTTGCCCATGTCAGTTCCGGTTGGGAGCTGGACGAGTAGTGGAGGGCACTCAGTGGGGTGGAGAGTCCTAAGTTCAGTTACGGTTGATCCGGGAAAGCCAATTTCCGATAGTTCAGTGGGT
Organism: Ennomos fuscantarius; assembly: GCA_905220475.3. NCBI lineage: Eukaryota > Metazoa > Arthropoda > Insecta > Lepidoptera > Geometridae > Ennomos > Ennomos fuscantarius. Next base: position 9,118,713 of record HG992029.1, read on the forward strand.
ACAGTGTCACGCAAATATTTAGGTAAGCCTTTTAAGACACATTTTGGCAGCTTCTCGTCTTTGCGAGAGAATGTATGGAAGACCACATTTTCCTTAAGGAGTCCCTCTTTAATTGATTGGTGACCTTTGGCTGAATAACATTGGACTTTGACTTTATTACGGCCTCTGTACTGTAGGTGAAAGCTTTTCTCATATTTTTCAATAGCATCTTTTATATTTTTGTGGCTCCAGTCCCCCAGGAGTTCGACCAAGATGGGGGGAATTTGCGAGACTTGTTTTTTCTTGGTGGCTTTCATGAATGGCTCGGAGGCCGGTTCATCTACTGGTAGGCCACTGAAGCGATTGTTCGTTTCAGTTCTATCATCCTTTTTCTTTGGAGAACCCTTGGAGCTTGCGAATTTCTTCGGTTCCCGCCACTGATCTGATGCAGCAGGTCTTTTGCTGCTCAGGTTGGGATTCGACGATGATCGGTTGAGGTACTTGTCCATGTTATCGATAAGAAATATCGATGACGACTTTTTCCATCTCTAATGTAAACCCGATACGGAATAGCACGGATAGTATATTAGTAAGGTTTGAACTACCACTTTCATAGAAGAGACAGCATGTCAAATTTTTGACCCATATTAGTTTTGTTTATATGGTTATTTAAAAATATTGATAGTTATGTTGTTTAAAATAAGCTACATACATTTACTAGAATTTAAAATAGGTCAAGTGAGGGCTGTGAAGACTTTAGCTAGAAGCTAGAAGAAAAGAAATATTAGCGTCTTTGTTTTGATTTTTTTTATGACAGTCATTGAAGCAAATCAGGCTTTAAACGTCGATTGTCATTTAGCCTCACTTTGTTTTTTAATCAAGAAGGTTACGTCTTTTCAACAATAACTTGAGTAACACTGAATATGAAAATCTGATATATTTATGTGAGCTCTTTATATAATTCCCGTCTCACTTTCCCAATTTTGGTCACATACTGGCCATTTGCTCTCCCATCCAGCGATGCTGAAAGTCGTTCAAAAAAAATGGCGAAGACACTTAATCATGACCAATTGATTCTTGAGCGTTTATTGAAAACATAACCAGTACACCCGTTCACATGGTTATGACGCAATTAATTGACAAATACGCCAGAGCACTCTGCGTTCACAGTTAGACATCTAATTGATTGCAAAGTGCTCTTATCGCCCCATCATTTATGCATTAAAATCACTCAAAAACTTCATCAGCGATCAGCGTAAAATAATACTAGCCCAAATAACGTAGCGGGCAGTAATTAACAGTCATCGGGCAAAACCGCCGGCATCGATCCCGAATTGATTGGCATCGGAGTGAGATACGAATGCGCTTAAACACTCATCTGATATTCACATTTGGTCCGGAACGGTCGTACGGAGCGCAAATTGCTACTAATTTTCCCATATTCAATAGCTCTGTCGGTATATCATTATGTTTTGGTCCCAATATTATCCATAGAATCCATACTACTTATAATATTATAAACGCAAAAGTTTGTATTTATGTTGCTTACTTTTTCATGTAAAAACTAATGAATAGACTTTAATGAAACTTGGAATGCAGATAGCTTATACGCTGGATTAACACATAGGATACTTTTTATCCACGGGTGAAACCGTAAGACACAACTAGGACATTATAATGGAATAAGTAGAACGTCTTTGTAGAGTTTATAGTTATGTATTCAGGAACACAACTAGTACATTATAATGGCATAAGTAGAGCATCTTCGTAGAGCTTATAGTTATGTGTTCAATTTACTGATTTACTTGTAACCTGACAACTAAGAAAAATCCTGAAGTCGTTACCACGAACCGGAAGACGCAACACCTTCCCACTAGGTATAAATATATATATTTATTTTTTAATAACTGCGCCCAACGATCACATACATAGATCCTGGACCCTAATTAGGATTCCCTGTGTCTAGGGACCCAGGAACTACGAGGACCATGATCCCACAACACCCCCAGAGGCAGAATAAGTATTTACGCTTTTTTTCCGTGCACAAATACTTCGCGGGAATCAAACCCGCCGCCTCCGGGCTATGAGCCGATCTGCTCACCTACCATACCACAGAAACTGTTAGGCTGTAGTTGGATCGACGATCTGGTTAAAACTACGGAGAGCCGATGTATGCAGGAGGTATTTCAATTTGTTACCGTGTCCACGTGAGACGATCAAGCGCGCTCTAATCGGGTACTATATTAGCAATGGATCGACAGTGTGGACTAATGAGCATAAAGGAGTTTTGGCGGGAAAGCGAAAAAGATCGCTTCACCGCATTGTATTATTTTCCAAAACTTGTATTATTTTCAGTGTTAGTGCATAAAATTGGTGGCATTCTATTCGTTAAGTGCTGGATTACAGGCGTGAGTGTGGGAAAGTGGTATAATGATGGTGAAACGTTTCTTTTCGTGTTGTTTCCAAAACTCCATAGAAGCTTCAAGTAAAGTTGCCACCACTTTACTAGGAGTATGACTTTGACTTGATTATGACTTGACTTGATGACTTCGACTGTGATATGACATATATATGCGTGAAATATCATTAACTTGATAAATTATCAATTACTTGACACTGGCTAAATACACAAAAGTGTGGAGCCAAAACATTAAAAAAAGAGCATAAATTGACAGCGTCAAACGATACTTAAGACTGCTTTGCGTCCTATTTCAATGCTCAAGAGACTATAAAAAAACTATGCTCCTCTTAATCATACACAAAATAATCATCACAATTCCTCTAAAATAAATTATAGTTGCGTTTTGCAACATTTTCTAGAGAAAGGCACCTCTATCCCATGCGAAATATGTGAAAGCAGCGGAACAAGAACTTACATAAGGTTTAAAGTAAGCTGACTTTATCCAGTTCATTTCATAGTTTTAAAGCGTTTGCCGGGAGTACTGCACCTGCACCCGGGTTCGCCCACATTTTGGCGCAAGCCAAATCCTTTGACCTACATCGGGACCAACATCATATTGTTGGCTCTGTTATAGCATAAATTGTTTTATGTTATATTATGAGTACCGTACGTATCTTTAATTTGCTGTCATCGACATTTGTTTTGCCGATATTATTTCCTCTGTGAGAGATTGGTTTGATGGTGAATAATCTATTTGTGCACGTGCTTACAAACGTGCTTATTTGTACGTATTTTATCTACGTAAAGACGTCATTAATTACTGCCACGATTAATATTAACTTATGTTATTCTAATTAGCGCTTTTCAACATAGAATAGTTTTATAAGAATCATGTTTTCAAATTAATTATAGAAGACTCACGGCCCGTCCCGGCTTCGCACGGGTGGACATTTATTTTTTGAACATTTCGGCATAAACATTTTTTACTTGCATACAAAATTACCTATATTAATCAGTGATAATGTACCATTCAAATGGTGAAAGAATTTTTAAATTCGCAATAGTTTTGGAGCCAATTCGTTACAAAAACACTTACATACAAATCTTTCCTCTTTATAAAATTAGTATAGATGGTTCATTCCGTTCGTGATTCAAAATTTTTCCTTTACAGTTTAATCTATAAATCAAAGAATTCTAATGCTAGAACGTTATTATATTCAAATCCACAACAGCCACAAAGCGTCCACTGCTAAACGCAGGAATCCCCCGTAAAATGTATAGGAGGATTTGCAATAACCACGCTTGGCAGGTGGCTTGGTAATCGCAGAAAATTTTAATGTAGGTACCCCGAGCAGAATAGGTACTACCCATTCTCTGGATATTCTTTAAGCCGGTTATTACGGCACCCACGAGAAGAGATGGAGTGCCACTCCATCTCTTCCACTCCAGAAGTGGTACTAATCTTATACATCGGTTTTTTTTTGGCGGGAAAGCGAAAAAGATTGCGTCACCGCATTGTATTATTTTCCTAAACTTGTGTTATTTTCAGTGTTAGTGCATAAAATTGGTGGCATTCTATTCGTTAAGTGCTGGATTACAGGCGTGAGTGTGGGGAAATGGTGTATGGAATATGATGATGGTGAAACGTTTCTTTTCGTGTTGTTTCCAAAACTCCATAGAAGCTTCAAGTTGCCACCACTTTACTAAGAGTATGACTTTGACTAGACTATGACTTGACTATGACTTGACTTGATGACTTCGACTGGGACTTGACACATATATGCGTGAAATATCATCAACTTGATAAATTATCAATTACTTGACACTGGCTAAATACACAAAAGTGTGGAGCCAAAACATAAAAAAAAAATCTTATACATCATTTTGGTTTTGGTTAGATCATAAATAAAAACTTACAATGTAGATACCGTCTGATGACATTTTTATCTTGTACATGTCTATCGGCACATCATGTAGCCATTCAATCCAATGTTTATTTTACTTGTTTTCGCGTTACAAAGCACGTAGGTAAATTAAAAAGTCAGAAATATGTATCATTAAAACTCGTGAATGTCGCAATCAGCGCTATACAATACACATACAAATACATTTACAACTCACTTCGTTATTTATGTTTATGTCTCAACAACCGTTAGGTGTTTTCACGCAACGTTCAAAAACTTGTTAATTAAAACTCATTAAAAGCTTAAATTCAACATTGTTCGTAATTAAGGAGATTTGCGATCTGCGAACGCTGTTATTTTCGCGGAGTACTTTTACGAATTATTAAAATAAAAACCAACCGTACTAGAATTGCTTTATCCGCTAATTTTCTTTTGGTTTGTAGATTGTTAATGGTTTAGATACAACAAAGTTACAAAATACTGAGGAATTTTTCAAGGCGTTTCAAGGAGGTTTTTGAGTAGGTAGCAAGGACTGGGAGATAAAGCGTAAGTCCAACTGGGTGGACCAATGACCGAAACCAATTAAAACGTATTCACTTATTTATTTATTTTATATTGCAGCTAACAGCCTAAGTCAAAACGCTGGACATTATTCTTACAAATAAATAAATAAATACATAAAAACAAAAAAATCAACAACACAATAAAGATATTACAATAACTCAATCATTAAAATTAAACACTTGATCTCTCTCTTCATATGTCTTCAAGTCTTAATGGGAACGTTCACCATGTTAATCACTTACGCTTCCAAGATCCTCAGGAAAAAAGATATAAATGTTAGAAATAAATGGTTAACGACATGTACCCACCCATTTTGTGGCAGTTCTTCAAAAAATTGGTAATACATTATTTAAAATCCTCTGGTTTATTTTAGCCCAATACTTTTCTACTACCATTTCAAATGAATACCATACATCTGATTTGACACTCGACAGGTTACCATTTTTTTTAAATTATCATTTATCATCTACATGCTACTCCGGGAACTCTATTTTTTTTTATCAAGATTTGTACCAAGATTGGAAATATTGAAAATAGGCTCGTTTTACGACTTCAGCGATTGGTCTCTTCTTTGACAGAATAATTTCACTACAAACATAGTAAAAGATATTTGGACTTAATTTAAACTGTCTTGAGAACATTTTAAAATAATCTTATAATAATCTTAGTGGCTAAAGTGGCTAATCTTAGTGGCTAATTTGTTAGAAAAAATAGAGTTTCATAAAAATCATAGATCAGATATTGGCTGCAACTTGGCATTCGCAGCAACGCTACGAGCTATATAGTCAGGTGTCAGGGTCAAGGGTCAGTGCGGCGCACTTCAATCTCAATGGTAGGTACCAAACACACATTCATCATCAACAGCCTGAAGACTTCCACTGCTCTATATAGGTCTCCCCTAACAGAGCACCACTTTGAGCAGCTGCTTGCTTCATTTCTTGTACATCACTGGTGCTTTTTTTTTCTCGTTGATTCCATATCTGCTTCTCATGAAGAGAACCAAAACTTCCCACTGACCTCGAGACATACGCCCGTCGTATCTCCGAGGCTGGCTCCTAATTACGTGCATGTCACAGGCACACCAGTGATTGATTGTAACGCTAATATCCGAGACAACGTCCCAACAATGGGCGACATGTGGCACGTTGTACGCGACATTTCGCTTTCCGCCATTCGCGGCGCGGGATCTTTGTTATTGTTATCGCTTATTTGGGATCATAATGTTGATTGGAAACTTATCTTTCTACGTATTTTCTTTTATGGTGCTACACTTACGGCTTAATTTATCTTAAAGCTGGTAAATCTACTTGTATGCATGCCCTGATACTGTGACATAAATAAACCTATCTGCACTGGTTTATAATGCTGCTATAAAAGTTTGCTGATCTATCTTCTCTAACGTGCGCTTTACTCTACTTTCAACTGAATTTAAAATAGTAGAGGTATGCTCAATTTGATTGTATTTTTATTGTCTTTTTTTTTAAATAAGTTCAGTTTGTGCCCAAAAATATGATATTATATATGCTATATAATAACATATTTTAAGGTAGCGGTTACATATTTGAGCCCTTTGTTATTGAGGCCCTAGCTCCATGGGAACCGGGGGCTCATTGCGTTTTTCAAAGTTTATCAAAGGGTCTTGGTCGATACAATGCATGGTCAAAATGCTAGCACTTACGAATCAGCATTGCAATTCAACGGGGCAATGTTGGTTACGCTACCTACCGTTAGTGGGCGAGCATTTGGATTGTTTATAGGTCGTCACGGCTAGTATTTAGACCAAATTTTTTTTTTGTAGTATATAGGTGTTTTTTTTTGTAGTACTAAGTGTTAGGACTTTTCTGCAAAGTTCATCTAGGTAGGTACCACCGCTTTGCCAGTTATTCTGCCGCTAAGCAGTAGTGTGTAAGCACTACTGTATTCCGCTTTGAAGGGCACTGTAGCTAGTGAAATTACTGGGCAAATGAGACTTTATGACCTGATCTCACAGTCAAGTAATCTTATTACCGGACTGTGCTGATGTCTCGGGATGTTGTGCGCAGTGCAGTGTCATGCATTACTTTATATTTTGGAGTTCCAAATGACACTGTTCTGTCATGGGCGGCCGTATCGTTTAACATCAGGCGAACAACTTGCTCGTCACTTCATTCACTAATATAAAATATATATATATATATATATATTAATAGTTAAGACTTTGATTTTTTACTTGGCCAATAAAAAAGTAAGTAGTTATTTATTGGTTTTGTTAAAAAATAAGCAATTATTTTGCAGCTTGATTAGCTAATGCATACACATAACATATAGGTCTGTTAATCCTGCAGTAGACTTTGATATACGGAATCGATTCACGCCAAGTTTTGACATTGAAATTCCCTTTCCCATTACGTCGGTTATACGTACACCGTCTCGACGAGACTGACACGAGAGTGCTTTGGAAAGCGGCAGATAGGATCATACACAGGACTATTAAATTTTGCCTTGCACCCGCCGGACGCGGCTCGGTTGGACGGTTCGGTCAGACCGCAGACCGGCGGGTGGTTTGACATATTATCGTCGCGCTGCACCACTTAGTGTCTGCATGTATATTGTCAGACACACGACCATTGCTACCTGAATATATTCACACAATAAGCCGAAGCCAATTCCTGTCCTTACACATGTTATCAACATCTTGGTGTCATTACTTTCACAACTATACATATTGACAGCCTCTGTGGTGTGGTGGTTGAGCAGGTCGGTTCATAACCCGGAGGTGGCAGGTTAGATCCCCGCGACAGGACAAGTATTTGTGCACAGAAAAAAGAGCGCAATTCATTCTGAATCTGGGTGTTGTGAGACCATGGTCTTCATAGTTCCTGGCTCCCTAGATACAGGGAATCTTAGGGTCCAGGATGAATGTGATCGTTGGGCGTTATATTATTATATACTAGAATGATAGTTCACCCATCACATAATTATATATTTATCGCTTTAGATGTCACAGAGTACTAAAAAATGTATTGACAAAGTCTGTCTACAGCTGCCAGATGTTTACAACCGAGATCTTAATCTTATAAAGGATTCAAGAGTTTGCATCACAAACGATAAAAACAAACATATTCCGAGTACCATAAAAAGCTTCGCATATTTACGTACACGTTTTTGTTTGTAACAAAAAGTATTTGTAGGATCGGAGCCTTCGAAACGAATTTACAGATTGCATACAAAAGAATATAAGGGTATATGAAGCCGGGATACAGGGAATCTGGAGATCCGGCGGGCGCGTGCTTGTACAATATTCATGAGAGTGATGCCGGCCGGTGGCGGCAGATACTTCGGACACTATCTCGCGCGGGGTTACCAGCGTTACCTACATTTGTGTATTTTTTGCAGTACGAAGAATTAAAACTATTTCATACCAAACTTACTTACTTACTAGGTGGTAGGACTTTACTGCAAAGTTCGTCTAGGTAGGTACCACCGCTTTGCCAGCTATTCTGCCGCCAAGCAGTAGTGCGCAAGCACTGCTGTGTTCCGGTTTGAAGGGCACTGTAGCTAGTGAAATTACTGGGCAAATGAGACTTTATGATCTGATCTCACAGTTTAGTAATCTTATTACTAGATTGTGCTGATGTCTCTGGATGACGTGCGCAGTGCAGTGTCACGCGAACCTCTATACATTAGAGTTCCGAGTGACACTGCAGCTGGTATGGGCAGCCGTGTCGTTTAACATCAGGCGAACGGGTAGTTCGTCACGTCATTCCTTAACATAAAAAAAAAATAAAAAAAATAATAATAATTTGTTTTTATGTTTAAGTTCAACTTAAGTGTAAATTAATCCAATTTTCCATATGGTAAAACCTTTTTTTTTTAAGGGGGGGGAAATGCCCTCGCACCCCCGTGGTGGCAGGGGGTGTGTGGGACTCGAACCCACTAAAACCCCCCGTGAGCCCTCGTCCGCCGTACCGGGGCGAGAAGGGGTCGCGACTGCAGTCCAGCCAACTCGCCCCCAGCGGCAGGCCCTTTCGGGCCTCTCCGCGCCAATATTGTAAAACCTAAACTAAGCTAATTTAACTAAATTCCAGTATAGGTTTTTCAGCTAAAGAATGCTAAAAAAAGAAGCGAAAGCATTAATCATGTAAGCTCAGCTTATACCTAATCTCTTAATGGATTCCACAAAACCGTACGCATTATTGTATTCTTACTTAAGTTCCGCATTAAATTAAATAAATAAACATTTTTGGACATTACACACAACGCCACCTAAACCCAAACTATACAATATAAAACCCAGACACAGAACCAATACACAAATACGCATGTTCATCACACATATGTTTGTCTCGGGTGGGAATTGAACCCACAATCAGGCCAGTCAATTATTTCCATCACCATGAATTAATGCAATATTCTCTCAATAATTTTTATTATTGTCCTTAACCAATATTATAGGTACCCTGCGTCTTAGCCCACTTAAAATTTTCCGGGATGTATATAGTTTTTGTCCCATGTATCCTATGTTGATATCTGTTGTGTAAGCAATCTCTGTACATACTTTCACCCAAATTAGGTAGTAGGGATGCTCTACTTTGCACAATGCTGTCCAGAAATCAACAATCATGTTTAATCTTCATGCCCATTTTAAATGTTCTTAAATCCTACAATCCAGTATGAGTGGCAACACCAACTCCCACTCGAACTCGTTCCTTTCTCGTTCCATCAATGTAACGAGACGCTGACCTGAATTGTTTAGTGACCACCTTCGCACACACATCTCGGCTGAACGATATATGATCACCTACACCTTGAGAGCTGGCTTCAGCTGTAATTTCGTGTTAAGAAAATACCTTATTAATGAAATATATTAATGATAAGCGTTGGGTACTGTTTTTGTTTTGTTTAAGTGAGTCTAATACTGACAGCCTCTGGTGTGGTGGTTGGGCAGGTCGGGTCTTAACCGGGTTTGATTCCCGTGGAAGGACAAATATTTGTGCACAGTAAAAAAAAGCGCAAATACTTGTTCTGAGTCTGGGTGTTGTGGGACCATGTTCATCTTTTTTTTAAAGTCCCTTAATACAGAGAGTATTTAATTAGAGTCTAGGATTTATGTATGTGATCGTTGGGCGTTATTCATTTATATTCTGAAAGTAAGCACGAGTTTAAAATACGAGTAGTACATTGTTACCCCCTAGGGTAGTACATTGTCATCCCTAGGATGATAGTAGCTTTTCATTACGAATACAAGGAATGTAAAATTAAAATAATGAATTAGCTAAAGAAAAAATGAGTAAATATAAATCTCTGTTAATAGAACTAGCTTTTTTTTAAATAATTGGATGGAATTAAATGGATGGTATACTACAACTACGGCAACTTCATACCTACATTTCGAGTACGAGTAATGAAAAAAAAAAAAGATTATGTTTTTTCAAAGTCATTTGGTAATGAAAGATTACCTACTTAAAATTACAGACGTTTTAAATCTAAATTTTTTGCACAAAAATTTTCTTTTCACTTTCAGTAAAAGGATCAAATAAGGGGAATGTTGCAACCTAAGCGAAATTTAGTTGTTGGCGTCTGCGTGCAGGCAAGCGAACCGGAGAACAGGACCTAGGTAATTGAACTAATAAATCTACCCATGTTACTGCATTTCGCTCGCTCCGAGCGCTCAGCCTGCTCAGCTCTCAGGATCAAGGCGAAACTATTAAACCTACGCTCCGATTTCAAGTTCACTTTACTAGTATTAAGTCACGCGACACTTTACTAAACTGCTAAAAGATTTTGCAACTTCGCATTCTGCTTTATTTCCATTCTGTAACATTACACTTAATTACAAAAAACAAAGAAAGTCACACCTACTACCGTCCGGCTTAGGTATATAAGAAAACATTGCTTTTTATATTGATGTTACTTCTGTTATATTTATCAAATACTAATTGCGCCCCGCGGTTTCATAAGTAGTAAAGTATTTTAATTATTTGCTCATCCCACGGGAAAATTTCACTTTCCCGGGATAAATTGTAGCCTATATGTTAATCCAGTGTATAAGCTATCTTGGTACCGAATTCCATCCAAATCCATTCAGCCGTTTGAGCGTGAAGGAGTAACAAACAGACACACATACACACAAACACACATACAAACTTCCGCCTTTATAATATTAGTGTGATTTAAAATTATCATTGCTTTCAGATCATCCGTTTACCACATCCTTTCCATTGCTTTCGGTAATCCTCTCGTATACATCAGAACAATAGGCAAAATTGAAAATAAAAAATATAGTCTATGCTTACGCTTAGTTCTCATTGCTACATTCCATCGATCGATCGCTTATCGCTCAATTGCTAGTTTTCATGGTCGTGTTATTGTGCCAGCAATACCCATGTGTATTTATAATAATATTCACTTCTGCCCTCTTTAAATTGACGATGAGTTATCAAGTAAGTTTTTTTTAATAAGTTACGACATTAACTTGTTTGTTTTTTAGGCCCCGACGTAAAAACGACGGGGTGTTATAAGTTCGACGTATCTGTTTGTCTGTGGCAACGTAGCTCCCGAACGGATGAAAAATTATTAGTTTTTTTTTTTGTTTGAAAAATGAATTCATGAGTATTCAGCTATGTTTTATAAAAATCGGTCCAAGATGGCCACCACCACAAAATGGCGGATTACATATTTTTTCACCGCTCCCTTAGTACGGGTATCAAATGAAAGGGCTTAACTAGTAGAATACTATTACACTATAATAAATTTCAAATCCAAGATGGCCGCTACTACAAAATGGCGAACAATATTTTTTCCAATATTTTTTCTTTACTATTTTGTGACGGCTTTTTTTTTAAATTTTAAATTTACAATTGCTTGTTAAGATTTTCTCGACTTATGTAGTAGGTACCTATCCCGTTCGTGCTTAAAAAATTTCCCTGACATTAATATTGTTTATTAATTTACAGTATAGCACTTCTCCTGGATCAACTACATCTCAATTTTCGGGTGATTTCGAGAACTTTCTGCAAGGTTTGGGATCCATGGTATACAAATATAAGAAACCTACAATAATCGGTGACGTCGGGCAACGGTTTTTATTCACTACAACTACCAACAAACCTTCCCCTAGAAATGATGTTAGTAAGTTTTCATTCCAATTATGTTTTAATATTAGGTCTTTACCTATGAAATTGCCGTTTTGTTTGAAAAAAGTTTAAGTATTTTTTTTTTTCGAACTTATTTATTTCTTTTATTCAAAGTAATCACCCCTGCAATCAATGCATCTTTGCCAACGCTGTGGCAGTTTATGGATGCCCTTCTTAAAAAAATCAGCAGGACGGGAGACAACAAACTCTTCAAAGGCGTTTTGTACTGCCTCTCGGGAATTGAATTTTTTTCCCGCTCAAAAGTTGTCCAAATTTTGGAAAAAGTAATAGTCGGTAAGCGCAAGATCTGGTGAGTATGGCGGATGAGGGAGAGCTTCCAAACCCAACTCATGCAGCTTAGAGACGGTCTGTTGTGCAGTATGGGGTCGCGCGTTGTCGTGAAGTAGCAGTGGAGACGACCGATTGACCAAAGCTGGTTGCAGACGTGCGAGTTTCGCCATCATTGTGGTCAGTTCTTCAATGTACACATCTGCAGTAATGCTCTCGCCGTTTTGTAAAAAGCTATGATGAATCACACCAGCACTAGACCACCAAACTGTGACCATCACCTTTCTAGGGGTCATTTTTCGTTTTGCACATTGCTTTGGTACCGAACCAGGATCTAACCAACTTGCTGAGCGCTTTCGATTGTCAAAAAGAATCCATTTTTCGTCGCACGTAACAATTCGGTTCAAAATTCCTTCATTTCTGTGCCTGTTAAGCAGCGCAAGGCAAGTCTCGACGCGTACGTTGCGCTGGCGATCGTTAAGTTCGTGGGGCACCCATCTATCAAGCTTTTTTATCTTGCCAATCTGTCGCAAATGGACCAATATTGTTTTGATGCTAACATCAAAAGCTGCTGCCAGCTCAGCTGTAGATTGAGATTCATCAGCTTCCACAATCGCCTTTAATTCATCATTGTTGACCAAAGTTTCCGGACGACCACGAGGTTCATTTTTCAAGTCAAAATTCCCAGAACGGAACCGAGCAAACCAATAACGGGTTGTACGTTCGTTTGTACAGTTCTCTCCGTAAACGTCGTTGATGTTACGTGTCGTTTGTGCCGCGTTGGTGCCACGACGGAACTCATATTCCATAATTACACGAAATTTCAAAGTATCCATTATGAGGAAAAATGTTGAAATGTAATGAAAATACAACGCTAATCAATAAACAAAAGACTTATATTGTAAATAGAATGTCATATTTTTAAAACAAAATTAATTTGAATTTAGAATTCATAGCCAATCAAAACTTTTTTTTGTTTGAAAAAGTCTGTACTGCAATTCGGCAATTTCATAGGTAAAGACCTATTACTTGTACTGACGCGGGAATCGAACCCGCCGCCTCCGGGATATAAGCAAATTTGCTCAACTACTGCAGCACCACAGAGACATATTATGACGTTACCATGAATGGTAAATTGTAATTAATTCATAGATTTATTTATTACATTAAACATAAATATTTTATAATCGTTAATACAAAACTAAACTAAACCTAAAAAACTAAATTATACCTAAGAAATTAAAATATAAAAAAATAAAACTAAAAATTTTAAAATAGCCCGTTGGTGGAGGGGAACGTTCCCAGAATGCTGGCAGCATTACCACGTTGAATGCTTATTTTTTGTGCAAAATAAAAGCCAGCATTCTGGTCACCTGATGCTTCCACCAAACGTTTGGCCAAGTCCAATTAATTCATACTTATTTCAGAAAATGCTTCGAACACGAAAAGCAATTTTGAGTGATATCCTCATGATGAAGCTAGTGTCGTACTATGAGGACAAATATAAAATCACACATGTTGATAATCAACCTGTGTTGTCGGCAACAGCTACTTCTGCCCCTCTTAGGTCAATTTATACACCCAGTAAAACTAGTCAAACAAGTCAACAAGTTATAACCGCATCGTCCGCTGACCGGACAAGTGTACGTATTAGAAGGAAGTAATTACATTAAAGTATTCTTTAAATGTAATTACTTCCTTACTTATTTAGTTTTTAGAGCTTTATATCAACAGCCGAAAGACGTCCACTGCTGAACACTTTCATAAACGCCACTTTGGACTCTCTGATCATAGGGGGCTATGATTCAAAATAGCTCAGCAGTCTACCGACGATACCACTAGCAAACTAAATTTAATACAATATAATAAAACTGTACCTGGGCTTGATCAGCACATTGAATATTTTTTGAATGTTTTAATTGCGATACATTCCTTTAACGATCCATATAGAAGTGTTTCTTTTTTCTTGATTTCGGTCTGGCTGTCTATTTATTCCTTCGAACACGCAATAACAACAAGCTTTTTTTTCACTTTATTTATTTATTCCATGCCTGGATGCTTCACACCGCATAGCAAGCGAGCGAAGGTCCATCGCAATTTTTGTCTAGTGGGCTACCGCAAATGCTTTCCCAGTCAACGTTTTGGCCACTCTTATCCTAAAACAACAAATACTTACTTAATTTATTTTATATTCATATAAAACCTTTTTTTTTCAGATATACGACAACGTAGCCGAAGTTATAGTAATATAAATAATGAAGCCAAACAAAAACAAAATCCGAGTTCAAGGCGTTTTTGCTTGTCAGTGTTTGGAGAAAATCAAGCAATCGGACAAAAATAAAGCAAACACCGTTGAATACAATGGCTAATCAAATTTCAAATTACCTGAACCACCTCTATATGCAGCTGCGGAGCTGTTTATACCTTTCACAGTATTATAGGTGTACAAATTCAGTCCAGTAGCATTAAGCAAAGCTCTTTTATTTTTGCAAATTTTCCCGAAGATTGGCTCTCATTGGCACTTGTTCAACGGCGCGAAGAAAAGACACTCTTGGGGACAACTCCATCTGCTCTAAATGCCATCTATCACCAGAGTATGCCGGATTTTAGCAAAACGTGTTCCAAGCGACTCGGGATTAAACGATTCCAATTATTCCTTTAAAGTCGTTTGGCTGAAAGTGAGAAAGATTTACGATAATTTGAAATTTAAGTGATGCCATGCGACACAATAAATATGAGTTAATTTATTAAAAGAGTGCACGATGAGAAGGCGTAGAATCAACGCCGTAGATTCAGCGCGTGACAGTTTCATTAAATCGAGTGGCGTTATGTTGGCAACAACATCGCACCACGCATTACATCTACAACTTCGCCCACAAATTATGTTTACACCATTCAAATAGACGTTGCTTGCGTAAATACTTGTGTAACTAAGTCCATTAAAGAAACTCAGCACAAGTAATTACCATAACACAAAGTGGTTTGTTTAATGTTTTGCCTGACGATGAAAAAGATGTTCGTACCTATAACTTTGTACCTAAGTGTTTGGAAAAAATGAGCCTCTCGCCCATTATATTGACGAGCCTATTTAGTACAAATGTTCTAAGTTTTCTGCTGGCAATAACGTTTATTTTAGTTGTGCTGTAAACCCTGCGTGAGTACCATAAACCGTAGAGTCGCGTGTTTGACCGAGAGGCCATCGTAAAATGCACCATAAACTTGCGCACATAAATTTAGAAAATCGAAGTATAAACTACGTTACTTGAAAAACTGATTTGGAAACATTTGTGCAAGTATCGTAAAGTTGGTAATGAAAGAAAATATGTGAAGCTTAATACCTTACAATGCTTTCAGAAATTATTTTATATTTTAATTAAAAAAACGAAAGTCGTTGTAATGGTCGTGTATAGCTTTGGCAACGTGCCGGGTTGCAATAAAGTTGAAGCTTGGTCGCAGAATAATTAAAAGTACAACTCTAGGTGAAGAATTATCATACTATGAATATAAATGGAAAGCAATGCTTTCATAGAACTCGAAACCTTCAAAAACAGAATAGAAAGCGCAAAGAAAAAATATGCGTGTCTAAGTACCGATAGGTTATTTATCAGGTACCGTTACGTAATATTATAATTTTAGTTACGAAATATTATAATATAAAAAATTGCATTTCAATTTAATTTTTGGTTTAAGTTAATTTTTATATCCAAGCTGCTATAAAATCTTTTTATCAGCTAGTAAATAAATGACAAAAAAGTAAAATAATTTTGATTACTTGAAGAGTTTTATAGCAGGTACGGCCACAAAATGTACCCTGTACACTGTTACTCCTGTACTTTTTTTTTTGTTTTGTTTTGGCTCCACACTTTTGTGTATTTAGCCAGTGTCAAGCAATTGATAATTTCTCAAGTTAATTACTATTATAAATAATGTGTCAAGTCAAGTCAAGTCACAGTCCAAGTCATCAAGTTGGTCGCAGAATAATTTAAAGTACAACTCTAGGTGAAGAATTATCATACTATGAATATAAATGTAAAGGCAATGCTTTCATAGAACTCGAAACCTTCGATTTTTTCCAGATAAACAGAATAGATTGCGCAAAGAAAAAAATATGCGTGTCTAAGTACCGATAGGTTATTTATCAGGTACCGTTACGTAATATTATAATATTAAAAATTGCATTTCAATTTAATTTTTGGTTTAAGTTAATTTTTATATCCAAGCTGCTATAAAATCTTTTTATCAGCTAGTAATTAAATGATAAAAAAGTAAAATAATTTTGATTACTTTAAGAGTTTTATAGCAGGTACGACCACAGATTTTACCCTATAGTATATATACACTGTTACTCCTGTACTTTTTTTTGTTTTGTTTTGGCTCCACACTTTTGTGTATTTAGCCAGTGTCAAGCAATTGATAATTTCTCAAGTTAATTAAGATATCCCAGCTGTCCCATGGTTTTTTAAATTTCGAAAAGCTAACAAAATTACTACCTCCACAATCTGTCGGCTCAGATTAGGACATTCATGCACTCCAGTACATTTAGCTAAACTTCGGATCAGGGATAACTCCGTGTGTGAGTGTGGTCTGGACGAAGGAACCGTGGACCACATATTTTTTAACTGCTCTAAATTACGTTGCTCACTTTATGATATCCTCCCCCCAGCTATCCCTCGTCCTACCTCCATAAAATGCCTATTATCCCTTACTTTTTCACCATTAGTCAATTATATAATCTGTAAATTCATAAGTATAAATAAAATTAAGTTGTAGAATATAGAACATTATTAAGTTTGTGTATCAAAATAATATAAATAGCAATAACAATTTATATGTATTTATAATTAACTATAACAATCTTTAAACACCGTAGTTTTACTAACATAGTGTTTGTCTTATTTGTGTTGTCTGTATGTTTTCAGAATAAATCATCTTGGTCTTTAACATTTGGGTTGAGTCTCCCTCTATTCCACCGATCATATTCTTATTAGTAATAGCACAATCTCCAAAAGTTCATGACACTAGCATGAAACGGACATTGGCAGAATTGTGACCACTAGTCACAGAAGCCATAAACCAAGAAGTCAAGTCAATTACTATTATAAATAATGTGTCAAGTCAAGTCAAGTCACAGTCCAAGTCATCAAGTTGCGTCGTAGTCTAGTCTAGTCAAGTCATACTCCTAGTAAAGTAGTGGCAACTTTAGCAGAAGCTTCTATGGAGTTTTGGAAACAACACGAAATAAACGTTTCACCATCATTATACAACTTTCCCACACTCATGCCTGTAATTCAGCACTTAACGAATAAAATGCCACCGATTTTATGCACTAACACTGAAAATAACACAAGTTATGGAAAATAATACAATGTGGCGACGCGATCTTTTTCGTTTTCCCGCCAAAAACCCTCTTGCACTTTTTTTTTTAATTTTGTATGTCTCCACACTTTTGTGTATTTTGCCAGTGTCAAGTAATTGATAATTTTTCGAGTTAAGTAATATATATGTATGTCAAGTCAAGTCAAGTCACAGTCCAAGTCATCAAGTCAAGTCATAGTGTAGTCTAGTCAAGTCATACTCCTAGTAAAGTGGTGGCGACTTTACCAGAAGCTTCTATGGAGTTTTGGAAACAACACGAAAAGATACGTTTCACCATCACTATACCACTTTCCCACACTCATGCCTTTAATCCAGCACTTAACGAATAAAATGCCACCAATTTTATGCATTAACACTGAAAATAGCACAAGTTTTCGAAAATAATACAATGCGGCGACGCGATCTTTTTCGTTTTCCCGCCAAAAACCCACCTGTACTTTATAGTATTATTTATTTTTAAAACTTCTTTTCACAAAACTTCAACTGTTATCGAATTCATTGAAAAACTTTTGTATCTACTGTCACTTTTTCAATTATTTTCACTGTTTGATAAGATAACCCTTTCGATGATAAATGAACATTAAATGGAAAATCGAGGGTGGGTTTTCCGTTCCCTGAGCGTACACATTGTCCAATCGCATTTCCTCTATAGAGTGATCTCTCGCAGGAAATAAACCCATCCGGCAAATGAATACCCTGCACTTGTGAACCCTCATATATGACCGGAGTTTTAATTTGTATTGAAATTGAATTGACCAAATGGACATACATTTTAGATTCTGTCGCACTATTTAATATCTTCAAAAGATTTTCTTCAATAATGAAAAGTATCTAATCGCAACTGGTTAAATACAAGGACGAAAGTCTTCGTTCATTACTGGTTAAGAAGCCCCGTTTCGTATACGACCGAAGCTGAAAAGTATGATGACACCTTTATGTCAATAACTAAAATGTCAAAAATTAACGTAAATGTATTTTATAGTTTAGTCTAAAACTATGAAATATCAGTTATATAAAAGTCGGCTAGTACATATAATCATTAAATTAATAAGTATTAATACTAGCTGAGTTGCCCCGGCTTAGTCCGGATAATCTAAATAACCTACACGACCGCACAATAAATTTTATTAAAACTGGCTCAACTGTTTAAGAAGAATTCAGTGACATAAACGCGTACAGAAAAATAAATAATAAAATAATACTTTGGCTGACTGATAGCTCAGTTGGTAGTAACCCTGCCTTCTGAACTATGGGTTGTGGGTTCGATTCCCACCCTGGACAAACATTTGTGTGATGAACATAGGTGTTTGTCTGGGTGTCATATTGTCTATGTATGTATTTATAAACAAAAAAGTATCTAAGTATTTGTAAGCAGAAAGGGGTTTGTGCGTAGGTTGCAACCTATATAACTATAGGCCTTCAGCATGTCCACACCGCGCCGTGTCTGGAACAAGAATGAATCGTAGTACACCGAGCGGTCCCTTTTTATAGCCAGATGGTTGGGGGAGCAATGATAGTTGCCGATGTTGCCACTGTAATAAATTTAAATGCCACCATAGGGTAAATTACGGTACTGTCCGCTGCGCATAGAGTTTATAACTGGACGTAGCCACCGTCATATTGTATCAGTTATTTGGTTCTGGTTGTTATTATTATTAAATAATAAATAATAATAACGCCCAACGATCACATAGTATTGTAGATCATTTGACAATGAAAGTAATGTCAGTACTATCGTTTGTTGCACGCAAGCTAGTCTGATATGTATGTGACATAGAGTAAATAACTTAACCACAAACCTGTATACATCTTAGGTAACTTTAAAATAAGCATAGTTGAATTTACAACTTCCTGTACCTACTAACTCTACGATAACGGTATATGCTCGTGTTTAAGCGGGTCTAATCGATCAAATACCATTGTTAACCTTGTCGCAGTTCATGTAGAAGCAATTTGTTATTTTTTTAAAACATTTCTTTCCTCAGTCGCTACAAGCTCGCGTTAATCGACCTAAGCACGGTTATAAAAGCTGCTTTAATTAATAACGCCCACATTAAAGCAAGTTTTATTATTTTTTCCTATTCTTATCGAGAAAGGAAAAGAGAACTTCAGAGTCTGTATGTGACAAGTAAAATATAGTTAACCATTTAATACTGAGTTCAAACTGGCGCTCTCACGTTTTAGATCAGTGAAATTATGGAGGACCTAGTCTAGCTATGGATAGTAGAGACAACCCCATACAAAACACGAGACCACCAAAATACTATGCTCTCGAATTTTGGTATTTTTGATACAAAGATAACTCTGGCATTATCATACCATTTTTTCATTATGGTACCTAAGGTATATCACTCATCTAAATTCACCCCTATTCCTCTCTTATCTTCTAGTCTTTATTAGCCCCTAGTATCACAATACACAATACTTTGTCATTAGTTTCTAGTCCATATGTTTGTTTGTCTTCGATTGGACTGGTTGTTGTTAAAAAATCGCAAGCAGATAGTTAACACTACCGAGACATATATGGAATTTTTTTTCCCGGAAAAGTGTATGTAAGCTTGACATTGGTAGGTTTGTCCATAAATCACCAGTTAATGAGGTTTTTCTATTGGTATTAGATTACTTAGGTCAAGTAGATGTTTGAGCTGTAAAATAGTTCGATGTAAATAATTGGCATGCATAGGTGCTGGCGTAGAGGAAACTTTATATTTGTCCGGTGCATTAGTGGGATTAGCAATCTCGTACCCGCACAGCTAATATTTCTGGTGTTCCTCCAACGGCTGAGAATTAATCAGTTTTCGGTGGCCAATGCCCGGAGAATGAACCATTTCTCTTTGGGTTATGCCAGGCACAAACCAAGTGACTAAGATTTAGTTCTCATGCATAGTTTTTTTTTTTTATATAAGAGCATTTTACAATTTACCTCTAAAATAAAAATAAAAACCGATAATGAACCGATTAGGTATTCCGTTTGTTGTTTAAGTAATAAAGTATATAGAGTGTTTTGTTTATTAGGTTCACTTTTATTTTCAACAAATTGACGTCTCCTTTGAGCAAAGTGATAACACAATTTAATAATAGAGAAAACATTACAGGTACCTATCAACAGCATTTTCTCGAGACTGAAAACTTTCGAATGAACCGTGGGCTTTAATGGAATAGAATTTGAACGTGCCTTCAGTCCTATTATTTAAAGAGCTCTAATACTAAAATTGGTGTTTTATGAAAAACCTTTGGTGCTAAAACCCTTACTAAAATATTAAGGGTTTTTTAGGAATCTCTCATCAATTCCTATTATAATACATGCATTCTTAATGAACTGGTTATTCTATAATCCCCTTGTGACGGCCCTGTATTTATACAATTCCTATACCTACGCATCTAAGTAGGTGACTACTGGCTGATCCAGCGGAAAACACTTGATTAAGCATTCGGATTTTATCTTAGCACCTTTCATGGTTTAATTAAAGTTGTGGTTTTCTTATTAAATTTTTAATACAGATGTTTTGGAATGAAATGGGTTTGAAAAAAGGCAAAACGCCTAAAAAAGGAATACTGGAAAATAACGGAATACTGCAAAGTATACATTTTTCATTAACAAATATATAAATGTATACCGTAATCGTTAGCTATAGTTGGCTATATGGCACAATCGTTATGTTTTGAATAAAAATATAGGATAAAAAACGAAATAGATAGATATAATTATAATCATATTATAACAAATATAGATAGATATAATTATAATTATATTATAATAATTATATTAAATTTATAATTTATCCTGGTGCACATAGTGAAGTAAACCTTCTTTAGCTTATGCTATGCAAAGAAAAAATTTGTAAGAGAAAAGTTGAGGGCTGTTTTGATGTCTGGGGTCATTTATCACAGATCACAACCTACTTATACAAAACTAATAATTATCTACGCTTATCACTCGTAGTGGTAGTGACATCACATGTCGCGAACTAGTAAGCTTCATAAAAAGCTCATTACACGCACTGTCCAAAAAGTTTACAAAACAATAGGTGGAAACAGTCGGGCGTAGTTGGGTTTGATATCTGTATTGTATTATTTTTATTAAATTATTGACGCAACTGGCGGGAAACATAGCAGACGACACAATCATATCTATATATTGCAGTCAAACCTGCAATATATAGATATGGTTCCCTGCATGGTCTCTTAAATGTGCTTTTAAAAAGCATAATCAGTCTAAAGTAGTTTTGACTCACTGATCCCGTCAAAATTAATTTTGACTGGTAATATCGGTCTTTAAAAGTTATTAGATGATAACAACGGCCGGGGAATTGCTAAATAGTATGTAATAAAGAAAAATCTAGCAGAGCGAGCGTGCCCCGGAAGTGGCTGGTGAAGCACTGATGCTTTAGCGATTAATAGTAATTTAGACTGAGCAAACGAGTTTTGACTATTTTTCTTCAGCTAAAAGTACTTTTGACCCGATATGAGTTTTTAATGCAACATATACATTGCTATCTATATATATAAAAATGACGATCTAGTTTCCTTTGGTCAACGCATCACGCGTCGACGAATTGAACATTTTCACTAATTCTTTTTTGTTGTGTTTATTATTGTCAGGAGAAAGTTCTTATGAAAGAAAAATTTAAGAATGTTGAGAGGAAATTAGAAAATTTTCACCAAGCGGTTGAAACCGCAGGGCGCAGCTAGTCATACTATAATTAATAGTATCGATAACTACATTTGCACCAGAGGTTAATAAAATAAAATTATGGTTTGTCAATAATTAAAAAAAAAATTATCAACAGCTTGAAGATGTCCACTGCTTAGCAAAAGTTTCCCTACAGAGCGCCTCTAGGAATGGCTGCTAGCCCGCTGCATCCATAGGCTGCCCGCGTTTTTCACTAGATCGTCGATCCACCTGGAGGCTCTAATATTTTGTATCAAAGTGCCTATGAACTTACCTCTAGATAAATATTTTTGAAAGCTTAACAAAATTCCAGTTCTAGAGACCAATTTTCGACTCAACTGCTCAAATCCCAATTGTAAATAACTATAGAGATCTCTGAGAATGTACAACATAACAGATGACTTATTACTGTGCCTTTACTCACTGTTCTGTAAAGAACTGGATGGATTTGTGATTTGGAACGTTGATTCGCACCATCAACTGTGATAATCCGTAATGTAAACATAGCTTAACGGAATTATCGATTCATAACATGAACGAACGCTGGGATCCGATAGTCGCGTTGTGTATCGGGTGCTAAATCATGACTCATTTGTATCCATTCAGTTAACGAACAATGCTCGATGATGCCCCATCTCGCTGGACGGCTCGGAACAGATTATTGGGATTTAGTGCGCTTGTTTTGACTTTGATGGAATTGCATCCGTTTTCATAATCGTAGAGAGAATATTTAAGGCTAAGTATCTTGGTTTATTATAAAACACCCAAGATTTTGTCCACGCTGTTAATGATAGATAAGAAGAACTGCGTATGGAGAGAATAAGATTATTTATTATTTTATTTATTTATTCATCAACAGAATTGTAGCATCATTACAGGCAAAAATCCAATGTGATGTTACAACTTATAATAAATATTATTATTACGATATGTATTTATAGTTAAGATATACTATTAATTTCTATATAATAGGTCTTTACCTATGAAATTGCCGTATTGCAGTACAGACTTTTTCAAACAAAAAAAAGTTTTGATTGGTTATGAATTCTAAATTCAAATTAATTTTGTTTTAAAAATATGACATTCTATTTACAATATCAGTCTTTTGTTTATTGATTAGCGTTGTATTTTCATTACATTTCAACATTTTTCCTCATAATGGATACTTTGAAATTTCGTGTAATTATGGAATATGAGTTCCGTCGTGGCACCAACGCGGCACAAACGACACGTAACATCAACGACGTTTACGGAGAGAACTGTACAAACGAACGTACAACCCGTTATTGGTTTGCTCGGTTCCGTTCTGGGAATTTTGACTTGAAAAATGAACCTCGTGGTCGTCCGGAAACTTTGGTCAACAATGATGAATTAAAAGCGATCGTGGAAGCTGATGAATCTCAATCTACAGCTGAGCTGGCAGCAGCTTTTGATGTTAGCATCAAAACAATATTGGTCCATTTGCGACAGATTGGCAAGATAAAAAAGCTTGATAGATGGGTGCCCCACGAACTTAACGATCGCCAGCCCAACGTACGCGTCGAGACTTGCCTTGCGCTGCTTAACAGGCACAGAAATGAAGGAATTTTGAACCGAATTGTTACGTGCGACGAAAAATGGATTCTTTTTGACAATCGAAAGCGCTCAGCAAGTTGGTTAGATCCTGGTTCGGTACCAAAGCAATGTGCAAAACGAAAAATGACCCCTAGAAAGGTGATGGTCACAGTTTGGTGGTCTAGTGCTGGTGTGATTCATCATAGCTTTTTACAAAACGGCGAGAGCATTACTGCAGATGTGTACATTGAAGAACTGACCACAATGATGGCGAAACTCGCACGTCTGCAACCAGCTTTGGTCAATCGGTCGTCTCCACTGCTACTTCACGACAACGCGCGACCTCCATACTGCACAACAGACCGTCTCTAAGCTGTATGAGTTGGGTTTGGAAGCTCTCCCTCATCCGCCATACTCACCAGATCTTGCGCCTACCGACTATTACTTTTTCCAAAATTTGGACAACTTTTTAGCGGGAAAAAAATTCAATTCCCGAGAGGCAGAACAAAACGCCTTTGAAGAGTTTGTTGTCTCCCGTCCTGCTGATTTTTTCAAGAAGGGCATCCATAAACTGCCACAGCGTTGGCAAAGATGCATTGATTGCAGGGGTGATTACTTTGAATAAAAGAAATAAATAAGTTTGAAAAAAAAATACTTTATCTTTTTTCAAACAAAACGGCAATTTCATAGGTAAAGACCTAATATCTTAGAGCTACTTCTATGAAGATATGTAGTCTTTAACCATTAATAATAATAATAGTAATAATAACGCCCAACGATCACATACATAGATCCTGGACCCTAACTAGGATTCCCTGTATCTAGGGACTTAAGAACTACGAGAACCATGGTCCCACAACATCTAGAGTTAGAACAAGTATTTGCGTTTTTTTTTCTGCGCACAAATACTTTTCTTGTGCAGGAATCGAACCCGCTGCCTCAGGGATATGAGCCGGCCGTCTCAACCACCACACCATGGAGGCTGTCGCAGCATTACATTAGCCAGATACAGAAAGCTTTAATACTTAGGTACCTACTTATATTAAAGCGAACATAGTTAGCAACTGCAATTGTTTAATTCAAACCGCGAGAAACCCCTTCACTGTCTTGAAATTCTCCAAGACACATTACTTTTCATTGTCACCAAATAATAATTTTCACCGCAGAATTACCAGGACAGATTTTAAAGTGAAGAAATTAGGCATAATATCAATGAAATCTTTAATTCTCGAGTAAAGTCCGGTTGTAATCCCAAGTTCCCAATTATTTCCGTCGAGGGCGGTAATTAAGCAGTATAAAGTGCTTGGCAGCCGTAATCCAACCACTTTTGTGATATTTAAACGAGTTTCATTACGTTTTTGGTTATAAAAGCAGTGCTATTACGAGAAATGGACTGGAAACACCGCGCTCGACTTCGAATTACCGTAATTGTCGACGCGTGGACATAAATATGAATCCGTGTGGCGAGGGTTTAAGTCGCGATGGAATATTGTTTCTTCCTAATAATCAATAATTATTTAAACTGCTGCTGTAGGTACATATTTTAGAATACAACTACCACATTGTTCACCAGAAATCTTGCCATTTGTTAAGTTAATTTTAGTGACTACATAAGTAATAGAATCAAGGTACATGCGTCGCTTTACATTCACAGCCGTAGCAGCAGCTAACATAGTCGTTCCCCATAAAACGCCAGTTAGGATGCTTATTTTTAACGTTTATAGATAGTTCAACCAACCATTTCACCCTCTTAGGGGTGGAATTTCGAATAACTTTAAGTGGATACCTACACTTTACAAAGAACACACCCTCCAAATTTCAAGTCTCTAGGACCAGCGGTTTAGGCTGTGCGTTGATATATAAGTCAGTCAGGGCTTTGAATTTTATATGTAGATATAGATTTTAATTTTTCTTTGCGTTTAGAAAAGTTCAATTGAAGTTAATATTCGGTGCACAAATACAACGTGAGTGTATGAGACCGTTATTTATTCTGTTCTAAGACTGCAGTGACGCCGCGTCGCCGTCGCGTCGCATCGCAGTTAGTAGTGAGATTTGTAAGCGTACTTGCAGCGTTTCAGCTTGTTTCTGTAAAACATTGGGATTCTACAAGTTAATACGGACCGGTCATGTGAGGGCAGTCGCATTTCTTATTCCTACCACAGAAATTTAGTTTAAGTCATCGTCAGTCTGCGTCAGTCATACGCAAGCCAGGTTCTCTACAGTTTTTTTAAACGATCACATACATGGATGCTGGACCCAAACTAGGATTCCGTGTGTCTAGGGACTCAGGAACTACGTGGACCATCCCACAACAACCATACTTAGAACAAGTATTTGCGCTTTTTTTATGTGCAAAAACACTTGTCCTGTCGCGGGAATCGAACCCGCCGCCTCCGGGCTATGAGCCGATCTGCTCAACTACCACACCACAGAGGCTGTGAATTGTCGATTGTTGCGAGAACTTATATATTTCTTTCTAGAATCACTTATTTTGTGATATAATCACAAATTAGAAAGTCCGCAGAAATACCTAAATTTGAACAAGAGTCAGATAGTTCCAGAGTCCATAATACCACGCAGAACTGTTAGCAACGGTAAAAAGAGTATTCGAATATAATGATAGTAATTTATGATTTAAAAGAATGTAATCTATAGCAAAAAACAAATGTGCTTTAAACCACGCGACAGAAGTAAAACTTCTTTAGTTTATCTATCGGCCGGTTTTTGCTTTGTGTAATGTTAATGTCGCCATCTTTACAATTGTAAATTGTCATTTTACCGAATATACCAATATAATAATACAAATTTTTAACTTTGTTATGTTTACAATGGAAATCTACGTAAACCAACAACTTTCAACTTCGGTTTGCCGTGTCAGCTTACTCCCCAAGTCAAGCGGGCATAAAGAAGTTTTACTTCAAAAAGTATTAGAAATGATTGGTCGATAGATGCTTAAAAATAATGTACTTTGTGGTGGTGTTTAATGATGAGACTATAATTTCAGCAGTGAATTGATGCACCTATACCTTTTTCACT
Organism: Ennomos fuscantarius; assembly: GCA_905220475.3. Lineage (NCBI taxonomy): Eukaryota > Metazoa > Arthropoda > Insecta > Lepidoptera > Geometridae > Ennomos > Ennomos fuscantarius. The sequence goes on from HG992029.1 coordinate 9,145,602, forward strand.
CTAACACTAAAAGTGCAATGAAATAACAAATCTTTTGTCGTGAATTTATTCCTGTTTCAAAACTGTTGGCTTGTGGCACTTTTAATTCTTCAAATACCGTAGTATGTAAAATAATTAGAAGTTTGAAATAACAATAACAATAATAAAATATAACATATAATAAATAATAATAACAACCCCTAACGATCACATACACAGATTTTGGTTTCTAACTAGGATTCTCTGTTTGTAGGGACTTGTTGTCTACAATTTAGTAAAGCTACAATTTGTGCGACTTTGGGTACTGTTTTCGTAAGTTATTCCATGTTTGGGCCCCTCTTCGCGTCGGTTGGAGTGCGGTCTCATTGAGGCATTAGCTCGACAATAAACATAAATATTTTTGCGTCGTTACGCGGCCCGCTTCCAGAGTAATTAAATTCCATTGAATCGCACAAATCTTCACCCTCCGTCGGCGTACCTATGTACTGGTTACCCATTTAACCTACACGTTGTAATGGGTCAACCATCTAAAAACAATCAGGTATTTTTCTCAGTCATATCATATTTATTGTAGTATTATTTATTCATTATTTAAAATAAATTATCATTGTTCCGAAAACATTAATGCTTATTGGCTGATAAAACCTCAAGAGAGATATATTTTTTAAATGAAATCGTAATAATTAGATTTTATATAAACATACATTTCAATCGGGTACATTTAAAAATATGTAAAAGTGCTTTGTATTTTGAAGTAAAACTTCTTTACGCACGCTTGACTTGGAGAATGAGTTAGTGAATGCGAGGCAAACGGAGGTTGAAGTTGGTTCACGTAGATCTCCATTGTCAACATAACAAAGTTAATTTTTTTTTATTATTATGTTGGTATATCAATTGTCAAAGAGGCGATATTAACATTAAACAAAACAAAAAAAAATTATACCGGCCGATAGATAGAGCTAAACTAAAGAAATTTTACTTCAGTCGTGTGGTCTAAAGCACACTTGCTTTTTTTACGTCGATAGACTAACGGTGTAGCCACAAGTCTGATGTGCCTATGGCTATATTGAAAAATCTGGTATACTCGTTATCTAAAAACATAAGTCTATGGAATTTAATCACTCCTGAAAAACCATCTTGCCACCCCACACGTTTTCTTTACTAAAAGTTGCCGTCTTGGGCTCGTTAGCGGGCCTTCCTTATTATTTCCTCCGTGGCTGTAATCTGGCCTTTCAGCTACTTCAAACGACTTGTTCTTTTTCTTATGTGTAATTGAAATATATTGCCGTAATATCCGCCGGACCGGAGCACTGCCTCTCGAGCGCATCAGCCTGAGTTTTCATTACTTGGGGAAGTGATTTTTTCCATGCGACAGGTTAATAACTCATTTTGGTACCCTTCGCAAGGAGACGCTCAGAAACTTCTTGAAAAAGTGAAGATTTCGTATTTTTGGGGTTGTTCAAGGGTTTGATGGTTAAGAGCTTTTTCTATATTTCATTCCGTGAAAATGTGTACTGAGTGGAAGTAAATTTGTACGTATAAAATCGTAGGAACACGAAGCAATAAATACTGAGCAGTCTTGTTTAAGTATGTAAATGTGGGCAGCGTATATTACTAGTGGGTATCGCCAATGCCCACTTGCAGACCGCATCTTCCGCTTTAACAATTTTCCTACACTCCCAGGCTGATTTATAGCGGAAAATGCTACTAACTACGTACAAACACTCGCTTCTGCAGCCTCTGCTAGTCAAATACTGCTTTCTTTACGACCAACCCAATATTTTATTACAAATCGATACCGTTAACTTTCTGCTTCGTTACGAATACGAAGAAAACTCTCTCAATAATACGGCAAAATATATTTTCCAGGAATAATGTATGCTAAACTGTAAGAATGTCACGTATCAGCATTTATTTCTCATTATAAAATATTACGGAAAAGCAAATCTGAATACAGTGTTTCGTTATTCCGTGAGTTCGGGTATTTCGTAACTGTAAAAGGTTCTTTGAATAAATACGACTGAAACTGTTACAGAAATTAATTACGCATTATTTGGGGTATCTACCTATAAGTATAATAATATATCATTCATTCATTCATTTTGACTGGCCCGATAGCTCAGTTGGTAGTAACCCTGCCTTCTGAACTGTGGGTTGTGGGTTCGATTCCCACCCAGGACAAACATTTGTGTGATGAACATAGGTGTTTGTTCTGTGTCTGGGCGTTATATTGTATTATATGTATATATTTACAAACAAAAAGTATTTAAGTATTGTATCAGTTATCTGGTTTTCATAATACAAGCTTTGCTTAGTTTGGGGCTAGATGGCGTTGTGTGAGATGTCCGCACATATTATTATCATTATATTATATTCAAGAATTACTCCATTTAATACAAAGCTGGGTTAGAAGTCTCCCCCTTACCCAACAGTAGGGACCGGATGTTTTCAAATACTATTTTCAAGTTCCGTTTTAGTAAATATCTATGAGGAACACGTTTGAGAATTCAAACTCATTCAAACTATAATTTTGGAACAGTTACCCGTGCAACTAAATGTTAGGGTAGAACACACGGTTATCGGCAGTTATCCACGCTTGAGTGCACGTAACATCACGTGACTGTCACCCTCATGAGAACTTTTGATACCTGTATAACAAAAGTTCCATAATAACTGCTAAGCTAAACTGAAAACCATGTTGGCCCTTACCTAATTGTTTCGAGATTCAGGACTGAAAGTTAAAGGTTAAACTAAGGCGATTATCCCTTGATCATATCCGCCTGTATCTGTTTATACTGTCGTATTATTAAAGGAATATAACAGTAAATTTAAGCCCCTCAAAAATTGCTACAGGCGACCCACGGTTTCACCAACGTCTTTTTCTAAAAATGTTGACGTCCTATTTGACCCATTTAAGGGTTTGATTCTTCAAAAATCATTTCTTCGTATTCCCTTACGTCAAAATAGGAAGACACACCGCAAATATCAAGTAGGTATCTATGTCCAGTGCCTTGGGTTCTATATTATCTGTCAGCCAATCACCCAGCAGTGCCTTTCATTTATATAGATGACTAGTGGCGCCTCGCGGTTTATTCCACGGATAAAAAGTATCCTATGTGTTAATACAGCGTTTAAGCTGCGTGTATGTAAGTAAGTAGTAAAGTATGTATGTATGCGTGAACGACATACATACATACTTTCGCGTTTATAGTGTTTGTAAGGAGAAGATACGAATTATCAATATTAAAATGGTAACAATGTACTGTTCTTATTTTATTGATTGGTATTTTTTGCTGCACATGTACATTATATAGGTAAACAAAAGTCAGTAAAAATATTTTTAAACGAAAAAAGTGAAACATCAAGCTAGATGACAAGCACTTTGGCAAAAAGGAAAAATTACTCCTCTTAGCCAAATCAGTTTGGTAACCTAGTTTGGACACAAGGAAACCACCCTATGCGTATTGTATTCAGCACATCGCATATAGATCTGATGGGTATCTTGGAACATCGATGTTTGTGAATCAAAGCCAATCTGCGCTAGTCGAATATCGTCAATATGCAATATACTCGGTTCGCAAGCGACGTGACACGTTAGCAGGGCCGACGGGAATGACAGGGACGACGGGACAGACTTGCCCCGGGGCAAAACTATCATTGTAACCCGCGTGAGCGGTGTACCAAACTGATACATTTATCTCGCTGTAAACGTTAGTAGCGCAAGTTTACTGAAGTAGTTTGAACATTGTAGTTCTAAATAAATACTGATCAGAGAATCGTTACGTTTGACAGGTTTTGTTAAGCTTAAGGGCAAAGGGTACTTGTTAGGTAGTGTTCTTGAAGGATGGACGTTTTAACAAGTACTTGTCAAAATATTAAACCCGCTTAACGATTATAATTTTGGTGCAAACCTTAGCTATCACTAATGTAATAGGTAAAAATTACTGCTGTGTTTTGATCATGGCCAGAAAGTATAAACATAATGAGAAGTTTTTACATGATTCTCGCTATACACGGTGGAATTTAATTCGCTCTTTTCCTTAAATGTATGTACTCAGACCATAGCATGGTAGAATATTCGTACAAGGTCCAATAAAAACAATTAGGTTTTGTTTTAGTATTTAGTGCCTCTTAAAATAACTGCATGACAGCCGAAATGTCTATTTAATGCTACACACAACACGGGCACTGAGTGCTTTGTAAATGTTTCGTAGGCAATTAAACACCTGCTTTGTTCAATGTCACAAGGCTTTTCTTTAGATTTTAAATTCGAAGTAACTTGATAATACCTAGATTTAAGTTTTATTTCATAAGTACTTTTTAATTTAGTTATATGGGAGTGTTCTATAGCATGGACTGAATACACACATTAAAGGTAAAAAACGAATTAAATTCCACCGTGTATAGGGAAGGTTCACCAGATGGAAGCTCCCCACTAGGTGGACTGACGATATGATCAAAACCGCGGAGAGCCAATAGAAAGCAAAAAAAATACAAATAGCTGCATGGCGCGCTAGAGACTGATGAGGTAACAGCTTTGAGGTTAACTACTTTCATCGCGTTATTAATGCAAAAAGCTCAGTTATTACTTGGGAGGTTTTTACGCCTTAAACTTACATTCACCTAGTTCTAAGCAAAGAAAATAATTCCTTTCCAGAACAGTCAGAGCATCTTCCCTAACCAGATAAGTACGTATAGTTTATCGGAGAGAAGGGTTGATGTATGAGGTTGCCGGTGACAGCCCAGGGCGCGCCGTGACTCGCATCCCAAACAGTGACGTGACCGAGTACATGCGGAAAAATCTGTCGGTCAATCGGGTGGAAGACGACCGTGTTGTTCGGAAACTTTGTTGTTTTCCTTATCGTAAGCTTTCTGTTGTTAATATGTGTGTAGTTGGAATCGGGAAATTGTACACAATAAAGTTTGAAGTCGATACAAAGCACAGGCAAACAAATGAAAAGCTTATATATAGTCTCAAATCATTCAGTGAAGGATCGTAAAGAGTTATTTACAATATACCTAAGCCAATTTTAATAGCCGAATTGAGTATAAGCTTTTTAGGTTAAAGGGTTCAAATTGATGGGAAGCTAATCTAAAATAAGTTTCAGTACATATAAGACTTAATTTTTTAATGAAAATAACCATTGTTATAGTTTTTTGTTGCAATTACCTACCATACATTTTTATAAATATACTACTTCTAGATCTATATATATATATATATATATATACAATTTTTAATTTAATATAAAACTTCATTTCATTCAGAGAGCAGCGGTGTAAGTAAACGTAAGTTACTGCACAGTGGGAATGTCTGAAATGCCGGGATCTCCGAGACAATTCATGGTTTCCGTACAGGTATTTAATTAGATCTATAAATCAGGTAAGCGCCCAGATTGGCCACTTACCTCCGAATAATAACGCGATTTCTCACAATCACATGCCTGAAACTCTGGTTATATAGAGATTTAGATTTGATACCGACATTGCCAAATATATGCGAGAGATATGCGATATGCGATAATCTTCTTTATAACAGAATCAGATTTGTACAAGCTGCAACTTCACATACGCTTCATACCAAGAATAGTGAAAAGAAATTATCATCTCAGTTTATGAATTGCTTAGTTATGATATTGCTTTTTTATACTACGAAATTGCACAAAATAAAGTATTATGTTTTAGAGTTCATATATTCATATATTATAAACAAATTGTATGTATGTGTTATTATGTGGGTGAATTTCTTTATTCCACAGTAACTTCTATATAAACGCCTCGACTGATTTGTGTGTGTGTGACATTGTTAGAATCTTTACATTTTTTCCGGAACACAGAACAAATCAAATATTGTTTTTTTTTAAATCTATTTAAAATTTTTGAAAATGTGAAGAAGTACATTAGTTAAGTATAAAGGTTTAGAATTGGGTTAACGTAGACGATGATAATAATCAATACTAGAGTAGGTAAATAACTTTTGTTCCTGCCTAATTCAAATTTTCCTTGATTATTTTTATCTCGTTTCAGTTGTTTTGTTTTTGCAGTCTAGTGCTAGTTTGGTACCAACTAAGTTAATATCTCAGTTTTTAGTACCCACAGTTAAGAAGCAGAAGCAAATCTCTCAACTTTTAGGGGAAACACATTTTAACTGGCCACATTATATATGCTTCTGTGTGCGTGACGAAGAAGTAAACACATATAGCGAATTTATAGCTTGCGTTTTGAGAAGGAGTTGTTTGGAAACCTACCTTCTATATGTTCTAAGGCATGCAGGCAATTTTAGTACTTATGCATGTGCATAACTTATTCGTGTACTTTGGTTATTTCGCAAATGGACATAAGTAGAATAATAGAATGCAAGTAGTCATGGGAGTGACGATTTAGTACCATAACCTAAGTGCACAAATAACAAAAAAGTGTTCATAATTAAAAGGATAAATTAATAATTAATCTTGAGATATGAATTCCTACATGCTCGTAGTTCCAGCTTATTGTGCAGGCAGAATTGTATTGGCATAATATTATTATTTGAAGTATTGGCAAAATAACTAGAGACATAAAAACTCCCTAAAACACGTTTACCTACAACAAATTCTCTTCTTCCAAATAGGACTTAGGTAAGAATTTCTACAATCAACGTACCTCTCACACTTCATTACAGAAGTAAATAACAACCCAAAAGAGCCACGCCAAGTTTTATTGTCTTCACAACTTGGAAAGTAAATTACACGAACAAATTCGCTCAGCGCTAAATCTGGGGCTTATCAGGGGCCGGTCCGAGATCCTTAAATTGAGAAGGACCTATCTCGATGAGCGTAGTGGCCTCGAGCCGTCGACACCTTGCTGCCGCTGTCGGGATTAAAAAAGTTTAATTAGTACGTCTTACATATCCATTTGGAGTGCTTAGCTTGTTGTTTTTATGGTATTGCTTATATTTCTTATGGGTTTAGCAAAGTATTTAATAGTTTCGTGAAAACTGACGAGTTCGCAGCAACTTATTGTTTCCATGAGTATTATAGATGAAGTTACGTCACACTTACGCGAGGTTTGGAACATACCGCGTAGCCTAGTAGGTACATTTTCTTTTTCATTTTTTGACCACCGACATGGATACTTACGCATTATGCAGTTATAGCCGGCATACGGTCGATCGTCCGGTTGACCGCAGTCAAAACTATGTACGGGAAAACATTTTCAATTCGCACTGCGGTGAGGCTGCCTGCTAACCAGACGCCGCCAGCCGTTCGGCTGTCCATATCACGGCTAGCTGCTCAGTGCTGACGTGGCCTTATATAAGACTGCTCGGCCTACCGTGCCGGTCCATTCCAACTTTGATGCATAATATACGATATAACAAATCTCTTCCATATCCTTATTATACCTTATTATATTTACTTAATCAAGTATACTTATACCAAGAAAAAAAAGATCTACTTAATCAAGTATACCATTATTAGGTGTAAGATTAGTACGGTATTTTACATCTTTGATCATTAGATAAATATATTTCCAAAATGGTCCCAACGGAAGATCAGCGCTGGTCGTACGACCAGCATTATGCTGAGTTGGTACCGGTGGGCAACTGTCAATTATATTTGTTACTTAGAATAGTTGCTTAATTTATTTGCTGTTGTCATGAAAAAAAAAAATATCTTCTACTTCTTAATTTTTTCTTCCATTAGGTACCTTACCATAAGAACCTATTTATAACCCCAAGGCATTCCCGAGTTCGATTTAAAGTTAAAAATAGGATGCGTATGCATGATCATTCGCAATATAAGTTTCGTGGACGGTTCAGTGAACGGCAATTGTGTTAAATTGATATCAACTCGGTAAAGATATAAAACGTGATTTTCACTGTTAAAACTGTGACGTTTACTTAAAATAAAATATGTCTTACACTCGAGCCGCGCAAGATTGTTAAACAATACTTAAAGTCAAAAACAGTGACCCAATTAACTTTCACGCTAATAACTCTTCAAGAAATTATTAACGAGCGCATCATTAAGACAACCCGTTAATCGGATTAACGAACTAAAGCCCTTCCTAATCCGAGATGACGTATTAATTTACATTCCATTATTCTAAACCCCCGATACAGTCTTTAGAACATTATATCTGCAAATATTTGGCTCGGTCGGATTGGAAATTTAGCTAATAAATAAGGTGCTGCCTGTAAATTATGCATGAGGGTTAAGCGACCTTCCACCTAGTATTGTGTTGATATAATTTTTCCTTCGACACCACATACATTTATAATCTACTTTATATTCTATCAAAATGTGCCAACTAACTAAATCAAGTCATTCTTTATCATCCACAGCCTGATGATAACAACTGCTGAACATAGGCCTCTCCCAAAGAGCGTCACCTTGAGCGGCTTGCCTCTTGCATCAATAGAATCCTCGCGGGGTACCCATTCAAATCTGGGTAAAGTTTATTAAATGGTCTTAACTCCATATCCATGCAAACTTAAAACACACTTTACTTTTACCTGCTTACCTTTTTTTATTGAACGGAGTAATGTTGTTGTTGATCTCTACCGGCTTTTACATTGTCAGCTGGGCAAAATCTGCTAAAGTATACTTAAATATTAAAAACAGATACCTTCGCTATCCAGCATGCATTAAGCTATCCTTTTAAATTTTGCCCATGTTGCTGAAATTTCATTTAGGGCATAGTTTAGCCTCTTTCCTAAACGTACTAAAAACAGCTTAGATCCGTAAAAGGGATTAAACAAGCTTAGTAATTAACTACCTAAAAAGCAGTTAAGAAGATTAAAATAGTACCGAAAATGTCCCATATTACTTGGTTATTCCTAATGTGCTCGAGTTGTGGTGACAAAACCCAGTAGGGTTCGCTTTTGCCGCTCCGCCGGATTATTAACAGTTATTGGGCTCAGCGGTATAAGTCCGGATTAAACAGTGTCAATTTGCATTTTATTATGATGACACAGCCCTTGAGCTTTAACTATTAATACGGCTTTGTAACGGTTTATACAGATTTGGGCCAACAACAATGGGCTACTTCAAACACGTGGGCTAACGTGTGCGAATCGACCCTCTGCGGTTGCGCGAGAAAATGTTTGTGATCGTATCTTTCGATGAAACCGTAGTGTAATGCACATCGAGATGATCGGATTGATATCGTCGTCTCTGTCACTCACAGGGAGATAGTCGTAGCTTTAGTTTAGTTGTGCATTGTTTACCGCCACGCTTTGAGTTGAAAATACACATTTTTTCTGGACACTATAGAAATTAGTACTGAGTAGTAGTTGACTACGACCTTGTACCCATAACCCATTGACTATAAATCCACTTTATTAACTTTATCTTTAGGAGCTTATCATTGCCATAACCCATTTATTAATAAACAAACACTCGTCAAGTTTGAGAAAACTTTAAAAAGCCACTGTTACACAATGATTGCGATGTACCAGACTCCATAAAAGTATTCTCTTAAAATATCTAACTAGCTCTACAAAGATCTAAAAAACTTAAGTATGTATGTACCTACCTAAAAACTTAAAATAGATAAAACTAAAAAATCTTTTAATTAACCGTTTGTGGAGGGAAAAGTGCCCAGAATGCTGCAGAATTATTATATATTACTATATTATACCAGCCGATAGATGGAGCTAAAAAAGTGTTACCTCAGTAGTGTGGTCTGAACGACATTCATTTTTAAAATTCCTTCCCTAATAAGGGGTGCAAAGGTGGTAAAGTAGAAAAAACATACGAGAGAAACCGTGGAGCATGGTTAGTATATCTTTTTATCTCTTCAGTAGAACAAAGTTTTACATTCCGCTAAGCCATAAATTACTGCGGTAAGTACAAAAAATAAAGAAACATTCAACGAGTGGTAAGAGAGCGGTAATTTATGCGGTTCGTTGGGCACGAAGGAATAAGAAGCCGACGGTTTACAAACGAACACATGTTGTCGATCCTCTGATGGCTAGACTCATAAATTATTTTGGTAACTCACTCCCATTTATCTTTTGGGTGATATCATATTCACCAAATAGTAATGATGACTGGATAACATATCCAAAAAGATTAGGTACGAAGAGATGTTTCGAAGATCTACAAAGTTTCAAAGACTGGCCCGATAGCTCAGTTGGTAGTGACCCTGCCTTCTGAACTGTGGGTTGTGGGTTCGATTCCCACCTAGGACAAACATTTGTGTGATGAACCAAGGTGTTTGTTCTGTATCTGGGTGTCATATTGTATTCTATGTATGTATTTACAAACACAAAGTAGATGTATTGTATCAGTTATCTGGTTCTCATAGTACAAGCTTTGCTTAGTTTGGGGCTAGATGACGTTGTGTGAGATGTCCACACATATTATTATATTATTATTATTATCAAGTTTTTTTTAATGTTAAGGAATGAAGTGACGAGCTAACCGTTCGTCTGATGTTAAGCGACACGCCTGCCCATATCAGTTGCAGTGTCACTCGGAACTCTAAAGTATACAGTTTCGCGTGACACTGCAATGTGCACGTCATCTTGAGACATCAATACAATCTAGTAATAAGATTAACTAGACTATGAGATCAGGTTATAAAGTCTCATTTGCCCAGTAATTTCACTAGTTCCAAGTTTTAAGGCATATAAGTTCACACTATGACGTACCTATTACAACCCATTAATAATAACAGAGATAAATGCGAACTTAAGAGCTCTCAAATTTTAGTGCAGACATGCGTTAGAGTATTTATTACACTTATATGTTTATTCTATGACTTACGTATACGTATGCACGTAGACTGTTTTTTTGTACCAAGCTATTACTGTGGTCTTTACTGCGTCTATAGCGTCACTTCTCTTAAAGCACCCAGCCGTCATAACTGGGATTAACAACGGAACCGGATGACTGCTTATTAAACTAACTAATATTTAGCCCTTTGAAAACGTTCATTTAAACGCCTATAGAAGCCTCCTTACGACACGTGTGATCGATCATGCGTCATTATCCGCCACATTTCATACCTATCGTGCGCTTCATCGCCCAACGAATTTCTAACATGCGCCCTTTCCTTAATTTGATTACCGAAAACGAATCGAGCCTTCGCGAGAGCGACCTACTACCGACCAACTGAATCGGAAGATCAAAGGATAAAACGGAACGTCTCCAAGCTTCAGCTGAAATAAAATTATGTTATTGGTTCTCTTCGAAGGAAACGTTTACCTATAATGTTATTGGACGATGATTTGAGTAAGTCAAACACACGGTAAATCCGTGACTCACTATTATGAGATTGGGACTTTTTTGTGATGTCAAAAGGGCTTTTTCCTTCTTCCGTTTATTTGGGCAACGCAAACTGTGTTAGGTAGGTATGAAATCACTGGAAATCTTTAGCCATAAAAGTATTCAATTTATTTGGCTTTTCTTTTTTTGTATCTTTTTGCTTTTTTATTTATTTTACTTTTACTGTATAGGTATGAGAGTTTATCCTTGGTTATCAGCATTTTATGACTGGAGGTAGATACTTATTTATAGATCATATATCTACAAACAAAAGTTGTCCCATACCTTAAACCAATGTCTTCCTATTTGGTGTGAACTACTGATGTTAATTATTATCTAAGTTTTCAGATCAACTTTCGATATAATGACGTTTAGTAACCATAAATAAACAGTAACATCGCTCAGTACTGCCCATTCATATACCTATATGATATATGTATATAAAATTTATAATAAATAATGTCTTAAAAAAACAAGTAACATTGTACTTTTCTGTGGAAGAATGTGCATAGAGATAATTTAAATACACCAATAGATCGATGCCTTTCCTGAGTGAAGTTCAACATAATTTTTTAAACATTTGACTGGCCCGATAGCTCAGTTGGTAGTAACCCTGCCTTCTGAACTGTGGGTTGTGGGTTCGATTCCCACCCAGGACAAACATTTGTGTGATTAACGTAGGGGTTTGTTCTGTGTCTGGGTGTTATATTGTATTCTATGTATGTATTTACCAACAAAAAGTATCTAAGTATTGTATTAGTTATCTGGTTCCCATAGTACAAGCTTTGCTTAGTTTGGGGCTAGATGAAGTTGTGTGAGATGTCCACACATATTATTATTATTATTATAATTCAATTACGTTAGTATAACATCACCATAAATACCTTTGGTTTTATTTAAGTCGCGTTCATGAAGGTACTTGTACAATTTTAGTTTACATGTAGAATAGTAGATGGTTGACTTAAAATAACTCATAACTCCATAACCACGAAGGAAATAACGTAAGTCCCTAACACAGTACGAACCATCCATTGCATTATAACAAACTTCATTTCGAGAAAACAAGCAGATGCGTCGTTTTACGAATTAATTTAAATACATTAAAATCTAAACTTTAAAATGAGTTTGACTTGTACAAGTTTTGCGCAGTTTAAAACATCCTCATTTTTACTTACTTCTTATTTTGTGTGCCTACATACTACTACATACTAGTGAGTTCGTTTTGCCTGATATAATATTTGATTTATTTACCTTTCAAAAAAAGGTTAGATGAATGATCTTATCCAAATTTTCTCTCTTTCAGAAGAAAAATCAAATCAGTTAGACTCAACCTGAAACAGACAGACGTAATGCCGCTTGGCAGTGTTTGTTGCTCTGATTGCAGAAGGAAATTCAGTCGTAAATCGGTGTTCATGTACCTAAAGATGTTATTCATAAAATGAACGCACCGATCCGTGACTGACCGTCCACCGATCTGTAATATGGGACTAAGTTACTTTATTGAATAGTAGGCTGATAAAAAATGTACACTCGGGAAAATTACGTTAACCTTATTATTCTAGACTGTATAAATAAACCTGCATAAGCATAAATAAGCCAAAAGTTTTTTAGTTATAGGTCAGTTCGTAAATTAAAACATCTAATGCACGAGCTGGCGGACAGAAATGTCATTCAAAACTATAAAATGTACAATTAGCAACCATTTCAATTAAAGATTAGTACTGCGATTTTAGGTCAGCAATTAATACAGAGCACGGTGGCGAAGCTCGCCCGCAGCGGAAAACTATTAATTTCGCCGTAAAGCGCGCTATTACAGGCGACTCGCCAATTATTCCACTCTCCCTCGGGTAATTAAATTCTATGATGTTCACCAATCTAAGACAGGCGCCGTTTACGATACTCAAATTACTGTTTCATTGCCCGTAAAAGATATAAGAGAACAACTTATCAGCGCAAGCTCGCGGATTTTATGAAGGCATCTAAATTATGACAGGGTTTTTTAATTCAAATTGGAAACGTAATTAAGTTTATGAGCATGGAAATAGCTTTTAATCTTAGCGTGCTTTTAATTTAGGCTCGTCTTCCTAAAAGTATCTAGTTAATGAATATTTCTTACCAACGTTTTGACCATATTAGGTAGGTTTTTATGAGACATTTTTTTATTCTTATTAAAATCTTCAATACTAAGCATTGAAGAGAAAAACAAGAAGGAATTATTTCGTCTTGTTAGGTGAAATTATGGAGGTACCTAATAGAACTAGGAAGAACACAATGGAAACCAAGATTAGATCTAAAATAATTTATTTTTCTTGACCCTTTTATAAAACAATCGCTTACAAGTAACTTAATTATAAATATATTTTACAATAAACATAATTTATAGCATTCTTCCTACATTAATTTATTTACATTTAGTAACTATAAACATTAACATTTTCTGTAATAGGAATGAATATTATATTTTATTGTATGAATAGAAGCTGGCAATTTGCCTTTGTGGATTACTCGGATTGAGCATTGAACTAATTAATTAAATTTGGGCTTCAGTAACAAAATGTCTGACTTGGTAACTACTCCAAAATGGTCGCATTTTGAATTTCATTTTTTGGCAAGCAGAAGTATTTTATATTATTAAAAATATTTGCTTTTAGTAAATTATAATAGCATATTATTGTTTCACAAGAAATGAATTTTGTAAATTATAGAAAATGTTTTTATGTAAGTACTGTCTTAATTTTTCTTCTGTAATATTATTTTCTTACATAATTAACTTACTAACGTGACTTATTACTTATTAACTCTGCAAACAGCTAATTTATATAATACTGGCGATTTTTAGTTCAGTGGAACATTATTGCTTTATTTCACGAATGTAATCCTACAAATCTTAAAAACACCATAGATACTCAATTCTCTTTACACAGTACACAAAAATATAATTAATTTAATAAGTTTTTTATTATAATAACTACTGTAAGCATGCTTCACAAGGCACTATTCTAGCGATATCAAACTCAATTGAAAACAACGTAACCAACTATTAAATTCGATTTCCAAGTCCGAAGTCGGGCCTAAAATTACATTTTATGGCAACAAATTAATTAACACCATTTTAAAAACAGAAACCGCTAGTGTGGAACAGTGGTCTAACACGCAACATTAGTCAGTCGCCACGTCAGCGAAAACTTATAACAAATGCTATAAAAACATTATCCTAATAAATGCTAGTTAGCCTAAGTTTCAACACTCGTCCCTACAAATAAGCATCTCATTATAAATTACTCTTACGTCTAAATTGGCGTTTTTATTGCTTTTTATTTAGTTTTTAATGTTTTTAAATAATTTTTGCCTCGTATAGTAAAGTCATTTTAGTTTGCAGTTGTTTTGAAAATACTAATACAAATAGCATTGCACCAAATTAGGTTAAATTACGCCAACGATCACATTTAAAATCACGACAGAGAGTTATTTCAAAAAACGCTATAATAAATTAACTATAGATTCCAAGTCACTAATAGGTCAAAAAAAAAATGTTTAGGAACCTACGTTACTCGTTAAAAATATTGTGGTACGACTATAAAAAAATATAAAAAAAATCATAAAACTTGGTGCAAGCAAGGAATTAATTTCAATATCAACAATAACAATTAAAAATATATCTATTTTCCTACATTAAAAGCAAAATGTCCCAATACAATGCAATTAATCCATTAAATATAACTTTACAATGACAGCACAATAATGATCCAACGAGAACTGATATCACAGCATTTTGTATTGGTGGAACCGCACCCTAATAGATTTCCATCTTTTTTAGTATTTACATGCACTTAATTGCATAGGCGTTAATGTTTACTTCACTGAAGCGCTCGGGATCGCCAATCACGGTTTACTACATTATACTCAGTCACTTTCATTAAACGTTAATCGATTACGATGGCCAACATATACCATTCGATATATTGTTTGTGGGAACAAAGAAGAAAGTTGTCGGCAAAGTTGAGGAGAATTCAGTCATCCATCAAGCAGCAGTCTCCGGAACGGACAACAAATCTATTTTAACAGATCATCCCTTGGTTCCCCTTTCGGTTTCGTTCCCCCAACCATTGATTCTCGATTATTCACTTATGTTATGATTCATTTGCGTAATAGGGTGGAGCTGGTTCTACTTGTGCTCGATATCCGTCTGATTGTGTAACTAACATTAATCAATCATTAGTTGGTTTGATTGTAATCCAATAATACGAAACCTTGGCTTTTGTTTGGTTTGTACGTTTGTCCAAAGTATCGTTGGATTTAGTCCAGATAGATACTATCACAAAATTAGAAATGCTTATCTGGTTTTATCCCTACGCGTGTGTTTGTGTTTGTCAGCTTGAGTGGCTGTAACACCGAACTAAGATTAACATAATAGATATCAATTACATCACGGAAAATTAAGAATTTTGGCATTATTTATAGAGTTCCAATACTAACATTGGAGCTTTTATATAAATGTAATAAGAGCTCTTTTGAAAATTTCTTTGTTTAGCTAGAAATCAAGACTCATAAATTCTTATTTAAATATATGCATACTTAAAAAACTGGCTCTGCTAGAATCTCTTAATGACGGCCCTGTATTTATACAATTCCTATATCTACATATCTATGTGAAGTAAGCTGAGCCAACGGATATACTTGATTGCATTCAGATACACACACACAGCCGACAAAAACAAATACACAAAAACTGAGAAATCGCAAGTGATAGCCTCTAGTTCCTCGTATAAACTAAAATCTAGATGATTGTGCTCAGCAGACAGTGGTAACAATTTTTACTGCGTTACCTAATATTTATACGACGTATGTAAATAGGGTGAATTCTGTAAATTGTACCTTATCGTTTCTGATATTTTAGTGTGTTTTGCAAAAGATGAAGCTAACAAAACCTTTGTCCTACTTCCCTCCAAAATCACACGTCTGGTTGCGAAAATAAATGACTTAGTAAGGGTGCACAAAATATTGGATAGTTTATGTTAGCCTGGCGTGGTGTAATCGCTCATTAATCACTGGCGAGCTGAGCGTATCACCGCAGCGACGCCACGATCTCGTTCGCCATACTGTTTTGCTGGCTCGATGCGTTCAGACTTTTGGAACACTGCTGAAATACACACTAATATTAAATAAACTGACGAAGCTTGGACCAAATTGGCTCGAAGGACCCAGGCTTGTGTAACTTTTATAAAACAGTGGACCACTAAAATAAATGTATATTGCCTGTGTTCAGGGATAATGTAGGATTCTAATGGTGAAATAATTTTTCAAATCGGTCCAGTAGTTTTAGCCTGTTCAATGAACACAAACAATCAAATCTTTCCTCTTTATATAATATTATAAAGAGGAAAGATTTGATTGTTTCTGTGCATTCTATTTAAAGTAATTTAGATAATATTATATACAAGCTCATCAAATTCTAAAGCAAACCTATCAAAAACCATTTTAAATAATTGCATAAAAAATTGTTTATCAATAAAATTTTCGTAAGCATAGTACGCCAATATTCATATAGATAGCATAATTATTAAATTTATGATTTGATTTTGGGACACCAGAGAAAATAGTAATTATAATAATAGTAACTAAACTAATGGCGAACTAATTAGCAGCCGTCGTAGTTTTCATTGAAATTTTTTTTAATTAAACTAATTCTTTGAGGGATACCCGTAGTATACGGGGAATAATATAACTAACGCACAATGTACTGCAAAGATAAACAAAACTGATTTTAAAATGAACGTATGTAGTTTTGTAACCTTTTGGTATCGTAAACATGAATCAACACCAAAACCATTCGAAACAAAAGTTTACAACCTTTCATTAGTCCTGAGAGTCGTAATTACAATTGTTAATAACTGTTCATTACATGGAGTTGTTAACTTGAAAATAGTAGACGAATTGACATTATTATATATAATTTTCAGGCTGTTGAAAAGAGGCACTTATTGGGACAACCTGAAATCGATAACCGAAAAAAAGTGTGTCTCATTTTCTTAGAAACCATTTATCGAATTATTGTATGGTTTCAACATTCACAACTTTTGTGATTATAATGCTA
This sequence comes from Ennomos fuscantarius, assembly GCA_905220475.3. NCBI lineage: Eukaryota > Metazoa > Arthropoda > Insecta > Lepidoptera > Geometridae > Ennomos > Ennomos fuscantarius. The sequence continues at coordinate 9,162,927 of HG992029.1, forward strand.
GAACATACTCTAATAAAAATGTAAGACTTCTGCGAGAAACATATGTTTTCAAAGAAAACTTGAGATCACTAGGGCCTTTAATATTAATACAAGTTCAGAAAGGCCAATAAAATGTATGCTGTAGTTTCACAATAAACCACAGAACTACGTCATAACACCTACTTACTTATCATGTGTTGTATAGTATGGTGCAAAAGTTCTATATACGAAAAACAATAGACTTGTACGTAAGAGGCTACTCCAAAAAACAATAGAAAATCCTAATCTAGTATTGGGTTAGTTCTACAAAAAACAAAAAACTTCTACAAAAGTGGCTGGTCCGAAAAACAAAAGAATATCTTGAAATCATTTAAATTTCAGCTAAGAGTGTTTAATATATAAGTACAGTAAGTGAAGTTAGTGTGTATCGTGTAACTTACCATTTGTTTCGACTCCCATGCTTTCATAGCGCTCTTGTACTTCTCGAACTCGTGACACCAGTCGGAATACACTTGCCTGTACTCCTGCGACTTGCTCGGCTGTGTGCATCTAAAACAAACGTTATTGTCTGAGAGCTAGAAACTAATTTCGTTAACTATATTATTGTTGTAACCATGCGTCGCTTCCATTGCCATCGTGCACCAATCAGAAAGATGTTTTAGAAGTTTATTTAGGTTACAAAGTGTCACAAATAATTATAATGATTCTTGCTGTAGAGATTTGCTACAAAATGTTACAGGAATAAACAAAAAAATGCAGCAGTTTGATTTGAGTTGCAACCCACTGGTGCAGTCTGGCAGATAAATGGCAGTAGTAAAAAAAAATTGTTTGAAGTCCCGAATAACCTTAATTCTGTGTTTTAAATTGAGACAATTTATTTGTTACTAAACTTAATATTTCACGTCAGTGTACTTAAACTGGAGTCATTGAGCTTTACAACAAAGTAAGTCAAAATTAACCTTAACTAGGACGCCTAAACGGGCACACAGAAATAACATAACGTTAAACGTTACCAGCTCTCCGCTCAATGTCTCAATACCAGCAATAGTTTAGAAATTAGCCTGAGATAGTTATTGTTGGTCTGCATCGTAAACACTCGCACTTAACTTTATGGCGAGACCCTAAATTTAGTATTGTTGCTTGTTATCTTCACACAACATACACTTGTAGGTTGAACACTCCTGGTTCTCTCGAGATATCATGGAACAGATACTTCGATAATCCACTTGTAGGTAAGTCAAAGCCAAATCGCTAATGCAATTAGCATTTCAACATAAGACTTTTACTTTTATGGGCAAGCGTGTTCCACCTTAGACAACTTCGTCAAGCGAGTTGTTGTCAAATGCCCATTTTAGAATTGAAAAAAAAAAAACAGTAGGCTGATTTTAGTTTTACACGCCAAAATTAGGATATCTTCTTATTTATATAATATTAGCAATTTTTTCTTATCTTTGTTACCGATGGACATGAAAAGATGGACGGGGGACATTGTGGGGCAATGCCCTACCTTGAAATCACAACGCCCTACCTGAAAAATACCAAAAACTAATACAAAAACATAATTAAATTGTTTGTTCATAGTTTGATGTAAAATATCTTAGATCAGCCCATGTTCTGTCGCAGAAATTATTTGTCTACGAATAGCTATTGAAAGAGGTCAGTTATATACATGGTGATTAATTTAGGAGCCCGTGCTTCGAGGGCAGATCAATTGAAGGGTTGAGAATAAAAAGGATTTAACTGACAAATTGACAGTTTCGAGAAAATTGACTTTAAACGTCAACGGCGTCATTTTTATGTAGAGTGCTTATAAGGTAATAGAAAAGGTTTATGTAAGTTTCAGTTGCTTGAAAATGTTTTATTTCTATTTAAAATTACCAAATATAGTACTAATTCATACAATTACTGTAAAAATATAATATAAGAAAAGAAATAAAGTAATGTTTTAATGCTAAGCGTACTGTATTCCTGTGACAGATAAACCATTTTTAGACTCAAAATCTCGAGATTTAAGCCTCATTTCGGTATTTTGAGAATGTATTATTGAAGATAATTTCACGCTGAATCCAACGATACCCATAAGTCATTTGGTCAAAAAAATCAGTTAAATCCTTTTTATTTTCACCCCTTCAATTATGATAATTTTTTCCTTCCCCCCTACCTGTAACTAATGCTGCCCTACCTCAAATTCGACTCTAGTTACAGCCCTGTTCGCCTGATGCTAAGTATCGCAACTGCCCATAATAATTGGCAGCGCCACTCGGAACTTTAAATTATAAAGTTATGCGTGACACTGCTCTGTACACGTCCTACCAGAAAACAGCAGCAAGCAAAAAAAAACAGCAGCGAACAACAGTCTTATAGTAATATAAGATTTCTAGATAGTGAGATTAGGTCATTGTCTCATTTGCCCATTAATTTCACAGGCTACAGTGTTCTTCACACCGGAACACAGTGTTTTCACACTACTGCTTGGTGGCAAAATATCTAAATAACGAGCTTCTGCCTGCAGCTTCGCCCGCGGCGTGGCCTATGGGAAAATAATTCAACCACCCATTTCACCCTCTTAAGGGTAAAATTTCAAAAAATCCTTTCTTAGCGGATGCTTACGTCATAACATCTACCTGTATGCCAAATTTCAGCCCGATCCGTCCAGTGGTTTGGGTTGTGCGTTGATAGTTAACTATGTCAGTCAGTCAATCAGTCAGTCACCTTTGAGTTATATATCTATATATAATATAATATATATAAATAAATACATAATATGTTCTTGTGTCTACAAAATTATTAGGAACTTAATTTATAACCAGACATTGAGCTGAGTTGGATTGAAACACTAAGAAATTTTAATTCGAAATTCTAAGTATTGCTGAAGGGCAAAGACGGTATCTCAAGGGGTGCAATAATAAAAGCTTTAGGAATACTAAAATATTTCTTAAAGAATAAAATATGAGACGCTTATTGAAAAATTATCCTTAAAGAAATAATATCTGAAGAGGTAGTTAGGTATAGCATTCAGTTCATTGACGAAAAGAATTTTAGCGCTAAAGAAGTTGGGATGCTAAAATATTTTTTTGTCAAGATTTGATAGCTACGAACTATGAAAGTGCTACTCAAAGGAGTCTCAAGGCCGGTTATGATAAAAAAGATTACTTAATTTTTTTAATCAGTTTTCTCACAAAAGTACAGTCAAAGTCAAAATGCCACGGTAAAATTATGGATATTTTACTGAAGGCTCTAGGAAGCACTTAGGAGAGACTAGTCTCTAGGAAGCCTTAAAGAGGAAACGAAAAGGCATTGTTTTAAAACTTGGAACCATTTACCAACACTCTTGCACGTTCACGAACACTTAACGGGTAATAATCCACCCTTAGCACACATTAAAATTCGAAAATGTTACATTTAAAATTTACAACCGCCATTTTCGGATTATTTTCAACGACCTCAATGTAAAAAGCGATTAGTTTTTTTTTTTTTTATGACCTGTACACAACTAAAGACGTACAACTATCCATAGATGGCGCTGTCTGAAGTGTGTACAAATATTTATTTATTATTATCATTTACTAGCTGACCCGGCGAACTTTTTACCGCCTAACGTTTTATGAATGTCGATGTAATTTATGATTTTATGAAAGTAATAAAATGAATACAAAATGAATATTAAGTTCAGTACTTTATTAAGATAATAACACAAAAAGAAATAAAAAAATACCAAGATTGAGTATATGGATAAATATTAAATGTTTGATATTTACGAAACTCACTAAAATATTGTAAGAAAAAATGTTCATAATTTATTAGTCGATTTTCAAATATTTTTAATAGTTATTCTGCTATTCGGGACGGACATAAATACAATAAATTAAAAACCATGCAAATCGGTCCAGGCGTCCTCGAGTTATGTGTTCGAACAAACCCGACATTGTTTTATATATATAAGATTTATTAATACCTGTGTATATCAATATCCAAGTTGTAAGATGCCACAAGCGTCGGCCCGAAGTAGCACTCGTACCGCCCTCGGTCCGTCTCCGTTACCGACAGTAACACGAGGCCTCGCTCGGAAGTCTGCAGCACTCTGTCCCAACTGTCACGGACAAAATACCTAAGTTAAAGAACTGTGTCATTTTAAAATAACTGTATTTTTTATTGAAGTAAAACTTATTTGCGCACGATTGACTTGGGGAGTAAACTGGTGAATGCGAGGTGAACAGAAGTTGAAATCGGTACACTTAGATCTCCATTGTCAACATAACACAGGTAAAAATTTGGATTATTATGTTAGTATGTCCGGTAAATGACAATTATTTTTGTCAAGATGGCGACCAATGGCGACATTAACATTAATCAAATCAAAACCAAAGTTTCACCGGCCGATAGATGGAGCTAAACTAAAAAGTTTTACTTCAGTCGTGTGGTCTAAAGCACACTCGTTTTTTATTTATAACACTTACTTGAAATTAATTTTATATCGCCCCTTCTCCCTCGAATGATGGAACCACACAACGATCTGATCTTTCAAAGCTTCAGGCGTGATTCCAAATGCGGCGAGGTGCACACTCTGGCCGTACCCCGCGCGAACTGTCTTCAGGGGCGCGCTGGCTTCACATACCGACGGCGTAGAGTTAGTCGCGTCGTGCAGTAGCCCGGGAGTATAGGGCCGACACGCGCCGACTTCTTTGTCCCATCCGCAGTATGGATCGAGGACGCAACGGATGCAACTGTCGTATCTGTTGTTAAAGGTTAAAAATAGATATAGCAAAAAGTTCATAATAGATCAGCGTAGACAGCCTCTGTGGAGTGGTGGTTGAGCAGGTCGGCCACGGGTTCAATTCCCGTGGGAAGACAAGTATTTGTGCACACAAAAAAAAGCGCAAGTACATGTTCTGAGCCTGGGTGTTGTGGGACTATGATCCTCGTAGTTCCTGGGTCCCTAGACACAGGGAATCCATGTTAGGGTCTAGGATCTATGTATGTGATCATTCGGTGATATTATTATTATATATTATTAGCTAGTATAGTTAGTTATAGTTTTTAACCGACTTCCAAAATGGAGAAGGTACTATGTTCGTCTGTATGTATCCTTTTTTGTGTATGTTCATCAAAGTTTACGTCAATTGTGAGCCGGTAAAATAAATCTTCATTCATCAGGATCTGGTGGAATCTGAAGGAATCGAGGAAATCGAGGGAAAACTAACTAACAATGTAATAAAATCTTAGAAGTCAATTGAAGGGGTGAGAATAAAAAGGGTTTAACTGATTTTTTTCACAAAATGACTTATTGGTATCGTTGGATTCAGCGTGAAATTATCTACAATAATACATTCTCAAAATGCCGAAATTAGGCTTAAATCTCGAGATTTTGAGTCTAAAAACAGTTTATCTGTCACAGGAATACAGTTCACTTAGCATGAAAACATTATCATATTTATTTTATTTTATGATATTTTTACAGTAATTGTATGAATGAGTACTATATGTAGTATTTTAAAATAGAATTAAAACATTTTCAAGCAACTGAAACTTACGTAAACCTTTTCTATTACCTTATAAGCACTCTACATTAAAATGACGCCGTTGAAGTTTAAAGTCAATTTTCTCGAAACTGTCAATTTGACAGTTAAACCCTTTTTATTCTCAACCCTTCAATTTTGACCCACTTGCCAGTTTCCGATTGAGCTGAAATTTTGCGTATTTATGTAAGTTTAGTACCAATGCAATAATCTGGTACTATAGAGCTGATTTAATGATGGAGTCGGTAGGCAGATAGTGGAACTCCTCAACAGCAAACAACAAAGACAAGAAATTTGGCATATGCATTTTTTTAAATTGTAATTATTTTAACTCTAGCACAGTGTTGAGTTTGCTGACTGCGACCTTGATATCCGTTTATCAGTGCCATAATTCATTAAATAAGGTACCTATTTTGTTTTCGGTCTTTGCAGTTAGTAAACAAATCAAAATTGTGATACCTATACCAAAAAATAGTAACAAGATTAAACTTTAACTCCGCTTTAGGTACAACATGAAAGAAGTAAAACATGGCGTGACGTTAAGAACAAAAAAGTATTTTCTAAAAACAATCTACTAAGGCTTATGATAATCCCTTTCTTTACAGTAACCTGACTTTCAGATATTAAATATCTATTGTCGAGTTTTCTCAGACAATTACGTATTTAGTTGATTTTAATACAATTTTACAGTTTTAGTTGTTATATACAAATATGTACTTTTGTAGAAGGAAAAATATAATGGTTTACCTAACTTAATTGAAAATTTACAAAAAATGTAGTAGATGGTATTTTTGTATTACAATATACACAAAAAATAAAATAAAATACAATAAAATTGACTTACGTCTTTCGACTTTCAGAAAGACGGTTTATTAAGCTCCTTCCCGAGGTATAGGTACAGCGTGACAATAACACGACGAGGCAAAGAAACAACGTCATGGTAAACTAATAAGGTAGTATAAATCTGGGGGTGATTATGGAACTTTGGTTTCAAAACAACAGAAGAAATTCATTCCTCATTTAAAATTTTCCATATTAACTATGCACATAAACTGCGTATTAAAACTGTGAAATCCATATAGGTTGCGAACAAGTTACGTGCAGTCCGGGGGGTGATTACGGAACTTTGATTTCAAAGCAACAGAAGAAATTTCATTCCTCATTTAAATTTTTCCATAGTAACTATGCACATAAACTGCGTATTGAGTCCATATTGGTTGCGATCAAGTTATGTGATCGCCTAGCAGGTAAGACTTTTTTGAAAGTACACACTGGCAATATATTTTATCTCAAGAAGTCGTCCGTATCGAAGTACACCGCGGTGCAAGCACGAGCGCGCATACTAAGCAGATTTAGACACCTGTGTTTTACTATAGATACTATCATTATGCTAAACTTCACCAAAGTATACACAAATCTAGTAAGTAGGTCTGGTTAAGTTGGTTACCTGTGTGCACATAATCTTAGCGGCAGCTGCCGCAAGCGGTGGTCGGTTGCTAGATAGAGAGCGGCGAAGCGGCGGGACAACGCGAGCGCGCGTACCGGCTCTGCGCCCGCCGCTTGCCATACATCTGCTACCCGTGACGCGCCCCCACCTGCGCCCCACTGTACTATCTTGTATACTGCACCGTTACCTGTGTAGGATGCAGGAAACGTTAGACTACACGTTAGACTACACACTACTTACGAAAAGGTTTATTGAAGTAAAACATCTTTACGCACGCTTGGCGGAGTAAACTGACGAGGTGAACGGAAGTTGAAAGTTGTTGGTTAACGTAGATCTCCATTGTCAACATAACAAAGTTAAAAACTACTTAAAATTTGTATAATCCGGTAAAATGATTCAATTTACAGTTGTCAAGATGGCGACACTAACATTAAACAAAGCAAAAACAAAGTTATACCGGCCGATAGGTGGATACCCAAGATAAAAATTCCTCGCTTTCATCCATTACATGATTCACCAGTCTGGTGTCAAAATTTTTAAAGTACCATTATTTTCTTTCTGTATTTACTTCATTCCCGATTTTCAAGGATTATGTCGGACAAAAAAATAAGTGTACTTTACGACACTACAGAAGTAAAGTTTTACTGAATGAAGTAAATACAGAAAGAAAATAATGGTACTTTAAAAATTTTGACACCAGACTGTTGAATCCTGTATATGGATGAATGCGAGGAAAATTTAAGCTTAGAGAATATATTCTGAAAAAACAGCACTTGTTTGCTTCAGGTTATTCAGCACATCTTTATCGTTAGGCAGTCAGAGCATTTAGTGTGAGATTATTTCACGGGTCTACCGCGTTTGCCTTTAACGTACGCTTGTATGGAGAAATGTACAGCACGGCAGAAATGTAGCGGCATGATTTTCGAACAGTTTTTTTGTTTGGAGTTTGCAGACCCACGGTTATAATTACTTAAGTCCACAGCAAGAGCATTTTAATCTCGCATTTTATAAGCAGGTAATTTATCATTCATAATCATCACAGTATAATTGAATTTAGTTATATGCTGCCTATAAATATATGTAATATTTTTATGAAATAAAAACATGATTGAAACTTGATTGATTGAGTTTTGATATGTACCTATTAGACAAATATCCATTATTGCAGCGCAATAAATTCTTTAATTAGAGAATTCACTATATCTCTCAAGCTATTAACTGAACTAGGTCAGTGTGAAATTTATTAGATTTTAACTTACTCGTTCCAGCGTAGAAGATTGTGTAGGTGATGTCATCTCCCAACATGTCAACGAATTGCCTGTCGACCACTAGAGTCGTCAGCACTAAGTCTCGTTTGTAAAAGGCAGGTGAATCGCCTTCGTGTCTAACTGCTGAGTCCATTAATGGATGTGATCTGCACAAACAATGGCAAAATTTAGAATAAGAGCTGTGGTTATAAAGCTATAATGAAAGATTTTTGAACGCAGTAAAGAATATGCCTACTCTACATTTTACATGTAGTTATAAACATCAAACATATGATTATTGTTTAAGAAAGAAAAAACACTTTTATGTGTGTTATTTAGATATAGAGAATAAATATGCAGGCATATTTATGAAATACGAGCTTCTGCCCGCAGCTTCGCCCGCAGCGTGGCCTATGGGAAAATATTTCAACCACCCATTTCACCCTCTTAAGGTGGAATTTCGAAAAAACGTTTCTTAGCGGATGCCTACGTCATAATATCTACCTGCATGCCAAATTTCAGCCCGATCCGTCCAGTGGTTTGGGCTGTGCGTTGATAGATCACTATGTCAGTCAGTCAATCAGTCAGTCACCTTTGAGTTATATATATTTAGATTAATGAAGTGTGATATTATTTACACCATCTTTCATTCTGCCCTGAAATAGCATTGACCTGGGTGCACATAGAATTATTAGCTTAGTATTGGACCGATAATCCATCACTTATGCATCTAACTGATATGCATCGATAACTGTCATACATCCATTTAGAAGAGGAGAGTAATACTTGATCATTTGCATAAATGTACGTGAAGATTTATTATTTACTAGTTGCACCCCGCGGTTTCACCCGCGGATAAAAAGTTTTTGAATTATTTGCTCATCCCACGGGAAAATTTCACTTCCAGTGTATAAGCTATCTTGGTACCGAATTTCATATAAATCCATGCAGCCGTTTGAGCGTGAAGGAGTAACAAACATACACACATACAAACTTTTGCCTTTATAATATTAGTGTGATGTCACTAGAGATGCCTCGCGTAAATGGCCCGTTTCCCCCGGGAATTCTAATTTTCCAAGATTAAAAGTGTTCTATGTTGCTGTAGCCCCGGGTAATAAAATTAATCCGTGTGCAAAATGTCATCCAATTCCGGTCAGCATTTTGGTGTGATAAACATCATCATCATCAGCCTATATTGGACATAGGCCACTGCTGGACATAGGCCTCTCCCAAGGCACGCCACTGAGCCCGGTCTTCGGCTCTATTTTTCTAGTTCATATAGGTGATAAACATACTAGCAGATAAAGTATCACTTTTAAATAAAAATATCAAGAGTACGGATAGTGATATTTAGTTTCATAATAGATTATAAGTAAACATGCAAAACATGGCTGAAAATATTGAAAATAATAAATATCAATTACAGAAAAGGATGGTCAACTGAACGGTTTTATCCGGTATGATGTCCCATAATCATCGACTGGTACTTTCATTTTTTTTTTTAATAAAATTCATTTTCAAGTCGAAGTAAAAGTGAAATTTAATTAAGTTTGATTCACAGCAGTCGTTTTTTAATCATGGTAGTTATCCTTACAAGGTAACAAAAATGGCAGATGTAAGAAAAATTAGAATTCACCGTTTAAATATTTTTAATAGATAAGGTTTTTGGCATAGAAAAAGAAGAATCGAGTACCTATTCTATTTATAGTTACTGTAATTTTTTAACAAATGACAGTCACGTTTTTGTACATGCTACTCCGTCGGGGATTCCTTCTCATTTGTGAAGGCCGTAAAAGTAGAAGACACTTAGGTATCTTTACTAATATCTATTCTGTGGTGTAGGTAAATAGATGAAAAAAAAGATGAAGAGAAAAACGTGTATAAGATATTTAAAATATAATATTTAATATAAATCCATACAAGTACTTTTACGATTTATTAATGAATTTAGCCTAATAGGTTAGCCACATAGACAATGACACGACAAGCACATATCACCGAACCAATGTTGTTATTACCAATATCGCAATTTACGTGAAGGTAAGTAGGGCGCCATAACCGCATCGATAGTCAAGGCAAGCAATAGGCTTAGGTATGGCCTCAATCAAAGCTCGGCCAAGTCATCAGACGGTTTGGGAAATCAACCCGATGAATAGCCAAGCCGAATAATATTGGTGCATTCGGTACTGGAAAACAAACATATCTGGATCTGTGTAAATGTTTCATGGTACCCCTATATGGATTTTGTGATAGGTAGAGATTAAATTATAAGGGCTGAAGTTTTATAGAATATTTCGTATAAGTATTGGGGGTAGTATATCTTGTAGGGGTTGGAGAAAAGCTAACATTGGTTATTCAGTGCATTTAAATACAGCATCTACTCTAACTTATTACGAAACACAGACAAGGTTAGCTCCACAAACAATGAAGAAATTTGTCGTGAAGAAAGAATCCACACCATTAAAATAAACAATACAAAAAGGATTGCAGATAATGGACAGATAATGATGATGACTTCAGAGAAGAAAAACTTTTACGATTAAAAACAACTCTGTAGGTATGGCATGGACTTTTTTCAAGTCATCATAAAGGTTCTTTTTCGTGGCTTTGAAAAATATGAAATCGATATATAAATTAAATTTCGATTAACGATTTCCATTGATAGAATTTTAACAATTCCATTAGAAAGCTACATAAACGTGTGTTGTGTGTTAAGAGTTCAAGGTCTCAGACAGTAGGCAGGGAAGCTTTCAATGCGTGTGTAATTCCCACCACCTCATTTGAATAGGTTTAAATAAAACACGTACGAATTGCCGATTTAACAATGATGAGTTAAATAGACATAAAATACATTGGTGCTGTCTCTATTAATAAACATAATATTATTTTCGCTGTATGATAAAGCTCTCTTTGAAAAATAGTGTGAAAAAGTATAATGAGAGTCTTGTAGATTTAAACATTTAATTTGTACAGGTAGAATTTATTTATTCTATCTGCATTTCCACAGACACCTGGGTCCGTACTTTTTGTTAAATTATTTTTATGTTACTATTCATAATATGAATAGTAGCAATATGGACCCTGTAGGGCACTACAGCTTATTATTATATTTACAGTACAGGAAAGACAATACAGCCAATAACAAAAACATAAGTACTTATTTCTAATTGTGCATACACCACGAGCAAACCAGCTTCCGCAACCCGTTCACGAGCATGACGCATGTTCTAGCCATCGCGCTCCTCGACCATGTTTGAGGGAAGAGGACGACCGGCACACGACGCCGCCGCAAGAAGAAGCTTTTTAGTGAGCGTGAATGCTCGGGGTGTACGCACAATTTACAATCTAGTTAAAATACCCTTATTACTATTTTATTCATAGTAGAATATTCAGATGGGTGTGTCGTTGTCGTGAATCTCGCAGCACAGGTGGTAGCAGGGGTGCCGACGGCCTATTCCTCACCGCACCATCAGTTAAGGGGAAGCGAATGTGACCCAATTAGTGGAGTAGCACACGCGTCGCGAAACTAATGTGTGGTGTCTAACCTTGTTGAGATTACACGCCGGGGAACGTAAGACGTAACACCAGCTAATAACGGCAATTTATGTGCCATGTGTATTGAGGCTCAGGAACCTATTAATCAATCCATTACGTACATTGCGACACATTTACTATTCCTTGGTGATGTGAACAATCAAGCGATTTGCATAATTGTGTTGCTGTCTTCTGATTATGCAAAGAATCGTGGAATCACAAGGCACGTCAATATTAATTTATATCGGTTTAAGCAGGATTTTTAAACATTTTTTAAAATCAAATTGAATAATTCATTGAAAAGCACGAAGTTGTACGCGTAGTAATTAATTTGTGGTATTATGAAATACCACAAATTAATTACATACATTAGATTTTATTAGATTTCATTAGATTAGATTACATACATAGTTGTACATGTCTGTTGGTCGGTAACGTATTTATATATTTTTTTTATTTTTGAATTAATTATTTTTTTGTATATTTTTTTATTTATTAAAAGACCAACAGCATTAAGATAATATAGGTAACAATAACATTAAGCAGAATATTTATACAGCCAATAATAGGGTCGATGATATTATGAAGCTTATTATTTTCAAATTACGCGTTTTAAATATGTAATAAGTATGTAAGTGTTTTATGTTACACTCATTATAATCTGAGGCTTCTAGGCCAATTCGGTGATAACTTTTTACTCCGGAGAGAAAGCTTTCGAGTTCGTCCCACTTAAAGGACGAGTAGAAGGAGGCTTGCCCTCTATATATTACCCCACAATTATGTGATTGTAATCTGATCGATGCCAAACATTCAATTATAGAAATAGAAAACAAAACTCTACATATTAGATGTTTATTGTTTGATAGTTATTGATTTATTGATAGTTATTGTTTATTTATTTCTTATTATTCACAAAACAAATTACAGTCAGTGCCACATTCAAAATATATACTTGCCTAAATGCTAATAAATATGAACTGGATGGTAAGTAAAGTCTTAGTGGTGGGTATACAAAAATAAAATGACTACCGAGACAAATGCGGATTAGAGTACACATCAATGAAGCCACATGCTTTGCGGATTGGTACTCCCTAGACAATGATATAAGCACGTATAAGTTCTATAATTTTTATTTTACAAACTGGTTGAAATAACTAAAATTATTATTTTTAGTACTATATTTAAGTATAGTGAGTAATATTTTAATTTAAAAGCTTGAAGTAGGAAGGTATCTAACGCGGTTGTCGTAGCGACGAACTACGCTGGACTTTTGGCGGGAAAACGAAAAAGATTGCGTCACTGCATTGTATTATTTTCCAAAACGTGTGCTATTTTCAGGTTAGTGCATAAAATTGGTGGCATTTTATTCGTTCAGTGCTGGATTACATGCATGAGTATGGGAAAGTGGCATAATGATGGTGAAACGTTTCTTTTCGTGTTGTTCCCAAAGCTCCATAGAAGCTGCTGGTAAAGTTGCCACCACTTTACTAGGAGTATGACTTGACTAGACTAGACTATGACTTGACGACTTAGACTGTGACTTGAGATGACACATACATATATGAAATATCATTAACTTGAAAATTATCAATTAATCGACACTGGCTAAATAAACAAAAGTGTGGAGCCAAAAAATAAAAAACTACACTTCCTGACAAGCCACGCCAGCGTCAGTGTGTTGTTACTACAACTTACCTTATGAAATTGAGTACATTATCAGGCAGCGCCTCAGTGTTGTTGACGCAAGTGCCGGGCCGCGGGACAGGCACCCGCGCTCGAAGGACTGGTAACCAAGCAGCACTTGACGTCGCCTAAAGTTATTAAAACACAGGAAATCAAATCAAATCACTAGCTATCAGATATTATTATCTACATACCTACTTTTATTCCTATAATTATAATGGTGTCGATTCTGAGTCGCATACTCTAAAGCTAAACGAAATTAACATATTTCCGTCTTTTTCATTTCCTCTTTATCAGAAGAGTACCGCCATACTTTAAGTTTACTTTAGTTTTAGAGAATGCGACACAGAATCGACACCAATGTATGTTTATTATATTTATTTTTATTAGTAAATGTACGTAGTATACCTATTATAGATATTATATACATGGTATTATATTTATGTAGGTTTCTTTATAATATGTATGTACTGTATATTTATATGTATATTATGTACGTATATGCACAGTGTTTTGTTTTTTATATTTATGAAAACCACTATATTACTACGTTATTTCTTTCCGTGCAAAGTTGTCTGGAAGAGGTCGCTCTGAGATAAGACCGCACTTTGGTTAAGTTTGTTCACTTTTTTAATTATTTAAGATGTGGTGTTTCAATAAAGAGTTTATCAATCTATTTTGATAAAAAATAGCCTTTAAACAAACATCACATAGCTCATCTATACTAGTCAATTAAAACACAACTTAGCTAAGCAATATTTTTCTTAGGTTCTTGTATACGTTTGTAAAATTCGTGACAACTTGGCAGACCAAATAATGAACACTCATTGGTTGCCTATTGGGCAAATCGTATTTGCCTATTGGGTGCGTTGGCTGTCTTAACCAATGAGCTTATAGTATTTGGCATGTTAACTTGAGATGAGTTTGACAAATGCACGTGTATAAACTTATATAACTACGAACTTAGGAACTGTCAAACTTTAGTACAAATAGGCATAATAACTTCAAATATTTATACATAAGTATAAAATACAAGGAAAATAATGAGGTAGTAGAAAAATACTCAGTGCCGCGTAAACTGAAAACAAGAATAAAATTTTTGCTCCAAACAAAACCATTCGTGTGAAAGCTAAAAAAGTTAATCAATTATTTGAAAAATTGATTCAAGCCTGTGTGTTTCGGTTCACGAGTAAAAAAGCCAGAACGCTTCATGGAGGTTCAAAAAAAGGCCTTATTATTTTTTCTTTTTTTTGATGCTACAAAATGACGTGACGAGCTAGTTGCTCGCCGGATGTTAAGCAACACGACTGCCCATATCAGTTGCAGTGACACTTGAAACACTAAAGTATAGTTTCGCGTGACACTGCACTGCGCACGCCATTCTGAGACATCAGCACAGTCTAGGCAATAGGATTACTAGACTGTGAGATTAGGTCATAAAGTCTCATTTGCCCAGTAATTTCACTAGCTACAGTGCCCTTCAAACCGGAAAACAGTAGTGCTTGCACACTACTGCTTGGCGCCAAAATAACTGGCAAAGCGGTGGTACCTACCTAGACGAACTTTGGAGAAAAGTCCTACCACCTAGTAAGTGTATTTGATTAAAAATTATTAACTTCATATATTATCCTTTGTATTTATCTCAGTCTTCATCCTCGTTTTTATTAGTAGTAGTATTTATTAGTCTCCTTGGCGTAGGCCTCCTCCATCTCTTTCCACGATTTTCTATCTCTAGCTTATATCATCCACTCTGGTCCTATCCTTTTCGAGAAAATTTCACTGCATCTTTTTTTCGGTCTACCTCTACGTAAGTATATTTATGAAATATTGGCTTGGCGGCAGAATAACTGGTAAAGCGTTGCGTACCTACCTAGACGAACTTTGCAGAAAAGTCCTACCACCTAGTAAGCGTATTATATACGCTGATACAGCCTAACTATAAGCGCGGCTAAATTTAGACTTTATACACTTAATCTAAGAGTTAGATCCATTCCAACAGCTTCTATTCATTGCATATCTAACCTGTTCTTTGAACCTCCCAGCGAATGCTTCCTGTATGTCATCCATCGTGAAGGTACATATTGCGGAACCAACTAGCCCATCACTGGCTCCCGTCGTAAAAGCTGCGTAGAATTTACTGGTGTCGCCCGGCATTTGGTATACACTTTCTGTAACAAATTACTTTGTAAAGATTTCCGCTATCAAGTTCCTATCATTTCCATATAAGATAAGGTTTCCAAGAATTAAAACTTAACATCAACTTATGCCCGTCTGCTCTAAATTTTGACAGGTCTTAAGTTCGCATTTATCTCTCTAGGGCGTGCCCACATGCGTTTCAATAGGTAGATAGATCTATTTGTATACCAAATATACTTATATACAAATAAACTTAATTGACATATTATGCTAGTACAATGGGTGGTCTTATCGCTTAAGCAATCTGTTCCAGACAACCCTAGGACGGGGAGAAAAATAAGAATTAATTTGGGGCTGTGACATACAGCAAAACTTAGCAGTGATATTACACTCATATTTCGAATTTAAAAAAACTTATTTTATTTTGTACGTTGTGCTTTTTGTTTGTTGTTTTGTATTTGTACTTGTTATATGTCTGGGTGTTGTGGGACCATGGTCCTCGTAGTTCCGGGGTCCCTAGGTACAGAGATTCCTAGGATCAGGATCCAGGATCTATGTATGTGATCGTTGGGCGTTTATTATAATTTTATTGTATACTAGCTGCGGCCCATGGTTTCACCCGAGGATAAAAAGTGGTTATTTATTTATCCGTTCAGTAGTTTTTGCGTGAAAAGCCCGCGGCGTCGCCCTCGTGGTGTTCGATAATTGTCCCAAGGGAACGCACTATCGGGATAAAAGGTATTCTATGTGTTAATCCAAGTCATAATCTATCTGTGATCCAAATTTCATCCAAATAAGTTTAGTAGTTTTTGCGTGAAAGAGTAACAAACATTCATCCATAAATCCATACATCCATAATCACAAATTTTCGCATTTATAACATTAGTAGGATTTTAATTAGCAAAAAATAATTACAATGTACGTGATTTCAATAGTAAGTAGTAGGTACGTCATAGATGGATAAGTGCGTACTTTAGAAGCTGTCAAACTTTAGCGCAGATGAGGATTAGTCTGCTAGTAGATGCTAGGATGAAGCAGATATTATGCTAGTTATAGCTATAAATGCTAGTCATCAGCCCGATACGTTCCCACGGATCAGACACATCTCACACGGAGAAAGTGTATCATACGCTAGCCAAATGCGTGTTGGTAGATAACATATATTTATGATTTTTGTGATTTTGAACATGCCAGTTTTTTTTGGTTCTCTCGATGTTTTTTCAATTGCTGTAAAAGCGGGTGCTAATTCCGCACATTACTTGAAAATACATTGTTGTGGCTAAGTGGAATTTAAGCCTGGGTGCGTTGGTTCTAAAGTCACACAAGTCACCACTAAGCCACACTCGCTTTACATAAATGCTATAATATAAGCGCGGAACCCATTGGTAAAATAAAAGGTTTTTTTAAAAGGTTTAACCACAAAAGATTTAAACAAGCCTTAAACTAGAGTTAAGCTGCTGTCCATTATTAAACACACGTTTGACGTCTGTCTAAGCTTTGTTTATGAATTTCTAGCAGTGTACGTTTAGCAATAATCCACCACAATAGATAACGAAAGTTACGTCGAAATTCTCACAGAAAAATAGTTAAAAGAGTTTGGTGCAACAATTCTCACAGTAACGTACTCTCGTATTTCATCAAACCGGAACCGAACTCTCAGGTATCCTGCAATTGAAGCATACCTTCTAATACATAGCACAGTTCTAACTCAATAGGTAATGTCTACATATTGTTAAATTACATTTTTTTTTTTTTAGTTTTGCTCCTCACTTTTGTTTATTTAGCCAGTGTCAAGTAATTGATAATTTATCAAGTTATCGATATTTCACGCAAATACGTGTCAAGTCACAGTCAAAGTCATCAAGTCAGTCTAGTCAAAGTCATACTCCTAGTAAAGTGGTGGCAACTTTACTTGAAGCTTATGGAGTTTTGGAAACAACACAAAAAGAAACGTTTCACCATCATTATATCATTTTCCCACACTCACGCCTGTAATCCAGCACTTAACGAATAAAATGCCACCAATTTTATGCACTAACACTGAAAATAACACAAGTTTTGGAAAATAATACAATGCAATGACGCAATCTTTTTCGCTTTCCCGCCAAAAAACCGTCAAATTACTTGTATTGTATTGAAATACCCACACTAGTATTTATTCTGTGCTGACTGAGAAAATAAAAAAGTAGATATGGACTGCGGGGAAAAAAGATATATCCTACTGCGCGGGATGCGGGGGGCTGGTTTTACATCCTAATTGTGATAGAGTGCAGGTGATAGAGGTAAGCCAAAGAAATTCCTATAAGAACTGATGAAGGATCAATTCTCAAAAAAAAAAACATAGCGTTGTCCTGCAAAAATTCTAGAGTGCCTAGGTCCAGTCCTTAGCAAATGTAGACGCCGCGGTTGCGGCGGAGGCGTGCAGTCTTTACACTTTCACTAAACTTTTATTTCACAGTAGATAGTTTTGTGTAATGTCTTAAAAGAAAGCGGGTGTCGCGGTGCGGGGGAAGGGTTATATCAAATTTTAAATTCAAAGGCTTCCAGTATATCTTTAGAGGAAAGCTCAGATGCAGTGCGAGCGCGGTGAAGTACAAAGACCGACTCTTTTTTACAGAGGGCGGTGCAAGCGCATCTCATTCAAGACCGAACGCGAATTAGCATGCTATTCAATCTACGTAGATTATGTATACAAAAAAAGACCTAAATTGCGCGTTCAAAACCAAAGTAGTATTCTCATTATTTAAACATTAAATTTTTCTAAGGAAGTACCATAGTAAACCGCGTTGTCACCTTCCATCAGGTGAGACTGCGGTCAAATGAAAATCAATTAATTAATTTAAAAAAAACTTCATTTATTAAGTGATCCAGTACATACATTAGCGACCACATGTCTTTGCCGCAGAGTTCTGGTTAATAAATATCATTTCATGACGATCTATTTTAAACATAAAAAAGATATTCCCCAGGTCATCTCCGATTGATGCATGCCTTTAAACTTTTAACGTGTTCCAGTTTTCGCTTGCACTCACTACTCTGCTATTCGGAACGTACGTTTCGACACAGTTCAATAAGCTGCTCAGCAAAGCATAAAATGTAGACATGGTCTAATTCTGACCCCATGTCTTTTATTTAGAAAATAAATTTCATTTTTAGCTTAAAAACATCTATACTGTTACTGTGATAAAGAGCGTGCAAACTTGAGGGCTAGCATATTGCAGCTGACACAGAGACCTGCACTCCTGCGCAATGTCTACATTATCTAACTTCTCGATGAATATGTACCGTGTGACTAGAGGCAGAGCTGTTTCACAATGAGTATAACTACCGGCAAAGTGAACGTTTAGTTCCGCGCCTTAAAGATCATAAGCTCACTCTATTTTACAATGGACAGCCGCATATGACGTACAAACAAGCAGACGTCTTTATAGTAATGGGCTCAGCAGCACCATGTCATCTGCGTAACATAGAGGTGCCTTATAATTTTTTACCCGCATTTTTTTATTTCTAACGGAAATATTTCAAGGTACTCACGAATTTCATCAAAATAGAAGGGGAACTCTCCAGGTATGCTGCAGTTAAGGCGGGCCTTCAGGTAAGTAGCCCAGTTCTGGCTGAGTATATGCTTGCCACCCGTGTCTTGTTTGCACACCCTCGCTACCCGGGAGTATACAGCTTTCCCGCAGTTCATGAATTCAACGGCTGTTTCTCGGAAGAAAAACAACACGTATTCACCCACGTCAAATGAACCGACGAAGTTTGTTTCTAAAAGAAATGGAAAAGTTACTCAAATTATTGTAATTAGTGGAATTTTCTCCCACATAACTATTTATGCGTTGATACTTTTTCATGATTCACAAGTTTTATTCCGGGCTAAAAATATTCATCAGACGAAAATAAATCAACATCAGAAGCAGGGATCTGGGCTTAATATTAACTGCAGTATACATACCCGACGTAAACCAGGACTTAAACATAGAATTTTTCAGTGTTTACTTGAATAAAAAATAAATGTATTATGATCTAATAAGTCTTTCATGGTATATAGAAAACATAAAAAAATATTCAATGGAAATACGCATACTCATCAAAAAATACAACATATTATTTTTATTTTAATGGATAAACATATTAAAATGAAGCACAACCGACAATACCGGAAAATATAATGAACTAGTGTTTTGCAAACAAAAAGTGGAAACAAACTTTATCAACGAAAGCGAGACAGATTGCTCGTCTGACAATATACTGCAAATTAATGTATGTACCACTCCGAGATTCCTGCTTTATTTTATTTTATGAACCTCCGATAGAGTTCTATGGCTTTTATCGTACTCTCGTAAAAGAAAGTACAGAATAAGGGACGAGGCCCGATATCCCTATTAATATAATGAACGTCCCTTCGTCTATTTATCCGATAAGGCACGAGTTTTGTATGCCAGGTTTTAGGACGCGGGTATTGACGGGACGACACTTTTGCTTGTGTTTGTAAAAGTTGGTTTACGATTATACAAATGCTAAAACTTTGAACTTGACATAGTAAAAATGCAATAAATTTATTAAGTTCTTATCGAATTCACTTGATTTAATTAATCAAAAAATACTTACTGTCCAACCATTTTGAATCATATTTCAACGTTCTTTTGAAATTATACTTCTTTAGCCCGGTAGAAAAATCAAATAAATCATTTCTAAAGATGACTGGATCTGCTTTAGTGAACTCTGCATTGGTCCCTGCGTACACTGCCTCTAGTCCTCCAGGGTTCCCTTCTGTGACCCACACTGCTGTGCTATTGTCAGCCGGGTCGTATGGACACTTGGCTACTCCAAGACCAACCCCAGGGACGTACTCATGCCGAGGCAGATGCGTTAGATTTAACTGAAAATGTATAAATATGCTAATACATTGCTTCTTAGGATCTCATATAGATAAGGATTTAATGGGCCAGAATTTACACAGAGTACACAAGTTTACATAAAATAGCATTGACTGTGTGACTGGGTACTGAACATCAAAGTAAGTGAAATCAATGACCATAAACGGCAAAGACGAAGAGACCCTCCCTTTGTATGATAATGTAAGGATACCTCGTGAATATGAAAGCAAGTCACCCTTGTAAATTAAGCTTTCAAATAAACAAACTTTATTTTGGAACGCTGAACAAACCTTTAAAATTAAAATACAAAATAGGTTTGTTAATACTCGCCCTGTCAATCTCGCTAATTAATCTGTCGAAATTTACAAGCTCCATAAAATGTAAATGATAAATTTATTAACGAATAATAAATGATTAATGATATAAACACGTATCGGACTTTATGTCTGAAAGCCCGGGGACAAATTGAATTGATTGAATTTTACTCAGGCTATCAATTTTTAAAAGATGGACCAAATAATGGAATCTACCTTCTATTATTGTTTTATTAGAGTAAATATCTGCCAATTAAATAAAACATTGTTTAATTTACTTTAACTTGAGTAGTCCAATATATCGTGATTAATTTGAATACGACGGGAGTTATATAAAGGTTATAGGTAAGATTAGGGTTATTATTAGATTCCCACTCACATATAGAACCAAGTCCTTGGGACTGTGTGCATTGGTGCCACAGACATAGAGCCTCTTGCCATCCCCTAATGGCTGCAGCACGCGAATGTGGTTTCTACACTCGAATGGCTCCGACTTGCCTTTACTCACGCATCTTGCCACGTTGCTTGCTTCCAGTACTATTGCATCCCTCTACAAACATAATGCCTAAATTCAATAAAAACAAAATCTTCTCCACTGCTCCCTCAACGCAATAAAAACTGTCCTATGTCACATAACATTTACAAAGGCCAAGTGCACTACGCTTCCTTTTATGTAGCGACATCATAAGGGTTTTACTGTTCAAAAGATTGGCACTTACGTGTGAAAATGTAGAAAATTTCATGTGAAAGTAAGATGCATTAAAAATCTTGTGTAGTGCCGGAAAAGTGGGCATCTTTAGAGTTCAGCAGCCGTAAGCAAGCGCTTCATTTTACTTTAAAAAGTCTTTGAAGTTCATCTTAGCATGCGTTACTCTTTCGCTTTCATATCAAGTATGCTTACAGCTTAGTACAAAATGTTAGCTTACCTTACAATGGGATTGGCTAATGTCAGACATATTTAATTTATATACTCGATCCCTGAAACAAACACACACCTTTTTAGATAATAGTGCCATTTTATTTTATTTATTTGGCACACAAAACAATATATATACAAATACAAGAACCAGAAAAAATATTTACACACATTTTGAGCTAGATTCTATCCCAAAATACGTGTATACGTCATAATTAACAAAACCTGAATTATAATAATAAGTTAAATTGTTAATCATATTTCTTATGATATCGATTTGAATCATAAATGCAAATTAATCATTCAATGTTCCAAAATGGTACCTAAAACGTGTCTTTAAAATTTTGCTACCTAGAAAATATTTAATGAAGGTGACGAGCTCTTGGCTTAATATGGAAATTTACTTGAGAAAGCAAAGCGATCAACGAAATAGTATATAATTTTAAAAAAGAAAATAAAGTAAATTTTCACGAAGTCATCAGATAGTTTTAATTTAACCACTATGCATATCTAGTAGATAGGGTACTAACCCGTTAAACGTTAAAAAATTCCGTTCGGTTTTCGAACATACGATGTCGAAGTTAGTTTGCCAGAAAATTTGCCGAGGCTCACCACTAAAATAATTTATGTACAAGTTTGTATGTAGGTTGCGGTTTACACTTCGTGAAGCAGCATACTTGTATCACAGTGACATAGCTCTCACAAGTTACAAATATCACAAGTTGGTATTTTGTATTTGAAATAACCACGTGAGTTCAGTGTTGATAAAAGAAAGAACAAAGAAAGTACATTTATTCCAAAACAAACACACAAAAAAATCACAAAACTAAAAAAATATTTTATTTAAAAAAGTCAAATAAAAGATATATTATGAGGTCAGGAACAGGCTATCTGACTCAGCATACAACTGGGGCTGCAAACTACAGCTTCAGTTACTAGTACTCAGTCAGAGCCTACTGACATGACATCACGGACGCATATACAATAATAATGAACAAAGGTATACAGCAAAAGTGATTAAAAATGAGAGTTACATAAGCCGTTTTGAATATTAGAACAGAATAACGCAAGAATATACAAATGGGAAAAAAATATTCATTAAAATATCCATATAGTAAATTATCTGACACATCTGATAAAACACGACATATTCTTAATAAATCTAGGCATATTATTACTATCTATGAGGTATTTTCTTGTTATTTTTAATGATCGCATAAGCCTATAAATATAAAAATTGTTGACTATAGTATTTGACTGACCCGATAGCTCAGTTGGTAGTGACCCTGCCTTCTGAACTGCGGGTCGTGGGTTCGATTCCCACCCAGGACAAACATTTGTGTGATTAACATCGATGTTTGTTCTGTGTCTGGGTGTTATATTGTATTCTATGTATGTATTTACAAAAAAAAAGTATTTAAGTATTGTATCAGTTATCTGGTTCCCATAGCACAAGCTTTGCTTAGTTTGGGGCTAGATGGCGTTGTGTGAGATGTCCACACGTATTATTATTATTATTATTATTATTATTATTATAGTAATGATTATAAGAACATGCATGCTATTTTTATCGCAAAATAGTCTAATATACAGTCATGTCGTGCCTCATAAACAAACTTAACATCATTACGATTCTTAACAAGCGTAATTTTGTGAATATATAGAACAAATAAAAGTCACCAGAAATAGATGGATAATTGTATGTTCATGTCCCGAGCCCATTTCCAGCGGGTAAATCATTACAATGTCGCCGGCTGGACTCTCGACTACTTAATAGCAGTCGAATTACAATAGCATTCTTGTTTTTATAGCTAAAAGGTCTCTTTTATTTCTATTGCCTACCTAGCTATTAGATATATGATTGTTTTATATAAACTTAAAGAAAAGGTGATGCTTGGGAAAAATATCGAACTCACGACTCTATCAAATGTCCATTACCTACATATATAAAAAATTTAAGTTTTCGCTTTCCATTCTTCATATAATTTCTTCAGAGATTATGTCTCCAAAGCTTGTTTCTGTTCCATTTTAGCATTTTTTTTTTCTGTTAGCATTTTTCATAACCATGTATTTGTAAAATCGTAAGGTTATGACCATAGGTTATGTGCCTACACATATTTTTGTTTTAAATAAGGATTTTATTTAATTAAACTTTATTCCATTTACTGCTCAGTGGAAATTCTACGCCAGCTATTACGTAGTGTCTACGTTACGTAGATGTGCTACGTACCGTAGGCACACCTACGCAGGAGGCGTTAAATGCTTATTTACTAATAGTATTAAATCAATAACTACTAGTGAAACTCATAAGTTGCAGGACAAAAATTTCTTGTTACAGGGTCCTTTTAATTACCGCCGTATGTAATTAATTATCTACGTATGTAAGAAATTAAATAATAATAATAATAATTACGCAAATATAACGCAAACGCAAATATATAGAACAATAAAAAAATATGATATCTAGAGATTGTTGCCCTGCATTAACAAAAAACATAATATATAGGTAGGATAGGACTTTAGCCAAAAAATCTGTTAGGAGCAGTTGTTCAAAATAAACTTGCTTAATACTTACATAGCACCAACATAAAGCGTATTTCTCTCTTCATTCATGTACAAAGTGCGATAAAAAAGGTTGCCGCACGAAAACTCTCGTATGTGATCTGAAAAGAACGAAACTAGAGTTATGTAAGTAGGTGCTACAATATCAAAAAATAAGTCAAAGTCTAAGTATTTTATTTTACAATTTAATAAAATAACACAAATCTTCGTTTAATGGCTAGTCTAATCAGAGTGGTAACCAAGTTAGTATTTTTATAAATTAGCTTTCGCTGACATACAATTATACCTTTCATTCAAGTGTATGGTTCTATTTTGGTTTAAAAATTCTTGGTTCCACGCAAGAAGGTTATATTATCCTCAATTCTTGTTCCGTGCCAAAATTAAGACAGTGTCAAGTTTTTAAGTTAAAATTTGAATGTGACCTCTATCGACAGAGAATCAAATTCCGTCCAATAAAACATGTAGGTAGGTCCACATATAGGTAGATAAATGTCCATCTATCTTCTATATATATAAAATTTAAAGGTGACTGACTGACATAGTGAACTATCAACGCACAGCCCAAACCACTGGACAGATCGGGCTAAAATTTGGCGTGCAGGTAGATGTTATAACGTAGGCATCCGCTAAGAAAGGATTTTTCGAAATTCCCCCTTAAGAGGGTGAAATGGGTGGTTGAATTATTTTCCCATAGGCCACGCCGCGGGCGAAGCTGCTGGCAGAAGCTCGTATAATATATACTTTTACTATGGTTAAATTAAACGCTTGCCCCCAGCAAAGTGGTGATATTTTTCTTCCAATCAGTCTGAATAGGGGCATTCTATGGAGTTTTGAGGATAGGACATAATAGCCCACACCTAACGTGGTTCCATGAAGACGTTTTTTTCCATCAGTACACAGAGATAAAACAATTTACTACAAGCCAGCATTAAATTTGATGTCCAACCTTTTTAAAGAAAATAAAAGGATAAAATCGACATTCATGTTCTCAAATAAAACTATTTCAGCATGCTATCAGCGTGTTTAGCTTGTGTCTAGAAAACTCAATAGTAAGTACAGGTCTCTCGGTAGAGAGCAATTATATTCTTTGGTACAGGCAATGGTACAAATTTTGCTTTTTAATTACACATACACAAATAAAAAAGACTGTAGGTTATATTTTTTAAATGTCGTTGAAAGATGTCTATTTTGGCTTATTGATTCTATAAACATACATTTTGCAGCTCTTGCAATTTTCGGGTCACAGCTAATTATAACTGCGGACACAATAGCCGTGATTATTGGCAGGTGGTCGCACGCAAACTCTCGTGCCGCTCGGGCCGCTTCCCCGTAACGTTTACAGTGGCTGCCACTTAAATATAATTTAACTTTGACTTTACGACCATAACAGAATCTTAATATTTTTAATGGGTTGACTTCATCTGTGCCATGTTGTGATATTATAAAAATTGATGAGAAATTAATAGATTTTAAAAAAGCAATAGGAATTTCGAAAGTATTCATATACTACAAACAAACTTGTCGTGTTCCCAATTAGAACGGAAATCACTCGTAAATGAGGTATTTTGTTTACCGAAAAAACGTAAGTCATTACTATCATATACAGACTACATATATATGTACATTGTGTAAAATATACCTACTATTGTAATGAAAAGTGGTTTGTGAATGAGACGTGAGTCACTATTCCAGTTTGATAATATCTGTATAGAAATCTTACTAAGCCAAGTCATATATTAAACTTGAGAAAAAAGTCTGAGTTTGTTACTTTTCATTGCATTATGCTTGCATTAAAAAACATAAATACTTAGTAGGTTCATCATTTATGTCAACCATATATCTATTTTCAACATTATTTTTGTTATTATCATTTACCTTTCGCATAATTATTAAGCTTCACATAATGCGCGCAAAGTGGCACTTTGCCATTTAATGTCCATTTGTATAAAAATTTGACACCACCTAAGTTCGCACTTATTCCTCTGTGACATACCCGAATGCATTGCAGTAAGTACGTCATAGATAGGCATAAGTCAAAATGAAATTATGATGCTTAAAATAATAATAATAACGCCCAAAGATCACATACATAGATCGTAGACCGTATCTAAGTTTAAGTGTTTAGGGACCCAGAAACTACAAGGAGTAAGTCCCACAACACCCAAACTCAGAACAAGTAATTGCGCTTTTATTTCTGTGCACATATACTTGTCCTGCCGTGGGTATCGAACCCAACGCCTTCGGGTTTTGAGCCGACCTGCTCAACTACCATACCACAGAGGCTGTCGAACTGACTCATCATAAATAACAGCAACATTTAAAACAAAACACTATCTCCTATATCATAGCCATTTTATCTGTGTTTATTCCATGTACGTATGTTTATTCCCATGAAATCGCGATCATGGCGTATGTCAATCGTATAAAATCTGCATCCAGTTCGTTAGATGAGCAAACAATGTGTTCATTAGCACTGTAATCGCTGCGGTGGCCAGCTGGTGGCAGCGCCCTGATACAAATACAACAGCTACGGCGTCCATGTTTATTTTAATCAATTACACTTTAAATATAAGCTACTAAGGGTCAAATTTGTGGGTGTTTTAGAGGTCTAAATGTGTGAATTTTCTATTTCGCTTTCATAGAGTAATCACATCCCATTTGAAACCTAGCGTGTTACCATCATCAACTGCATTTTACATTTTTATAGAGATAGAATAAGAAAAAGGTCAAGACTAGAAAGAAGGTACCTATATATATGAAACAAAGTACAGTTCGGTTTTTGGCGGGAAAATCAAAGATATCGCGTCGCCGCATTGTATAATTTTCCAAAACTTGTGTTATTTTCAGTGTTGGTGCATAAAATTGGTGGCATTTTATTCGTTAAGTGCTGGATTACAGGTATGAGTGTGGGAAAGTGGTATAATGATGGTGGAACGTTTATTTTTGTGTTGTTTCCAAAACTACATAGAAGCTTCTGGTAAAGTATCCACCACTTAACGAGGAGTATGACTTGACTAGACTATGACTTAACTTAATGGTTTGGACTGTGACTTGACTTTACTTGACACATATATACATAATATTAATTAACTTGAGAAATTATCAACTACTTGACACTGGCTAAATACACAAAAGTGTGGAGCCAAAACAAAACAAAAAAAAAGTACAGTATAAGTTCATCTAGGTGCCTACCACAGACAAAAGAGCAACACATTCATTTTATCGATCACAGCATAAGTATGCACTTACACGCTTCTTGGCTGGCAAGTGATTATAATCGATTTAGTGTTAATCGATTTCGTTTCCGTTGTAGTGTCGGAGCACCTCAACTTAACGTCTTTGTCTTACCCCCGGGTACAATTTAAAATACGTATCCAAAAGCTTGCAAGAAGGTCCTGAGCAAAACAAGCACGAGTGTAGTGAAAGGATGAAGATGCGAGAGTTCTGGCGAGAGCCCACTTAGAAAGTCTCTTACTTTTTAAAGTTTTATTCATACTTTTAAAGTTCAGAATTGTTTATTTTAGGGTATGGACAATGAATATCGAATTGAATTGAATTGAATCTTAGTGGCTTCTGCGGCAAGACAGTGATAATAATCAAAAAGTATATAAGACTCTTACACATTTTAATATACCATGTACATTGATTCCTGGCTTTATATTTCTAGTCATCCATGATTGCCACATGGCTCCACTTTTGTGTATTTAGCCAGTGTCAAGCAATTGATAATTTATCAAGTTAATGATATTTCACGTAAATAATGTGTCAGGTCACAGTCGAAGCCATCAAGTCAAGTCAGAGTCAAGTCAAAGTCATACTCCTAAAGTGGTGGCAACTTTACCAGAAGCTTCTATGGAGTTTTGGAAACAACACGAAAAGAAACGTTTCACCATCATTATACCATTTTCCCACACTCTCGCCTGTAATCCAGCAATTAACGAATAAAATGCCACCAACTTCATGCACTAACACTGAAAATAACACAAGTTTTGGAAAATAATACGATGCGGTGACGCAATCTTTTTCGCTTTCCCGCCAAAACTCCCGCCCATGGGGTTGTACAATGCGCGTCATACAATACTGGCTGTGCATTATTTGGCTGCACAATATAGTTTCAATCTTGGCTGCACAATATAGTCATGCAAATAATTATGTATTTTTTTTTGCTTTTTACATCGGCTCTTCATACAGACAGGTTAAAACTAGTCTACTGAATTTCAATTGAAAATTGAGTCTACACACATAGTATCGATTATGCAAGTGCTCTATGTTGCAAAGCTCTACTTAATTCCTGATGACATTGCCCGTGTTACGACCCAATGCGACTAAGCCATTACCGGACGTAGCGCAATCCACTTTTAATTAACAAGAGCAAATTGCGTTGTAAATTAATTTATAGTAAAGAGGCAGTATAAGTGCTATGCCGCAGTAGATAATGTATAGAAAAAAAAAATTGTGAAATGTCCACAAATGTTATTTATTTATTTATAGACGCGGATGGAATTTACACTTCACTCCACTCCACTACGTATTCAGGCCTTGTTTTAAGCTACGATTCAAGAAGGCCGCAGTATACATATTCTGTTTCTGCTGGTACGTAAATTGGAAAAGCCAATAAATAGAACTCTACAAAAAGATCAACTCATGAAAATTTTACTTCGTAGTTTGTGGTCCAGGAAATTACAAATAATAATAATAATAATAAATTTTTTTGTTCACATAAGATAAAGCACACAGAATTATGCATCTGAGAATATTATGGACTAAAGAAGCACTAATCACTAGCTAAGTGCTATAAGTTTTATGACAAAATATTTGTAGCATGGTAGGTATAGGTATTAATTACCATGAAACATTGCGTGAATGAAGCAAACTCGAAAGGGATTGTAAAAACTGGCGGGATTTTCTACTGGTTTTGGGTATGCAGGGGCGAGGTTAAATGTAAATCCATAATAACGAGGTGGGGTATCGCGACGCCGGCACTGACGACCGCTATGCAGATAGCATCGGTCGGTTAAATACCGCAACAAGTAAACTGCCGAAGCCGACTGTTTGCATGGGAACAAATGTCACGCGTGTCGCCTTTTTAAGGCGTAGTTCACATTTTGGAAGTATTTGAATTTATCCTACAAAACATCGAATCAAATAATAAATTGGTGCTATTTTAGGAACATCGCCTTTTTAAGGTGTAGTTCATATTTTTGTGTATTCAAATTTGTCCTACAAAACATATCGGTGCTCTTTTGGGAAAAGCGCTCTTTTAATTGGTGCTATAAAAACCTTTTGGAAATCTATACTGTGCATATTTAAAATTGATTTCAGAGGTAGTTTTTTTATGATAAGGAATGAGATGATGAGCTAGTCAATCACCTGGTATTAAGTGATACAGTTGCTCATATCGGTTGCAGTGTCACTCGGAACTCTAAAGAGTTTCGCGTGAAACTGCACTGCGCGTCATCCTAAGACATCAGCACAGTCGAGTTTTAAGATTACTACACTGTGGTATTAGGTCATAAAGTCTCATTTTCCCAAAGATTTCACTAACTAACAATGCCCTTCAAACCGGAACACAGTAGTGCTTGCAATTGCACTTCTTGGTGACAAAATAACTGGCAAAGCGCTGGTACCTATCTAGACGAACAATGAACGACCTAGACGTTTGCAGAAAAGTCCTGCCACCTAGCAAAGTAGAAGTAGTAAGTAGTGCAGAGGCTTAATGTATTTTCTAAAGTGTCAAGGTTTCTTCAAGTAGATAACTAGATACACAAACCCGCTTTACCTAGAATTTGTCTCCATACTCCGATGGAGAAGCTTGTATGTAATATTCAGTACCTAAGTATGTAATGTCACAGTTTCCACGTGTACTATTGCTTAAGCGCTCACGTAAATGTAATTATGTTCATTCTAAATTATATATACCTAGTCCTTGTGTATACCTGTCATTCTGTCTGCAACATGCTAAAATGCACCGTATAAACGTAGCCTTACAGTTATGCACCAATTTTTTTAAACTCTATTCTGTTAATATAATTTTACAGGTAGTTTTTATTTGCCACCTAAAACACTATGGAAATGTATTTTTTTCTGAAATATCGATTTTTCTATTATTACTTCACTGTTGTGTTAATTAGTCTTGGCACTTTTAGATAGGTAGTACATTTTATATTTTTTATTTATATAATTTATGATCTTGGTAGTAGTAAATTAGAGAATCTATTCGCTTAAACTCATCTGTATTTCAGGTAAAGTGGTATTATGGACTATATCGACTGGCCCGATAGCTCAGTTGGTAGTGTCCCTGCCTTCTGAACTGCAGGTTGTGGGTTCGATTCCCAGCCAGGACAAACATATGTGTGATGAGCATCGATGTTTGTTCTGTGTCTGGGTGTTTATATTGTATTCTATGTATATATTTACAAACAAAAAGTATATAAGCATTGTATCAGTTATCTGGTGCCATAGTACAAGCTTTGCTTAGTTTAAGGCTAGATGGCGCTGCGTGAAATGTCCACACATATTTATTTATTTATTTATGATACGAGAGAAAGAACCTATATTAACATTCTCACAAGAGGTGGAACAAGAATAGCGTAAATATTTATAACCGTTTTAAGCTACAGTTCATAAGACAATGCTCCCAAACGGCTGCCAGGCTTCCAAAAGGTTTCCAAAAGGACAATACAAGAACGCCAACGCGCTGCCAGGCCGCAAGTGTGTGCACAGAAGTAGCAGCTGCCGTCAGACGCAAATGTTACTCCTACCGCTTGCATCCGCGATCCTTCTTTTAATGCGCTATTTTATTTACGATATTACACTTGTTCTTGTCTTAATTGCTCGCCACATTCAACCCAGATGTTGTATCCGTACTAAAATACTAAGACGTACGGTACGCATACGCGCGATTCAAATATGACTGATAAAATAAACCTTGCTTCTTACGTTTTCCCTAAACAGATATTATTGGCGGATAGCGAAACATATACGAAACACGGTGCCATTAATGGAAATGGGATTTTTTCTTTTGGTTTATTTTAGAAAGAGGGTAAAAATGACAAAGGATGGAGCTACAACCCGAATTTACATTGGTAATAAAACAGTCGCATAACTCCTGGTTAACAGTGTTGTGTACCAAACCGAAAGTAAATCAAGCGCCACAGAGCGAGTGTTCAAATAAGTCGAGGTATTTACAAAGAGCTCACATGGTGTCGCCAACTCGTGGAGACTCGTGTGTGTACTTGAAAAGGACAATTTTCTGGTAAAAGTTTCACTAAAGTCAGTATTTATATAGGTCTGTTTTATCCCTTATTTCTGTTGCAAAGAAAATGCAATAAATTTGCACAGTAATTTAAAATGAAAAGGTTTTATACTTTTTCCCGTTAATAGTTGAAAATAACGTAATATGAACAAACCAGATTGTTTTTTCGATGATCTTTGAAGGCTAAGTTGACACATCCAAAAACAGCCTGCCTTACCATTTCTCTATTGATAGCATAACTCTTAACGCAGCTGTGTAATACAGTGCTGTAGCCCATATTGTTATTTTCTACCTCAAGAAAGCTACGCGCGTATATCACAACCAAGCTGTTTACCTACAATTCTAAGCTTTAAAAATAAAGCGCTCTCGAGGAAGCTCCATAGTACTCGCTTCGCATTCTTTTTGCTTGTCGCGTGTGTTATTCCGGCAGAGATGCGGTGGCAAAGATACCGTGACTCTCCGTAAATCTGTCCGGTTGGTCGGCACCACAGTGGCAGTTCTAGGTGCCACATAGATATCTCAGCTAAGACCCACTGCGCTTTGTATCTTTTCCCGCAGCTTCCGCAACATTGATTTACTGTTTTTACAAC
The DNA here is from genome assembly GCA_905220475.3 of Ennomos fuscantarius. Taxonomy (NCBI): domain Eukaryota; kingdom Metazoa; phylum Arthropoda; class Insecta; order Lepidoptera; family Geometridae; genus Ennomos; species Ennomos fuscantarius. The sequence goes on from HG992029.1 coordinate 9,194,983, forward strand.
TATTTTCACTCTTTCTTTTTTTGTTGTTTTCATTATTATGCTTATTTGTTTTCATGATAAAATATTATATTAATTAAACAAAATGTTATGGTTTTACTCAAAGAGGAGTATTTTGGTGTATTAAAACTAATTTATTATACATAATTGTAGGTAATAATGGTCTTTATCGAAATTGCCGTTTATATGATATAGGTAAACGTATTTTTTTTCTTTATTTTTTTTTTCTATTAAGCAAAGTCACCCATGCAATTGATGCATCTTTGCCAACGCAGTGGCAGTTTATTGATGCCCTTCTTGAAGAAATCAGCTGGACGGGAGGCAACAAGTTCTCGAAAGGCGTTTTGTACCCTCTCAAAATTAATTTAATATAAGGATTCTTAGCCAAACAAAAAATATTTTGATTTGAAATGGCCAGTATTGCGAAACGGCATTTTCATAATAAATACCTATATTACCTATAAACATGTATAATAAATTAGTTATCATGTTTAACGCCACAGAAACTATTAGGAATGGCCTTGTTCATTAATTATAATTCATGAAGTCATGAAGTCTGATCTTTCGACCATAGACTTATTCACAAGTAGCATAGCATCAGTGAGCAAGGCACTTTCCCTTAAGGATTGTGTCTCGCCTTCGTCGTTCGACAATTTGTAAATCTTTTATTTAAGTAGTTATAATTGCATGTTAGGCTATTGCATGTTCTTCTATCTTTATAGATAGTTGTGGAGGCTTTTAATTGGCTCTTCAAAGTTATGTCATTATTTAGTTTTTTATGATAGCTGTAAGCCCCCCAAATAAAGTAAAATAAATAAAATAAAATAAATAAATAAATAATTCTTTTTACAGCATTTCCACATTAGAAACCGCAACCACAAGTCACGCCGGGACTAGCGTGGTTCATTTTATCTATAAGAACACGTCTGTGCCTTTCAACTAATAGAATTTTTAATCAAGTTGCTTACGACGGCGCCGTCGCGGCACGCCAGATTAATGTAATTCGACAACGCTATCACAAAGGCAAATTGTAATCCCCTCTTTCCATTTTATATGTCCGTAACGGGGCACTCACACAATGTGTCGTATTTTTACTTTGCGCGGCACTCTCCCATTATGCAGATTTGCATAGAGCTGAGATACTATCCATTTTGGTGAAAGAAACTGAAGTGTTTCACTAACAAACGTCCGAGTGAATTGCGACAAAGCCCAGATTTGCATACAGAGCGTCATCTCCGCTGCGGATGACGTTTGACCCTCGCTCGGCGCCCGCCATCTCGGCGTAGATGCGCAGTAGCGTAGTGTACAGGACAGGGTACCCCTTAAATCGGCCGATTGCTGCACAGTCGTTAGGAAGGCCGAAGTGTCGAGACAATTAAGTTGAAGCGGTGATTGTGAGCGGTGCCAAAGCGGGAAGTAGGTCAGTGAGTACAAAGTGGACCTGGACCGCCGAGGTGAAGGCAGGTTCGCCCGCTGTGTTATGACCTCCGCAATCCTGCCGACTTGGCAAAGCACATGATCCACTCTCGTCTGAAATTTAAATTCACTCTACAATATGGCTTGTGCTCAATATTTGAGCACTTTCCTTGTCTACGATACAATAAACGTTTTAGATGGCTACCGAAGTGATCATAAAATCATAAAATGTTTATACGAAAAATATTACATTGCAAATAGTAGTTCATTGCAATAACCCCCGTTCAGTGTGCTTCCAGCAACATTATTTTGAACATAAAATCTTATCTGGCAGCTTCTTAAAGATGCATTCTACGGAAGACGCCCGCCTCTTATCTAAACAAGAGGGGGAGATAAGGCGGTTTAGATGCACTCCCTAATACTAGGGCCCTCGATGCATTTTTAAAGCTTTATTATCCATCGTTATGCAGGATGTATTATAATTCTGGCTACTTTGGCGTTATTGCTCTGTAGGTCGGAAAACATCTCTAAGATTTTAATCGTAATTTGGAATCTTAAAATGACTGTTATTTTTAATATCTCTGGTTGGATAAAGGAGGAGCAAAACAAGCTACATCTTGCATAGTTTTTCGAGGTTTGATTATTCTAAGATAGATGGAACAAAAGTGTGTTATAGTACCACAACAAATTGTTGCTTACTACACTGGCACGTTGCTAGGGCCGGGTATAGTTTAAGTATATTTAAAACTAAAACATGACCTAAAGCTTTTCCAATATTCATTTGTTGGGAGTAATTTGTGCTTTACTACGTTGTGACAAAGTTGTTTACAGAGGCGAGCAAACCGGGTTACCGTTAGACGTGGGCGTACCCAGGGCTGTGCTCAAAGTAGGCCCCGACAGTTTCTTGTAAAAAGTATCCTTTTCAAAATCATTATATTTTTAAGGCAGATAATAAAATTAGGTACTTAAACTTCGAAAATTTAAATTACGCTATGTGGTAAAGAAAAATTTAATATGACCCTTGTGTAATCATCGTTTTACTTAATTAAGAGATTCCGTCAAAAATAGTGACTAGAATTTTTTAAACATCTCATAAGTATGTTATCTATGAACTCGTACTTTGAACTGTGAAATACTTATTTAACTTTGTATAATAAATAGAGTATTTAGCCGCAATAATCATGGTGTAAAAGGAATATTAGGCGCCAGTACATCTACAGGATAGAGTTAGCTTTCACTGTGAATAAAAAAATTCAAAAGCTCTGCATTCACATTTTTGGAAACATCAAAACATTCACGTACATTTATTATTCAAACTATCATATTATTTAAGATAATAATATGATACTTAAACAATTAAACAATTTATTATCTTGCGAAATAGGTAATACAAAAAATGTGGTCTTATTCTAATGTAATGTAATAATATAGTCTCTCTATTTCCGTCGTTAAGACATGCAAGCATTTAGATTTGTCAAAAAATCCAATACATTTTATTAATTCATTAAGTGTATGTTAATATAATAATATAAATAATGTCCAATTATACATGTCATTAAATATCAATCATAAATTAAACATATTAGTTGTTGGAATCATACATTAAATTAAATTTTTATCATTCAGAAATTCGTCAATATTATTAAACAAATCATAATCATAAAGGGGGTAAGATGCCCAGCTTCCCCTTGATTACGCCCATCTGCCTTACACTGCCTCTTTTGGATGGTGTAAAATATGAGTGCGGTCGGCGTGAAATGAGCTTTGTGCTCCGTGTCTTGCATTGCGCGCGACACAATGTGCTTTTGCGTCACAACGCGCTGGATTAAAAGATAACATGTTATGTGGAGCGTTGATATTATTTTATTTTATTAAATTGAGTTTTTCTTGGGCTCTCTTTTACTCCCTACCCTCAAGTTACAAAGCTGTCGGCAAGCACTCAACTGTCATACATTAATGTATCCCAGCAGGACTTGAGATCCTTTTTCTAATTAATACCTTTGGGCTATTGACACTAAGCATCGGGTTAAATGTGGCCAAACACTACCCTACCCGATATAAAAGGAAACATATAGTAACCTATCGCCGAAATATAACAACCAGTCGTATATTATTCTTGTGACAATTATCACCTCTCAAAACCCACAAAAAGTATTTAAAATTTACTACAACGCCATATCTTAAGCTATATCTTAAACTCTATAAAGGGTAAATCAAAACACTTTATGTAACACACAAAATACATAAAAGTAAAGGTACCAGCAGCACTATTCATAGAACATGCTGGCTTGCACGTCCTTGATTTATTTTTTTAAATTTTGATACTTTGTACGAGACATTGCAGTCGACTGCACTTGCAGTCTGGACTCGATTGAACGGCGTGCCAAAAGGCTCATTGACGACGACACTTTGGTTGGTGAAAGGCTCCAGAGCCTTGCACATCGACGTAAGGTGGCAAGTCTGTCGGTTTTTTACAGATTACACCACGGTGAATGCGCTCAAGAACTGCATGATCTAATTCTCCCATCACCATTCCACTACCGGACTACTAGACGCTCGGCTAAGCGCCATCCTTTTGTGGTCGAAATACCACCCATTCGTACCAAGCGATTTGACTCAACGTTCTTAATTAGAACGGCTAAGGAATGGAATGCCCTGCCAGCGTCTGTGTTTCCGGCGAAATATGACCCGGGCGTGTTCAAGAGAAGAGTGAATAGGTATTTACTTGGCTAGCATGCTACACCTTCGATCGCATCGTCACTTCCCATCAGGTGAGAGCGTGGTCAAATGCTAGACAAGTTTAAAGTAAAAAAAAAAAAAAAAAAAAAAAAAGACTGGACACCGAAGCAACAAACAAGCAACTAACACGTGATACGTGCATGTGCAATGTCCACATGTGAGTGACGGGCTCACTGCTTCATAGCTAAACTGCTAAACTAAACTGCTTTAGTGCGAGAGCTTATTATACCATATACAATATTGATTGTACTTTTGATAGACATCTAGAGTATCATATATAAAAATACAAATACAAAAACACAAAATCATTTATTGACATAAATCTAATTTTAGTTTTGCTGAAATCAAAACAGCACATCTGTTGGATTTTAGATATGTATAAAAGTTATTGGAGGTAATTGGGAAGAGTCAAAGTATATTTCAAAAAATCCTTGACATAATTATTCAACCCCTGCTCCTTTTGGCACAGAATAAATAATAGTACTGCATAGATACTATTATGGCACTATTAGACTAGAGGCCATGCCCTAAATTTCACCAGCCATCTTTAGTACCTACAGCTATGAAGCTGTCTCTATACATTGTAGTGATTCAGTGGAAATCACGTAAAGTTTGAATGTCTCCTTACGCAAAATGACTTACAGAGAGTATACAGAGAATGATGAATGCTGAGAATACAGAGGCTACTTTACAGAGTACTTACACTTATCAGCCAATATATTTATTTATTTATCATCATATTTTTTCCAAATTGTGGAAAAGAGAGGGGCAAAAACCTACTTCATATTTATACCCTTTTTCCTAAAGTTCTTTTGACAGTGATAAAACTTATGAAAAAAAAAAGTTTTTTTTATAGACTAGCTGCGCCCCGCGGTTTCACTGGCGTGGTTTACATTTTCTAACTTTCCGCTTAACTTTCTTAATTTTTTCTTTCATAAGAATCTTCTTCCAATAATAAACACGACAAAAAAGAATTAGCGAATATGTTCCATCCGTTCACGCGTGATGCGATGACCAAGGGAAATAGAGATTCAACTTGTGTGTGAGATAAAACTAATGTAGGGGCAGACAATAATAACAACGAGGCTAAGTATAAATTATAATATGATAACAGTTTATTATGTTTGCATAAAAAATACTTTTTAAATTATCATATTGTTTCGTGTGTCCCGTTTTGTTTGTAAATTATCATCGACGCTTTACAAGCCCCCAAGGATCAATTCATTTTGCCGGCCGCCCCGTCTTAGTTAAGACGCCATAAACAAATACTTCGAAGTTGTGAAAATTTATTATTTTGTATGGCTGTATTTTCGAACGTGTAATACAATTTGACTGTAGCATTTATTCGCTATTGGACCATAATTACTGAACAATCCATAATTAGGCGTTGTATGGGTAATCAGTAGGTACTACTGCAAAGTGTTAGTACGCCAGTAATAGGGATTAATAAAGTACAATAAAATGCATGTACAGGTCGGCTCGGTGCCGGCTACACGCAGGGGTACACAAATTACTTCAATAAGCACGCATGATGGAGGACGGGGTTGCCGCGAAATGGCGAAATTCCATCCGCCTTGGATGCGCCACTGAATACAAATTCACATGTACTCCAATTATAGGAAAACGATTTGGTACGAATATTCTTGGCAGACTTGCAAATTTCGTCTCGAATCAGCAAAATATATTTATTTTGTTGGGAGTTGGAATGGTCCCGCGATGAGTTCGTGACTTTCCTTTTCTGAAGAGGAAACTGGCCCCCGAGGGCGCGATCTCTTCAAATAGTACGTATCTGTTGCGCTATCAATTCATCACATTGGCTGATTCAGATAAAACTAATATTTCTGACATAATATTTTCGTTTTCGACAAATATCATTTTACAAATGTGTACAATTTTTTTTCTTTGACTAAAATGGACAATATACAATACAAAGCAAAGTGTAGTATAATACCCAACTATGTACAATGTTACATAAAGGATTAGAAACAAAATATTTAATGACGTTTCTATGGGTGCTTTTAATTTAACCAAATAATATACTATATTTACTTCCTTCATCAAAGATTTTCGTAACAAGAGCTTCTAACTTCTAACAAAATAAATCCCTGAAACAAAGCGAACATTTGAAAAGGCACAAAGCTTTGATTATTGTATTAACATAACAGCTAGTAGGTACGTAATTATCTTATTGTTGGCCAACGGAGCTGAACTCAAAGTTTGTTAGGATTGTTACAATGGATGTCACGTGCATGACACGCGTGTAGAACCGGCGGTGAACACAAAAACCACTCGTAATTTTAATTAAAACGTCACAACTTTTGTACCCTTCATAAAATTAGATACCTACTTTAATTTAACAAATTTCATTATGTAATCACGTCAGAACTTCTAGATGTGCATTAATTACTATTAACCCAATTAGTTTATTCATATTCTATTTTAGAAAGAAACTATCTCAAACATTATTTTATTATATTAGGTCTTTACCTATGAAATTGCCGTTTTGTTTGAAAAAAGTTAAAGTATTTTTTTTTCGAACTTATTTATTTCTTTTATTCAAAGTAATCACCCCTGCAATCAATGCATCTTTGCCAACGCTGTGGCAGTTTATGGATGCCCTTCTTGAAAAAATCAGCAGGACGGGAGACAACAAACTCTTCAAAGGCGTTTTGTACTGCCTCTCGGGAATTGAATTTTTTTCCCGCTAAAAAGTTGTCCAAATTTTGGAAAAAGTAATAGTCGGTAGGCGCAAGATCTGGTGAGTATGGCGGATGAGGGAGAGCTTCCAAACCCAACTCATGCAGCTTAGAGACGGTCTGTTGTGCAGTATGGGGTCGCGCGTTGTCGTGAAGTAGCAGTGGAGACGACCGATTGACCAAAGCTGGTTGCAGACGTGCGAGTTTCGCCATCATTGTGGTCAGTTCTTCAATGTACACATCTGCAGTAATGCTCTCGCCGTTTTGTAAAAAGCTATGATGAATCACACCAGCACTAGACCACCAAACTGTGACCATCACCTTGCTAGGGGTCATTTTTCGTTTTGCACATTGCTTTGGTACCGAACCAGGATCTAACCAACTTGCTGAGCGCTTTCGATTGTCAAAAAGAATCCATTTTTCGTCGCACGTAACAATTCGGTTCATAATTCCTTCATTTCTGTGCCTGTTAAGCAGCGCAAGGCAAGTCTCGACGCGTACGTTGCGCTGGCGATCGTTAAGTTCGTGGGGCACCCATCTATCAAGCTTTTTTATCTTGCCAATCTGTCGCAAATGGACCAATATTGTTTTGATGCTAACATCAAAAGCTGCTGCCAGCTCAGCTGTAGATTGAGATTCATCAGCTTCCACAATCGCCTTTAATTCATCATTGTTGACCAAAGTTTCCGGACGACCACGAGGTTCATTTTTCAAGTCAAAATTCCCAGAACGGAACCGAGCAAACCAATAACGGGTTGTACGTTCGTTTGTACAGTTCTCTCCGTAAACGTCGTTGATGTTACGTGTCGTTTGTGCCGCGTTGATGCCACGACGGAACTCATATTCCATAATTACACGAAATTTCAAAGTATCCATTATGAGGAAAAATGTTGAAATGTAATGAAAATACAACGCTAATCAATAAACAAAAGACTTATATTGTAAATAGAATGTCATATTTTTAAAACAAAATTAATTTGAATTTAGAATTCATAGCCAAACAAAACTTTTTTTTGTTTGAAAAAGTCTGTACTGCAATACGGCAATTTCATAAGTAAAGACCTATTATCATTAATTTTTCAGTGATCATTCAACTTTTTTTTAAATTTTCTTCTTGTCAGATTTCTTCTCCAGTAAAAATCGTATCTGATTCTTACGTCATTGAATAAATAACATACGTAATAATTGTCAGCTTCCTAATGCATAATCATGTTTGGTTAACAAATCTTTATTAAATTAATGATTTGATCTTAAAAAAGTGACGTATTTCCTATAAAACATACAATATAATCACATTTTCATTCAGGAAGTCATCAGATGATAGGTATGAAAATATCATGGTTGCTATCATGATTGGGGTAGGTAATTGAGTCGTTTACGAACCGTTTCTATTCAGGACAGCAGTCACTGTCGAGCAATTGAATGAGCAATAAGCGATGCAAATAGCTCGTCTTGTCTCACTCACGTTCCTTCGCGTGCAGTTTTTAATTAGGCTTGCCAGAACTGCAATATGAGAAGCGGAGCTAATAAAATGCCACTATGAGTGTAGACACATAGCTGAACGCGTTTTATTACCCCTTTTTAAGAAGCACCGTAAACGCTCCTACAATTTATTGGGGCGTTGTTTTACAAATATTTAGGACAATTATTTGTAGCAAGTATTCGAATAATAGAAACGTCGAAAATAATTGTCAAAATAGGTATCGAAGATCCCATGACTAATGCTGTCATAGAGACACTAGCAAAATGGAACTTTTTAAATGAAATCTAGAAGATTCTGAAACTCAATCGTCTTATTAGGATAAGATAGTCTGGGGGTAAGAAAAGTCTCAGTATGAACACATTAAAAAAACTAAAAAGGCCGAAGAGCGCGACAGTCAAAAAGATCCAAATTTATTTTCTAAAGACATTCAACTCGATATTGTACCTGCTACACTTCCAAAGTTGAACGTGCATATAAAATATCCAACTTCATAGTATCCAATTGGCATTTAGTGTTGCGTGTAAAATCTGAAGACGTAAATAAAAGTAAGCTCTTATATTGTTTTGCTTCTTCCGAAATCTGAAACACCCCTCTTTAATCTCCCTTTCAATCCCAATGTCAACAAGGCTCATGCTCTTGAATGTTTTCTTTCGTTCCACTTGGCATGAAAAATATAGGTCCTAAAGATTAGGGGAAAGTGGGGAAATCCCGCGAGTTGCGGAGTCACCACAGTGCATTGCGACCCCAGACACGTACAAAATCCGACACTTGGCACACTCCACATTCCCAGCGCGCTCTCGCCATAATACAAGTTTTAAGTTTTAATTACGCCTCTGCAAACTTATTCCCCATTTCGCGGCATATTTATATAAATACCTAATGATCGAACGATTGCAAAACGACAACATAGACAGTGGCTTATTGTTATGTAAATCGCCTTTTTATCTTCCTCGTTCGAATATTATAATCGCCTTTATTATTCCCCTTGTCGGAGTACCATCTCTTTGATTGCTACCATCTCTTGCCAGTAAAATTAACATAATGTGCTCTTTTATTTTAAAATTGAATATTACTGTATTGACTAACGCAGAAATAGTTTGAAAGTCAAACGGATTGTAACAGCAACAACAAAATTTACAAATAAATAAAACGACGTCCAACTCGTGCAATCCTACGTAGTGATAAAACGCGAAAGGAGCGGTATTTAAATTGAATACGCCGTAAATAAATTCTAAATGAGACAAAGGACTGTGAGAGAAATTGCAATCTAAACGAGAGTAAAAGGAGTAATGTATCTTTAATGAAAATGGTTGAGAGACGTCTTTGCGGCGCATCTGATGCTGACCGCGAATTGATGCTGATTGCTTTACAAGGAATTTAGGTGATTGCGGATAAGCTGTTAATACCCGATGCTATGTTTGCGTTCACTGTCTTACTTCATAGTATAATTGTACAACCAACACAAACAATACCGAGCAGGATGCAGCGATAAATCATCCGCATTTAGATCTTTAGATGATAATTCGATAAACAACGGTTTCCTAGTTATTGTGTAAACGAGGAGAAGAGTACCCGCAAAATGCATTAGCGACGGCAGCCATTTGGACCGAGACAAGAACGGTCGTTTATTATTCATTGTAATCCAATACATTATCTCGTTCGACTCCAACATCCTACCGACTCCATTTCTTCGAGATTCGAAACGAAAAGGAACCACATAAAGTTGTTGCTTCTCTTTTGCAGAATTAAAGTATTTAATACAATTGAGTACATAAGATAAATGTTGAAAACTCTTTCTAGAACATAATGTGAAATTTTTAATTGCCAACAAACGAAATAGTGTTTGACATACAAGTTCGTTAATACGAGTTTCGTAGCTTAAAAAAATACCTACTACATTATTTTATTTGTATGTAACAAGTGGTTTTTAAGCTTTAACGAAGACATGTTACCGGCCTTGTTTCCCTTACTATATAAAATTGGGAAAACTATGATACACTGTATCTCATAATTTTAATTGAAGAATATTTCGTGTATAAATTTTCGAGTCAAATTTTTTTATTGATAATTCAACCACCCATTTCATCCTCGTAGGGGCATAATTTCGAAAAACACACACTCCAAATTTCAAGTGTCCAGGACCAGCGGCTTAGACTCTGCGTTGATATATAAGTCAGTAATTCAGCCAGTCCGTCAGGCCTTTGAATTTTATATGTATAGATTATACACAAAAGTATCAAGTAATTTCCCAGACTTTCCCGCAAGCTTTCATTACAGTATCTTCGTTCCAACATTAATCTACAACCACATATTGGTATTGCTGCTCTTAATCTCTATTTACCCAAATCCAAAACCCAACCGTATAATAAATCACCGTAACTTATCAAAGTTTAAATTTATTGTTCTTTTATCTTCCACTTGTGCTGTCAGTTTTAATTTACAGCAGTGGGTGTTGTATCTCGATCAAGTCTTGTTTGATGTAGATAGTAAAAATAAATCATCAATCAAGTATCTAGTAAAATAACAGTAGACACATGGACGTTAAGATGGTATTTATTTTGGTTGTATAGTAAGTGTTTTTATGCTTCGTAAGTAGATGGTAGGCGGGCAATAAGTTGATGTTGCCAGTCATAAAAAGTAGAAATTTTTTTTAATACCATAACTTTTTTTTATGTTTTTGTGCTCGACATTTTTGTGTATTTAGCCAGTGTCAAGTAATTAATATTTTATGAAGTTAATGATATATCACGCAACTATGTGTCAAGTCACAGTCGAAGTCATCAAGTCAAGTCATAGTCTAGTCAAAGTCATACTCCTAGTAAAGTGGTGGCAACTTTACTTGAAGCTTTTATGGAGTTTTGGAAACAACACGAAAAGAAACGTTTCACCATCTTTATACCATTTTCCCACACTCACGCCTGTAATCCAGCACTTAACGAATAGAATGCCACCAATTTTATGCACTAACACTGAAAATAACACAAGTTTTGGAAAATAATACAATGCGGTGACGCAATCTTTTTCGCTTTTCCGCCAAAACTCTACCATAACTTTTCCAAAAATATCTAAGCATTTATAGCATATTTTAATCATATTTAATAATTTTGATAGAAAATATATCAGATAGAAAACACTGTGAAGCTTTCATAAAGTATAAAAGCTTCATAGTGTTTTCTATCTGATAACTTGTATTCATAAAAAATTAATATCATTATGAAAATTCTCATGAACGTTTTTCATATCGCATTCTTATTAAATTAATCGGTCCCCGACTGTTAGTCACGCATAGTGATAAAGTCTAGACCATGTGGTGGTCACACAAAAATTTAGACACACTATACGTGAGTAACAATCCATAATCTTTTAATTAAAAATTTAAACAGTGTCACAGGGGTGAGAACAAAAAGGGTTTAACTGATTTTTTTCACAAATTGACTTATGGGCATCGTTGGATTCAGCGTGAAATTATCTGCAATAATACGTTCTCAAAATACCGAAATTAGGCAAAAATCTCGAGATTTTGAGTCTTAAAAACGGTTTATCTGTCACAGGAATACAGTTCGCTTAGCATAAAAAACCTTATTATATTTATTTTATTACATTATATTTTTAATTATGAATTAGTGCTATATTTAGTATTTTAAAACAGAATTAAAACATTTTCAAGCAACTGAAGCTTACATTCACCTTTTCTATTACCTTATAAGCACTCTACATTAAAATGACGCCGTTGAAGTTTAAAGTAAATTTTCTCGAAACTATCAATTTGACAGTTAAACCCTTTTTATTCTCAACCCTTCAATTAAGTGTTGTGATGTCTGTAATTTCTGAACTACAAAACAGATGACTCCATTGTAACGAAAAAAATCTGACTACGAGTTAACAAATTACAACTCAGTACACATTTTGATTTTCATTCTGGCTTCAGTATGACTTATAGACAGAATTTTTTCAAAATATTTTTAATCTACAGAATTGTATCGGTTACAGTTTTATTTAAAAGTATAGATAAAAGTAATCACCAGCTTCTAATGTGATAACTGCATTTAATTATTTACAAAGGATAAAGACAAGTTAAAAATGTAATTGTCCCAGTCATGTCTCCAGAAAACTCCATTTTGGCGCTCTATTTTGTGTTCCCTATTACTGGCTCATCAATATAGAATACCCAACGATGAATAGAACCACGGAATTCGGACAAGGCAACTACTGAAACAGTCCGGGAAACTTTTGACAAGCGTCGGGATAGCTTCTGTTTATGCAACAGAGGTATTTTAACGCTCGAATACTTTGCCGAAAGTGACAAAAAGACTTTATTTAAAATATGAATAATAATAAATAATCATTTATTAATAATACATGTGATCATCAATCAATATTGGTGATCATGTATTTTCTTATCACAAAACAGCCCAGGTACATGTTTGTACTTTCTAAAAAAATTAAAGTTTTTAAATTACCTACCTATACTTTTATTATGTGCTGTATTGTTGCAATTGAAGGGTTTAGAATAAAAAGGGTTTAACTGTCAAATTGACAGTTTCGAGAAAATTAACTTTAAATATCAACGGCGTCATTTTAATGTAGAGTGCTTATAAGGTAATAGAAAAGGTTTATGTAAGTTTCAGTTGCTTGTAATTGTATTAATTCTATTTTAAAATACTTAATATACTATGTACTAATTCATACAATTACCTACTGTAAAAATATAATATAATAAAATAGATATAATAATGGTTTTATGCTAAGCGAACTGTATTCCTGTGACAGATAAACCGTTTTTATACTCAAAATCTTGAGATTTAGCCTCATTTCGGTATTTTGATAATGTATTATTGTAGATAATTTCACGCTGAATCCAACGATAACCATAAGTCGTTTTGTGAAAATATTCAGTTAAACCCTTTTTGTTCTCACCCCTTCAATTCAATTACCCATTTCGCAGTACAATACCATTTAATGTGTTTATTTAATTACGTTAGCCATTAGTTAGTTATTTTGTAATAGTTATTTAGTAAATAGCAATATCTAGCTATACCTTCTTTCTGTTCGATTCCCGCGGCAGGTCAAGTATTTGTGCAGGAAAAAAAAGCGCACATACTTGTTCTGAGTCTGGGTGTTGTGGGACCATGGTCTTCGTAGTTCCTGGGTCCCTAGACACAGGGAATCCTGGTTAGGGTCCAGGATCTATGTATGTGATCGTTGGTCGTTATTAATATTATTATTATACGTTATTTTTGGTAAATGTAGAAAATTACGCCTATATCACGTTTATCTGAAAGCTGAAAAGCGCAGCTAACAACAATGTTTGGTGTTTCGTAATTCCTACAATATTATTTCGAGGCATTAAGCGCAGTGAGAGTTTAGAAGGCTTTCAGTGAAGCTGACCGTTTAGCAAACTTTAAGCAGAGTCCCACCACACGCGCACTATTCGAGGCGAGCTCACTTCATGTTAATCCTTACAAATAAATAAACAACTACCGACTAGCGTATCACTAAAAATCCTGAAAGCAAAATGTTAAATGGGTTTTGCTCTACAGTTCGCAGTATGGTCCAAGTTCTAAGGTTTTTTTACAAAACTTGGGACGATTACTTGCAAATAAAGTGTCTTGGTCGAAATTTTCATTAACAAATCTTCTAAAGGAAACAGAGGGATTGCGAATTGAATGCTAAGTAATAAAGGAATCCCTTGCATATCAATGAGGCCTCAAGGCGCACCTAGCCCGTAGCCCTGATTGATTCAGTCGCACGGAAATAATTTCCACCCTGTTTGGGATTCACGAAAGATCTCACTCTTTGCCATTTACTGTTTTCGCGCGAATTTAGGCTTTTATTGTTCGTAATTAAATCAGGATCAGTTGGAGTGATTGCCGTCCAATCTATGCAAATTGAAAGGTTATTGTAGCGTTAATTGTGACTACATAAAAGCTGTTTACAAAAGATGAATGTGCGTTTAAAATACGGCAATAAGGGAACAAGATTTTGCCGTTTTATGCGGTTGACTTGGGGATGACACGGCGACAGTCTTAACTTTAATGAATTTTAGTGTAAAAGCTCTAATGAACTAATGTATTCTTAATGAGAGGCGTCGTCGCCTCGGAATTGTTGGCTGGAGGGCTCGTTTAACTCTATAAAATATACATTACTCTGAAGCATATTTCGTTTAGCTAAGTGGGTTTAGGCGCCACATCAACGTCGCTGTAGATACGTTCAGTGATATCTTCGTTAAATATAGAAATGAGACATTCTAAATTCATCGTCGACTGACCTATATTGTATTTTAAGGACACACACACAACAGATTTTAGTAATTTCACAATTTACTAAGTCATCATATTTAAAATATTATAATAATTTTATTATTCATGTATGTTTTACATATACGCAAAGAAAAGAACGGCATTTACAGCAATTTTATGATAAAAATATAAACAAAATACTCCTTAGAAATTTATTCGCGCGTATACAACGTATACTTTACAAACCTCGCAATAAAGTTAGAAATTGTAAAGTGGCTTGCAACTGCCCTGCACCAATGCAAATGTTTTACGGCGCAATTTAAGTGTGTTCTATTTTGTCTCGTGGAGTCGAAGTCCGGAGTTTCCTTTCACAGTCAATCGTAAACTATGGATGGTCAATTTATGGAGGCGATGCTGTAGCCCATTCCGGTCAGGCAGATTTACGATACCCAGGTCCTCACGAATACGACTATCCACGCGGTCGCATCTAATAAACAACTCACGAGTTTCGTTTAAATGTAACACAATGTGAGTACGGGCCTTTGGGAATGGAGCTAAGGGCTCAGGCCATTGATGGAAGCATTGCTTACTTTGATTTTAATAACTCTGCCAAACGAGAATTACGGCATTTTTTTTATCTCTATAGTATTTAAACCGGCAGACTAAATAGAAGTGAATGTAATTTATACATTTTAATAGACAAACGCACCAAGATTCAAATCCCGCTCGGCCCTGCACCAATGATATTTCAAATATGTGCAAAATTAGCACTCACTCTTACAAAAGTGAAGACAAACAGAGTGACGAAACAGCAATGTTTAAGAATAACAAAATTCGAAAACATATGTATGACCACCAACTTGCACTTGGACAACGTGGTCTTTTTTGCCTACATTCTCTCTCTCTCTCTTTCTCTCTACTTATGTGAGAGGAACCTAGTGTCCCGGCAGCGAGGCCGTATTGTGCTGATGACGAATTATAATGGACTCAATCAAACTTTCACCAGAAATTAATATGGTGAAAATATGACTATGAATATGGTATTCTATGTTCGAAAGAGCTATTTGTGAAAATGCACAAATTAAATACGACGGATTTGTTAACCTCATTATCTTAATGTTTTCAGGATGGTGAATAAATTATTTTAACAGTGCGAACTTCATTTGACTTAACATTGCCCAAAAATATTAAGCCTTATTGTAAACATAGTCAAATACAAAGCTCTACAATTAGGTACAATAAAACCTTAATAAATCGTAACTATTTAGTTTTAACATTGAGAATCGTATTACAACTTAAGGCACTAAGCTATTTATCCAATACCATTTATACTATACATATTTTCAAGCCTATAAGAAAAACATAATGATAGCGATGAGTCTCTAACTCTCTGCGGAACAGCTATAATTTAAATACGCCCACATTTTGTACTCTAATAGCTCAATAATGTTTAACATCAGTCGAACGTACCTATTGCTGATGCGTGGGATTCTATTAGACTAATAAAATATCGAATTACTAAAACATTAGTAAAAAAATTGGTTATCCCTTTCCATATCCCAACTAGTATAATTATAAGAGTGACCCGTCGGTTTGTTTATTTGTGTAACTTTCACGTATAAACGGCTAAACCACTTTGGATGAAATTAGTTACATTACCAAAATCAGCTATTTTAAAAGAGAAGATTTTAATTTATCACCGCAAAACTGCACAATTGCGAGCAAATCCGCTCGACAGCTAGTTCATAAATCCTCATTCACTTTCTAAATACATAGGTACCTGAAAATATAAAATGCTCCTAATGCAAATCATCTTAAGAAATATTTCAGTACAATATTTTTGGAGAGAACTCAACAAAATGTTATGGATCTTATTTTTTGTATTGGGAAAAGTTCTCTTTCACAAAAGGATATCATGTAGTAAGTATTTAAGGTCGAGGGTTCGATGCAAACAAAACTTTTGGCGATCGGTAAATATTTGATCCCACTCAGGATATATAAGTATTGAATGCTTGTACACTTTCATATGGGAAAAAATGCTTTGTTCCTATCGAAGAGACGCGTCACACGCAAGAGCGAGCACATGCTCATAATACATTTTACGTGCCTACTGAAAATAGACAGATATAGATTTTATATTTTGCTAGCTAACCTTTTGTTTCTTTTACATACTGCAGTCTTCTGTCAAGAAGTCAAGAGTTTTGGCTGTTATTAAGACTATGCGTACCTAATCAAGTAATTTAGTGTTGAATATGGTGTTTTGTGCAGTCTCCATAGAAGCCACTAGTCTCAAAAGATAAATTTTTATTAGTTCATCCGATAGTGAGCGTCAGGATTAGATTTTAGCATAGAGGTGCAAATCCTAAGAGTGGAGGCGAGTGGACACCGCACAGCGGTTTACCGTTCAGAAACCACCTACGATCGAAAGCAATTTCCTACCTCATTGTTCTAAAATTGCGTCGCACTCAATCCTACGTTCTATCGACAGTCCGATTCATGCATTGACAAATGGTTATCGAAAATAAAACGACGATTTTCTGGTTCCATCAGTAGCAATTTGAAATTTAAAATTGTTTTTCAAATTTCACATTTACCAAGGAACAAAGTCAAATTATAAGTTTGCATGGTGTGAACTAAAAAGTTACAGCTCCATCCCTTTTATAGAACTGGAAATATTTGAACAAAGTACTAAAATTCGCCGCGATAGTTTAAAGCAAGACTCACAGTGAAAGACAAAACCGTGAATATGTATAATGATGCAAAAATATCCATAGCCCGATTCATATTTAAGCAGTGGTTCCAGAAATCTTGAATAAATAATATCTAGACGGGAAGCAGGCACGTTAGAAGTCTGTGATGAAGCTCGCTCGTTACTAGGCTGTTGTCGGCCTTTGTCCGGCAGCGAGCAAATGGAAATCAATTTTATAGATCAATTCCGGTGAAACTCGTGTTCAGCCACTCAGTACAGCCACTAGACGGAGCTATGAATACAAGTTGCCGGATCACTGGCACGCTAGAAATATCCTGCATGTAGCATGGCTCTGCCGCCCGCTACCGTCTCCCTCACCCTGCCTTACCTAAATTAATTTTGTGCTGTGATCAACGAACCGTGAGCCCACGATAATCATTCCGATCTCGGCCTCGTATCCACGTTAGCCATATAATGCCACATTAATCATCAGATACATAGCTAAGTATATATTTGATAGATTATACCTATATTATTACTTCTTTATAGGTACCTATTTCGTATTTTGCAAACTTCTTTAATGACAAATGAAATATAAGCTTATATACGCTCATTGTAATGAGGGCAAAAGTTAACTCATTGAAAACTTGTCAGTTAGTTGAGTTTCAAGATGTTCAGTTGAGGAAGTGGCAGGTTAGCAAATTACAGGTGTTTTATATTTTTTTAACTATTAAATTTATCTAAGTTACACAGTAGGGACTTGCACCGTAATCAACAAATTATGATCTGTTAATTAATTATTAATTATGTAGTAAATAAGGTTTAGGTAATTTTTTACATTTTGTTATGACACCAATACAAAAGTCGTTTTTTGTCAGCTAAAACAGCTTTGCTTGAAATATTTAATTACAAATGACGTCACAAAATTTTGGGTTGCACGCTTTTTGACGTTATTTAAAATCAAAGTAAAAAGCGATAATAATAATCCTTGACGGCTGTAATTTTGGGATATAATATATTTCATGTATTTTTATGAGGATTCATATCAGATTAAAAATATTTCTTTAATTGAGTAGGAGTCCTATGGTGTAATATGGTAGATATACATACTTACCTATTTCATAAACAATTTGTGGCGTGAGGGAAAAAAATACCTACGTGTTGAATTATTATGGTAGATGAAACATTTCAATAGTTTCTTAGTAAAATATACTGTTTGTAATATTAGTTTGTAAAATGTATGAAGCTGGTCAACCGAATGATACCTGAGACATCCTAAAGGTCAAGTTCCTCCACCGGCTCTGCCAATAAAAACCAATAATATTATTAGTTAATATCAAAAGACCTCACCGCAGCATGACTTTGTTTTTATACAGAATCAATTACTCGCTAGTATCGAAAAAACATAACTCAATTTCAAGTTTATCTGAAGGATCTTTGATATAACTTCGTTTGTACGAAGATGGAAAAACGCGATGAAAATAATAAGAACCTACTCGTGTATACAGGGTACTAACCTATTTGTTCCTAAAAATATTTAAGGCAAGGTTAGATCACGGGCGCTGGCTGCTTCATTTCGGGTATCACTTCAGAAAAACACGTTCCTGTGAAATAGGGTTTCGCAGATAAAGTGCGAGGAACTCATAAATTCGTCGAAACCACCCCGTACGTCTGTCAAAGCCTACACTCCTAAATTTCCGTTGGGTAGACCATTGCTTCGGATTTGAAACGTTCAAGTGATGCTGTTTCAATCTTTATAGACATGTTTTTGTTTAATATATACCATACTTAATTGTAGTTTTAGCGCTATTTATGTACGAATGTCTGTTGGATTGTACTTTTTTTATTTATTTCAAACTTGTCTAGCATTTGACCACGCTGTCACCTGATGGGAAGTGACGATGCGATCGAAGGTGTAGCATGCTAGCCAAGTAAATACCTATTCACTCTTCTCTTGAACACGCCTGGGTCATATTTCGCCGGAAACAGACGCTGGCAGGGCATTCCATTCTAAGTACTCAATTATTCTCAATCAAACGTCAATCAATTACAAAGCAATCTAATAAAACACCAAAAAGGTTAAGTTTGTTGGTTTTTGGCTGTTATAATGAACGACATATCGCTAAAAGATATCTGCTCTAGGCAACCTTTGGGTGGAGAGGAACCTAAAACAAAGACGAAGTAAATGTGATGCTATTATTATTTAGTATAATTACAAACATCAAAAATGAAACATTTGATTTGTAGCTTTGTTCCCACTAATGCCTTATATTTTAAAACCAAAACAGTATTAATATTTATATTTTTAACCAAAGCTATAGCATAATTTAAAGTTTTGAGATAAACGGGTCATAAATCAAGTTACGTTGCTCCGCATTCTCTGCGTAATGTTTTCTTAACAACGAAAACACATACGCCCGAGAAATGCACAATGTTACTTATAGCAAAAGGAAATACAGTTTAAACCAGCGTATGATTAACGATTTGGCTTATTCGTTTATCTTTGTTTGTTTTATCAAAAACAATCAAAAATAAGCTGTTTCCCAGAGGTCGACGACGGAAGCGAACGCAACTCGGTGACTAACGACCGACCCAGGCGCGGCTTGAAATGAACCCTTACTTAACCAACTTATCGCTAAAGTAAGAATAAGAATAAGAATAAGAATAAGATTTATTTCAGCAAACAATAGCAACAATAACAATATCATCCTTACTTAAGTAGGTATGTGAAATAATCAAATACAAGGTCATGATTTTAGTTGACAGTAGATATTATTATTCGAGCCCTGGGCTCCACACTAGGATTCCCTGTGTTGTGGAGGCCAGTTTTACAAACATTTGCTTTTCTATTTTTTTTTTTTTTTTTGAGACGTTACAAAAGTGTTCGTTGGATTTGAACAGTTAAAAAGGATTTAATGTTTAGATTACAGAAAAAACATAAAAAATAATAGTGAATGAAACAGAAATGAGAAGTTATTAGAATTTTAAGAATGGTTGTAGAAATTGTATAATTGATCCGAGGCTGTCTATGGATTGAATTGTAAAGTATATATGAGTAATTCTAAGAACTTAAGGTATGTATTATTGTAAGAGCAGTATGAGTGATTGTAAGAGCTGTAAGTACGAATGATTGTAAGGACTGTATGAGTGATTGTAAAAGCTGTAAGTATAAATGATTATAAGGACTGTATGAGTGATTGTAAAAGCTGTAAGTATGAATTATTGTAAGGACTGTATGAGTGATTGTAAAAGCTGTAAGTATGAATGATTATAAGGATTAGAGTATGAGTGATTGTAAAAGCTGTAAGTGTGAATGATTGTAAGAGTTGTATTAGTGATTGTAAGGACTAGGTATAAATGAATGTAAGTGGTGTATGAATGATTGTAAAGAACCATAAAGTAAACTCTAATTGCTGACCTTACATAAGTACAAACGACAGGCTAAGTGTTAATAATACTTATTATTAACACTTAACCAGTCAAGATAAAAATTGTTTTAAAGTTCTTTTCTTGAAATGGTGTTGCTTTTTCTAGGTGGTAGGACTTTTCTGCAAAGTTCGTTTGTACTACTGCTTTGCCAGTTATACTGCTGCTAAACAGTAGTGCTCAAGACTAAGACAAGACTTTATGACCCCACAGTCTCGTAATTATTACTAGCCTGTGCTGATGTCTCATGATGACGTGCGTAGTGCAGTGTCACGCGAAACTTTATACTTTAGAGTTCCGATTGACACTGCAACTGATACGAGCAGTCGTGTCGCATCCGTTGAAAGACTAGATCGTC
Source organism: Ennomos fuscantarius (assembly GCA_905220475.3). NCBI lineage: Eukaryota > Metazoa > Arthropoda > Insecta > Lepidoptera > Geometridae > Ennomos > Ennomos fuscantarius. The sequence continues at coordinate 9,216,026 of HG992029.1, forward strand.
ATGTCATTCCTTTGACAGCCTCTGTGATGCAGTGGTTGAGCAGGTCGGCTCATAGCCCGGAGGCGGCGGGTTCAATTCCCGCAACAAGTATTTGTGCATAGAAATAAAAGCGCAAATAATTGTTCTGAGTCTGGGTGTTGTAGGACCATGGTCGTCATAGTTCCTGGGTCCCTAGATACAGAGAATCCTATGGAACAGGATCTATGTATGTGATCGTTGGACGTTATTTATTTATTTATTCCTTTACGTAAAAAAACTTTTTCAAGTATGATGAGCTGCTTGTTCACCTGTTTAGAATCACGGCTGCCCATTACAGTTGCACTGCCGCTAATAAAACTACAAATATATATACAAAAAATATGACAGCCCTAAAACTTCATACATTCATCTGAACGCAAAATCCATTTAAGACATCCCTTATTAAGCGTTTTGTTGGACACTCACACTTGAGTATTGAATACAGCTAAATCATGCAATTTACTTATTGTGTCTCTGTTTCCTAATAAGGATAATGATTAGACCATTGCCATGATGTTTGGCAACAGAGCTCAAATAAGGCAAGATGCTATCGACGAAGATAATACCCACAGCTATGATTTATTGAGCAAGTTGAAGCGAGTTCTACTTATTAATAATCGTGCCTTCAATATATTTATTTGAGCGTAAGTATCTCACGAACCATTGAGCTTCGAATACAATACCTTTATTGCACAAGATAAACCTTTGCTTTAATCGGATTTGTATGTGAATATCGAATAAACGCCGTACGCAGTGAGTCAGCGTATATTCTGCGTTTCAATGATCACACGCCTTAATATTGTTGCACGGAAATACTTTTATTATAAGCTTGATTAACTAGGTACTTTAAAATAAACAACACGTTACACAGAAAATGTGATTTTTCAACGGACTGTTAAAAAGCACTATAAAAATAAAAGCAAATGTTATTTTGCGGGTCGAGTGGATCGCGGTGGGAGCTGGCGAGGCACTGGAGTTGGCTTCTTACCAAAACGTATCAAAGCTAGATTTATGTGTGCCGGCGACGAAGGCTGCGATGGTATCGGCGACCGCTGGCCGGCGGCCGCAGCCGACGCACTCGCACACTACGTCGTTATTTTGTGGGAATTGATTTTACAATGTCCAATACACCTTCGGGTACACTACGAAAAGTTGTCGAGACCAAATACTATTACTATAGCTGGCCAGGTTTTTTTCACAAAATATTCAATGCTTTGTCTTTTAACAAGTAACAAACGCAAAACGATAAATACCGACTTCAGACTTAGATGGTTTCCTCATGGACGCCATTGTCAGAACTGGACCAAATTGAAATGGGACTACACGGAAAGCACCGGCTTTCAAATAAAAAAAGAATAATCAAATTCTATTCACCCAGCCGAAAATTCTGAAGTAACAAACATTTATATAAAAAAGTCGAATAGAGAACCTCCTCTTTTTTTGAAGTCGATTAAAAAGAGTTTTATGTGGTAACCCGATTGTTTTTAATCTCTCAGCTCCATCTCTAATAATGATCTTAAGCACTTTACATCCTTTTTCGGATTAATAAACTTCGTAACTGCTTATAAAAAACTTCATAAACACAAGCAGTATAACGACCGCTATCTCGTTTTATTGCGTCAGTAATCAAGCCTTCACGATCCGAAGAGCGTTAATAATCCATTTCTAGCTGTATAAAACGCTAACTGTGGTTTAATTAAGTTTGTTCCCGGCTTTAAAATAGAAACAGAGCGAAAATATTCAATTTGAACTTTGGCACGACCTCGTTGTAATACGAACGTCTTCACGGCTATGATCGACAAAATAAATGGATGCACAATTTTTCGTGTTTGCCCGAGGCGTTAAATTATGCGTTTATCATTTAGGGATGTTTACAGGGAGCGTCCCGCGGGAGAAAATTGAAACGACTGGAGCGTTGCCAGCCGAGGAAGCAACACGCAATATTACTCGTGCCATTCTATAAAAACATGAACATATTAGTACCTACATCAGCGGTACATTACTTCTAACAACATTATAAACAATTTTGACTATAATAATAAGTAATGAGAAATGTGCTGAAAAATTGTATTGAGTTTAACTCCGTATATAAGATCGACTTTCAGCTCACAAACACGTGACACAGTTGATGTCTTCAACCATTGAGGCAATTGATGGCAATTATTAAACTTAAACTAGCAAGATTCCAATGAAATTTATATGACATTTTATAACGTACAATTTACTGAACGATATGTGACCTTATTTCTCTAAAGCATAATATAATAACGCCTAACGATCACATACATAGATCCTGCACCTTACCTAAGATTTCTTGTACCTAGGGACCTAAGAATTAATTAAAAAGTATTATATTTGCACTTTTATTTTCTGTGCACAAATACTTGTCCTGTCGTGGGAATCGAAACCGCCACTTGCGGGTTATAAGCCAAGCTCCTCAACCACCACACCACAGAGGCTGTCTTGGATAAATTCAATTAATCAATAATATCCCAGTTCAAGACTGTATATACCTAATTACCTGAATATACACGCAATTTGAAACCAAATTCTAAGTTAATATTATTTATAGATACATACACTTGTTTGTCCCTCACAAAAATACCTACAGAGATTATTTACGTGACACCTTTGGGGATAAGAATCGTAACAAAAGAGGCTTACCCTTATATATTTTTGTGACTTTCCTTAACCTTTCTTTTGCTAGGTAGTCGTGGGTATTTTGTGACTCCGAATATTGCGAAGTAATAATATACAAGAACAACAACGTACAGAATGGACATTGATGTCATAAACAGTTTCTGAGAACAACCGTTGGACACAGAAATAGCCTGCGACAGTATTCCTCGAACTCAATCTTAAATGACTAGTACGTCAACAAACGCTAGCAGGCTGGTGCCTGGAGTAAAATATTTGCTACCACAATTATCATACTTATCACATAATGAAATTAATCTGTCGCTAAAAGCCATAAAATTGACGCCGATTCCCTAAAATACAAACAAGCAGTGACAGATGCGGCCGCATTAAATTGAATTTACGATTTCAAATGTGATCAAATATTTAACTTTTGGCAGCTATTCTAGACTAAGCTCTGAAATTTATTGAAAATAAAAATGGATAATAAATAAGTAATTTAGGTGATTAAAATTGCATGAAATTAAATAATTGTTAAGCCAAAGGTTCGATGGCACAAACACCAGTGCAATCAAAGTTACATTGACGAAAGGGGTTTAGTGCAATCAAGTTGCGTTTACTGTTTGCTACCAAAATATTGGTCAAAAGGCGTTTAATAATGTAGGCATAACTTTTCGCTTTATTTTTTATATCGATAAATAAATGGGAATATTCGAAAACTGGCTAGGTACCTCAACGGTTGGTAAAACCGCGTTGGGTTCCCATTCAGCTTGGCTCGCTTATTTGACTTTATTTGTGACGTTTGTTTCTCGTGCACGGGCCGCGGTCGTTGGAGCCAGTCCAAAAGTTTTACACAATCATTCCACTCAACTAAGCGTTGCCATAAACACAACCCGGCGGGTATGAATTGCACAAAAAATTCGATATAATTGCCAATTTATTGTTCGTGGCGCCTTTACGTTATATATGAATTGAATTCATTCGAACGAGATTTATATTGCATATCGCAAAATATCCCTGGGTACCGTGGAAGTGCAGGCACCGTAATTTCAGAAATATCCTTTGAGCGGATCGAAATATATTATATTATAAAAAAGCTCTAAAAAGCTAAAATTAATTCTGACACATCTTTTCCATTTGAGTTGGATTTTTTGAAAATATTAACATTTATTTTATGTAGGCCGTAAAAGTGTTTCATATTTCACGACTTTTACAGCCAGCCTCACTGCGAAGCAAATATGGAGGCTAAAACAGAATGTACGGCGCGAGTGTCGCGCGAGATAGCGGTGCAAGTATCAGAAAATACGTTACGTAAATTCATGTAGAGCGCCTTAGATAACTCCCAGCGCTGCTATTGAACGTTGTTAGTGACACTATCGCGCCGTGTATTGAATAGGTTAGTAATAAAAGCATTTCTCAAGCCGGCAGCGTCGAACACGGATTGTCCGGGGTATATCTCCGTTAGAACGTGTTAGCCAGCAGTGGCCCTTGTACACCGCTATAGAGTGTCATGTTACCGCGCTATCGACTAGACAGCGGACCCAATATTTGAATACCACAGTCAATACTGACAACTACTTGTACTATCGCTTCCATTAAGGCCAGTCATAATGTCTATGTAAATACATTAGTCCAGGTAATTTGTACAGGTAATAATGATTCTACACTCATTTTATGTAAGTGAAATCAATACGCACGTTTACTTTTTCAAATTTATTGGACTCGTTTATTTTATTGCGTCGAAAGTTATGGGACGAATGAAAGTTTATTAATACCTCGCACCTCCTACATTTTATTCGGTTTTATATATCACATAATAAGGTGATGATACAATCAGAGAAGTGTAGCATCGTAGTTTTAGGAACACTTCAACAAACGAATGGAGTTATTTTCTTTAACCAGAACTTATAGAAAATATTCTCTGCACCAAATAGGAAACTTTCCTCAACATAGTTTTATACTAGGGTTTTATGCAAGTTGCGAGAAGTTTCCGGTGCGCTTATCATGAATTACGCTAACACCTCTTATACACCTACCTACTTACTGGTCTGCTCTTTTTCACACGGTCTATTATTGGTCATAGTTATAACACAAATACAAATTTAATTATTGACACAATTGGTTACAAATTTATAATGAACCTATAGATTCCTGAACTATTGGAAACTGTATTTCAGGAGTCGGTGTATCACTACCATCGCACCTCTCGCCATCACAAAAAAGCTCATCCATATATTATTGAGTCGTGGAAATCTCACAAGACTCGATTCATGCGTTCGTTCTTGCCGTACATACGCCGTGCTGCAAAATGTGGAGAGAACTCCCGCCAGCGGCCTTTCCGCAGGTTTCTGAGGGTTAAAAGAGGTAAACTATGCATTGTGACGGCTCCTCCGGTGTTACAGATGTCCATAGCACGGCCGAAGCTAGGTAGGGGGTGCATTGTGGGGCAACGCCCTACCTTGAAATCACAATGCCCTACCTTAAAAATACCAAAGATTTGATTTAGGAGCCCGTGCATCTAGGGCAGACTAATCATGATACATTTTTTTACTTACGCCCTACCTGTAACCAATGCTGTCCTACCTCAAATTCGACTTTAGAGTCGAAGAACTTAAGAAAGAAGACTTTAGAGTCTGTAGTTAGCTACAGCCTTGGTCCATAGGCTGCGGTGACCACGTCCCATAGGTGGGCTGTATGCTTGCTAGCTCCATTTAACATGAAAAAAAGACAAAAAAATACTAAACAATATACCAAGTACGCACTATGTAAAGTAAGTAAGTATGTACACTATGTAATCTCGAAATAAACTTCATATTATAAGTCCAGACAGTTAAATTACTGAGCAGCTTAATTGTTGGAATACCTGATGTGCAATACGTGTGCCAGTTGCAGTTTACCCCTTACTTAATTGATATTCATTTCCCTTCACAAGCTAAACGAACACATGCATTTATTAGAATGCTTTAATAGCTGTTTTTACCTTTTGTTGTTGAATTTGCTGCCTTAGCATATCTTTCTTTTATCTTTAATACAAGCACTTACTCAACTTACCAAGCATTGTCAAGTGCTTGAGGTGCACTTTTATATTTTGAATTTGATTTTTGTTCCGGTTTGAAGGGCACTGTAGCTAGTGAAATTACTGGGCAATTGAGACTTTATGATCTGATCTCACAGTCGAGTAATCTTATTACCAGACTGTGCTGATGTCTCAGGATGATGTGCGCAGTGCAGTGTCGCTTGAAACTATGTTTAAGGGTTCCGAGTGACACTGTTCTGTTATGGACGGCCGTGGCGCTTAACATCAGGTGAACGACTAGGTCGTCACATCACTCAATAACATAAAAAAAAAAAAATATCGCATGATATTATTCCCATTAGCTACCTAAAGTCAGATGTACATTCGCGCAAACTCAATTGGGAAACGTTTATAATTATAACAAATTATACATAATAGATATTTTTTTCAACTTTATTCATGGCAGTTAGACAGAAAATAATTCTACCTGTGATATATTTTCCGTTACATAAGCCGTTTCGGAGGAGTTTTGTTATAGATAGATAGATAGATAGATAGAAAATGCTTTATTGCACAAATAACAAATGTAGGTACAAAGGCGAACTTAATGCTAGAGAGCATTATCTTCCAGTTAACCTGGGTGTAACATGGAAATTTTTTGCAGGGCAGTGCAACGCAACTTAAATATAGATTGCCTAGATAACATATAAAAAAAAACTAACATAAATTTAATTTTCCTGTATCCCTATTCACATACATAGCTACTTAATAACTACTAATTTAACACGTATAAACTAGGAGTTTTATATATTATATGTATATATATATATATATATATATATAAATGTATACACTACACATTATATATAACATAAATATTAATAATGTATATAATTTATATATTAATATCTACAATATGCATTCTTATATTTTAATCAACCAATATAATTGCTCATTTACTGTCATTATTTTGGAGTGCAAGATAATGGTTATATACCTTATTTTTAAATACACTCAATGACGAATGTTACAAACATGACAATGAACATGACAATGTTATAAACATTGTGACACGAGAATTTTATATATTAGAAGATTATACTCCGATTTTTATAATGCCTATACATTACCTCTCGAGTTTAACAAGACTAGATGTACTGATAGTAGGCATAGTGTAACGTGATCACGTTTATAAAATAGAATGTATCCGTTCAATAAAAACAATAACTTGAAAGCCGTAGATATATCTAAATAATATTCTACTAGCATATCACTGAAAATGGTTGAAACATTAATCAAATATGGCCAGAAATATTGTTCACGTGTTGGTTGAGTAATAGACGCCGTAGCTGCACCTGTGCATGCTCTGAGCGCATTCAATGAACTATTTTTCATTTCAAATACCGACTATGGAATTATTACTGTACATCTTCGATACATATATAATTCAAAGTCCTGACTGACCGACTTATATATCAACGCACAGCCTAAACCCCTGGTCCTAGAGACTTGAAATTTGGAGGGGGTGTTCTTTTTAAAGTGTAGTAGTGTTTAATTCACTCAGAAAAGGGTTTTTCGAAATTTCACCCCTAAAAGGGGGAATGGGTGGTCGAATTATCTATGAAAAAAATTCTTCTTCATTTCCTATAGGCCATGCGGGCGAAGCCGCAGGCAGGAGCTAGTTGGATATATAGGGAAAACTAGCACATGCACAAATTTTTTTCTATTATGTAAGACTTAATTTTGGGCTTAATTAATTGTATGAATATTTATATGAAAACTTGTATTTTAAAACTTTGCGGAGCCGATGTGTGCAGAAGGCAAGCAGCCACTCATAGTCGCGCTTTATAGAGGCTTATGTGCAGTAGTGAACGTCTCCAGGCTATTTCTGATGATGTTACGTTTACTTATAGCAGGTTACAAATATTTTTGACGTAAAGCTTATTTACGCACGCTTGACTTGGGGAGTAAGCTGGTGAATGCGAGGCGAACGGAAGTTGAAGTTAGTTCACGTAGATATCCATTGTCAACATAACAAAGTTAGAAATTTTTATTATTATGTTGGTATGTCCGGTAAAATGTCAATTTACAATTTTCAAGATGATGACATTAATATTAAGCAAATCAAAAACAACGTTATAACGTCCGATAGATTGAGCTAAACTATCTATCTACTATAAACGATATATTCGATAAATAAAGCGAAGTTTTGTTTCAGTCGTGTGGTTAAAGCATGCTCTTTTTTTTATCCCGGATTCAGGGTATATATTATTATATACACAGCTTCATAGGCTTACAAAGGTTAGTTTTAGAACAAAAAAGACATAAGCACCACTCTTTTTACTCAAAGCAAAATACCTAAAACCTACACAAATAGCAACACATACAGGAACCTATATAAATGCTTTTGGTGGTTAAATCAGTATCAGACATTACAAAAGCAACATCAATTCAGACACCACTCAACGCCAACAGACGATCTCCTAACGCTTACGTTTCGAATTAAAGTAACAGGCTCGAAGTCGTGATCTACCTTGGATAGCAGTTAAAGCCACGTCAGTCAATCCGAGACGGCATCGGCAGTGTCGGTTCGATTTACACAAGGCCCGGATGCCTTCTCTACACGCCCAATAAAGCTAGTTTAACACGGCACTAGGAAATCCCGACTCCGATATTGGAACTTGCTTGTAATGGCAACGTCTATCCTGAACCTAACGCGTCTTATGTGTGGCCAACGAAGTAATAAAAGTTATCGTGATGATCACGTCAAAGTCGTAAAAGCGATTTTATACATGTTGTGATAGAGAAAACACTTCATAAAAAATTTGGGTATTCGTCTTCATCTAAACTTCACATTAAACACAATCTGACTGGACTGTTGGACTGTTGACTGGACTCAATCTCTTTAGTTCATTCGACTTTGGAATCATCTACTGAATTACTATTAACTAGAGTTCACAGCATTCGTTTCTTCTATATACTTGGTCCAATAGCTCAGTTGGTAGTAGCTCTGCCTTCCGAACTGTAGTTGCGTGTTCAATTCCCACCCAGAACAAACATCTGTGTGATGAAAATAGGTCTTTGTTCTGTGTCTAGGTGCGTGTGTATTGTATTCTATGTATGTATTGTATTTTATCACTTATCTGGGTTCCATAGTACAAGCTTTCCTTAGTTTGGGACTAGATGGCGTTGTGTGAAATTGTATTTTATTTTATTTATTTCACAAAATCCACAGCCCCTAAGTAACGAAGTTTATAATTTACATGCTAAACCAAAATCGGATTTACATTATATATGTTCGAAAGAAAAATAATTACGGGACAGTCACTAGATAGATGATGTCCACAAATATTTATTTATTTATTTCACTGATGGTTACATCCACACATGACACGATATAAAATTTTAAACAATACAGACTTGATTTTATTTTATAAAAATGTATATACTCAATTCAATCACTGTGTATATCCAATTATCCAAGTTCAATGTTTATTTAGATTCGTATTAATAGGTATAAGTACATAATAACTTAACTACATATTCTTACCACACAATGAGACTTGAGAATTTTAAGCAGTAGTTAAAAGGTGCTGTTTATAGCGACAACGATAATACGAGACGAGAATGCACCACGAGAAATACAACTCTGTAAGTTGAGCTAAACATTTAAACTTTCGAGAAAGTACTCGGAAAGTCTTTGTCTTATTTGAGTACAGTAATAAATATGGTAAATAATAAATAAAAAAAAACCTGATAAAACATTTTCGATTTACTTAAAATAGTTTATTAATTTATTTGCTGTTGTCATGAATATAAAATATTTTTCTTTCTTTCTTTCTTCTTTCTATTGGTTTGTATTAGCTTTTGAGCCAAACAACTCAGACGACTTACATGTACAATCAATTTTTTTTAACATTGTATCCCGAAAAAGAGAATTCCTTCAGGTAAACCGATAATATGCGTGTAAAATGGTAAAGCGTTTAGTGTGTACATGAAAGTGAATCATTGTCTGTTTGTTAGTAAGTTTTTGTGTAAGTTAAATAACATAACACCGCGGAGCTGTCATCGAAGTAATTTCAGAAACCAAATAGAAATTTCGCATTCAACATCCCACGTGATACTACAGAAAAGTAACATTTGATTTGATGAAAATTTATATGATATCGTTGCTTATGAAAAAATAAAGGTGTAAAGTAAATATTTTCTTTACTGATATAGATCACATCATGACCCCGACGACGTTGCGACCATATTCCGAATGATATTGTAACTCGATATTTGTGAGCGCTTAACCTACACTCCCACACAAACCACAAAGCTTTGAGACTTGGAATAATAGCGTACATATTTCGAATCACCGGTAAACAACGCAAAGCACAAGCCACAGATCCTTTATAAAAAGACAGATACCTCACTCACAACACGGGATTGACGTCACGCGCACAGCTAAATACCGTTTCACAGCAATGTTTCCAAAAAGTATATCTGCCTTTTTATCTATGCTACAAGCTAATTTGGGCAATCTCTATAACGGGCACGTCTTCTTCATTGTTAGTCCTAAAAGGGTGATCGTGCGTGCTATTTTTACAGCATCTTCAACAAAAGGCGCTTGTATACAATTCGTCTGTATGTTTATTTTTGTGTGTTTGTGTTTTGTGATAGCATCGATTTTGGTGATTCTTATTATTAGTTTGAATATAAATGAGAATATAATGATAAAAGTACGAAATAAAAGCAATTCTTTCGTTTGTACATGAATTCATTTGTTATATGCAAATCTCTAAGAAATAACTTTATTTATTATATTATTATTTATTTTATAATAACATTGATTTCAATAGATTATCTTTGTTTCTTTAAAAAAATAACTTTTTAATAAATAAGCAACATAGTTACTAGAACTAAATTAAATTTAAACTAAAATAAACTATCTAAATCTAAAACTATATCTAAACCTATAAATAAAAAACCGCGTTTAAGTCACTGTTTGCGGGTAAGGTGCCCAAAGATATTACCTCGTTGAATAGTCAAACTTAGTCTTTGGCTGAGGTAAGAGCCAGCTCTATTTATAATTGGCTAACATTCACAGGACTTGTAGATAGTCAGTTACAGTTCTAAGTTTTACTAGCTAAATAACTGTAGCGTTTTTTAACCTATCCATTGCGTTTACGAACCCGCATCACAGGTCTCTGACTATTTAGAACCCATTTTCGTAACAGCACCCAAGGGCGGGTACGACATATCGAGGTGAACACTAGACCTTTGAATGTTGTTAGTTTTTCCTGTTGCTTTCACGTTATCATACAAAGTTATCTATTGTCGCTCATTGCTGATTTCATCAAGCGGCTGAATCAACTATTAACAAATTTTAATTATTGGAAACCTAAAGAATGTGCAAACTCTATGAATTAATATAATTTTGATCGAACTTTACTTGTTAAGTACGTTTGATCATCAATTATCGCTAGCTAAGTTAAAGAGACTCTACATTTAATTTCAGTATCTAAGTAACAGGTATGAGCAAAGTTGTACCTACTCGTTGCTGTGACGAGGAACCATGACAATTAGGAGAAAATAATAAAAGGTGCTTAATGTACGATTGCTTATTTATCCTGAAGGGTTAGAGATCCCGCGGTATAAAGGTTTAACTGATGCGGATAAAACTTAGGTACACATCTAGTAGAATATGTTTATTAAAATGATTATACAGCAACACGTCACAAATGTATGTATTCTACATAGCAAATTATCTCACAGCAACAAGTCACAAATGTATTTATCCTACCTAGCAAATTGTCTCATACCAACACGTCACAAAAGTATGTATTCTACATCGCAAATTATCTATCAGCAACACGTTACAAACGTATGTATTCTACCTAGCAAATTGTCTCACAACAACAAGTCACAAATGTATGTATTCTACATCGCAAATTATCTATCAGCAACACGTCACAAATGTATGTTCTACCTAGCAAATTATCTCACAGCAACACGTCACAAATGTACGTATTTTACATTGCAAATTATCTCACAGCAACACGTCACAAATGTATGTATTCTACCTAGCAAATTATCTATCAGCAACACGTCACAAACGTACGTATTTTACATTGCAAATTATCTCACAGCAACACGTCACAAATGTATGTATTCTACCTAGCAAATTATCTCAAAGCAACACGTCACAAATGTACGTATTTTACATTGCAAATTATCTCACAGCAACACGTCATAAATGTATGTATTCTACCTAGCAAATTATCTCAAAGCAACACGTCACAAATGTACGTATTTTACATTGCAAATTATCTCACAGCAACACGTCATAAATGTATGTATTCTACATAGCAAATTATCTATCAGCAACACGTTATAAATGTATATTCTACCTAGCAAATTATCTCACAGCAACACGCCGCAAATATATGTATTCTGCCTAGCAAATCATCTCACAGCAATATGTCACAAATGTATGTATTCTATCTAGCAAATGGTCTTACAGCAACATGTCACAAATGTAGGTATTCTAAATCGCAAATTATTTATCAGCAACACGTCACAAATGTATATTCTACCTAGCAAATTATCTCACAGCAACACGCCACACATGAATGTATTCTACATAGCAAATTATCTATCAGCAATACGTCACAAATGTATGTGTTCTACCGTAAATTTTCTCACAGTAACGCGTCACAAATGTATGTATTCTACCTAGCAAATAAGATATAGTTCTAGCGATACGATCACCGCTGTCGGTTCCGATCTCGAGTGACCTCTGCAATGAGACCACACGCCACGACCACTCTCTTGAGGAACGAGATCCCGCAATGATTTAAATAATATTCCCACGTTATGTGTATTTTGTAATTATGAATATTAATGGAATTGATAGTTTGTTAAGTTGTTTACTCTAAAAGGTTAATATTTCAGTAGCTAAACTAAGAACCGATATTATTCGTGTTCTTTTAGTTGTTTCTTAAAATGTGTAATTCTAATGTTAGAATAGTTCTGTATTTCAAAATATTGATAGTAATTTATTTTTTTAGTACATTCATATAATTATATGAGTTCTTGTGTTGATTCACCAAATACCATAAGCGTCACAGTATCCACCAAAAAGTAAATAAGTTACGTCTGTAATGTAATGATATTTATGTGTCTACATAAATACCATTCATTTAAGAACCAATTGTAATGATGTACTGCTAAGTTCTGTGTTTGCAGTTATGTAGACGTAGTTTTCTTCCAAACACCGAATGCTTTACTATCTTTCGCCTTTTTTCTCTTCTAGCCAGCTACTTAATGTAAGTCTTACATATTCATTGTTTCCTATTATATAATGTCGTGTAATACTTAAATAACATATTTATCAGTTAAAACTCAGTATAAATTGATATAAAATTATTTCCTCATTCAAAAGCACTAACATTTGTAAAATGATACCCAAATAAATTATAGCACACATAAAACTATAACCAAGTACTTAAATAGCATCACTTATAACCATAAAATGGAAATGAAAATTAAGCAATAAATAAAACAGCAAGAAACATGCCCGTGGACATACGACACGACGCCTAATCGCCGAGACCATTACCATTATCCAATATTATGTTCGGGTTCTGTTGCAAGAACATGCAACCACGTGTTATAGTAAAACACACACATACATTGAACCCATACATGAACGAAACAAAGGCTAACAAAATTTGAAAGTTTAGTGTAAGGAATAAAGAACTTTGTCCAAGCAAAAATCCCTTATCAATGAAAAATATTACACGAGTCAATTTGAGAGTAGATAGATGTAATTATAAGACAAGGTGGGGCATAATAAAAGAATCGGTACGTATTTTTCTAATGTATCAAGAACATTTTGTTTAATAATAATAATAATAATAAATATGTGTGGACATTTTACACAGCGCCATCTAGCCCCAAACTAAGCAAAGCTTGTATTATGGGAACCAGATAACTGATACAATACTTAGATACTTTTTGTTTGTAAATACATACATAGAATACAATATAACACCAAGACACAGAACAGACACCTATGTTCATCACACAAATGTTTGTCCTGGGTGGGAATTGAACCCCCAACCCACAGTTCAGAAGGCAGGCTTACTACCAACTGAGCTATCGGGCCAGTCAAGAGAACTTAGGTCTTATGGAGGTGACGGTCGGAAATACCACCAGAGCCCTTTACTAACGTTTATTTGCAGAATTATAATATAATTGTCCTATACAGTACAATGTCCCAACCGTTGTGCACGACACGGGAGGTGAACTCCCTTTTGCTAGTTGCCATGCGAGATAATGATGAGTTCGCGCAACGGTGCTGCCACTACAGTCTGTTTTAAAGAAATAGGCTATTCTGGATTTAGAAAAAAAAACAAGTAAATTCGGCCTAATAATGACATTTTTTAAAAATAGCAAGGATGTCTCAATCTACTTTTTCCCTATGAAGCCTTCAGATCTCTTGTTTATTTTAATTTAACTTTATTATACGATTATATAAGATATCGATCTACCTACTAAATTCTCTAAGGGAGTAAGTAGCCTTTAGAGAATTTAGTTTTACGTCTTTAAATATTACTGTAGTATAAAAAAGAATAATTACTTCATCCCACCTATGACAGCTCATATGGAAATGATAGAGGCTGCTTCGCCGGCGATAGCTAGTTCGTTTATAACTTAATTTAGCCAGGGAGTCGGTTACCTGCGCTGGCGCACGAAACCGGTCTATATGATCCCCCGTCGACCGGCACCCACCCATGCGAAGCATATTTCTGTAGTCAGTATCAGAGCTTATTAGACTGTGTAAAAAATACTAACGGAGGCCTGCGTACACAAAAAAATAAATTCGTACAGTCATATTGGAGCCTTTATCGAAACGAGGACTAATATAATAATTTTTAAAGGTTTTTATTTTATGTATGTTTATATATTACATCTTATACTTTGAAACGGGGACAGAGCTCAAATACAAATGAAAAATAGTATAGAATACAACACCCAGACAAGATCAAACCCACAACCTACAGTTCAGAAGGCATTTAACATCACTGAGCCATTAGGCCAGCAAACATCGGCCGTTTTGTTTGATTCTGTGTATTCTGATTAACTGCCCGGTATATTGTGTTGTTGTGACCCGCGCATAAAGCTTTTTTGCTCGAAGATTCCTTTTGTGAACGGTGAGAAACGTATTCGACGATTGAACTGAGATAAAAAATTTACACAACATAGCCTAACTTAATTTTATAACTGTGATTTTATATCGATACACAGTTCTTATATAAAAAAGAAATAATTTATAAATAATAAAAAATAGTTTTCGTAGAGTTCGTTTGGTTGCGCGTTGAATTCTTTTTCAAGTTATATCCGACCACAGATCAAATCAAATTAAAAAAAATTAAAACCCGCTTACACTTTACTTACTCACACTTAACCTACCCATAAAGCAAATAGAATAAAAGGGCAAATACTATGAGACACAAATGGTGATGAAAATCATATTTTTCTAATACAGAATGACGATATATTTGTATACATCTATATAACGGAATTAGGAGAAAAGTGCATCTAGCCTTCAGTATTGTTTCCATTTATTGCAAATATTACAGCTAATATAGAGCTATAAGCAGCCACCATAATAGCAGCTTATTATACATGCGATGATAAAAATTCCTACACAGAATCCGGAATTTTAATATCATTGTGAGTACCTATTTTCGTCGTGTCAGTCACCAGGGAATTTCCGCCACTTGCTAATGACATCAAATTGTTCTGTCGCATAGAATACATAAAGAATTTTGCCAGGTTTGTCTACTTGACACATAATAATTAACATTTGGTCCAGGAACAGGAAAATATGCTTAAAAGGTAGGCGGAGAAATATGACCGCGCCGACAGAGACGTATTTTTGAGGTAAAACATAATGAAGTTAAATTCTTCCGGACTTGCACAATTTATTTTCTGTACTTGAATAACGTCTAATGAGGATTTCAGTTTTCTGTAATGAATTAAAAGATTTGGATAAATTTGTAGAATTACTTCGTCTAACGTGAATATGTCTTTTTTTTTTCAATATCGAACAGTCTCTTACTTGTAACTTTTTTTATATTTCGTAGGTGTTCTGTCTATCTATACTGTATCTATAGTGATATTTTATTTTTTGTTAACAAATATCACTATGAAATAAAATATCACTAGTAGTATATTACTAATGGATACTATCTCGAAAAATTTTCGTAGTGTAGAGTTCTCATAGAGTTCTGTATTCATTTCTTTTGAAGACTTCTATCGGTAGAGCACATTGAATGGCTAACGTACGCTATTTAAAGAACTTCTCAGGTTAAATTAAGTACAGAACAGTCACAGATAGGTACATTGCGCCCGAATGTAACTTTATTTATCGTTCGTACTGCGTGCACCACAAGGTATTTTGTGGAACGGCATTAAATTACTGTGGAAGTCAGATAAAATTTTGTACTCGTGAATGTTGTCTGGATAAATATTTGTACAGACTATCACATTCACTATCACATGCGCTACATTCCGTGCCGTGACTAATGTGTCGTCCGATGAACCGTTCACGTGCTATAGCTAAGTAGACAATTTGGTGTCTTTGCAGTAAATTATTCAGATGGGTGTTTTGTGATATTGAGGTTGATGACTCACCTCTGTGATGCCGCACGCGGTGGTGTGAAACGGGCAAGCAACACGGCGGCTCCTGGTACGCCGTCCAGGAGTCCGCCAACGCCGAGCCCAGCATCAGCCACACCAGCCCCACGTTCCATCGGCCGCCACCCATAATGCTTCTACCTAACAGTGCACATCCAACCCTCCACTCACTGCTCCAAAACTCTACACTGAACTGTCGCATCGGCACAACATTGCCGCTTGCGTAAATCCTTGTACAAAACGCGGCCTATTGTACTTTTAATTCAAGTCAACAAACAGCTCCGAAAAACTTTAACAATGTTTACATGGCGCGCAACCAAATCTTGAAGATTACGCTCCCGATACAATCGAAGTAGAACAATTAATCACCACGGTCGTGCCACGGACCAGTTATCCCATATCGAGTATAATCTGTTCGTGAGGGTTTAGTTCGTTCGTCGCTGATTTATTAGTTGGTGAAGTACGACGCGATCGTCGCGGCGCAGTGACTGCGGGCGGGCGACGGTACGTGCGCCACCGGCATCGCAGCGATGAGGACTAACCGAAACCGATTCGACACTACTCGGCTGGAGACCGGAGAGCAAACGACCCGGGCGGGAAACGGCACGCGCGCTCTCTCCGCAAAAGCCGTGAGCCCGCTGCTTTGCACCACGAAAACGCGTCCGTCAGACAAAGACGACGCGGAGAATCAAACGGCACGGTAGCTCCAACAAATGAATGAAAAAGGTCGACAGCTCTAAGAAAAACTTGTAAGTTAAAAACTTTTGATAATTTCGTCGATCCGGAGCCGCTCGAGTTCATGCGGGGGATTTGACTGCGCATTGACCCTCGGTGTCGTTACAGACATATTGTAACGAGGGGGATGCTCTCTATATAAATTCACCTAATTTATGTTTTTGTTAGGATACGCACGAAGAACTTTTATGTTTATAGGCACGCGAAAGGAAGTCGTATGTTAAAGTTTAATAAGAATAATGAGTATAACTAGGTACCTACCGTATTATAGTCACGCATGACAGATGCAAGTCGTTAATAACGCGAAGCAATACGAAACATCGAAACGTCATAAACTCTAATTTACAGATAGGTTTAATTAGCACTTGTAGTGTATATCGCCGCCATATTTGATATATTGTTTCCTCGTGATATTTCAACACGAGCATAACGAGAGTTGATTAATGCTCCATCCTTTATTAAGCCATCATAGGAGCTAGCGAGTTATGCATCGAAGCTGACCAAAGAAGATGAAGGGGAGTGGGTGTACAACTATCTCGCATACTAAGCACCGCCGTCCGCTCGAGCAGGGACTAATAACTTTTCAGACAACTTAATAAATAACTATTTATTAAGTTAAACTTGCTGACCGTGATTAAGGGCGGCAGGGTTAGCTTTATCAATTACTCAGACTCTCTGAGGAGTGCTCGGGAGCCCTTCGCACGAGGTAGGACCTGAGAGCCTGCCGTCCTGGTACTCGCCTTTAATTAATCTAACATAACTTAATCATGACACAAACTCTAAAACTTCTTACCTAAACCCCAAAACTTAGCATGTTTGTGCAAAGTTCAACAAAATATTATCATAAAAATTGGTGAGAGAATAAAAACTGGCAAGAATAATAATAATAACGCCCAACGATTACATACATAGATCCTGGACCCTAACTAGGATTCTTTGTATCTAGGGACCCAGGAACTACGAAGACCATGGTCACACAACATCCAGACTCAAAACAAGTGTTTGCACTTTTTTCCTGTGTACGAATACTTGTCCTGCCGCGGGAATCGAACCCACCGCCTCCGGGCTATGAGCCGACCTGTTTAACCACCACACCACAGAAGCTGTCAAGAATGGCATTGAGCTCACTTCTTTATTTAACCTGTCATCTGCATTAAAGTATCTCACGCACGCTATAGAAGCATATCGCAGCTTGGCCTGGTTTTCCGGGATAAAAATCTGTAGGTCTAAAAAGTAATACTAAACAAAGAGGTATAACGTTTTGCTTTTACACATAAAAAAAGGAATTCATTGCAATAACAGGTTTCATCTATCATTGTCATCAGGTTGAGACGACCACCCCAGTCCCTCTCCGACTTTGCAAACTAAAATAATGAAAGCAAAGCTTATCGATGTTTGACAGTGCCAGTCGCACCAATCCAGGATCCATTTCGAATGAACCTATTAGTGAAAATGTTATTTTTAACTGTTAAACTAAGATTAAGGGGTGTTAAAAGTGTAACTTATACATACAACTCTCCTAAACGGAATATATTTAAAGTAGATACTTATCTAGTTAGAATCGGAGGTCTAACTATCAAATATTTAATTTGTGTTTTCTTGTTCCATTAGGTATCGGCACAGGGTATACAGGGTATACATTACGTATGATGTTCTGTAACAATGTGGTTGACAATTGACAGTGTATCACGCTTACCTAAATGAAACCTTCACTCCCCTCTTGTAAAGTTTCAGATTAGAGGAGACACAGATGCTGACAAATAGTTCTACTCCTTAGCCGTTCATTACATTATTTCGTTTACATAGCTTATTTAATACTCACGTTGCTGAGTTAAGATGACATTGTAACCGTAAGGACAGTAACGACCGGATTACAATGTCTCCACTCTGAAAATACCTTAGTTTTTGCGTACAAACAAAGCTCCAAATAAAAAACTAAAAGAACAAAGTACGCGAAGTAAAAAAGAATATTTGGGATTCAGTGGGTATCACATTCATAAGACGAACGAAGATACCTTAAACGTCGCGGCCCCATTTTCATCAGTTCTTCAAGTTTTTCAATAAAAACTTTCCAAGGCGTCCGATTTACATACGGTATGGATTCATTTATTTTGGAAAAAGATTTTTCGAGTAAAAGTGAAGGTTTTCGGTATCCATTAGAGAAGAAAGGTCGCCCACTTCAGCGCCCCCTACCGCTCCGCACGCGGACCCATCGGCCACTTCAATTACAATATTTGGATCATTTTATGAGATTGCAAGATGTAAAAAATGTTATTTAGCTAGACTTGTAGCAGGTGCGCTGTTTCAATTAAGTTTCAATATCTTTATATTGTCAGATTTTGAACTTCTCATGGGACTATAAAAACCGCAGAGCTCAATACCAATTTAATTAGTCTGTACTCTATGGGTAACCAGACAATCTACAAGATTTTCTCTTTGAATCATAACATACATAAATACAATTTAATTAGTTTGATAATGTCTAATATGTCTGAATTCGTTTACTGGAAGCTCGGATGCCGAAATGCCATCTTAAAGCCATTTGAAAACAGAAACAAGAAAAAGGTAAAAATATACATATTTTCACTTGATCATTTTGATCGTTTCGTCTCTAAAAATATATGCATATATTATTTTTATAAATTTTATTTCATGTCGTCGTAAATAGGTACGTTATTTATTTGATAAAAGCTATAAAGTGAAAGTAAAAGGTTTTTAATCTGACTAGAAATTTTATAAATATAGAGAGACCTTAACCTGAAAGTAAAGTTAGAAATAGTCACTCTCTATTTAATATCAGAAGTACTTAATATTAGAATTTATTTTAAAATAGGCTTTTACTTTTATTTCTGCAAGTTTGACTCTTAAGATGGTCAAATGGAGGCTGTCAGATTTGATGAAACATACACGGTTGTAAGCATGGGGGTATTCACTAGTTTAGGTAATAAAAATCTAATTCAGTAGGTATGCAACTACATAAAATATTTAACAGTACACAAGCAAAATTCATCTCGTAACGATGAGTTCCTCCAACATCCTCCATCAATGTTATTTAAACTAGTTTGTTGCTGAACTAAATTGCTAGACTACAGCACGGAAACAATAATTCTCTCATAAAGTAAAACTACACGCACGCTGTATCATAAAGCATGCAGTATTAACACAAATTAACTGGGAGTCAGTGATCAATGTTGATACAAACTGACCGACATTTGCGGAAATAATAGTGATTGAAGTTCTGGCTCGTAGCGGACAACTGTAAGTTTTGTAGAGTAGTCACGTTCTATCAACCATAATTTAGATGTAATTGATAGCACCTTTTTCCATCTTTGAAGTTCAAGTCTTTATATTATGGTCTAAGTTTGATAGAGAAAAATAAGAAGGAGGTGGATTTAAATAGATAATAATAACAATAATAATAATAACGCCCAACGATAACATACATAGATCCTAGACCCTAACTAGGATTCCCTGTGTCTAGGGACCCAGGAACTACGAAGACCATGGCCCCACAGCACCCAGACTCAGAACAAGTATGTGCGCTTTTTTTTCTGAGCACATATACTTGTCCTGCCGCGGGAATCGAACCCGCCGCCTCCGTGTTAAGAGCCAACTTGCTCAACCACCACACCACAGAGGCTGTCAAATAGATGACGCTACCAACCCCGCAAGATATTGAAACATAAAGGATTTTGGATATGAGAATACTTGTCACGGTAGTTTAAGTAAAGAATGTCTCGGTTTTAGGGACAGATGGATGCGGGTCCAAATACCGGTCGTGATTCAAATCTTTCTTTTACATAAAAAATTTACTTGTTTTAACTACACTTATTGTTTTAAAAATTAACTGTTTACTTTGATAGCATCTAGAAAATTGGGTTAAAATGAAAACCTAAGTTGAGAGAGATAATTGTATATACATAAATAATCAAAACTACGGCTACTTCGGGTATTGGCAACGCAGAAAATAAGTTTTCATATGACCTTAGTGATTAGACATGTTAGGCTAGTTAAGTTTCGTTATGGACAAACTAATTTTGCTACTGAATTTTAACTTTGGAACCGAACATTGATATAATCCTAAATAATATTATTATTATTAACCTATTCTAAATAATATAATATAATTATTCAAAGTACAATAACAGTTTTGGTGTTTTTATCATAAACATTAGTATGAAGTTCACCGATTTGTAAGCTCAGGCGATTATATGTTCCAAACTGAGCTCCAACACCACTATAAGCGCGTGTCTGTGTGCGTGAGTTACATCCAAACATTATTTACACAAAAACAAACACTGTATTAAGCGTACATGGTGTGTAAGGCAGTATAAACCGAGTATAGAGTTGTGATGTACTTAATGCATTCAATTTGTTTTCAGTGGCGAGTACATGCGCGGTAATTGTGCAGCGGTATACAATGGAACAATGATCAGTTCTCGATGCACCCGGTTCGATGAAACCTCTCGGTAAACAATTTACTTAGCTATACAAGTTAATAGCTTTTTCCCGACCTAATATACCTATATTTTTCTAGACGTTTCACACAGCGCTATCAAGCCCTAAACTAAGCAAAGCTTGAACTGATAGGATACTTATTATACATTTTGTTTTGTGTATACATACATAGAATACAATATAACAGCATTACACAGAACAAATGATCGATGTTCATCACACAAATGTTTGTTCTGGATGGAAATCGAACCCACAACCTACAGTTCAGAAGGCAAGGTTACTACCAACTGAGCTATCGGGTCATTTTGTGTCATTTTGACAATAAATTTAAATTATTAGTTTTCCTTGAATATCCTTCTGCAGGGCCAAAACGCTAAACCATAAAATAGCTCCATATCAAGACGGTTTCAATCGCGATTCACCCGTTTCCTATTAACGAAACAAAAAACAAAACGAAAAAAAAATCCTATTCGAAACTTAATTTTCCGGAATTTAAAGTTGGTTTATGTCGATCTTGGTATTAGTGTACGCAATCTGTGTGCAAAGTTTTACTTCAATTTATAGCTGTATTGGTCAAACACTACACAAACAAATAAAGAAACAAACAGACCATAATAAGGATAGAGATGCACATATTACTGATATTCATTAGATAGATAGAGAACTATTTATTGTCCCACCAATTAAATATACAAGTCTAGGAAGGAAAAAAGCAATTATTAATTATACCTGCCTACAAATTCATAGAAAAGAAATAAATGAATTATCGAGATCCATCAATGCGTTTGGGCAAAAACGTATATCCATAGAAAAGTCAAATCTAGAGCTGATGAGGAGGCGTGTCTACGAAGACTGCCTGCAGGAGCTTTTGCTGCTGAGGGGGCGAGAGAAGGCGAGAGAGGGGGAGGGACGAGGTAATTGATGAACTCGACGTGAGAACTCGCACTAATCTCTGACCAGCGACAGACCAACTTCATCTAGTCCCCCGATGGCTGGGTCACATGTCTTTGTTTTATGTAATATTGAATATTGCAGGGAGTTTTTCCGGCAAAACGAAAAAGATCGCGTCACTTGTATCATTTTCCAAAACTTGTGTTATTTTCAGCGTTAGTGCATAAAATTGATGGCATTTTATTCGTTAAGCGCTGGATTACAGGCATGAGTGTGGGAAAGTGGTATAATGATGGTGAAACGTTTCATTTCGTGATGTTTCCAAAACTCTATAGAAGCTTCTAGTAAAGTGATGGCAAGTAAATAAAGTCAAGTCATACTCTTAAGACTTGACTAGATGACTTGGACTGTGACTAGACACATATCTGCGTGAAATATCATTAACTTAGTAAACTATCTATTACTTAACACTAGCTTAATACACAAAAGTGTGGAACCAATACATAAAATAAAGAATATTGCAGCATTCTTTTGTAATATTTTATAGATACGGATATACTGCTTTTAAGTCTGACCTAAATCGAATAACGACATGTAATTTGCTGAAATAATTTTACGTTGCAAGTAGAATATGTTTTCATACCTAGCTAACACTGCTTAGTTACAATATAAATATACTTACACTAAACTTATTATACATCAACCAGATTATAAAGTTTGATTTATGTACCTAACTTACTCCAATACTTATTTGATTAAAACAAAAGTCCCCAAATAAGTTTCAAAAGGTAAACGAAGAATACTTTAAGAACAAAGACAAACACAATTTGTTTAGAAAATATGAAAGAAGCTTGAAAGTGAGCTCATTAAGTTAGGTACTTCAGAAGCTCATTACTGCTCCAAACGTTCGCCATTCAGTCGCGTAAGCTAAACAATCAGTGACGATGCCTCATCATTTAACGGCCTATTGTGGCGCTCTCAATTATAATTAAATCACAGTTTTCTGCACCGTAACGCCAATTAAAAATTTCAACCACCTTTGTAAATAAATGCGCTTTTACGTGCCGCTTTATTGAAAAAGATAACCTACATTGTGCGAATTGAATTGCGGACACATTTTCATAACATTAAAATAAGGTGAATTACAAAGCATGTGCGGTGGAGATGCAACAAAAGATATTTTAATATTTTTTGCACTTCTAAGGTGCGTTATAGCGAAGTGTAGGCTAACGATATTTACATGAGTAATAGGCATCCATTTTACATAAAAGTGCAAAAGCAAATGAACTTAGGTACACCAGTGAAGTGGTCCAATTTGCATGTTTATGCAAGTGATGCGGCCGCGGACAGTGCACGCGGACCGCGCAATACGTATAGCCACAGTGTTTGCAGGTTCAGTACGTAATGTGCTGCAAATTAAAGTAACAACACTTTTAAACACAAAGGCGATAAAAAGCGTGTCTAATTAAAGAGTTCTGTCTCAATAAATTGCATCTATTCTGGCAAATAGCAATAGATAACCGACAAAAAATGTAAAAAAAATATAAAATGCGATTTTAAACGACGTTATATAAACATGATCTTTGCTGATGGATGAAATAGAAAAGTACTACAAATGAAAATGATAATTATGTCTACATATATTTTAGTAAGTATACAAAAATGAGTCTATATTTCCTTTGGACATTGTATCGCGCGTAAACGGGTATAACATGTTCCCTAATTCCTTTTTTGTTGGGGAGGAGAGGAGATCAGGAGATTTTTATGAAAGAAAATATTGAGAAACATGAACGGATAGTTAGAAAATTTTCACCATGCGCGTGAAACCATGGGGCGCAGCTAGTAAATTATAAAAACAAAATAGAACTGGCAGTTAGTAGTAGTAATTAAGTATCACATATTGACTAAGTACCTAATTTATTTTTATTTTTTATTCTGCTTTACCACAGACACCTGGGTTTCGTGCTCTTTATAAATACTACTTACATATTGTTAGTTATGTTATTGTGTTATTATTATTAATTATATACAGGAGGAACTTACTTTTCTTATTTTCTTAAAATTTTAAGAAGTACCTGATGCTCGATTTCATGGGTTTTTCAAGTTTCCCTACTAAACTCTATAGACTCTATGTGCCTATTGTGGTTGTAGCCATGAACGCTTTGAAAATTTTATGCGCTATTCCTACAAATCGGACATCGTTGCATTTTATGAGAAACTGTGTCGAGTGGCAACGGATTTTTATATTTTGTAATAGCATGTATTTTTTATTTGACTATATTTTAAAAGGTTAAAAATTTAACTATTTTCAATAATATAAGTCTGAATGAGAATAACAAAATTGAATACCATGTGGTTGTATTCCCGCGGCAGGACAAGTATTTCTGCACAGAAAAAAAGCGCAAATACTTATTCTGTGTCTTGGTGTTGTGGGACTATGGTCCTCGTAATTCCTGGGTCTCTAGATACAGGGAAACCTAGTTAGGGTCTAGGACCTATATATGTGATTTTTTGGCGTTATTTATTTATTTACAAATATTACTTGTATTTTGTATTGTGTAGTTAAGCAAAGTGTATACATATGTATAACAACACTGTGTATAGATTATGACAAAGTTTGTTTTAAATAGCAACAGTATATGTATAAGCAGGGCCTGATTAACCCTTAGGCTAATTAGGCTGCAGCCTAGGGCGCTAGGATTGGGTAGGCGCGCTGAAATCGCATCTTCATATGTACTATTAATCTAGCATCATTGCATCTACCCTACATATTTCAACTAGACCGAGACAAAACACTAAAACTAAAAGCGCTGTGAACTGAAAAAGCTTGGAACTCCCTGATTTTTTCACACTAGTAAGCGAAGTCAAAACTAATATACTACTTTTTAGGCCGACCGTAACACATAAACCTGGCGAGGGTGCTTTCTCATAATTAGCCTAGGGCGGTCAAAAATCTTGATAAGTCGCTGTGTATAAGTAGGTAACCTTGTAGGTAAGACGTGGTTCAGATGAGCATTGTTGCTCTCAAGGACTTTCACCCTTAACCCACTTCAGTCAACTTTATGTTGCGTTTTATTTATAACCAAGTAAGTTTAACAGTGGAACCATCACCGAAATGCAGCACTAGCTAAATTGCATTGTTCGTTTTATTGCCGAGTGCAATGCCGATGGCGTGGCACTTGCCAGAATTATTTACTATGTAACAGCACATGCACTTTATTCCATCCGCCGATTTTACTATTGAATTCTTTTGTTTTATTCGCGCGGCGCTCGCTTTTGTAATGTGTGTGGGAATTACCGCTGAAAGAGTAACTGCGTTGTTGTTAATATTGATGGAAGTGCCCAAAATGGACTTCGTTTAGTGCCGTTCAGAATTACGATACCATTTTGTCCTGATGTACGAGTTGGTATACAGCGTGAACGGACTTTCAATACGTATACAACACATTTTTTTACTTGGCTAGCATGCTACACCTTCGATCACATCGTCACTTCCCATCAGGTGAGAGCGTGGTCAAATGTTAGACAAGTTTGAAGTAAAAAAAAAAAACACAAAACACTTTATTGACGCCAATAATAATCATGTAGAAATGAGAATTACATAATAAGAACAATGGGTGGTCTTATCACTAAGAGTGATCTCTTCCAGATAACCTTTAGATGGTCAGAGATATGAGACACTATAAGCATAGACGGTGATGCAAATAATTAGTATACACTTACTTGTACCAAAATAATACATATATAAAAACAGATATATAATAAATAATATAACATAGTACTTTAATGATACATAAAAATAAATAATAAGAAAATACATATTTATACCTAAATATATTATAATATATTTACAAGTATATATACACATACGTGTAGAACGTATAGAAATAGTTTATTTAGGAGTTAGGTTGAGAAAATAGAAATTTTTGACTTGAGATTTAAAATTAATAGGTGATTGAGCACGTCGAATGGTAACAGGGAGGTCATTTCACTATCTAAAAGCTTGGACTGTGGAGGAATAGTCGTATAACGTAGTACGACGTACCGAGGGCTTAAGGAGATTTTCCAATGACATATGTAAGATAGAGTTCGAATGGGAGTGAACAGGAGAACAAAGGCTTTGCAGATTTTTTTATTGTGCGTACGGCTAGGGAATGGAACTCACTCCCGTCGTCGGTGTTTCCATGCACCTACAACTTGGGTGTCTTTAAGTCAAGAGTAAATAAACTATTTCTGGGTAACTGTACTCCACCTTCAACCTCATCGTCACTTACCATTAGGTGAGAAATCATCAAATGCAAACCCATCGAAAGGAAAAAAAATGAATCGATACCTATTATTGTAATCTATAATTTATCCAATAATTTATAAGTAAGAAATTCAACAGCGGAAATAATCTAATGACCAAATGTTAAAGATATAAGGCTAGTATTATCAAGTCAGGATTACATTCATAAAATTACTAGTTGCGTCCCGCGGTTTCACCCGCGGATAAAAAGTATTTTAACTATTTGCTAATCCCACGGGAGCATTTCACTTTTCCGGGATAAAATATAGCCTATATGTTAATCCAGTGTATAAGCTATCTTGGTACCGAATTTCATCCAAATCCATTCAGCCATTTGAGCGTGAACGAGTAACAAACATACACACTTTCACATATACAAACTTTCACCTTTATAATATTAGTATGAAGTATGATCAATTTGTGAACGAATTATCGTCTTGACCATCCATTCACGTTGTTCTGTATTATAAGCCTAAGTGCATACATCAGATTCAGCCAGAAGCTTATCATTTGTATCGACCATTAAAATATATAGTAGACTTTGGAAGCTATATTTAGTTTATGGCCTTAAACCGTATCCAAGGTGGGCGACGATATACGTCTACAAAGCTATCTTAGCGTAGGTATCTTGTATACAAAGCTGTTCATACACGTGCATTTAAATCAGCTGTATCAGCTGTCCGTTTTCTTATAGAACTCAATACATACTTGCACGAATTAACTCGAATACCACTTACCATTTAATAATAATTCAGTTGGTACATCTAAGGTATCTTCGATAGTATATTGCTCAATGTTTTGAGAATAAGCTATGAGCTCATCTTTATAATTTATGTTTAGGTTTGTGCTTGACACCCAATATCAATTACAATGTTATCATACTTAAGAATGTTATGCTTTCTGCACTAAACTTTGATATTTCCTAACTTCGCACTTATCTCTCTAAGTATTCCTATTAAGCACTTCCTAGAGATATGTGCGAACTTAGGAGCTATCAAACTTTAGTGCAGACAGGCATTAGTAAGTGCCATTTTTCTCAGACACAGATTAAATAAATAAATATTTGTTACACATTTGACACAGCACCACCTAGTCCCAAACTAAGCAAAGCTTGTACTATGGCAGACCAGATAACCGATACAATACTTAGGTACTTTTTCTTTGTAAATATATACATAGAATACAATACAACACCCAGACATAGAACAAACATCGATGGTCATCACACAAATGTTTGTTCTGAGTGGAAATCGAACCCACAACCTAGTTCATAAGGCAGGACTACCAACTACAAACAAATGTGAACTCTAGTAAACAGTAATTCAGTAGATGATTCCAAAGTCGAATGAACTAAAGAGATTGACTATCTTCTTTAACATTCTAGCACAATTATTGACCTATAACAGAAACATTCATTAAAAATTTGAGTTTTTCATTTTTAGCATGTCTATACAAAATGAATAGGTACAGGCAAGATGAACTGCTCCTTCCATTAATGAACTATGAAGCTAAGTGACCTCACTCTCTCGTTAATAATTGAATCACGCAAGGGTTTATATCAGCTCGTATATGTGATGAGACATATGAAACTATTTTACGACAACCCTAGATACATTATAATTCAGGTGCTCGCTTGGAAATGTATGGGTACATTGTACACTAAAGAGCTTATGAGATTGCAATGGGGCAAATTTTTTTCGCATTCCTAAAACAAAACTAAGTTAATAAATAAATAAATAAATATTTGTGGACATTTCACATAGCGCCCCAAACTAAGCAAAGTTTGTACTATGGGAACCAGAAAATTGTACTTAGATAGGTACTATGTTGTTTTTAAATATATACATAAAATACAATAAAACACCCAGACACAGATTATGCATCTTTTATTGCTATGTACCTATTCAAAATCCACTAAGTATTGGCAATACAAGAGCAAAAGCAAACTCTATATTGTCAGTGTCTAACTTACAACTTAATAGTAATAATAATAACGCCCAACGATTACATACATAGATCGTGAGCACTAACTAGAATTCCCTGTATCTATGAATTCAGGATCTACGAGGATCATGGACCCACGACACCAAGACTCAGAACAACTTTTTTCTGTGTCTAAGTAATAGTCCTGCTGCGGGAATCAAACTCGCCACCTCCGGGTTATGAGCCGACCTGCTTAACCACCACACCACAGACGCTGACATCTGTACACACTTAATATCTGTACAGCTATTCCCTAAATATCCTTACTTTTTATAGAAGAGAGAATACCAATGAGGATAATACTATGCCCATAGATTAAAATATGCAATATGAGTGCGAATTTTCATCTGAATTATTTTATCCTTTTTGCGTGAAAGCCACACAAAAACAACTAAATAAACAGATAACGTTTCACTTTTATATATTTATACACATAACAAGTACGGATAAGGATAGGGAAATAGGGATACCCTTGGAGTGCTCATCGTTTATGTAAATTTGCTGTCATTCAAACGCTAGCAAGAAACAACAATTTGGAACCTAAAATACCTAAAGAGACTTTAATTCGGGCCCCAAAGGGCACTCGTGAGAGTCGAATAACGCATTCCTAAGTAAACAGGAATAAAAAAATACTCCATCTAGACTAGAATGTCACTAGCACTGCGCCATCCCCCAGCCTTGTAATTACGCCTAAACAGTGATTAACTCAGCTATTTATTATCAGCAACATTTCCGGTCTTTCGCTAAATCCGTATTTCTTTCCAACTGCATTTAGGGACAATGGTGCAGCGATTGCTGTGCTTTATTTTATTTAGGTCGAACCATTTCGCCATTGTCCTCTGAAATCATTGTGTCAATACAATACGTTACTCGTGATTTGTTGTAGCTGAATTCGACTTTTCCAATGTTAATAGAATTTTTTTGAAGTAACATTATTTACGCATGCTTGACTTGGAGAGTAAGCTGGTGAATGCGAACGGAAGTTGAAAGTTGTTGGTTCACGTAGACCTCTATTGTCAACATAACATAGTTAAATATTACGTAATTTTTTATTATTATGTTGGTATGTCTGGTAGAATGACTGTTTGCAATTGTCAAAATGGCAAAATTATCTATAAATCCAACGGCAAGACTCTTAATTGTTGGATTAGTGAAATTATTAATATTTAAATAATTCTGAAATTTAAATACCTATAAACACTTTTCCTTTTCACTTTGTATACCAAACTATAATTAAATGCCCAACAAATAGGAAATTGGAATAAAGTTGACAATAACAGAGTTGTCGAACCTCTCAAAGTTTGATTCAAGCTGTGAATTAAAGTTTTAATAGAATTTTCAACTACCTAGTGTGACGAGGACCGTCACCATTTTATTACTGAAGTTTCATTTGATTTTTAAATATTCAATAGGTACTTTAATCTAAAACTTCGTTAAAGCCGGGCATATTATTTAGCACTTGATAAATTGGTTTTATTTATTGTATATAACACTTTTGGCAAACAGCTTTATAGGTACTAGATATGTTTAGCATGATTATGAAACGCCGATGCATATTGTACACTTTTGGGAGACAGCGAATTTTTATAGGCGGAGTTTTAAATCTAAATAAAAAACTTACCTATTAGCAAATAATCATGGACATATGATACGTCTATACGCAGAATTTAACCTGTATAAGTGGATTAGTTAAATAATGGAGATGCTCATACCAAGGCCATAGTGCCGTGTTTTTTTATGTTAAGGAATGACACGACGAGCTAGTCGTTCGCCTGATGTGAAGCGACACGACTGCCCATATTAGTTGCAATGTTACTCAGAACTCTTACGCGTGACACTGCACTGGGCACGTAATCCTGAGACATCAGTACAGTGTAGTAATTTTCAGTGAGATCAGGTCATTTATTCCCTACTTTCCGGCTACGCTTTCTAATAAGCTACTATTTTTGTATATAGACTACTATTCATAAGTACAACTTCATATGATAATACTTACTTTATTTCCACTTAATTTCTTCCCATTCTAGAAGCTGAATACCTAGAGGTATTCTTGGATGAATTAACTATGTCCATCATGGGCCATACCTACTCAATTAAACCGTTCTTGTAAGCTACAACGATATAAAACTGGAGTATTGGCATCTGACAGCGTTGTAGAGGCCAAAGCTCGTGCAAAGTGACAAAGAGGAAATTGCGTCTATGCATCGCTAAAGTTTGCGGCGAAAAACCCGTGCGACCGTTCCAGTCTGTAAATTGACGAGCTTTTGAACTTTCAGGCTACTTTTTGTGCACCTGAATACAGTGAACGTACTATCGGATATCGAATTCAAGTAGAGTTTAAAGAAGAAGCAATAATGGAACTTAAACTATTGTAAGGCTAGAGTGAACGAGTATCTTCTAGGCAAGCATGCACTATCGTAAACCGCGTCGTGATTCTGACAGATGACAGTGGTTAAATATTAGCTTTTATAATATTTAAAAGGCTTTGCTTTGACTAACTGATAGACAACGCATAGCCCAAACCGGTGGATGTAGAGACTTGAAATTTGGAAAGTGCTTTTATGGCGTAGGCGTGTACTAAGAAAGGATTTTTGAACATTCGAATTCCTTTCTAGCACCAGGTGTAGCTGAATAAATGACTAGCCCAGGGCTATCTATTTATCTTGCGCGTTAAATGATTGTCCACTTAACTCGTTATATTTTCAGCTCAGACTTAATTTGTTTAAATGAGAGACATATCAAACTCTGATAATTATGATATTTGAAATTTTGTTTTACATTAGTGGATGAAGTTAGAAGTGGTTTAAGAAAAGTTTATTTGAAAACTCCGTTAGATTATTACGGGTGGAGGAGGGCATATAATTTTTATTTCTTATTTTCAATTATGGATAACAATTACGAAAGATAATAATCAAAAATTTCTGATTTCTTCCCTGCCTCTCACAATGCCACCAATGCACGAAGCCGCAGGCAGAAAGTAGCCTAAGATAAAAAAAAATAGGAGAAAAATTCAAAACATTTTCACCCTATTCATAATATCGTTAAGTTTGTCCCTATCATTTCTCAATTTCACATGTTATTGGCTAAGTACCTAATCAACATTTTGTGTAGCTACCACAAAACCCCATGCAAACCGATTGTTAAATTTCATCTACCAGAGTTCAACGTAGACTTTAAAGAAACAAAACAGGAAATATAATAAAGATATACATATCTATAATATTGTAGTCTTCCATATCATCAAATCAAATCATTAGATCAAATTTTATGTTTCGTTTTAGATTGAGTAGGTACCTACTCCGTGATTTGTTTCCGCAAAATCCGTCAGCAACAAAGTTTGTTTTGTATATCACAGCAGAGCAAACACTATTCCACTACACTATGGTCTATACTGGTACACAGGTATGTGGCAAGGAACGGACTATTGACATGACTATAATTGATCTATTTTTGCCTATTGTTAGAGCCCGTATTCGTTTCGGCGTCATGCTTTCTTGTTGTGCGCAAAGCTTGTCCATCTATTCTGAACTGAACTTGAAAATGATAGTAGCCGCGATGCCGGTTCCATATAGTTAGGTATAGATAAGTCTCATTTCATCAATCGACCACCGATATTGTTTTATATTGATAAATTATCAAGTTAATGATATTTTTCATCATTAACTTGATAATTTATCAAGTTAATGATATTTCACGCAAATATGTGTCAAGTAATAGTCAAAGTCATCAAGTCAAGTCAAAGTCATACTCCTAGTAAAGTGGTGGCCACTTTACTTGAAGCTCCTATGGAGTTTTGGAAACAACACGAAAAGAAACGTTTCACCATCATTATACCATTTTCCCACACTCACGCCTGTAAACCAGCACTTAACGAATAGAATGCCACCAATTTTATGCACTAACACTGAAAATAACACAAGTTTTGGAAAATAATACAATGCGGTGACGCAAACTTTTTCGCTTTCCCGCCAAAACTCCTGATGCTCTATCTTCTAAAATCTGTACGCTTGTTGGAGGATTTTTATCTTGCATGGTATTATTATTACATCTTGTCGGTGTCAGCAGCAGTGGAACATAAGACTTTAATGCACCTTGTTTGGAGTGTATGTTCGTATCTATACGTGTGAGTATGACGACCATCTATATATGACCTTCTGTTATGTGGCCTAAACGACATGCCCAGTTTTGAAACGCAAAGTGTCGTTAGATTTGTTACAGTAATATAATAAATACTATTTTAGTACATTTTTCTCAGTATAGAGAGTATCATAGAATACATATTTTTAATATAGTCTTATATATCTACAATGTCACTTGTATAAAAGAAATAACGATACTTTTATACTCATCCACAATTAGTAGATCTCCGGACTATACGAGCGTCAATAATAGATGAAAGTCGCTTAGGTTTTTGGCTCATTACAGTGTCTATTATTATTTTTAGTCTTTATTTATTTACTTCACACTTATTAACATTATAGCTTCAAGTAGATATTGCATCATCAACAGCCTGAAGGCCTCCACTATTGAACATAAGGCTCCCCCACAGTGCGCCACTTTGAGCGGCTGCTTGCCTCTGGCATCCAAGGGCTCCATGTGGGTCAGGTCGTCGGTCCACCAAGGAGCCTACGCTGCGTTTTCTGGTTCGTGGTCGCCACTTGAGAACCTTTCTTCCCCATCGGTTGCCAGTTGTGCAAGCGATGCCGCCATTGCCATTTCAACTTACTAATTCTAAGAGCTATATAAGTCATCTTAGTTGTCCTACGGTTCTCTTCATTTTGGATCTTATCCCGCAGGAAAACACCTAGTACAGCTCTCGCCATAGCTCGTTACGCAACTTTGAGCTTACTTATGAGGTAAATAGTAAGAGACCACAGCGAGTTATTGTATGCAGTATATATTTAATTTCATACGGTTTAAAAAGCGGTGATGTGATCCTTGCATTTAGTCCCCAAGTAATAAACCTAGAAACGACCCTGCCAATAAACATTCTTCTCGGATGCCCGCAAGCCTTACTCCATGTTACCCTCCCAATGGGAATAACCAAGCAGACTTGTACCGAGTAGCTTCTGCTGCATCACAATACAAAGCCTGAGCTAAATCATTTTTAAAACAAACCTGGTTTTTATAATTGATTGAGACATTCATTATTGCTCAAATGTTCTTTTTTGTTATTTAGCTTGTTATTATTTGGTTTTATTGTTTGTCGAATATAAGATATTTTTGTTTGGCTCATATTGTGCGAACAGTTTAATTAGAACAGATAAATTTGTTCAGTCAAAAAAAGTGCCAATTGGAATTCGGAGAACACCTCGAAATCTCGCTCAAAATTGTGTTTGCGTTTTGTTTTTCTTATGAAATTAATTTAACATAATTTTCCTAGTTAGAGTTTTGGCGGGAAAGCGAAAAGATTGCGTCACCGCACTGTATGATTTTCCAAAAATTGTGTTATTTTCAGTGTTAGTGCATAAAATTGGTGGCATTCTATTCGTTAAGTACTGGATTACAGGCGTGAGTGTGGGAAAATGGTATAATGATGGTGAAACGTTTCTTTTCGTGTTGTTTCCAAACCCCATAGAAGCTTCAAAGTTGCCACCACTTTACTAGGAGTATAACTTTGACTTGACTATGACTTGACTACGACTTGACTACGACTTGACTACGACTTGACTACGACTAGACTACGACTTGACTACGACTTGACTACGACTTGACTACGACTTGACTACGACTTGACTACGACTTGACTACGACTTGACTACGACTTGACTACGACTTGACTACGACTTGACTACTACTTGACTACGACTTGACTACGACTTGACTACGACTTGACTACAACTTGACTACGACTTGACTACGACTTGACTACGACTTGACTACGACTTGACTACGACTTGACTACGACTTGACTACGATTTGACTACGACTTGACTACGACTTGACTACGTCTTGACTACGACTTGACTACGTCTTGACTATGACTTGACTATGACTTGACTATGACTTTACTATGACTTGACTTGATGACTTCGACTGTAACTTGACACATATTTGCGTGAAATATCATTAACTTGAGAAATTATCAATTACTTGACACTGGCTAAATACACAAAAGTGTGAAGACAAAACATAAAAAAAATTGTCTTGTTATTTTGATTATATATACAGTGAATTAATTCTAATAGATTAAACTATTATACAGGTTGTTTGGTAGAGAGGCAGCTATACGTGGTGGGCATGTAGGTGGATAATACAAGTTCTTGTAAAAGCCACTAAGTATTGAAATTTTTAAAATCCTTAAATTAATTTAATTGGTGAATTTTTTGAAAGATTGACGGTTTAATCCACTTTTTTTGTGCATTAACTGTTTACGTTTAACATTGTGTTAACTTTTTGGTCTAGTCAAAGCAAACTTAACTAAACTACTAGTTTATTTTGAAATATTCTGATATATTTATTTAACTGAATTTTATAAACGATAAATGAGTTTTTTCAGTAATCCAATAATCAGTTTCACTATCATGATCATTAATCAATATCCAGCCGTTTGAAAGACTCCTCTAAGCTTGGGAAAAAAGTGCTCATAGTTTTAGGACCACCAGTCCTTAAAGTTTCGTCTACTTTTTTTATAGATTCTGCTTTGAAAAACTTCGCGTTTGCTTCAATTTTATTCCACATTTGATCTGAAATACAATGATTTCAATTATTATCATACATCTTTTACTATATATAATACAATTTATTTTAGTCTAGTAGAAAATACAAGTGGTCCCAACCACTATGCTTAATTTACTTTGACCTTACCTCTTAGCTCGAGACTATTTAAATTTTCCCCACCGGCATCTTCTGGTAGAGCAGCCATTGATATGAAATCTTTGAATGAGTCAGACCCAGCAACGTGTACATATATCATGTGCAAGAGTTCCTCTTTCATAAAAGGTTTGAAAATCGAGATAAGTCTGTCTATGAAGCTTGGAGCATTTATGAAATGAAACTCTTTGAGGCGGACAAACATTGCTTCCTATAAGAAAACGTTAAACATTTTTTATGGAATTTGTACTGATTCTCTTAACCTTATAGAATTAAATAGCCATGACTGTACTATTACCTAGTCTAAATTATGTAGGTATATAGGTAATCTAGTTTAAATACCTGTAAAAAATAAAAGAATTGTTGAGCTACCACTAGGTTAATACGAGACATGTGGTCTAGAGATACTTTATCCATATTGATTATTATAGCGACACCCGATACCGTGCCTTCTTCATGCAAATATAGATCCACTATCATGACAAATGCTCTGTAACAAAAATGATTGCTATTAAAATTAATTTAGATATGGATCATACAATGATTCCTTTACCTGACCACATCGCTGTACACAAATTTATTTGCATCTGGATCGAGCAGTTGGCAGTAGATGGGTCGATAACCTTTATTAGTCATTGTGGTTAAAGGCGTTACCAACCTAAAAATAGAATAAAAAATCCTTGCAGCCTGCAAGTAGTATAATATCACAGAATAAACAATAACTACTATCAAATCAGTTCTTTCACCTTTACAATTCTTACCAAGACTCGAAGGCACGTTTCAAGGATTTATCAACTTCTCTGTTTTGATAAAAAGTAAATAGTGTTCTTAAAGTAAAGTTGAGATCGAGCACCTTTTTCGTAATTTCAATCTTGCATTCGCAGCTGTGGTGTGCCAGTACAAGGTCCAAATCTGGAACAGCAATTGAGCGAAATAGATCTTCAATGGTCGTTCAATTTACCATTACGCGTTATAGGTACGTACTTACTTACTACTACGGTATTCTATACATATTACCAATCAACCGATTTTATGCACTGTTTCTCGCTTTTTATGCAGATATACCCATAAGTATCCTAGTTTGTTTTAAAGTCTCACAAGTTTTAGTCCACAATAAACACAGATTACAGAAATAGCAATGTGATAAGTACATTTAAATTAGAAATAAGTAGATTACTATATCTATATCACGAAACAAAATTAATACAAATAGGTATAAGATACAAATAAAAACAGAACGTTTCTTTTCGATGGGATTTTCTTATGTAGGTATAGGATAACGTTTATTGGGGTTATAAATACTGTGATCGGACCAGTGAAATGATTCTGAATGTAATGATTCACATACCTGTAACATATTCATATGGCAAATGAAGTTGCGTTTTGATCCATTCTTTCAATAACTTTATATCTTCAGGCTTAATATTAGAATATTTTTTATATTCATTGTCTACGTTAGCAGGAGATACTTCAGCCATTTTAAATACACTTTTGAAAACACTTGTTATTGTATTTGTAAAAGAGCGAACGGCGACGCACGGTTGCCGCGTGTTATGACTGAATGCCGAATGATCAAATTTCACGTGAATAGGTAGGTATGAGATGTGGTGTATGATTCTTTTGTATCTTTAAGTCTGGAATATAAATGACAAGGTCAGACGTTTGATACAATATTTATATTAGTTGCAGTCAGTCCACCGATCTTAAAAACAAAGCAAGCTTTGTTAACTCAACTGTGGCTGTAGGTAAGTCTATAATTGTAATATGATTTTTTGTGTATTGCATATCATTGGAAAATTCTTTAATAAAAAAAATTTATTTTTCCTTCCTATCAAATTTGGTAAAGTTTACATATTGTAAGTGAAAATAATATGTCCGATGGTAGAGCCGTGCTTCGCTGCGCCTGAATATGGGAACTGCAGCTCTATATGCCGTTCTTATAATAATAATAATATTATTATTATTATATTATTATTATTATTATTATTCGGGCGTTATGCCCGACGATCACATACATAGATCCTGGCCCCTAACTAGGATTCCCTGTGTCTAGGGACCCAGGAAATACGAGGACCATGGTCCCACAACACCCAGACTCAGAACAAGTATTTGCGCTTTTTTTTCTGTGCACAAATACTTGTCCTGCCGCGGGAATCGAACCCGCCGCCTCTAGGCTATGAGCTGACCTGCTCGATCACCACACCATAGTGACTGTCGCTTGTCTTATCGACCAAGAGTAGGTATATAACATTTTTCTTGCTATCGACGCATTTTCCTCCTAAGTAAGTATTTGAGTTTTTTAGTACCTATGAACACATTACACAACATTACAATATTAAAATTAAAATTTTCTCATAATATATGTCTGCCTGCCTACTAAAGAACTTGAACTATAGAACATTTGACTGGCCCGATAGCTCAGTTGGTAATAACTCTGCCTTCTGAACTGTGGGTTGTGGGTTCGATTCCCATCCAGGGCAAACATTTGTGTGATGAACATAGGTGTTTGTTCTGTGTCTGGGTGTGATATTGTATTCTATGTATGTATTTACAAACAAAAAGTATTGTATCAGTTATCTGGTTCCCATAGCACAAGCTTTGCTTAGTTTGGGGCTAGGTGGTGTTGTGTGAGATGTCCACACGTATTATTATTATTATTATTGTAGAAACCGTAGCATCCCATAATCTGTAAAGAATAATCTTTGGAAAGATATAATTTTAGACATATAATTTAAGGTAAAGTCGACGATAAAAAGTAAACCTTTATAAAGGTCAAAGTCAAGCTATTATTGTCTGATACTCAATGTCAACATACCAAAAAAATAGATAAGAAAGAAAACATAGATATGAGTCACCTCTATATTCCATCACACATCCAATATATCTTGCCGTCCCTATCCACAAGTCGGGGCAATACATAATGTCGTTGCTCTAAACCCCGGACTCGCAAGTTTGATTGGAGTCTCGTTCAGCGGACGCACCATAAATGTTTACAACCGGCTTACACCGCGCGCTATTGGAAAATATCCCACAGAATCCCACCGCCTTTGGAACTTAACTTTCAAGGCTTGACTTGAGGCGCAAAACTATTACCCTGATTTGTTCGTAAAATAAAAGATGGATATTTTTAGGTGTTTTATATTCATATTTACCCTAATGAACATAGAAACATTCATAACAGCAATAAATGCTTTGACAAAAGGACCTACCTACCTATGAAATTGCCGTTCTGCAGTATTGGCCTTTTCAAATATTTTTTTTTCGTTTGGCGTATATTTATTAGAAATTAATTTTATTATGAGATATGGAATTTTATTTCAAAGTTACTCATTTGTTTTATTTGATTAGTGGTCTGTGTTCATTGCATTTCAATTTTTTCGTCTTCATGGGTACATTAAAAATAAGAGTCATTTTATAGAATATGTGTACTTTCGTGACAGCAACGCAGCACAAGCAGCACGCAGACTAAAGAATTTAGAAACGCATTGTTAACTGCGACGATAAATGGGTTCTATTTGACAATCGCAAGCGCTCGATAAGTTGGTTGGATTCTGGTTCAGCACCTAAATAATGCCCTAAACGAAAATTTACCCTGTGAAAGTATTGGTTACTGTTTGGTGGTCTAGCGCCGGTTTGATTCATCACAGTTTTAAACTCTCATCGCATTACTAAATAACTGAACACAATGACGGAGAAACTCGCACGTCTCCAACCCGCTTTAGTCAATGGTCAATGGTCCTCTCCGCCGCTCCTGCACGACAACGCGCTACCTCATACTGCTGAGCATACGGTTTCCAAGTTACAAAAACTGGGATTTAAAACTCTCATCCACCGAACTCACCAGGCCTTGCGCCTACAGACCTTTACTTTTTCCAGAATTTGGTTTACTTCTTGGCCAGAAAAAAATTCAATACCCGAAAGGCAATACAAAATTCTTTTGTTGCCTCACGTCCAGCGGCATCAATTAACTGCCACTGCGTTGGCAACGATGCATCTATTACATGGGTTTGAATAATAGAAATTAAAAATTAAAAATAAATTTTGGTACGTTATTTCATAAAAAATGGCAATTTCCATATAATATATCTAGTACATTATTTTACTTGTGCCAATATCAATCCTCAACTCACTATACGTTCCCGCTGAGGACAAGGATCTATCTCTCACAGGGAGAGAGTATATCTTGGCTATAGACCTCATGATCCACTTCGCTGGCTAAGTTTGCCGTTTGGTAGATAATACCGATTTATTTCAGGTTTGATTGGTTTAAACCTGATGATAATGCGCTGGTTTTCTCACGTTTTCCTTCACCGTTGCATGTAAGAGCGTGCGCAAACTCCCCACATAACTTGGAAAATGCCGAGCGGGACTGAAACTGTTGCTTGGATTGAAAGTACATCGAGATACCGCTGAATCACACTCGTTCTTCCGTGCATAAAAGGGTTGCCTATAGGTATTTTCGCCCTTGCCCGAGTTTCCAGATGGCTGCCGCGTGTACCGTTCCGAGAATTTGAGCCCATATCATCGATGGGTAAGCAGCGCTCATGCCTCATCAGCCTTCAAAGCACAGCGTAGTGCTAATATGTTTTACTAAATATGTTACTATGGTCTATGGTTACTAAAGGTCGTTCTTGATATTGTTAGTCCATAAACACTTATGTTAATAAAAATATCCTCAATGTTTTTTGTATTTATTAGTCTACTCTTGTTTTAGTTGTTATAGTTTCATCGTTACAACCAAGAAGCTGATGTCACAACCAATAATTTACAATTCTTGACCATCCTCAAAAACTGATCACCTGTTTCAAACCTTGGTCGCCTGTCACTAAAAACAACTTATCAAATTATCCCAAAAAATCATCTAGGATAAATAAATACACAAAGACATTAACATTAGCATTCTTTTGTTTTGTTTCAGCATTTTAGATTCATCTAGTACATTCATAGTTGGCCTCATTCATTATCTCATGTACCAAAATTTCTCTCTGAAAAATCTTCGTTTGATGTGCTTGCTATCTTTCTACGTGATATTGGCAAAATTGTGGTAACCTCTCCACAAAGGCCATTTACAAAGAGTTGAAGTTAGGACATTAACCAAGATTTGACGTTGAAGTTTAATAAATGTCTTTGATTTAAACAAAAAATGACATTTACAATATGACATTTTCTCTATTTTCTTTATTTTTAACACTCATATTTTTATTGAATTTATTTTGATATTTTATTGATAAGTGTATATTTTTAGCACTAATTATTTTATAAAATAGTTGATGTAGTTGACGTTTTACGATAAAATAATACAAAATAGATCAGCATAGATAGTATAGGCCATGGAGGAAGATGATGATGATGAAGAAATTTACGGAGGCCTTTATGAAGATGGCCATTGGGAATGGTGTAATACGGAGGGAGCTCTTACCTTCAAGAGGTAAGAGGATGGACAGCAGCTACGATCACAAAACGCCTGACAAGCTTTGGCAACTTCCCCCCCTTCTCCCACAAGGGAGGCCTATGTTCAGCAGTAAACGCTAAAAGGCTGAATGCGATGAAAGTAATACATATATACCACACTTTCAATGTGCCTAATAATATTGACACAACCACCACTTTCTAATTCTATTTATGTTTGAGTACATTGCAGTTCTTCAACTTGTTACTTACAGGATGTGTGTGTGCCAAACAGTGTAAGTTAATTTGTCCATAAGTTACATAAGTTTGGTGCATAAGTTACTATGGTTGGTATATTTGTTCATTTTTACTATCTATAATCGACATCAGAATCGGATATCAGCCATAATTATTTTACTGGCGTTGACTATACTATATGTATAGAGCTTATGATCAATACCTAATAATATACGTAAGAAGCGCTTTGATGAAAAACCACCGCAGTTAGAAAAAAGCTAAATCAGCCTGCAGATTTGTTTACAATCTTTCCTGCAGATTTGCTTCAATCTTTCCCTGGTCCACTTACAGGTATCTAATGTGTATAAGTATACTTAACTACTTATTTAACGTATCTTGTGGTTAATAATGTATGTGCTTACATATTTACAATACATTACAAGATTCTGTGTTTGTTTCATGTATAGTGCTGTACGTATAGGCCTACTCTGTATTACTTATGGAAGTGAATTATATCAGGGAGGGATCGTGGAACATTGATTGCAATGAAATAGCAGAAATTTCATTCCAACATAATTGCATTAGCTACGTTTTGGAATTGTCAAATCCATATATACTCGTAGGCTCGCGGGTTGTGCGTAGGTTGCAACCTATATAAATAGGCATGTGCACCGGGCCGTGTCCGGAGCAAGAATGATCCGTAGTACACCGAGGTTTCCTTTTTATAGCCAGATGGGTGGGGGAGAGATGACAGATACCGGTGTTGCCACTGTAATAAATTTAAATGCTACGACAGGGTAAATTACGGTACTGCCCGTTGCGCATAGATTTTACAACTGGACGTTGCCGCCGTCACATACAAATTCCTTTTTCGATTAGTTGCCATCAAGTTTCGTGATCGTCTAGCAGAATTGATAAATACATAACTATGATACAACACACTTCTTGTAATTTATCAATTACTTATTACACTACTAGATGTATAGTATAGTTATTTTAATATCTATAGCTAAAATTGTTTAATAACAAATAAATGTAAAGACGTATTTATTTATTTATATATTTGTATATGTATATATTTATCTTATATTTAAAACATATATATGTATTCATTTATATATTTTTAGGTACGTATAAAAAATGTTTTGTTTTTTTTTAGTGATTTGCCTCCAATTACCGAATATGCGTCACATCATGCGCCG
This sequence comes from Ennomos fuscantarius, assembly GCA_905220475.3. Lineage (NCBI taxonomy): Eukaryota > Metazoa > Arthropoda > Insecta > Lepidoptera > Geometridae > Ennomos > Ennomos fuscantarius. The sequence continues at coordinate 9,258,384 of HG992029.1, forward strand.
ATTATCATTGGATCTCTCGACTTCAGAGACGACTTGGATATTATGGAACAAGTTAGTTTAAATGTCGTCAGAATGCATGACTTTGATATTTTAATATTTCAAATTATGATATTCATTATTAAAGATAAAATCAATTTTTCTAGCAAAGGTTTAGAAAGCGTTTCCAAAGAAAACCCACGGAAGAGGATGTTGTAACACTCCAGGTATGATTTGACAAGACATAACAAAATTAAAACTGTACAGAGAATGGTACATGGTATTCCAAAATTGTTTAATTAAATCTAATTATACACAACAAGTATTTAGAAGCTCTACATCAAAATATTTAGTATACATGCCACGTATATATGAGGCAGGAAATATGCCTTAAAACTACTCGTTTATGTGTTTTTGCCCTACTTTTTTCCTTAAATAGCCACTAACATTAGCATCAATCTCTTTTCAGGTTTAATCTATCGAACGCTGTTCTATTGATGATATGTCGTTTTGCCTAACAATAGATGAAAATATAAAAAGTGTACGAGTGTCGTGCTTTTAACATTGGATTAATTGTTAACCGTCTTTTCTGCAGGACGTCAAAGATTTGGTGCTATTTACAGCGCCTAAGAACATTTTGACCCCATCGATTATAAACGTGTTACATCTTCCGAAGACAGAGAGGTTCATGCGAGCGCTGATAGCGTACTGTCAATATTATTTACAGGTAAACATATAGACGTTCAGATTACAATAGAATCCACAGTCCACGGCAAACTTAATTTTTTTAGTATTAAAATTCTCACGAGTGTGATTCGTTTTAAATCAATATATATACTGTTACTCACGAAAAGTGTGTCGATTTCTCGACCAGTATCAAGCATATCCGATGCTCTTCCTCAGGAGGTGAGTTCACGCAGCGAGATCGCGGTGATGACACACTATTCGTGAGTCGGAAATGTGGTTATTAAATTTTTTTTATTTGATACTAGCTGACTTGGCGAACTTCTATTCGCCTAAAAATCAATGAATGTTTTGGAATTTAATATTTTTACTAAGAGGAAGTTCTCAATTCGACTGTATTTATTTTTTTCTTTTATTTTGTTACCTCAGAACTTTTGACTGGATGAACCGATTTTGATGATCCCTTTTTTATTTGAATTATTAGGCTGGTGTGTCTCGTGTGGTCCCATTTCAATTTGATCCAGATCTGATAATGGCATCCGATCATGTTATGTTAAATTAATGATTGTACAAAAGTATTGATAGCAAGTTATCTTCAGATATTAGATGCTATGCACACGCGGACGGCAGAGCAAGAGGTAAAAATTCACACCCTTAAGAGCGATGAAGTTGAATCAACGTTTCGTGAGAACTTGCAGGACTTTCGTCTCCTTATAGCCAAGGAGTATTGTGCTATAATAATGGGTAAGAGTATATAAACAACTTTTGTTGGCTAATTTTGTATACCGATAGCTCAAATTCATTTAAATATTATTTGAAACTCATTACACGGCTTACGTATTCGAAGCACTATTTGGGTACAAGACGCATTACTCTGTGTTTCAAAGTCATCAAAGTCAAAGGATTTGATTGCAAATAGGCTGTTTTTAAAATACTTCAATTAAGTTATTGTAGTAAGCATGTAAAATTACAAAATGCTTGATGTCATATATAGCAAGCCTATTACAATATGCGAGTTAAAAAAAAGTTCTTTGACCCATTACTGGTGCAAGCAATCCGGCACAAGTCACAACGCAGAACAGAAAACTCCGATTCAAACCTTAATAACATATAAATGTTTTCATACAGTATCACAAACTGTGTTCTCGTTGTCCTCTTATTCTATTATTTTTATTATGGTTATATGTTATTAAGATACTTACCTCAGAGAAAGAGAATTGAACGATTATTTAATTGTTTTTTACTTAAAAAATATAGAATAATAAAACAGATTTTAACTTTATGAAGTTAAAATCTGTTTTAGACGATAACTGAGAAAATATTTTTTGGGGTGTACAATAGCATCCAAAACGGTTTTTGTTAGAATTTTTGTCTCTCTGGCTGACTGTATAAAAATACATCACGCAAAAACTACTGCAAGGTGGGTTTTATGCCGTTTTCTGGTCGTCCATCCAGCGGTAGTACCTGTATATATTGGTGCCGGAAGCCCTTAATAAATAAATAAATAAATAAAGTTCTTTAATTCCGGTCCACCCAAAGGTAGCCTGGACGAAATCACTTAATGCGATAAGGCCGCTCGTTGTTCTGCCCTTCTTTTGTGGTTTTTTTAAAGTGCATTGGTATGGTGCATGTTCAATAAATTATAATGTTGTATTTGTATTGTATTGGTTATTATCTTTTTTAGGTGCTGGAAATTTCTCGAAATATCATCATATGGGCTCGTCAAAGAAGTCACGTTCTATGTCGAAAAAGGAATCAATAATGTTTGAATCAATTCTACGCATCAGCACGCAGATTGTATGGCTTGCTCTGGGGCGAAAGTCGTATAGCCAAATAGGTAAAGGTTATTTTAGCATGTTATATCTATATCCAAGACCACATTACTATTGATTGTTTTTATATTTGAAGTGATTATACCTATGTTATCACATTGTTGTTTATAGTACGTAAGTTGTACACCAACCGCAATTTCGGTCCTTTAATTCCTGTCCATCCTAAGGTAGCCTGGAAGAAATCGCTTAATGTGATAAGGCCGCCCTTTGTTCTACCAATTTTTGTAAGTTTTTTTTTAAGGTGCGTTGTTATGTATTAGTTGGTGTTCAATAAATATTATTGTATTGTATTGTATTGTATTGTATTGTATTGTATTGTATTGTATTGTATTGTATTGTATTGTATTGTATTGTATTGTATTGTATTGTATTGTATTGTATTGTATTGTATTGTATTGTATTGTATTGTATTGTATTGTATTGTATTGTATTGTATTGTATTGTATTGTATTGTATTGTATTGTATTGTATTGTATTGTATTTGTATTGTACTGTACAGTACAGTACTGTACTGTACTGTACTGTACTGTACTGTACTGTACTGTACTGTACTGTACTGTACTGTACAGTACAGTACAGTACAGTACAGTACAATACAAATACAATACAATACAATACAATACAGTACAGTACAGTACAGTACAGTACAGTACAGTACAGTACAGTACAGTACAGTACAGTACAGTACAGTACAGTACAGTACAGTACAGTACAGTACAGTACAGTACAGTACAGTACAGTACAGTACTGTACTGTACTGTACTGTATTGTATTGTATTGTACCTAATATCTTATAGATTTAGATCAACTCCCAGACTCCTCGAATGTTTTGGATAGCGTTAGTTAGGGTTAGGTACTCTACCTACTTAGGTAGGTTGATAACTATAATATACAAGATGTAACACATTAGAGAACTGTTACTATCTTACGTCTATGTCACTTTAACACACACTATTGAAACCATGTATTGCAATCACTATATACTGAAATCATCATTGTATCCAGAAAATTGAGAGAACTCTGGGACAAACGTCATACATTGAGGGCGTTCTACTGTACTGGAGGATTTCAATATTTGATTCATATAATTTGTTTTAGAGCTCGAGATCCACAGAATATTTAAATCTGACGTATACAATATAATAGAGCATGCTCTGGACAAAAAGGACCGTCAGAGCCTAGATTCCCAGGAACAGTCCGTGTTGTTTGGTGATTGTTTACGACAGTGGCGAATGTGTAACTCGCACTCGCCTCTTTGGGCCGAGGCGTACTGCAACAGGGACATTGACTACCGGCTGATGGGGCTAGGAGTTGTTAAATTTGAACAGTATGATTTCATATTACCATTAATTAAGATCCAACTAGAATTTATTAAACATTGACCGAACTAAGGCCATCAAAACTATTCAAAAAAGAAATAGGACATATTCTAATTTTAAATATCGCTGTTGGCTTTAAAGAACATCGATCATAAATCCATACGATTGAAGGCTGAGTGTAAGATCGAATATCGGTTGGAATGAAATGGGGTGCTGGATGTTCTGCTTAAATGTAGCTTCAGTGCAGGAAAGTGATCTATTATAACACACATCACACCTTATAACAGCCGGAAGACATCCAATGCTAAAAATTACACATTTATAGTAGTCACATATTACAGTTTACATAGGTATTAGTCATCGCATAGAAGATGCTAATGTACCGACGAGATTTATGCTACATTATTTGCTGCCTATATTATATTTGACAATAAGCACTTTGTAATTCTATATGCTTAGTACAATAACTTAATGTTAAGTACCTTTCCAAATTCCAAAGATAGCAGGAAATCTTCATGGTTTAGAGAAAGAAGGATTGATTTACTCTAAATTTAACGCGTGCGGGCCACGGGCAGTAATGAATAAATCAAAACTACTGGATCGATTTTAATCATTTTCTCAGTGAATGACATAGGCTATATATTTTATACCCGAGCGAAGCCGGAGCGGGCCGCTAGTTTACTATAAAATCTTTTAACTTTGACTTTGACCCATTCCCTGGGTATTCCCTTAGCCAGCTTTTACGGCTTTCGCAGGATGAGAAGGGGTGTTCCTATACACCGGGACCGCATGGTTTAATATTCTAACATCGATGTTACAACGCTATTATTTGAATTGCCTAGATTGAATGAAATTAAACGCAGCTTGTCCTTTGCTGCAGTTTAAATCCGCGACTTCGTTACTTCGAGCGTGTTTTAATAGCGCCTGAACATACGCTCAAGCAGAACGGCGTGACTATTGGCATACTAGGGTTACCACGGAGTTGGTTCGACATCGTGTTGAAGGAAATTAAGATGACTGTCACAACTTCGACGTCCACTCAAAGTGTGAAACATTCTCAGAGCAAGTGAGACTTTTAAATATAAATAATAATAAAAAAACAATAAAAATAAAACCTCAACTAGGATTCCCTGTATCTAGAGACTCAGAAACTACAATTAGGTACCATGGTCTCACAACACTTAGGCTCAAAACAAGTATTTGTGCTTTTTGTCCCGGTTATGAGCCGACCTGCTCAACCATCACGCCACAGAGGCTGTCAAGTTAAAGACGTTGTTATATTAGTTTAATTTCCAATGCGTTTTCTTTGAGAACTTCTATAATGTAAAATAAGGTTATTGTACACAAACGAAACCGTGAAAAAATACTATTTTCACGAATATGATATAGAGTTTATTTTGCAACAGCAAACAACCGTGTTTGTGTTGTGATCTGAATCTGTACCCCTTGTACGAGTTTATTCGAATGTACATTACTATACTCGCTATCAAATATCTTAAAATATTTGTATGAAATCCTAAGGTACGTAGTACAGTTACTGCGGGGGGCGATGTGCTAGATTTCATATAAATATTTCATGATACTTGAATCAAATAAACTCGTACTAGAAGTAAAGAACCAGAGGAGCCAAAAAAAACCTAAATAAAATAAAAGTTCCAATAAATTAAATAGAAGTTATCAGTTTTCTGGTATTTTTTTAATTTTACAGAACCACATCATCAAAGACTTCTAGAGCCTCCAGGCAGAGTACTGCTAGTAGAAAAAGTACGCTAGCAGCACCTCCACCACTATTCAATGCAGAAATTTTTGTACCAGAGAGAGAGGACTCGACGTACGTTATCTTTACAACAGTTATAATAATTTTCCTGTTTTTAGTAACCTAGTAGAACAGAGGCAACCGACCACCGAAATAACTTAATTGAAGTCTTGTTGCTGCATTCCAAAGTACCGCTTGGTGTTGATCAGTGCTCATAATAAGCCTAAAGATAATGCCACCGCTACGGGCCGTTCCCAGTAGCTTTACCGATGAATACTTCTGCAGTAATACTTCTGAGAAAAAATCTTAGTAGGTACATTTATTATATCAGAAGTTCAATGGGTATTTTCTTTCCGGTAATCTAAACTGGGAAGACGAATTGGCGAAAACAAATCCAATAAAATAGAGCCTATTTTAAATAAATGAAGTACCTATCTAGGAATTATCTAGGTCATGAGGTTGGGCATAGGTTATTTATGTTTACAGTAAGGCTACTGAGAAATAATAAGACCTATCACCTGATAGTCTAATTAGTTACCATTACGTCTACTGGTAAGAAAATTTCCAGTGGTCCTACGAGTAAGAAGACTACTTGGGAACGGCTCACCATTAAAATTCAGCCCTGACCTAAAATTAATTTTATTATTCTGACATATACCCATAGAAACTGCGGTCAGCGTTTTTTCGTGGAACTACTTTATATTTCTTACTAATTTGCCATCTGCAGGAGTAGGTACTAAGTATTTTAGTATTGCATATATGCAAATAGCGCTTCGGCCGCGTACGATACCGGAGTTTCGTAACCAGTTGTCACGGAACACTTTTTTGGTCCTTTTACGATTACAGAGATGAAAAAGTTTTCGATCGCAACTGGTCTCGTGCTGTGCTAGGATGAAAAAGGTTTCGTACGCGGCGGTAACGATAGATAGCATAACAATTGTTTACCTGTTCCAGAATATGCATTCCTGATCGCTTTCCGTCAACCGATAGGCACAGGAAATCATGCAATGAAGATCAACATAAGAAATGGTTAGCGCATGTTCACCGACTCATAGGCAAGAGGAAATGTACAATAAAGAAAAAGAAAATTAAGTGATTTTTCTGCAATATAATTTTACGCTGTTTAGAATTAATTTTACCTTTCAATCAATCCAAATAAAAGTTGCCATGAATTTTGTTTATTTATTACTTATATCTAATATACGATATTTAGAAAAGTTAATCGGATATAAATAAAGGGTACAAAGAGGGTACGACCCGTATGAGTGAAGGCCAGTGAAGGCACTTCGGTTAGTCTCGCAATTATCCTGTCAGAGTCGATACAAGCCATGCATCTTTGAACAGTTTTACCCCGTATCACTTATGAATTACATATTAGTACCCTTTAGGTTCATATTCCTGAATCGATATTTCTGTTAGGTTAGATAATATTATATTAGGATAATAGATTTTCCCGCAAACCGATTAAATATATACCTGCTTTATCTATACCTACGAGTACCTTTACCTTACCTGTAGAATCAGCACAATGGATTTATATAAAATATGGGATATATGCTCCCATCCTATATCTTTATATATGTGTTTATGTCTATGGGTCCAATACCTACACGACCTAAAGTACTTGCTTAATATAAATTCAGCGAAAATTACTCGCTAACGATTACATAGATATATCCTGGATCCTAACTAGGATTTTCTTATCTAGGGACCCAGTAACTACGAGGACCATGGTTCCCAGAACACCCAGACTCAGAACAAATAATAGCGATTTTTTTTTCAGTGCACAATATTTGTCCTGCCGCGGAAATCGAACCCGCCGCCTCGGGTTATGAGCTGACCTGCTCGACCACCACGCCACAGAGGCTGTCAAATTAAAACGATACAGTCTAGAACATTAATAAACCGTATATTTGTAAATTATAAATGCTAGCAGTAACCACAATGAGATCATAGTGACCGTTATTTTAAAAGCAAATAAAGAGGTAAGTAACGATCGTGCTCATAAAATATTCTATTGTAACTAAATAAGAGACTATAAAAATAACAGTTATCATATAAAATAACAATAAGACCACAAATTGCTAAAAATAGGTTCATAGAATCGTTTTGCATTAATAAGTAATGTATATTTTTAGTCCCCCAACCTGTAACCTGTAACCTGTAACCTATTGCCAAGCTTTGCGAGGTTCATTGCGTTTACATAAGGTAATGTATAAAAAATACTCCATTTCTTCCATTTCACTCATTAACCAATTATACCTATTATTACACAAACACAGCACACAAAAGGATAAATAAGATAAAATATAAAAACACTAACAGCCTTATTAATAAACAGGTATTAGTCTCGGATTAGTTATTTCAGCTTTTGTCCTTTTTTTGCTACTGAAATATTTAGCTGGATCGAAAGAGACAAAAGACGGTGTAACTAGTCTAAAGCTAGTTCGTGTTTATTAATAAGGCTGTTAATGAATAAAAAACCATAATCCGGTACAAAAAAACAATTTCACTCATCAATAATTCCTTGTTATCCCAATGAGAACATCATCAATGTAGTCAAAATAGAAATACGCATTATTAAGGATAACTCAAAAACCAGTGGTAAGTTCTTGACCAAATTTAAATGAGACCATACGAAAAGCACCAGCTTTCAAATGAAAAAAGAATCATTAAAATCGGTTCATCCAGTCGAAAGTTCTGAGGTAACAAACATTAAAAAAAAAAAAAAACAGTTGAATTGAGAACCTCCTTCTTTTTTGAAGTCGGTTGAAAAGACCTTTATTTACCAGGTGGTCTAAGAAAAGGTCCCTTCTATGTGAACTAGGTTAGCGCTTGCGTATAACTACAAAATACATTAATAGCTATAATACAGCTATCGGCCTTTGATTGAACGAATTTCAGATCGTCGAACAGGATGCAACAATCTCTGAAGTCGAACCTGCCAGCGACGTCGTTGTGTCTCGCTGCAGGGCTTAATGGGTTCAGTTTCGCCAGGAAATGATGGAGGGAAGTACACGCTGCGAATATTAAATAAAATTTTAATATTACTTCGCCAATAAGTCAAAGGGAATAGAAATTAAATGCATAGTGAATACTATACGCAGTCACCAGTAAAATACAATTTTTTTTTTTAACGAGCTAATGCTGTTTGTTGGTCTCTATCGACCTTTACAGCGTCACCGGGCGGGAGGGCGGGCGCTTAAGGCGCCCAGCCGTTAAGGCGCCCAGCCGTCAAAAGTGGGAGGCAACTAGCTCAAGGGCACCCCTGGGGTGCGAGCCTCGGCTTGGGCCGTTGCCGGGATATATAAGATATATAAGAGGATCGAGAAGACTACGTCCACTGGAAGAGTAGACCCTATTGATAGTCGCAACCGTTCTAGCTAACCTACGGGGGGTACGTCGACCTCGCCGGCGGGGTCGGTGTCTGATTGTGTTACGCTGGTATCCTATACCGGTGCCGAAAGCGGTACCTGAGCCACAAGGGCTAGACTGGTGATCCTACCGCAGCCGATACTACGGCTGCTATAGGATCATCCGGGTCGCTCAAGACGTGTCTCGGGCGGCGACGACGGGGTGAGTATAATACAATTGGTACTGCAGTAGTATTAACACAATTGGCACTGCATTTATGAATAGCTCAGTTGATCTAATGATGCTGCTTATGCTTTGATGCGAGTATGAAGCAAACTGAGCGACGATATTTTTTATACTATTAGATAGGCTTACGTTTGACCACACTTATCCTAAAGTTAAGCGATAATGTGGTCGACGATATAGAATGCTCGCTTATGACAAACCAGCACCCCTATCGCGTAACCGTTCTGGGAATCGGCTTCGCCTGCCATTCTGCACGCGCCAATTAACAAGTCCACGAGAGCGAGCAAGAGAGAACACGATTACCATCTCCACCAGACTTACGCGGTAAGGCCCCTGTTAACTCTCCACTTTAAGACGTCCATAATCATCTTTGTTACAAAAACTATCAACAAACTGAAACTTAACTCTTTTGGATCGCTTCTTGGAAGCACTACGTCAGGGTACAACTTAAATGCAGCTTGTATACTCTTCCTGAATGATCCGCTACTTTTTGTACTGTATGCACTTGAAGACCTGTAAGATTACATTCAGTGCTTATACACTGTCCGTTTGTCTTAGTTTGACAGCTTTTAAGTGCTTGCTCATTTCTCTCTAGGACGTACCCATATGCCTTACAGTAGGTACGTCATAGAGGGATAAGTGTGAACTTAGGAGCTCACGAACTTTATAAAGCAGACGGGGACCTAGGTATAAATTACACACTTAGGTATAAGTGCACTTAGGTATAAAGCATAGTTTTGGCGTCGCTGTGGTGTAGGTATATAGTGGTTGAGTAGGTTGACTCATAACCTCTATGTATTATAATCGTTGGGCAATAATTACAAAAATATTAAGTGTTTACAAACATTTCAACATGGGTGTTTAGGCAATTCTCTGTTCACACTAATACAACTCACATAATAGATGCTTTGGATTTTCCTTCTGTGCCAAGGACGGGTCTCAGCATGGTGTCAAATGTGGATCGCGGCATCCCAATTATGCCTAAAGATACCCCATAGCTCTTTAGATCGTCTTCTGGACCAGCTATAGCCCGCATCATGTATAAAAGTCGAGCAGTTGGCCTACGGTAAATAGGACATTAACAATAACTTTAGCATAGTAACATAATACAATGTTTTACGTAGGTATTCTAATAGGTACATCATCATCAGCCTAATACATTCCCTCTGTGCACTGCTGGGACACATAATGTACACATACCGGCAAAATAACCCTCCTTTATGCTTCGCCTAGTCAGTTAAAAAGTTTTCTGTTTGTTTGTGTGACTTTCAGGCCAAACGGCTGAACACATTTGAAATTAAATTTTGTCCACAGATTGCTTATTCTACCTATATCAACATAACATACTTTATATATCTAAAAAATAAAAATTTCCGGGGGAAATGTGTAATTTACTTCTAAAACTGCGGGTGCCTGATAATAATAGTTATACTCTTTAAGAATGTATTATATTCATTGTCATATTTTTACTGAAATTCAACACACTGGAACGATCATGTAATTTGTGATTTAATATATATAATACATTTATATACTGTATATAATACATTTACAGTTGATATAAATTATGGTAGAACTAAAAGTTACTTATCAATTAATAGTGGGGTAATATTGTGTTAACTTACCGTGCAGGTTTGATCACTCCTAGACCCATTAAGCGATAGTCAATCTGTCTATGGCAGAACACCTCGTTCAACAGCGGCGAGCGAGTGCATAGCTTCTTGTCACGGCGAACACAGTGACCTAACAACACTTCGCGCTCTTCCTTTGCCATTTTTGTTATATATCCAGTCTTCAACGTGTGCTCGACTGCGTTAAATATCTCCGACTTAAATATCCGGTTTACTTCGAGCTCTAAAAGAAGCATTTTTCGTTAATTTTTCAAACAAGTGACCAGTATGTAGCCTTTATTCACTAGGTGGTAGGACTTTATTGCAAAGTTCGTCTAGGTAGGTACCACCGCTTTGCCAGTTATTCTGCCGCCAAGTAGTAGTGCGCAAGCACTGCTGTGTTCCGGTTTGAAGGGCACTGTAGCTAGTGAAATTACTGGGCAAATGAGACTTTATGATCTGATCTCACAGTTTAGTAATCTTATTACTAGTTTGTGCTGATGTCTCTGGATGACGTGCGCAGTGCAGTGTCACGCGAACCTCTATACTTTAGAGTTTCGAGTGACACTGCAGCTGATATGGGCAGCCGTGTCGTTTAACATCAGGCGAACGGCTAGCTCGTCACGACATTCCTTAACAAAAAAAAAAAAAAAAAAAAAAAAAAAAAAAGTATATGTATCGCCTGCTTAGCGTAATCAACGGATTAATTTGTCAATGAAATATCTGAATCCGTGATCTAAATTTTTCTATCACAAATTAATCTATTTAAGGAATATTCCAATTTTAATCTTCAAAAACTTAAAACGGCCTTTGTAATAGTTAATAATAGAATCCATAGGTAATATACTATGTTTAAACAGAAAAGGAGACACCAACTAAAACAACATCATTTCAATAACAGCATAAATAAATAAATAAATATTTGTACACATTTCACACAGCGCCATCTAGTCCCAAACTAAGCAAAGCTTGTACTATTGGAACCAAATAACTGATACAATAATTATATACTAGACAAATACTTGCCTAAGCTGATACTGAAAAGTACTGGAAATGTCGTCATTTTAATTAGAAGAAGTTCAGTTAGAGTATCTATTTTAAAAGAAAATGGTCAGGTTTCTGCCTTACTTAGTCATTCCCAATAATGGAACCAATTGTTTACGATGCATTTGCTGTCATCCAATAAAAAGTTTCAGGTTTTTATCATGTACTCCATTATCAAATCTTTATGATGACCACCGGCTAAATAAAGTATACATAGTACAAAAAACATACAAACAGGCCCACAATAAATGCAATTAAAATATCGATAAACATACCCCATAAAAAATACGTAGATGCAGACGAACATAGAACCTTCTTCTTTTTCGTAGTCAGTTATATGATCGCTATCAACACGTGATAAAAAACGCTTCTGTTAAAAAGTTTAAATTCAGACCTATTTGGTTAAAGAATTTTCTTCCCAAAGCAAGCCAAACGATTTGAACGCAAATTCTCAGCAATGTTTCCATTAATCGTGCATCTTTATCTGACAGGGATCTCCGTTTCTTTGCCGGGCCCATGTGATGGAATTTCTTCGTGTCTCCACCACCTGATTATGAGACATTTTCAGCTGTGACATCATACCAGATTATTATTATCTAAAATTACTTAAACATTTCTCCATGACAGATAAGTAAGTATTTGTTACATTATATTTATCCCAACAAAAAGTCTAAATATACCTCCTAGGAAAAATCGTAGTACATTACACGCAACATTAGTACGCGGGTAATATCTGTACAGGGATTCCCTAACTTATTTAGTCTACTGCCCACCTTAAGAATAAATTATTTTTCAGCACCCCCCATTTTGTCACCTACTTAAAAACCAATATAACTTCAATTTTATTTATTTATTTATTTTATTATTACATGCCTTCATACAATGCCATTACTTAGTCTAACTAATTTGCGTGTAATGCATACAAACAAACTATCAAGTTTCACTTTTATGGTATGAAAGTAAGAATTTTTGAAGAACCAATTATATACCTGGATATGTATTACAAATTACGTATAGGTAGTCCTTAGTGCTACTATGTAGGTATTCTGTGGTATTCCAAATCCTGTGGTATTATATTTATCAAATAGATACATAGGAGTTAAAAAATTTAACGCTTTCTTTTTTCTTACACCTATTATATATTATTGTGTGAAGCTTCTCTTTGATTTTTTGAGAAAGGACAAGAACATCAGACATACGTGTTGTGTAATTTATGTAAACAAATTTGAAAAAAAATAATAATAAAAGAATATGAACCTTTAACCTCCATAGCCGGTCTTAAAATCACAACAAATCGCAACCATTCCGGCGCAAACTATTTTCAGCTTGTCGCTCGAAGGCTGTTAAAGCATATTTTCTGCTTAGCAACAAGCTACATGAATATGTGACAAGTGCAATGAACTCTACTACATTACACTCTGAGAGCTTTAAACACACATCGATTTAACTGCGAGAGTGTTGACTGATGGGACAATTTTATATTGGCTGTACAATTATGATGCTATCTAGATACAGTCATGAAATCGTCAAGCCACGGAAAAAACCTAAACACTAAACTACAAAATACCTAAAAACTTAAAAAGATAAAAAGTAAATATAAAAATTCTAAACTAGAATCACTTATTATTATATGATATTATTATATATTTATTTATTTAGAATTCTAGAATGCTGGCCAGCATATTACCACGGTGAAAAGCAATGCAATTTTTTTGTGCAAAATAATAGCTATCATACATAAACTCAATCGGACGCCGCACACGTTTGGCAAAGTCCCTGTAAGTTTCCATGGCCAGCTTTTCGTTTGCTATCTTACGTCTGAGTCACTTAAATTCCAATAAAGCTAATCACCACCATTTAAAAGCTGCTAGTTTTGATTTATGTTTGTAAGTAGTACCTATCCCATCATAACCATCATTCCAACATTCAGTCCATTATAATTTGTATAGCATATATTACTTATTTTAGAGCTTGTGTAAATAAGAGGGCAACATTGCTGTATTTAATATCTACCAATTAGCATCGTGCAATATTCTTTGGCGACTAGCAATCGCAAGTCAGCCAGATTGTCCCGGAACTGATGCTCAAGTAATTCGCAATCTGGCGTCCGCACTTTTGTTTCCAGTTCTAAAATGCGAACCGACATTTCTTCAGCAATCTAGGAACAGATGTTTTTCATTGATATTTTTGAAAGGAACAAAATAAAAAAGCATCCAAATGCAAATATTGCTCGGAAAAATCTTTAGCAGGCAAGGGATCTACGTCTAACACAGAGATAAATATCTACAGTCTAAGTATTTCCAAGTCTTTGCGTTTAGATGCTATGATCAGCTTAAATCATTTTCCTATCTTACATTTGGAGGAAACTAAACGGAATAATTCCTCATACGCGTTACATTATGAGTAACAACGGTACCTGCAAATAATATGCGCAGCAAAGTATAAGTGCTCTTATAAATCTTTCGGTTGTCGGAAGGTGTAGCATATTTATAAGCATGGGACTCAATATATTCACTGGAGCTGTGTATATGGCTATATCTTTCACGTCCTGGAAATCGGAAATACTTTTTTCCATTAGGTGAAATAGACTTATTTACGACATGGTGCACGCGTTAAAAATTCTGTCTATATATCTAGGCACTAGCTACACATGAGTACGACACGATATGAGCTACTTTGTTACCGTAACAAAAACAACAAGATAATGTATGTACCTACAGTAGTTTGCTTAAGATAAATGAGCCAAGCATAACTCCAGAAATAATGATTAAGATCTACATAAATTGGTTCTCCAAACTTAGCTGTAACTTATAATTTTTTTTTTTATTAGCCGCAAAAATCTTTTGAATAAAATTGTAATCGAATTATGAATTATGCATAATCGGCATTATGGGAGTGCCTGAATTCTATAATATTCTTATGGTTATTATTAAATTATTATCATCTTAATCTTATGGTTGACGAGCTTCTGCCCGCAGCTTCGCCCGCGGCGTGGCCTATGGGAAAATAATTCTACCACCCATTTACCCTCTTAAGGGCGGAATTTCGAAAAATCTTTCTTAGAGGATGCCTACGTCATAAAATCTACCTGCATGCCAAATTTCAGCCCGATCCGTCCAGTGGTTTGGGCTGTGCGTTGATAGATCACTATGTCAGTCAGTCAGTTATCTTTGAGTTATATATCTTATGGTTGATTCGTTAAGCATGGTATATAATATACCGACCGTTCAGTGCAAAGGATCATAACCACATGGACTAATAATATCCACTTACCTATTACTTACTTGACGTGGTCTCTTACTATATTACTATAGGCATCATTAAGCCTATACGAGCTAAGGAGAGAGCTTTAATATGGTCAAGGTTTTCTTGTGAGATAAAATCCGTAAGAAGGAGATATAAGAGTACGTGATATATACATGTTTTTAGTTCTTAGAATTAGCAAGTTCAATGACAGTGAGCAAGTCACGTCACTCGCAAAACCGACTACCTTTGGGATAGAGTGGTTCCGGAGTCTGTACGTCTAAGTCAAAATTGCGGGGAACTATTGGCTGCAAGAGGCAAACGGCCGCTCAAGTTTTCTTTGCTTTTTTCTTAATCAATGATATGATGAGCTTGTTGTTCACCTGATGTGAAGCGACACGGGCGCCCTTAACAGCTGCAGTGTCATTTGGAACTCTAAGATATAAAGTTTCGCGCGACACTGCACTACACAAGTACACACGTCATCCGAAGAAATCATCGTAGTCACTGGACGGTAATAAGTTTACTAGACTGTGGGATTAGGTTATAAAGTCTCATTTGCCCAGTGATTTCACTAGCTACAGTTCCCTTCTAACCGAAACACAGTAGTGCTTGCCCACTACTGCTTGGCGGCAGAATGACTGGCAAAGCGGTGGTACCTATCTAGACGAACTTTGCAAGAAAAGTCCTGCAATCTAATTCTAATTCTACCGAGCTGGCTAAACTTGATGAATCTAAAATAAAATGAATCCTACGTTGGTAGTAAAACAAAGTTACGAAATAAAACCTGCAAACTAATAACATCAGCCTGGCCCGGTTTCAATTTTCTTTGATAGCGTCGCCGATACCGAATCTGGAAAGCCAAAACGTATTAAGGTAAGCTATTTCAATACCCTAATATTCTTTATATTGATTAGATATAGCTTTAGTTTTTATTGGTGATTTAAAAGTAGTGAAAATGAAAAAAAACATTTCAAGAATTTCACGATAAGTTTTCTAATACGCTTTAGGTTTCCAAAAAATACACAATGAGACTTTTTAATAAATAGGAATATTTATTATTTAGATCCCGTTGAAAATACCTATTAGATTAAAGTAAAACTTATTACACAACAACTTAAACAGGAATAAAATAGGCCTAGCCAATTAATCGCATTAAATGAAAGAGAACGATTCGTAAAACTGAAACGTTAAAAACAATTCAGGCTGAGTCCAAGCGCAAATTTTATTTTTTTGAGAGGATCTCTTCAAGGCTTTTATTAGAGTTTACAATTCAACGTGTGATAAAAGGTTTGACCACATCAATATTGCATGCCTTAATCGCTAAAAAGAAAAGGTTTGCTCTATTATCGCTTAAATTAAAGATCTCGGTATTGTTACATTATATTGTAATTTCGGGCTACGAAACATAGACCGAGAACGTACACGTTAACCAACTGTGTTTTATCTGTAGACAAAAACAAAGTACCAATTGTGCCAATAAAATTTTTGGTATAAAGCTAATTAATTTTCGATGTGCAGCCGATACTGAGGCTACAAAATATCATTTATTTATTGGGCCAGTTTACCTGTTCTATCAAGTCGACATCGTCCCTGAATTCTATCGTACCAGTAGGCGCTTTGGTTAGAATTTGAACCGTTTCCATTTCTTGCGGCGGTAGATCACTGAGAAAAAAGTATACCAATCAAGTTGTGCAGTTAAAATAGATGTGTGGGGCGCGCAGCGTCCAGCGATAATGATATGACTTATGTGGGTATGATGGCTAACTTATGGCAGGGTAGAGATGGCTCTCTACCCTACTATAAGTCATAGGCAGGGTAGAGATGGCTCTCTACCCTACTATAAGTCATAGGCAGGGTAGAGATGGCTCTCTACACTGCTATAAGTCCAGGCGGCACCACCACTGGGACTGTGGTGAGATAACCCTGTCCTTGTAATCTGTAAGCCTTACCTCACAAAAACTAAAGCTTCAGCAATGTCATCCCAGTCCCAGTGACCACCCTCATATAAGCCACCAAACGATCCTTCTTCGTCGTCGTCAGCCATTTCTTATTTTATTTTTAGTCGAAACTAAACTGAATAAAACTTATTAGAATATTAAAATTGCAAATAATCTTAGGAAATAATGAACACAGACCAAGTAGAGGAAACTATGATAATGAAGCGCTTTCTCAAGTGTCAAGTATCTTTCAAACACTAACATAGTGGTTATATGCTCTTTGAACACTAAACGTAGTGGTTATATGTTCTTTGTCAAACACCTTTCAAATACCTTCGAAATAAAAATGTCATTTTGACTTATTAGCAAAATGTTCAGTGCTCTATGGTTCATTAATTCATTCACTAGCTAGACGATCATGTAACTTTACAGAAACACAAAGTAAATATTTCATTGTTTCATTACGTAGCTTATGTGCAGAGTTACAATTAAAATTTTCAAATTAAGAATGAAATTATCTCTGTTGCATTGTAATGAATGTCCTGTGATCACTTATGACCTTCATATTTCTTCTCGTCTTCAAACGGCTGAATCTCGTAGCGTTACATTACTCTTTGTCTCGGACTATGGCTGAAGCTCTGAACAAGGAAACCTAGGTTTCCTTTTTCAGAGGGCTGAAGAGATAATATCCAAGCCACTAATGTCAAATTAAGTTCTGCGCAGTACAAAAATATAGTGCGAAATTATAAATGATGTCATTCAATTTTAATAAATTGTATCTCTAATGTTAGCATTTTAATTGTAACTAGATATGTATAAATGTGTATATTTAAGTACCTATATTGTATTTCGTTCAATGGCAGAATTTGAAGTAGGTACCTATCTTTCTCTAGACGATTCTATATAGACAGATCAAAGATTTATCAGATTTTTATGCACGACCGTAATTCATGAACATCTACAACTCGCAAATCGCAGCATCTACCAAGCGTGTTTGTAAGTTTGCCAGAATTTACGATGTCACTAGTAAGTTTGCTCTCGACGCCACTGAATACAAAGTTATGTTAATGTAAGGTACTAGTGCATCCAACTTTAAACCTTAAAACTTATAAAATGTCCAAGTTATTTCCAATCCGGAGCGGAAGCTATTGTGTGAACACCGAATATGCTAAAAGGCTTTTGCGCAACTTACTTTAGTGCTTACTTACTCTGTAAAGAAAAACATTGCTTTGTTGCTGGCTTCAACTTGCGAGTCGTGTTCTAGCTTGATACTGTATTTTCTATAATTTTCATCCAATTGATCTAAAGATAAAGTGCAAAATTTTATTTTTGACTGGCCCGATAGCTCAGTTTGTAGTAACCCTGCCTTCTGAATTGTGGGTTGTGGGTTCGATTCCCACCCAGGACAAACATTTGTGTGATGAACATAGGTGTTTGTTCTGTGTCTGGGTGTTATATTGTATTATATGTATATATTTAGAAACAAAAAGTATTTAAGTATTGTATCAGTTATCTGGTACCCATAATACGAGCTTTGCTTAGTTTGGGGCTAGATGGCGTTGTGTGAGATGTCCGCACATATTTATTTATATTTATTTATTTTATATAGTTTTTGTAGTTTATTAAGCGAAACCAATAAACCCGAATAAAAACTGAGCAAGTGTGTCACGTTAATTCATTGAGCTGTCCTCACGGACGATCGCACACTAAATGTGGCTGCGGCTAACGGCGAAGCGCAGCTTTGATCATGAGCGCTCTGCCATATGATCAAATGAGTACCTACTTAGTCTACCACCCGGAGGGTCGCTTACAGACCTAGCCTACATCCTTTCTAGGCCCTTAGTTGCCTACTCATTCACAAAATGATTCTCATAGTTGCTAAAGGTACCCTCTTTCAAACCACTGAACTGATTCCATTCCGTGAATTAGCATTTACTATTTTTGCTTATCGCGTAGTCAAGCATTTTGTCCATTTTATCTTTCTGCATTTATATGAGGGTAAATATGATAATTACTACACAAATAGTAAAGGTAGGTACCTATATAGGTACCTAGGTATTATAGGTCCCCACGCGCTGTGCTGTAGGTAGGTACATACCTATTACCTGCCTGCCTACGTAATACTTACTATAGATTGCCTGTTAGGATTTATTTAAATTCTCATCTATTAATGCATAGGAAAAATTGCAATAGGTTCCGCGAGTGTAGGTAGCAGTAAAATATTTATCCCTTAGCGAGCAGCCTTTTTGCGGTCGCTCCACTAACATTTGTATTTTGCATGCGTACCTAGAAAGCATTAATGCATCACTGGCTATATTTCTAACTCAACGAACAATATTTCCAATTTCAATGAACTTGTTTGTTCGTTTATTTCTAACAAAATTGTTTCGATACTGGCGGCTAGTGGCGACTACGTACCCTTACAAAGGTTCCGCAAAAAGGTTCAAAGGGTTCTATTACAATTTATTTTAAATTATAAGTAAAGCTAGTATCGCCTGATGCTTATTAGCGTACCAGTTTTCAACAGTACAGATGGATGCGGTTTCAAATTCGTGATTTCAATATTTCCTTTATATTAAAAATTTACCTTATGAAGTAGGTAAGTGTAGGTACCTACTTATTTTAGGTCAATCTCGTACTCGTAGAAGTCATACACTAGAGATGTATAAAGATGATTCACGCATAATGTATGTATCCAGGTCACAAAGAAAAAAAATCTTTCTTATATGAAAAAAAAGTTTAATACGTCCGAACTTAGGGTTTCAGATCTGTTAAAAAAATTGTATATAGTCACTTTGTATTCTGTCCGTATGTATGTGTCAATAGATTACTTACTTACGTACCTACCTTTTTTCTCAAACATGGCCAAAAACGTTAACTATACCTTACTCTACTTATAAATAATTCATATTAGCTACACATTCCGTAGAAAATTCGAGCTTAGGTATTCCTTTGCATAGTAGGTACTATGCAAAAGAATATTTGAACAAAAAGCTTAATTTTTGGACAAAGTTCGTATTATGTCATCAAAACCTACAATTATGAAATTTGGCAAATTAATTTAGTTCAGAAGGCAGGGTTACTACCAACTGAGCTGTCGGGCCCGTCATATTATTTCATTATGTATTACAGTATTATTATTTTAATATTAGGTATATTACCTACCTACACTAAATACTAAATGGATGCTTTTTTATTAACCACAGAAAGTGTTTAGGGGTACCTAAGTATCAGGTTCAAGCAGTTTTATTAATTATCATTAAATTTATTTAATTACTGGGCAATTTTACTAGGTGGAAGGACTTTACTGCAAAGTTCGTCTAGGTAGGTACCACCACTTTGCCAGTTATTCTGCCGCCAAGCAGTAGTGCGCAAGCACTGCTGTGTTCCGGTTTGAAGGGCACTGTAGCTAGTGAAATTACTGGGCAAATGAGACTTTATGATCTGATCTCACAGTTTAATAATCTTATTACTAGATTGTGCTGATGTCTCTGGATGACGTGCGCAGTGCAGTGTCACGCGAACCTCTATACTTTAGAGTTCCGAGTGACACTGCAGCTGGTATGGGCAGCCGTGTCGTTTAACATCAGGCGAACGGCTAGCTTGTCACGTCATTCCTTAATATTAAAAAAAAAAAAAAAAAAAAAAAAAAAAATTGAGACTATGATCAAATCTCATAGTCGAGCAATCTTATTACCAGACTGTGCTGATGTCTCAGGAAGATGTGCGCAGTGCAGTGTCGCGCGAAACTTTATATTTTAAAGTTCAGAGTGACACTGTTTTGTAATCAGCAGCCGTGTCGATTAACATCAGGTGAACGACTAGCTCGTCACAGTATTCATTAACATTAAAATAAAAAGTTTAACTCACTTCTTGCCCTCTAGCCTCTATTTGTAGTTACCAAGATTTTCAGAATGATATCAAAAGCTCATGTTGATAAAGAGATGGAGTGCATCGTTGGAGTACCGAGCACGTCGGATGATACGAATGTAATCCTTCGCCGAGCGGCGTTCAATCTACTCCTGCAGGCCTAGCACGGCCGGTGGACAACTTCTCCTCAGGGAGTAGATAACAAACTTATCCTCACTGTCACTTTATTCCACTCTGCGAGCACGGCCGCGACAGTGGAAAGCTTTATCCGGGGGATAAACGGCGGGAGTAGCGTAGCGTAAGTTTTCTCTACTGTATTGTTGCCAGTATGAGAAAATTTAACTAAAATGACATTACATGCTTCAATATTTTGTTCAGTCCATCAAACCATCGATAATTGTTCGGCTAAATATACTGAGATTGAAGACAAAATATAAAAAAATAAGGTTTTATAAGAAAAAATAAGGTTTATGAGTCTGTGTCCCTGTGTCAAAAAGTATGTAACGAATACTATGTATATGAGTGAGAGTAAGTGAATAGTTTATATTAAATTTTATTTTGTTTGTAATGTGAGCGGAAAAACGTGATTAATTATTGTGTAGTAGTTATATTTTAAATTTTTATATGTATGTATTTTATAATAAAATATACTCAAAAAATATATGCATCATTTAAGTTAATTACGTAAATTAAATAATTTCCTTATTAAAACTAAACTAATAATTGTATTTTCACGAATATTTCGCTATGTAATTTTTTTGTATTGAAACTAATTTCCCGGGATTTGAAGGGATTACTTGCATTCCGAATGCTCCTACCGGTGTAACTTTCGCTCCAAAATTCGAATTCCCGCGATTAAACGTAGTTATAATAGGCACGCGACATTTTTGTGCCTATTAAAACACTTTGACTTCCTTATACCCACCTACAAGAGTCGAAGATAAATACTCTCTGCTTTGTGTCAATTCAAGAGAATATTATCCACTTTTTTCCGAGTCCGTGCTCTGAAGCTGGGAGTAGCGGGATATAATGTCTACGATAATGTCAAAGGGAAATATTTCTTTCCTCTTCTCGTTGCCGTGCTACGTAAGGTGGAGAGGGGGATTATTTTCACTGACAGGTGGAAAAAACCGGGGGAAAGACAATTTCTCCACATGCCGTGCTAAGCCTGCAGGTCGTAAACCGGCAGCCGCGGACGTAAACTGTGGCACGTGCCTGACACTGGGTAAGAATTTAGATGTAGATGTAGACCTATACATCAACTACTGGATTTTATCACCTATATTTACTAATAAATACTAGGTAGACACCTATTTTCGTAACCTGCCCGCCATAACGTAGACTAGGTGGGTATCTTAAAAAATTTGGGGTACAGAGCGGTCTAGTATAGGTTTTACGTATCTACCTATAATAATACGAGCTTCTGGCCGCAGCTTCGCCCGCGGCGTGGCCTATGGGAAAATAATTCAACCACCCATTTCACCCTCTTAAGGGCGGAATTTCGAAAAATCCTTTCTTAGCGGATGCCTACGTCATAACATCTACGTGCATGCCAAATTTCAGCCCGATCCGTCCAGTGGTTTGGGCTGTGCGTTGATAGATCACTATGTCAGTCAGTCACTTTTGAGTTTTATATATATAGAAGATTATTTGTTTTTTCCAGTTATTTTGTTTAAAAACTAAACGAACACTGAACCCATTTTGATAAACAATTCTATAAGACCAATCTGAAAGTATATCCTTTTATATAAATTAACAATTTTCTAATACCGTAAATAAATGACGAAGATCTGAGGTAACGAACATAAAAAAAATACAACGGAATGAGAAACTCCTTCATTTTTGAAGCTGGTTAAAAATATGCACAGTTTAATTATAAACCGTGGTGTTTCGTTTAGATTAAGGAGGTACCTAAGTACAAGCAAATAGAAGAATAAACAAAGAATTATGTATCTTTTCTGTATATAGGTAGGTACCTATGTTCGAAACGAGTAAAAAATACTAAATATATTGTTACATTAGGTATAGAAACTTATCTTTCTACTTAGCTTTTATTGTTCATAATTAAAAAAACTAAAATATCTGTGGATATTTCACACAGCGCCATCTAGTCCCAAACTAAGCAAAGCTTGTACTATGGGAACCAGATAACTGATACAATACTTAGATACTTTGTGTTTGTAAATACATACATAGAATACAATATAATACCCAGACACAGAACAAACACTTATGTTCATCACACAAATATTTGTCCCGGGTGGGAATTGAACCCACAACAGTTCAGAAGGCAGGATTACTACCAACTGAGCTATCGAGCCAGTCAAGAGTAAACCTTGATATTTAACATGCATGATGGAAAGGATAAAGTTGCTAGCTATCTGGGCAGGTGTTGATCTACAATAAGTACGCATTGCTATTATCGCATCGCTGTGATATGTGTAATAAGTAGGTAAGTACCTACATAATATAGGTACATCTTAATTTATAATCAACGAATTCTTGAAAATGGTCTACCAGTTCACCGGTTTTTTGTGTAGTGCATGCATGCATACGGAAACGGCAATAAAATACTGAATCACCAATCTGAATGAACATCTCCTTCCGGACCATTTCACTTTTATTTTCAAACTTCCAATCCAATGAGTCGAGCGATTGAACCTATCACGAATAACTTTACCCGCGCACCACCAATCCGTGTGTGAACGAGAATATTTAAAGATCCGGAGAAATAAGAACGGAATGAAATCTACCTAATGAAATATTCTATTCTATAAGTGGCCATTATTGTATGCCGAAGTTGTGTTATCATAAGTTTGTTTGTGCTGTTCCTGAGTAAATATTCTGACGGAGACAGTTCCGATTTAAGTAAAACTTCTGTACGCACGCTTGACTTGGGGGTAAGCTGGTGAGTCGAACGGAAGTAGAGAGGACTTATATCGCCCTCTCTACGTGAAAATAGAGAGAGCTACGTTTCGTATATTATTACTTGACAGCCTCTGTGGTGCGGTGGTTGAGTAGGTCGGCTCATAACTCGGAGGCGGCAGGTTCGATTCCCGCGGCAGAACAAGAATTCGTGCACAGAAAAAAATGCGCAAACACTTGTTCTGAGTCTGGGGGTTATGGGACCATGGTCCTAGTAGTTCCTGGGTCCCTAGACACAGGGAATCCTAGTTAAGGTCCAGGATCTATGTATGTGATCGTTGAGCGTTATTATTATTACTGTAGGGGCCAGAGAGATGAGCTAAAGAAGTTTTACTCGTGTGGTCTAAAGCACACTCGTTTTTTTTTTAAACGGGTTCGGAACCCAACAACAAAATGTATATCGCAAATAAGTGATAGCAGAGAAGACGTTGATAAGCCCACTAGTCCCTGTAAGATCACGTACACATGTTTACTTGGAATTGAACATGTCGATGCTTACGTTTCGGTATGAATATTCATGGCGTGGGCCGTATAACTATACCTACTTACATACATATATCTCCGAATCTTGTCCGAATGTTGCTGTCAATTGCTGTAATGGAAACTTGAGTACTATTACATTAAAAGGGATGCGGGTTCGGATTTCGAATGCCACCGTAGATTGGTAACGTTCAAGTAGAGTTTTGGCGGGAACGTGAAAAAGATTGCGTCACCGCATTGTATTATTTTCCAAAACTTGTGTTATTTTCAGTGTTAGTGCATAAAATTGGTGGCATTCTCTTCGTCAAGTGCTGGATTACAGGCGTGAGTGTGGGAAAATTGAATAATGATGGTGAAACGTTTATTTTTGAGTTGTTTCCAAAACTCCATAGAAGCTTCAAGTAAAGTTGCCACCACTTTACTAGGAGTATGACTTTGACTAGACTATGACTTGATGACTTCGACTGTGACTTGACACATATTTGCGTGAAATATCATTAACTTGATAAATTATCAATTGCTTGACACTGGCTAAATACACGGAGGTGTGGAGCCAAACATAAAAAAAAATAAAACTTTCAAGTACTAGTATAGTTTTAAATAATCTGTGGTTCACGCAGACTAAATAGGTAGAGGTGATCAGAGGATGTACCTACGTCCATGAGTATTATCAAGTGTAGGTACCAAGTTCGACAATATTTTAGATATATCGGTGGGTTCTATACTGGCTCTTTACGTGACTCGATACGCATTTTATGCAGTAAATTAATGAGCACGTTTGGCCGTTAAAATTAATTTATTTTTTAGAATAAACGACAGGTCAAGATTACTAATAGACGCCTAGACGTGTCAAGTGTACCTTTAGTACGTATATAATAAATATTAAACGGAATCGTATCAATATATATCATACATCATAAATTTACAAAAAATAGTTTTTTATCTGAAACGAAATCCATTAAAATAAAAGAATTTACATTTATTCGGAATTTATTATTTATATTATATTATTGATACAATTTTCCCTACCTACTATTAATGGATTATGACAATATTCGTACTACTTTCATTATAAATATAGAAAAAAAGTAAAAACAATAATAAATACTAATTATATTAATAAACAATAATAATAACTTAACATTATTAAGAAATTTACGTACCTAAAGATTTTAAAAACAGTTTTATATTTAAGTATCCTTATATACAAAGCACTGCAAATATTGCAATGAATGGAATGTTCTTCGTAGATATAATTATATTCTTACCTTTTTTAATGGCTTGCGCTTAACTACAACTAGTACACGGCTAACATCAACAAGATGCAGTCGAATAACTCGACCGGTGTTCGGGCAATATAGCCCATGGAGTTCGCGCGGCGGCGACGGCGGTGGCGGCTCCGCGTGTGTTGTAGTTATGAATACTACTAACGTCAGTTTCTATATTACTAGCTCACTCGCGCCGGCTACACACTGGTTAATAGTTTTACTCACCTCACCTTTTAAACCTTCCCTACACTACGACACACATTTTAAAACCAAAATCAGCTAAATTGGCTCAGCCGTTCTCGAGTTTTAGCGAGACTAACGAACAGCAATTGATTTTTATATATATAGATGATATGCTTGCGCTTGGCCATGTTCTCACCAGATGGTAAGTGTGGTGTGCAGTCTGAGATGTAACGCGGTTGCCTACCTAGGATGTAACGCTCAGGGTTCGAAATCATCAAGATAATTACGCTTCTCGATAATAATTATCGGCTAATTATCCCACTATTTTTTGTCTTCGTGCATTTAAAGTATGACCATATCGTATTTTTCTCACGAGGCATTTTTCAAATTCAACGCAATAAACAAATTATACTTAACAAACAAATGAACTTTTGCACTCAACTTTGCATAAATCCGAACTGAATTTTTATGGTAGGGGGAATCCCCACGGCGGCGCGAGCGCGACACGTTGACACTTCGTGCTTCCGGATATACGCAATGCGGAAATACACGTTCGAATAAAATTCACTTTTAGAACGCAATTTATGTTATTATCAATCGATAATCGATATATCCATCTGTAGTTATCACGATAAATACCATGATAATTATCCTTTCGAACCCTGAACACGCTTGCCTAATCATTGTCTAATTCGCGTAATCGTTCTTTGGTGTAGACTCGCACATCATTTACAAATTGAAACTTAAAAATAAACACAGCCCTTAATAACTTAACTATTCTTTTTCAAATGCCTAGGGTTCACTAACTTAGGCGCACAACTGAGGTTAAAAGTAAAAAAGTAGTAATAATACGCGAACCAAAAATACGTAACCCCGATCGCACAGTACACTGAAGTTATCATTAAGGGTAAAAACGGTAGACTCTTGTCTAACCCCCAAGCTATATGGAAAGCATTCTCATAGAAGCATAATAAGAGTAAACCGTACAAATACAAGGATTCTATGTAGTTAAGCATTGGTAATCGCATCATGGGTCTCGGCACCACTTTTCTGTTAACGGTAACTTCGTACAATGAAGGAAGGTTTCCGAACGCAATCGCTACGTGTGTGAGCAACAATAATAGTTTAACGCCTAAAAGACTTTTTGGGTATAATAATGGAAAGAGAGAATAGTGGCCTACAGTTGATAGGAACAGGAACAACTTCGCATCGGTGACACCGAGCACGCACATGAAACTGTAACAAAGAAAACATTTGGATTAATGGAATAATAACATTTGTTTTAAATACAACAAACGCAAAGCGTAAAAAACTGACTTCAGACTTATATGGTTTTCTCATGGATGCCATCGTCAGAACTGGACTAAATAAGACCACACAGGAAGCACCGGCATTAAAATAAAAAAAAATCATCTAAATCGGTTCACTCAGTCGAAAGTTCTGAGACAAACGTGACTTAACAAACATTTTTTTAAACCGGCCGAATTGAAAGCCTCCTCCTTTTTTTAAAGTCGGTTAAAAATAACAGCGAGAGTAACTTCAAGCCCATTATGTAGTGTTAGCTTAATCACTACTCTAAATGAGAGATACCAATGCGTACTCATTTTAAAAAAGGAAGAGGTACTCAATTCGTTTGTGTTGATGTTGGTGGTTGTTTCTGCAGTTCGTCTAGGTAGCTTTGCCAGTTATTCTGCCGCCAAGCAGTAGTGTGCAAGCACAACTGTGTTCCGGTTTTAAAGGCACTGTAGCTAGTGAAATTACTGGACAATTGAGACTATATCATCTGATCTCACAGTCGAGTGTTATAACCAGACTGTGCTGATGTCTCAGTATTATGTGCGCAGTGCAGTGTCACGCAAAACTTTATATTTTGGAGTTCCGAGTGACACTGTTCTGTAATGGGCAGCCGTGTCGCTTAACATCAGGTGAACGGCTCGTCACATCATTCACTAACATAATATAAAGATATTATTATTATTGTGGCTGGGCTGACCACAGAATAAATAACAGTTGGTATAATAGAACGCTGCATGGACTTTACTTGACTAAAGTAGACACGTTAAGACATTTTTAGCCAACTTAAATTTTAAGAAAGATATTATCAATTCAATGAAAAATAATAAAATTAAATATGATTTCCACCCTTATCCTTAGTCCTACTAATCCTACTAATATTATAATATATGCGAAAGTTTGTGAGTATAGATGTATGGATGTATGTTTGTTACCCTTTCACGCAAAAGCTACTGAACGGTTTTGGATGAAATTTTGAACACATATAGTTTATATCCTGGATTAACACATAGGATACTTTTAATCTCGGGTGAAACCGCGGGGCGCAACTAGTAATATTATAAACGCGAATCTTTGTATGTGTGGATGCTTATCACTCTTTCACGCAAAAACTACTAAATAGATTTTAATGAAATAGCTTATACGCTGGCTTAACACATAGGATACTTTTTATTTGCGGGACGCAACTCGTAGATATGATTCTCACCTCAATGGTATCAACGTCATAAGGATGGCTTTTTCATGCACATGCCAGCTGAACATAAACGAACATGTTGCACATACAATAATGCATCTGAAATAAAAAATATGGCAGTAAGTTCATTTCAACCTTATAAAGAGGAGAATGTCAAAATAAAAGTTAAAAATAAAAAGTTGAAACCTGTACTGTAAATAATGTGTAAAAATGTTATATGAAATTAATTTGAGAACTACAATATCACAACACCCATACGTTAAACTATAAGTTTACACCTCTTTTTTGGTCACAGGATTATTAACAAGCATAAATCACACTAATATTATAAAGGCGAAAGTTTGTATGTGTTTATGTGTGTATGTTTGTTACTCCTTCACGCTCAAACGGCTGAATGGATTTATGAAATTCGGTACCAAGACAGCTTATACACTAGATTAACATGTAGGCTACATTTTATCCCGGAAAAGTGAAATGTTCCCGTGGGATGAGCAAATAAATTTAAATACTTTCTATCCGCGGGTGAAACCACGGGGCGCAACTAGTAAATAATAAATGTTAAAATTTCACACAGCGACATCTACCCCTAAACTAAGCAAAGCCTGTACTTTGGGAACCAGATAACTGATAGAATACTTATATATTTTTTATTTGAAAATGCTTACAATACAGTATAACACCCAGACACAGAACAAACATCGATGTTCATCACACAAATGTTTGTGCTAGGTGGGAATCGATCTACAACAGTTCAGACGGCAGGGTTACTACCAATTGAGCTATTGGGCCAGACTGGCAAGATATATATTATATGTATATTAGGTTAATTAGTCTAAGGATTGTATAAAGGAAAACGTAGTCCACGTTTGCAACGTTTAAAATTTACAATTAAGGAATGAAATTTCACCTGTTGCATTGCAATCAAAGTTTCGTGATCACCCCACTGAACAATATCGTGGGGAGCCGATGTATGCAGGAAGCAAGCAGCCGCCCAAAGTCTATGTTCAGCAGTGGACATCTTCAGGCTATTAATGATGATGCAAAAATTAGTGTAGGTAGGTGGTAGGACTTTTCTGCAAAGTTCGTTTAGGTAGGTATCACCGCTTTGCCAGTTATTCTGCCGCCAAGCAGTAGTGTGCAAGCACTACTGTTCCGGTTTGAAGGGCACTGTAGCTAGTGAAATTACTGGGCAAATGAGACTTTATGATCTGATCTCACAGTCGAATAATCTTATTACGACTGTGCTGATGTCTCAGGATGATGTGCGCAGTGCAGTGTCACGCGAAACTTTATATTTTGGAGTTCCGTTATATATTTGGATTTCAGTGTTCTGTTATGGGCAGCCGTGTTGTTTAATGTCAGGTGAACGACTGGCTCGTCACATCATTCACTAACATAAAGAAAAATATATATATATATATTACCTCACGAAACTCATCGCTCTGTATCGCCTGTCAGCACATAAATTCCATAACTTGATCAATGCTGGTATCATTGAAAGCGTTGTCAGGGCAAATGTGATTGCTGGTGTTATAGTTGGGAGCGCTACATGCTTGTACTCTTGCACTAATCCTCCGGTCATGGATGCTTCCACATGTGTTACATTCATTCCCAATTTAGTAACTATAATTGAAACAGCCAGAATAAATAATATTATATATTAAATAAGAGCACCAAAGTCTGTGGTGAAGCAGCATTATAAAATAAAATATAAGGAATAAAAGAATGTCCAAAATCAGTCATTCAGATTGCAAACTGGTTATGGTTTCTTTGTAAATTATTACAAGTGATTTCAATTTTCAAGATGATGTCATGTTATTTAAGGCAATATTTTTTGTTGACAAAGAAGAAAACAGTAAGCGAGTAAACCAAGAAGAGAAGAGCTTGGAAATGCACTTAGTAGCCATTTCAATGTATGGTTTTGGAAATATTAGTTCCTTTTCCTATTCTATTAAAATAATGTTGTTTAAAGCACTTACAAGTATGTTGCAATACTTTGTCCCCAAAGCTATATAGAGCCCAGAAGTTTGGCGCCCAGTATGCATGGCACAACCCTCTTTTGAATGGAAACATTCTTGATAAAATCTGCAATTACAACTATTACTCAGGATAAGCTAATAATATAAATATAACTATTATGTAAACTGCATATAAATTTGACATCATAGATTATGATTGTTTTCAAATTTTACTCTTAGGTCCGTATTACAGAACATTACTCAGTCATTGATCGGTGCTCAAGCAGGGATTTCATTCAACAATAGGCTATTTGACTACTGTTAAAAATGAACAAGTAAATATTATTTTCATAAAGTAAGTTAAAAATGAATGTAATCATTGTAAAAATAAGTAAAATCGGTAAATTAATCACGGAGTAGTACGCTTTTAAAGTTTCATCGCCTGTCCCTTTCTCGCAAAACAGAGATCGTGTTGAGCTTCCTCACAGCTACTATGAAGGCATGGCTTGTGACGTCACATGCCAAAAAGATTGTATGTAGAGCTACCACAGCTTAGTAATGAGTTACTGTGAGTACTGGTAACTGACGTCACTGCGTGTTTGAGTTGTCTCTTTCTATTTCTGTATTTTAAAATGCCTGTAACTTAGTCATTTTTTGAGATATTCAAGTTTTGTTTTCACAGTTATCTATTTTTTGAGGTATATTATTTATGTATGTAATAAAAATATAGTAGTCAAATAGCCTATTATTGAATGAAATACCTACTTGAGCACCAATCAATGACTGAGCATCGTTCTGTAATATGGACCAATGAGTCTAGAAAAGTAAGATCATATTTAATAAATACCTGTGGTATATGATCTTTAAAAGGCCCAAATGATGCTGCAAACAGTCCCACCACAATGAAAGCCAGTTTGTTTAGATTCATGATAGAAAAAGAACTCCAATCTGTGTGAACACCATCTACTGAAGCTACAGTGAAGCAATAGGCTCTGAATAAGTATACTATATATACTGGAGCTATGTACAAAAATATATGCTTAAAGTTTAGTAGCGCTGCAAACCAAAATGCTCCTTGTAGGTGATTTGCCTGAAATGAGAGATACATAATTTTGTTTAAAACCTCAGAGGCATCAACAAGTTGGTTGTGCTAGATGCATTCAATTCCGGGAATTGGTAGTGTATTGAGTTAGTGGTTTTATACTAAATTTATAATACTAAAAATAAAACAGTGGTATCTGTTGCTAGTATGCAACACATTCATGGTGGAAAAAAAGCAAATACAATATAAAAAAATATCCCATAATAAAAAAAACAATAAATATTTAATTTTCAATTCTGCATTGATTCGCACTCAAAACTTTTTTTACCATTGCATTCAAAAAATTCCACACGCCTATATTGTCATTCATGAACAACTTGTGTCTAACTTCTGGTGGCCCCGAATCGTCCCCCGACGACGACGACGACGGTAAGGTAAAATGACCATTAAATATTTATTTCATGATTTTATAATTATTATTATTGTAGGTACAGAGTATTATTACTCCTACATTGTAGGTATGTAGTATTTTATGTTTGTGTCCATAATTTATGGAAACTTAAAATTTTTATACTTTTTACAATATTGTAAGATTGTAATATTGTATAAGGTGTAAAAAATTTAAATGTAATATAATATTTGAACACATTATTTAAAATACGAAATCCATGATTTAAAAAAAAAGGCAAACGTATTACTGAACCAATGGAGGAAATGACAAATTCTTACAAGCTTTTAATATCTTAAATTTACCTCAAATAGGTTTTCAATGACTCCAATGCATAAGTTTATGTCTTCCTAATACAAGATGTTACTGCATTTGATATCATGATAGAATTACAGGACAAAATTATTCAATAAAACATGAATGTAATATATTTGTATACACAATATCAACAAAAAGTTTGAATAGGAGGCAAGCTTTCTTCCATGTAAAAACACATTTCTATACAAAGATTGAATGATTGATCATTGAGCAACATAATTCGTTGATTCAATGAAATAAGTATCTTTAAAAAAATTATTCAGATCAACAAGATTTTAAAAAATCAGGGCAGTTTCACGATTTTTCTCCAACTCTCATGGTTTTGGACTTTCCCATCACCACCTTTCTCAAAAAACCACCTGTATGTCTTACATTCTAACAAATTCTAATTTTCTAATTCATCTTGTCTGGATTAAAAATAAAATAGAATAAGTGGCTAATTTGGTAAATGCATGTGTAAATTGGATGAATGTGACATAGGCCTAAGTATACAAAACTATGAATAAATTTTTAAAAATAATTTAAACTTACTTTTATAATGTGTGATATAGATATCATCAACATTCCATACATAAATCCATTGTACTGAAAATGTATATGATCTACCATCAGTAACCCTGGGTTACTTACTAGTAATATAAATGCAAGCTGTTCTCCACGACTCAAGAGAGTTGTACACCTAAAAATAGATATACAGCCTGAGAAACAGAAATTATTTTAAATCATATTATGATGTTTGACCGATTATTAATACATAGTAGATGCAGCCAGAGGAAACGTAACTAATACATTTCATCAGATTGTAATCAAATATTGTAAATTAATATAATAGTAATATAAAATAAAAACATACCAGCTCACTCCCAGAATGTAAATAAAATCTAAATTAATTAGAGAAAGCTTTTGGAAGAGTACTGTCATGTCAGATTTATAGTCCAGATTGGTCAGCTCCAACATTTTGGGGTCAAAATATTTCGCAACGAAGGTGTGAGCATACTCCAGCCAAGCGAAAAACGGCGGGTAATCCAACGTCCACTCCGAGGTTGCATCGTAATACCACTTATCGATGGGAAGATTGAAAGTAATAGCCAGCCAGTTGCGGTGTACTTCAAAATCAGTTGAGTGACTAAAAATAACACGTGAATAAACTGTTTGTACTAGCAGCAACGTAGCAATAATGTAGGCGTTCACAAAGTTTAATCCTACTTACTACACCGGTACGAAAAATAATTTTACAGCGGTAACAGCAATTATAATATGGGTGTACATTGTTATTTACTGATACTCATTATATTAAAATCCACAATGCAGCCACATCCACAATCCACATACCACAATGAAAAATACTTCGACTTTAGCTAACTACCTAACCTAACCTACAGGCATTATTTTCTTATAATAATAATAAATATGTACATACATTTTTTTTTTTTGAGATTTGGCTCCACAGTTTTGTGTATTTAGCCAGTGTCAAGTAATTGATAATTTTTCAAGTTATCGATATTTTACGCAAATATGTGTCAAGTCACAGTCGAAGTCATCAGGTCAAGTCATAGTCAAGTCAGTCTAGTCAAAGTAATACTCCTAGTAAAGTGGTGGCAACTTTACTTGAAGCTTCTATGGAGTTTTGGAAACAACACGAAACGAAACGTTTCACCATCATTATACCCTTTTCCCACACTCACGCCTGTAATCCAGCACTTAACGAATAAAATGCCACCAATTTTATGCAATAACACTGAAAAAAACACAAGTTTTGGAATATAATACGATGCGGTGACGCAATCTTTTTCGCTTTCCCGCCAAAACTCGTATATGAATTTAATCTATTTAATCTAATGCCACAGAGCATATTATATACGGGTATCTAATGCCAAAAGCAGAATAACATGGTGATTGACTTTTTTGATTGACTCTTTGAGTAGAATGCCAGAATCATACAAAGTATTTCTTTTTGGTCTGTGTCCACCCACACTCCAGTCTGTTTTTTTTATATTTTGGCTCCACACTTCTGTGTATTTAGCCAGTGTCAAGTCAAGTGGTCCAACGTGATGGTGTCATATATACGTATAAACAATATATACAATTCTTTGTAGTCAGTTATCTCAGCAGAATTCAAATAATTTTTAACGAGGGTTTCAAAATATATTTAATGAATACCTGCTTTTTCGAAAACCGACAGGTTTTGAAAGTAATGGGCACTGATAGCGTGGAACATTTTTTTACACAGTTCGCAGCTAAAATTTGAAGATTTGTTCCGTGGATAATTTTTGTACACGATACGCGGCTAAAATTTGAAGAGTTGTTGAATATGGAAGTTGAAATTTGAAAGAAACACTTATTTTCTTTATAGTCCATTGAAATGTTACATGAGCTTTGCATTTATTAGAGGACGCAATTTTATTTTTGGGACATGTGTGGGGGGTCAGTAGAAGCTTAACCTCAAGTTTGTGGGGTCGCCACCCTTGTCCACCGGCTGCCATCTTGGAAAAGGGGGTGAAAACACTTTTTTCATATATTATATATATATCGCGAAAAAAGTGTTTTCACCCCACACGTCCCAAAAATAAAATTGCATCCTCTAATAAATGCAAATACTCGGTCCATAAATTGTAACATTTCAATGGACAATTTTTATAAAAAAAATTCTATTCCCTATGTCCAACCACAGCGCCGCCGTGGGGTCCTACTATTGTCCTAGCCGAAACGAAGTTGAGGCTACTTGTGATCAACGACAAAAATGATATTCGGCTACTAAATAAATGAGGAATTAAAATTTTATTTTTCGATGATTAAATATACACGGTACAATGGATTCCACAAACATGGAGAAAATTCTAAACAACATCCGGTATATTTAAAAAAATAATATCAATAAATGTAAAAGATATTTTATATTAATATTAGTGTCGATTGGAATAAATGATGAATGGATATAATGGTGCTGCCTACGACGCAGCAGTTATCTCGCGGGCCGGGCCTGGTGGCCGGACAGGATAAAAGAAACTGTGAACATATGGATCTCTCCAAACCTTATTTTTAAAATCTGGTAGATCCTACGCTTCTCACTATCTTTTTGGCTTATGATAATTACCAAGTGCAAGTTGATGAAATTCGCTGGTTGACACTTCTTATTTCAAGGCTACGGAACAGTAGTGTAGGCAATAGTTTCTAAATGTAGCCCAAAGTAAAAGTTTTATGAATATCGGTTTAGTAGTGTTATGTTATTAAGTACCTAAACCTTTTATACGTAAAAATAATGGGGTATATTAATTTTGTTTCATAACTTAGTGAAATGTAATGTACACATCGTTATGAAATTTTATATTTCAACGAAATAAACATCTTAATCATAATGAGTGATTTATTAAAATACAATTTATCTAAGCTACTTTCCCCAGGTTCACATAACCTTGTTATAATCTGGCACACGAAAGACGGAACGCTAATTAGTTGCCTGTCGATCAACGGCTGTCTTCAACTAATGACTGTTGCTAAGTTGACACAAATTTAACAAACATACGAAGAACTGGGGTCTAGAAAGATAAATGCTAACTTAGGAGATGGCAAACTGTAGTGCAGATGGGTGTAAGACTCCTAATTCTGTAAGTGGCGACTAAAGATTCACCACAATGGGGTTTTTTTTTTTTACAAGGTAACACTAAAAACAATCATGTGCATGCAGCATGAAGTTGGCAAATTGGTGATGTCTATAGGTAGAATGTTTTTGAGTTTCAAAATAGAAATTCAATGTAAATAGGGTGAATTTGGTCATTCCTTATCCTCTACTAGGGAAGAGAGAAGGAATGGATGAAGGTGAAGAAAGAAGGGAGAGGGGATGAGGATGAATGGATAATGGTGAAGTCCATTCACCACTTTATCCATTCATCCTTGTCCCTTCTCACTTCTTTCTTCCTTTGGACAGGGTGTGAAGCTGGGGCAGATCAGCTAGCATCAAAATATTTTATACACATAAACTGCATATTCAAACTGAAAAATCCATACAAATTTGTCTTTCTGTTGGTTGCAATCAAGTTATGTGATCGCCCAGTTATTTCCATCAATCAAGCTAACATTAATAGTGACTTCCATAAAAAGAAAGAGTTGCCTATACCAGTTAAACTATTCTACAATTAGGAAATGGCATCTAAAAATAATAATAATATAATCATGGGCGGATCTAGGATTTTTTTCTGATAGGGGCACGAGGGGGCAGACTTGCAAAAAATCAAAAAAGCTGTTTGAAATAAACTTAAACATATATACTTCAAGTCAAGTTTGTTTCTACAAGTTCAAGTATTTGCTTCTAAGTATGTACTGTGATGAAATCTCCACAGTACCCAAAAATGCCATCTGGGGGGGGAGGCACGTGCCCCCGTGCCCCCCCCCCCCCTAAATCCGCCCTTGAATATGATTATCTAAATATTACATCATAAGTAATTTTCTAAAAATATAATGCATCCAAAGATGGACATACAGAATATACAGACACCCATACAACTTTTAATTGCTAATCAATTGCTGTGCAAAATATTAGCATTTAACTGATAAAAATATGTAACAATGATTGTGTCATTCAGTGTGGTTTGCACTTTGCAATCCATTCTGATATATAACAATTGTTATGTAACTACCCTACATTAACATTATAAATATTTAAATATGTACTCATTAGTACATTTTTAAACAATACTAAGTTGAATACTTAAGTCTGTTAGCCTATTAGGTACCTGAATGTAATGTATGTTACAATTCCTACTCACATTTTAAAAAAATAATTTTTATTTCCACTTGCAAGTAAATATGATTCTTTAAATAAAAATAATTTTCATAAACCTAAACCTAAAAATGTAAATAAACAGTTGATTTCTAAACCACAGTAAGGTCAAAAACATACATGTGCACAAACACACACACACATACTTTAAAAATGTTCAATTTTTTTTTCACACAAGGAATAGTTTCTTTTTTTTATATTGGACATGGTGAGCAACAATAAGCAGTCAGCCTTATTGAATTAAACCATCAAGCAACACAGGTGGGCAACTTTAATGGGTCTTAGTCTCATGTCATTTATTGCACAGCCCAAAGAAATCATTAAAGATTTGATTAAATCCATGCTCATTCATGTATTTCGAAAATTCACTCATATTAGCATGCTTACTATTTGTTGGGTTTTTGAAATGTAGTTCTTCAAAATTCTTAAGTTTTCGTTGTAACTCTACCGGATAATCAAAATATTCTGTTTGCTTGATCATTATTTTCTTCCAACACATTGATCTAATAATTTTCCAGCACTCCTTGCAAGCAACATCTTCTCCTTCTAAACAGATGACTCCAGGTTTTCCAGGCAAACAGAATCCTGACAAGTTAAATTCTTTAGCCAGTTTTTGTATATCTTCCCTTTTTTTCTTGTTGTATATATGATGTGAATATATCCAGATGCGGCAGAACATAGGTTTTGATAGTGTTTTGTTTGTATCACTAGATTTCACAGTAGCAACATCAATATTCAAAGAAAATGCTTCGATGTTATCTTGAAGCCAAGTAATAGCAGTGTAAAGACATACTTCTCCAATGTGGTTTGTTTTAATGTACTCTGATAATCCTGAGTTCAAACTTGTCTCTTGTTGTCTATTCAGCTGATTACATCTAATGTAGATGTCAGGCTCCTCATTGGGATAAGATAATGGCAAACTGATGAATATCTCCAATTTTAGCTCATTTATTGGCAAGTTGATTATGAAGTCCAAATTATTTGGAACATATTCACACTTTGAGTTTATGAAATTACTGATCTCTGTGATATTTTTTTCTGATAAAACGATATCGCCTCGACTTGGATACATTGCTTGTAACAAATCAATTTCACTTAATTGTTGTGTCAAACAATTTACAAGTTCTTCCTTTATTGAAATGGCCTTGGTAGACATGCTTAAAAATTTAAAACTCAATTCTCAATAATTAGGTGGATAAGTACAATGTATAATACAATTAATACATAATGTACCTACCACAGAATTCGCCCTGCGAAATAAAAATATAATTTAATTAATGATATGCCCACCAAATGCAGACAATTATTTTTTTTTTGTTTTGGCTCCACACTGTTATGTATTTAGCCAGTGTCAAGTAATTAATAATTTATCAAGTTAATGAAAATAGCCACAGATTAGGTAGAGATACTTCGTATCAGATGATAATGTGTCATACATCAGCAATGTATCGTTGCAAACTTAGAAGATGACAGCTGTGTCTACTATAGCTATACGTATATATATGTACCTAGTATAGTATGAAACTATAGATACCTACTTCTATATATTATACTAATATTCATACGTATAGGTATATGCTAGCTATAGATGCGTACATTTTGCATGATACAGATATAGACCTACAGGGAATCGGAACTGAAACTAGAAAATGATATGTTTGCGTTTAAT
The DNA here is from genome assembly GCA_905220475.3 of Ennomos fuscantarius. NCBI lineage: Eukaryota > Metazoa > Arthropoda > Insecta > Lepidoptera > Geometridae > Ennomos > Ennomos fuscantarius. The sequence continues at coordinate 9,296,814 of HG992029.1, forward strand.
ATTTCAAATAACCATATAAATAGTCTTCCTTTGCATTTTCAGCAGCGACAATTTTTTCAGATGTGGTTTTAAGTCTCAGGCATATTGGCTCCCCATTTTATTGGATATAAATAAAGCTGAAAAAGAAAATGGTATTAGAATTCGAGATAGCACCACAGATAAAAACGGACAAAGCTGTGTAATTTAAGAACCTTGCCTATTCTATGATAAAAAATAATAATACCGCCCAACGATCACATACATTTCCTGGATCCTAACCAGGATTCCCTATGTTTAGGGACCCAGGAACTACGAGGACCACGGTCCCACAACACCCAGACTCATAACACATATTTGCGCTTTTTTTCTGTGCACAAATACTTATCCTGTCGCGGGAATCGAGCCCGCCGTCTCCGGGTTATGAGCCGACCTGTTCAACCACCATACCACAGAGGCTGTTAATGTAATATAACATTAGAAAATGTGCTAGTAATAGTAGTAGGTAGTAGTGTACGTAACACACTGTAATTATTTTAATAAGGTTAACATTTTGTCTTCTACAAAGAAAATTGGTGGTACAATTATTTTTGTGATCAGTTTTTTTCAGTAACTAAGTAGAATATGTAAGATATCAGAGACAAGGTTGGCTAAGATTCTTAATGTAATAAACATTCAAATTACACATTAGAATACTGAACAGTTTCTTGTTTCTCTCCAGATCAGATTATGTTCTGTGCCGGGTTGCTCGCACCATAGTTGTAAAGAAGAAAGAACTTCTATTTTATCAAACTTATTTATCATATTAGGCTAAGTAGAATCACATTTTCACCCTACTTGACTGTTGACACCCTCTTGGGTTGAATAAATAAATAAATAAGCATCTGTGGACATTTCACACAGCGCCATCTAGCTCCAAACTAAGCAAAGCTTGTATTATGGTAACCAGATAACTGATACAATACTTAGATACTTTTATATACTTTACAATATAACACCCAGACACAGAACAAACATTGATGCTCATCACACATGTTTGTCTTGGGTGGGAATCGAACCCACAACCTGCAGTTCAGAAGGTAGGGATACTACCAACTGAGCTAACGGGCCAGTCAAAATAATGTACTGTAATACCCTTTCTTAGTACAACACTGCACCATAAAACATAGGAACGCACACTTCAAACATGTTTCCAGCCAGCATTGTGATCTAGGCTATCTGCATTGATTGTAACCAGTCAGTCATGACTTACATAAATGTAGATAGATGTAGAGCCAGAATGAAAGAGCTCCTAACACGCCTGGTGTTCCTAGACAAAAATATTGTATGTAAGCACTTAAAATTTCTACTTACAAATATATGAAGTCAAGTAGCGCATGATAGCAGCAGTAGGTAGGTAGTATTTGCTGAAGACATGCATTTCTTAGCCTGAAAATATTAAAATACCATGTTAGGTAGGTATCTAGATAACCTATTAACTTCTCCTAAAATTATTATCTTGGGTCAAAATAGGCCAAGTTTTAAAACTAGAATAATGCCTATCATACCCACAAGTACCTTGCCTTCTTCTTTTTTATTATATTTAGTGACTGATTACATAAATAGCATCTACAGTGGTATGCACTTGATCGAACTTGTTAGACTAGGGACTTACCTTAACCATTAATATTCTTCTAGAAGTAATTTATCCATGTTTTCAGCGGTCAATTTGTGATTTCTACAATACTATGAATGGATTCGACGCAAATATTGGTCACATTTATTATTTATTTCATGTAAACATAAACAATGAAAAATAAAACGAAATGGCGATTGGAAGCACAGAGTACTTTTCTACATATGGAAATAGAGGCAGCTCTTGCCGTCATAATACGGCATCGCACTTGTGCTGCCACCTGCGGGCTGAGATGCAACTATTTTCATTGAATATATATCCATAATCCCATATGTGTATGTACATGTACACTATTCGTGTTCCCGGTATATTGTCCTAACTCCTACCTTATAACGCTTTCACTTTGGGGAAATAGGGATTAGAAACAATAAAAATCGAGTTCAAATTAAGTAATTATTTACTAATTTACCAGACTATAAATTGTACCTAATTTATTGATCGTCATTGCTTTCATTTGAAATATATCCTCATCGTGGTTTGCGTCTCTCTTATAATAAAATAAAATGGCCTATTATTCACAAAATATATTTACATTTTTTACATAGATTTAGGTATCACTTATTACAAATGTTTTCCTTTTTTAATATTTTACCTACATAGGTACCTGAATTTGATAAAATAAAGTGTTTATTTTAGCTACATAACACATTTATCTGAAAACACAAAAACGATCCATGGATCATGTACAGACCGTTGTAGTAGTAACAGATTTACCTTTGTCTGATTGCCTTCTCTCTCGATAATGTCTTCAATACATAATTTATAATTTTCTGATAGTAATTATTTATTATTGCCTATACCACTTTGCACATTTTCAGAAGTATTTTTTTTGCTTTAATTTGAAATTCGTCTTCATCATCGTTTGCATCTCTCTTACCTATCAGTATTTTATTAATATCTTTACAATAATTATAAATGAAAAATCGACAAGTCAAATTAATTATGTAGTCAATTATATTTTTGTGGTGTACACATTTCAGAAACTCAAATTCAATAAAACTGAAAATGACTGTTTTTATCATTTCTTTTAAATTGTTTGCATGTACATTTTTTTTTTAGAATTTCATTGGTTATGTCTTGCACTCCTGATATGCAAGAGAGGAGAGACACACATGGACTGACGAGCCAACGCCGACCAGCGTATTCCCTTTGTTTGATATAATCATTTTCTTGACTCACAACCAGATCTGCATTGCATTCTTTACAACTTTTAAATACCTTTTTCTTAGCACATTTTGTGACCAATTTAGCTTTTGAAAAAACAGCCCTGCCCTTCTTTTTAGTGATTTCTGCAAGAAAAATAAAAACAGATAAAATAAAATGAAAGAATTTGCACCAATAATGGAACTATAAAAATGTTTTTCATTCAGTGCTTAGCTATTCAGCGGTTAGACAGACTCTGATGACATTTTGAATATAATAGATGCATGAGATATATGATATTCTTGTTACCCAACAAAAATAAAAGACTTTTGATTAGCATTTAGATTTAGGCTCCCCAGATCTTCAAATGAACTAATGTGTCTTTCAGCTTCTATCTTGACCTCCATGGAAAGGTCTGAGGTGGCCTCATCATTTTATATCTATGTATAGTATAAATGCTAAATACCACTGAATGATTGATCAATAATACTTAAAAGTAAAATCAACAAAAATGTTTTATACTTACTGTCATATACTCCTGCATTCACTTTTACAGCTGAGACAGATTTTGTTTCTTCAGTTAGCATCTCTTGGTCTAGATTGATAGAATCTGTAACATAAAATAATTGTAAGTACCCACATCACATTCTGAATACAGGCTTCTCCCATAAAATGGGGGGACTGCTGCTGCCCATTCCCTGGATATTTCCTTAGTCGGCTCTTACGGGACACGGGGAGAGATGAGGTGGTGCTATTTGCACACAGCTTAGGCTAAATACTATATTATAATTATGACAGCATTAACATTATATATTATGAAGCAGTGCACATGAGGTAGCTGAGAACAACTGCAATGATTTCTAAAAAAATATTTAGAGAGCTGTCCTTGATGGACTAGTTAGCCGTCTAATGTTACAACTAAAATCAATTCAAGCATTTCAAGAAAATTTAGTGTAGATAGACATCATCAACAGCCTGAAGGTGTCCACTGCTGAATGTAACCCCCCCCCCCCCACAAAGTGCCACTTTTAGTATCGACCCATATTAGGATAAATTTTTTGTTATAGTATTTATTACGCCAAAATAAAAAAGAGTTACAAAAATGTATAAATAACATACCCATGTTTTCTTTTATTGGAGCGATAGTGCTGGTGATAGCCTCAATACTTATGCAAGGCACAAGATCTGATGAATCCTTTGAAGTCGGCAAGTTTGATCCATCCAGGCGCAGCTTTGTTTTATTACCATAGGTGAATCTTGGCAGAAAGCAAGGTCCTGAAAATGAGATTTTAAGTTAAATGACAAATCTCTGAAATGACAGCCAGGCTCCATGGAAGAAGCAAACATAAAATATACATATTAGTCCTGCATGGGGCCCCATAGATCGCTGTGTAAAATGTCCACACATATTTATTATTAGAAAGGACAAAAGTTGCATTTATATTGTCTTTCATATTAGTAGTCTTTTACATTTATATTATAGACAAAAGTTAGCCCTTGGCAATTCAACATTTTCCAAAATGGAATGTCTTGCTCATTGGACATTATGCAAACATGACATGAATGTGCATCACATATTGTTTGGTGACTTTTTTACGCCAGAAATACTGATATGCAATATTAACACCAAATATGTACAGTAATAATATCACCCAATCATTTGCAGACAGAAATCTTCTCTCAGTTCACTTGCTCAATCAATATTAAATTATCAATGATTAAATAATTGCCTATTAAAAAAAAGTAATACACTTACCAATGTTTTCTTTATCAATTATAGCATCAGTGCTGGTTGCAGTATTTGCATCATTGTCAACTTCTGAAACAAATTATATTTAGTTAAGTATTTCTTTCATGCAGACCTAAATGTAAACAATATTTTGCATTCTTTATTTTTAATTTTTATATTATTTGTATTTTCTTCATACTAACTAGCTAGGTATATGATTTATATCTTACCTTGGGAGGTAGAAGGTAAATTTCGAGACATGTCATGCTGCATTTGGCGTAGTGGCCTTCTTTCACCAAATGTGAATTTTGGTAGAGATGTTGGGCCTAAAATAGAAAAGAATAATACAAATGAATGTGTGTATTATAAGGCAGGCTCAAAAATATCTATTGTTATCAATAGATATTTTTGAGCCTGCCTTATAATAATATGTGTATTTTAACTATTTCAACATGAAAAACAAAACTAGCAAAATAATGGCATTTATTACCTATCCATTCAACAGTTCTTCACAAAATTGGTTCTAATCCAATATAATTTACTGCTACTGATCAAAAACACATGAAGAAGCAAATTAATGCATAATGTTAATATTTTAATTTTTGCCCATCTACCCTAAAATTTATGATTTAAATGGAACGGGATATTTATAAACTTTGTTAAGTATTATTAGTTTTAATAAGCCCCTTCAGCCTACAAAACAATTTACATTCCTATAATACAGTTGTAACTTAGACACTGACACCAAGTCCTACAAAATAAAATGTATTATTATGTCAATAAAGAAGTTTCAAAATCAAATCAATCGTTGCTACTGACCTGGTAAGTTAAGTGTTGGAATAGCTATTGGACTCAATTTTTTGTAGTGACAACAATACTTTTCTTCAAAATGAGCATGGCAGACACGACGATGTTTTTAGATATCATCATTATCGAACCCGATAATATCTCCTCCAATGGCACGAATCCATTCATTCAAGTGTGGTTTGTCTTTTTCTGGATTCGGAAATAGATGCAGTGGCTTCTGCATATCTAGAAAGAAATAAATGTGAACTCGTCAAGAGAAAGTAATAGATATCTAATACAAAGTCTGTGTTTATATTTGGATAAATAAGTAAAGTTGCTGGTTTATTTATTGCTTTTTAATTTGAGTTGAGTCAAATTTTAAGTTTGTGCTTAGGCTTTGGCAAAGTTTGTGTACATATTACAAATACACTGTTAGGCAGACTAACTTCTGGATTGGAACTGTACCATGTTTCTGACCTGCATGCGCACAACCAACTAACTTTATGTACCGTACCGTACTGACCGTAGGCAGCAAAACAATAAGAAAAACAACTTACCTCCTGAATCCATCCATACACAAAGGAACACAACACTTTTTACTTGAAAGCGACATGATTGTCTAGAGTCCTTTTTCTCAAAAATTAACGAGTCTCACATAAACTTAGTTACATGCAACTTGAGAAACTGGCTGGAGGAGGAGCATCCAAGGATGCTCAACTCGACTCGACAGACCTAGGGGATAACCGTATAACACGACCGAAAACACAAAATATTAAAAAAGAAATATTTTAGGTTTACCGGCCGAACAGTAATTTTAAATTTTTCAATTCCATAATAGGGATGGTCCATTCCAATATTACTATAAGTACGAGTAAGTACTCGATACTTCTATTTCAGCATCGAATAATGGATAAGAAGAAAAACGTTATTTTCTAAGTATGCCAACGTAGACTATAAAAATTACGAGATTAACTATGTATTACATTTTTCCCAACATTGAAAATGGCTGAAAAAATAAACATTTAGATATTGATAGATAGATAGACGCATGTAGACGCATTATGCATTATCGATCAAAATTATTTCAAAACGTGAGCGGCACTCGACTCGAAACTTGATTCAAAGCGTTAACCTTTATAAGACAAGTATACATGGTTGGATAGTACCGTAAATGGTACACAGTAACACTACCTCATATTACTAATACCATTTAGTAAAACACTTATACTTAGACTTCAGGGTTTACCAAATAATGCCATTAAACAATACTAAAATTAGTACTGGTGATAATACTTTATTAAAACGGATATGAGTACTTTATATATTTAAACGTTTACGGTGTTCATAATATGAATATTATCGAATAAGTATTTGAGTACTACTAACTACTAATGCCCAACAATTACATACATAGATTCTGTAGGATACATGTATGTGAACTAGATTTCTCTGTATCTGGAAACCCAGAAACTACGAGGACCGTGATTCCACAATACAACACCGGTCCGTATTACAGAACGAGGCTGTCATCGATCGCTGCTCAAGCAGAGATTTCATTAAATATTTGATCAGTTTCAGCCTTATTAATAAACACGAAATAGCTTTGGATTAGTTACACCATCTTTTGTCTCTTTCGATCCAGCTAAATATTCCAGTAGCAAAAAAAGGACAAAAGCTGAAGTAATTAACCCGAGACTAATACCCGTTTATTAATAAGGTTGTTTATGAATAAAATCTCTGCTTGAGCACCGATCGATGATTGAGCATCATTTTATAATACGGACCTCAGATACAGAACGTGTATTTGAGCTTTTTTTCCTGTTCGCAAATAGCTTATCCAATTGCAGGATACGAATCCGCCCACCGCGTCCTAGTTTATCTACTCAACCACAGAGGCTATCGGATATGAATAGGTATCGATATTTTGATGATATTAGAACATCTCTATTCCAAAACAAAACTCCTATGCTAGGTTGCCACTATGCAGAATGAAATACGTACTATGATAATTTTATTTATTCAACCTAAAAAATGTGCTTACGACCAAGATCACAATTATTATTGTTTCATTGATACAAAAATGAATATCCAATTTAGAAAAACTTCATAGTATAATGGAATTTAATAAATACGACTTATCTATACCCTGTTTCTCCGGATTTGAAACCTACCATAATGTTGAATGAACTTTATGCGGGTAATCAATTAAAGCAATCGAATTAAAAATTCTAAAGCTGGAATAACTTTCTAACAAAGAAGTGTATTTCAATTTTGCACACTAGCCACGCTACTAGTGTCATCTATGCTGGTGAGATAGAGTAACATCAATAAAACGCTACTAAATTAAATATCGTCATGTTTTGTTAGAGTCCTCCACATTAGGTCCTGCACTTTTCTTAGCTGGGTTTATTTTAAGTGGTTCCACCTACTTTGAACTAAGATTGAATGCCCTGATTGGAAGATTATCACAGACACCGAAGACACAGACTACAGACCTTAGAGTACTACGCTACAGACAGAGGAAATACTACCACAGACCAAGTAGAGAATAATACTACAACCTCACAGACTAAGGAGACGATAGAGGATACCACGTATCTTCCTTGGGGACCAAAGGGGGTGAAGAAATGGAGTGAGGGGGACAATCCCCCCGGATTGCAAATTGGCATTACAGACTGAACATCATTTCGTACGGTACATGGATTTGTTAGGCACATTGCCGGGCGTGAAAATAGCTGAACATCTTGTTAAATACAGACTGGAATGGTTGGTGGAAAATAAAGGCCTCATTGCGAAGTCTCAATATGGTTTCAGGAAAGGTATGAGTACATATGACAGCATCGGTATCCTAACTTCCGAAATCCATAATACATTTATCAACAAGGAATTCCTTGTTGGGGTATTCCTTGATATAGCCTCAGCATATGATAATGTCGACCTTCCAGTACTCAGGAATAAACTTCTTCAGCTGAGTATCCCTGAGAAGATTGTACGCTTTATTTGCTGTTTCCTATTACAGAGGACTATCTTAATTAGAACTCAAGACTCCTATCTACCACCTAGATCCATCTGGAAAGGCCTCCCACAAGGCTCAGTATTGAGCCCTTTGCTATACAGTTTATATACATATGACCTAGAGCTTACAGTCAATCCATTCTGCCAAGTACTACAATATGCAGATGATGTAGCTTTATACCGCTCAGCTAAATCCATGTCAGAAATTGAGCAAGGTTTAAATTCAGCACTTGATTACTTGAGGGACTGGTTATTTGAACATGGTTTATCAATATCAACCTCTAAAAGCTGTTCTGATTCATTAACTTACCTACAATAATCCTTTAACCCAATATAGATAATCTAAGTACTTGAATTCAGCGGAATTACACTAGATATTATTATTTCATTTTGTATCTAAGATGAACTTCCGTGAAGTCACGCCTGATTCTATCAATTTTTTCTACCTACCTTTAATACCCTATGTCTAAGCACTTGTATGGGATCGAACCACTATGCGTCGTCGGTGCATGTTAGCTGGCAACGACGCGACGCCAACGCTGACTAGTTCGAATTAAAATTACTTACTTGCTCGTCTCGTTTGTAACATAGAAATGGCAAATTTTATGTGAATAAATATATTTAGTTCGTGTTGATTGATAATGGGTAGAAAAACATCTGACAAATTTGAAAATATGCAGTCTGGTGCTCCATTGTATGGGAAATTCAATGACGCAATGAACACTACGCTCTTATTAAAAAAAACCGTGTAAAGACCCTCCATCGTGTAGGCTCCATCTTCGAAGACTCATTTAACAATTTACCTTTTAATTAACCTTTATAAGTTGATCACTTCTCAGGGGTCCTGGAGGTTGGTAAAAAGTTCGAAACACGATTCAAAAGAGTAAATACTGTAATAAAAGGTAGGTACACATGGAACATCAAACAGTTACTACAAAATATCTATAGAACAAATATTATGCGCGAGCGCCAAACGATCGGCGTCGGACGATCTTTCCGACTGTCATTGGCGGGGCGCGCGGGCGGAGGTCTGTCCGAGTGGTTGCTAGGCAACCATTGCTTTTACCGGGCACGTTCGAACACAAGTATCGCCATCTACATTAAGCCCGCGTTACATCCTCCCCCTCTAACCTAGACAAAGCGCCCTCGCGACTAGGTTAGTCAAGAAAACGCTTAGGCCTGCCACGTTTTCGCTTCTCGTTGACCGGCACAGACAACGGTACGTCTCCTACGAATGGGGTCGACTGGGAAACATGATAACGACCTAATACCTTCCCGTTAGACACCCGCTCTAAGATGACCGTGGTGGCACTCACAGCTTTCCTAATGCGGTATGCTCCGTCTCTGCAAGCTGTTCTGGGCATTCCCCCGCGAGCCATGTTGTTACTACCATGCATCTTCAACGAACGGCTCGGATATTCTAGCGGTCGTTCATCGGGGCCCTCCCCCTGCATCATGACTACTCCGATACTGTTTTTTAGTGGTTGCCCAGTGGTCTTACTAGGTTCCAGGTGCTCGTCGACCTTTGGTCGTCGCACAGCATGTTCAGTTGGGGCCCTCCCCCTTGCGCAGAGGTTTGCTTTCTTCACCAACAACGTGTTTAATTGGACCCATTTGTCTGCCGTCAGCTTCGTGCCCTCATCATCTCCTAGTTCTAAATTCATTACCTCTACTTTCACCAGCTTCGCATCGCCACCAGTAGGTAAATTGCGGCTGCTGCCAAACGGATACCAGCGCTGTGGCTCATCGCTGAACCGCCAGCTGTTCTGTGGTAAGTCCAGCAGGATACTTGCTCTCATAATAAAATCTCTACCAAGTAGTGTCCGTGTCTGTGCGTCTGGTAACACTAAGAAAGTGGTAGGTATCGCGCGATTCTCCAAGATGACCTCGGTGTCACACTCGAGTATAGTGCATAGTTACTGCGACCCGTCAGCAAGACCTATATAGTGCGCGATACCGCTCTGAAAGCTACGCCCGCGTCGGTAAGTATTTTGTGTAACATGGGGCGTGCGATGGAATGAGTGGCCCCCGTGTCTACTATGGCCACCCCATTACGATTCACGACCTGAACGTCCACTAGAGGGCGTGTGTCTTCACCGTCGACAGCGTAGGCGCTACAAAAATCCGACTTATTGGTAGTAGTATTACCGTGCGCGTTATTATTACAATTTTCGCATCGCGAACGTATTACTCCCAGCTGACCACACCTGTAGCAACGTAATTGGGTGTTATCACTTAAATTATTCGAAGCACTGTCATCTCTCATCTCCTTCCCTTTAACATTTCTACATTCGTCCACTGTGTGACCGAATAGTTTGCAGTAAGTGCATTTTGGGCGTATAACCGTCAAAGCGTGCCGTGCACTTAGCAAAGTTTCCCGATCGCAGTGAATGACTTTGTGTGTCAGAAAGCGGTGATGAAGTGCGCGGCGTCGGTTCCCTGTTGCCGGTCATTCCCGCTTGCATCATGCTTTCTATTAGCGCTCGGTTCGCCTCCACTTGACTCCTTGTGATGCTGGAGACAAGAGTCTGAAGCATGTCATCTGACATAGTGATGATCTTCGATGGCATTACTGTTATTGTGTTCATCTCGTTGTCGGTATCAGATTCCGATCCTTCGTTTTTACCGACGCGTCGTTTCGGCGGCATGGTAACAGGGTGACTCCGCTGTTTCTCGCTTAACTGACACGGGTGATGAAAATTAGGATGGTTGTAGCTGTCCGTCGAATGATGAATTCCTCGGCTGATAGTAGATAGACGTTTCTCTGTGGATACGCGGTTTATAGGTATCGAGCCCACAGGTAAACTCACCGTCTCAGTCGGGTTACGGTTTTTGGTTTTCGCGTGACTGCGAAAGATCGACTCGTCCGCACGGAATAGTAGAATGTATCACGTACGACACGAGTCACGACGCGACAACCTGCGTCGTCTCGCTCTCGCAGTTCGCGCGCTCGCGGTTGTTCCTCGAATTTCACTAGCGAGAAATGGACTCGTCCATGTACTCTGCACATTCGAATTAAAACTGTTCGTAAAAGGTTTCCATAAAATTCACTACCGTAAAAAGGTCACAATAATGTGTGTTTTCAATATGATAGGGTCACTTTAGCACATTTCCCGTTATTTTCGTTTTTCACTTTTGATCGTGCCCGCAAGTTGGGCGTCACTATAAGTTGATCACTTCTCAGGGGTCCTGGAGGTTGGTAAAAAGTTCGAAACACGATTCAAAAGAGTAAATACTGTAATAAAAGGTAGGTACACATGGAACATCAAACAGTTACTACAAAATATCTATAGAACAAATATTATGCGCGAGCGCCAAACGATCGGCGGCGGACGATCTTTCCGACTGTCATTGGCGGGGCGCGCGGGCGGAGGTCTGTCCGAGTGGTTGCTAGGCAACCATTGCTTTTACCGGGCACGTTCGAACACAAGTATCGCCATCTACATTAAGCCCGCGTTACACCTTTTTATTAATTTAAGCTATATAAAGAGCTATAAACTTATACTACTCTATGGCTATTAAGAATAAACAAGATGTTTCCACAAGGCGACACTAGAATATATCTTCTTATCTAATTACCGGGTCACAATGAAATGTATTTTATTTTTATTTTCGTCACCTTTCCTTTTTTCAAGTGCATTAAATGTGTATAATGTATCTTTAGAAGTATTCGTTTTATCTATATCATTTATTCTATGTATATTGTGTATATAATTATTTAATTCACACAAAGTTATTTGTATTATTGTATTATTATTTTTTATTAAGTTCTGTTTAAGTTTGATTATTTAAGGTACACTCGTTTGCTTACTTTCTCATTATTTCTTTTCGTTTTTGTGATAAGTATGTAATTATCACTGTTTTAAATCAGGCTGAGTGCATGTGTAATTGGATTATAGAATTGTTCACAATGTAATTTTTAAATCATGTTGCTTTATAATGTATTTTCTATGATCTGTTATGTGCACCTATAAAATAAAATAAATAAAATAAAACAAGTAAAGTACATTTTGAAGAAAAAAAAATTGATAAGTTGTCACAGAAATCAATATTTCAAATATAAAAAGATTCGTTAATTTAAGACAATAGTAAATATGAAGGTTTACATACAACAGTGACATACTCTTTGGCGCCAATCGCTATTTATCCTACGGGGAAAGAAAAAATAACAATAATACTTTTTATTGTGATAGCAGGAAGGCCATTAAACGAAGAGAAGAAGAGATTACTTTTAATTAGTATCCCTTAGTAATTTGTGTACTTTAATAATTCAAAAAGACTGCTTCCTCAATTTTTAGTTTTATAATATATCTCTTTTTGTACATTTATTGTACTCACATAAATAACTTCTCTCATCTTGCTGTGATATAATCAAAATAAAATAGAAAAAGAATGAATCATTGTGGAATGCGAAAAGTTGGTGAGAGACATCTTCCATATCAAGTGGAGTTAATGGTATGGAGCAACAAACTCGATCTATTGGCTTTGAGTAATTTTAAAGGTTTGTATACTTTTTGCCACTGAAGTATGATGACAAGGTGCAGCTTCTATCTAATATTTACTGAGCCAAGAAATTAATTTACACACATACATTTCAAAATTCAGAAATTAATTTACACATGTTTTCACCTACATTAAAATTCGTCAACTGCTCAACTTCACAGCACAAACATTTATTTTGACCTTATCCATATTTCAGGTGAAATTCAAATTCATAGGCTACATTGGCAAAAAGTGTGGAACCTGCCACCACTTGAAGAAAATGTGTCAGTTCGTGCTATGGCCTGGCGGCCTGATGGAAAGGTAGAAAACTACTTTATTTTAATTTTATTGCTCCTATATGTAAGATATTTTAAAAATGGATTAATTGACTTTATTAAAAAAATATTTACACAATTTATATGATGTTTATATTTGTATTTTTAGGCCCTAGCTATTGGTTACAGCTCTGGGACTGTTTACATAGTGGACATTGAAGATAAGGATAATCTAGATAAGTATGTTTTGGAACAGGAGACTATGGATGAGTTTGAATCTGCAAAACATTTTGGAGTAACTTGTTTAACATGGGCAAACAGAAATAATACTTTGGAAAGTGCTACAGAGTATAACTTGTATGTAAGTCATGTTTGCAAGTTACTAATTCTCAATTTTATAGTACCACTGACACTAAGGGCTAAGTAGACTACTTTTAATACTAAAATTTCTTACCTAATCATTATTTGCTTTTTCAGGATGATGCTTCAATATTTCTCCAAAATTTACCACAGAACAGTGGTTACAAAAACCAGAGCAGTGATGATAATGTAAAAGATTTCAAGGAAATACAAGCACCAACTCAATTAAATATGCTTCTGGTGGGATATGGAACAGGCTATATTTACATGAATATCTTTGGAACATATCCTTATGGCACAATACATTTGGCGCAAGTTGCCAAAGATGATTTTGGGGAATATAAAGTTTTGGACATAAATTTGTCTGATGACTTTAGTGTGATGCAAGTACTTTATATAGACCGATTCTCAAACAATGTGTTGTTGTCTCTTGTAAATACAAGTGTGCTCTCTGCATATGCAGAGGAAATGTTTATTGTTGCTAATAAGCATAGAAAAATTGTGCAACTTCTCTCATACCTTGATCAAACAATGGTATCTATCACGGAAGCATGGGAGCATATTCTATTAGAAATGGATACCAAAATAGCTTTCTTTGCATCCTGTGTGCCGGATGGTGCAGTTTCTGCAGACTTATTAGAACTGCTTATGTTAGGTTTGTATTGTGTTTGTTTAGTACATTTTAGATACTGACCCACATACATACAGAATACAGAAAACCACAATTTCTATTAACTGTTCATAAATTACAGGGACACCATCAGACGAACTTCAAGTATTTTTACTGCAGAAGTTAACAGCAAATGACTTAAAAAAGTTTGGCAACTCTGTGGAGCTCAGCTATTCCACAATACAAAAATTAGTTTTGAAGCAATTGACTATTGTAGGACAAAGCCTTACTTATTACCTTTCTGAACTTAGAGGGCTGACAAGGATTCCAGATAGATATAAGGTATAGTAAACAAACCAAAGATTTCTGATCGTTAAAAAATTTCTAATCCTGATTGAACAGAGTGGTGTTTAGTGTGTTTGTATTTGTGTGTCTGTCTAGTCTGTATCATTGAAACTATTAAATGGATGAACCAATTCAATCATTTCTATTTGCTATTTGGTTTGTACGGTGACTTGATCAACTGTTCTTAGTTATGATTCCAGAAAATCTGGTCAACCATTTGAATATCATCAGCTCTGTTCTAGTCAATGAAATAAATGTTGGGCTTTTTATTAAATGTTGTATCAAAAGTAGGAATACATGATTTACATACACTTATTTTCATTTTGTGGTTTTCAGATCCTCGGTCTTGATGAAAATGTAGTAACAGCTGCAATAAAAGCATGCTGCGCATTTTTGAATAAGAGTCTAGAAATACAACAAGTAATTGATGTATCCATGCGCAACTACAAAGCCTTCTTCAGGTGGCTTTTTGTTGTGATAGTTAGATTACTAGATGAGCAAACCCCTAGTGAAATTGTGAAGATAACTCAACAAGAACTTGGCCACATTGCAGATTTCCTATACAACTTTGATAGTGTTCATGAAAAAAATGACAGTTCTACACAAGAAAAACCGGTGAAAATTAATTTAGAAAAATTAGGCCAATACCTGCAAGACCAAGACCTCACAATATTACCTGATGATGAAGATAACCCTTGGCACAAATTCCTCAAAGAGAATTCCTGCTTATTAAAAGACAATGACACTATATTTTCTATGGCAGAATTCAAAAAGTTTTCCTTGGTTCAGCAACAAAAATACCTGAGAGATGCTCTTGGTAAAGTTTTCGATGTGTCTCAAAAAGATATAGGAAAATATTTTTCAGTCCTCCACAACATTAGGTGTTATGAAGACCAGATAGCTGGTAATATTGGTGAAAATCTCAGGATATCACAAACCTATGATGCCAATGAAAAAAGGTTTATGATGGCATTTATGAACACAAGTTATGGAAAAGAGGGAATTTATTTCATGTCAGTGGATATGAAGGAAACTTCATGTACTGCCACAGCTATGAAGTATTATTTATCATCAAGTTTGATACCTGACACCAGCATACACACAGATGAAGCTCAACTTACAGTATTAGATTTGCAGTTCTACTCTGCTGAATATTTGTCTGTTTTAGTACAACATCCTCACAATGATGAAAGTACTATATTTATTCAAGTTCCATTGAAAATATTGATAGAAAATTCTAATGACTTCAACATCAAATCAAAATCATACTTATTTTGTGATAAGTTATCCAAAAAAGATATATCACCATTATTAGATCCAGGTGTGTTCAAAGTACTTGATAAGATGGATGGTTTTCGTGTTGCAGTGTCAGGAGGGCGTAAAGTTGCAATTGTATTAGCTAAAAGTATGAGAAAAGTCAGAATATTTGAAATGGAAATAGATGGAGATGAAGAAGAAGATGAGACCCTTGATACCACGCCTCAGTCAGTGACTACTAATCAAGATACTCCTGACAAACAAAACGCCACAGAAGAAGACATTACATTTATCTAAAAGAAATGAATGTAAATTAGTAAATTTAAAATGCCATGTTCCTGGTTGAAGTAACAATAATTACTAATCATATTTCATGCCTGAAATGTTTTTAACTTACTCTAGTTAAAATAAAACTATGGTATGTTACAAAATTAAGTTTATTGGCAATGCCAATCTAAAGCAATTAAAATTAATTTACTACCAATACAAAATATTGCTTATTTATTAAGATGACTTATATCCTACACACAAATAAACTTTTAGAAAAACAAAATGGCCACTCATAACAACATCAATATTATTTTAGAAGCATTTATCAATGTTATTAGTTTTAAGTAAAACCTACTATCAGTGCTAAATGGTACTCCTGGAAATATTTGTTATTTGTAAATTGTACAAATATTAGCCAGTTAAGCAAAGAAGTACCCATGATTGCCATGTTTTTATATACATTATATATAGATATATTGCATAGGTAAACAAACAAACCACAATTTAATCACAGATTTAAGAAAAAGCATGTTACAGTAACAAATGATAACATGACTAGTTTAAATTGGATATAATATTTTAGTCTAACAGAATATAACTAATATTTTAGTCTAAGATACTAATTAGATCAAACTTCGTTGAGGTGTTGGAGTTTTGATTTGAATATTTTCAAACACTGAGTTGAAGTCTGTGTCTAGACCTTGATTGTCGATACCATAGAGTAGGTGTTCAGAAGACATGTTGCGGCTTGGTCCAGGTACAGGTTGACTTATGGCAGGAGAGGTTGTTGTGGTTGGATTGTAGATATCTTCACCCTCATCAATGTCATCCTCGGTATCATCAACTAGCAGTAAAAATAAATAAATAAATATCTGTGGACATTTCACACAGCGCCATCTATCCCCAAACTAAGCAAAGCTTGTACTATGGGAACCAGATAACTGATACAATACTTAAATACTTTTTGTTTGTAAATAAATACATATAATACAATATAACACCCAGAGTCCCAGACACAGAACAAACACCCTATGTTCATCACTCAAATGTTTGTCCTGGGTGGGAATCGAACCCACAACCTACAGTTCAGAAGGCAGGGTTACTACCAACTGAGCTATTGGGCCAGTCGAAATAAATGGATTATACTTTTTGAAAACTTAACTGACATAATAATTATGTGTTGATACATTTAATAAATTTTTGCATTATCTAATTGGCTAACAAATTAAAATATAATAACACCCAACAATCAGACATAGATCCAGGACCCCAACTATATAGGAGCTACGAGGACCATGTTCCCATAAGTATTTGAACAATATTTCAAAGTCTTGCCCTGTCGTGGGAATCGAAACCACTGGCCTATAAGCAAGCCTGCTCAACCACCACACCACAGAGGCAGAATGTAAAAATGGAAATACTTGATTTAAAAATAAATTGATCCTATAATTTTTTATTATTTGCTGACATTTCCTTTACATAAATAAATAGTATTTGTCTCAATCCCATTTCAAGAATGAAAACTAAATACTGTTAGGTAGTATCTAAAAGCATTATATTTATTACAACCTTAAATGTAACATTAATTAAACCTTAAATAGACCTGGTAGAGGATTTATATATATTTTACCTGGAAGGGCAGTTCTCCCACCATATCTCTTCCAGTCTTTCCTCAAGCGCCAATACAAGACCGAACATGCTATAATCACAATGATTGAGACCACAATAGCAACTAACTTTACTGCATCCATAGCTGAGAATCCTGAATCAGATACCAACATTTTGATTTCACCAACCGAGTAGCTAGTACCATCCAGTTTTTTGGATATACATTTGTAGAAGCCAGACTCATGGGGAGATACATTCTGAAAATATAGTATCTTTATTGAAGGACTGCTTCACATAGCATTTCCTACATTATTATTAAGCCTTATGTAGTTATGACATTTCAAGCCCTAGTTGTAAGAATCAAGAAATATATTCAGCTATGATAGACACAGACAATGTGTGTCCACCACATTAGGGATTAAAATTAACTACAGTATGTCACTAATCCCTTTAAGAGAGCTGCCAAAACAACTACTGATAATCAGCATATTTTTCATTTATATCATAGCTATGTGTACTCACATCAATATGAAGTTTTCCCGACAAAACCTCATATTTGTATTTCCTCTCATCATAGTAATTTCCCGGGCCTATGACTTTGTTCTTGTCAAAAAGCCAAAACATGAAGTTGTGGTTAAAATCATTACTGTGACAATTCAACACAGCAGTAGAACCTGCTGGCACTTCTGTTACCACTGAACTCTTCAACTCTGAAGCACTTCCATCAGGTAAAGACATTTTGATAATTATTATATTATTGATCAGTGCCTTTGATGCAATAGTAATGTCACCAAGATTTCTGACATAGATAGATTGAAACTGTAGAGTTTCAATAATTGTACACATACCCAATGTCAATGAGTGTGTGCCAAGTTTTAAAATTATCACAGTCACATGTTTTCATATATATGTATAGTTTATTGTAGTCCATAACGTCTACGACTTTAGTAGCTCACACAGATACATCTCAGTATCTACTGCTCCCACTTGAGTGTTTTATAAGATGCATGAAAACTTCTAAGCACAGCACAGGAAGTAGCATCCATATAGGAGTCATTACTACGTATATAGGAAGATTAACTTTGGAGTATTCCAATTTTATGCAGATGATTATTTGAGCTCCCATTTTGAGGCCTATTGCTGCTATGTACCAAACATTTTTGTTAATAGTTCCTCTAAATCTTTCTATACCATTCCTGCAATGCGATATCATGTGAAATAGTACGTAAATTAATAAAATACTGTCGTAAACCCACATCGGAATAAAAACAATGAACCAGTTCCAGTGAGTACGGGACTCCAGTCTCAAGCATAGTAATATCAGGAAGACCAGGAAAATAAACCACGTAAAGAGAGCCCTATGTAAGATAGCCATCTTTGTATTATTTTTACAACTGCGTGGATATGTTTGTACGGATATAAATAGAAAATTCTAAGAATTCTGTTTTCTATTTTTGGTTTCTTCAAAATCACTTCAAAATATGCTTCAACTTCAACTCTTTGTAAATGGCCTTTGTGGAGAGGTTACCACAATTTTGCCAATATCACGTAGAAAGATAGCACATCAAACGAAGATTTTTCAGTGAGAAATTTTGGTATATGTGGAGAATGAGGTCAACTATGAAAGTACTAGATGAATCTAAAATGCTGAAACAAAACAAAAGAATACTATATTTACAACAAGTAATAATATTGATAATGAAATAATAAATAATCTAAAACTAATATTTAAGTACACAATATAACATAAATACTTACACAATTTCTAAAATAACTACCTACTTACAACTTAATTTTATTCACTTTAATAAATTTACATAAAATACCTATAAACGGAGAAAATACCAGACATAATAAACACTTGAGGGAAGTGGGACGAGGGATATTGTTTGGAATAACATCATACAATGAAAACTGTAATTTGGAACAACTGAAAAATATATGGTCCACATTTCCTTGATCTAAACCACATTCACAGAGAGAATTATCCCTAATCCTAAGTTTATTTAGGAAAACCGGAGTACAAGAGTGATTCAAGCGTAAACGACAAACAACTGAAGTGGTCAATTTGTCTGCCTTTTTAAATTTAGAGAACCAGGGTTTATGAGGAATCTCAGGCTGAACATCACCAAAAAATTTACCTTTAATAGATTTAGAATTTTGCCATGCACTAGACCATGTCTTGAATAAAGCCGGTTCAAAGGTGGTACATAAATCATGAAAATATATTTGAGAATGGTCAAGAGATCCTGTATGAACAGCTGACCTAGCACAAGAATCAGCTGACTCATTACCGAGGATACCTGAATGGCCAGGAATCCAAGCTAAAACAACATTAATACCTAATCTGTTACATTGAAATAGAAGCTCTCTAATTTTAAGGATTACAGGGAACCTGGTTTTTGAACGGAACTGATTAGAGAGAATGGACTGAAGACAACTTTTAGAATCAGAAAAAATAATAGATTTATTAATGTTGTGCGATTTTACGAATTTAATGGCTTCTAGAATGGCGACAGATTCCCCTGTAAAAACTGAATAAACTGAAGGGCACTTGTAAGCTAAAATAATTCTAGTAGATGGAACCCAAACTGCAGCACCAACAGAGCTATCAGCAGATTTGGAAGCATCCGTGTATAAAGTGAACCAATCCTTGAAATCAGTATGTAATATGTGGGAGAAGGACCAATTGGCGTCCACTGAGCCCTTATTGATTCCAAAGTCTAAGATAATGTTGGGTTTGAAAATTAACGCATCATAAGGAGTACAGTATAACGGCATTAATTGACTTTGAAAAAGTGGGTTAGGGAGACGAATAAACTGTCGATAACTATGTACAAGACAACAAATCTTTTCCGGTTGCTGGTGACCAAGAGAATCATAAAGAGAAGATAATTGGGCTAACTTACCAAGAAGAGGATGACCGGAATTTTGCACTAGTTTGAAGAAAAATCTGTTGGAAAGAAACTGTCTGCGAAGATGGAGAGGGGGATCCACACACTCCACTTGCATGGCATTGATGGGGGAAGATTTCATAGCACCAAGAATGATGCGCAGACATTTTGACTGAATCTTATCAATTTTCTTAAGACCGGATTTGTTACAAGGGTCTAGAAGAAAAGATCCATAGTCCATATGAGAACGAACTATGGCATTATAAAGTAATTTTTGGGTGTATGGGTGTGCACCCCACCAAACTCCAGACAAAGAACGAAGAATATTGATATTCTTTTCACATTTTTGAGACACAAAATTAAAATGATCTAGACCTGATAGTTTGTTGTCAAGCCACACCCCCAGAAATTTCACCTTGTTGTCTTGTGGAACAATTTCACTGTCAACTGAGATATTAACCAGAGGAACATGTCTTTTTCTAGAAAACACCACTACACTACTTTTGGCAGTCGATAGGGATAGACCATGCTGTATAAGCCAATCAGATAAATAACCAAGAGCGGAAGTTAAACGATTAGAAGCCGTTGTCAAATTTTTGTCAGATATGTAAAGGGCTATATCATCAGCATACTGTAAAATTTGACAAAAAGATTGTACCGAAAGTTCCAGATCACAAGTGTACAAGCTGTAGAGTATAGGACTGAGTACAGACCCTTGAGGCAAGCCTTTCCAAAGAACCCTTGGGGAAAGAATAGAATACTGGCTTTTAATAGATATAGTTCTTTCTGTTAGCATGTTAAATATAAAACGAACCAATTTCTCAGGAATACCCAAAAAGGAGAGTTTATCCCTGAGAACAGGAAGTAAAACATTGTCATATGCCGAGGCAATATCTAAGAAAACTCCTACTAAATATTCTTTCTGTAAAAGGGAGATGCGAATATCAGATACCAATATGCTTAAGCTGTCCATAGTGCTCATTCCTTTTCTGAACCCAAACTGGGTTTTAGCCAACAAATTTTTACTCTCTACAAACCATTCAATCCTATGTTTAATCATGTGCTCTGAGACTTTGGCTAAAACCGATGACAGAGCTATGGGTCTATAGCTATTCGAATCGGAGGGATTCTTCCCAGGTTTAGCAATAGGGATGATTATTTGGTTTTTCCATTGCTGAGGAATAAATCCCCAATTTAAAAAGTTATTGATTAAGTCTAGATAATACTGTTTACTGTTATCAGATGAATTTTTTAAAAATGAGTATGGGATACCGTCAGCCCCAGGAGATGAATCTATAAGACCGTCAAGCGCCAACTGAAGTTCATGAAATGAGAATGAAGAATCAAAGCTATTAACTGATGGTATAAAACATGGAGCGGAAGGGAAAGCGTCCACACTTGGAACAAAGGGAGGAGACATCTTATCAGAAAAGCCCTCAATCCATGAAAAAGGGTCATTGATGGAAATATCATTGATATTGTAGGCACCCCTGAACCGTCTTATTTGCATCCAAACTAAAGACGAAGGAGTACGCGGGGACAGATTTTCACAATAAATAAACCAACCATCTCTTTTCTTTTTATTTAAGAGTTTTTTTGCTTTGGCAGCAATCCTTTGATATTTAATAAAGTTGTTTAAAGACATGACTGCATTATATTCTTGTTCAGCCTGCTTTCTTTCTCTAACAACCTCTGAACAATCAGCATCCCACCAGGGAGTTGAAACAATAAAATTGTACGGTTTTTTTAATGGAAAATGCTCTTCAGCACTGGAAATAATGCATTCAACAAATTTAGAATATGATTCAGAGAGGGTAAAAAGGTCAGAGCTGTTAGAAACAGCAAGAGCACTCAATTTATTATCCAAAGTGGAAGAATAAGAAGACCATTTATCTTTAGATAAACCAGATAATCGGAATTTAAGAGAAGGACAAAAGTTCCGTGCAGGAGTTACTCTATCTGGGATAGACATAACTATGGGAAAATGGTCACTGCCATAGGAAAGGTCTAGGACCTTCCATGAAATGACAGATGCCAGAACAGGAGAACAAACTGTAATATCAACAGCACTTCTAGGGTTCTGTGACGGATACACCCTACGAGTGGGCGAACCATCATTTATGATACAAAGATTCGCATCATCAAACATTTCTAAGAGGGCAAGGCCAAAAGCATCGTCGTGGCTAGAGCCCCATGACATATGGTGGGCGTTGAAATCCCCCATTAAAATAATGGGAGAGGATACTGAAGATATAGCAGAAGATATATCAGGGATCATATTTGAATGAGGATGGGGGATGTAAACAGACAAAAATGTGATGTTGAACATTTTTACAGCTATAATGTTAATGTCAGGTGAAATAGGAGGGAAAGGAACTAGTGAAAATGGAAATGAGCGCCTTACTAGTAAGGCGCAACCAGCATACCCGTCAGCCCTGTCATCTCGGAGACAGGAGTACCCTGGAACCCTAAAACGGGATCCAGGTACCAACCATGTCTCCGAGATGGCAATCACTGACGGGTGAAATTTATTAATGAGGTGAAGCAATTCAGGCTTCCTGCGCCGAATGCTTTTCGTGTTCCACTGGAGAATGGACACTTGATCCATGATTGTTAAGTAATGAGATGACTTGTGAAAGTTTATGGGCAACGTTGGACGGTAGATTTGTATTTGTTTGGGAAATGATGCTGATGACAATGGACAACAGCATGGAAATGTTATCAAACTGAGATGAAGGGGAACATGATTGTTGAGAAGACAATAATGCATGACCATTGGGGAGAGATGATGGATAATGTGCAACTATGGCGTCATGAGCGGCTTTGTCATATGATTTACCTAATGGAGATTTGGGGCTAGGGGAAGAATACACAGTTTTTCTATATGAAACTTGTGGGGAACAAACAGACTGACTAGTCTGAGAAGAAGATATGTTAACACCTTTAACTACTTCTGAATAAGGTCTGATGGTTTTCGGGTACTGGAAAGCAGCCTCTTCATACGACAAATTTTCTTGTGACATGACAAGCTTAATTGATTTTTGCCTAGCCTGTTCGGGACAAAACCTGCTATTCGCATAATGTTGCCCGGAACAGTGGAGACATGAAGCTTTTGTGGAGTCCACGTCGCAGGAATCACCTGAATGTGGTTGAGCACATTTGAAACACCTGGCCTTCGACCTACATTGTGCCTTTATATGACCAAAGCGACAACAGTTGTTGCACTGTACTGTTGGGAATTGATACAATTCAACAGGTAGGGAGGTGTGAAAGGAAAATATTTTAGTTGGAAGGGTTTGCCCTTGAAATGTGACAACAACTGTTTGAGTTGGGACCCATGTTGCCTTGCCCTCATCTAAAACCTTGCGGTTGAGCCTACGAGCCTTTAATATTGAACCACATCCATTGGGGAGAACTACAGAATCCACAAATTCATTCATGGACATGTCCACGGGAACATGTCGAACCACACCCATTTTGGTGATGTTATAAGATGGAATTCGCACTTCGTATTTGAATTTTTCTAAAAGAGGATTCAATAAAAATTTGTTAGCATCATCTGCGGTCTTAAATTCTACACTAATTTTATTTCTACCAACTTTTTTGACGCCGTCAGGACATATGTTAGAAATTTTGTGTTGGCATAAGAATTGTCCAAATTTAATGGGTCTAATTGATGTTCCTGCAGCGGGATCTGGTTCGGAACGTGAAACGTGGACCATAAATGGACCTTTGTCGGTTTCAGTATAGGCTTTTATGCCTATAACTAGGCTGGGATGAACGTAAATATTTTGGATGGAGGCAACAGTCATATCTCTAGATAAAATAGATTTTTTTGGCCTTCCACTCTCATCACTTAAAATTTCAAATAATCTCCGTTTAGAAGCATGCACCGGGCGATCGGGGGGATCGGGAGGGTCAGGGGGATCAGGCACCATTGGGTCAAGCCACAAATCCTTCTCCATTTTCAACAAATCTCAACTACTTACCTATTTTATGACGAAACACTAAAATAAAACTACACTAACGCAATGAAAACACAAATTTTGCCGAAATCGAACGGAAAAATAAATTTAAATAATTTTATCGAAAAAACTCAACTGAACTCTTCACGTGTGACAGCTGTCCCCCTCAAAATATGCTAGAACGCCGTGTTTTTGAGATGTGATTGAAATTTGAAATGATATTGACATGTACATTATACCTACATGATGACACTGATGAATAAATTACGTTGACACTGATACTGAGAACAACTTTTTTAGACTTAGCCTCATGCAAAAATTGTATTTAGTCACTATGGTCTCTAGTCTCTACGGCACGTATTACAAAATGACGCTCGGTCGTGAATCTCGACTTAAAACTAGATTTGAGTTGAGATTATATGTCACTCAGACGGTAATCGATAGTCAAGAATACATTTGATTCTGATTTCTCAAGTGTAGTCACGAAAAAATACATGGTAACATCTCTATATTACCATTAATTTTTGTTCCGTTTTCGGTATAATTCACTATCTTATTAGGCATATGAATTTAAATAGACCGTAAATAGGGTTGGATGTGACATTGATTCAACTTGTGGACATTGCGATAGTAATGTTTAATTTCACGGTAATCGTGACTTGGATAAATTCGTTTTTCAGAGGGATAAATACGTAATAGCATGAAGATACGTCAATGAAGATAAAAAGTAGTCGCAACCTGTCAATGACCTTGACAGGGACGTTCACACGTTCCGTTGTTGGTACTTCATGAATTTGTACAATCACGTAAAATATTACATGAAAAAACTCTTAAAGCATATTATTATATTAAAATCTTATCTCTTATTCATCTAAATATATAGAACTCAAATGTGACTGACTGATTGACTGACTGACAAAGTGATCTATCAAAGCACAGCCCAAACCACTGGACGGATCGGGCTGAAATTTGGCATGCAGGTAGATGTTATGACATAGGCATCCGCCAAGAATGGATTTTTCAAAATTCCACCCTTTAGTGAAATGGGTGGTTGAATTATTTTCCCATGGGCCACGCCGCGGGCGAAGCTGCGGGCAGAAGCTCGTTATTTATATATGTACACAAAATATATGACAAAAATCTAAATCCGATTTAAATGAAGATTCAGGTAAGTAGAGCTCAAGCACTGTTCTGTAATACGAACACTAGCTGAACTCACGGAAAATGCAATACGAAAAATTTTATTCCTGATTTGAAAATTTTCATACTAACTATACGTACGCACATAAGCTGCGTATTGAAACCGTCAAACTCGTACAATTTTGTGTTTCTATCTGTTGTAATCAAGTTACATGTTCGGCTAGCAAGTGATCGGAGATCAAATAACACTTAAAGCTCGTTCTGTACCTAATACGACCGTAAGAAGCTTGGAATAAACACTGGAGAATAATAATGTAGGTCTACGGCATGATTTCTTGTGATTCAATGTAGTCTGTGTATCTCATCATTCTCAATCTCATCTCATATCCTCTCCTTCTTTGTCTGTGGTAGTATGTGGTTTACTTTTTTTTTTTTTTTTTGCCCGCGTATTATTTTTTTAAAGTATGTGGTTTGTGGGCTTGTGATACATAATATCCTCAGTCTGTGCTCTACTTCACTCCACAGACCAAGTAGAGGATATGCTTCACTCTACTTAGTCTGTGGGCTAGTGGTGGTGTTGGTGTAATTGTATTTCACGAAAAGTATTTTTAAATAATTAGATTACAATTTATTTACCTGTATATTATACTAAAATCATATTAATTTGGATTTATAAGCTATTGGTGAACATTAGTCTCTATTCTAGCATGGCGTCACCATTAGAACAATTCGTAAACAATGTGCGAACATTGTCTGCGTCGGGTACGAAAATAAACCAATACTGGTAATTTGTTTCCTCAGATTGAGTAAATTATTGCTTCTAATTCAATTATTTTACAGGCAGTTTTCGCGAACTATATGATTGTATCGGCAAATCTGATGAAGTATTGCAAAGGAATAGTGCTCATCTAAGTAATGTGCTTGAAACCTTAGATATACAGCAGCATTCTTTAGGTGTGCTAGCGGTTCTGGTTGCTAAATTCTCCATTCCTCCGGTTTGTATCTCTCAGTATTAAAAAAATGAATAAGAATAATGAAGAATGATATCGACTGAATTAAGTGTATATCTCTTTAATCCAAAACAAATATTTTTAAAATCGTCCATTCATAGGTACACTTCTTATTGCAGTGTAGCTTGCTTAACTTAGATAATCATATGATTTTTTTGGTGAATTATTAAAAATAAAATTTGAGATCTGAATTTTTATTTTCATTAAATTGAATGAATACTCATCATAGTTTGTTTTTTTAATTGCTAAAGAATATTATTAATACACATAATAATTGCAGGGAAATGCGGATGTGGATAGGACTACAATGTTCCAGCAAATACATGATTTTATAAACAACTGCAATGGAGAACAAGTTAGATTTGCACCTGATTTATGTAAGCATTCATTATTTAAATCTTAACCTACTACTTTCATTCTATAACCAGCTAAAAAGGTGTAAGTAAAAAGAAAAGTATTCTATATTCAATATACATTAAATATTCTATCCACCTAAAAAAAAGTTTATATTGTTATCTCATTGCTAACTTATAATTGATAGATAACACAAAAAATTCCAAAAACTCATTCTTATTCTATTTGGGCATGGTAAGGCTTGCACTATTGTCCCCACATGGCATGTATTGTGCATTTCCCCTTGCTAGCATATACCCACACCAGCCCAGCTGATTCATGTAGCGGAACTTTACCTCTGGTACAACTGTTCCAGTGGTGTTGAATTAGGAGACTGATTGCAGTTTATCTTGTGGTTGTTGTTCTCATTCGTTTAGTACATGTCTTGTGTTTTCTGTGGCTGTACAATATAGTAGCATGTGTTTCAGTCTCATTTATCCTGCTTTTCCTGATACAGAGGGCTATTTGTGGCACTAGTTTTGTTCGGGTGATTATTGAGGTTACAGTGATCTGTGATAATTTATAACCACCATAAGGTGGAGACCTTGCCTTGTTAATTTCACCAATTTGTTAGTGAGGGAGTTTTATATTTAGGGATGGAAAAATCGCTTCCAAAAATCCATTACTCTGCTCTTTGATGTTGATTAGAATGGGGGTTGCATTACAGACCATTACAAGTATTCCTATAAAAATGCCAATCAGTACCTAAGTTAGTGTATCAAAATATATCAAAAGTTGAAGGAGTATCAAAACAAGAAAAATACCAACTTCAGCTTTGCCAAAGTACTGCGCCACCTCTGTCGGCTCCGCATTTACTAGAAACCGTCGCCACCATATCTCTGTGGCTGCAGGTGTAGCTACAGGGAGACCTGGGTGCTTGGTGCTGAGGCTTGCCAGTTGCAAGCGCTTTCTCAGCCAACTTTGTTGATTCCAGCACAGATTATACAATACTATAAAGGGAACCATTTTTAATATTTGCAATATTAGTGAGATTTAAGAATTCTAGGCTAAAGCAGAATTTACTACCCAAAATATATGATCTGTACGTATAAAATCCTTCAAAGTCCTTACAAAGTCATCCAAAGTCCTGACTAACTGACTGACTTATATATCAAAGCACAGCCTAAACTGCTGGTCTTAGAGACTTGAAATTTGGAGTGTGTGTGCTCTTTGTAAAGTTCAAGTATCGACTAAGAAAGGGTGAATTTGGTGGTTGGAATTATCTTTGAAAGTGACAGTGTGTATGTTTGTTTTGGCAAAAAATATGCCATTTGTTTCTTATAGGCCACGCGGGCGATGCCGCGGGTAGAAGCTAGTACAATATAAATTGAATACAGCCCGTGGATTAATTAGGCTTACATCAATTTTCAGATGCTGAACTCTGCCACCAATTAACCAATCACCTTGTGGACATAAAGCAACCCATCAGAGGGATTGAAATACTCAAAAAAGCTATTAGGAAGATCCAGCTATTTGACTCACAATTGACTTCAATTCATGCTGATCTGTGCCAACTATGCTTGCTCTCTAAATGCATGAAACCAGCCATTGAGTTCTTAGATACAGATATCACAGGGATTGGATCTGAGGTAAATAAGTAAATGTATTGTAGTTTTTCAGTGATATTATATTATGATCAGGGGGTGATCATGGAACTTTGATTGCAATGCTACAGAAGAAATTTCATTCCTAATTTGAAAATTTCCATACAAACTATGCACATAAGCTACTTATTGAAACTGTCGAATCCATTCAAATTTTTGTTTCTATTTGTTGCAATCAAGTTATGTGATCGTCTAGTTGATCTCACTGTCTATAAATATACTGATGTCTCACACTGACATGCTCAGTGCAGTGTCACATGAACTTTATTCTGAGTGGCAGTAGAATACATACCGTGTGAACAGTGCATTGTTATACAAATGCCAATGTTGAACTAGTAACATTATGACAGTATTTACAGGATGCATCATTGTCAATATTAATTCATACAAACAATCATTTTACTCCTAGAATGGCACTTGTCAATATTAATCTACTCTATGTCCATGTGTTTCTTTAATAACTCTTGTCTCACTTGATGAAATTTGGTATAATAATAATATGTGTGGACATCTCATACAGCGCCATCTAGTCCCAAACTAAGCGAAGCTTGTTCTATGGGAACCATATTTAGACTTTTTTTTTGTAAATACATACATAGAATACAATAAAACACCCAGACACAGAACAAACACCTAGGTTCATCACACAAATGTTTGTCCTGAGTGAGAGTTGAACCCACAACCCACAGTTCAGAAGGCAGGGTTGCTACCAACTGAGCTATTGGGCCGGTCAACTAGCCAACATGTTTGCATATTTATCTGTGTGTGGTGCTTAATTTGGTTGGAGGTTAAACATTGGGGAAGGACACAGAATTCATAGCACTTTTTATTGCAACTAACTGTAAGTCCACAGATCGTGACCTCTTTTCAGTACATAACATATTTTTATTTTATTATATTTTCAGCTTGGTGGTAATAATGACTCCAAACATTTCCTACTGTACTATTACTATGGTGGTATGATATACACTGCAATGAAAAACTATGACAGAGCTCTGTACTTCTTTGAAGTAGTTGTCACAGTGCCTGCTATGGTGGTGTCTCACATCATGCTAGAGGCATATAAGAAATATATCTTAGTGTCCTTCATTCTGCATGGAAAAGTAAGTATTATTTACATATAGATTTTGTTATACAAAGTGGCTTAATAGTGTATGTTAAGAAGCTCCATTCCGCGAACTCAGTTATAAATAACGTCCGATAATCACATACATTGATCCTGGACCATTACTAGGATCGCCTGTATCTAGGGACCCAAGAAATACGAGGACCATGGCTTACAACACTCAGACAGGCCGTGGCGATCGAACCCACCCTCTCCAGGTTATGAGCCGACCTGCTCAAGTACCACACCACAGAGGTTCTCTATGTTACATAAATAGCGACTCTTTCTCTCCACTAGTGGAACAACAACCCACTGATGCTACACCGAAATAACTTATTTAAATGAAACAAAAACTATTTTATTGTGATCTAAGCTTTAAAATCCGCTATAACAAAACACCTTGCCTCGTTTGGAGCTATAGATGGCGTTGTGTGAAATTCCCGCCGTATTTGTTTATGTATTTATAATTTGCTCTAGATTTTACCGATGCCGAAATACACATCACAAGTGGTGTGCCGTTTTCTGAAGCCTCTCTCCGTGGCGTACCACGAGTTGTCGACGACGCAGCACGCAGCCATCAAACATCGGGAAACTTTCGTTAGGGATAAGAACATGGGTTTAGTTAATCAGGTAATTGAAGGGTTGAGAATAAAAAGGGTTTAACTGTCAAATTGACAGTTTCAAGAAAATTGACTTTAAACATCAACGGCGTCATTTTAATGTAGTGCTTATAAGGTAATAGAAAAGGCTTATGTAAGTTTCAGTTGCTTGAAAATGTTTTAATTCTATTTTAAAATACTAAATATAGTACTAATTCATACAATTACTGTAAAAATATAATATAATAAATAAATAAATAAATTGTAATTTACTTACAACGCGGTATTCGCGTTATCGCGTTCTCTGAGCGAAACTAGCACTAAGCGCACAGGAATTAAGCCAGTTCTTTGTCATAGTATAATTTCCTTTCTACTATGCCTTCAAGGTATTTATTTACAGTGCGAATTCATAAGTTAATTTTAAGTTAAGACATAAGACATTTGATGTTATCGTACTTCAAAAAAACATACGGACGAACATAATACCTCCTCCTTTTTGGATGTAGGTTAAAAATGTATAGATTGATAGATAAACTCTTTATTGTACACACCACATAATAACAAAAATATCAAATAATACAATGAATAACAAGTAGTGGGGAACAATGGGCGACCTTATCGCTAAAAGCGATCTCTTCCAAGCAACCTTTTTATAATGTTTGGCCGATAAAGGCTGTAACGTAGGAAATAGCACAATAGGGGTACGCGTGCAGTAAATTTAACCCTAAAAATCTAATCTAATTTAAATCTAATTATCAGACTAACAAAATGAGTAAGTACCCGCTGGATAAATTAAATAAAAATTAATAAATAAATATTTGTGGACATTTAATTTCAAACTAAAATAGATTTTTGATTGATTGCTGTTGTTTAGTGTAGTGAGTGAGAGGCGGATAAATGAATGTCGACTGCCGACCAGCTGGGTGATAACACATAACTTGATTGCAACCAATAGAACCACAAATTTGTATTTATTTAACAGTTTCAATATGCTGTTTATGTACATAGTTTGTATGGAAATTTCTCCTGTTGCATTGCGTTCAAAGTTTCCTGATCACCCCCCAGAAAGCGAAATCGGTATGTGTCCGTAATGGTTGCTGTTTGGAATTTGAGGGACAAAAATGATGGACGAGCAAAGAGAGCCATCCCAAAAATCTACAATAATGTAAAACCTTGAAATAAAAACTTGTACGGTTTAACCACAAAGGATTTAAACAAGCCTTAAACTAATAATAATAACAGTAACGCCCAACGATCACATACATAGATCCTGGATCCTAACTAGGATTCCCTGTGTCTAGGGACCCAGGAACTACGAGGACCATGGTCCCACAACACCCAGACTCAGAACAAGTATTTGAGCTTTATTTTTCTGTACACAAGTACTTGTACTGCTGCGGGAATTGAACCCGCCGCCTCCGGGTTATGAGCCATTCAATCTACAAAAGCAGCTCTTGTGGAAAGGCCTTAAAACACTGAATTGATTGACTATTTTTTGAAAAAACTGGACTTTCACATTTTACTTTAAAAAACTGACTTCTACTGACTTTACCTACCGTTTTCCACCTCTATGATCATTTAATGAATAAGTTACAATAACCACTGCTCATAGTATGCCTTTTTTCCAATGTCTTCATTTATCTTTTATTTGTAGGTGTTAAGTTCTATGTACAAAAAGAACATTCAAAGACTCACGAAGACATTCCTGACGCTGTCCCTTAGCGACGTTGCGGCTAGAGTCAACTTACAAGGCCCGGGGCAGGCGGAGTCTTATATTCTCAACATGGTAAGACGTAATTCCTTTTTGAAAAAAGAGTCGAAACTACTTCAATCTCACTGCATTTGTTTATCACAAAAATGTAGTTGAAGTCGAAATACACATTATTAAGAATAACTCATAAACTACCTAACAGATCTTGATCAAATTGATATGAGACCACACGGGAAACACCATTTTTCAAATAAAAAAAATCATCAAAATCGGTTCACCTATTTGCAAGTTCTGTGGTAACAAACAAAAAAATTAATAGTGTAGTTTCCGTCACCTAAAAAGAAACGTTGGCCATTGACCTGCGCACTAAGAAATGTCTTAATTCTTACTTATTCCAAAGTACAGTACCTAGTAAAGCACTTATTATTATTCAATAATAACTAGAATCATATAATATTATGCCATATAATCCCCTTATGCGGTTTAGGGCAGAAGTACAGTGAACAACACGAGAGTTATGCCCATCTGTGCTAAAGTTTGCCAGTTCCTAAGTTCGATCCATAGATGTGTTATAGAAGAATAAGACCACACCACACCACAGAGGCTGTCTAATTTCATTGGTCATTGTTTTTTTAATGATTTGTAGAAATGTTAAAATTAGCATGTAGAGATAAGTCGATTTCTACATTTCTACGCCTTATGGTGGCGTGACCACTCGGAACTTCATATAAAAAATTAAAAAAAAATTGGATTATTGTTTCATTTCTATTTTAACATACATGGGTATTGCAAAATGTCTAAAAAAAACTTGAGTAACCCAAATCTTTTTTTAACTGTATAATTCTCCATTAGATCGAAGAAGGCGAGATCTACGCAATGATTGATCAAAAGGACGGTATGGTGGTGTTCCTCGACAGTCCCGAAAAATACGCGTCGCCTGAAACATTGTGCATACTTGAACAACAAATGGCAGCATGCACCAAACTTCACCAGTATATACAGGAAATGGATGAGCAAATACAGATTAACCCACAGGTTTGTTAATTCCTAGCTGTACTATATAGAAGTAAAATATTGTATTAATTGTAATTGCAGAGGAAAATTTTTGTCCAGTAAATCCCTACTTCCCTACTAATATATGAAAGCGAAAAATTCTGTTTGTTCTTTCTGTGTAAATTTAACACCAAACTGGCTTGAACGAATTTGGATGAAATCACACTGATATAGCTGATATTATCCGAATCAACATGATACCTTTGAATTTGATAAAGATTGTTACTAATTTTTTTTTCTATTTCAGTATGTGAAGAAATCTGTTGTAAGCCATGACGAAGACTTAACAACTAGCCAGAACTCTAAGACTACTTATTCAATGTAATTACTCTTTTACTTGCTTATCTATAATGTTTTAATTTGATTAAAAGTGTCAAACGATGCAATTCAACAAAGACATTTATTTTCCCATAATGCCACAACAAAATACCTAATTAAACAAATAAATAGCTAAAATTGATCTAAAGTGCCTCGTGAACCGACTCTGTAAATACAGTCATGCTCTGTATAGGAGTTTGGGGTGTAATTCCATGCCCCAAGTTTGCTATGTACCTTGTCTTGCCAAACTTTTGAACCATTTCTATTGTTAGTTTCTTCAGCTCTTCCTGAAACAACATCAAACATTAAAAATTATAATTCATGCACTAAAATATTATTATCATGCCAATCAACTGAATTTATGATGTAATTTAATAAACTTATTACAACAATACAAAAAAATAAGAATAATTTGACAAATTAGAAGTCGACATTTTTGTACCTAAAATAAACCAGTGTCATCCTGATAATGATAATTTATTATCACTAGAAAACAAAAAAGAAACCAACAAAAATTATCATCTATACAGAGCAAAAAAAACAAGTACTGATAAGGTAGTCATACTTACTGGTGATTTGTACAAGTCTTGTGGATCAAGATTTCCTTGCAAAGTAACATTGTCACCAACAGTTTTCCTGGCCTCAACTGGATCTACTGTCCAGTCTAGACCAATAGTTTCATAGCCTAATGTTGCTTGTACATCTAGGGAATGTCCTCCGCCTTTGGCAAAAACAGTCTGCAGTAAATAAATTCACTTTTTAATGAACAAGGGGGTGGGTTACTGCAGTGCTCATCTAAAATATTAGCTAAATCAATCTACCACATGATAAAATTACAATGCATGCAGCTTTAATTTGAAAATAATTAAAATTACGAAATTCAATATATCAATCAAATTTTTCATTATGCCCATCGGAATTTCTGAAAACTTACCATAGGCACTGGCTCTAAAGATTTTTCCTCCAACTTGCTCTTCACTCCACTTCGTATGTCTCTTAAGTAAGGTATACAAACATCTAAGAACTGTTGTTTTGTTAAATGATCAGCGCTTGATTCAAACACTTGTAGAAGTTGGGCACCACTTTCAACCTGTGGGTTATGCTTTAGTTAAATGTACCCATAAACAACTAATTGATTAGGTACTAGGTATTATGTGTATATACAACCATCTAACACTAGTACATAATAAGTCTAAATATATGCAGATATAGGTGGTAAAGAACCCTATCCTACTAATATTGTAAATTTGTAAGATTTGTGTGTATGTATGAAGCTATATTTGTTCCCACTGGGATATTGCTAAATAGTTAATTTTGATGACATATTGCATATTTAAGTTTTAACCCAGATCATTGTACCCCATATGGGTGAAAGTGTGAGATGCAACTATGTAGTAAAAGCAAAAGTTTCTGGCTAATGAATGCTACATTTATTGAAATGTTTAGATTTATAGATAGAAAATTCTTTATTGCACAAACAACAACAATATGCGAACTTAATGCTATAGAGCATTATCTTCCGTTAACCCTGGTTTATTGTGGAAGGCTTAATGCAGTAATGCAATATTGATGGGACATAAAATAAAAGAAAAACAACAACTTAGCAATAAGTCTAAACTGGTGATAGTATAAATATTAGTTGAAATATTACCTGCATGACTAGATAATCAATAATAACATCTGTCAGGAGCTTTAGAAGTTTGTGAACATCTTTGGAATAGTTTTGTAACCAATCTTTGGTCTTAGACATGGTTTTGCTGCCACCACCTTCAATCATATATCCCATGAGGGTAAACTGGAAAGGAAACTCGTAATAAGAAAAGATGGAAATTATTGTTTCTAGATAAAATTAAATAACATATTTTTTAGAAATTTTTTAGGTAATATTGGCACAGCTTACTTCAAAAAGGTCGCATAAACATTAATATTGGCATATAATAAATAATAATTGAAATTGAAATTTTGCAGTTTAATAGATTTTTGCTCAAAATATTGCTATGTACATAAACTTACAGGTGCTCCAGTGAATCCTATTAGAGGAACTTTGCCTTCAATCTTATGTCTGGTCAATGTAATGGCATCACCAACATATGACAACCTTGAGATGGCTCCAGCTACCGTCAGTTTGTCTATTTCTGATGGATCTTGTAAAGGGGTGGGAAATACAGGCCCCTGCAATAATAAAGTGAAGTAGTGTAACTAGTAACACAAGTCAGTTCTAAGCAACATGATAGTAAAGTAATACCAAACTTACAACTCCAGGGTGCATTTCAACAGTCATGCCAAGTGCTTGTGGTATCACTAGAATATCGCTAAATATGATTGAAGCATCCAAATGTTCGAATCTTCTCAGAGGCTGAAGAGTAACTTCACATGCTAGCTCTGGGGTTCGACAGACGGTAAAGAAATCATGTTTCGCTCTCACTTCCTGGAATTCCGGTAAATATCTACCGGCTTGCCGCATCACCCATACTGGAACTTTATCTACTTCTTTTCCGAAAGCAGCGCGAAGTAATCTATCATTTTTCAGTTCGGGAAAAGGCTGTAAAACAAGGGCAGGTGAATAATTATAGCAATACAATAATATAGTGTTTCCAAAAGCCGTGTGCCTACTGTTTACCCTACCTTAGTTTGCGCCATGACGAGATTTCAGAAGTGATGATATAAAAACTAAGCTTATTTGGAAAATAGTAGACCAATATTAAGCTGTGCAAAAATATCAATATTCTTTAACAACTAACACACCAAGAGATTCAACTATGAAGAGAGACACCACATCCAACCACCAGTTTTCTAATTAGTAAACTGACAAGTGACAAAAAATTAAAATGGGAGGTTTTCTGACAGCTGACAGAACGCTATGCATGACATGAAATTCAGACCATGACAAACGGCTGATATTGAGTTTTTGACGGGAATGCGAAAAAGATTGCGTCACCGCATGGTATTATTTTCCAAAACTTGTGTTATTTTCAGTGTTAGTGCATAAAATTGGTGGCATTCTATTCGTTAAGTGCTGGATTACAGGCATGAGTGTGGGAATGTGGTATAATGATGGTGAAACGTATTTTTTCGTGTTGTTTCCAAAACTCCATAGAAGCTTCAAGTAAAGTTGCCACCACTTTACTAGACTTTGTCTGGACTATGACTTGACTTGAAGACTTCGACTGTGACTTGACACATATTCCTGTGAAATATCATTAACTTGATAAGTTATTAATTACTTGACACTGGCTAAATACACAATAGTGTGGAGCCAAAACATTAAAAAAAACGGCTGATAGTAATTTAAGTCTAGCGTCATCTATCAGTTCAGTACCACAATTTGAACTCGGTAGATCCTATGATGAGCATTAGATGGCGCTAATGCTTATCATAGGATAATGTTACGCACCACATAAATGCAGATTTAAGTATTGTTTCCACTTTTATTAATATTCTACTGTTAAAATTATGAGCACTGTTTTATTAGGCAAGCCTAAAAATAATCGGAAGCCATTTTTTTTTGTTTTGGCTCCCCACTTTTGTATATATAGCCAGTGTTAAGTAATTGATAATTTCTCAAGTCAATATTATATGTATATTTATCAATTAAATTCACAGTCCAAGTCGTC
Organism: Ennomos fuscantarius; assembly: GCA_905220475.3. Taxonomy (NCBI): domain Eukaryota; kingdom Metazoa; phylum Arthropoda; class Insecta; order Lepidoptera; family Geometridae; genus Ennomos; species Ennomos fuscantarius. Next base: position 9,333,751 of record HG992029.1, read on the forward strand.
AGAGTCAAGTCATAGTCTAGTCTAGTCACGTCATACTCCTAGTAAAGTGGTGGCAACTTTACCAGAAGCTTCTATGGAGTTTTGAAAACAACATGAAAAGAAGCGATTCACCATTATTATACCACTTTTCCACACTCATGCCTGTAATCCAGCACTTAACGAATAAAATGCCACCAATTTTATGCACTAACACTGAAAATAACACAAGTTTTGGAAAATAAATGCGGTGTGTGTAAAAAAAGTGATCTTTTTCGTTTTCCCGCCAAAAACCTCTTCTTTTTTTTGGCTCCACAATTTGTGTATTTAGCCAGTGTCAAGTAATTGATAATTTTTCAAGTTAATTATATTTACGCAAATATGTGTCAAGTCACAGTCGAAGTCATCAAGTCAAGTCATAGTCTAATCAAAGTCATACTCCTAGTATAGTGGTGGCAACTTCACTTGAAGCTTCTATGGAGTTTTGGAAACAACACGAAAAAATACGTTTCACCATCATTATACCACATTCCCACACTCATGCCTGTAATCCAGCACTTAACAAATAAAATGCCAAAATTTTATGCACTAACACTAAAAATAACGAAAGTTTTGGAAAAAATAAAATAAATTACAATGCAGCGACGCGATCTTTTACGTTTTTCCGCCAAAACTCACCTTCACAAAATTAGAGTTTGCAGAGCCACAGAATATAAAGTCGATTCTGAAAGAAAATACTTTTTGGGGATATTAGCTCGCCTTTCACCTTTTTGGATAACAACCGCATCGCAATACGTGCAAAAATAATAATAAGACTGATAGGTAAAACATAAGTAACTATCTATTATACATTCACGTGCAGTTTGCAAGTGTCACTAATCTACCTGCTCTCGCCTATATCAAATCATAAAAAAACTTAAATGAGTGGGGTTTACGATAACATACAGTTTTTGTCAAGCGACATAGCGACCTTTTACAATGCGGCGTTTTTTGTATCAAACCTTTATGTATCCCACTTTCCTAATAAACTTTATTCGCCTCACAAAAAATACGTGACCCTCGAATTTTAGCCAGTAAAAAAAACCACTGAAGAATGTTTAATAAATATAAGTAGATCCATACTTCTCAATGTTGTATTGGATCTTTAGAGAGCTGTTTTGTTTTGTATTGAATTTTGGCGGATTACATTTTACGTAGTTGTAAATAGGTAGGTAAATCAAATCAATAAATATCTGAGATTCACCAACGAGATTCATATTCATATTAGGTAAGTAAGACCTGTAGGTATGTCCTTAGGCATACCTATTTAGGCTAAAAAATTGACCATATATCTTATTAGAATCGTATTAGTTATTTTTAAATAGGTAATCAAGTGCCTAAATATTTAAGCATATCTTATACCCTATCGGTATACATTAAACATAATTTTAATGCCGTTTTCGATGATTGATATATTATTATTAGGTATAATATAAGGCCTCAACAATTTTTTTGTAAGTACCTACCTATTTCTCATTGCGCTGTGTTTTGGAGTAGGTAGTTACTGAAGCAGGCTTTAAAGGAGCAAATTGTACTGAAAATCGGAATAACAATCCCACACCCTGCAACCCGCAGCGTCGCGGGAAAACAGTAGTTACGAGTATATCGATAGTATGCTACTTATTGGTACTTAATAATATATAAGTACCTGCTATTGTGTTATACATTATAACTACGTAAACATAGAATTAGAAGCTCAGTTGGTATTAACCCTGCCTTCTGAGCTGTGGTTGGTGTATATAATACACCTCAATGTACCATCATAAAAGAAAGAACGCGATTTCAAAATTACATTGCAGATGGATATCACTCCAACCACTACCCCTAATTAGACCCTTCGCTTTGGGGGTTACGTTGAAAAGTGTGGGAATGCAACTTTTTCATAAAACAAAAGAAACAACATAGGATTACACGCAATAATTCTCGCAGATCCCGTTAGTTGTAAAAAACGGTTGAAAAAGTTAATGGCTTGCGTATATCTGCGATTTCTTTTAGATTTGGAGCTTTTTTTGCAATTAACAATAAGTTCGGTGAGCTCAGTGGGGGGGGTTTTACAAAATGGGATTCTTGTTGGGATGACTAGCAGTTTTGTTGGGCAGACTACTTTATTTATGGTTAGTAATTTAACTGATATTAAAAGGATTTAGTGCTAGAAACATTTTGTATGAATTGGCAGAGTATGAGTACCTATGCTTATTTTGGGGCTAGATGGCGCTGTGTTTAAAGTCTAGACATATTTATTAAAATAGTAAATAGTAAAATAGTAATAAATTAAAATAGTTTGGGTTCTTTTACCCTCAGGTTGGTACTTATCATTTAAACAAATAACTTTAGATTTTTTCTAAACTTCATACCTAATTTTATAATCAACTAGTTGCGCCCCGCGGTTTCACCCGCAGATGAAAAGTATTTTGATTATTTGCTCATTCCAAGGGGAAAAATTCACTTTTCCGGGATAAAACGTACCCTATATGTTAATCCGCTGTATAATCTATCTTGGTACCAAATTTCATCCAAATCCATTCAGCTGTTTGAGCGTGAAGGAGTAACAAACATACACACTTTTGCCTTTATAATATTAGTTTGAAGTGTGATAGTGTGATGATGTACATAATGCAAATTGTAAATTTTGGTTAATTTTATTCTCAAACATTTTGATTCTTTTCGTGAGATATGTTTATGAACCTGTAATTTAAAGTCAAACATAGCAATATTTAGCACGAAACCTTACGTTTATATTTCTTTTCACAAGTTAATAATATTTCTTCAGTAATTAAGTAGGTAGAAGTTATTTAATTATTTAACGATTTTTGTAAGATAATAATTTCTACTTTAGCCGAGAGTTTAACTAATGTTTAATAACGCTTTGTCTCGTTTTGCTTGTCATATTTCACGTCAGTGAGAATATGGCAGGATTTTAAACATTGACTATACATTTTTTTTATTTTATATTAGTGAATGATGTAACGAGCTAGTCGTTCACCTGATGTTAAGCAATACGGCTGCCCATAACAGAACACTGTCACTCGGAACTCCAAAATACAAAGTATCGCGTGACACTGCACTGCGCACATCATCCTGAGACATCAGCACAGTCGTAATAAGATTACTCGACTGTGAGATCAGATCATAAAGTCTCATTTGCCCAGTAATTTCACTAGCTACAGTGCCTGTCAAACCGGAACACAGTAGTGCTTACACACTACTAAATTTAAGTAACGTTTACAGGTTGGCTGTGTAGATAGTTAAATACCTAGTAAGTATTAACCTACTGATTCTAATCTACCCCTCATCCTTTATAATTTTTCAGTTGTCGGTATCTGTGCTGTGTTGGATGACCTCTCTAAGGTTTAAGAGAACTAATCTTGAAATGAATTTTACAAAAATGTACAAGAATGTGATCGGGCCTACGATCTAGCTCTTATCTTACAAAATATGATATCATACCCGTAGGTACCTAGGTACCTTAATGCGCGTACCTACACAATCTAGCCCCATAACTCCCATGTGACGTGTAACATGCGTTGTAAGGTGCATGGCGCGACGGCAATAGCGAACAATTGCCACTAATGCAGGCTCAATTTATTTACGAGCAAGGGCTAGGGGCGAAGGAACAGAGCGGGACTACTACCGTGGAGTAGACTTCTAGATATAAGTCATAAAAAATCTGGGAAGTATCTTTACAGCCTCTGTGGTGTGGTGGTTGAGTAGGTCGGTTCATAACCCGGAGGTAGCGGGTTCGATTCCCGCGGCAGGACAAGTGGTGTACACCGAAAAAAAGCGAAAATACTTCTTCTGTGTCTGGGTGTTGTGGGATCATGGTCCTCGTAGTTCCTGGATCCTAGATACGGGTAATCCTAGTTAGGGTACAGGATCTATGTATGTTATCGTTGGGCGTCATTATAATATTATTGTTATTATTTTGCAGAGCCCGTATTTAGCCCACTGTTTCGCACTTTGGCAATATACAGTTTCTGTGACTATACCTACTTTATCCATTACTACGAAGAGTAAGTAGTTTCATTTGGGAACTTCCAAAATCACACTAATATTATAAAGGCGAAAGTTTGTATGTGTGTATGTTTGTTACTACTTCACGCTCAAACGGCTTTTGAAATTCGGTATCAAGATAATTTATACACTAGGTTAACATATAGGCTACATTTTATCTCGGAATAGTGAAATGTTCCCGTGGGATGATTAAATAATTGTAATACTTTTTATCCGCGTGTGAAACCGCGGGGCGCAACTAGTAATAAATAATAATAAATGTTATGTAGGAATATGATGAATTTGCATGTAATCTCGTACAGTACATCTACTGATAGAGGACGATACGAACTGCTTGAAGCTAAAACTTTAAGCTTAGGTACATAAGTCTAAGTACTATAATATGTAAATATTATAGTTCCTTGGTACTAAGACTTCTATACTACCTACTTATAGGCTATCAGTATTACCACGCATAAAAAATATGGATTCAAATGATGGATCCCTCAATACAGAAATACAAATAAAGATGGTCATAAAGTTTTTGGAAGTCAAAAAGATACCCAGGAAAATGCAAATTAATCGCCAAGACCACCTTCATTAACTTTTATAGCAACAAATAGCATCGTTAACATAAAGTATAAGCACACAGGAATTACAAAACAATACGTGATTATTAATTTATTTACTGGCAATAAGAGATCAACGAACTTTGAAGGTTTTATATTGGTAGGCGGAAGACATACTACGTTGGTAGTAGTAGCTACTCCAAGGTTTTCCTTGTTCGCGCAGGAGGAGGACATTGACTCAAGCAGTGTAAACAGTTCCTTATCTCGAGCTGCCTCGAGTTTGGCTGCAACGACTCGCAGCCTTTATCTAACAAAACTTTATTTTGAAGCCACTTTGAAGTTTGAACAATTATCGTATTAGACACGGTTTTCTTTTCGGAGTTGATTGGAGTATGAAATTATGTACCTTTTGTAATTTACCTCGAGATGGGAGTTAATTAACCAATATATGTAAAGAATTTAGCTAAACTTTTTCACGTGATAACATCTCTTTTATTTTGTTATCAGTATATTGCAGAAAATATTGATCATCGAGTGAAGTACTGGAGATGTTGTTTAGAACTTTTCTGCAAATTTCGTCTAGGTAGGTACCACCGCTTTGCCAGTTATTCTGCCGCCAAGTAGTAGTACGCAAGCACTATTATGTTCCGGTTCGAACACACTGCAGCATTGTACAAGTATACGTAGGGCACTGTAGCAAATGCAATTACTGGGCAAATGAGACTTTATGACCTAATCTCGTAGTCTAGTAATCTTATTACTAGACTAGGGTAAGTGCTTGCGTACTCACGGTCTTGTAATCTTATTACTAGACTGTGCTGAAATCTCAAGATAACGTGCAGTGTCACGCGAAACTCTGTACTTAAGAGTCCCGAGTGACAATGTAAATGATATGGGCAGCCGTGTCGATTAACACCAGGCGAAAAACTAGCTCGTTATGCCATTCATTACCATAAAAAAAACTAGATACGTAGTTACTAGGGTATTTACTTCCTATAATAAAATAGAAGAATAGTCTTTCTCTCAAAAATAAAGTCCTCAATGTGTGTGTATGTTTGTGTTCATTTTAGTCCTTTTGGAATAGGAAATAGGTCAACAATGCGAATCGCATAAAAACCCAAAGTTCGTTAATTCAACGGTAGTGCTAGAGCCCTCTAGGCCCACGTATATTTTATGTGGAAGCGCGGTCTTCCGACCGATTGTGATCTTAAGGTGGGTGCACTAGAAATACGCCGTTGATAGTAATAGCTGCCATTTAGAAAGCGGTTTTTTTGCCACGGACAGCTGGGCCCCAATCTAAATGTGCACCAATCAAAAACGTTAGCTAGACACTGATGAAAATGTGCACCGATCAAAATAATGCTGAACTATCGTGGTGAAATTTTCAAATGTAACTAAAGGGTATATCTAAAAAGATATTGGAGATTTGACTTTGCCCACTCATTGGATTAGATGCTCAGCTAACTGAGCTATGATCGTATGACCAGTAGATATAGCGTTGTCTTTGAAAAATTAAATACAAAAAAACATTCCGCGCTTCTAATTTTAGATAAGTATTTTTGGGTTGTCTGGAAGAGGTTGCTTGGACTGCAACACTGCATACTTATAAACCGCATTTTACTAGAGTCGAGTCAAGCCAAGCCGTGAAATAAAAGTATTAAACTATTCTCATCAAGGACCGCGGATATGCAGATTATAATATTAGGCACATACACATATTCTTGAAACCATAACCAACTAGCTACGCCCCACGGTTGCACCCTCGTGGTAAACATTTTCTAATTATCCGCTCACTTTCTGAACTTTTTTTTCATAAGCACCTTCTGCCAATAATAAACTCAACCAAAAAAGAATTAGCGAAAATGTTCCATCCGTTCAAGCGTGATGCGATGACCAAGGGAAATACAGATTATAATAATAATATAATAATAATAATATGTGTGGACATTTCACACAACGCCATCTAGCCCCAAACTAAGCAAAGCTTGTTCTATGGGAACCAGATAACTGATACAATACTTAGATACTTTTTGTTTGTAAATACATACATAGAATACAATATAAACACCCAGACACAGAACAAACACCTATGTTCATAACACAAATGTTTGTCCTGGGTGGGAATCGAACCCACAACCCACAGTTCAGAAGGCAGGGTTACTACCAACTGAGCTATCGGGCCAGTCAAGTCAGATTCATTTTCATATATACAGATATAGGTATTTACCTACTTATTACGTTACTCAAAGCAAAGCACACCATTCATCAATTTGTTGAAGGTAGAAGCGGCTAGTTAAGTAACACGGTCCATTCAAGATGACCACTGATTTTGAATGAGTCGTACAATTTATCAAGCCAACAATCAAGGTGAGGGCTGGCCATTGTTGAGTTACCGAGATGGTACTTACGTTCACGGTCGGTGCAGTGTCAGTGAAATCACTTGCAATTGTTTGTTATAATTTAACTGCATTGATTGCTGGTCGAAATGGACTCTATTTTTATCATTGTACGCTGAATTAAGCCTTACAGCGTGGCCTTTCTAAGCGAATTTGTAGGTACCTGCCTAAGTACTTGTTTGTTGTCAAGTGTCATTAGGATCTTAATAATTTTATTAAGAAAAAATTAATAATAGTCGCGCCTCTAAGTACGTTCATTTTATACGTATAAAAGTCCCATTGGAATTAGGTATAATTCAAATTCATTATCATAATTTTAAATTGGTAAGTCCGAAGGCGGCTTCGCGTAGGCGGTGAATGTTGTAGGCTTTGTTTTTTTACCTTTTTTGCCGCTCTACCCTTGCCCTGTCGACTCTACTGCTTATTTAAGGTTTTTATTCCCTCCTCAGCGCGACTTGCAGGTAAATAACACTCGTTTTCTTGTTTTATTCGCTACGGGAGGAGCTTTGTTTCGTTTTCTTCTCGAATCGTATTACGGTCAGCCGCGCCGTTTTGTAAATGGTGAAATCAAATTATTACAATGTTTTGTTTGTAGCTCTAAGTACCTACGTACGTATTATATAGTCTGTACTCTAAGGCAATGAAGTATTACAATACATATTACAGTTTATTTATATTTGCATTTTGCACTAAGTGGATACATTCTTGTCTTTATCTTGATCAGAGACAGTTTATTCAAGCATAGTATAAGTAACTGTTTTAAACAAACAAAGCTCATTATACGTTTACCGACTATGCATAACGTTGCAAACGAACTATGGCAATGTTAACAAGGCACCTTGCTCTTTGAACCATACCATACCTTCCCTCTAGTCTATTGATACAAAACATCCGAGTCATCATCCTCATAAGATTGGTTATTTTTATTGCATCAAAATTCCTGTGACGTAGATAGTCTACCTACGATTCACAAACAAATCCCGACTACGACCAACGTGCTCACGATCCGAATAAAAAACTACAGTCAAATATCCTTTGCCTGCCGCGGTCCGCACAATATACACTGCGCGATTCCTCCCAGGCGGGTACGATTCCTATTAGAAATTAGTAAGAGGGTTCAGGAAACCGGCAGTGTGGAGCGAGCCTTGGAATTTGGGTATGGGGTGAATACCCTCGAGCCGGTAAAAACTATTTTCAAGGTTAGCTGACTTGGAGGGGAGCGTCACAGCACAATGTTTGGGGCAGTGCTGTAGCTCCACACGAGCCAGATAATAGAGGCATATAAAAAGAGTTGAACGTATTAGCGGCGTTTGGGCAGGATAAGTATGTCAACAGAAAAGGTACTTAAAACGTTTACTATAAAAGAATATTACTATTTACTAGAAAATAATTCTCTAAGCTTATTTACATCACTCCGTAAATCTTAAAGGTACCCGCGGAGTGTGGGAAGTTAGCCCCGCATTTTTTGTAATCTAGATATTTGTTTTTGTGATGAATTGTTCCAGGTTTATTCTATATTGTTCAACATAAAAAAGTTTAGCGTAAAAATTGTGGGTGGAAAACACAAAAAAAAAAATTTCACCTTTGTTGTGCTAGATTGTCTAAATTTGTTCTCAATTGTTCCACAATGTAACGCTCCTAGAACGTAAACTGAAATAGGATAATAAAAACTATTATTTGCGGATTTTTTTTAGTTTTTGGATATAGTTAAAATTTTGGAATATTGAAAAATAATTCTCCGCACTTTTTGAATATCCAATATTTTGATGTTGTTATTAGATTTTTCTAGTTTAGCAGTTCCAAACGACAAGACTTGACTTTCCTCAAGTTCTAATACTGACTGTACATTTTGTGGTCGCGGTTAGAGGTGCAGGGCAAATTCGGCGTGCGCGGGGCGGGGCGGGCCGTGGACGCGCCGAAATGCTGATAGGCCTCCGCCCCCGCGCCTGCCACCCCGCGGCACTCCTGGCTTTGCTGCACCCTGATTGTTGCACTAGTAAGATTCTTATTAACTTTTAGATAAGAGGATGTTTTGTGTTTAAGATACTATGTGATATTCCGATGTAGAGTTTTGTAAATAAAATCTGTAGAGTCACAACTACTACAATATTTAATGTAACCATCCTATTATAGGCAATATTAAAGGTTTTATGATCAGGTGTTCAATAAATGAGATCATGTTATAACACTAAATATGTTAGTAAGTAAGTAATCAAAGATGTCAACATTTGGTAAACGCATTTTACTTTTTAAGTGGTTCATTTACTTTGTACATATTTTAGGCGCACGTTAATCACCTATATTATAAGATGGTGTAGATAGGCTGAGTGGTCGTTGGTCTAGTTACTGTCACATCATGAAACAAAAAACAAAAAGTTCCGTTAGCCTACCCTCATATTACCCCAAATAGTTAATTTGTTAAAATAGTTGCGATTGCGATTGCTAGGTGGCCGTTTTTGGAATATGTGGCTATCGTTCCCCTTCGTGTAATTCGCCATTAGGCGTCGTTTGCACTCGGCTTTTTACCTTAATGAGCTCCCCCCCTTGTGACACGCACACGCAACCAATACGCATTTTTGTGCACCTACCCTCACAACAAAAACATGTTTTGTCGAAAAAAGCATTTTTTAAGTTATTTCAGTCCGAATGTTATGAATTCAGTTCGCGATAAATATACATTAAAGTTATTTTCAGCAAGGACGTAAAAGCTAGTTTAGTTTAGTTTTTTACTCTAAATAGATAACGACAATTCAGCAGAGTCTAGAATTACTAAATAGACTTGTCAACGTCAAAGTCAAAGTCAACAGATTTATTGCAAATAGGTTATTTTTAGCACTATTCAAGTCAAAATTGTATTATGTACTTAAAATTAAGTTATTATACTAAGCAAATAAAATTACAAAGTGCTTATTGTCAAATATGACATGGCAAACAGTCTGCTGTATGATCTTTGTCACCCATGCGTAATTTCTACTGACTGAAGGCATGAGCTCTACATTTAATGATAAGGTATATGTATGCATAAAATGAAGTATGTCTGGTATTTCTTACCCATGTTGTTTAAAGATCCTCTAATAACAGAATTAAAAAAAGTGTAATTTAAAAATAGCCACGCTGATAGGGTTATACCATACGGTGTGCGGGCGGGTGATGATGATCGTGAAAATATCTTTATTTCTCTGCTTAATCATAAATTCAACACTTTTTATCGACGACGTCCCAAGCAAAATATAAGCCTTCCGTAGCATATTGAGAATATTACAAGGGGTTAGTGAGAGTTTTTGCTGTCATTTGACTGAGAACAGGTTGGGATAACCACCTGTCGTCTTGTCTGCTGGGAAAATTTAAATATGCGCTTTAGTTCATGCTTTGAAGGTAATATATATATTCTAGGTACCTACAGATTCTATCACATACTAACCTAAAATACTTCAATTTTTAAAATTAGGTGTAAGGTAAACATAGAAATTTGAAATGTTATTTAGTCCCATTATTATGGAAAAATCCCATAACGTAAGTTATTTTTAGGCTTAAAACACCAACATGAGACAAATGCCCTTGAAAGATTCAGTTTGTATTTCTCAAAACTTTCGCGAACTGTTCATCGAGCAGCCATCCAACCACATGATAGTACTAATGCGAAGCGGTTTGACAAAACCGTCAAGTGAAAACGGCAATAAACTTGCATGTTTCGCCATACAACTTTCGCTTTCGCTTATCACATTTCTTACAGAAAATATTTAGGCTTTGCGGCATACATAACATTTAAGTGGCTAGCTTTAGGATAGTGCGTGCATTGGGTGCGTGCGATAGCGATCTCCGCGCGCCCCTCACCCCGCACTCCTCGAAACAACATTCTGAGTATATTCGTGAGGGTTTTTTGCGCGGAGCCCGAGGGTGGCGGAGCGCAATCGCCTACCACCGCACAAAAAACACTATTAAATAACTCAACAGAAACGCGCTGGGCGGATTCGTGATCGCGGCTACACCACGAATTATACTACGTTTTAATTAACGTCACCGTCGAATGCTTTACAAGCAAGCGTAGTTGAACTACACGTTTTAGTTTTGAAGCACTGTTTAATCTTCATCCGTTGTGAGGAAATTGCGTCAAGGCAAACATATCGATTTATATTTTGATTTGCCCTTTCGATTATCTTCGGTCGTATTACTTGCGATCTACTAGCTTAGTAATATGTTATAGACTCGAGGTCACGTCCATTGCAAAAGCGCAGAGTGCGCCCCTGTGTCAACTTGCTTGCGTCGAGCTCAGACGATGAAAAAACGTGATAAAAACTAGCTTCGCGTCAGAAATCAACGACGAGATTTCCCGCCATCGCGTCTGATGCACATACCCTACTTTCTAAATATGAAATAGGATAACAATGTGACATTCAAGTTTTTAACTACTTTAGCTAATAAATAAATACCTACTCGATATTTATACGTTTTATATAGTTCAGAAACTTGGTGCCTACACACCATAATGTTATGTTAAGACAAGGAATATTGTTTTTGTTCATCGTTTTAGTCTAGATAGTTTTGTCTTCCTTGGTCTAAGTACATACCTAACTACACTTTTTTTTTTTCAATGTTAATGAATAACGAGACGAGCTAGTCGTTTGCCTGATTGTAAGCGATGCGGCCGCCCATAACTGATGCAGTGTCACTCGAAACTCTAAAATATGAAGTTGCACGTGACACTGCACTACGCACGTTAACCCTTATCCACCTTATCCACATCAGCGATAAGATAACTAGACTGAGATCAGGTCATAAAGTCTCATTTGCCCAGTAATGTCACTAGCTACAGTGCCTTTCAAACCGAAATAAAGTAGTGCTTGCACACTACCGCTTGGCGGCAGAATCACTGGCAAAGCGGTGGTACCTACCTAGACGAACTTTGCAGAAAAGTCCTACCACCTAGTTGATGTATATCTAAAAGTACATGTACATGTAAAAGAGAGGTGCCTGCTATTAATTTATTGTCTCGCGGAAACTCTTGTGGTTTTCCGGGATAATAGAACCGGACAATATCATTCTTGACAGCGTAAGCAATTCGTGTACAAAATTTGTTAGATTTTGCTGTTCTATACCTCTACCTTAATTTGATCAAATAAAGTTCAAGCCTATTTGTAGTTATGTATACCTAAATTATTTATATTTTATTGATAACACATGGCGAGAGTGTAAACCCCTAAAATGGAAGTCGAGCTATTACGGCACCAATTATATTTTACGATGTTTGTACACTTGTAGAGGTGTGACGCTAAATGCTTCTGTTTATACAAGAGTAATCCGGTGGTATATCAAATTCAATAAAAATTTTGTTGGATCTAAATATAAGTCAAAGATTCGTTCTATTTTAATACTCGACGCGTTATTGGTTTCGACTTCGGGTAGGTCCGGTCCGGCCTGCTGCAGTCTTATTTAATGATCATATATTTATCATTATTAATTCTTCTAAATGGATACTTATGTCTGGATACATCGATTTATTGATCCATAAAGTTTGAACTTAGCATAATATTTTATTAGTCATTAGTTTATTTAATCGGATTATTTTAATAGATCCATAAGAAGCAAATATTACTTCTTGAGTCGAGCGAAACATTTTGCAAAACGTCAAATGGTTACTTAGCAAAAAATGTTTTTATACCTAAGGGTCATTATGTAATACCTACATACTAAAATATGCAAGAGAAGTGTATAATATGCAGTGATAAAAATTTTGTCGTATGGAACCGTGGCCAAAGTATGAGCCACATGTTTATTTTACGAATGTAAATGATACCAAAACGGTACCATGTGTAGACCCGGGATTCTTTCAACACCTTTACAACAAGCCGTGTCAAACGTAATGGTTTAGAGAAACTTCATAAATCACTCAATTATGCTTCCAAGCCCGTAGAAAAATAGAAAAAAATATTGCAAATCCCTTTTAGGTAAACAAAGATCATTTTTCACTGAAGGATACGGACAACTGATGCTGATAGATTACCTAGTGATAATTATCTATCGGAAATCTACGTTAAATCATATTTGGGACTGAATTTTACTATACAGACTGAATTTTTCAAGTGGGCGTCGATGGCCAAGATTGAAACTACGAGTAATAGCGAAAGGTAGACCAAAGAGTCTCGTGTCCGATTTTGATGAAATATAAAACGGCATCATTGGATTTTTTTGAAATCCTAACCATGATATAAACCGGATTTTTTTTAAATAAAAGAAAACTATCCTCATAGTTTCAGTTTTACCCATTCTACACTCATTTAAAAATTCAGCCTGTATATACAGATCTGCGAAAAAAAGACAGTGTATTAATATAAGATTTTTAACTTTCATGTTCACTATCTATATTTTATAAACAGTGCATGAAATAATTATTGGAGTTTTTTAACTCAGGTTTATTAATATTCAATATTTTTGCAGGCATTATTTTATCTTTTATAAAGTTTTTTGATGCCCGTTTAATGTTTATTAAAATACAACTTTCTAAGCAACACTTTCCCCGGGTTCTCGTATACGTTGCTGGTTAAATTCGAGACAAATTGGCAGACGAAATACTGAACGCGCATTGGTTGCCTGTTGATCATCGACTGTCTCAACCTATTAGCTTATAGTATTTGGCATGTTATGTCATGTATACTGGAAGCTAATATAAGTGCGGATTTAGTAGCTGTCAGATGGGCTTAAGTGTTTTAGGGAAAAATAATTTATGGTCTTTAAGACATTTTTTGTTCCAGTAGATGAAATGCTGCAATATTACAAAAACTATGACCTAATAAATAAAATAAAAAAATAATAATGATAAAAAACTACGAACTTAGCTACTAGGGCTTGCCCTTCGCGATACATTTGTGCAATATTCATATATTAACCACGCGTCGTTTAGAAGAGGTCAAAACCAATCGATCAAACCTACCGGTTCAAAGTAGTTGCTTAGAGTCTTTCGTCATGGATCACGGACGTCGAGAGGCATGAACCATGAACCAACTTTCCGCCAAACTCTTGCAAGCTCGATGTGATTTTTTTCGCTCTATAATTATATACAATAACGATAAAAGCTTTATTTTTGATAACAGTTTTATTTTGTTAAGAGCTTAGCTGATGCAGTGACATAGCTGTATGTTTAATTTTCATGATTGATTTAGTAGTGGAAAACGTGACGTATGGAAATTTATTTTAAACTTTTGCCATGATTCGCTTTGTACAACATAAATTCAAGAATAGGCTCCATAGAAAATGTTCTATGCCGTTTCGTTAATAATTTAACATCGCAGTCAGTGTCACTCCGAGGAGACAAGCTAAATGGCGTATTACCTATGTACCTAGCTATTCACGACATTGGTTCAAGGAATTGCGGTGTACTTAATAGCCAATAATGTGTTTGCATTAGCTAATACTAAATTATTTGCATTTAGGTTGCTTTTTTATGTTGAGTTTTAGTATTTGATAGTTTTGGTCTCTAATAATAAAAGAATCCACTTTGGTTTTTTTCGCATCACGTCCTGTCAGTCATTTACCTAGAGCTCGCACAAGTCTCGATTTTGAAAGAACTTGTGTATTTCTAAGAGAAATTAACAAAAGGATCATCAATAATTTGAGATGTTGCTGTTCTCAACTCATTTTAAAACTTAAACCGTATATAACGTGCTATAAAAAACCATATATAGAACATCTATGTGGTTAAAGGTACCTCCATGTTAATAATAGGCTTAATTCATAAATATAAAAAAATATCTAACAAAAAGCACGGACCCAGGTGTCTGTGGAAATGCAGATTTAAAAAAAAAAGTTACCTCCATGTACCCTGAGCTTTAATGTATTAGATTTACTCACACAACTCTCACGCAATAAGGATGCATTATTTCATTTATGAATTTATCATTATGTGTCCAGTCTGGACAGTGATTCTGTGGTTCAAAGAACTTCAACAGGAGCTCGACCAATTAATAACATGTACGTTTAATTTTATTTAAAGTAAAATTTTTATGTTTGTAGCTCATAAAGTTTATCGCGATCGGCATTCCGTTTCGTGTGTTTCAGAAGTTTCAGGACTTTAACATTATTTCGCAACGTGAGTGACCTTTCGTGCGGCGAGTCGGATCGCGCGAAAATATTAATTATTCTTATCTTATCGCCAGCTATCGGTGGCGTGTCGCCGGCCACCACCGCTCCAGCGGAATGGAATCGAACTCACGCATCGCCATTGCCCAGTTAGCGCTAGTCAGGTGAGATTTACAGTTTTTTGTTATTAGAATGCGCTAAAATTAATTTGTAAATGCAGTAAGTACCTACATATAGAGAAGTGGCAGCAGCCATAAAAGTTGGGCTTCCTACAGGTTTATGACCGCCTGGTACATAACTTGTATCTGCTCTGGTAGATATAGATATCAATTTTCAAACGACCTATATTGATTCGCAAAGTGAGATGAAAATAAAATTGAATATTGGCGATACTTTGGCTCAGGAGACTAATATAGTAGAAGTATATCAGGGAAATAGAAGTATCAGTTTTTGCTAAAGGGAAAACAATGGAGATTGTATTGGATGCACGACGTAGTCATATGAACGCTAAATAATAAAAACATAAGATTTTTGTGAAATTAGACAACTATGATACATTGCAGTCACTGTCAAATAAGAGGGTGAAATTGGTTGTTGAATTATCTACGTATAGGCCACGCGGGCGAAGCCACGGGCAGAAGCTAGTATTACATAAAGTGCAGAATGCCAAGTGAGGCTAGCCTTCGTATAGGTTCTGATGACTTTTTAGCAGTTCTTATAATATTTTGTTCTACTTATATCGTCAAGATGAATAAAGCTTTGACAATTCTACTTTTCAGTATGGCTCTACGACGACGCTCATTGTGAGCTGACCCAAATTAACGATAAACAATATGAGTGAGCAGACATTTGCAGGCCGTTGCAAGTTTTGTGTTATGACATCACACATCTAAAATAGCATGCGATTTAATTGAGTGTAATATCTGTCATTGTGAGTGTCTTCTCATGTTTTGGTCTTCAATATTAGCATTGGATAAAGAACTCTCACAGCAAAAATGTAAAAATCTATGTAATTTTAGACGTAATTGTAATTTTTTTTTATGTTAGTAAATGATGTGACGAGCTAGTCGTTTACCTGATGCTAAGCAACACGGCCGCCCACAATTAACAGAAGAGTGTCACTCGGAACCCTAAAACATAGAGTTTCGAGCGACACTGCACTGCGCACAATATAATATAATAAGCCCAACAATCTCATACAAAAATCCTGGACCCCTAACTAGGATTCCGTGTCTAGGGACCCAGGAACTATGAGGACCAGGTGGGTGATCACGAAACTTTGATTGCAATGCAACAGGATAAATTTCCATACTAACTATCCACATAAACTGCGTACCTAAACTGTCAAATCCGTACAAATTTTTGTTTCTATTGGTTGCAATTGGGTTACGTAATCGCCCAGCAGGTCCAACAACACCTAGACTCAGAACAAGTATTTGCGCTTTCTTTTCTGTGCACATGCAGATACTTGCCCTGCCGCGGGAATCGAACCCGCTGCCTCCAGGCTATGAGCCGACCTGCTTAACCACCACACCACAGAAGCTGTCGAATTCTATAATAGTTTAACCTATAAACTGTAAAATCTACGGCATAACCTATAAACTACGGCATAGCTACATCTAAAATTCGTTCATATCCGAATAAAGAAAAAGTAAAGAATAAGGAATTAGGTCTTAAATACCGTTGGATACAGTAGGCTTTAACTTAAAATGATGATATTTTCTGAATAGCACTACCCACAGGGACTACTCACTAAATGTAAAAAAACGCCTCTAGAATACTGATATTAATAAAAAAAAATACACAGTTAATTAAGTCTAAACACTAAATACATAATAATGGTAAAATTAGATTTGATTTACAATTAAAGTTTGATCCTAGCTGAACTTCAGGTATCTAGATGTAAAGAAAGTTTTCCCAACCCTCTCCTCTCGTGTAGCTGTTCTGTTCTGTACTTTGTATTTTAAGTTAATAATATTGTTATATGAAATATGACTAAATACATTTATATTAATTATGGTAATTGGCTTTGGCCGTCTAATTGATGAAATAAAATAATAATAATAGCTCAGTCATGCAAGAAACGGTTAGTCGACCTATGTAACCCCCCTACCTACTTGAGTAACCATGTGTTCCTAGCGCTTGAATGGCTTACGCATGCGCCGTGGAAGGTCTTGCATTGGACATTGCAAACTCCGCCTCCTTAGGCATTCGCAACTGTTGCAAATCGCTTGAAGCGCGAGCTGGTGCTTGCTTATAACAGTTATAACTATGTAAAGACGCAGCCGGAACGTTCATACGGAATACGAAGTTTAAGAAACGGGTTATGAGGAAAAACGCCTTGAAAATTTGGTTCTATAATTATTGAACTAGGTAAATAAGAGGTCAAGGTAGAGGTTGTTCTTATTTTAAAACTTATAGGAATTCATTGAACGGATTCTTGGCGAAAATACTCATATGTTAAAAGATGTTAAAGCTTATGTATTATTATTTTATACTATCATACTATACACGTTCTTTCATAATAAAGGTAATAAAAAGGAGCGTTTTGATAGCAAACACCGAAAATCGGAGTTTTGGCGGGAAAACGAAAAAGATCCGCCGCATTGTATTATTTTCCAAAACTTGTGTTATTTTCAGTGTTAGGCATAAAATTGGTGGCATTTTATTCGTTTAGTGCTAAATTACAGGCATGAGTGTGGGAAAGTGGTATAATGATGGTGAAACGTTTCTTTTTGTGTTGTTTCCAAAACTACATAGAAGCTTGTGGTAAAATTGCCACCACTTTACTAGGAGTATGACTTGACTAGACTTATCAAGTACTTGACACTGGCTAAATACATAAAAGTGTGGACCAAAACAAAAAAAAAACACCGAAAATCAGCTACCAGGGCTACAGTACTGCCAATAATTGATTGCGTGAAGCACGCTGTCTATGATTGGAGAATAAATGAATACCAGAAATATTCCTACTACAAAGTTTTGCATACAAGTAGGTATGTTATGCATGCTTAAATATTCACAAGCATGTGAAAGCAGTTTTATTTAAACTCGTTTACGGCACAATCCACCTGCTATATAATCCGCGTTGTTTCGCAACTCCCTGGTATCTATGTCATTGCGTGAAAGTGGGAGGGATATACAGCGATATAGCAAGAGGGAAAGAGATAGAGGACCGATACCGGATTCTGCGAGGACAGAGGACGGAGGGGCGTTTATATCTACCTACTCCGTTATCTGTTCGCGAATATGCTTACGCAATGTACATAGAGTCAAATAAGTTCGTAATTCGCTGAAGAAAATCGCGGTTTTTTTCCATCACTAAGCGATGTTGTAATATAGATTTTTGTCCAAAATATCATTCGACATTGTAGCCTATCGACAAATGGCTTTGGGAAAACAACAAAATGCCTCAAATAGCAGCTTAATCGTTGCGACATAAATTATTAAATTGTGCGTTGGAGCTGATGTACGCGGCGGCGAAAACGTTACCGATTTCGGTTTTCGTGCGTGTTTTAAGGAAAATAAACGTTTCCCATACATAATTATTTTAGAACTAAGATTAAACGTACCCGCAAGATAGCATTGTAGATAGGACTGTATGAAAAAAATCTTGATAATTTATGCAGCAGTAATTTTTCAAGGCGAATTTTCTTCATATTTGATTTGCATCATTTTATTTGCTTAGATCCTGATGCGTAGTAGTAGGTCGACCTTTTTGATCTTCTTTTATTAAGTGAGAGGATGTTACTTTTATTTACAGGTACTGAGCTGATACTGAGCTTTTTAATTTATTTCTCTAAGATATTGTTGTGTTTAATAAATTTATGAATTAATGAAAATAACATTTGTATCGTCTGAAGTAGTTCATATAGGTACTTATTATAAGTAATATAAGATTTATTACCTCTGTAAGTAGTCTAGACTAGATACACGCAGGAATTAATGAATACTATAAATAGCAGCTTTTGTTAGTATTAGTTAGATCATTTTTATAATGAATTTAACCAACATTAGTGTCTAAGGCATGTTTCATTGTAGATCGCATTGTCTTTTCATGGTAGAGAAATGCAAGAGACTATTTGAAAAAAAAAACAATTTAAATATATGCAAACTTTGAGCACGATGAGCAATAAAACTTGGTTCTATTTGAACAGAACTATGGCCAAAGACAACTGCTCAAATCAGTCAACCGTGTAGTATATTGCGAAATTGTAAAAAAGAGACGCTCCAAGATACACGCTTCATTGCCGGGGAAGCAGCCAATCAAGTTCACGCTCTACATTATTAAGATGGGTGACTCTACAATTCATGAGAGAGTTCTAGAAAATATTTTATAAAATACTTTATACCCGGTCTTTGAAGTCTATATTTTGGCAGTATCATGTTATTTATGATATGAAATTAATAATGGAATGTGAAGTTAAAGATAAGAATAGATATGAAAACTATCAAATTTCTGTAGACTTGAGCAATTGTAGGTACATGAGACAAACCATGAAAAAATTTAAATGTCAGCTATTATCAGTTTCCGCGCCCTTGATTTAATTTAAATCGAGCGTGTTTTGCCTTATAATCAAGCTTAAACGAGTTTCACTGCGATGTTTGGATTTCAAAATCGAAATCCTTGCTGATCACAGCCGCATTTTACTCATCTGCTCACATTTACAGAGACTTTTTACCTTCTTTGTATAAGACTAGGTGGACTTTACTGCAAAGTTCGTCTAGGTAGGTACCACCGCTTTGCCAGTTATACTACCGCCAAGCAGTAGTGCGCAAGCACTGCTGTGTTCCGGTTTGAAGGGCACTGTAGCTAGTGAAATTACTGGGCAAATGAGACTTTATGATCTGATCTCACAGTTTAGTAATCTTATTACTAGATTGTGCTGATGTCTCTGGATGACGTGCGCAGTGCAGTGTCACGCGAACCTCTATACTTTAGAGTTCCGAGTGACACTGCAGCTGATATGGGCAGCCGTGTCGTTTAACACCAGGCGAACGGCTAGCTCGTCACGTCATTACTTAACATAAAAAATAAAAATAATCAAGAATATATGTAGGTATGTTCTGATAACGCGAATAAGCATTGCTTATTGGCGTTATCAGACGCCACGGACGCTGTTTAATAGGCAGCGTCCGTGGTCTGCCTCCCGCTGCCGCCCGTGAGTGTGGCCACGCGCAACACACGGCCATCGAGTCAACGGCCTCGACGCTGCGCTTGCGCAACCGCACGCGCGAATCTCAACGGCAAAACAAAGTCTTCGCTACGTTTGTGCGCCGTAACACTAACGCACACACTCAACTTGTTTGTTTCGCCTCTGCGCCAGTTTAGGTACACTTGTGTGTCGTATATGCTAGTGTGCGTGAAGGGCTTTAACTGTAGGAGCAGTCGACCAATGCTGATTAATTTAACGATAAATAGCTGTGTTTGCTTTACATTTTCCTCAATATTGTGATGAAGGATTTTGTGGCGGTCGTCAGTGTAGGCTTAGAGGTAATGCTAAAGAATCGAGTTTTATTTCTTGCCACATTCATCTAATTGACGCATATTAATTAGATGTGAAGAATGTCAAACAACTGATTAGTTTTAGCTTTAATTTAATTTTTAAGTACCTAACCGGCGTTGGTTTGAAATATGTTACTGATTTAGAGAAATTACGTCACGCTTAGGTAAATGATATCGATAATTCGCTTTTGAGTTTGCTTCATATCCAAAGAATAAGCATGTGAGGCGCACGTGACCTTACATATCTACTTTAACTAGATCAATGACAACCGAGTTCAAGTAACGATGGTCTAACCTCAGCCTCAGCTGATCATTTGAAATCAAAGATGCCATCTCGTTTAATCTTGTAAAAGAATGCCAAAAGTAGCTGCTATTAGAGAAATAATTGTGTAAGTACTAAGTAGCAAATTCCGCAGTCTTTTCTAAAAAAGACCATATATAAGAAGTAGCCAAAAGCCACTTATCGATTAAAGTAGAGCAATACGCAGGCAGTGCAAAGCCGAATGTCCCGTTACCAGCAGCAGCTTGTTTATGGCCACCAGTAGAATTTGGCACAAACTGACTGTTATCTAACCTGTGGTTTAGTAATGGTTGTTGGCTGACCACACTCGTAGGCTGCAAGCAAAAATGGGACCAACGAACGGCTTATTATTACATCTATTTGGTTCGCGAGAATTCCACAATTCCAAAGCAAATATGTACCTATATTCAAAGCAAACACATATAATAAGTATTCTAACTTTGGACCTATTGTTTTATATATACCGATCAATTCTAGTAGCTTGGACCTTAATGCAAGCTCTAATAGCATTCAGTTTAACGAACTGCCCATACAATATAATAATATGTATATAAATTTCTGAAAACTAATAGAGGTGTCCGTAGTTTCACCCGCAATTCACTCAGGTTCTCCTACGGGAACTCTTAATTTTTCGGGATAAAAGTATTCTATGCTATAATAATTATGTACAATCCGTTCGCGAAATTTCGTCCGAAACGGTAATGCAGTTTTGGATCAAGTGAGTGGAAAATCACACAGACAAACAGTCACCTAGAACCGATCAGCCATTCCACGTGGCAGCTGCTTATTTTTTTTAATGTTATTTTTCTTTTTATCGTATGGTGGTTCGAATTGCTTTTCTAACATTGTAAGTGAGGTCTCGGTTACGTAAGAGTATGGAATACCTAATCAGCGATGTTAAAATGCACGAGCCACTTGGCATTGGCGCATTATCTACCATTGACGCTTGTCATCACATAAACAGATATTAGCTGTAGGTAGTTACGTATATGGATCAAGGTTGCGCTCACAATTGATGTTTTAAGTAGCGAAATGAAAAAGAATTGCGTGCAGTGACTTTATCATTTGAATAAGCCCTAAATAGTTGATTTAAAAAGTTTTCAACGTGTTTATTTAAAGGCGAGTTCTCGTAGAAGTCTTGAAGAAATCGACATCTAAGTAATAAACAAATAAACTGGAACTAATTTACGGTTTTCAATGGAATGGATTATACTAAAAATAGCAATTATCTTGCGTAACATAAAGCAAATATTATTAGCAAATATATACTTGAATCGTGTATTTATTTAAGACTAACAAATATTAAAGTAACATGCTATAAATTAAAATTTTATGGAGCTCTGAGAACCTAGGAGTTTCTGACCGTTTAGCAGTATCTAACTTTTTACGTTTCTTGAATTAGTAAATCTGAGCGACAGATAATATTTAAAAAAGATATAGTACTATAAGTGGTTGATATTGCCATGAATAAAAATGATAAGCGATATAATAGTATATTATACTAGCGCCAAGATACTACTCTATAAAAATATTACAAATTATTGACCATCACGGTCCCTATCTAGCCCAATCTTCAAAGTCTCTAGTTGTCGGTTACGACGTTCCGCTACGCGCTACGGTCCGCTACGAGCGTAATTCGCCGCGAACAAAATAACTAGATTGGTACTCATTCGTAGGTGTCGGTTAACTGAGCGCTACGAATGTAGGTCACAGCTGAAATTTGCATGAGAATGATCGGTTACTGATTGGTCGGTTGGCTTAAAATTTTCCTATGGTTATTGGTATTCTGTAGGACTATCAACTTTGTAGCAGCAATTTTTAGACTAGTCAAGGAAAAGTGATTTTTTTAAAATTTTAATTTGTTTCGGGGCTTCGAACAAAGACTTCAAGAACATAATATTAAACAGTCAATCTTTTTAATAAGCATACAATTATATTATTCAGAATAATTTGCTCAGTTATATAACTCATTTCATTGAGCGAGTGTGGCTCAGCGTAGGGCATGCGACTATGAAACTTATAACGGTGAAAACAAGAACTGAAAAATTCTCCCGGTGAGTGGCGCACAGTACACTTTTTCCCTGTCAGAGAAAGCCCAAGTTCCAGCAGAGGAAGCGTATGGGCTTATGATATATATACGTGTGTCATTTTCATATAGAAAACTAGTAAAAATTTAATATTTTCAACACAAAATTGATGAGGAAATCTGAGATTATAAAAACTTAGTACCATTTAAAATTAGGATAACTAGCGAGCATCGTCAGATAAAAATTACCGTCCGGGGTTACAGCCGTCAACGCGTACCTTCAAAGGTTTATTTCCGTATGTATTACCTTCGCCTTTCAAAATATTCATAAGTTGTTTGTTGTGCATGCGAATCGGAAGTGTTCGGAAGAGGTCGGCCAACGACGCGAGCGACACGTGTAACGCTTGCGTAACGCGCAACCTTGCGCTCGCGAATAATATGGAACACTAGCTGTTACGATAGAATAGGGAGGATATTCCAAACTTTTGATTTGTGGGAACAGTACCTATTTTCTTACTTTATGTGGGCACTTATTTTTTCTTAGTCTTGGTTATCTCACGCACCATTGAACAGTGAGATATATATTGCAGAATGTAGTTTTTCTTGTAGGGGTGGTATGTCTGGTTCAGTGATACTGAATTTTCACTCGGAGTGCATTGTTTGTTCCCCCGTGACTCAGTCTATTTAACTTTCTTAGTTTGCTAATAGTGTGGTCATGAGTGGCTATATCTAGTTAAAATACTCATGGTGATTAATTAGTCTCAGTCATTTCCTCTTTTTTTCATTTTGTTTTATGCTTTTGTAGACGTTATCAAAATTCTATCGTTTAGTTTTAAATGCATTCAGAATATCATCCATAACATCATTGCCAAAATCAACGACGTCAATCTTATTTTTCTCGTGATAAAAAACTACTGAGGATTTCACTTGCAAAATTTATTCAGTAGCTTGCTGAATATCATTTGTTTCTTTTTACTCGTAAACTGTTAGGCCATTTCCACAATATTATGTCGGCACTTAAAATGGCCTCATAGCGAATCAAAGGGCCTCGTCGACGGCAGCGGAAGGTCGTTAAGACCTTCTGTCCATTGCCTGTTGCCCACGAGTGTAGCATTGACAACGGCCCTTATGCAAATCGTCTTTGCGCGTGCTCGCTTCTAACTACCGGCACAGATAACCGCACCTTAAGGGCTCTTATTGTATTAGGTACCTATTGCAAACGTACACACTTATTCTTTGAATGGACCTTCAATTCGGACGCTCTTCTAGTCGTGACTATCAGCTGTTTAAACATGTTTCCTGGTGTTAGCCTCGTATTTGAGGAAAACGCACGTCAGTTTGAACGCAGCCTGAGATTGGGTGTACATTTCATTAAACTTCAAATTTCAAATAAAATTTAAAAATATACGCGACGGATGATCTAAAAAGTTCATGTTTGCGAAAATTCTGTTTTTGCTTACAGAAATTTTACATAACGCACAAACAACATAATGTGTGAATTTTTCTTGAATATCATTTCTTTTTGAGCAACTTCAACATAAGATAGTTCTAAATTAGGATGGTAGATATGTTTTTTAGGTATTATAAAATAGTATATAATATAGGGAAATGTGAGGCTTATATCATATTATATAGCTTCTATTATTGAATGGACCATGGACTTTGAAGATACCCTACAGAACTGCTCAGAGTTCGTCTTTAATTTGTTTTAGGAACGGCTTATTTCAACCTCTACTGAAACCAACATGGGATATGTTTATGGAAAATTCAGTTTTCGAAGAAAACAGGTAAACTACTAGAACATGCTTATTAGAAATATTTATCTGTAAGTATTTCTGGTAAGCATGTAGTAGGAACCTCATCAAAGGCAAAATTAATAGCCAACAAGATAAAAAATGTATAGATGATTAGTGAATCATCTATACATTTTTACCACATAGTGATGTGGTAGGACTTTTCTGCAAAGTTCGTCTAGGTAGGCCGCCAAGCAGTAGTGTGCAAGCACTACTGTGTTCCGGTTTCAAGGGCAATGTAGCTAGTGAAATTACTGGACAAATGAGACTTTATGATCTGATCTCACAATCGAGAATCTTATTACCAGACGGTGCTGATGTCTCAGGATGATATGCGCAGTGCAGCAGTCATGCGAAACTTTGTATGTTGGAGTTCCGAGTGACACTGTTCTGTTATGGATGGCCGTGTCGCTTAACATCAGGTGAATGACTAGCTCGTCACATCATACAATAACATAAAAAAATAGATATCCAACAATTTTAGTACACTTTACGACGCTCGTCTTTATGTTGAGAGTTTTCCAGAGTACAAGTGGTTTTGAAATATCGTGTCTATTTCAAAATAAATACACTGCCAATGTAATATTGCGACACATAATTTAAATCAAGAGGCATTTTAATATTTTAAGGAAAACCACTATTACTAAGAACGCGTAGGTAAATGTGTCCAGGGTAGAATTACAGCGCGTGTAATAACAAAAATGGCGTGCGCCAGAACTAGAAGGTTACATCGAATTTGTTTATATTTTTAGCAGAATGCCGAGCGCAAATTAATAGAGTCAAGCTGGCAATGCTGGCTGGCGGTTCAAGGCGAGCCCTGCATCGAAGGGCCGCGGCCGCGTCACGAGTCAACATTGACCCACTTACACGATACCTACCTACTCTGCGTGTGCGCACGGTACACTCGCGATGAAAGCTCCTCGCGGCGCCGCGTGTCACGTACGCAGGACGTGGCACTGCCTTGGAGGGCTTCTAGCGGAAGTAGTCCTATAAATTACACCTACACGCGAAATAACTTCAGACATTTCATAAATTTCTTATCCTTTACTATTTTTGGTCTGAATGTATCGCGCTCTATTATTTCGTAATAATTCTAGTCCAAAGTTCATCTCCGTTTCCGGAACGAGATAACGTAATAAATGAATTTGAAGAACTAGATACTGGATTTCTTTTGTTTCTTTTCACTTTGATTAGCTGAGATTTTACTGATAAACAAAAAAAATCAATATACTTCCGTTAGAATACTTTCTTCATTTCAATTAGGTACATAACACGCCACGATACTTATAATAAGAAAGTCAAGTCAAATGGTAAGTAGGTTCAGCTTAAATGAAAACAGTTTTCATAACTACTATGTACAGTTTTAGCAAATTCCGGACTGCATGATAAAGAATAATTGAAGGGGTGAGAACAAAAAGGGTTTAACTTATTTTTTTCACAAAATGACTTATGGGTATCGTTGGATTCAGCGCGAAATTATCTTCAATAATACATTCTCAAAATACCGAAATGAGGCTTAAATCTCGAGATTTTGAGTCTAAAAACGGTTTTTCTGTCACAGGAATACAGTTCGCATATAAACATTATTATATATCTTTTATTATATTATATTTTTACAGTAATTGTATGAATTAGTACTATATTTAGTATTTAAAATAGAATTGAAACATTTTCAAGCAACTGAAACTTACATAAACCTTTTCTATTACCTTATAAGCACTCTACATTAAAATGACGCCGTTGACGTTTAAAGTCAATTTTCTCGAAACTGTCAATTTGTCAGTTAAACCCTTTTTATTCTCAAACCTTCAATTGTCGCGAAGATCATTCGCGTAACGCCTTGCTAGCGCAGGAACAAATATACACTAAAGAAACACGTAGGATTTGATATGGCCACCACTTTCGTGTGCGACGGTAGTGCCACAGTTTCAGCGTAGTTTGGTACAGTTGTTTGTGGCGCATCTCAAGGCGAAGCCCTACGCGCCGCAAATAATTCTGCTATTGTGAAACACCGCCTTATCACCGGCCGCCACCGCCGCCGCCGTCGCCCGAACCTTGGTTAGATCATACGAATTACGGTCAAGTTGACGATTTCACGATTATATTAGTATTTTTCTACGATAATAAAAATTCCATCGCCATTCGATATTCGTATGGAAATAGTTGATGGAGATATTAGGTGATTTGATTGTACTTTAAGCAAGGAAGATTTTTCTAGAATGTATTGTTCTCTTACGAATCATCTATCAGCCAATTATTTATATCAATTTGAAAACAATGTACAAGGTACAAGGTTATTGTAAATAATTCAATCTTCTATAGAAGGTCCCAGTTGGTATAAAAATCAAAAGTTTCAGTATTTTATTACAATCTGTGATTATACTATGCGACAGCCTCTGTGGTGTGATGGTTGAGCACCTCGGATCATAACCCGGTGGCGGCGGGTTCTATTCCCGCGGCAGGATATTTGTGCACAGAAAAAAAAACACAATTACTTGGTCTGAATCTGGCTGTTGTGGGACCATGGCCCTCGTAGTTCCTGGGTCCCTAAACACAGGGAATCCTAGTTAGGATCTATGCATGTGATCGTTGGACGATATTATTATTATTATACTACACGACCACTTTTTTAAATTTGTTATTTATTTGTTTGTTCACTTCCAGCGGTCCAATGCGAATATAGCTTTTTGAAAACAAACATAACTTGTTTTGCTACACAGTAGAGACTCGGGGTATGTTATGTGTCAACTTCACTGACCCTGATGATCTGATCACTGAAGTTCACAAACTCGAAATCGTCTGAGTTTGGGTAAACGGCTGATTATGTAAAAACGATTAGAACAAATTCTACCAAATTTCTTCAAATGTATGCCACTTCTCGTTAACTAACCGGCTGTTTTTTTTTGTTTTGGTATGGCTCCACACTTTTGTGTATTTAGCAAACCAGCTGTTATGAAAATCGATGGAATGACAGATTGTCAGACTGGATGCCAATTTGCCAATGTCAATTTTTTTACATATTGCTTGACAGCCAGCCCATCATCTTAACTCCTTACATCCTTTTAACCGAACTCTAAATAATTTTTAACGTGAAGTAGATTGATTATTATATTTATTAAATTTGATGATTCTGCCAATGTCAAGTAAGGAATTTTGATACGGCTATGTCAAAGTCTTATTTTATCAGTCAAAATGCCACTGTAAAATGGTGGATATTTTACTGTAGCCTTGAAGAGAAATAAAAAGGCACTTAAAAAATTTTGAAATATTAGCCAACAATCATGCCCGTTCACAAACACTTAACGGATAATAATCCACCCTTATCACACATTAAAATTCAAAAATGCACGTGTTAAAGAAAAGATATTTTCGATTCTTTTCATCGACATATGCAAATTCATTACTGCCAGACTTATACTTTAATTTATAAATAATCACACTATCACACTAATATTATAAAGGTGAAAGTTTGTATGTGTGTTTGTGTGTATGTTTGTTACTCCTTCAAGCTGAAACGGCTGAATGGATTTGGATGGAATTCAGTACCACGATAGCTTATACACTGGATTAACATATAGGCTACATTTTATCTCGGAAATGTGCAATTTTCCTGTGGGATAAGCAAATAATTAAAATACTTTTTATCCGCGGGTGAAACCACGGGGCGCAACTAGTAAATAATAAACAAGTGTGGACTATACACATTTCACACTATACACTATACACATTAAGTAACTACTATATACAACAAGAACAAAAATAATTATACAGGTTAAAATGATATGTCTATGATATGTTTGTGCATAAGAACCAATATTTTTGCTACAATATTGTAGCAAAAATATTGGTTCTTATGCACATGCATGTATGTTTCGATTTAGTAAAATCTAGTAGTATTTCAATAAAATATTTCCCAATACGTTTACTAAATCAGTCGAACAAAAATTACAGTCTTATTGCTTTTCCTTTAAGAACCGTTTAGGTGAGTAAACAAACATGAGGGCATTCAGAGGTCTTTACTCTATTATTTAACCTTTTTCACACCATCCAATGTCTGTTGTCGGCCGGTCGATAAATTCAGAGTTTCTGAACTTTAAAGTGATTCTGTGTAGTCAGACACAACATCACATGTGTTATTCATCGCCCAAGAGCATGTTCTATGCATTATCTCGTAAGAGGCATACCATGCCGGTGATAAGTGCGTCAGCGGAGGCGTCAATGCACTCCAAATGCATGCCTGTAGGTCAGTTCCCTGTGCTTGTGACTCAGCCACTGCACCGTTACCTAGTTCATCGTGATTGTTGCATTTATCATATAAGAATATCATTTCACTATCGCCCACGTTACTACACATCGACGCATGGCAACTTGCTCCAAATCTACTTCTGCTATTAAACGTAGCGATGTATGTAGTACGTAGATATGAATAGACAATCTTGCTGCATGGTAAATGCACCGAAAAGACTGTTCCAGGTTGTTGCAGCGTGAAGCGAACAATCACACTTGCCCATTGCTCCAATGGCTACAATATTATCTTTGCTTTCTTTATGACTTTCGTTTTCCATATTGTTGTGTATTAATAAGTAATGTCTTGATATGAAATTTGTCCGTGATTAACACGGCTACATTAATAAATCATACATTGTAGTGGGCAATGAAATTCTCTATTATCTGCCTTTGGTTTTCTTGTGGATGATAAACTCATTATTAAATCGGTCATGCTCTAAACCAATATGAATCTAATTTGAAATTGAATATGTTTGTGTTTGAGTATTTGCAGGAATAGAAAAAAATTGAACTTGTAGCTCAGCGTTTGTAAATCACAGTAAAAAAGTAATTAAACAATATTATGTTGTATTGTTTTTATGTACAAGTATAACGTAACGAGGTAGTCGCTCACCTGGCTGCCCATAACACACATGTAGTATGCCACTTATAGCTCTAGATTATAAAGTCTGTGTGACGCGCCCTTCACGTCATTGTAATCCCGTGACATTGGGATAGTCAAATATTATAATAATAAATCATACCTAACTAATCATTGAATTTTAACGGGACAATGTTGCAAGCATGTTGAGTACGCTACCAACCGGTAGTGTATTTGGACTGTTTATAGATCATCGCGACTTTTAGTATGTACTCCAAATGGTTTTTTGTTAAAGATTAGTAGTAGTTGTTGTATTACTTTAGTTACTTAGTTAAAGAAATAAAGGCACTTTGCCTGTTAAAACTGACTAATTATTACTATAATGACACCAGAGGTGTGATCGAGAGATTAGTATATAACTAATGTCTGGCATCAAAGCCTTATTTTAGGCCAGTAATTTTATTAGCAAAAATGAAAAAACGCTGATATAAACAACATTATTTTAGTTTATATACTAAGCAGCAGCGCGGCAATAGGTGTGTTCTAGACTACCATTACCAATAGTAATGCTTCATAGTTCTATTAGGTATATTCTATGACAAAGCGTAAATAATTTACTGAAATGGAATTCGTACTTTAACCCATTGACATCATATTCCGCGGCAAATATTCCTAGATGACTTTTTTATGGAACTTTATGAACATTTGCGTCCAGTATCGATGCACTCATTTGAATACTATTACTGTTGGTTATGTAACTGTAGCCACGAACATCTGCTGTTTGCCTCTGGTCCTCTTGCCCTCAGCAAGGGTGATAGCCACCCTTTCACGACCACCGGCCATTTGACTTTTTTATCGGATGGCAAACAAGCAAGTTTAATGAGAAAGATCGGTTACGGAAACACTCCACATGCATATCGTATTGTCAAATATTTGAACGCGGACTCTGATGTTTTAAGAGAGTATAGCTTTTACTGTATTTGTATTGAAGACAATCAGCACTCATATATTCACACCAAAATAGACCTTATCTTGATAAATCACATCATTTCTTTTATCGCTTGATCGCAGTTTTATTCGTTCAAGCTTTATTCTCTACTAGCTGCGCTCCATGATTTTACCTGCGGATAAAAAGTATTCTATGTGTCTATCTAGTATATAAGCTGCCTCTATTTCAAATTTCATGCAAATCCGTCGTTGTATCGCTCAGAGGTAACAAACACACACACGAAAACTTTCAAATTCATATTATTAGTAGTTGCGCCCCGTGGTTTCACCCGTGGATAAAAAGTATTTTAATTTGTTCATCCTACGAGAAAATGTCACTTTTATAAATAATAGTTATATGATAAAATGTGGCCTATATGTTAATCCAATGTATAAGCTATCTTGGTACTGAATTTCATCCAAATCCATTCAGCCGTTTGAGCGTGAAGGAGTAACAAACATACACACAAACACAATATACACACATACAAACTTACACCTTTATAATATTAGTGTGATGTGATTAGGAAACTAACTAGGTACTTCAATCATGGATATTTGTCACGCTGACGTTTAGACAGTACAAATGTATGATAATAATAATAACGCCCAATGATCACATACATAGATCCTGGACCCTAACTAGGATTCCCTGTGTCTAGGGACCCAGGAACTACGTGGACCATGGTCCCACAACACTCTGACTCAGAAGAAGTTTTTTTTTTCTGTGCACAAATTCTTCTCCTGCTGCGGATTGAACCCGCAGCCTCCGGGTTATGAGCCGACCTGCTCAACCACCACACCACAGAGGCTGTCAAATGTATAAAATTACATTAATGATTCATGATTTCACAAATACAAATTGTATAAATTTTGGACTATCAGTTAATATATCCCACAAATACTATTATCAGATAAAATCTCCAAAATATTTCAAAAATTAAGGGTAGGTAACGTATCTGTAGGCTATTTTATGGCCATGGGGTGGAAAGTCAAAACAGTTCAATGCAAGGCAGATGTAAAAAGACCATGGATAAAATAGTTATATCGTGATCTGCAATATGCATGTGGATAGAGCAGCTTGTGCCTCTTGACCAATGGCGGGCCAGAGGGCTGGAAAGGCATGATCGAGGAATTAATTCGTGGTTATTATGTTGCAAAGAAGGGGAGTGTTGTTAAGTAGACTTGATAATAATAATAAAACTGCATTTTTGTGATAGCATTTGATTCATATTAATGATGCTCTCATAATACTAGATTATTATTAAAAGGGCTAAAAGGCTTTGGCGAGGCTTTATATTGGGTTTTAACGCCGTGTGTACTCTCCACTCTACTTTTTACTCGCTCTACTTTTGACTACGATTGCGAGAAAATAAACTAATCCAATACAATATTAAATCTGTGCCTAGTTTATTATATTAAATATAAATGTAAAACAGTATGTCTTGTCCTTATAAGAGTTATTCATTATCATATCAAGGTTGAACTTTGATACTTTTTGGAAAGTTCATCAAAATACGTAGCACCTTCCGTAAGCGAATTCTTTCGTTTTTCTGTCCTCCACTTCATAAACTTTTCGTAAATACTTAAATAGGTATCTAAATGCTTTATGATTTTGATGGCAACGGAGTGAAATTATTTCGTTTTCTTTCTCTTCGGTCTGAAATTCTCCATTCTCATAGATGATGATATTTTCACTGTTGTAAAATAAACTACTGTCACCAACTCAATTTGTAATGAGAAAAATTGTAAAGATTTTACGTTAATGCCTTTTTTAAAGTTACTTCTGTAGCCAAAGAGTATGTAATCTGTAGCCATAACGCACCTATGCAATATACCAAAAAGATAGCTCATTTTAGTTCCATATTCAAAAATAATATGTTCTTTTCTTTTAAATAGCAATAAGTTGAGTCTTTATTTATGATAATTGTACTTGTGAATAAAGACTTTCGATTTTGTAGGGTCGTTGGTATCAGGCAAAAATTAAAATGTAATTACTTTAGCTCCTAGAGGTTAATATTGGTCTTTACCTATGAAATTGCCGTTTTGTTTGAAAAAAGTTAAAGTATTTTTTTTTCGAACTTATTTATTTCTTTTATCCAAAGTAATCACCCCTGCAATCAATGCATCTTTGCCAACGCTGTGGCAGTTTATGGATGCCCTTCTTGAAAAAATCAGCAGGACGGGAGACAACAAACTCTTCAAAGGCGTTTTGTACTGCCTCTCGGGAATTGAATTTTTTTCCCGCTAAAAAGTTGTCCAAATTTTGGAATAAGTAATAGTCGGTAGGTGCAAGATCTGGTGAGTATGGCGGATGAGGGAGAGCTTCCAAACCCAACTCATGCAGCTTAGAGACGGTCTGTTGTGCAGTATGGGGTCGCGCGTTGTCGTGAAGTAGCAGTGGAGACGACCGATTGACCAAAGCTGGTTGCAGACGTTCGAGTTTCGCCATCATTGTGGTCAGTTCTTCAATGTACACATCTGCAGTAATGCTCTCGCCGTTTTGTAAGAAGCTATGATGAATCACACCAGCACTAGACCACCAAACTGTGACCATCACCTTTCTAGGGGTCATTTTTCGTTTTGCACATTGCTTTGGTACCGAACCAGGATCTAACCAACTTGCTAAGCGCTTTCGATTGTCAAAAAGAATCCATTTTTCGTCGCACGTAACAATTCGGTTCAAAATTCCTTCATTTCTGTGCCTGTTAAGCAGCGCAAGGCAAGTCTCGACGCGTACGTTGCGCTGGCGATCGTTAAGTTCGTGGGGCACCCATCTATCAAGCTTTTTTATCTTGCCAATCTGTCGCAAATGGACCAATATTGTTTTGATGCTAACATCAAAAGCTGCTGCCAGCTCAGCTGTAGATTGAGATTCATCAGCTTCCACAATCGCCTTTAATTCATCATTGTTGACCAAAGTTTCCGGACGACCACGAGGTTCATTTTTCAAGTCAAAATTCCCAGAACGGAACCGAGCAAACCAATAACGGGTTGTACGTTCGTTTGTACAGTTCTCTCCGTAAACGTCGTTGATGTTACGTGTCGTTTGTGCCGCGTTGGTGCCACGACGGAACTCATATACCATAATTACACGAAATTTCAAAGTATCCATTATGAGGAAAAATGTTGAAATGTAATGAAAATACAACGCTAATCAATAAACAAAAGACTTATATTGTAAATAGAATGTCATATTTTTAAAACAAAATTAATTTGAATTTAGAATTCATAGCCAATCAAAACTTTTTTTTGTTTGAAAAAGTCTGTACTGCAATACGGCAATTTCATAGGTAAAGACCTATTATTATCCTACTTTATTCCCGCTCTGGCACGCTACGACGGACTTTTTGAGCAAGAGTGAAAATATAATTATGTATAAATATGTACCTAGTCTGTTTGTTATACTTATATACATCTAAATAAATCATTCTTAATAATAAACAACCCTCCCATTAGAAACAGTCAATTAAAAACTATGTTCTTGAAAATGCACACATAATACTTTTTTGTTTCCTGTTCCTATACAATCATCTCCAAAATTCTAAAACATTGCATCCTGAATTCCTTACCTTGTCATGGCTACGTACGTTATAATAATCAAAATTCAAATTTTACCCCAAAAAGGCACTTCCTTTTACGAAAAATTATCGCTTGGCCCTAGCGGAATGGTTTGCTATAAAGAGTCTAAAGTCGCGTTCACCAAGCGGAAACATTTTGTGTAGGGCCTGTACAGGGTTGCGATTTATTGCAGGCCGACAGCCGGTGTCCCTTTGCCTCTAATTGGCTACAAAACACATCCCATTTTATAAAAGACAATGGCGATAACGGTTGTTTAACTTTTTGTGATGAAAATGTGCACTGATTAAGGGGCTCGGACATTGATAAGCGTCCTGGATGTGGACGCGGATTTACAATTTTTAAAATACCTAAAATAAAAATATATCATTAACCTTACAAGGATAATTGCTAAAATTATATGTTATTTACACCTCGAGCCTTTTAAAAATTCGTCGATTAATTGAAAATTTACATTAATTAAATACGTAGTGCATTTTTAGCGAAGGAAAAGTGTTCGAGTTATTCAATCTACCGATATTGCGGTTTCACCAACGCACCTCATGTCAACAAGAGAATGCTCCCGCATATAGGTACATATTAGGTATATACAATGACTTAAAATCTCACACGACTTGGTTTACACGATCTTTTAAATACCATTTGTGAAACTTACTTCCATCACTGGGCCTGGCCCTAAAGTTCCAGATGTCTTTAGTTTTTCACATGGCATTAATTAATGAAAAAGCTAATAATATTAGTTATAGAAAAAAAAAATTTTAACGTCAATTTGTTTACTTTTCTCTATATTTACTTACATGACCAAAGACACTATGAGGGAGATTATTTTTCAAACATAAGCAGCCTCAACACGGTACATAAAAAGAGTGACTCGTGGAATTCGTGTATTTCACAGAATGCAAAAAGTATCGCATTTGTATTAAGTCCATAAAAATGCTGATTCATTTACCCAGTGTCAAGGATCAAAAGATATTTTACATATCTACCCGAGACGTTTATTCAGTCTGAATCAAAGGGCAAAAAAATGCGAGGATTGCATTTTATCCACAATAAATTTAATGATACGACAGCGTCTATAAATCGGAACAGGTAGAATTTGGAACTAATGATCGCCTTGAGCTCATAAGGTCATAAAAGCCCCGAATTTTATAGTCAAATGGAGAGCTAAAGCAAAGGTGTGTAGGTCATTTTGAGTTGAAAGTTGAAACTCTGTTTTTATGCAGGACTAGAGGGGGATAAGGCAGAGTGCGGGGGCGGTGCAAGACGAGCTCCTCACTGAAAGGGTTGTGTGGGAACGGAGGGCACCTGCGACTGCACATGGTGCTCAACCACTGAGTTTTTTATACATTTATGCAGACATATTTGTCTATTCTGTCTAATGCAGTTTTTACCCGTCTCTTATATTTCTGTGCTAGTTGCGCCCCGCGGTTTCACCCGCGGATAAAAAGTATTTTAATTATTTACTCATCCCACTTTAAAAATCACTTTTCCAGGATAAAATGTGGCCTATATGTTAATCCAGTGTATAAGCTATCTTGGTACCAAATTTCATTTAAATCCATTCGGCCGTTTCAGCGTGAAAGAGTAACATACATACACACAAACACACATATAAACTTTCGCCTTTATAATATTAGTGTGATTACAATTCTAACATGTGAATACTTTACTGCAAAATAACCAATTATGTAATCAAGAAACCGATCGAGAACACACGGTGAAAACATGAAATTACAATGAAGTACATTTTGAAAAAGGGGGTGGCAGCGAACCTGTCGAATGCAACGTTTGCAATGACATTATCGTGTCCGCATACTTACTCGAGCTCATTACGTATGCTATATCGAGTTGTCGGCTTTTACAGCTAGCTTAAAAAGATCTGTGAACTCGTTAGCTGAGAATGGCTGAAAGGGTCTTGAAGGTTGGCTGATAAGACCGATTTGCATTATTTAGTGCGACGGCCTCTACGTTAGCGAACTGCCCCTATTTCTCGCCCGTACATATTCATTTTGCAACACATCGCCTGTTGGCCTTTTCACTCTCCCCTCTCTGTCGGCTCACGAATTCTCGTAAATGAATAGTTAATGAGACACCTCCGTTTCGTTAAAGGCCGCCAAATTCACGAAACCCCTTGTTGTTGAGGCGCTAACCAAAACATCGACACGCACCCTGTTTTGTTAACTACGGTACGTTACATAGAAGCAAAGTCAAATACATGTATATATACAAATACATCTCATATGCTGATTTTAAAAGCCTTGATATCAATGTGCTTATGAGAAAAAATCACCGTGGCATGTACCACCAATTTATGCTGTACTAGTTGCGCCCCGCGGTTTCACCCGCAGATAAAAAGTATTTTAATTATTTGCTCATCCCACGGAAATATCACTTTTCCGGGATAAAATGTAGCCTATATGTTAACCCAGGGTATAAGCTATCTTTGTACCGAATTTAGCGTGAAGGAGTAACAAACATACACACAAACACACATCCAAACTTTCGCCTTTATAATATTAGTGTGATGTGGTTATACTCTTGCAGAAACATTCGAATTCTATTTCTACACCCGAGTGGACGATTGCACTACTACTACGCTATTAATTAATTAAAGCACTTAATTTATTTTAGTAGATATATAGACGATAAGTATTAGTTTCATGTACGATATTAAAATGCCAAAAAAAAAACTTATTTGGCACAAGTATTTTTTTTTAAGATTTTATATTCATAAAGCACACGTCATGGATAATAGAAACAATACTATTAACAACAAAATTTAGAAAAACTATAAGCTGTATATTGTGCGAGTGTTAATCGGATAGAGGAGAAAATAACTTTTTTTGCATAAGCGGATAACCCTTCGGTCGCTACCTGCGCCTGCGTCGAGTTCTGCGCTTTGTGCACAAGTTAGGTTGCGCAAGTAGGGTGACCGTGTATTGAGGAGGATAAAGTTTTGTTGGATTTTAATATTGATGTCAATGTAAAGGTTGTCTGGAAGACATCGCTTTTCAGCTTTCCTGCTTTGTATTTCGTCATCTTGGTGTCAATGGTCATCTTGGTTTATCTATCTATCTATATTAATTTATAATGGATCTAAATAGTTTGGTTGCCATTCACTTGTTTATTTATTAACTGAAAATAGTATTTACAATTGAAAGGGTGAGAACAAAAAAGGATTAACTGACAAATTGATGGTTTCGAGAAAATTGACTTTAAACTTCAACGGCCTAATTTTAATGTAGAGTGCTAAGGTAATAGAAAAGTTTATAAAATAATAAATTTGTTAAGAAAACTTACGTTTCAGTTGCTTGAAAATGTATTAATTCTATTGTAAAAATCTAATATGATATAATAAATATAATAATGTTTTTATGCTAAGCGAACTATATTTCTGTGTCAGATAAACCGTTTTTAGACTGAAAATCTCAAGATTTAAGCCTCATTTCGGTATTTTGAGAATGTATTATTGTAGACAATTTCATGCTGAATCCAACGATACCCATAAAGTCATTTTGTGAAAAAAAATCAGTTAAACCCTTTTTGATCTTAATGACTCACCCTTTCAATTGTGCAAGGTCAGAAGTATTTATAATAAGATTCGTAGTCACTGCTCATCATGAAAAATCAGTACCACAAAAATGTACTTAACAACATAGTAAATGGGCACCCTTCAATCAATGCATTCTGTTGTTATCTACATACAATGAGAATAATGAGCAAAAAATGCAAAAGAAAACTTTTTTATAAATTTAATATAGGTCAGGTGTATGCTCAACCCTTTCGTAGCGTGGGAGGATTTTTTGCTCAGAATACTTGCAGCGGTGTTTTGTGCAAGGCATTTTTTGCGCGGCATCGAAGTGTTTGCGATAATTTGTTCCCACATTCACCGAGATCGAGGAAGTGATGACAGCTATTGAGATTGTTCAATCGATGTATTGTAGGTAATACCGTTAGTGTTTCTAATTGCGCAAAAAAGGCAAGGGTTTATTTGCCAGGTGAATATGTAAGTTATTGCTTGATTCCCGTTAACAGAGGCGGCGGATATAAATCGTGCAATAATATCAAAGTAGGTATATTGTGTCTACCATAGATTATTATTAGAAGGTTAAAATTGGAAAGTTCAGAACAAATCAGTATCTATAATATCAAGGTACTTAGGTATACTGTGACCACCATAGATTTTTTTTATTGTTTGATTGGTTTGCGTTTGACTACTATCTCAGATGGTACTTGACGATGTGGTATAGGATGTATGCTTGCCTAGAAGATACCTGTTCACTCTCGATTTGAAGGTTATAGTTTTCGGGAAATACGGACGCCGGCAAAGCGTTCCACTAGGTTATTATAGAAAGAGATCAAGGTCTAAGAGTTCAGATCAAATCAGTATCAAAAATACGAGTTTATTTCCATACTAGTTGCGCCCCGGGTAAAAAGTATTTTAATTATTTACTCATCCCACGGGAGAATTTTACTTTTCCGGGATAAAATGTAGCCTATATGTTAATCCAGTGTATAAGCTTAAACACATACACCAGGTATGTGTGTTTGTTATTCCTCAATCGGACGTAGGATTTTGTGATTTACCTTTGAATGTGAAAAACAAGTCGATGAGTTATTGCTCCGTAACCTATCATTAAAACGAGCCTAATTCACAAACCCATCGCGCGCATTAATCAATAGTTCGGAAAAACGTCGTCATTGGAACCGCAATCGATATTACCTACACTCATCGGTCTTCGGAGGTATATTTGTTTGCTAGTTCGGTACCCTATCACAAGTTACGTATAGTCAGTCGCTGCCCACGGCATGTGGTGACGCTTCACCCTTTAATGATCTCTAATGACGCAATCATTTTAATGACACCGATACCTTGCGACCAACGGTACCTATAGAGCCACAAAGGTACCTTGCGCATCATTTGTGCGCCTCGGGGAGTTAAGGGTTAAGTCAAAACATATTTGCTGAGTGAATAATGAACTGCGTGGTGGGACCGGAAACGGAACATTCGCAGTGAAATGCTACATCCGGTGCTGTCACATCATCACATGCTGTGGTTATTAGCTCGATCTGCTATTGAGCTATAAAACATTTTTTATTATTCATGCTTCTTTTTTCATTTGAAAGCTAAACTCTTACTGTTGAGTGTCTTATATTTTTCGCGTTTTTCAGTTCTTGGTACTAAATTAAAGTAGCCTTTTCTTTTAGTTGGTCCACTAATTTTATTCTTTGTTCTTTCGATTAAGATTGATTAGTTTTATATTACTAATAAACTATTATTATTATTTACTTATTAATAAACAATACTTACGCAGTAGGTGTAAGTTGAATTTTAAGCATTTTGTAAATACGAGCTAACAATCACTCACCGCGATTAAATACGAAATTTCA
The DNA here is from genome assembly GCA_905220475.3 of Ennomos fuscantarius. NCBI lineage: Eukaryota > Metazoa > Arthropoda > Insecta > Lepidoptera > Geometridae > Ennomos > Ennomos fuscantarius. The sequence goes on from HG992029.1 coordinate 9,373,244, forward strand.
AACACTCGAAATGAGTAAATTAGAAGGCAGAAAAAGAGTGAAGGGGTGAAGTATTATTAAAAAACCCGACGATGAAACCGCGGGTGCAGCTAACATCGATAAGAATTTATTACGTAAAATAAACTTTTGTTACATGTATCATAGATAGAATTTATCTGTTGTTAAAATCCATGATTACAAGGAATGTAATAAAATAATAATAATAATAGCGCCCAACAATCACATACATAGATCCTGGACCCTAACTAGGATTCCCTGTATCTAGGGACCCAGGAACAAGGACCATGGCCCCACAACACCTAGACTCAAAACAAGTATTTGCGCCTTTTTTTCTGTGCGCAAATACTGGTCCTGCCGCGGGAATCGAACCCGCCGCCTCCGGGTTATGAGCCGACCTGTTCAACCACCACACTACAGAGGCTGTCAAAATACTGTCTTACCGCGTGGTTTTTTTTATTATTTTTTTCCTCCTTTGAGGAGAAATGGCGTCGCACGTCTTGTGCATTTGCCAGAGTCTACAGCATTGTTAATATATCAAAAAGCGTATATATTCATAATTTACTGATAGCTATCACAACTATGAAGATGATGATACAGAATATACTACATACTCTAATTTCGTGTATGGAGAAAAGGCACATCGTCTCACCACACAAACTCACCATACTGAAATAGTTGCTGAGTTTTTACTGCTGTCAGGGTTCATACAACTTCTGCTGAGTTTTTATAGGGTTCAGAGGGAGGCTGGCTCGAGGCGTGAGAACGCGGTGCGTACTGAAACCCGCGGGGGAGTTTTTATTCAGGAGGGTTCAACGACTCACGCACGGCAGCTTTCAAGCTGTGGCGCATGTTTTTGATTGTTTAGCTTTTAGCATTTATGTACATTTTGCATTTTCAAAAAGTTTTGATTCTTTGTAACTGGCCGCTATTAGTAATTGGCCACCATTTACTACATTTGCATGAAATAAGACTTACATTCACGTAACGCCACCTTTGATCATGGTTTTTATCTATAAGCTTTCATATTAGTTCACAATTTTTACCGAATGGAAACTAGGTAGGTGGATTACTAGGTGGTCGGACTTTTCTGCAAAGTTCGTCTAGGTAGGTACCACCGCTTTGCCAGTTATTCTGCCGCCAAGCAGTAGTGCGCAAGCACTACTGTGTTCCGGTTTGTAGGGCACTGTAGCTAGTGAAATTACTGGGCAAATGAGACTTTATGACCTAATCTCATAGTCTAGTAATCTTATTGCTAGACTGTGCTGATGTCTCAAAATGACGTGCGCAGTGCAGTGTCACGTGAAACTATACTTTAGAGTTTCAAGTGCCACTGCAACTGATATGGGCAGTCGTGTCACTTAACATCAGGTGAGCAACTAGCTCGTCATGTCATATAGAAACATAAAAAAAAAAAAACTAGCACGAACTAACACGAACTGGCCAGTGCACTAAAGTGGCCAGTTATTAGATTGTTTACCCTATACGTATACCACTGTACACGTATACTATACGTAGTGCCACTGCACTGCGCACATCATCCTGAGACATCAGCACAGTCTGATGAAAATAAGATTACTTGACTGTGAGATCAGATCATAAAGTCTCATTTGCCCAATAATTTCACTATCTACAGTGCCCTTTAAACCAGAACACGGTAGTGCTTGCACACTACTGCTTGGTGGCAGAAAAAGCGGTCGGTCGATACCTACGTAAACGAACTTTGCAAAAAAAATACCAACCACCTAGTTGCACCACGCTACACTATACGCAATATACGCAAATATGAAACAATTTAAATGTTACAAAACTTTTGTTTAAAAATGCCGAATTCTTACCTAATACTCAGTAAGCCGATAATACTTCAATCTCTATTTCAAAATAAACTTATCACGTTACATTATATATTAAGGGCAGATTTAGATTTTTTGTTCGCAGTTTTTGCACAAAATTCTTTTTCACAAAAAAAGGATTTCATAAAGAACCGTCGAAACCGAATTGTTTATTTTAGTGACAAAAGTAAACTTACGTAAGAGGCTTTCGACGATTTTTAATTCGTGACTTTGAATTTTATACTATTGTTATATACCATAAAATTATGAATAAAATTTTAGCTTTAAAATGATTAAATTTTAGCTTTAAAGTATCTATTTAATTATAACTATCGTCTAATGTCTAATCTAATTAATCGTAAAACTTTACAGTCATTAAGAATCCTGTTATTGGCTGAAATTGTTTATACACCAAATTGATAACATTTTGTAACTGTTAAGTCGGTTAAGAATTACATACTTTTAGCTATCAACAACTAAAAGTAGACACCAAACATTTGTTATTTATGAAAGGTATTTAATCAATATCTTTAACAACATAGAATGCAGAAAACGCACGAGTATTTTTCTACAAAGAATAGAAAGAAAGATTAATGTTCCGGGTCGATCCGATGTCTTGCAAAGTACAGTTATATCACGACCCGTCCCACGCTTTTGCACAATTTCTACAAAAAAAAAGTCTTGAATTTATAGCGCCTACCTGCTCGTGTGGCTTGCAGAATTTTGATATCTTTTGTGTAGAGTTTTTTGCCTTAATTTGTGACAATTATATCGGTATATGACTTTTTACCTGTAGTTTTTTGTTGCGATTTCGGAATCCTACGACCTGACGTTTTGCACGACCCAACGTTTGTTTTGGTGAACATATCGCTGGATTTGGGTTGGGATACTGTTAGGTGGATTAGAAAAAATGGCTGCAAAAGTATTGGTTTACAACTATCAAGTTTTATTTCAAATATTGACAACATTTTTCGTAAAAAAAAAATTAAATATTTTTATAGTAACTGCTAGGCGTAAAAGACATTACATGGTCTGGACCGAACATACTTTATTAAACTCAATTTTAATCGTCAGCTGTTTCTTATAAGATGATCTTAAGATGAAACTTGGAGCTAGCGTTCGCCGAGTTTTAATCGATTAGGGACGATTTATTAAAAGAATAAAGAGCGCAGCCACGAAAAGCCAGGTATACTGATGATATTGCATTTTATCCAAATAGGTTAACCATAAAAAAGCGCTCTCTCTGCATGTGCCATTTAAAAAGGACGTACAAAAAATCGGTTGGTAGGCAAAGAAGGGCTGCCGAGACTTGGGAAGGGTTAAAAATGGTACGAGAGAGAGCCAGGGCAAAAAATTTGATAAAAGCTTTGTTTTATTAGGTATACCCGTTCCATAGAGAATTGGCCACTTGAAGGGAAATGGTTATCTTTTGTACTAGAACATTTTATGAGTATAATCGTGTCTTAGCTCATTTTTTTTGTAAATCTATGTCTATATCATTATAACAGCTGTTGGTCTTCCAAATTGAAATAAATAAATCCATTCTTTTTTTTCCATGGTAAATTTTAGGTTGCGTATTATATATATATATAACCCCAAAAGTTCCTAATGCTGATACATTAACACTCTGGAATACTAAAAACTTGATTTAAAAAATCAATGCCTAAAACGTTTCTTTTTGATCTTTATAAATTCAATTTAAAGTGATAACAAGATGAACAGCGTCCAATTTAAGCCAACCTAACTATATCATCTCAGGGTACAAATTGCAGCCAATAATTTAAGTTTTTTTTCTCGAAACAAAGCGAATAGTGGGGTATTTTTTACACTGCTTTCACAACATGTGCAATGCAATATAAGTACTGCCTGACCTACTTACCTACACTTCCTCTGCATTAAAGGGTTAAATGGGGTATCCGCGTATTTCATCAGCAAATACCATACATAACGGTGGTTTTTGTTTTTTGTTCATGTGAAAACTGGCAGCCATTTCCCGTCTTCGCGTTGAATGTAGGATGAAGTATGATTGTTCGTGGAATCCCTCACAAATAGCTTGCACATCATTCTTAGAACGCGATAAATAAACTGTTTGTTAACTAATATACGTAATAATATCGAATCATACGTTAAAGATGAGCAATTATTTATTATGACCAAGAACAAATAATGTTACAATTTATATATGTTAGGCGTAGCGTAGCGCAAGCTTTGGTAATATTGTAACTCAGATAAAATGTGGTGAAATGCTACTCTTAAATAAAAATACGTTGACTTTTTACAAAATGATAAATACCTCCTTTCGTGGTCTTATTTTTATACTGCAAGAAATAAGTATACTCAGTAATCTACTTTTTAGAACATTTGTGCCTATAAATCTACAAAACATTTAAATATTAGTAATTATATCACAAAATAATAGCTTTAGCTATATTTTGAAATAATATATTGTATCACCAGCTATTTTCGTAACTGCTAAAAGAATGACACAAAATCCTATTTTTAAAAAGTCATTAAAAAGTTAAAGGGTGCAAGCAAAGGCGCTTAAGCATTCAGCCTCTCGAAAGTAATAGCAGAAGAGTTGACAAACTGACAGCTAATTGAAATACGCCCATGTGCACTGTGTTTTTGCTTTACAGTGGAGGGCTAATCGCGACATCCCCTCGTGGTTTTTTGCCATGTATCATAAAGGGGTGGATTTACTAGTAGGGGTGAGAAGTCAAATTTACAAAATGTTATAACAACGTGGTATTGTTTTAAAGATATTAGCTAAGCGTTTGTTGTAACAGCTACAGAAAGGACAAAAATCCATATAGGGGTAGGTTAAAAAAATCGTTATATAAAAGGTACGTACATTAACACCATTTCTTATATTTGATGTTGCTATAACATTTCGCTTATTGCCTGCTACTTACGTTATTACTTACGTTAATTAGAGTAGAATTTAATAAAAACATGTTTAAAATGCACCAAACCAGCACGATTCCTTATATAGTCAAACAAAATCAGGCGTTCAGCGCCTCCTGTTGACAAAATATGTACTGTATTGAAAAACTGACCAGATGCAAGGCAGATTCTGCTTAGATTTTCGTTACACCCAATTCTGTATTACTCGTCGCGTCCCGACGCCGCAAAGCTTAAACTAATTAAGTGCAGTAGCAAGCCATGCGTTATCCCATCACCTCCTCCAGGGATCAGTGTTAAAGCAAACACGTGTTTAAAACGTTTAAAATGAGATATTTTACACGGAAGGGTTGCACTCTCCCGCACATCGCGTATTGCTAAACATAGACCTAGCCCTTTGCCAACAATAATTTCTCATTGGAAATAATCCCATTCTAACTACCATTATAATAGAATGCACCCCTTTGCTTTTGTTTTTGTATTTCCGGCTGAGAATTGAAATTTGTGACGTTTCGGCAACCGCGTTCTTTTTGTTTCGTTCAAAAAGAACTTTATGTTCGCCTCGAGTTACCAAGGTTTCATGACACGGAAGAGGTATGATTATGGGCTACGTCACTATGACGCTGCTCGAGATAATACCTACCGTTTGTTATTTGTTTATCAGCCGAATTGGCCAATAAGAGGCTTACATCTTATGTGTTTAATTAGCATATAGGATAAAAATATTATATATTCGCAGTCATATCTTTATGTGTTTGAGTATATAAGACAGTTGCGGGTATATGTTGTGCTAATTTATTCGCGATATCGGTGCCGGTCGTGAGGCGCGCCGCGAAACGTCCTGCGATTGGCGGACGGCGCGGGAGGGCGATCCTCCTCCTCTCAGATGATGCTATTCGCGAACACACACACAAAGAGTAGCTCGCGTCCTGTCCGTGTAATAGCCAGCTCTGTTTTTGTTATGTATCCATTGTCTTTTACCAGGCGAGTATGAATGAAGTTTATCTATATATTTTTAGATAAAATATACACGGTTAAAAATTGTATGTAATACTTTACAAAATTTAAAAATTGTATATAATAATATTAATTGTGTGTATATACTCAGTTTTTTATTTTCCATCTTATTAAATCTAAAAAAAACTTATAAATTACTATTTAAATATTTTTCAACTCATTTGCGCATTGTTAAGCTGTTATTATGTTATCTTTGATCAATATTTACTCCGTTCTCACTGAACGTTAATATCTCCTGTCCGGTTATCCGCTGCGATTCCTTTGTGTTATTTCATGATGAATTGATTCACACAGTATTGGAACCAGTCTTTGCACAATTGCCTAACGGCTGCATCAGAGATCAGAGGTCATCGGCGGGTAGCAATCGCCGGACACTTGCATTCGATTGCACTGCATTTTGTCCATTGTTAGAATGTAGCGCGCATGTGTTGAAAGATTAGGGCAAGGGTTTTCTACCAATAAGCACTGCACTATAGAATTTCTTTCCCTCATGGATGTGTAACAGTATGTAAAATATTTTGAGGAAATTTCTTATAATATATCTAGGTTTTTATGTGAGCTATTAAACGGATAAGAATCTAGAATATCAATTGTAGAAAACTCATTACAGATTTTTAAATGTACTCAATACATTCCTATATGCGCCCTTATTTTTAGAAGATCTTAATCCAGGCTTATAAAATAATCTGACGCCTTCTCATACACGAAACACTATGAAATAAGTACACCCACACACTGCAATGGCATCTATATTTTTTTTAAAGAACTTGCATCTTATATCTAAGTTACAGTTTACGTGAAACATTCAACAGAATTTGGTCCCTAACAGTTTTGCTTTCAGTTACAAATTACAATCATTAATAAACTAACAAAATCTATATGCATTTGAGTCTAACGGTCGCGGTCGTGGTGCAATATCATTATACGTGTGAGAAAAACGTACCGGTCAGCGCAAACTGCCCACTGGGCTAATGATCACCTAGACAAAAAGGCTGGACAAAAGCAAACCCTGAGCTTTTTATTTTTTACCAAGCAACACAATACGCGAAACAACAGCGGACAAAGCTGGCGATTTCGCACAATACGAACGATATTAATTACCCTTCTCAAGAACACCGTACAAAGGAAAGGGTTTAATAAGCTTAAGGTAAATAAAAATACCGTAAATCAGAAGTGACCGATGTCCGGTGCCCGTTGCATTTCTTTCTATAGCGTTAAATTTGATATGACGTTTATTGTGGTTTGATAAAACAGTGACCGCACGTCATGTTTTTAGTTCGTGTTATGTATATTTCAGTTTAAATAAAATATTTATATTAGACCTGTGAATTAGCAAAATTTTTTTTATACTAGATATTCAACTTAATGTTTTCTTTCCCATAATTCTAAAAAGGTTGTGGCCCAGAAAAACATGATTATAGCAAGGAGTATGTTTGGGTATTATTTTTCATGCAATTTGTCACTTTAGGCTCTAGAGAAACATAATTTAAATGTGACCAACAAAACTACTGAGATAAATGAAACATATTTGTATCATGCCATGCCAACGATTTCATTAAAATATCACGAATTTCAATAATAATTTTTCTAAAGATTTTGTTGATTGAAACCCGTTCGTGAATCCAATCATACCATCATTTGTTTTCATTTTTTTTTTCAATTAAGTAGCCTACTCATAAAATATACTGTTCATAATCAAGACGGCTTGCTAATCTTCATATTGGCGGATATTCTAAGGGACGGCACTGGTCAGTCCTGGGTCAGAGGTGACGAACGGCCAGACACACCTGGTTTGAAACTCCGTTTTTTAAACCCCCAAATCTACAATTTTACATTCTTTATGCTGTCATTGTTTGCTAATACTAAGAAAAATACAGTATGGAAATTATTTTTTTGTACTGGTTTAACCTATTTAATTTTGAAAAATAATCTTTGTGCAAGATTTTTCTTGGTATTGTATACCTACCAAACCTATTGTTGTACCTAATAGGAAAATTAGATATTTTCATTGTTTTGTAAGTGGTCTAAGCTCTGTGATGCGTTTTTTTTATCTCTAAAACCATTAGCATTTTAATGTTTTTGCTAAAATGCTTTGCTAAAGAAGATAACATAATTTAAAATACGTCGAAAGTACCTATGTAGCTATTGTGTGAGCAACAATGGTATAAGTCAGGTGTGGGGCGACCTGCACGGAAAGGATTCGCAAGTGTGGTGTGTAGAAGGATTTTGCTATCCGTTGGTCACCCCTGACCGATGACCACTGACCTCCTGGGACTGAGAACTTGAACTTAATAGTTGCGACCGCGACATTGAACTTCGCCATATAAAAAAGAGTTCAGATTTAGGATACTTTTTAGTGTTTAGATACCTAAAAATTTTAGGACTACAATTCATTCTATTTTAACCACACGTGCTAAAATGTAGGACTGATAAGTATTTGCAATTTTAGCGTGATACTGATTTTGAAAATTCCTAGAACGTGACTAGAAAACAATTTGCCTGCGAAATCATTTAATATTGCAACACTTTAATAAATGTACTCTTGCTATATTTTACGTGGAAATAGGCAATAGATGATAGCATTAGATTACAGTTACTAGTTTTGTAACATTTAGCAATAAATAGCGATATATTTAACCTAGTTCATGAATGTTTTTATTATCAATAACTAGTTGTGCCCCGCGGTTTCATCCGTGGATAGAAAATTAAAAGTATTTTAATGATTTGCTCATCCCATGAGAACAGTTCATTTTTCCGGGATAAAATGTGGCCTATATGTTAATCCAGTGTATAAGCTATCTTGGAACCGAATTTCATCTAAATCAATTCAGCCGTTTGGGCGTGAAGGAATAACAAACACACACATACAAACTTTCACCTTTATAATAGTGTGAAGTGTGATGTAATCGTATAGTGTCTGAAATAAATTAACTTTTTATTTTATTTAACACAAACATTAATATAAATAAAAAGTTACAACTAATAAACTTTATTTACAACATAAATTAGTTATCCAACTGTGTCTGAAATTAATTTAAGTTAGGATTCATATATATTCCGTTGCTGCTTACAAAATTCACTAGAAGTCCTATTGTAAACCTATAAGCATGTAAAAAACCACTCCATTCGTATGTACTCTGTCACGGTCAAACAGATTTATTCGCAACCCCTGATATCTAATGTCCAGCCGTTGATCACCCCTGACCACTGACCCCTGACCCTATGGGATCTACAACTTGTACCGTCCGAAAACTTGTGACATTGAACTTTGCAAATAAAAAATATAAGAAAAATATATTTAGGGACAGGTAAATAAAATTCTCATTTGACTAAATTTATAAGCTTACGTATCATCGGTATCGAATGTTCGCTTAAAAGAAGTGATTATTCCGTATTTTAGTTAAATTATTAATTAAATTTTAATTTAATTGGATACGTTGTTTGAAAAATGACATCAGTAATTATTAAATCGAACGCCGTACTTCGTATCTTTAGTAAAATAGATAAGGTAAAAATTGATTCGTACTGATGTAGGTAGGTACTGTAACGGTTAAGTTTTATCTACGAGTCGCAAAAGGGTGCATATAGAGGACTGGTCACCCGTTAGTCACCTCTGACCTAACAAAGATTCGAAGGCATCCCTTTGTGTGATCAAAATATCAGTGGATGTAGTTTTATAACGATCTTACAACATTAAAAGACTGTAAAAACGATTTTGAGCCACTTTTTCCAACATGTCAGGCAAGTTCATTATTTAATTGCTTATTAAAATATTATTATTTCTCGTTAGTATATCAAAATTTAATTCTTGGTTGTTTATACCCAGTTCAATTCGTATTTTCATTGCGTAGGTTAAAATTAAAATTAAAAACTATGCAGTAGCAAAACTTAATCTAAGAAGCCGCTACCAGTAGGTAACGTCGCCATTGCCCCGTTGAATGGCAGTGCTTAGTATCTGGGCTAAATAGAAGCCAGCATTTTGGTCACGTGTTGCCTCGATCAATCGTTCTAAAAGATCTTTGTAAAAGATATGACTTTTGCATAGATTAATTTTTTGATTTCATATGTAAAGTTAATCAACATAGTGCAAAAGTCACTGTATCGAATTATTAATTCTTAATTAAACAGTATGATGTTGCGATTTCATGCAATCAAAATGCAAACATGCAAATGGTATATTTTGCAATGTCACACAATGATGTAAAACTGCCAAACCCGCATTGGTACCTATTTGATTTAAATACGAAATTTTGAAATTGAAAAATAACATTTTGTGCTCTGAATAAAGTTCTCTATAATTTAGTAATAGGATTAAACTGACAATAAGATAGATAAATTATTTATTGTATAAATCAAGTAAAACATCTTTTTACAAATAATAGTAATGTTTAACAAGAAATTGGCAAATATACGCGATCAGCCCTGACATAATAATTTTATTTTTATTTTCATTATGACGGCATCGAAATTATGCTGTCTACTCAGTATAAATTGTGTGTATATGATAGTGCCTACCTATACTATTAAATCTGTATTTAGACTTATTTCAAGCTGTTCAGCTATTCCCTTCCAAAAATAACTTTAATTGAAGTAACGTAATCCGTGTTCAATTAATCTTCACGGTGAGAACTGAAATAGACATGTCACTGGTCACACATTGCCGGAATTTTATACTTTTATTTCTACTTTATAATAGCAATAGGAAGTGAAGAGTACACGAGGGAGAAAGAGGGCATGTTAGGAAGGCAGGTTTCATCTACAATATTTATTTTTATTTATTTTTTATGTTAAGGAATGGCGTGACGAGCTAGCCGTTCGCCTGATGTTAAACGACACGGCTGCCCATATCAGCTGCAGTGTCACTCGAAACTCTAAAGTATAGAGGTTCGCGTGACACTGCACTGCGCACGTCATCCAGAGACATCAGCACAATCTAGTAATAACATTACTAAACTGTGAGATCAGATCATAAAGTCTCATTTGCCCAGTAATTTCACTAGCTACAGTGCCCTTCAAACCGGAACACAGCAGTGCTTGCGCACTAGTGCTTGGCGGCAGAATAACTGGCAAAGCGGTGGTACCTACCTAGACGAACTTTGCAATAAAGTCCTACCACCTAGTAATATAGTAGTAATATAATTGAATTACATATGAATTATTCACACTTTTAACTGTAATATGACATGCGGTTTAGGTTATTTTAGTTTTGTGATTTGTTATTGACGTTTTAGCTTATTTTATCGAGTTTTATTTTTGTGATTGTAGTTTAATGCTGACTAGGGTCAGTATAAGATTTGCATGCTGTGATAGCAAAAAAACATGTACAGTATCATGTATCTAAACTCATCTATATACTATATATTCTATATACTATATATACCTACTTAATTAATTAGGTACTTAATTACTTAGATAATTATAACAATGGGGTTAAATATGTACATTATATATTATTTGAAAATTGTATTTTATTTATTTTTTATTTGGTTAGTATGTAAAACTAATTACCCGCGCGAAGACGGGGTAGCTCAGCTAGTGACTAATAAATCACGAACAAAACAAACCTGCTTTGTATTTATAAATATTGAATATTCAAAGTGCAAATGCACAATACATTTTGCTTCAACAAATATAAATTAAAGTTGCTATTGACTATTATTGTAGAACTCCCTATCTTGAATACCACTTTTTACCTAAATGGCTATCGGTTCTTCAGCAGTCTGCCACTGCTGAAGCAGTCTGCTACTGCTGAAGAACCGATAATCACCACCACATTGCCACTTCAGCTTGCTAATTTTCAGTGCTATATTGGTTTGATATAACCTTATTTATCTAGAGAATAACTGAATAGAAACAGTTACTACGTACTAAGGGTAAAATTTAGCGTTCGGTGGAGGCATCAAAGAATGCTGGATTCTATTTTGCACAAAAAATAAGCATTGCCATTCAACGTGGTAATGCTGCCAGCATTCTGGGCACTTTTCTCTCCACCAACGGGTTACTACAAGTTAATTTCATCTATTTTAAGTTATTTTAGGTGTAGTTTAGTTTTTTAGGTCTAGTTTATTTAAGTTTTATATTTAAGTAATGAGTGCAGGGGATGCTTCAAATAATTTCTATTTTAAATCAGATGCTATTTACTATTCAATAATAAGCTGGATCGAGCACATGTCACGCATGCGCCCTCTCACGGGAAGTCGGAAGCACCAATCTTTTTATTGGGGTTTGTAATTAAGGAAACCTACGGTGTAATTACAGGGGCTGCTAAATATAATTACTCGAACTCTTTCTCTTTTTGGACAGTACCCCATCCGCCTTTGGAGGAATGAGGAAACGCAAGGGTGGAATAATTACAAGACCATTTCAAATTATTGTCCTACGACCTGAAGTGGGTCTCGTTTCATGAATTTGTAATTTCGTAGCCCGTTTTAAATGTCGAATCGATAGGTTTGTTTTCAAAGGGAGCCTTTGGAAGATACAGTAGTGGTATACCTCTATCTGTCCCAACTAGGTTAATACTATGTATAATAGTTTCCTTTTTAAAAAAGGTGTCTAAATGAGTTCTACTCCGTCATATGATATTTCCACCATACAATTTGCTACCTTTATATGGGACTGACTTGAAGGTAGCCTAAAATATACTCATATGAATAACAACCATTGGCATTAGATGTTATTAACGCCCACACTAAAACATTAATTTCATGTTAACAGTTCATCATATTAGGTTAAATTTCGCAATTCAATATTCTTTTATTTATTTTTAACAAGATGAGAAACTCACCCATATTTGAAAGCCAAATTAAAATACATTTAGATAAGTTACTTTGGACTTAAGAAAAGATACCTAACCTTTAGACTCCTTTGTTTTTCTCCGCTCTATAGATCTTTATTTTTGTTTTGACAATAAATCTAAGTAGCTCGCCGTTCTAGGCTGTAATTTTATGGTACAAATATATATATATATAACTAGCGGCCCGTCCCGGCTTCGGATGGGTGGACATTTATTTTTTAAACATTTTGGCATAAACATTTTCTTGCAATTAAAATAGCCTATATTAATCAGTGATCATTTAGCATTCAAATGGTGAAAGAATTTTGAAAATCGGTCCAGTACTTTTTGAACCAATTCGTTACAAACATACTTACATACAAATCCTTTTTCTTTATAATATTAGTAAAGATATATACTTTATAACAAAAGAAAGGGAATGCATTGCGCATGTTCAATTATCTCTGTTTAACACAAACATTAGTCATTAGCGATTTGGCTGCAACTGACAATTTGCATACGATAACGTATCGCTGTGCCCAAACACCAATTCAAACAATATTGTCATAGGTCCAAAAGGGAACTATTTATCAATAATACACTAATCGTGTTTGTTTAGCCTATTTTTTATGTATTTTTCGCAGTACTTCACACTCAATACTTTCTAATCAACAGTTGAATGTCGCATGCATTTGACGTGTGCAGTTAAATAAAGTTACCTACCATACATTAACAACGTATCTAGTTATATGAAATGTCCACGTATATTTCCATCGGCGGCACTTACTCGTAGTTGAAAAAAAGTAATGCACGTTTTTGACTTCGGTTAATTGTAAGAAAATATTATGTCCTCAGTCATGTTTACAGGAAGTATAAAACTGCGAGTTTCATTCGACGCTAATCTTCATTTTCTTAGTCGTATCCTTCATTTTTGTAATCATAAACTAATATTTTGATAGCACTTCCTTACTTAATAGTTACGTATTTATTTAACATAATTATATACATTCTTGTTGTCTATTTTTGTTAAAAACGCTATTACAGTATTCTGAGACTAAGCATATTTTTTAACTTTTTGGGGTTTCTCAAGCGTATATTTTTTGTATTTTTGTAATAAGTAGCAACATTTTCGTTATTTTAAACTCTATTTTACTGGATCTATTTACGTTCAGTCCTACTGCTGCTGCTTAGACCCGGATCTTCTCTCAAAGGAAAAGTTCATCAATAAACATGATACAAAGTATACGTATGTACGTAATTACAAATAGCAGCTCCTCCCATCCTGTGCGGGGTGTTTATTATTCTCCGTATAGTTTTAATGTGCGCTCAGGAAGCGCGGCGTCGCTGCGCGAGCGCATGGAGAACGCGCGCCGTGTTGAGGCAGGCCTGACCACCGCCCGCGCACTCCAGGGGTACTGCTCGAAGAATAGTCACAGAAATGTTCTGGAATAAACTATTATTTATCCAATTATTTTTTTATAAAATATTTCAATTTTATTAAGATTGCAAGATGTTCGCCTTATGTCATGCCTGCCCATTAAACTGCATTACCACACAAAATTATGCATTTTATAATATCATTTAGGAGACCTATTTATGTATAAGTGAAAGATGTAAATATCCATAACAAAAATAGTTATTATTATTATAACGCCCAACGATTACATACATAGATCCTGGACCCTAACTAAGGTTCCCTGTGTCTAGGGACCCAGGAACTACGAGGACCATGGTTCCACAACACCCAGACTCAGAACAACGTAGTGACTACGTAAACCCTTGCGCAGGTAATCAGGTATAAGCTTACATTTTCAGCCAGATTTGTCTTTAACCTGAAATGTACCAGTACAGCTGAACAAACGAGGTGTAATTATGTGCACTATTTTGTTCTAGCTATATACAATATACATGTGTGTTTGTAATATGAAATAGATTGATGCAACGGAAGATGTTGCACAAAGTTGGATTCAATAACCTTATAAGTAAGTAACAATCATAGTTACTAGTTTGCTAATACTTTTGTATTACGACTATTAAAAATTTTTAGATTTACAATAATTTATATATTAGGTCTTTACCTATGAAATTGCCGTTTTGTTTAAAAAAGTTAAAGTATTTTTTTTTTTCGAAATTATTTATTTCTTTTATTCAAAGTAATCACCCCTGCAATCAATGCATATTTGCCAACGCTGTGGCAGTTTATGGATGCCCTTCTTGAAAAAATCAGCAGGACGAGAGACAACAAACTCTTCAAAGGCGTTTTGTACTGCCTCTCGGGAATTGAATTTTTTTCCCGCTAAAAAGTTGTCCAAATTTTGGAAAAAGTAATAGTCGGTAGGCGCAAGATCTGGTGAGTATGGCGGATGAGGGAGAGCTTCCAAACCCAACTCATGCAGCTTAGAGACGGTCTGTTGTGCAGTATGGGGTCGCGCGTTGTCGTGAAGTAGCAGTGGAGACGACCGATTGACCAAAGCTGGTTGCAGACGTGCGAGTTTCGCCATCATTGTGGTCAGTTCTTCAATGTACACATCTGCAGTAATGCTCTCGCCGTTTTGTAAAAAGCTATGATGAATCACACCAGCACTAGACCACCAAACTGTGACCATCACCTTTCTAGGGGTCATTTTTCGTTTTGCACATTGCTTTGGTACCGAACCAGGATCTAACCAACTTGCTGAGCGCTTTCGATTGTCAAAAAGAATCCATTTTTCGTCGCACGTAACAATTCGGTTCAAAATTCCTTCATTTCTGTGCCTGTTAAGCAGCGCAAGGCAAGTCTCGACGCGTACGTTGCGCTGGCGATCGTTAAGTTCGTGGGGCACCCATCTATCAAGCTTTTTTATCTTGCCAATCTGTCGCAAATGGACCAATATTGTTTTGATGCTAACATCAAAAGCTGCTGCCAGCTCAGCTGTAGATTGAGATTCATCAGCTTCCACAATCGCCTTTAATTCATCATTGTTGACCAAAGTTTCCGGACGACCACGAGGTTCATTTTTCAAGTCAAAATTCCCAGAACGGAACCGAGCAAACCAATAACGGTTTGTACGTTCGTTTGTACAGTTCTCTCCGTAAACGTCGTTGATGTTACGTGTCGTTTGTGCCGCGTTGGTGCCACGACGGAACTCATATTCCATAATTACACGAAATTTCAAAGTATCCATTATGAGGAAAAATGTTGAAATGTAATGAAAATACAACGCTAATCAATAAACAAAAGACGTATATTGTAAATAGAATGTCATATTTTTAAAACAAAATTAATTTGAATTTAGAATTCATAGCCAATCAAAACTTTTTTTTGTTTGAAAAAGTCTGTACTGCAAAACGGCAATTTCATAGGTAAAGACCTATTATTAAAAATCTCTGTGGTGTGGTGGACGAGCAGGTAGGTTCATGACCCATACGCGGTGGGTCCGATTCCCGCGGCAGGACAAGTATTTGTGTACAGAAAAAAAAAGCGCAATTACTTGTTCTGTGTCTGGGTATTGTAGGACTATGATCTTCGTAGTTCCTCGGTTCCTAGATAATCTTAGTTAGGGTTCAGGAGCTATGTATGTGATCGTTAAGTATTATTATTATTAATAATTAGTTGCGCCCCACGGTTTCACCCGCGGATAAAGAGTATTTTAATTAATTTGGTCATACCACGGGAACATTTCACTTTTCCGGGATAAAAATGTAGCCTATATGTTAATGTTATGCCAGTGTATAAGCTATCTTGGCACCGAATTTCATCCAAATCCATTCAGCCATTTAAGCGTGAAGGAGTTACAAATATACACACATACTTAATTATATAGTGTGATTAGTGTGATTAGGGTGACCAGCTGTGCTCCGCGGTTTCACGAGTGGTGAAAATTTTCCATACTTTCTTGACTTTTTCTTTCATAAGAACCTTCTCCTGAAAATAATAAACACTAAAAAATAAGAACTAGCGAAAATGTTCTATCTGTTCACCCGTGATGCGATGACCAAGGTAAATAGAGATTCATTTTTATATATTTAAAGTGGGAAATAAGGTTCTTGAGTCTCGACCACGAAGACGCAGTGTAGGCTGGCCTTATACTAGGTGCTTTATTGGAGAGGCCTAAGTTCAGCAGTGGATGTGTTCAGGCTGATGATGTAGATGATGATGATGATGATGTTCAAATAAAGCAAGAATTACTATTTTGTTCACGAAATCTTTAATTAGCCGCTAAAAACAACCAAGAGCATCTAGAGGTTCACTCGAGATGGAAAGCTACTGATTGTGGGTAAAATGCATGATGATGAACCGTTTTGATTTAAGCCATGAAGTATGCAAGATGAAAATTGCAAGATGGAAATAACAAGATGAAAATTGTAAGATCAAAATTGCAAGATGAGATTTTTTTATGAAATTTGCAAGATGAAAATTGTAAGATGAAAATTGCAAGATGAAAATAGACTCTTCGGTAGACTGGTTTGGCTTAAGACATAAACACGAGATCGTGGTCTACAATGATGGAATAAATAATAAATAAATAAATGTTTGTGGACATTTCATACAGCGCCATCTCGCCCCAAACTAAGCAAAGCTTGTATTATGGGAACCAGATAGCTGATACAATCTTAGATACTTTTTGTTTGTAAACATATACAAAGAATACAATAACACCCAGACACAGAACAAACATCAATGTTCATCACACAATTTTCGAGGAATGGGAATCGGACCCAAAACCTACAAGCTCAAAAGGCAGGATTGCTACCAACTGAGCTATTGAGCCAGTCGAATGATAAAACCAAAGTTAAATAACAATGGCCTTGAATAATCACTCTTTTGCCAACGCTACAGCATTACATAACCATTATGTACTATACATAGCGAGTAACGGGAAGCGATGCGCATGCGCTTGCCGCTGCATTTGACTCGCTCGCCACGACACCGATGTTGATGCAATACTTTCAATGTTCTACAAAGTATTACAGATACGATCTAGCCTATTTATAGTTTTACGATCGATGAATTTGTTATTACATCGAATCTATTGCGTAGTACATACAGCTTTGTACATAAGAAGAGATAGACACTCAGCTCTAGATATTTTACGATGAAGAAAATCTTATCTCTTTCGGCTAGAAACAGGCCTATTTAGGTAAGATTTTTAAATGTGCAAGCCTTTGTAATAAATATATGGAGACACTACAATTTTACAATATAAATATTAATTTAGTCCCAATTCGTAATAAGCGCCTAATTCAAGATCGAAAACCATTTCCAATGTCAGTTTTTTGTACACATATATTTAAATGTAATCAAGTCAGTCAATTTCAAGACAATTTAACATCAGTGAGATGCTAGAATATTTTACAGCAATATGAATTATTTACCAAATAGTTTCCTCTAGGTCAAAATTATTGTTTTATTAATATCTGAATATTTCAAGTTAATTACGGTTATGTCCTTTGACCGGGCTACGTAAAAAGTAAAGGCCATCTTCAATTTCGTCAATAAAATAAACATTCCAGCAACGGTGACTAAATAGTCAAATCCGGTCAGAGGAGCGTTGGTTAGCGAGTTTCGGCAGAGCGGCGGGGGTGGAAGGACCAAGGCGGGGGCGGGGGCGGGGAGGGAAAGTGCAACGTCCTCGCCAACATCGCCAAGGGACGTCTCGCCTCTCCGCTGATGTCTACAATCACACAGATATTTGATGGAATTTTCTGGAACAATCTTCTTGGAATCGTAGGCTTAATTTTAGATTTGTGTACTTAATAGTTAGTTATGTAACTCGCCTATTAAACTAATCGTCGATAAGGTAGTGATCAGATCATAGTCTATATGGGTTATTGGTTACACATTCACAACAATTTAAATTTGTTATGATGAGGTCTTAATGAAAAGATTTTAAAGTTTAATATTGATTGTTAATATAAACGTGTTCGAATATTGTGTATAGAGCAGGCGGGCTTATGGAGAGAGTTTGCATTCGGTCAGGTGTTGCTGACATTTGGCTGTTCTGTCCCCCAACGCGGTGTCGATGACCAAAGGGAAGCTGAAGCCGTAGAAATGTTGCTAACCATTGTGGAGCCGAAGCCTATTACAGTTTCCTCGAACCTGCAGCGTTTTGTAAATAAGGTAAGTAGGTATTTTAACAACACGTAGAACCGGCTGTGAAAAATCTGTCATGTTCTTGGTTGCTCCATAATCATTTCTTGTGATTTTGCAAGTTGTTTAGTGGAAAATTTTAAAGTCTATATGAGTACGTATTATGATGACTTAATGAGTAACCGCGATAGTAGATGTGTTGATGTGATGCAAAATTTTAGGTAGATTTGTGAAGTTCCGGTTCTATTGGGAGTGTTACGAAAGAAACCCATTATCTTTATCGCAAAGTTCGTCAACGAGCTGCGCATCGCAGTTTTATCTCGCGACTATTAATTGACTATTTGCAATTAAGAATCGATTAAACCACCACCACCGGGTCACGTTCGCCAACATTTGTTTTGATAACCGTTTCAAAAACAACTTTTACATATACTTGTTAATCGTGTGTTTGCAATATCTATCTTGTTTACGACACGACATTGGTCTGAAGGTCTCAATGGGTTTATAAATACTTATATCTGTGAGTAACAATGAAAATATAGCGCTGTGATATAATTTGGTGTTCTTGATTAATGTAATTGGAATTTCCCGAGGTTTAGATGTCATTCGCCGGATCGTATAGTCGTGACAGTAGAGGCGTCTACGTTAATGTGCATGGTCGCGGGACGGGTGAGGGGTGCGGGGTGTGGGAGGTGCTACGAGGCTTGACCTTGGGGCAGGATCGAGCCGAAGCTCGCGGTCCCTGACCTGACTATTTCGAGTGGCAAGTGCGCCGCCGCGGCCGCTGCGCCGCGCTGCATGCAATGTGCATACCGAAATAACCACTTGGTCTGATCGCCCACTCGCACGGCCCGCGCCTCCCGCCCGCCGTCGCCGCAGGATGCACTGCCTTACCGATGCACGGCACGCCTATCACGCACCATAAGGGGAAGGAGTTCTGTTACATGAAGCCGATAGTAAACAACAAACCCTTTCACATGACTTCTTTAGTTACCAGACTCTGTGAGAGACTTGGAAGCCGTTCAAGAACAGGCTGAGTTCTTTGTTTTTAAGTAAGTAGGACTGAGTCCAGGTTAATATCTATTTATAAAATAACAAAATATTAATTAAAATTTGTGTATTAAAAAATTTGCTATTAGCTAAATTTATAAATTTTTGTACTTATCCAAAATTTTTACTAGTTATTTATTTTCGCCAAGGGTATGTATTATGAATTTCCACGATTTTAAATTTGTAGAACATTCCAGAAGACTTTTGAAATGTTTCGTCTAATGAAGTCGCCGGACGACTCAGGCGCACGCGAGATAAATGTCAGCCTGATAGTTTAATATACAGTATTATGCTGTAGGTGAGAGCCGTGATGGACGAGGGAAAGGCCCGACCAAGGCTGCAGTCAGGGCCTCCATCAACAATTCTAAAAATCAGGACTGTTTATTTTCAAATCACACTTAAAATAGATACTTGTGCTCTTTGGTAAAGTATCAAATCCAATCTGTGAAGTTTGGAGTAGATGCAACCCGAATATTCTGACTTAAACCTGCAATTATAAGGCCACCAAAAATCATGTAAGCAAGTACCTATGCCTTAACTTTGACAGACTCTGTGGTGTGCTGGTTGATCAGGTCGGCTCATAACCCGGATGCAGTGGGTTCGATTCCCGCGGCAGGGCAAGTGCACAGAAAAAAGTGCAAATACTTGTTCTGAGTTTGGGTGTTGTGGGACCATGGTTCTCGTAGTTATATTCCCTATATTTATTCATATAGGTGCCTAGACAATAGTAAATCCTAGTTAGGGTCTAGGATCTATATGTGATCGTTGGGAGTTATTATTATTATTATTATTAAAAATTATAACACTAACCGGTGAACCTTCAATATTCAAGTATTAGGATCGTTGCCAAGTTCTGATCTTGGAGCAGGATCCATTAAAATCAGGCCGCATGGTGCCTCTACCAGCTGCAGCATGCACTTTCACGAGATGCCGCGTACAATTATTATGCATCCATTATGCGCCTTCGTCGTCGCTCAGGCATTTTCTCCTGTCAAAACGCCCACGCCAGCTTCTTTGTGAGTATTCTGGTAGGTACTGTTTTTGGGTATGAATTGTAGAAAGAAACAATAATTTTTGAAGTTGACTTCCACTTGGTATAATTGTATAATAAACATTAGCAAGGCTTTAGACTGTGGTGGCAAACTTTTTAGGTGATTTCTTTCTCAATACAGCGTATCAGTAAATAGAAGATGACAAATGGCAGTAGTTATGGCCCCTATGAAAACTCAAGGTATAAATTATCTTTTCATACATAGTAACTATTGTATATCTATTATCATTTAGGTTTAATCTACGGTATAGACTCTGCACCGCGTGTACGTATCAACGAAGTTCCTAATCAGTAAATACGATATGATAATCAGCCCTCCTATAACCCTCACATGCACAGTTGCACACGCCATGGGGTGTAAATCGTTGTGTGAGTGTGTGTCATGCATGTGACTAATCTATGCGTCCGCGCAGCAACTGCTGCCTAAACTATGAACTTGCGCTACTAGCTGTTACTTAATCTATGGGTTTTCCATAGTGACTGCTAGGTAATATGTGACTGCGCACCATTCAAGGTCACTGGCCAGCAGAGCGGCCCACCGACCGAATTTAACATAGTCATCCCACTGCATTCGTTTTTTGGGAGGGGAGTTTTCACAAATAGATTTTATATAGGTACTCTTGACCTAATTTAACGACAAAAAAATTGAATTTAATAAACAGTTTTGAAGTATTTAAAACCTTATCCCTGCAAATAATAAAGTAAAAATAATAGTATGAATATTTTTTGTGTGGCATTCACGCCAAAAAGGCTGAACGCGGTTTGATTAAATTTTGGACAAATTGCTTACTTTATATTATCCACATAAATTACCATGATCAATATAGAATACTTTGTACCCCATTTCTGAAGGAAAATGGGTAAATGCAGTGAAACCAGACAACTTAAGTGATTTCATAATTACTTGAAAATCGTCATAAGTACAAGTGCACTGCACTAACGAAACGGTAAACAAATCTTTGCAGTGTGGTATGCAACGTCTCATATTTCACAAGACGCAATTTTACAAACAAGAAATCAATAAGTAAATTGAAGAGTAACAATTCTTGAGATAGCTAGAAGAAGACGCTGTATAAGTAGTTACTGCGCGAGGGCGAGGGAGTCAGGGGTGGACGGGTTCTGCCGAATGACTCCGACGTCCGGGAGCGGGCATCGACCTGCCCAATCTCCGCTGCATTAGCATGGCGAGCAATATTCGTGTCTAGCCAATCCCTTGTGTGGGTATAGACTCGGTACTTCTACTATAAAAACTCGAATGAATTACGACAGCTTTTTGATCTAAAACCGTAACCAAACCTACTAATAAATGCGAAAGTTTGCGTGTATGTGAATGTTTGTTACCATTAATCCCTGTACCTATTGAACCAATTTTGATAAAATTTGACATACAGATAGCTTGTAGGCTGGATTAACCCATAGGATACTTTTTATCCGTGAGTGAAACTGCGAGTCAAAACTAGTTAATACATAACTTATAAACCCGTAAGAGCGATTCAATTCAAATTGTTGAACTTTAAAATTTTCAAAGGAATAGAATTGACAGGCCAATGGAATAAGCTCATTTACTAATTGAAAGATCATAATAATAATTATGTTTTATTATATTTTCATACACCTTTAAGTATATTCCCTTTGATTATTTTAGAAACATCTTGGTATTAATATATGTATTTTAGATTAAATTTCTAATGTAAGATACATTTCGATTTTAAGACTCGTAGTAGGGGTTCAGTCACATATACATTGTCTGTATGTGTGCGTAGCGTAGCAATCGTGCGCTCGCGCCGCGCGCCGCTCCGTCGCAAAGATGTGTTTGTAAATGCTGATAGATTAAATACTAGCTCCTAGCTTGCACTCCCTTGGTGACAAATTATCGAATTTATGGATAAAACTAGAAAACGAAGACTTTTATATTAAATACTCTGTATTAATTATGGCACAATTCAAATTTAGGTAAACTGGCATAATGACTTACAATATGTTAGATAAAGAAAGAAATAACCAAATTAAAAATTTTGTCACCACAAACAAAATCAAATCGCATTGCAATTTTTTTGCACATCCGTTGATGTCTTTTTTAGGGTCTATGACTGTTCTACGCGTTCCGTGAGTTATTGCTTTGTGTATCCTGTATAAATTAATATCCTTATTTTGACACGCACACTTTCATATGTATTGTTTGTAAGACACTGCATTACGGTATGTATGTGTGCGTGTGTGGGAGAGCGCGGAATGCGGCGACGACGCTGATATAATTTTGAGTCGGTTCGTAGCCAAGCTTGATAAAAAGATCAAGTTCAAAGGGCCACGCAACACTGAAGATATGAATTTGTGTGTTGTTTTTATGAAAAGTATATAAAGCACGGCGTAAATATTAAGAACCATCAAATAAATTACAATATTAAATTTTTAGACTTGATGTTTTAAATAAATATCCAAATATGTGATTGCAAAGCAAAAAAGCGCAGCAGTTTCGATTTCAACCAACTAAATCCACCAAATTACAAGGAATCAATAATTGTTTACAACAAGCATAATCGAATTCGGTAGCGCCGGGCATTCATTACCGAGTCATTAATTGTCACGTAGAAAAGAGTGATCGTAAAAAGATTTGCATTTTATTTGCGTACAGTGTCATTAGCCCGATGAATGACTGAATGGCACTTGTATTCGTAGTGCGGTCCCTCATTGTAGCTCCACGGAGCCGACCCTTGCGTTAACAACAGACTCTTTTCGTACCTGCGAAGTCATTTTTTACACTATCATAAAACTGGCCTTTGCGTAATTTTCTGCATTGTGTAAACCCTTTCCGTTTGTTTTTATTATACCCCTTTATTTAGCCATCAACATCCAAAGTCGGCATCTTTACTAAGTTCTGCAACGTTAGGAGAGTTGTAAAGTCATAAAAATTGCGCTATTCTCTGCAGAAAAATGCGCGTAAAGGGTTTAATGTTGCGGGTTAGGGTTTCTCTTTTATTTGATGATAGAGACCGTAACGGTACATGTTTTCGAAAACATTTCTCTCGGAGTTGGTAATGGAAGTTATGGAAGGCGTTATTGCCCTGAGATAAGTGAAATGTTTTCACGCGACTCATATTTATCAAGACGAGTATGTGTTTGGAGCCGAAACGTTTTATGGTCATTTAAAGTTTAAAAGCTTCTATGAGTCCGTGACTTATGACTTGTTTGCGCCTGAGGCTACTAGTAGCCGTAAGTGTATCATTTTAAAATGTCTTTAATCACTCAGAAATACAGCATTATTCCATTTCAATTATAGATGTAACATTTCAAACGAGCCTGAAGAATAAAAAAGTCAATAATTAAGAGACATTTCAAAACATCTATAAAAATAATTAAATATTTGTAATAGGTATTAGTTACTAGTTATTGGCCTAGGAAACAGCATAAGTAGTAAGCTAAATAACATATTGTGCTTGTAGTACATATCTTCTACTCTATAAATTCAATTCAGTCGACCACATTGGAATAGTTCCGCAATATTAGGATAAAGCTACTACTTGTACCTACGCAGTACTATTTTTTTCTGTGACATAATATTATGGAAGAATATATTTGCGCTTAAGCAAAATACACGTCATGAAACCTTCCATGATTTTTACTTAGAAATTGCTAAGTTCAAAGCTTAATAGGTAAAAAATGGAGTTTGTTATTACTCGTGATAACAAAATCTCCTTAAAAGTCAATAAAAGCATAACCTTTTTTAGGGTAGGTATTGTGAAAGCTCTTTAAATGGGTAACATACATCTTTTCAGAGATTGCTAATATAACAAAGCGTTTTAACAAAAACCTAACTGTTTCGTTGAAATAAAACTTTCTAAATATGAATAAAGTTGGCGCTAGAGTTAAAATGTACCGACGTTTAATATCATTGCTTACAAAGAGGCCGCTTTTATGGCTGCTTTTTTTTACCTTTCTCCGGCCACCCAATACTTTTGCACAGTGTTCCGTGTCTTGTTATCGGCAGAAACTACATGATAGCAAATTTTCTCGAAATGTAACTCACTCTTTACCGTTATTCGCAAAATACGAAATGTGAAAAGGTCTCAGCACAATTTAGTTTGTTATCTACGATGTGTTATCTTGATAATTAGCAAAATGCTGAGTACCATTAGGGTGACCGCTCATTAGCTCTATCTTCTAAGCATCGCAAATAACTATACCTATGAAATGTCGTATTTAATGACTGTCGTAAATGGATCACGAATATAGAAAATGACCTACAGCTTTCATCCATCACCGTGCCAATCAGATATAAAGAAAATATACACAAAACGATGTCCATTATGATTCCACCACAAATTGTGGAGAGGGCATAGAAAAAACATTTTACTGTTTGACATGGCCGAGGTAAATGACAAAAGTCAATCTACACATCAATCGCCAAACATTGGAAATTTTGGAGGTAGCACGCAAGTGTTCAATAATGCACGAAATATCGATGTGGGACATCAGCCACTGCCTCCACCACGCCGGCCACCACCGAACATGCGTGAACGGCACCTCATCCTTTACGAAAATATAGACGGTTCTATAAACTAGAACGAACGACGTGTACTTACTTCATTTGGCTACGTATAATATACAAAAGTAGGTAAATGAAATATGGCCAAATAACAAAAAAAACAGACAGTCCCAAACTTTGATATCAATAGGTTTTTTAGGAGCGATCATGAATTTTTTTTTTGTTACTTACTTATAGGCAAAGCATTTTAATGATGTTAAGCAATGACATGGTCTAAGATGGGATATATTTGCCCCATCTTAGAAGAGACCTTTTCAGTCTTGACTTGAAAACTCCCAGCCTCTTATTTGTAATACTAATTTAAAATTTGCACTTCCTAGTAAGTAAATATTATTTATAGAGCATTTTTTGGGTTGATTTAAATTCAATCTTAAATCATGTATGATACTTTGTATCTGGCACTTCTTTTAACAATGCATAGAGGTGGAGACATAGAGGTAGTGGCAAACAAGATCATTATGAAGTAGAGTCTCTTAGCATAGGTATTAATTTTACCCCTACTCTTTGGTAGAGTCGGTACACAAAATAAAGATAGTGTACCAACATGTAAAGAGGCAACTGTTGACTTTGGTGACACGGGGAGGTAGGTGACACGACGACAGGGAGACAGGGGGTTGCCAAATGACACGTATCAATTATTCACAGTAATTCCCCGCCACATTTGCGTGTGGAAGACAAATAGAACGTCCGAACTTCGAACGCACCACATCGAAACATCTCCCTATAATTACTTGCTATCAATATGGAAAGTACTCAATCATATCAGGCCATTAATTTATGTTTCACTAATAACCTAATTGTGTTAAATTAGGTTAGTGTTTTGAACAAAGCTTTAAATCCTATTTGTGAATGTGTTGAGATGTGGCATTGTAGTAACAGGTTTTAATAATACATATCAACAAGCAATATAATAAGACTTTATACATGGGGATCCTAATTATGATAGGTATTAAAATTTTAAATTTTTTTAGTTGAATCGAAATGCATCGCTTTGGAAATAAAAAAAAAATTAAAAAATGCCTAACGATCACATAGATGCTGGACCGTAACTAGGATTCCCTGTATCTAGGGATCCAGGGACTACGAGGACCGTGGTGGAGGTAGTGGAAAAAAAACTGATTTGATAAAGGCTTTAAAAATTATAAGTCAAAGTCAAAGTCAAAGTCAAAAGATTTATTGCAAATAGGCTAATTTTAGCACTTTTACAAGTCAAAATTATACTAGGTACTTAAAATTAAGTTATTTCACTAAGCATATAAAATTACAAAGTGCTTATTGTCAAATAATATAGCAAGCCCATTACAATATATGAGTTTGAAAAAAAAGCAGTTCTCTTTCTCACTACTGGTGCAAGCAATCCGGCACAATGCAGAATTGAAAACTTTGATCCGAAGCTTCGATTACAACTGTAAAGAAGAAGCTACAAGAAACTTTACAGTGATGTATTTTTTTTTTGTCTTCTTTCTACTGTCTTTTACAATGTATATAATTCATTACAATTGAGATAATGAATATGTTACAAAAATAACCAAATAAGATATTAAAAAATGTGTCGATAGCATAATAACTGTGCCCATATGTAAGGCGCAGAGCATAGAGCTCTAGTAAACATTTACTCATGAAAATTTAAAGACGACAATGACATGAAATTCGATAAGGTTGTGTAATCCTTGTTCTAGAGCCTTGTTCTACATTTTTCTTTATCCATTAATATAATTTGCGTGTATAATCAACTGATAAGGGGGACTATGGGGTGGTAGTGCCGCGATGGTCGATGATCAATTATTCATGGCGCGTATTTTGGTCGCGAGGACGTAGGATCTGAACTGTCTATCATCTACCACCAATAGTTACCAACTTTTTTAATAATAATAATAGTAATAAATATTTGTGAATATTTCATTCAATCTATTCCCAAACTAAGAAAAGCTTGTGCTATGGGAACCAGATAACTGATACCATACTTTTATATACTTTTTTGTAAATACTTAGGTACATACATATAATATGGTATAACACCCAGGCACAGTACAAATACATAAATGTTTATATGCTCATCACATAAATGTTTGTCTTAGGTGGGAATCGAACCCACAATCTACAGTTCAGAAGGTAGAGCCAGTCAACATATATAGAAGAAGGTTTTTATTCAAATAATAAAAGTAGCTCGCCTGGTTTCACCCCTGTTTCTTTATATAACAGTATTTAACACACTATTTTACTCCCTTCCCTTAACACTTTTATTTTCAAAGTTTCTTTCTTAGATAACCCTACACCATGAAAGTCAGACAGTTAAATCAAGTCTAAACGTACGTCTGTTCTTCTTCCCGTTTACTCTTCCCCTCTTCTTCTTCTTGTATAGGCAAGTGATCATGCCAGGTGTTCAAATCTTTAGGCCGCATTTGTTTTAACTGTATGGTTGTCCGTTTTCTGTCAGTAAGACAGTCAGTCACGTAAGGCAAAACCTTTTATTAACATAAAATAATGACTAATTGATTAGGTTGTAAGACTTTTCTGCAAAGTATGTCTAGGTAGGTACCATCGCTTTGCCATTGTTTGACAAATTAGTGGGCAAATGAGACTTTATGACCTAATCTTATAGTCTAGCATCTTATCAGGATGACATGCGCAGTGCAGTGTCACGTATCTGTATAGAGTTTCGAGACACTGCAACTGATATGGTGTCACTTAACATCAGATGAACGGTTTGCTCGACATGTCATTTCTTAACAAAAAATATATGTATATAAAAAAACAATAAATAGATAGAAGATAGGTTAATAAACAAGCAACATGGACACATGACAAAAACACGAGAAACAAGGAGGTCAACGATTTTTAAAAATCATCATTGACGATTGATTAAGGTGAACTCCTCCATTATTCACTTTAACATGTACATAGTCCAAATGGCTATCACTAAACGATACCAGTTTTTATACTTAAAGAGATAACTAATTTAAAATTATCTTACTTATATGAATATCTACATATTAGCGGCGAAACCTTGGCCCCAAATTTTTGGTATTAGCCTCGGCGCGCGCGTTATTGAACAACCTGTTTAGGTTAAAATATCGCAACAAAATACATTATTTGTAACATATATTTTGATATTAGTATGGTGTTAGTAAACATCAGAGAATACTGATATAACAGAGATTCGGTTTGATTCAAGTTGAAACAAAAGTGTAGGTATTTTAGGTACCAGGGCATCAGAGTTCTTATCCTACTCAGGCTTGTCAATGTCAATGTGTGCGAATCGTATACGTGTATCGCGTATCACAAATTGGCACCGCCTCCTCGCGAACCGGCTGCCAAAATGAGTCATCGTCATCAGCCGACCAAACAACGCGCTCGGCGAGTAGGTACCGCATATACTATTTTATACTTACAGATACGTATTTGAATATCGGACTACTTCCTAAATAGATTGTTGTGTAGTGTATACCCTCTTGATGGATCATGCTGCCCTGGTCAGAATTTGCTCAATTATTTAGTTGATTGAAAGAAATCATTTCTTTATTGTATCGGGAAGACCCCGTATAATTTTATTACTCCTATCTAGTCAAAACACATTGTTCAGGGTTATTATTCGTATTTGTCTTAAATTAACATGTGTATCTCCAACGGAATAGGTAATTTATGTAGATTGCTATGTTGCTTTTTGTAATAAGTACCACATACTTACGTCATAAATAATTTAATTGATTTTTTTAGCCTTTCCAATACTTTAAAATAATATCAAGTTCCGAAACAATTACAAGATCATTGACCGCTTTTGGCAACAACAAAAGCATCTCTTTAAAACTCATTATGTCCTAGTACAATTGTGCGAATTTGACGTAACTTCACGCCCGCCCACAACATGAAATGTTTTTTTTTGCATGCGCACGCGCCCCTTTAGCAAAACATCCGACATTGTTGTGTCATTATTACGCTGTCTGCACCACAAAAGTGGACTGTTTGTGCGAACTTGCATTTCTTTTGTAGGTCGGGGATACCCTCCATTCATAGACCGGATTAGATTTGCGAATCTCTAGACAAGAATGTTGTTGTCCTTGTCTGCGAATTTTGATACATAAGCAAGTTTAGCGTCCGCGTGACTACTGCTTTGTATGTGTGCTATGTAAAATTCTATGGAGAGCACTTAGAAGTGATAAAAACGTGCTTGACTATATTTGAAGCAATATTTTATATTTATTTACTGGTTGTGGAATATTTGTGTGAGCAAATTTAGTTGCGATATCAATACGGACAGTGTGTTATCGCGGCAATGGGTTGCGTTATCGGGCGTACGCATTTTATCTGCGCGACAGAATCGTGCGTGCGCGATGCGTTTCGCACCGACGCACACTTTGTCTTCACTACACACGTACTTTGATTAATTGCATAAAAAACATACTCACTTTCGCAAACAAATTACCAATTTTTAATAGAATTCACAATACGTGAGATTAGTTATGAAAATGCGTTACGCACATGTGAAACTGTGGTGATACCATAGGCATTGTTGCACGTTCATTAATTTATATAGATAACAATAATTGTGTCGTTAAGTTTTAGTTTTTTTTCTTGTATGTGGTTATAATTATTTAGCTTCATAAAATCAAGTAATAGGTACTTATGTGTCAAATATGTTTGTTATGAATGTTATAAGTAAACAGAATATATATATTATTTTTATTTTTATATTATACCAACGAGTTTTCAAAGACAAAGCCCAAGTCCAAGCATTATTATTAAGTGTGTTAATAGCTCAGTTGGTAGTAACCCTGCCTTCTGGACTGTGGGTTGTGGGTTCGATCCCCGCCCAGGACAAACATTTGTGTGATGAACATCAGTGTTTGTTCTGTGTCTGGGTGTTATATTGTATTCTATGTATGTATTTACAAACAAAATTCAATCATTGTATCAGTTATCTGGTTCCCATAGTACAAGCTTTGCTTAGTTTGGGGCTAGATGGCGCTGCGTGAAATGTCCACAGATATTTATGTATTTTATTTATTTATTTAATGATTTTTAGATAATATCGCTTGCTTGACTTCAGTAACACCTTGTCTAAAGCCCTTTATATCTTCACAGCTGCAATGAACACTATAATGGGAGTTTTGGCGGGAAAGCGAAAAAGATTGCGTCACCGCATTGTATTATTTTCCTAAACTTGTGTTATTTTCAGTGTTTCAGTATGCATAAAATTGGTGGCATTCTATTCGTTAAGTGCTGGATTAACGGCGTGACTATGGGAAAATGGTATAATGATGGTGAAACGTTTCTTTTCGTGTTGTTTCCAAAACTCCATAAAAGCTTCAAGTAAAGTTGCCACCACTTTACTAGGAGTATGACTTTGACTAGACTATGACTTCGACTAACTTGACACATATTTACGTGAAGTATCATTAACTTGATAATTATCAATTACTTGACACTGGCTAAATACACAAGAGTGTGGATCCAAAACAAAAATAAAACCCTATAATGCTTTGTGTCAATTATTATTGATAACAAACGTGATACCACAGAATACTTACAGTATACATGTAAAGAATTTTTTTAAATGTGGGATCACTTGGCACTGTAGCTGAATTAAAGTAAGTCTCGGTTTTAGGGACGAATGAATGCGAGTTGAAATCCCGTTGGTGATTTAAATTTTTTCCTTTACAAATGAATATTCTTGAGAATTATTATTATTGAGAATATTCTGTGGTATTACGAAATGATTATCAATTAACACAAAGCATTAGTGTTCATTGCAGCTGTGCGGATATAATGGTTCTTAGATAATCCTTAGACATGTTACTGAACTTATCAATAAGCCCGTGCAAAAATAATAAGCCCCTAAAAATTACTGTCAGATAATACTTTGACTTTGAGAACAAAACAATTAGACAGCGCTGTAATGAATGCAAAACTTTGCTAAAATTATAAAACGAATGATTAGAGACGATACTTTAGCTGTGAGAAAGTAAGCTACCAGATAGCGTTATCTATACGTAGAAACTAATGCACTGATATGAGCAGATAACGAAATGACAAATTGCAAGACCATAGATTGGAATTTGTTGCGTGGACATACAAACCATCTTTTTGGTGGTTTTTAAAAATTAGAATTAGAACACAGTGATTGAAAAAAAAACCATTATGATAGACAGTAATTTAAAGTGATGGGCACGAGCAAAATGTCCAAATATTTTATATCCCCCATAATAGGTTTTAAGGGACAAAAGATCGTATCATATTTGGCAACAAAATAGTCATGGGCAATCTTTTCGTGATATAAAAATGAGAAAAGGGGTTTAACACTAAGCCTTTTGAAGCGGGTCGAATTGGGTATGGACATGAACATATTCCACAGTTTTTTTGCTATTATTTGAATAATAAAACTGTCAAGGATGTTTTACGCTCAAGTGATATTTATTTTTTGTTTTCCATATTCTTGTAATTCAAGCGTGTTTTGGAACGGAAAGTAGGTACAACTATTCATACAAAAATATATACTGTATACTTACATTATATTAAACGTAATGTTACCATCAAGTTTCATGTTAGGAATTCTTTGCAAACCATAAAACTTAGATATGTAACAGATAACATTAACAGATAGGTATATTTAGGACATGATTTTTTCCACTTCAATTGCTCAAAATGTCCACCATTATAGCGCTAGCGTACCAGATCGGGGATAAAATCACAGAACACTTAAGAGAGCGGATAGAATAGCATAGCATAACGAAGTTTTTGTAAATTATCGTCTGGTGTCAACGAGGCTACAAAAACAAAAAAAGTCTTTTTTTATTTCTTCTGTAGTCGTAACGCAAAGCTCGCATTCTACCAAAGAGTTCGCCGCTTGTAGTTAAATTTACAAATATAAATTAACCTTTTTTATGAAACAGTAATATGTCGAGTCTTTATTTATTTGTATTTATTTATACTTAAATATTTATTCTACTTATGATATTGTATTCTATGTTGTTATGATATTGGATCAGTTTGTTTTCTAGCAATCCTAGTGAAGAGTGTAACACACGGCACTTAAACAATTATGTTACAAAAAGTATTTCCCATTTTTAAGAAATTCCCACCGATTGTTAATTTTTTTAGAATCTTTATCTTCTTATAATAGGTTTATTTACGCTACCTAGAAATTAAATATACAAAATAAATGTACAAAGTAAATATAGTGAATTCAACTAGACCTAATAAATTAAGTATTCATGTTAACAAACTATTTCAAATATTATTCAATCATAGAATAATATATATATATATAACTGTAGTAAGTTTGAAACCACGAAACTTACAAGTCCTATTTAGGAACGTCTAGTATTACGCACATTCATCTCAATATTATGTGATTGATAGAAATAACTTTAGTAAACTGGGTCAAATATGTAGTATCATAAAACAATACCATTTATATTTATAGATGCATTTATTAAAAATAGAATAATAAACAGCAGGTCGTAGATAATTACCCGACATTGTTTGTTCGAAACGAAACATTGTCTATGCCCTACAATATTTACCGTAGCGGACTGGCTCTCAATAAAAAGGAGCAATTATAATAAAAATACAATTTTGACCGCAACCCCTAGTATTATCGCTGAGGGGTGTTCGCAAATAAACCGGCCGTAAAACTCGTAAACATGCTAGGGCTTTGTATCGACATATGCCTGATCATATTTGGGATAAAGATAATATTGTATGATCACATTTGAATTGATAGCCTATGTTATTTTATGCAGGTACAATAAGTCACGCAGGCAAGTATTTATACCATGAATATCAAGGAGCAGTAGGTTAGGAATCAATCTCGTAAAGCAGGAACACTGCGGCTGCGATAATTAAAATCAAAGTGGAATAATTGCATAGATAGCGTGTCAGTTCCCGTTCTCGGAACGATCGAACGTGGATGAGTTTATTGCGAATGATACCTGTAATTGTGGCTGGAAGCCAGCTATCGCTCTGTCCATCTATTTTGCACCACCGCACCACCACCGGCATACACGCTCACCGGAAATAACGTATGGACACAATACACTATTATTGATTGTGCTAAAAACACCACCCTTCGCTACACTCTATGCTCATGCTATATCATAATTGCATGCTTTGATGTTTACACTTGTCATTCGTATTTTAAAATATCACCTTACTTCGTTATTCATGCAAACTTATTAGAAAATTAATACTAAAAATTCAAATGTGTGAATTGCAAAATATGGTACAAGTAAATAGACACATAGATTGGGTGTTTCGTTCAGAGTTACGAAAGATAGGTGGTTTTTCTCAACGTTTAGCGACATCGAAAGCGATCGTAAATTTAAAGGTATAAGTCTACCTATAAGCGCATTTTGTATCTATAGGTGTGACGAACAGTATGTGACTAATGGAAAATGACTAACTGCACAAGTACGAATAAAACGAAGTGACGCTCTGAAGGCGCAGCGTAGTAGTAGCAACAAAATATCACACGAATACGTTTTCTACTTTCCAATGCATTTTAAAGTATCGTGTCAGTGCAACGACCAGCATGCGATGGGACGATCTCTCGCGGCTAGCAGATCGAGTCCGCCCAAGGACGTCCACTCCGCCACAGCCTCCGAACATACATCGACTTTATCCACTACAAAATAAGGGCTATTTTAAACTGTTTCACACCGTAGATAATCCCTTGGCCCAGTCAGTAAGAAAAATGATCCTGTATAAAAAAAGTAAAAAGCTGAGAGCTCGCGGTTGTTTTATTTCTCTCGGCCGCGGTGAAGCCAACATGGCCGCGAGTCAGGGCGAATTATCTCTGGATATACTTTATAAGATTTTTATCAGGCCATGCATCCCTGAGAAGAAGCTATGTTATAGGAAAATAAGAGCCAGCTGCTTATTTAATATAGAACCTCTTTAGTTTTATTAAAGCTTGATCCACATCTAAGCATTAAGTATGATATTTAAGCAACGAAAACATAATGGTTAAGCATATAATACATAACGTAGGTCTAGGGTATCCAAATGTTTTGGTAAGGTAAATATATTATAGTGAAAAATTCGTTACGCGCCACCCTGTCTGCAAGGCAGGTGCTTGCCGATATTTTGACAACGATACTTAGCAGAACCGCCTTTTTTAATTCGATTCCTTTTTTTCAAACGTTCTTGACCCATTTTAATAATCGATGTTATCTTTAGTTTTATGCTTTACAAAAACTATTTCAAAGTCAACCGAAATGTATTTAATTGCTTCTGTATAATATGGATATAGAGTTCGTTGCATTGTTTTAAATAATTGCGTCTTATAATTAAATAGAAATTAGTGATGTGTTTGTGTAAATTAAGACAATAATACCTACATAACTAGCAACTATTTTATGCGTTTAGCTAAAAACACCGTTTGATAACCTTGAAAAAAATATTTAGGCAGTAAAAAGTTGCACAATTTTTTTAAATACGGTAGAACCAAAACATTTTTCTGGTAATAAAATTATTTTAATTTTGACTATATACCAACTATTTGCAATATCAAAAGCATTCTGTGTGTTTATTAATGTATGGCGGTTGTGTGAGACAATAGGAGGAAAGAGTGTATTGTTTCATTTGGTCCCGGGGAGTTTCGCTACAATGAGTCGCATCCGGGATCGCCGGTCGGCCACGGGTGATGCTACCACAGTACCCACCCAAAATGAATATATTAGACCATAAGCTTTATAACCAAAATGATTTTAGGACGCGAGTCATTTTTGAAATTCGTCCTAGAACTTATAACAGTTGTACAATAAATGACTAGAATAAAAAGAATAAGGAATAGATATCAAAGTTGAACTCTTGGTAAAAGTAGTATACGCGTAATTACCTACAAAAATAATAAAAGGAAATTTCTACAATATAGTCTCAAATTCTATTTGGTACACTAATCTACGCTACACTTAAATGAATCATACTCACGTTAGTTTTCAAATTCAATACCAATTTCATTAAAATTACCTTATGAGTTTATAACGAGTATAGATCTACTTAAGCTACGTAAGGAACAAATCGCACAATTCTATACAATGCATGATGCATAGATGTTAATTTATATTAGATTATTTCAAAAAATAATTACTTTCTAAACGTCTACGACAACACAAAGAAATTTGTTTACATGAGTATTTCGATATATGTGTACATTTTGCGTAGAGCAGCAAAAAATTATACTCGCTATGCGAAAGAGTTCTGAGCCTGAGCGCGCTTTTCCCTGCTCTGTGGTATTTTGAATGGAGTCTAGTAAAAGAGTCGTGATAGCGATAGTATTAAAATTCCGAAATTCCAAATCAGAAGATTACACTGAGCCATACAATTCGCTTGCACTAGTTAGCACAGTTCTGTTAAAAGATAAGAGGGTAGAGTCACCCCGATAGTATAAAATAATAAATTCACTCAGGGCGCGTGGCAGGATGCTGGTGACAAATGATGAGACCGACGCTTTGCGTGAAATTACAATTATCTCTTTATACTTCCACAACCCTTCACTCATTATGCAAAGTTGATGTATTAATTGACATTAATATGTATGTTATCTAGTTATTTAAATCTTTAGCACTTTTGTATATTTGTCAAAGTGTTTATTTTTGTATAGGAATAGTTTTGATCTCAGTGACACATACGGAATGACTCAGCACTTTCTACCGCTACTTACTAACTCGATGAGTGTAGCTTCGTAATATTTTGTGATATATGTTTACGTTCGTTTATCCCTTACGGTTGATCAGGCGCGTCAATTTCATCTCAACGAGCCACCATGCGGGATCGCATTATTGCTTTTTTATTAGTGTTTTTTTTTATCCCCCGCTTCGCAGTTTTTGTCATGCGTGGGATAGGTCGGGACACGTCTGTTTATTTATGCTGGTATTAGCATAATGCAGTTTTGTGCAGCTCTTTGTGCATCAATTGTCGCAAACATAAAAATTTATTTCAGTTTAAATCGCAAGCTGTACGTGATTTATAAAGTTTAATGGCCTTAATGGGTGAGACAGCGGGTTCCGCGAATCACTAAGCTAATTATTACCGAAACCCGGCGTCAGAATCAAAGGTCATAACTGTTCGTTTGTTGACAATGGAGCATTTGCATTCGAGTTTCCGGCGTAAATAGCCAAATTATCGTGAATTTTTAAACGGTCGTGTGGTTGACCGCTGATATTAACATTTACTGCGCATATCAGAATAAATGCATTTAGATAACGTAGTTTAAATCCAGTGAATGTGGGAAACAATGTGCCGAATGTACAATGATCGAATATACTTTGTTGATCATCGCTTAAATTTAGTCGTAATTATGGATGATATCGCTTCCATAAACAATACTACCATACATTGTTCTATATTAAACTTGAAAACATTGTATTAGTCAAATGGCGTATACCTAACTGTATAATTATCTTTTGATTCGATATTCGATTGCGTGCTGGGGCACAAAGTTACCTACCATACAATAATTACTGTAAGGTTATATTGAACAAAATAAATAATTACAAGTAATATTAATATTTGGTAGTGTGCGAATAAGAACACTCAATTCCTTTCCGTTGGTGCCGTAAAGGAATATCCAGTAAATAATAATAACGCTCAACGATCACATACACAGATCCTGGACCCTAACTAGGATCCCCGTGTCTAGAGACCCAGGAACTACGTAGACCATGGTCCCTCAACACCCAGAACAAGTAAATGTTTTTTTTTTTTTCTGAGCACAAATACTTGTCCTGGAGCGGGAATCGAACCCGCCTCTTCCACAAAAAATGGACAGCAGAATTATCTCAGTACTTGAAAATCTTCTGCGATCATCTAGCCGTCTGTCGAGTGTGATGATTATAGAAAACCCCCCTTATGATAAGCGTTCAAAGTGGCGTTTTATGAGGGATGCCTGTGTACAGCAGTGAACATCTTCCGGCTGTTGATGATGATGATGATGAATATTCATGAACCTTCCTTGGTACGCCTCATGCAAATAATCAACTCGAGGTTTGTGCAACTGATTGAAAATACCCCAGCACTCGAGTGCACTCCACATGAGTGTATATCGATATGCAAATGATTGCGCACAAAGATTTAAAGTGCTCTCTATATATTGGGACTCTTAGCGGGTAGAGTCGCACGGGCATTTGATGCCTTTGTTTATAATCCACGGAATTTGAAGTATTACTGAATTTATTCGTGGGAAAATATAGATCAATCGCTTTGATTTTTACTACAATTATATATTTCTCGAATTTCTAAATTGTGCTATAGGATAATATCTAAAGTCTAATCTAAGTCTTTATATGAGATTTAGACTGTATAACTAAACTAATTACATGTGTAGCATGTAATTAGTAAATATACTTACTTAACGTAATTGTTAAAACTTACTACGAGCTAAGTGCTTTTATTCTTTCAACTAACTAAATAATATTTTCTCCAGTCCACTACCAGTAGGTAGCGTATCCAACATGCTGGCAGCATTGCCGCGTTGAATACTAATGCTAATGCAATGCTAATTGTTAATATATTTAACAATATTTTAGCAATAGCTGAACAGATTTATTAGCCTTCATGACAGTAAGGTGAATAATAATTGGATATGATTGTGAAGACACGGAGCGCAATTCGCTCGATAAACGTTTTTTAACACATTCATTTTTATATGTGTTTTTGCTGTAATTATGGTTTGATCTAACAATATCTACAATATTTACTTTAATACATACCAAGCCATTTCAACACATGATTTATTTCTTAATTTTCTTAAAGGCTGTTTGTTATTATTAAGCAAGAGATATGTAGAAGGTTTCATAAATAATGAAAAAAATCATAAGACATTTCTTTTATTGACATAATCGATCGGATAGAATATAAATTCCGCGTGTCCCGTATTATTAGTGTATTGTGCTGATCATGAAGATTGACGCTTGATGCATTGAACGCTAAATATATTTATCTAATTTTAAATGTACACTTACTTTAATATTGATAATTCAGTGGTAATAACTGATAATTATTGTAAGTATAACATTAGGAAATACATAATTACCTACTTTGGCTTTTACTTAAAATATATACAAAGTATGTATATGATCGTTGGACGTTACGTTTATTATTATTTTCAATTATTCCTGGAATAAGAATAAAGAGAACTTCGTTTCCTGAAAGGCTGAAATAACATTACTATACCTATATGAAAAACGGTGATTATAATTTCAAAAAAACAACTGTTTGCATAATATGTATAAAATAATTTAAGTCGTTTTTACTGTCTATATTTTACTATGTAATAGTAAAACTTTAGTGTAGTAACTTTAAGTGTTTTAGATATTATAAACCACAACAGTAAACATTATAATTTGTTTATTCGTAAATAACCTAGTTTATACCATACTAAACAGATACCATTCCCCTGTTTTGGCGAGAGACAGGCTGCAACCATTAGCCACAAAAAATATTGCAGTACACCATCTTGTTCTATTTTTGAGTGCATTTCGCGCTATTTTGGCGTTCCCTCGCCGCCAATGTGTCAATGACCCCGTTTCGAGCGTTGTTCACGCACTTTTCGGAATTTCGGGGCTATCTTGAATAATTATAGCGTAGCTACGTAGGTATATTAGCGTAATGTAAATAACGGTTAAGTATCAAAGGTTCTTTTTTGGTTAATGGTTAGGCTAAACACAATTTTGATTGTTTTTTACTGTATATTATGTGCTGTAAGCAGATATAAACATACTAGTTTGAAGTCTTTGTCACTTATTATATTTTCTAATTACTATATTTCACAAAAGGCTTAAAGTTTCGAAATCTAATGTGCTTATGTATAAATTAATGTTGTGCATGTTGCAACATAATTAATTTCTTCACCTAGGAAAATTAACAGGTAGATATATTACTAATAGGAACTGTGCCTTTCAGTAAATGATCTCCCAGTAAAAAGACAAAACATTAATGGTAAATGCAACGAAAGATCTTTTTTAAGACATGACGCGCAGTTTTAACGTTAGCATACAATGGCCACGCGAAGTACGCTTGCATTTTACATGAGCTGAACTCGACTCTATGCCGTTGCTATGAAGCGAGACGCGTTCGCGGTGCACACACATACAGAGGGCACGTAGCATGCGCGTGCGCACTCACGCATACAGAGGTGCGCGCCCTCCTCAGCGCTGCAATTCGTCGGGCGCGGCGCGTAGCGTCGCCCGCTCCTCCGCCCGTACCCGCACGCAATTGCACTGCACTCCGTCTCCGCTGCGCCACCGCGTGCGTAAAAAGCGCACGCAAGAGGCGCGGGGCGCGACGCGCGACCGCGGTGCCGCGCCAGGCCCGCGCCCGGCGCCCGCCCGCAGACAGTCATCGCCAGACGCTCGCGAGAGCACGCCGCCCCCACACCAGGGCGCGAACACTTGTGCACTCGCGATTCAACCCCTAACGTGCGACAGAACTTTTATCGTGTGCCAGTGCAAATTTTCACATGAAAGAACGAAGTTGTTTACGTGAAGTTGGATTAACTTTGTTTTGGTGAGTTTATTTACCCACCCCTTATTTACAAGCAACTTGAATGCCAGTTTTCGTAGTATCTCGTAGAGGTGCTACGACTCGTAGACCCTAGATAGCAGCTCAGCTGAAACCGTTTACGTGCAAAAAGTAAATAAGAATACATTTTCTAATACTGAATGCATGCAAGGTAAGTGGACTTTAAACTGTTTTCTGCACTAAATAAGGATGAAAATTCGGTTCGCCGGTACAATGCTGAATTCACGGGCAACAAACATGACACGAGGGAATCCGGCGTAACCGCTTTCATCGGTCCCCCAAGTTCGATTATACCTGCCGAATAAAAGGTAAAAAGTCAATTTGGCAGTGTGGAAGGGCTACGTATCGTAATATGTAAATGTGGTAGGGCGGTGCAGCAGTTAAGCGATCGCGCTGTGCCGGTGCGTACGTTGTCAGTAGCTGGTCGCTGGTCGCCAGGCGAGGTGCGAGTGAGTGCGGATTGCACGTCGCTTTTGTGTACAAGCGGATTTATCGCCAACGTCGGTGTGCATAGCGACCGAGCATTTGAACTTTGTAAACCACTGCTCACGTTTCGACTGTGTATCAGCCATGTATCCCGGAACGACGTACGAGGAAATTTTGCCAGGTATATGTTTTCACTTTATTTTCATGTTTTATTTATATTTATATTTGCCTTCAGATGTGTGTGTTTTTGTTAGATTCATGTAACTTATTTGTGGCGTATAAGAATGGTTTTGTTTGCATTTAATAATTAATTTTTATATTAAATTTCTAGTTATAAACATTCTGGGTTTCATTTTTCGCCTTGAATACAGTTGTTACTAACAGATTTATGATTTAGGGTATCGCCTACTTAGCGCAATAAACAGATTAATTATTAAATGATAGAAAACATTTGTCCGCGATTGAAATGTTTATATTTAATTTTTGCATTATGTACCTGTTTACTTACTATTAAATTCTGCAAACAAATATACTTACATTATAATTAGTATAATCATATTTAGAAAAAATAAATTATTAACTCATTACGAGAGCATTTTAAATAATGAGTTTATTTTGTTCACAGAAGCTCAACTAAGCAAAATGGGGAGTAGCGAAGGTCAACAAACTTTTTGCCTGAAATGGAACCACCACAAAACGAATTTGGTGGAAATTTTGGAAGCCCTTATCAAAGTAGAGACCTATGTGGACTGTACTTTGGTAGTGGATGACCAGGTGACATTCAAGGCGCACCGGGTAGTATTGGCCGCCAACTCCCCATATTTCCAGTCCATACTCGCCGACGTGCCAATGGACCACTGCAGTATCCTGTTTCCCGGGGTCAAGGACTTCGAGATGCGCGCCCTGCTCGAGTATATGTATACCGGTGAGGTAAACGTGACGCAGGCACATATCCCTCGTATCATGAAGGTGGCTGAGCAGCTGGAAGTGAAGGGCTTATTTGACATGACGGAGCTGCGGCGGAGGCCGGGCAGTACGGAGCGCACGCCGGCCGCGTCCCCGCCGCGCGTCGTGCCCGCTGCGCCTTCCAGCGTGTCCCCACCGGCACCCGCGCCGCCCGCGCGCTGGCCGCCTCCACCCGCCATGCCGGTCTTGTCCGCCGCCTACGACTCCGCTGATATGAATCCACTCAAACGTAAAAAGCTCTCCAGCATGTTAGCCACACGTGACACGCCCATCCTTAGAAACGTTTTAGCTCAAACCTCTCCTATTGACTCACAACCGATGTCTTTGGTATGCCATCCAGTCAATCAAAGCGCTTCACCACGGCTACATTCGAACGGTTCCGCGCACGAGACAGATCGCCCTCCGAGTCCTCAAAGACCTTTCGACTACCGCCCACGCAGGCTTTCCTCTCGAGCTTCTTCCCCTCACTTTAATAGATCTGATCGCTCGGAAGATGCACACTCACCTTACACGGAGCGTTCCTTCGAAGAAGATCACCAGCGTACTTTCCACCCGTCTCCACCACCTGCAAATTTCCAACAAGACGTTAGAGCCGGCCTGGCACCGTACGTACCTCCGCAACAGAAACCCGAATGGAAACGGTACAAACAATACACAAGGTCAGATATACTATCGGCGATCGAATGCGTCAGGAATGGAATGAGCGCACTGCAGGCGTCGCGTAAATACGGCGTTCCTTCACGTACTCTTTATGATAAAGTGAAGAAACTTGGCATCACCACGAGCCGGCCAATGAGCCGAGGTGTCAAGCGGGAGAGCAATGGTGCCGCGTTCCCGTATGGATTAAGCGGCGCTGGTGGTGTTGAAGATGGTAATCATCAAACTACAACACCTCTTATCGATCCATCGTTTCTGCAACAAGCTCTAGAGGGAGCGACTAGGGACGGAGGTCGCGAAGCCTTACATGCCATGGCACTGGCGGCTGCTGCACACGCCGCGCTTGCACCGCGCACGACGCCGCCGCCTCCACGGTCACCGCCACATTCGCCTCGATCACCACTGCCAGACGAAGACCATGTAGAAGACCTGTCTGTACCACGTCGCCGCGAACACGACCCGCCCGCTGGTGTTATTGTCCCTCCGCGTAACTTTGCGCTCGATTGTGGTGATAGAGATTGACCTGTCGAGGTCGTTGTAAAAGAACAATTGAAAAGACTGACTTAGGCGTACAAAATTAGAAGTAAGACTCAAATCGGTAGGCTACTGGCAGGACGCGCCGCGCGCGCAAGCCACTCTAACCGGGCGCTCCGGCCGGGCGAATGCAATGGGCCCCGCGGCCACTTCTATGCTACCCCTCTTCGTTTCTATTTATTTCCAAGAGCCATCGCCACCTCTGAACGAAATCAAATTTCCGTTTGGAGGTGGACGATGCCCTATTGTGATTTTATTTTTTGTTTATATTCTTCTTGGTTATTTTATGTTATAACATTTACGTCTTTGTTAATGAATAGCGATTTAAGTTAGCTTTAACTAGAAAGTAACGTTGTAAGTTGACCGGTAAGGGCCGAAGGGCGGTAAGGCAGCGCCGGCTTCGCAGCCGCCGCGCCTGGGGCTAGGTACGCCTGGGCGAGTTTTATAATAATTGTGCAATTTGTTGTCCGCGACTGTGATGTTTATAGACTGAAATGCCCCAACTACCTCACGCTCGCTACTACAGCACA
Organism: Ennomos fuscantarius; assembly: GCA_905220475.3. Classification (NCBI taxonomy): domain Eukaryota; kingdom Metazoa; phylum Arthropoda; class Insecta; order Lepidoptera; family Geometridae; genus Ennomos; species Ennomos fuscantarius. Next base: position 9,416,110 of record HG992029.1, read on the forward strand.
CTCTAGTCCACGTCGCACCATGCCATGATGAGGTACCTGTACAGTACGTGGTTCGCTCAACTCGGCTGAGCATCTCATCCGACAAGGACATGCGAGAAACAGACGTCTATAGCGTCTTACTGGATGCGATGTATGATACCGACCTATTAATTCCTTGTGTTACGGGTTAGATTAAATTATTGTTTGCCATAAAATATTCGTTGTTGATTGATACCTAGTTGTGTTCACTATATCAGAGTAATATTTTGCACAAGCACCGTGATTCTTGTTAGATTATAAGAAGATTTCGTAATCATAATCACTTAGGTAAGAATGCTCAATGTTTTTCTTATTAGATTTTGTGGTAAGCATTTTGCTGTTGCATACGTAATAAAGTTCTAGTTTGTCTATAAGTAATGTCGATTGAGTAAAGCCGTAGAATAACACTATGTTCTGCAATATCTTGAGTAAAAATACTATACTACGTATAATGACAACTGTACATAAAAATAGATTGTGAATTAATATCTTTTTAATTATTGTTCGGATCCATATGGTCCTTTAATGTTGGTATCTATATTTACCGGTTATTTAAATCACACCTCTGTTACTTTATTAGGTTGAACATTATATTATTATTTGGTAATTGATTGGAAGACTGATTTGTTACTTTAGTCTAGTTTGAAAATGCCATAGCTATGACCTTAGTATTCACATAGATACCTACGTGAAATTGTAATTAATTATGTAAGTTAATCAACCTAGGAATATGAGTTTATTGAGTGTGTAGAAACTACACTTTGTATGTCTCACTATTTTGTGCCTTTATTTTGTTGTATTAAAGACAATTATTGTGTGTGTTAGGACATTCCAGTAGATGCAATTATGCACGTTTGATCAATATCGGAACAATTCCAATGGATTAATGTTGATGTGCTTTATTTAACATACCTTTTCTATATGAGCTAACATGTCGTTTCAATGCTGCATTGTCTGCTGCCTTACAGTTTTTGTTGATTAAAAATATACCTAATGTTATTTATTAATTATCCACTTCTGTGCCTATAAATACCTATTTGTAATGAGCGATGTTATTGCACTAGAGTTCATTTTATGTTGTGAATTTTAAATATAGTAGGTATCTTCTTTAATTTGTAAGTAATTGTATCTATGTAGGCTATAACAGATCGGGTTCGTTCTCGTAACATCATATTATTATTATAAGAACTCTATATTTACAAATAATATAATGTTATAAATATAAATTAAACGTTTAATATCGTACGTAAATGTTGTTTTTTTGAATGTTTAAGCCAATAGATAGGTCAGTAACCTACAGAGAAATAACCTAAAACATTCAGGGAACTAATAGATTTTCCGTACGGGTAACAACTTTCCACTCAATAAAAAAAACTGAATGCCACAAAGGATTTAAAATGTATTTAATAACTTTTTTATCTATTCCTTATTACAATAGTATATATTAGCTATTTGACACCGTCAATTGATTTTATGTAATTTAGAAGTTAGGTACTTTAAAAGTTGCGGTTTTTTTCTATTCCTGGAGCACCTAATTATGATTAAGCTCTCTATTTATATTACAATCTAACTATCTATTTGGCTAAAGAATTAGTTCGATAACACTTTTCTTATTGACTCTATTAAGGTTATGACACATCGTTACTGTGCTCTTTTTAAGTAGCGCTTACTCTTCACCGCAATAGATTAATATGTATTTAATATAGTAATAATATATTACACGTTTTTGTTCTTTTTAGTCTTCCTACTAGATTCGTGTGATCAAGGAGCTAAATTGCATTGATATTCACCTGATGCTGCGGTTTGATTCAGGACAGAGTTTAAGGCAATAATGTATATAGTAAATAAAGAAATGTTTCTTTTGACTAAAATGAGCACAATTACCTACTTATTTTATGTAGTATACTTGCTCTTTCATATTCTATGTTTATTGCCACCCTATAGGCATATTTTTACTTTGGCCGGGTTGCATATGCAGTGTGAGTGTGCTGTGTCAGAAGTGACCGTAGAAGATATAGGTATAGGTAGATCTAGGTACCTAATTGACTGGCCCGATAGCTCAGTTGGTAGTAGCCCTGCCTTCTGAACTGTGGGTTGTGGGTTCGATTCCCAGTCAGGACAAACATTTGTGTGATGAACATAGGTGTTTGTTCTGTGTCTGGGTGTCATATTGTATTTTATGTATGTATTTACAAACAAAAATGTATCTAAGTATTGTATCAGTTATCTGGTTCCCATAGCACAAGCTTTGCTTAGTTTGGGGCTAGATGGCGTTGTGTGAGATGTCAACACATATTATTATTATTATTAACGTATAGGATACTTTTTATTTCGATAGTATGTTCTTCTGGGACAATTATCGAACACCACGAGGGCGACACCGCGGGCTTTTTACGCAAAAACTACTGAACAGATTTGGATGAAATTTGCAAATCAGGGAGTTGATAACCTGGATTAACACATTGGATACTTTTCATCCGAATAGTATGCTCTTGTGGGCGTGGCTTCTTTTTATCCACGGGTGAAACCGCAGAGCGCAGCTAGTAGGTACCTAATAAAACAAAGTTAGGTAGTTAGGATATTAAATATCTGTGGATTTTTCTCACAGCGCCATCTAGCCCTAAACTAAGCAAAGCTAGTCTGGGTACCGGATAACTGATACAATACTTATATACTTTTTGTTTGCAAATATATACATAAAATACAAAATAACTCCCAGACACAGAATAAAAATCGGTTCATCAGTTCATCACACAAATGTGTAGGAATCGAACCCACGACCAAAAGTTCAGAAAGCAGAGAGCTACTCTACTAAGCTATGAGGCCAGTCAACTGTTACATGTGTTACTTATAAGTAAGTCATAATAAGTATCTATCTACCTTATCCCTCTCTGTCTATATAATTAGGTATTAGGCATTAGGCCCTATATACCTAATTATCAAGGCAAAACCAAGTTATGTAACCTAGATTTATACCCCTTATAAACAATACGTATAAAACAGAAATAGTTATTTTGTATTTTGTTTCTCTCTATCGACTTTGAAATAGGTAAAGATGAAATAAGATAAAACACTGACAGCCTTATTAATAAACGGGTATTAGTCTCGGATTAGTTACTTCAGCTTTTGTCCTTTTTTGCTACTGGAATATTTAGCTGGATCGAAAGAGACAATAGATGGTGTAACTAGTCTAAGGCTGTTAGTAACTATTCTACTATTATGCCTAAACCGTACTTAAACCCAAATACATAAAGCATTTTCGCAATGCTTAAACTATGATATATAAAAATATTGTTCCTGAAAAAAATTACAGTCAGCGGGATTTGAACCTGCGCCCTGAATTAGAACTCACTGCATACGCTTTTCCGACTAAAATATAGTTGCGTGCCCAGTGGCTGGCTGCGAAAATCTTTAGGCTAGGTATATTTTTGAAGTAAAACTACTTTGCGCACGCTTGACTTGGGGAGTAAGCCGGCGAGGCGAACGGATGTTGATTCACGTAGATCTCCATTGACAACATAACAAAGTTAAAAATTTGTTATGTTGGTACCTATGTCCGGTAAAATGAATGGCGACATTAACAACTCGGGGGGTTTGTGTTTGCTCGCGTCCGTAGGCTTTAACCCTAGTTTCCCTACACGTGACCCCTGGGTGGTGCCAAAAGAGCAACCAAATAACTGGTGGAAGGCCTTAGCCGCCGGCTTAGTTACCACCCATTGGACAAAACCACGATGCCAAGCGACTCGTCGTGTTCCATCGTGACGTCCAATGAAGCCGTTCTGACGAGTAGATGTGGACAGTTGTGTTGGGTATGCAGACCGGTATTGGTGATGGAGAGGCTTTCGCGTCGGAGACCTTGCTTCGGAGGGTAGCGGGATCCGAAGCACGGTGCTCTCTGCTGGCCGACCGCAAGTTGTAGGGGGCCCAAGTAGTAGTCTAGCCAACTACGAAAGGCTGCCCCGCCGCTTGTGTAAAATCCTGAGGTTGCCCACAGGGCCAGTTGGCGACTGGAAGTGAGGAACTTGTGGGTAATTTCAGGGGGGTTCGGGCGTCCCCGCAGTCTCCGCGCAAGTTCTCCATAGGCGCGGAAGCTTCTCTATTACTGAGGGTTAGCATCCCAATATCTCGTCCACTTCTAACTTGTCTACCTAACTCACCCAACCATGAAAAAGTCTAATAAAGTGAACAAGTTTAAACGGCAGATGCACGTCCTCACTCTTAAAGTGCACCTCACAAATATTCGTGGGCTGCACTCAAATCTGCAAGCGGTCCATCATCATCTGGAGACCAATAAACCACACTTGTTCTTCTTGACTGAGACGCAAATAGGATGTCCATCAGACACGGCATATCTGGACTATCCAGGATTCATCTTGGAAAACCGCTTCCTTCCACGCGCTGGTATCTGCGTTTTCGTCCGTGATGACATTTGTTGTTTGCGTCTCCGGAACCTTGAACATCCCCACTTTTCGGTGATTTGGGTGCTAGTGGACACTGGCATTGAGAAAATTCTCTATGCTGGTGTGTACAGATCACATAGCGGTGACCGGGAGACAACTCTTCTAATGGAGTATCTCAGTGAAACGGCAGATGTGGCTCAGCAACGCTATCCTTCGGCTCAGCTTGTTGTTCTAGGGGACTTCAATGCTCACCACCAGGAGTGGTTAGTCCCACACCAGATCACGGACCACGCTGGGAGAGAGACGCGTAAGCTCGCTTTGGCGCTCAATTTAACGCAGATTGTTCAAGAGCCAACGCGAGTGCCTGACATTGATAGCCACACTGCTAACTGCCTCGACCTTCTGCTCACGACTGAACCAGACCGATACTCTGTGGCGGTATCCTCACCCATTGGTAGCTCCGATCACTGTCTGGTTAAGTCCGTTTCAGTATACTCCCCGCCTGACCCAAGCCCTAAGAGCATTCGGCGTGTCTGGAGATACAATTTAGCAGACTGGGATGAGATGCGACATTTCTTCGCCTCATATCCTTGGCGGCAAACGTGTTTTTCTTCTGGAGATCCGACGGTTTGCGCGAATGCGGTTACTGAGGTAGTATGTCGGGCTATGGAATATTTTATTCCATTTTCCGATAAACCCATGACCAGCAAAGCCAGCCCATGGTTTGGAGCCGACTGTGCACACGCTGAAGCGCAGAAACATGCGGCATATCTGGCATGGGCTGACGCTCGAAAACGCAAGGCATCGGACACTCGAGCTAAGAAGAAAGCCTTTAATGTTGCCGCCAAGGCCTGTAAGAAGGAATTAAGGAAGGCTCGTTTCAATCATATTGGTCGAATAGGGACTAAACTTGCTTCCTATCCAGCTGGTAGTAAGGCTTTTTGGTCCCTAGCCAAATCGGTTGAAGCGAACTTCTGTCGATCTTCACTGCCTCCATTATTAAAACCTGACGGATCGCTGGCTCACACTGCAAAAGAAAAAGCAAACTTGTTTGCCACTCTCTTTGCAGAAGCTTCGCGTTTAGATAATGCTAATGAGGTACCTCCCTGCCTTCCACATTGCGGTGCTTTCATGCCGGAAATACGCATACGTCAGAAGGAGGTACTAAAAACATTATGCAGTCTAGACGTGAACAAAGCCAGTGGTCCCGATGGTATACCAGCAATTGTACTTAAGAGCTGTGCACCTGAGTTGTCTCCCTTTTTAACACGCCTATTTCGCCTCTCTCTAGACACCGGAATAGTCCCTAAGAGTTGGAAGCTAGCCAATGTACAACCTGTACCTAAGAAGGGCAGTCGTGCTGATCCTGCCAACTACCGACCCATCTCAATTACCTCCATACTCTGTAAGAGTATGGAGCGTATAATCAACAACAAGCTCTTGGCACACCTTGAAGTCAATGATCTCCTCAGTGACCGGCAATACGGATTTCGCCGAAACCGGTCAACTGGGGATCTTCTCGCATACGCCACGCACATATTGAGCGAAGCCTTGGAGATGCATGGAGAGGCACTTGCTGTATCTCTAGACGTCTCTAAGGCATTTGATCGGGTCTGGCACGACGGTCTTCTGAATAAGCTTCCATCTTACGGACTACCTGCTGGTTTGTGCACTTGGATATCAGACTTTTTGAGGGAACGATCGCTTAGAGTGGTTCTTGATGGCTGCTCTTCCGATCAATTAGCTATTAATGCTGGTGTACCTCAGGGGTCAGTTCTTTCAGCAACACTATTCTTACTCCACATCAATGATTTGCTAAAGCCCGGTACCTTTGGGTATGCAGATGATAGTACTGTTGTTGAAAGATACACATCCAGTGCCCGAGCCAGTGGTGACGATGTCCGGATTGAGAGAGAGGCTATGGTTGAGCGCATGAACCTGGCTTTGAAAGCCGTGTCCGATTGGGGCGATGCTAACTTGGTTAGGTTCAATGCTGCAAAAACACAGGCGTGTTTATTCACTGCTAAAAAGAGCCCACTCCATCTGGCTCCTTCATTCCGTGGTGTATCTGTAAGTTTAGGAAACCATCTTGAGCTTTTGGGTGTTGATCTCACGTCAAACCTAAACTTTGGATCCTACATCGAGTCCAAAGCCAAAGTAGCTTCAAAAAAACTCGGCATATTGTCCAAGGTAAGGCGGTACTTCACACCTGGACAGCTTCTAAATCTGTATCAAGCACAAGTCCGATCGTGTATGGAGTACTGCTGCCACCTGTGGGACGGGTCGGCCAAGTACCAGCTTGAGGCTCTGGACTCGATTGAACGGCGTGCCAAAAGGCTCATTGACGACGACACTTTGGTTGGTGAAAGGCTCCAGAGCCTTGCACATCGACGTAAGGTGGCAAGTCTGTCGGTCTTCTACAGATTACACCACGGTGAATGCGCTCAAGAACTGCATGATCTCATTCTCCCATCACCATTCCACTACCGGACTACTAGACGCTCGGCTAAGCGCCATCCTTTCGTGGTCGAAATACCACCCATTCGTACCAAGCGATTTGACTCAACGTTTTTAATTAGAACGGCTAAGGAATGGAATGCCCTGCCAGCGTCTGTGTTTCCGGCGAAATATGACCCGGGCGTGTTCAAGAGAAGAGTGAATAGGTATTTACTTGGCTAGCATGCTACATCTTCGATCGCATCGTCACTTCCCATCAGGTGAGAGCGCGGTCAAATGCTAGACAAGTTTGAAAAAAAAAAAAAAAAAAAAAAAAAAAAAAAAAAAATTAAACAAAGCAAAAACAAAAAGTTATAGCAGCCGATAGATGGAGCTAAACTAAAGAAGTTTTACTTCAGTCGTGTGGTCTAAAGCACACTTGTTTATTATTTTTTATTTTGTACCCAGTAAGCTGTCGTGGCGACATCTATAGACAGGAAAACTATTTAAATCCTATGTTAGACAGGAAAACTATTTAAATCCCGCTAGCTAGTAACATGTTTAGGAATTACAAATCAATCTTTGTAGTTATTTCCTGTTCGTTTGTTTTTGAGAGATTGAGTGAGATTAAATGGCAAAACGGCTGAACCGATTAGGATAAAATTTTGAACTCACGATGCTCGGACAAAACCAATAAGACACTAACTTTATCCGGATATATCTAAAGAATTACATTAGGTACCGCAGTTTCACCCGAAAATTTCTGGTACGTAAGGTAATCATCTGTGTGCCACCATTTTAGACTCAGCAATCCCAAAGTCTGTTTCTTCTAACTACTTTTTTTTTTTTTTTTTGGTTTTGGCTCTATACTTGTGTATTTAGCCAGTGTCAAGTTATTGATAATATCTCCAGTTAATTAATATCATATAATGTGTCAAGTCAAGTCAAGTCACAGTCCAAGTCATCAAGTTAAGTCATAGTCTAGTCTAGTCAAGTCATACTCCTAGTAAAGTGGTGGCAACTTTACTTGAAGATTCTATGGAGTTTTGGAAACAACACGGAAAAAAAGTTTCACCATCATTATACCACTTTCCCACAGCCATGCCTGTAATCCAGCACTTAACGAATAAAATGCCACCAATTTTATGCACTAACACTGAAAATAACACAAGTTTTGGAAAATAATACAATGCGGCGACGCGATCTTTTTCGTTTTCCCGCCAAAAAACTTCTACCTACTTTGTTACATGATATCATGTCAGCCTTTGCTGCATCTCTCCGTCTAGTTTTCTTCGACCGGGAACGTTGAGCTGTAATATTATATTATGGATGTGTATAATAATATGTTTAGTACTACTTTATAGTATAATTATGTAGGTATATCATATATAACATATATACAAAATTATACTTAAACTGAAACTGTAATATAAATAGATATATATTATTATGAAATTTCACCACGTAGCATCCCAGCCTCAGAACAGAAATGAGCAGAAAGAACAATATTAGATACTCTTTCGAGATCCCAGATGTCGCAGTCCTAGATAATCGATTGATACTACTACTACTGCCATCTATTAGTGTACGGAAACTACTCTACACAACACAACTACTTGTACAATATACTTTATAATTTCTGAATACAAATTGTTAGTTTTTTCAAAAATACTCAATAGATGGCAGTAATATCGTTTTAGGTTTTGGCCACAGAGCGGTTATTTCTATAACCTGTGGTATATGACGTAATATCGCGCCACTACTTCTCAGAGTATTGATTGGTTAGAAATGTGTCATCGTATCGTATGATGGGTTGAAGTTGAAGTTGAGATGTCAAAAAATGTAAACACTCCCAAATGTTTTTATACCAAAATAAAACGAGATGATAATGATAATTTTCGATGTATTAAATAATTAACATGGATCAAGAAGAATCATTCATAAACTCGGACGTCTTCAATGTAAACGACATCGCGGAAATTGAAGGTAAGCAGCACCTTAAAACAAAACAGAGCGCGCAAAATTTACCTGCGTACTTGGTTCAAATCTATTAATTCAATTACAGACTTCCTGAGTGGTTGCGACGGCGATTTTATGCGTAAACTTGAAGAAGAGCTAACTTTTGTAGACAATGACACTGGAATGCTGACTGTAGACACAAAAATTAAGGCGGAGATTGCATCATCCCCTCAGGTGTCCCCAAGTTACAATACGCGCGGAAATCCAGTTATTTCACAGTACACGCACAGGCGTAAAACTGCATCGCCTGCAACAGAGACGCCACAACATGTTAAAACTAGTCCTGCACAAGGATTACTTGCCATAGAGGAAACATTTAATTTGCGTCACACAAATGACGGCGCCCCTCTTCCCGACGTCACGCAAATTGGCCCTAGCCGTGTTCCTAAACAAGCGCCAATGATTGTACAGCAAGTAGTTCCCAGCCCTGTTTATGTGAACTTAGCTCCAGGAAGTATTCAACAGTTGCCTGATGGCACAGTAGTGCAGTTAGATGGAGTGAAACAAGTGAACCAGCAAACTAAAACAAAGCAAACAAACCAGCCTCTTTTAATACAGAATAATGGGAAACCATTTATATTGCAAACTTCAGATGCTAACTTCTCTCCAGTGATATTGCAATCAAATATTATTAATCCTGATACCCAGACCTTAATGTATACAAGTGCACCAGTCCAGGGTAAGTATTTTATTCGGCTTTTTTTTATACCAGGCTGATAACAGTAAAATTATATTTAAACCTATATTTATAAATTAAAATTCTTATTCTTATATATCACAAATGCCTCACTATGTGATTGGTGCGAAAGTAATGTGCTTTCAAAATTCTTTTTTTCAAAATAATTTTGAAAGCACCAATTACTCCTACACACAATCACTAGGATTCTTCTGAGTTTACATACCTATGTGTGTGAATATAGCCATCAAACTATGTAGTATGTGAAGTAGATCATAATCTAAACATATATATCTCTAAGGTGACTGACTGACTGATGACTGACAGTGATTTATCAACGCACAGCCCAAACCACTGGAAGGATCGGGCTGAAATTTGGTATGCAGGTAGATGTTATGACGTAGGCATCCGCTAAGAAAGGATTTTTCAAAATTTCACCCTTAAGAGGGTGAATCGGGTGGTTGAATTATTTTCCGATAGGCCACACCACGGGCAAAGCTGCAGGCAGAAGCTTGTCATAACATAATTTAAAAATGGTGTTGTAGTCATTAAATTAGAACTCATATGTACATAGAAAATACCAATGTCATAATTATAATAACCAATATGAGGTTTATGTTAACCATATATAAAAACAAAATTAAATAAAATTAAAATATTATACTTAATATACTCATCAAATACTGGTTATTAATTCAATACACTTTGTATGTAATGCATGTAAACTTATCTTACATTCTACAAATTCTTTGAAACTGTAGAATCTAGAGGTTATAATTACTTCAGCCCATGTCACCACTAGCTTTGTTCTCTATTCTTCCCTCAAAAATGGGAAAAATCAAAATCAAATGGCTTAAATATAGATGTTTAGACGTAGACGGTACGGTAGACCGTAATGTTGGTCTAACATTTTAATACTACTTTCAGCAACGACACAAAGTATCATCACAAATGCGAAGTCAAGCATGGAGACAAGACCAATACACACATTCTTTGCAAGCAACACTCCAACTCTTGTTGCAACCGGTATACCAATGGTCCTAGATGGTGAAAAGATTTCTCTGACCCCACAGCCTAAAGTTAAGGAAGTCAAACGAAGTGCACACAATGCTATAGAAAGACGTTACAGAACTAGTATTAATGACAGGATTATTGAGCTTAAAAATATGCTTGTTGGGGAAGAGGCTAAGGTAAATAAAACAATAGACAAATATCTAAAAGTCAGCTAGCAACAATAGTTGCCTGATAAAAATGTGGAGTTGTATACATATAGCTTATTGTAAGCATGTAGCAAAAATATCGGGCGACTGGCCCAATAGCTCAGTTGGTAGTAATACCCTTGACTGTGGGTTGTGTGTTTGATCCCCACCTAGGACAAACATTTGTGTGATAAACATTGATGTTTGTTGTGTCTGGGTGTTGTTATATTGTATTCTTTGTATGTATATACAAAAAAAAGTATCTAAGTATTGTACAGTTATCTGGTTCCCATAGTACAAGCTTTGCTTAGTTTGGGACTAGATGGCGCTGTGTGAAATGTCCACAGATATTTATTTATTTATTTATATCATTTAATAAGTTTGGTTGATGATTTCAAATGCAAATCCAATAATGCTCATTTTCTAATTTTCATCAGACCTCTCTTATTACTTCATAAGAGGCAAGATATGCTCAAACATATTAAGCTTATTTAATATAAATAAAAAATGCACCTGGTTGATGTGACACATGTACGATAATGCTGGCATTTATTAGACACAAAGAATCAGCATTGCAATTCAACAGTGCAGTGCCAGCATGATGGATACACTGCCTGCAGGTAGTAGGATGGAACACTGGCAGTGTAAACATTTTTGTAGTTTGTAGTACAGCTAATAGTATTTGATAGTAGTTGGTATGATTGAAGTTAGCTCAAAGAATAAAGGCACTTGGCCTTGTAAAAAAAAGCATTGCTCTATTGCATTGCATTCACTTGTGTCTTTACACTAAGAAAATGTTACTTGACTTATACCTTTTAACCTTTAAAGTCATAAACCATAGTAATATTAAAATGAAACAATGGCTGTTGTGGTTTAGTTTAAACATCAAAACAAGAATTAAATATTACAGACCAATTAATTTGGTAAATTGCAAGTAAATCCCCAGGATTGCTCTAGTCTAATATAGAATTTTAATATTCCAGTTAAACAAATCAGCTATATTAAGAAAAACCATCGATTATATTAAGTACCTGCAGAACCAGAATGCTAGATTGAAACAAGAGAATATGGCTCTCAAGCTAACATGCCAGAAGTCTGGTGTGAAGGAGCCAGTGTTTGAAGTCGGTGTGGGAGCATACACTCCACCACATAGTGATATCTCATCACCATACCATTCTCCACATTCTAACTCTATGGATAGTGATTCTCCCCCATCACCTGAATATAAGGTTCGTTTAATTATTATTTTCTTAAATGTTGCATCTTTTGATAAAACATAGTCGTTTAATAATAAATATTTACATTGAAGCGAGGTCAAAGTGCTATTGCAACATTGAAAAAAATGTTTGTTGGAACTGCTCACCTTTACTTATCTGCTTATATTATATTGTTGTATTCACATACAAACTTGTATATTCCAATTTGGAATATAGTACAGAGAGACTGATAATACTGCTGTGCTTACAAGTGACTGCAGTTATTTTGGGCTACCTAGTTATGTTCTACCTACTTTACTGCTATCATTTACAAACTTCTTTTTTACACATCCAATCAGTCAGAAGCATCAAACTTGTAAATACATTTTATCTTTATAGGTGGATGAGAAATATTCAAAAATAGTTATGGGGATGGGAGACCACTCTCGATTAGCGTTATGCGCTTTCATGGTTGGTCTGATTGCGTTTAATCCCTTCAACACAATCTTTGGAACTATATCGGAAACTTATACAAATGACTTCAGTTCAAGAGTTGATCAACGGAAAATTTTGTCTAATGGAGAATTTGGTATGAGCGTTTTTATAATTAATTAATTATAGAACTTAAATCAATGTCAATTAGAATGGTTATCTCAAAGTCAAATTAAATTGGACTAACCTCTACTGCTCCGATTTTTTGCGATAAAACGATCCTAATATGGAACTGAGCCGATCCACTTTTTTTTCCATTTTCATGCAAAATTAGTAAATTGTTCCTAAGAGAGTTTTCCTGCATCTTTTAAAGATTCAAATATGCACGTGCTATCCCAGTAAAAAAAAATTGCGTATCAATTGCAAATGCATAGTTATTGATAATTATGTTGTATTTTCACTATTTAGAGTTTTAAATAAGTATAGATACCAAAAGTATTCTTTTGAGTCAAATTTGTTTCTGTAGATTACTCCGGAATCTCATGGGCAGCTTGGCTTTTTAATATGTTCCTGATATACATGATTAATTTCGTGATATTGGGTGGGTGCCTTGTCAAGCTTCTGGTCTATGGTGACTCGGTCCCCAAGTCACAGTCGCAGGAAGCTGAACTGTTCTATAAACACAAACGGCAAGCTGAAAACTACATGAAAAAGGTATTTATACCTATATTTTACAATGCTTTTTATTTATACAAAGTAATATAAGTTTTTAAGGAATGTTATATGATCATACTTTTTTTACTTATAAGAATGCTGAATTGAAAATTGGAATATGATTATTAAAATTACCACCATTCAGGGTTTTATCAATTTTACAATAATATTTTTACTAAGAAGTTTTAAAAATGTTTAATATTAAAATGTATTTATCATAATTTACGCTTTACTTAAAAATCTATAAAAATTAGTTTAATATAAATTCGTGTGTTTTTCGATGAAATTTTTGTACCTACTTATAGCAATTATTGTAATAGGACAAGTCAGGTCGAGCTACCTACTTACACATTAATAAGTTTGTATGAAACCTATAAATAAATAAAAATGAAAGCAATGTATCAATGATAATGATAGATTTACTGTGTGTTTTCAAAGTACTCTATATCTACAGGAGATAGTACTTTACAACGCAGTAATACAACCCTATTAAAGTGTAAGTGGACTCGTAAGAGGCACAACCTGGCATTGTCCTATCCTATATTGAAAAAAAAAATCCCATCTAAAAACACACGCATTTATAATAAATGAATTTTTATGGATTTTTAATAAAATAATTATGAAATCCATATTGATAGATTTACTGCGTTTCAAAGTACTGTATATCTACAGCAATAAATTGTGAAATCAAAGAATCAATAATTTTATAAAGGCGAAAGTTTGTATATGTGTGTTTGTGTGTATGTTTGTTACTCCTTCACGCTCAAACGGCTGAATGGATTTGGATGAAATTCGGTACCAAGATAGCTTATACACTGGATTAACATATAGGCTACATTTTATCCCGGAAAAGTGAAATTTTCCCGTGGGATGAGCAAGTAATTAAAATACGTTTTATCCGCGGGTGAAACCGCGGGGCGCAACTAGTAATGATATATTTACTACATTTCAAAGCACTATATGTACAGGATGATATAATAAATGCGCGGCTAGAACTGCACCGTTCGTTAGCGGTGTGCGGCAAGAGCGTGCAGGCGGGCGGGCAGGGGCACGCCAAGTTCTCGGCTCTAGCGGCCGCCGTGCTCAGGCAGACACTGCAGCGTCTGCCTTTTGGAGGGTACCTGGCCAGGCGGGCAGGCGATCTGTGGAGAGACAGGTGAGAAATATAAACGTATCTGGTCATTTGAGAAACAAATGTATCAGGTCTGGTCATTTGTGGATTCTCGATATTTTATGGTTATTATTGAAAATATATTCACAGGTCGAAAGGAAAATAATAATAATAATAACACCCAACGATCACATAAATAGATCCTGTGTCTAGGGACCCAGGAACTACGAGGACCATGGTCCCACAACACTCAGAACAAATATTGTGCGCTTTTTTTTCTGTGCACAAATACTTGTCTTGCCGCGGGAATCAAACCCGCCGCCTCCGGGTTATGACCCGACTTGGTCAACCACTACATCACAGAGGCTGTCAAATGTTTTGTTTATATAAGATGCTAAAAATTATGAGCACAGCTTATTAAAGTTATACCAAGTTTACGACAGACTGATTCCAGCCAAAATTTAAAAGCATTATACCTAAAAATACATCTCTGCATCTACGCATATAATACGCGTATTACGGGGCGCCGGCGAGTTTCACCTTTTTCGGAGCCATTTTATTTTAAAAAATGTTTCGTAGATATAGTTGTCTATTTTACTGAATACTTTAACAATTATACCAATATTTTTAACCAATTTCAATATAATACTTTATTTACTTCAGTCCAGCAAGAAAAGCAACTCGACATTGGGCAGCAGAAGTAGCCACAGCATCCCACCAGCTAGCTCAACTGGAGATCCTCTCAGATCATAGCGGGCGCAGTGAACGAGTATTATTGGCACTGCAAGCTGTCAACCTGGCAGAAGTGGCAGGAAACCGGCAACTACTGGCAGATACATATGTCACTGCTGCATTAGTTTTCAAGGATTACATGCCTAAGATTGGAAACTGGTTATGTGGGTAAGTTGCTGTAATTATTATGACTCTTACAAAACAATTTACAGTTGGAAGGCTTAGCATTGTAAGCTGTCTATCTGGCAAAAGTGGCAGGAAACTAGTAACTAATGGCAGACGCTGTATTGGTTTTTAAGGGCTACATGCCAAGTTTGGAAGCTGGTTGTTTAGGTATGTTTTGTCTTTTTTTGTGTTCTGGCTCCACACTTGTGTATTTAGCCAGTGTCAAGTAATTGATAACTTCTCGAGTTAATGATATTTCATATATATGACGGCGGCAACGTCCAGTTATAAACTCTATGCACAGCGATCGAGCACCGTAACTTACCCTGTGGTGGCATTAAATTTATTACAGTGGCAGCACCGGCAACTGTCATGGCGCCCCTACCTGTCTGGCTATATAAAGGGATCGATTGGTGTGCTACGGATCATTCTTGTTCCAGACACGGCGCGGTGCGGACATGCTGAAGGCCTATAGTTATATAGGTTGCAACCTACGCAAAACCCGTTTGTGCCCACATCAGAAGTGGGATTGCCCACTTACACATCACTCTTCAAGTAACGCCGAAAATATGGTAACGTGACGGCGGGTGATACTAATATCAAATTTAGTTGCAGGGTTAACCCGGACCAGTGAAAAAAAAAAGAGAATAAAAGTTATGGTAAAAAAAGTAATGATTCGTGAGAAAAAAAAAAGAGAAAAAAAGGGTAAGAAAAAAGTTAAAAAAAAAAGTAAAAAAAAAGAGAAAAAAAAGTGAAAAAAGAGAATAAAAAGAGAAAAAAAGAAAGAATGTAAGAATGATAAAAAAATGTGTCTGAATGCTAAAGGGATAATCTATCCGGTCTAGCACTAATTGGTATTAGTTGGAAAGATGATTTTTGGTTGCTAAAGGGATATCTATCCGGTCTAGCACTATCCGGTCCATTTTTTATAAATGAAGGGATAAGGTAAATGATTATTTTTGGTTGCTAAAGGGATATCTATCCGGTCTAGCACCATCCAGTCCACTTTTTGTAAATGAATGGATACTGATGGTCCTGAAGGGTTAACCCTTCAACTACAACTCTTTGTAAATGGCCTTTGTGGAGAGGAGACCAGGGTTAACCCTGACGATGACTGGAAGGTTAAAATACTTTTGACTAATCAAATTGAAAACTAATGTTTTGACTTTGACTTAGACTCCAAGTTTAACTCAATATAATTGTCAGGATGAACGAGCAATAACGCTGATACTTATGTCCCTCACCAGGTACAAAGTGAAACTAAGCGTACGAGGACGTACGCACGTCAGTATGGCCGTGACGGCGGCAACGTCCAGTTATAAACTCTATGCACAGCGATCGAGCACCGTAACTTACCCTGTGGTGGCATTAAATTTATTACAGTGGCAGCACCGGCAACTGTCATGGCGCCCCTACCTGTCTGGCTATATAAAGGGATCGATTGGTGTGCTACGGATCATTCTTGTTCCAGACACGGCGCGGTGCGGACATGCTGAAGGCCTATAGTTATATAGGTTGCAACCTACGCAAAACCCGTTTGTGCCCACATATATGTTAAGTCAAGTCACAGTCCAAGTCATCAAGTCAAGTTATAGTTTAGGTCATACTCCTAGTCAAGTGGTGGCAACTTTACCAGAAGCTTCTATGTAGTTTTGGAAACAACACGATAAGAAACGTTTCACCGTCATTATACCACTTTCCCACATTCATGCCTGTACTGCACTGTGTGCACTTAACGATTAAAACGCCACCAGTTTTACGCACCAACATTGAAAATAACACAAGCTTTGGAAAATATTACAATGCGGTGACGCGATCTTTCTCGTTTTCCAGCCAAAACTACCGTTTTGTCTTTATATCTCCTCCAAAACAATGAACAGTGATTAGGTTACAATTGGCACCGGTGACATTGGCGCTGTTGTGTGCATTATTGATACTTACAAACTACGCATCTGTGCCAACACAACATACCGTAAACACAGAACTTGTTTCTCTTAAAAAGGCCACGTGTTCGTTCCAGTTACTACCTGAGAGCTTGCCGTCACGCCCTGGTGGATTCGTGTGCCGTGTCCCCGGTCCGCCTCCGCTGGGTGGGCAGCGCGCGCGGGCAAGCGTTCTTGCGCACACGACGCTGGAGCTACGAGCGCAAACACGCTGCGTCTGCGCTTTTCAGCCGATTGCCCGACCCTGCCGATCCACTCGCTTATGCTATGCGGGTAATGTGCAATTACCTTTATTTTGTACAAAATAGACTTTATTATAAATAAATAGTCTGCTAGGAGTTTTGGTGGGAAAACGAAAAAGATCGCGTCGCCGCATTGTATTATTTTCCAAAACTTGTGTTATTTTCAGTGTTAGTGCATAAAATTGGTGGCATTTTATTCGTTAAGTGCTGAATTACAGGCATGAGTGTGGGAAAGTGGTATAATTATGGTGAAACGTTTCTTTTCGTGTTGTTTCCAAAACTCCATAGAAGCTTCTGGTAAAGTTGCCACCACTTTACTAGGAGTATGACCTGACTAAACTAGACTATGACTTAACTTGATGACTTGGACTGTGACTTGACACATTATATGATATTAATTAACTTAAGATATTACCAATAACTTGACATTGGCTAAATACACAAAAGTGTGGAGCCAAAACCAAATTAAAAAAAATAGTCTACTATTTTTATTATATCATCAGTTATCACTCCCTAGGTGTTGAATTGTATGATCATTTATTTAGTGTTCCCCTACGCCATAAAAAGACAAACAAAAGAGACAAAGTGGACAAGATAATTTGAGGGTGTTTTCTTCACCAGCTTACTCCTAAAGTCAAGCGTGGGTAAAGAAGTTTTGCTTCAAAAACTGTCATAGTTTCAAGAATGTATACCACTACAAAGTGGTCTTGATATTCTGAGGGTGTTTTATTTTTATAGCGTAAGGGAACACATAAATGATTGTCATACAATTTAACATCTAGGGAGTAAAATAGGGTGTTACAGATTGTATAAAAAAGTAAGTATAGCCATTGCCTTTAAGCTGATGTTTCGTAAGTTACATTTAGGGGTTGAGATTTCTCGACAGTTTCAAAGTCCCGGGATACGAGACAACCTACACTCAATTTTTTTTTCTCAAGTGGATTAGCATTTTTTGAAGAATTTTAACTGTGTTAATTTCGTGTGACACATATTTAAAAAGGCATTGTAATAGTCAAGATGATTTTCATGATATCAGTCTCGTTCCTAGGCATTTTTATCCTCGCTGGGTAAGACTCTCAGGAATTAATTAACTGTTTATGATTGCCGTATTAGTAAGTCCATCCTCTGTTGTGTGCTCAATTTTACGCAATTCGTTTACACCACCGACCTCTATCTCTCTAACAATTCTTTCCATCCAAAGGTTGACTGGAAGAGATCGCTTTTAGCGATAAGTCCGCCCATTGTACTATAGCTTTAAGTTTCATCAGCTGTAACTGTTTTTTCTTCTGGTGTACAATAAAGAATTTTTGTATTGTATTGTATTGTAATTACGTAGTAGACCAAGTAATTATTAATTAAACTAACAGATGGCGCTAGGTTCCTTCAATTATTTGAAAATAATGATAACATGAAAATTTCGACCATCTTGTCTCGTCTCGAGTCTCGACCCGAAATTCCTGGGACTCGAGACAACTAAAATTACGAAAATTCCCGAGACTTCCGAGACGTCCTGGGACCCAAACCCTAGTTACATTTTATAAGTCTTTTTCACACAATCTCACGCATGGTGCAATCCATTTTCTAGGATTATCATTTGGAGCTTCTGCAAAAAAGCCTGCAAATGCTGCTGTGTGCAGATGAGCGGAACAACACGCGAGATGTATTGGACCTTATCAAGCTGATCATTGACGACGTCTCCACTGACGCCCCTCAACATACTGGTAACATTAGCAAAATTTGGTCACTAAGAAACACTGACTTTAAGGCTTTAAAGAATTTGTTTATCTACTTAAAATAGCGAAATTGCTAAGCTTGTGTCTTTCCACGATTATGTAAACATTGTTTTATAGCTGCTATCTTTATAAAAAGGAATCTCTATTTCCCTTGGTCATCGCATCACGCGTGAACGGATGGAACAATTTCGCTAATTCTTTTTTTGTTGTATTTATTATTATCTGGAGATAGTTCTTATGAAAGAAAAAATTAAGAGAGTTAAGCGGAACATTAGAAAATTTTCACCACGCGGGGCGCAGCTTGTATAAAATAAAATGATAATAATTTTTGCTTATGATAATTTTATTTACACAAAAACAGATTAACTGCGTTTTTTATTTTTATCTTAATGAATGTATGACGAGCTAACTGTTCGCCTGATGTTAAGCGATATGGCTGCCCATATCAGTTGAAGTGTCACTCGGAACTCTAATGTGTAGTTTCGCGTGACACTGCACTGCGCACGTCATCATGACATCAGCACAATCTAGTAAGATTACTAGACTGAGATCAGGTCATCAAATCTCATTTGCCCAGTAATTTCAATAGCTACAGTGCTCTTCAAACCGGTGCTCTTCACAGCAGTGCTGCAGTTGCAGTGTCACTCGGAACTCCAAAGTGTAGAGTTTCGCGTGACACTGCACTGCGCACGTCATCCTGAGACATAAGCACAATCTAGTAAAATTACTAGACTGAGATCAGGTCATAAAATCTTATTTGCCCAGTACTTTCAATAGCTGCCCTTCAAACAGGAACACAGCAGTGCTTTCGCACTACTGCTTGGCGGCAGAATAACTGGCACAGCGGTGGTACACCTAGACGAACTGCAGAAAAGATTGATCATAACTACATGCAGTGTTACCATCCCCGTGACTGATATCTTTCAATATGCCAGGTTGCTGGGACCCAGTAATGGAGTGGTGGGCAAACATCGTCGGGCTGGCCGCCACCTGGCTCCTAGCGGACACGGGGAAAGCGATTGAAATCGGCGACCGACTCAACATGATTCCAGAACCGCTGGTCAACTGCGAAGATCCATTGCCCGGGTATTTTACTTTGATATACATTCTCGAAGCTATTATCATCTTCATTTGTACCGTGACATGCCATTTAACAGCCTCTGTGGTGTGGTGATTGAGCACGTTGGCTCATAACCCGGGGATGGCGAGTTTGATTCCCGCGGCTAGGCAAATAATTGTGCCCAAAAAAAGCGCAAATACTTATTCTGAGTCTGGGTGTTGTGGGACCATGGTCCCCGTAGTTCCTGCATGGGTCTCAAGACACAGGGAATCCTAGTTAGGGTCCAGGATCTATGTATGTGATCGTTGGGCGTTATTATTATTACTTTTTAAACTTTTTGTTAGCTCCGTCGAGTCAAGTAAAGATTTAATTCTCTATTTGATCGTTTGGTAAATGAAATCTCGTCTTTACCAGAGATTCACGAATGAGCGTAATTATACGGGCCTAAGAAGCTAATCGCGGCCATGTTTATAAAACAACGTATGGTTTATAGTTGCGTTATTGAAAACTATTGTCTTTGTTAGTGTAAACAGGGTGATTGTATAGCTATTGTGCTATTATGCAGGGCGCTTCATATGGCATACAAAAGCAGGCGCGGGCTGCTGAGTCTAATGCAGTGTCAAGATGACAGCTCTCTCGAACGGACTTCGGAAACTCTACTCAAGGTAATATTTGTGTATTTAATTAATGCTAATTGCGCCCCGTGGTTTCACCCGTGATAAAAAGTATCCTATGTGTTAATCCAGGTTATAATAGAAATGTGTGTTCCAAATTTCATCCAAATCCGTTCAGTAGCTTTTGCGTGAAAGATTAACAAACATACATCCATACTCACAAACTTTCACATTTATAATATTAGTAGGATGATAAAACCTAATTACCTTATTAGAATGCAGGTTTTAAGATTTTGATGAATCTTCTCCATGCATAAGATACCTTGAAGAGATTTTTTAGTGGTAAGGTCTCCCGTTATTCCCGTTGTAAATCGCTGTGTTGTCTGTAATTTTATTAGTATTTGATGTATAATAAAGAGTTTATCTATTTATTATCTATCTATCTAAGGTGCGATTATTCAATAATCAGATAAAATCTATTCATTGGATAAATCAATACACAGTGAAAATAAAAGAATAATTTTCTATAGTGAACACCGCAGTAATAATGGTACTTTTATTATGCCGACTGGCCTGATAGCTCAGTTGGTAGTAGCCCTGCCTTCTGATCTGTGGGTTGTGGGTTCGATTCCCACCCAGGGCAAACATTTGTGTGATGAACATAGGTATTTGTTCTGTGTCTGGGTGTCATATTGTATTCTATGTATGTATTTACAAAAAAATAAGTATCTAAATATTGTATCAGTTATCTGGTTCTCATAGTACAAGCTTTGCTTTGTTTGGGGCTAGATGGTGCTGTGTGAAATGTCCACACATATTTATATTATATATATATATTTCATTTTGTTGAATAACATTATCCAGCCATTGAAAAATCGCACCTAATTGAATTGTTTTAGGTTGTATATACTATTTAATACCGTTGTTCGGGATAACATCGTGATTGATCCTGGGGTCCTATTTGTTAACTATATTAACCGTGATTTTCGAAATTATATTTATATTTCTAATTAGTTAAATTGAGCTTCTAATACCAGATGCATTAGGGTTACGAATTTTACATATGTCTTTTATCGTCAGCGAGAGTATCTTGGTATCTTCTAGCCAAGCGTGTTACGTCCTCGACCACATCGTCACTTACCATCAGGTGAGATAGTGATCGAGCCTAAGCCTATAAAACCGTTAAATATTGACAGCCTTATTAATAAACACGAACTAACTTTAGACTAGTTTTGACTAGTTACACCATCTTTTGTCTCTTTCGATCCAGCTAAATATTCCAGTAGCAAAAAAAGGACAAAAGCTGAAGTAACTAATCCGAGACTAATACCCGTTTATTAATAAGGCTGTTTGTGGGCAAGTTTTGTTTGCAAGTTTGAACATATTTATTTTAGTATTAATCAAATTAAATCCCAGTTACTTCTAAGCTCTCGTCTACGTCGCAGATTGCACTAAATAGTCAACTCACAGTCTAAAGTCCGTATTACAGAACGATGCTCAATCATCGATCGGTGCTCAAGAAGAGATTTCGTTCACTAATTGAACTCACTTTACGAATCACTTTATGAATGAAATTTCTGCTTGAGCACCAATCGATGACTGAACATCGTTCTGTAAAACAGATCTAAAGACTATCCAATCTCTCTCAATCCTTTGCTTATTTCGTAAACGCATTTATTTTATTTTATTGAGAAGAATACCAAAAGCTTCTACAGTGATTGAGTTGAATTATAAAAAAAATTGGTCAATAAAAGAACTTCGTTATTATGTATGCATATTATAGATTATAGTCGTCTCTAGCGAATGAGTGAACATTTTATATGGATAATAGATTATTTTATTACATATTCGAGTCTTCGTTCCTGTTTTTGTTTTCTATTTTATTTATATCATTTACTTAAATTTTACATAACTACAATTTCTTGTCATTTTTCAGGTGTGTGATATCGCTGGAGCCAAGTTAGCAGATTCCTTGGCTTACTATTGCTGCAGGAAACCTACGCAGCTCATGATGGTTTGTTATTTCATATATTTACATTTTATTCTCGCTTTTCATTTAATTTACTTGCATGTTTAAATGATTTTTCGGTTAAAGGTATAACCACGACTGAATCTTCATTGGTATGGATCATAAGACATAAAAAAGATTTAAAAGATATATCGCTAAAACTGCAAAATACACGGTGGAATTTAATTCGTTCGTTTCCTTAAATGTATGCACTCAAACCATGTTTTAGAATAATAGTACAAGGTGCAATTAAAAAAAATATTTATAAACAGCCTCTGGATAACAACTGGAATAACTGATAATAGCCGAAATGTCTATTTAACGCTACACACAGCGCAAGAATCGGCTGGGCACTTTGTAAATGTTTCGTAGGGAATAAAACACCTGGTTTGTTCAATGTCGCAAGGCTTTTCTTTAGAATTTGAATTAGCAGTAATTTGATAATACCTAGATTTAAGTTTTATTTCGTAAGTACTTGTGGTAATTAGTTATATAGGAGTGTTACGTTGCATACATACATTTGAGTACATACATTTAAGGAAAAGAACGAATTAAATTCCACTGTGTATAACTAAAGTGGTGGCATATCTTTAGCTATTTACTTATTATTTGCTTGACAGATATTGTTCGCATGCTATCGGACAACGTAGAAGCATGAAGATATAACTATCGCGGGAGTGCATTGTAGTTGCATTGCACTTGTTTTACCATTCTGTGCAATATCACTACAAGGCAAATCTCGAGTTAGTTGCACTCATCGCATGGAAGACTTATCACGGAATTCTGTATGGCTTTTATTCTTTAACTATTTATTTTGTTTTCGTCGGTTTCTTTTGATGGCTTTTTTAGATGCTACATTTTCAAACCGTGGTAGCATTAGGATATAACCCATGTGCTACAATAGTACTACATCCTAATCTATGGGATCGGCTTTCTTTTTGTGTCGATCGGTTTTTTACGATCCAGTTTGATAATAATCATTGCATCAACGTATTTTTTTTGCTTCACTTGAATTAATAATAATAATATGTGTGGACATTTCACAAAGCGCCATCTAGCCCTAAACTAAGCAAAGCTTGTTCTATGATAACCAGATAACTGATACAATACTTAGATACTTTTTGTTTGTAAATAGAGAACAAACACGTATGTTCATCACACAAATGTTTGTCCTGGATAGGAATTGAACCCACAGCCCACAGTTCAGAAGGCAGGATTACTACCAACTATCGGCCAGACTAATAATTAATAAATTTTTCGCTATCTCTTTCTAATAATTTAGGTAATAGCTTGACTAAAAAGAGATGACGCAGCTATTCAACTGAATAGTTATGTTGGTGGCACTGTATTGTAGTCACTCTAGTGAAAATTTACATTACAACCGACTTAAAAAAAAGGTTGATTCGACTGTATAATTATTATTTTTTATGTTTGTTATCTCAGAACTTTTGACTGGGTGAACCGATTTTAGTGATTCTTTTAATTGAAATCTGGTGCTTTCCGTCTGGTCCCATTTAAATTTAATCAAGATCTGATACGTAGTTTTTGAGTTATTCTTAATAATGCGTATTTTGTTTTCATTGGAATTGTAGTCGGTTAAAACCCCCTTTTTAAAGGAATGATTAAATACAGCTTACACGTACGTCAATTATATATCTCTAGTGTCAATTGCTCAGTCCTTTATACAATATTCCAGCTGTTGCAAGTGTTATGCTGCGACTGGGTGCTAGAAGTCCGCGCGGGAGTTTGGGAAGCGGGCGGAGCTCGCGCCGGCACTCACACGCAACTCCGCGCTTTCCAACGGGATCTACACTCTCTGCGGCGCCTTTCGCAACACCTGCCGGTACGTATAGCTCGCGCAAAACTTCAAACCGGAACACAGCAGTGCTTGCGCACTACTGCTTGGCGGCAGAATAACTGGCAAAGCGGTGGTACCTACCTATACGAACTTTGCAGAAAAGTCCTACCACCTAGTACAAACAGCAGAACAATGGTGAATCTGAATACTTACTATTCTACAATTTGTGTTACTTCTAGAGTTGATAGTGAAAGCCCATCTGCAAAAAAACGAGTGTGCTTACCACACGACTGAGGTAAAACTTCTTTAGTTTAGCTCCATCTATCTGTCGGTACAACTTTGTTTTTGCTATGTTTAATGTTAATGTCGTCTTCTTGACAATTGTAAATTGTCATTTTACTGTACATACCAACATAATAATACAAATTTTTTACTTTGTGTTGTTGACAATAAGTGAACCAAGTTCAACTTCCGTTCGCCTCGCATTCACCAGCTTACTCCCCAAGCCAAGCGTGCGTAAAGAAGTTTTACTTCAAAAACGCAGTATGGGAGCCAAGTTTAATCTAATCGCAGTCAAAGTACAAACCTCCAGTAAAGCGCAGGATACTTAATGCTTCTATTAAAATGTAATGTGTTTTGATTCCTGGCCCGATAGCTCAGTTGGTAGTAGCCC
Organism: Ennomos fuscantarius; assembly: GCA_905220475.3. NCBI lineage: Eukaryota > Metazoa > Arthropoda > Insecta > Lepidoptera > Geometridae > Ennomos > Ennomos fuscantarius. Next base: position 9,441,279 of record HG992029.1, read on the forward strand.
TGCCTTCTGAACTGTGGGTTGTGGGTTCGATTCCCACTGAGGACAAACATTTGTGTGATAAACATAGGTGTTTGTTCTGTGTCTGGGTGTCATATTGTATTCTATGTATGTATTTACAAACAACAAAGTATCTAAGTATTGTATCAGTTATCTGGTTCCCATAGCACAAGCTTTGCTTAGTTTGGGGCTAGATGGCGTTGTGTGAGATGTCCACACGTATTATTATTATTATTATTCCAGTGGGTGACATCCCGCGTGTTCCTGCAATCGGCTGTGTGCCGTATGATGGCAGGAGCCGCGCCGCGACGCACGCAGCAGCTGTTAGACGGCAGCCTGCGGCCGAGGTTCAACCGTGGTTCTATTATCTGTGGGAAAGGTAACCTCATAAAGAATTTTATATATTTTGTATCTCTAGAAGGTTTACTAAATATTTAATTCAAAGCGGATTTTGAACCTTATAGTAGTTTAGTCGTATGTACATTACTGTACTCGATATCGAGTAAAGATATTTGTATGAAATATTTATTAATTGATAGAATCAGGCGTGACTTCGCGGAAGTTCATCTTAGATACAAAATGAAATAATAATATCTAGTGTAATTCCGCTAAATTCAAGTACTTAGATTATCTATATTGGGGTAAAGGATTATTGTAGGTAAATTAATGAAAAGACCTGAAAAAACCTAAAAATCATGAAATTACTATAACAAATTAAATTATCAATTTTATATTAATTATTATTATTTTTACAGATATAAAATTAATTATTACTATTATAATTATAACAAATAAAACTGAACTTTAAAATATTAGATTATATAAATATTATACAATTAATTATTATTATTACAAATAAAAACCAATACAGATACCCTCCCCTAAAAATCCTGAAATTACAATAACAAATTTAAAAAATATTATTATTGTGAAATTTATATTAATTATTTCTATTTTTATTGATATAAAATTAATTATTACTATTATTAGTAACAATACCACTTTCTCCAGCAAACTACATCAAAGAACTTAATATAATATACCAAATTGCGGTTTCTAATGGTTACAATAAACAAATGATAGATAATCTTATTCAAAATAAACAAAAGAATAGGGTTCGTTCACTACTATGTGCATGCCCATCAAACAATACTAAAAAATATGTGGGTAGCTTAAGTTACATAGGTCCAATCTCAGATAAAATAGCTAGAGTGCTTAGGAAAAACCATGTACACGTTGCTTTTCGTACAACACAAAATATACGTCAACGATGTAACGGTAAAGATAGGTTAAATAAGTCTAAAAAATCCGGTGTTTACAGGTTAGTTTGTGACGATTGTAACGGAGTTTATGTAGGGCAAACTGGCCGTAACTTTGAAACTAGATATAAAGAACACATTTCTGCTTATAGGAATAACCACCCAGACAGGTCACATTTCGCGAAGCATCTAATTGATACAGGCCATTCTTTAGGCGACAATAATAAACTTGATGTTTTACACGTGTGTGATAAAAGTTTCAGATTATGTGTGTTAGAACAATTAGAAATCTTAAAAAATAATAACCCATCTTATACACTGTTGAATGACCAAACTAATATTGTTTCGTCACCATTACTTCGCATTTTTAGTGGGGGTAGGGTACGAAATGGTATATAAAGCGACTGACTTGCAACGCCCAGTCACTTTCGAGCGAGCCTTCGGCGAGTCAACACGGTCCTGAGGATGCCTCGTGAAGAGGCGAAACACGTGTCGAGGGTTATCTGTATTGGTGTTTATTTGTAATAATAATAATAATTAATTGTATAATATTTATATAATTGTATATTTTAAATTTCAGTTTTATTTGTTAAAATAATAATAGTAATAATTAATTTTATATCAATAAAAATAGAAATAATTAATATAAATTTCACAATAATAATATTTTTTAAATTTGTTATTGTAATTTCAGGATTTTTAGGGGAGGGTATCTGTATTGGTTTTTATTTGTAATAATAATAATTAATTGTATAATATTTATATAATCTAATATTTTAAAGTTCAGTTTTATTTGTTATAATTATAATAGTAATAATTAATTTTATATCTGTAAAAATAATAAAAATTAATATAAAATTGATAATTTAATTTGTTATAGTAATTTCATGATTTTTAGGTTTTTTCAGGTTTTTTCATTAATTTACCTACAATAATCCTTTACCCCAATATAGATAATCTAAGTTCTTGAATTTAGCGGAATTACACTTGATATTATTATTTCATTTTGTATCGGAAATATTTATTTCCATATAACTAAGGATTTCATACAAATGTTTTGCGACTTGTTTGAACGCGTACCAAGGGTGCCACCGCTCTACGCGCGCGATTTGTTTATACGTTATTGCTACAGAAAACCATCACCACGTGACTAAAAAAACTCAAATCACGTGATTCATATCAAGATGTTTAGCTTTTACTGTAAGTTGTGTGTCGCTTTCATCACCGTAGACTTCATACTTCATATATCTATGTATGTGATCGTTGGGCGTTATTATTACTATTATCAAAAGTCAAAAAAGTGTCCAAAGATTTATTGCAAATATGCTATTTTTAGCACTTTTACAAGTCAAAATTATATTAGGTACTTAAATTAAGCTATTTAACTAAGCATATAGAATTACAAAGTGCCTATATTGTCAAATATTACATAGCAAGTTGAAAAGAAATCTCTTTCTCACTACTGTTGCTAGCAGTCCGGCACAATGCAGAACAAAAAACTCCGATCCGAAGTCGATATTATTATTATTTTTTTTTTAAGTTTTGGTTCCACACTTTTGTGTATTTAGCCAATGTCAAGTAATTGATAATTTTTCAAGTTAATGATATTTACGCAAATATGTGTCAAGTCACAGTCGAAGTCATCAAGTCAAGTCATAGTCTAGTCAAAGTCATACTCCTAGTAAAGTGGTGGCAACTTTACTTGAAGCTTCTATGGAGTTTTGGAAACAACACGAAAAGAAACGTTTCACCATCATTATACCATTTTCCCACACTCACGCCTGTAATCCAGCACTTAACGAATAGAATGCCACCAATTTTATTCACTAACACTGAAAATAACACAAGTTTTGGAAAATAATACAATGCGACGATGCGATCTTTTTCGTTTTCTAGCCAAAACATCGTCGATATTATTATTAAGTATACTTTACTCCACAGAGCGGGCTTTAGAAGGCGGCGGCGGTGAAGGCGAACGCGCCGTGGCTTTATATATGGCATGCAAACATCTCCCGGCTGCGGTACTAGCAGCGCCGGGTGAGCGAGCCGGCATGCTCGCACAAGCAGCCGCTACGCTACAGAAGATAGGCCACAGGAGTAGGCTGCCACACTGCTACCACCTCATGAAATCGGTCGGCACTTTACCTTCGGCGCCCTGAAACGAAACGTTGCACTGTTTTATAAATCTACATTGCTTCTGTATTTTTAACTTGATTATCTGTTTTGTAATAAAATCGTATTGAAATATTACGTGTTTATATCTACTTTGTTGAAGGTACAACGTGGACGTTTGCAATGCACTCTCCAGTGTTTTATTCAAATAAAACGCTTTTTGCGTTTTGGTGCACGGAAACAAAATGCGCGATTCCAGGTTAGATGATAAGCCTCTTATAAACCCTCTTACTAATGAACACAAGACCGGAAGGGTGCAACATTATAGTTAAGCAGTGTTTTATCTATGCCCATATCAAATTTGGTAGAAAGTAACAAAACTCAAAAATAACTTCTTTCGCTACACGGTAATTATTAGGAAGAATGGAAGAGACTATTTAAGAAGGTCTTTAAATAGTCTAAATAGTCTAGTATTGTGGGATATCCTTTCAAAGGCCGCCCACAATCTCGATACGAACGTTTTCATACATTCCAGTAATTAAAATGGACCATTTTTTTTTTCAAATAAAAAATGCCGTAAAGTAAAACAAAATATGTATCTCATATTTGCAAAAGCAAAAGCTCGAAAATCTCATCTCAGTATTCTAAAATCGGCGTTTGCAATGGGTAGTCAGCTTATTGCCATCATATTACTCAAATATTTTACTACCTACTCATCTATTATCAGAAAGTAGAAAACATTTTTGTGTTTATTAAGAAATGAAAGCTCGTTTTTTTATTGAAGTAAAACTTACGCTATCTTGACTTAGGGAGTAAGCTGGTGAATGCCTGACGAGGCGAACGGGAGTTGAAAGTTGTTTGTTATCGATTAACGTAGATCTCCGTTGTCAACATAAGAAAGTTATATATTTGTATTATTATGTTGGTATGTCAAGATGGCGACATTAACATTTAACAAAGCAAAAATAAAGTTATAACGGCCGATAGATGAAGCTAAACTAAAAAGTTTTACTTCACTCATATGGTCTAAACAAGGACGTTACATGGGTCTAAAGCAGGAATGTTATGGGGCTCCGTAATCTTAACCGCATCCGTTTCACAAGTTTCGGAAAGTTTCTCGTACATTGAGTTTAATCATTTTTTTATTATATTATTTACTTAATAATTAATTATAATTTACTTAAGTACCTATATGACTGATTATAATACTAATATTGATAACCTCGACTAGATACAATAAAACCTATAAATAGAACCAAACTAGTTGCGCCCCGCGGTTTTACCCGCGGATAAAAAGTATTTTAATTATTTGCTCATCCTACGGGAAAATGTCACTTTTCCGGGATGAAATGTGGCCTATATGTTAATCTAGTGTATTATCTATTTTGGTACCGAATTTCAGCCAAATCCATTGAGCCGTTTGAGCAGGAAGGAGTAACAAACATACACACATACAAACTTTCGCCTTTATAATATTAGTGTGATTATTGCGTACCATTTGTAATATCTGTAACCGAAACTATTCAGAACTAACAGATATTCCAAAACAATTACATATCCGTAACCTTATCCGAAACAGATATAATTTTATTCCTATATCCATATCCACATTCGAAATATCATATCCATAATTACATCCCTGGTGTAAAGCATACTCGTTTTTGCCTTTATATAACGATCTTTATCACCTTTTAGCAATATTCCTGTGGTTTTTTGTTTTGGCTCCGCACTTTTGTGTATTTAGCCAGTGTCAAGTATTTGATAATTTCAAATTTAAGTCAAAAGTCAAGTACAGTCCAAGTCATCAAGCTAAGTCATAGTCTAGTAAAGTCATACTCCTAGTAAAATTGTGGCCATTTTACTAGAAGCTCCTATGGAGTTTTGGAAACAACACGAAAAGAAACGTTTCACCATCATTATACCATTTTCCCACACTCATGCCTGTAATCCACTAAACAAATAAAACGCTACTAATTTTATGCACTAACCCTGAAAATAACACCATTTTTGGAAATACAATGCGTTTTTCGTTTTCCCGCCAAAACTCAATTCCTGTGGTTTCTTTCTACCATGTCAACTTTAATTTAATGCTAGCAACTGTGTGTGTGAAAGACACAGCCCATTATAAGGGTCTCTTTCTAAACCTTTTTTCCTTTATCATTACAAATTAATTCAATTTTAAAAGAACGGATCTATTTTGCTATAAGGAAATCCTATGAAAAGAAAAATATAAATTATCATATTATTGAATTTTGTTGCAAATGCAATGTTTAGTTTTTGTTGTTCGTTTGTGAAGTGATCAAAATTTATTTCAGTCCATGTCGTAGCATCTTTCCAGGTTTATTTACCTGTTTAAATAAACAAAGAAAGACAAGCGATAAAAATCATCAAAAAGGCAGTAATAATGGTAAAAAAATCGTGTTTTTATTATATCGACAAGGAGATTAGTTTCTAAATTGAATTCATAGGTAAATCCAATAGCTATTCTAATAACACCAATTTTTTTATAGGCAGGAACCACAGTAACTACTCAAAAAAAGAGCACAACAAATACAACCGGTGGTGTGCGTAAGAAATCAGGCCCTAAGTTTGAGCTCACAGAAGAGCAACGACGCGATATTAAAGAGGCTTTTGATTTATTTGACACAGAAAGCACCGGGAAGATAGATACAAAAGAACTAAAGGTAGCCATCAGAGCTCTGGGCTTTGAGCCTAAAAAAGAAGAAATCAAAAAGATGATTGCAGAAATAGATAAAGGTGATGGTAAAATTTCCTTTGAAGATTTTTTGGACATTATGACTGTGAAAATGGCTGAGAAAGATACCAAGGAAGAGATCATGAAAGCATTTAAGCTCTTTGATGATGATGAAACCGGTATGCATTTTAAAGGTATCTAAGTCTGGATGCTGAAGAGGAATGATTGGTTTTTCTAAAGTAAAATGTTTAAATTTTGAATTCTGTTAATTACTCTTATTGTAGTTGTAACACATTCTCAGCAGCCAGATTTCAATGATAACCTGTAGCCTTTCCTTACATATTACATCTAAAAAAATTCTTGTTGCTCTGTATTTAGATAAATACTCTACTAGCTGGCTTAATAAAACTATTTTATTTCTGTATCTTGTCCAACCATAATTCTTCAATGTATCATCAACCTTTTTAATGTTAATGAATGATGTGACAAGCTAGATGTTACCTGATGTTAAGTGATGCTCTAAACTACCAATAGAAATACAAATTTGTATGGATGTTACAGTTTTAATATGCAGTTTATGGGCATAGTTAGTATGGAAATTTATCTTGTTGCATTGCAATCAAGGTTTCATGAGGCGTGCCCAGATCATAAAGTCTCATTTCCCAGTAATTTCTTTAGCTAGTGTTCTTCAAATTGGAACACAGGAGTGCTTGCACACTACTGCTTGATGCCAGAATAACTGGCAAAGCAGTGGTACCTACCTAGATGAACTTTCATCAGCCTTTTGGAGTGCTGGAACCGGCCATTTCTCAGGCAGGGAGTGTAGGTTGTAGGTTTGTAATCTACCACACTGGAAAAGTGTGCTTGATTATAAACCTGATTTATTGATGATGATGAGACAATTGATGGATAACACAGGTCATCAAATGTGATTTTCATCGTGCCCGTTTTGCACAATATTTTGTTTTTACAATTACAATTGTTAGAGCAATTACAAAATGAAGAATGATTTGTGTGGTGGGATTCTAAATAGGAAGAGAGTTTAAAAGTTATAAGAGCTGAGCCATCATCATCATCATCATCATCATCATCAGCCTGTGTTAGTCCACTGCTGGACATAGGCCTCTCCCAAGGTACGCCATTGAGCCCGGTCTTCAGCTCTTCTCATCCAATGACTGCCAGCCACTCGGCGCAAGTCGTCGCTCCACCTAGTCGGCGGGCGTCCTACACTACGTTTGCCAAGTCGCGGTCTCCACTCAAGGACACGCTTTCCCCAACGGTTGTCGGTTCTGCGGCAAATATGGCCAGCCCACTGCCACTTCAGTTTGCTAATTCGATAGGCTATGTCGGTGACATTAGTTCTCTGACGGATCACCTCATTTCTGATTCGATCCTTCAGAGAAACTCCAAGCATGGCCCTCTCCATAGCTCTCTGAGCGACTTTAAGTCGGTGGACTAGCCGCACTGTGAGTGTCCATGACTCGGCTCCGTATGTCATAACCGGTAGGACGCACTGGTTGAATACCTTTGTTTTTAGGCATTGAGGTATTCGCGACGAGAAGACTCGAAGAAGCTTACCAAATGCTGCCCAGCCCAGCTGAATTCTTCTATTCACTTCTTTCTCGAAGTTGTTCTTACCTAGTTGGAGCGTTTGCCCTAGGTATACATATTCCTGAACAACTTCAAGCGTAGCCCCGTGAATAGCAACAGGTTCCGGATTAACATGTTCATTGAACATAATTTTGGTCTTATCTAAGTTCATCCGGAGACCGATGCGTTGAGAAGAATCAGCCAGGCCGTCCAACATTTGCTGTAAGTCCTGCAACGTTTCGGCCATTACGACGATGTCATCTGCAAATCGCAAGTGTGAGATGTAGGCACCGTTTATATTAATGCCCCGTCCTTGCCAGTCCAGAGTCTTGAACATATCCTCCAATGCGTTTGAGAACAGTTTCGGGGATATTACGTCCCCTTGTCTCACACCACGACGCAGGTGGATATGTTCAGACTGCTGGTTCTGTACTTGGACGGTCATTGTTGCGGCGTCATACAGACATCTCAACACTTGGATATATCGCCAATCAACCTGGCACTGTTGCAAGGACTCCAAAACATACTTAGCTGCTGAGCCATACTTGCTTCAATGTAGTACACTATAAGTTTGGTGATACTAAATTGGTAGGACTACAAGTCAAAAATCAACAAAAGTAATGCAGACATACTTGTTCATTTTACATTTTAAATAAAAACCAAAGTTTTCAACAAATTTCCAGGGAAAATCTCATTTAAGAATTTGAAAAGAGTTGCTAAAGAGCTTGGAGAAAATCTCACAGATGAAGAGCTTCACGAAATGATTGATGAGGCGGATAGAGATGGAGATGGGGAAATAAACCAAGAAGAATTCCTGCGAATAATGAAGAAAACAAGCCTTTACTAAATGTCAGCTTTACTTGGAAATTGCTAGTAGTATCATCTTAAATTAATGATTTGATAAGTATGACATTTTTTTTTTTAATAATTTAAGATCCATTCAGATGGGTACATCGTCGTTGCGCATGCAAGAGTCGCTATGTGCTGTTAGTTATTTTCCGTTTTAGATGCAGTTTTTATCATTGTTTCAATACAAACATACTGTAAAAAGAGCTTTGTGATAAATGCAATATTTAAAGAGTTATGAAATCTAGCAATGTGTTATTCATATATCAAAAGTTCCATATGAACATGTAATATATTAATTACTTAACTCTCGAGAAATTATCAATAACTAAATAACACATAGAGACTTTTGCATGTCCAATGACAACATGCTTTTTAAAATCAGTATTAATAATTTAATTTTCTAATATATGTGAAGCTGAGTAGAGCTCATTAATTATTTTAATTTCCAATTTAACAATTTTTAGAGGCTAGTTACAATTTTTGGAGACCATTACCACTTGTAAAAATGATGTTGTTATTATGTAATTTAAATTCCGATAGATCCAGTGATGATTAACATACAAAATAACTCTGTTCAAGATATTTTACAATGTTTAAGTGAGCCAAATGGAAAAACTAATAAAAAAAACAATTAGCTTTATGGGTTTAAAAAATATTATGATCCATATCAATAAATCGCAGGTGTCAGTCATGTGCATTTTGCAGTTTTAAATTATTTATAGTTTTATCAATTAGAAGGATATTTCTGTAAAAGGTAAATATCTAGAAAATTAAATTCGTCTACTGCTACTGCCTAAGAAATGCTGGGGCCCATTTTCATTTTTCTGTATTCTCATGAACTCATAGATGTATACCTTTACCAAGGAAAATGTGTGTATGTTGAAAATTATATTTTCTTTGATCAAATACATTCCTTATTTTCAGAATGGAGTGCTTTAGACACTGAAAAAATTATCTGATATGTAGTCTGTTAATGTGAGGTTAACTTACTATAATAAAAAAAACAGCCTCATTTAGCATTAACACTAATAAAATAATTAGGAAGAGTATTATATTATTATTATATTTTTGAGTTCAACTCATACCAAAAGCACACATGCCAGGTACTTAAATATTTTTATAGGTGTTTCTATTTTTAAGAATATAAATGTTAATCTAAAATGTAATAAATAATTGCACTATCATCAATATTATTTTTATTTACTGTTATGATCATCACCTTGTAGCAGGAATTAAAAGCAAAGATGATAAAGCAAACTATGAAATTTATGAAAAAATATATGTAATTATAAAAGTAATTTTTATGCGTTACAAAAGGTAAAAGCTTACATACTAATCTTATTTTCTTATCAGATCTACAAGTATGATAATGATTGTAATGTCTCTGAGGTTAAACTCTTTCTACCACATTCCCTTCCGCTTGTCCAAAGTATGCTTTATGGCACATTTTGACAAACAGCCCAATTTCTACAACTCCTGGTATCATCTTCACGGTAGCATTGACCTTTTCCCAATCTAGGTCTTGATTTGTAAACATCCAATCTAGAATAAAGTTCCCATTATCTGTAACCACTGGCCCAGCCTTAGCAACAGCACTCCTTAACTTGATGTCTCCACCGTACATTTCTATTACTTTATTTTTTATTGGTACATAGGCCATAGGAACTACTTCAATAGGAATACCTTTTTTGTATCTGTCTCCTAGTTTAACTGAATCTTTGGTGTAATCAGCAATTACAATGAGTTTTTTGGAACAGGAAGCAATGATTTTTTCTTGCAGCAAGCACCCACCTCCTCCTTTAATCAATGTCATGTTAGAGTCCACTTCATCAGCACCATCTATAGTCACATCCAAAAAAGGATAGGTCTCCAGTTCACCCAAGGTAAGGTTATGTTTAAGGATTAACTGTTTTGCTTGAAAAGAAGTAGGAATGCAAGTAACCTTTAAATGCTCTGTTTCCACTTTTTCTGCAAGACGTTGGACTGCATAGACCACTGTGGAACCGCTTCCGACACCAAATATACAGTTGTTGAACACAAATTCATCAACTGCCCGATATGCTGCAACTTGTTTCGCTTGCTCCAAAGACATTTTATTAGTAATTAATCTGTGCGCTTCTGAAAACAAGGTACCCGTGTAACGCCGAAGTCCCAGACTGTGTATAGCCCTTGTAGCTACCTTCAGCGACATACAGCGATGATAAATATAGATTTTTCAGAAACTAAAATGAACGGCACGTATAAATTATACACTAGCTGTGTAATGTAGGGTAGGATACTACAGAACACGCGTACGTTGATAACAGAATATAATTTTCACGCTTGTTACGTTATCAGTCGCTTATATCAGAATTCATTTAATATAAAACTATTCATCGCCGCCTGCCTGTTGTATGAACAATAAAAATAAATATCAAAGTACTCTGTGATGAATATACATTCCACTAACTAGATAGAGAGAGATACTACGTATGATACAATCTTTTTTTTTTAGTTTTAGCTCCACACTTTTGTGTATTTATCCAGTGTCAAGTTATTAATAATTTATCAAGTTATCGATATTTCACGCAAATATGTGTCAAGTCACAGTCGAAGTCATCAAGTCAAGTCATAATCAAGTCAGTCTAGTCAAAGTCATACTCCCAGTAAAGTGGTTGCAACTTTACTTGAAGCTTCTATGGAGTTTTGGAAACAACACGAAAAGAAACGTTTCACCAACATTATACCATTTTCCCACACTCACGCCTGTAATCCAGCACTTAACGAATAGAATGCCACCAATTTTATGCACTAACACTGAAAATAACACAAGTTTAAGAAAATAATACAATGCGGTGACGCAATCTTTTTCGCTTTCCCGCCAAAACTCCTAGCGTAGCTTTATATAAATGAAAATAATCTTTAAATATTTTTTTTTGTTTTTGGCTCCACACTTTTGTGTATTTAGCCAGTGTCAAGTAATTGATAATAATAAAATAAAAGTAATTGATGATAAGGAGATTTGCACTACACCGTTCTCTCTCTTGCTTTAAACAAAAACCACAATAAACAATGTAGGGGGTTTTGGCGGTGAAACGAAAAGATCGCGCCACGACGTCGCGTCTTCGTTATTTTCAGTGTTAGTGCATCAAATTGGTGGCATTTTATTTGATAATTGCTGGACTACATGCATGAGTGTAAGAAAGTGGTATCATGATGGTGAATTGTTTCTCTTCGTGTTGTTTCCAAAACTCCATAGAAGCTTCTGGAAAAGTTGCTACCACTTTACTAGGAGTATGACTTGACTAGACTATACTATGACTTAACTTGATGACTTGGACTGTGACTTTACTTGACACATAATATATATAATATTAATGTTAAAAAAAATAAATAATATTAATTAACTTGAGAAATTATTAATTACTTGACACTGGCTAAATACACGAAAATGTGGAGCCAAATAACATAAAAGTGACATAATTGACATTGCATACTCTGACATTAGTTTATCATTCACACAGAGAATAAATGTTACTTCGCATAGTGTTGCATACAATAAAAATACTAACATTATCATCAAACACTGCAAAATTACATTCAGATGAATAAAGCACCTAAATTCTTATTTCTTCTAACAAGTGTTTTGGTTACAGCCTTTAGAATTATCATTATAGAAACGTACTTGATTATTTAAAGGTACATTCTCATAATTACTGAATTAATAAGCAAAATAACATTACTCAACTGAAAATCTGCTGTTACAACTATGCTGTGTCGATAGTATAAACGTCTAAGTGCGGTACAGTGCCATCATCATCTGTTCAGTTCAATTTTTCGCCGTCTCTTCCTAATAATGCAGTGAATGGCTTCATTAGACAGAGAGGCGGAAGATATCAACTTCAATAGATATGTTGGCGGCACAGTAGAATGACAGTTCGGTGAGATTTTCTATTCGACACAACGATGATTCAAACCTTTTAAATTCCAAATCATAGAGCTAAAGGTATAGGAACAGTACAAGGAAGGAACCATACTAAAAATATTTTGTACGAGATATTTTTTATTTTATTTTAAGGCATGACATGACGAGCTCGTCACTTGCCTGATTTTAAACGACACGGCTGCCATACCCGTTGTAGTGTCACTAGAAACTCTAAACTATAGTTTCGCGTGACACCGAGGATGTTGCCGGTACGTCAACTATTGTTATAGAAAAAGTGATGGATGGACGACGGCATCAAGCCTTTTATACATTCACTTTGCCCTTTTCTTCATTGCTTTTTTTTTTACATTGTGATTGAAATAACAATAGTATGAACCTGTGATGTCATAGCAACTGCAACTTTATTTTAGTTAGGTTGGATTTCGTACAGATTTTTCGGGTAAGTGATCATATTTTTCTGCCCACCGTACTTCTAAGCGTAAAGTTCGTGCAGACCCAGTTCTATTCTTATTTGCACTGTATGATAACAAATGGGCGTTGGACACATTTTACCGTCATAAGTACCTTTGAGGCATGTATTAACTAAGTTTTGAGGTAGCCTTGCCCTATACAAAGAAGTCTTTTTGCGCAGTAAGATCTAGTTGCCAATGTTAAACAGCATTTTAAGATCTTGGATGGAGAGCATAAAAGCGGCAGTATTGCGCGCGCTCGTTAGTGCATTCTCTGCTAGTTGCAACTTGGCCTCCTGCAGCCCGCGAATATTTTGTTCCACTGTGTCTATGCACAAAAACCTGTATATATGCACATCCCTGGCCTGGCCCACCTTCTAGATGTGGCCCTGGGCCTGTTCCTTTACCTGTGGGTTCCAGTGCGGATCGAGCAGCAGCAGATGGTTGGCGCCGCACATGTTTATGCCGAAACCACCCGCGTACAGAGATAAGAGCATCACTCTTTTAGTCGCTGGCGGGATCGTTCACCGCGTGTATCAGTGGCGGCCACGTGCACATGGAAACGGTGCTGCTACGGACTTTGCGGAAGTTAGGTCGTGTTTCAGAAGACGAAGGACCGACGTCCACTGGGATACCACTACTGCTTTGTGGCCTAGATTAGCGAATACGTTTTTGGTAAGACTCTTCATGACGGCCGCGATCTTGGAAGAAGATCGCGTGAGTTGGTCCGCGGGGTTGTTTGGCTATAGAACTGCGCGGATCGTCTCGTTTGCCTTCGCACTTTTTTTCCCTGCCGGGGCTTCGTCATCTTGCTCGGGGTTTTTGCGGTCTCCGATTTCCATCTTTCAAGGACAGCTTGTCCAGATCCCGCAGTAAGCGTGAAGAGGCCATTCCCTTGAGCACATCTGTTCCAGCCTCGCCCAACATGCTTGAGAAGAGTGCGCAGTGGCAACAAACTTGGCGCAGACGCACCAAGCAGCAGGCCCAAGACCTGGTGGGACTTTACTGGCTTCACACGTTGCAAAGCGACCATTTTCTTATGCACCTCGATATGCTCAGAGTTTATGTCGTTCGAGCTGAACGATACGTGTCCAGAGTTCCCCTCTGCGTGCTTGTCTGCGCGAATAATGTCTTGGACAGCACCGATACCTTCTGATAGACATTCATGTCGTCCTTGTTTAGCGAGACGAGCGTGAGGTTCGGTATGCGAAATGGGGAGACAGATAAGCTGGTCGCGATGCTATAACTGAACCTTGGTGCGTCGCAGCAAGATATAACGCATTATCATATTAAGGCGGTCCTGACCGCCTAATGATTTGTTGTCTATCCACTTATTCCACATCTGAAGACCATCAAATGGCGAGCACCTTAAAAACTAAGAGTGCATATAGATCCAGATCTTTGTTCTGCACCAGAGTGCCGGTGAAGCACCAGTGCCACTTGACCTGCAGGTTGCATACCGCTGCAGACGTCACGGACTTGTGGTTGCGCAGTATATGTGTTTTGTTCAGGATTATACGGTGCTATTGGGTGCGCATTAGGACGCCGTTTTTCTCATTGTCCCTCTGCAATACATTGTAAGTAGTCGCGACCATGTCGTATTTAGCTAGCCTATGCGGTTGCTGCATCGTGTTTTAAGTACATATATTGTGTATGGGTTGTGCAATGCTTGCTCACTTCTCCTGCCCACTGCTGGATGAGAGACACTGGGCAAACTACCAGTGTACCACCGCGAACCAGCTTCCTATTCGCGTTGTATTCATTTTCATCAGATCAGATCAGATTCAGATCTCGAGGAAGATGAAGAAACCGCGAATAGGAAGCTGGTTTGCGGCGGCACGCTAGTAGTTTGCCCAGCACCTCTCATCCAGCAGTGGGCAGGAGAAGTGAGCAAGCATTACTCAGCTCATACAATATACGTGTACTTACGCCACGGCGCAGCAACCACATAGGCTAGCTAAATACGACATGGTCGCGACTACTTATAATGTATTGCAGAAGGACAATGAAAAGAACGGTGTCCTATTGTGCATCCAATGGCACCGTGCAATCCTGGACGAAACACACATAGTGCGCAACCATAAGTCTGCGACGTTCACAGCGGTATGCAACCTCCAGGGCAAACGGCGCTGGTGTCTCACCGGCACTCCAGTGCAGAACAAAGATCTGGATCAATTCACGTCCTTAAAGTTTTTCAGGTGCTCGCCATTTCATGATCTTCAGATGTGGAAGAAATGGATAGACAACAAATTATTAGGCGGTCAGGACCACCTCAATATGATAATGCGTTGTATCTTGCTGCGACGCACCAAGTTTCAGCTACAGCATCGCGGCCAGCTTGCCTGTCTCCCATTTTACACACCGTATCTCACGTGCATCTCGCTAAACAAAGACGACATGAATATCTATCAGAAGGTGTTGGTGCTGTCTAAGACATTATTCGCGCAGACCAGCATGCAGAGGAGAACTCTGGAGGCGTATCGTTCAGCCCGAATGACATAGCCTCTGAGTATGCCGAGTTGCATAAAAAAATGGTCGCTTTGCAAGGTATGAAGCCAGAAAAATGCCACCAGGTCTTGAGCCTGCTTCTTGGTGCATCTACGCCAAGTTTGTTTGCCACTGTGGCCTCATCTCCAGCATGTTGGAAGAAGCCGGAACAGATGTACTGGAGCGAATGGCCTCTGCAGGCTTGCTGCAGGATCTGGACAAATTGTCCTTGGAAGACAAAAATTGGAGACAGCAAAAACCCCGAGCAAGATGACGAAGCCCCAACAGGGGAAAAAAGGGCGAAGGAAAACGAGACGATCCGCGCTGTTTTATCGTCAAACAAGCCCGCGTTACAACTTATACGGTCTTCCTCCAAGATCGCGGCCGTCATAAAGTGTTTTATCGAAAACGTATTCGTTAATCCAGGCCCCAAAGCAGTGGTGGTATCCCAGTGGACGTCGGTCCTTCGTCTTCTGAAACACGACCTAAACTTCCGTAAAGTCCGCAGCAGCGCCGTGTCCGTGCGCACATGGCCGCCACTCATACACGCGGTGAACGATCCCGCCAGCGACGTCCAAGTGATGCTCTTATCTCTGTACGCGGGTGGTGTCGACATTAACATGTGCGGCGCCAACCATCTGCTGCTGCGTGACCTGCACTGGAAGCCACAGGTAGAGGAACAGGCCCAGGACCGCATCTAGAGGGTGAGCTAGGCCAGGGATGTGCATATATACAGGTTTTTGTGCATGGACACAGTGGAACAAAATATTCACGGGCTGCAGGAGGCCAAGTTGCAAATAGCAGAGAATGCACTAACCAGCGCGCGCAACACTGCCGCTTTTATGCTCTCCATCCAAGATCTTAAAATGCTGTTTAACATTGGCAACTAGAATCTTACTGCGCAAAAAGACTTCTTTGTATAGGGCAAGGCTACCTCAAAACTTAGTTAATAAATGCTTCAAAGGTACTTGTGACGGTAAAAGGTGTCCAACGTCCATTCGTTATCATACAGGGCAAATAAGAATAGGACTGGGTCTGCACGAACTTTACGCTTAGAAGAACGGTGGGCAGAAAAATAAGATTCACTTACCCGAAAAATCTGTACCAAATCCAACCTAACTAAACTAAAGTTGCAGTTGCTATGATGTCACAGGTTAGTACTATTCTTATTTCAATCACAATGTAAAAGTAAAAGCAATGAAGAAAAGGGCAAAGTGAATGTATAAAAGGCTTGATGCCGTCGTCCGTCCATCACTTTTTCTATAATAATAGTTGACGTACCGGCAACGTCCTCGGTGTCACGCGAAACTATAGTTTAGAGTTTCTAGTGACACTACAACGGGTATGGACAGCCATGTCGTTTAAAATCAGGCAAGCGACGAGCTCGTCATGTCATGCCTTAAAATAAAATAAAAAATATCTCGTACAAAATATTTTAGTATGGTTCCTTCCCTGTACTGTTCCTATACCTTTCGCTCTATGATTTGGAATTTAAAAGGTTTGAATCATCTTTGTGTCGAATAGAAAATCTCATCGAACTGTCATTCTACTGTGCCGCCAACATATCTATTGGAGTTGATATCTTCCGCCTCTCTGTCTAATGAAGCCATTCACTGCATTATTAGGAAAAGATGGTGAAATATTGAACTGAACAGATGATGATGGCACTGTACCGCACTTAGACGTTTATACTATCGACACAGCATAGTTGTAACAGCAGATTTTCAGTTGAATAATGTTATTTTGCTAAAAAATTCAGTAATTATGAGAATGTACCTTTAAATAAACAAGTACGTTTTTATGATGATAATTCTAAAAACTGTAACCAAAACACGTGTTACAAAAATAAAATTTAGGTACCTACTTTATTCATGTGAATGTGATTTTGAATAGTGTTAACGTCAATATGATTTAACTTAATGATTCTCAATCTTAAATAATTAATGATTTAGTTACGATAAATATATTTATAAGACATGTTGTATTAATAAAGTAATCATTTATTACATATAAAATATGATATTGTAATTTTTTGTGTGTATTCGTGAAATTAAATGATCATGTCTACCTACATAAGATAAATAAATCAACGCTATACGTGTTTCATTAAATACTTTACAAGGTAATGGAACTCATCCTCTACGTTTATACCAACATCTTCATGATTTTTTCTAAGATGTACCGGCAATGTCCTCGGTGTTCCAGATGTCCAGCGGTAAACACTTACCATCAGGTGAGCCACCCGCTTGTTTTCGCCTCAACGGTGTCGCACGAAACTATACTTTAGAGTTCCTTGTGACACTGCAACTGGTGTGGGTAGCCGTGTCTTTTAAAATCGGGCGAACGATGAGCTCATGTCATTTTCCTTCATTTTAAATAAATCTCGTACGAAACATTTTACGTGTGGTTCCTTCCCTGTACTGTTCCTATACCTTTCACTCCATGATTTGGAATTTAAAAGGTTTGTATCATCGTTGTGTCGAATAGAAAAGCTCACCGAACTGTCATTCCACTGTGCCGCCAACATATCTATTGGAGTTGATATCTTCCGCCTCTCTGTCTAATGAAGCCATTCACTGCATTATTAGGAAGAGATGGGGAAACATTTTACTGAACAGATGATGATGACTGAACACAGTATAGTTGTTACTGCAAATTTTATACGAATTACAAGATCGTCTCGTCACCTCGTCGTCGCCGCCTGAGACACGTCTTGAGCGACCCGGATGATCCTGTAACAGCCGTAGTATATGCTGCGCTAGGATCACCGGACCAGTTAGGTACAGCTTTCGACACCAGTACAGGATACCAGCGAAACACAACACAGACACCGACCCCGCCGGCGATGTCAACGTATATGACCCCCGTACGTTAGCTAGAACGGTTGCGACTTTCAATAGAGTCACGTTTCCAGTGGACATAGTCTTCTCGATCCTCTTATTCCGGCAATGGCCCAAGCCGAGGCTCGCACCACATGGGTGCCCTTGAGCTAATTGCTCCCACTTTTGACGGCTGGGCGCCTTAAGCGCCTGCCCTCCCCCGCCCGGTGACGCTGTATAGTTTGGTAGACACCAACAGCATTAGCCCGTTCAAAAGAAAAGATCGTCATGTCTCGATCGTCTATATTTTTTAACAGCGTTCGAGCCGGGCGGTCATCTGCTAGATCTGCGTCGCCTGCCCCAGCAGGCCCCCGGACGAACATACCTAAACTGCGGCGCGAGACCCCCCAGGTATTGATTGACAGAATTGTTCGGGCTGTTTCAGTTATGCGAGTAAAAACGATTTATGGAAATGAATGATGATCCTGTGAGTACCAAAAAATTGGACATTATCAGTAAGTCGTCTCTAACATGGGAGTAACTCGACGGATGTTGGAAACTACATATCAAACGGGTACGGCGTACCGACGCGACCGACGACGTCCCGCAGGTAGATATACAGGGTTACAGGAAAAATCGTGGTAGATCCGTTAAGGGTGTGGAGTACCCATCATTTCTGACTTATTTCACTATGAAACAGCTTTTTTTTGAGTGGGCGAAATGTCCTCGCATTTCCCTGCCACGGGGGTGGTGGCAGGAGGTATGTGAGACTCGAACCCACTAAAACCCTCCCTGTGAGCCCTCGTCCGCCGCAACGGGGGCGCGAACGGGTATCGACTGCGGTCCAGCCAACTCGCTCCCAAAGAAAATAAACATAATTAAATTTTGTAGCCTAAAAATCGGCAATTTTCAATAAAAAAATTAAAAGTCGAATATCTCGAAAAGGGTTATTTAGGCTAGGATGTTTCATAGTGAAATAAGTCAGAAATTATGGATACTCCACGCCCTTAATGGATCTACCACGATTTTTCCTGTAACCCTGTATTTAGGGCTAAGAAATAGCAAAGCTCTTTGTAGTTACACCACCGCATTACCCGCACTTGCGAGCTATTAGCGTTTGACCCTAGTGTGGCTTCCGCACTCGTCGTCGAATGGCTTAATAGCGTCCAGGCTATACTGATGTGCTTCTTACGGGTAGGGAAGAATCCTGGAAGAGAGCCAGGTGTTAAGCTGATTTCATAGACTAACCGTTCTGCCAAGCCACATTAATAACGGTCGCGCGAGTACAAGCACCGCCCATGTGCGGTAGTTGAAATAATAAAATAACTAGGTTAGCCGGGTGAATTTCAAAAGCGAGGCAGAACAGCTTTACTGTTAAAATAGGCACAGATAACACGATTAGCGTATCTAATAAATTGGTAACTCACCCTAAAGAAATTACCGACACAAATACTTGATATTTTAGGTATAGTTTACGTATCGGAGCGGCATGACCACGCTCTGGAGTAGCGAAATGCGTTCTGTGGCTGCGCCAGCGGACTGGCTGGAATATCATCGAGACCTTCCTCCGAGACAGGTTTTTGCGTTTAGGGGCCCGCGCCGGTCGGTCAAGCGCAGGCGACGTTGCAATAAACTATTCTTGGAGTGCACTTATAACACGGCGCGGCGCGGGTTCTGCTTAATTAGAATACGTGTTTTGTTTATATTTTTTATTTAGGATTTGTTTTATAAGATTAATAAATGAATATTGATTTAGTGTTATGTTATGCTATTTAATTTATTTTAAGTAACGCTACACGGGGTTACCGTTTTAGGTACCTAAAAATGAAATAGATCCTGAGACGATTTAGAAAAAAACAAAAAAAGGTTGGCTCCGTACAAAAGCCATTCTCATGAAATTTAAACGATTATAAATTAAAAACCGTAAATTTTAGGTGGAAGACGTTTGACCAAATGCCAAAGGGGACGATATGGGCTTTTTGATAGTGGTCACAAAATTGTAAGATGGCTATCTCACAAACAGTTTGACGTATAAAAAAATGCTTCAGCCAAAATATATAGAGAATTTTAGGATTTACAATGTTTGAATCTATACAAAATCAATTAATGGTAAATAAAGGGAGATATTTCAAAATAACTGACTTTTGTGATCTTTGACCTTGAATATGACACTCATTTGAATATGATCTTATGGGACTTTTGAGACAATATGTAGAATGCCAGAATTAAGATTCTTAAAAATTCAGCTTATTTGGTTTCATTAGGAGATTGCTAATTTGACTGGGCCAGTAGATCACTGGTGTGTCATTGTGAAGTAAATAAAATAATTTTGCTTGCTTAGAGGTAATATTTAGTCAATATTGAAATAAAATTCGTCATCATCATCATCTTCACTATTATTGTTAAACTCACGTGCAAGAATCTTGAGGTCTCTAAGAAGCGTGTCTTGATCATTCAGTAAGTTTGTGATGATCTCCAAATGGGGTGATAAATTGAGAGCATGCATAGTTTCCAGTTTGAATTGAGAGTTACTTGATTCTCTTTTATCATTAATGCCCTTAGTACAGTTTTCTTTAACTCTTGGATTCGTTCTAACTTCAGCACATTTAACTTTTACAACGCTATTGAAAGGGTTTGGTTTGGCGAATCGGCCTCTGATAATTTCATTTTCTTTTTTCGATTTAGCAGTTTGATATTTTAACACTCTAGATTGCCCTGAAAGTGTTCGAACGCTGTTTTCCA
Organism: Ennomos fuscantarius; assembly: GCA_905220475.3. NCBI lineage: Eukaryota > Metazoa > Arthropoda > Insecta > Lepidoptera > Geometridae > Ennomos > Ennomos fuscantarius. Next base: position 9,462,203 of record HG992029.1, read on the forward strand.
AAAACTGGATTCTGTTTTCAAGGAAGGTATTTCTTTGATTGAGCTGTAGGCACAGATCGCGTTCGTTGCAGTAATTTGCGTAGTACTCACCACAACAAACGATCAGCTGTTTCAGTTGAACTAAAATGGAAGGTTCTTCTAGTGATTCTTGTCGGATCTTTTGTAGTTCTCTATAACCAAGTCGTATGAATTTTGCTACGTTGTCCAACTTATTTTGCAATATCTTATTTTCTCTGGACAAATTGTTAATTATCTGGATATTGTTCTTAGACTTATTTAACAAATCAAGACATTCACTTTGTGCGTAACCCAAATATTGTTTGAGAGATGTATATTCATCTTCTTTTGCAGCAGCAATCGTTTTTGCAACAACTGCAAGTGCAATGGAACAATAAAATACTGCTGCAGCATAATAGCTGTGTGTGATCTTAAAAGCTGTAATCTTTAATGTAGATGGGCATGAGACTGATCACTTGCCGTAACGAGAAGGAAGGAAGAAAGAAGTTTAGCTCAGTCCTATATTTCTGACGGATATAAGTACTTACCTACTTATACATATGTTCATCTACAATAAAACAACATGGGTAATACAAACAGGCAGGTATAACATTAGATATAGGTACAATTTTAGGTAAAAGTTAAATAAATAAACCTTGTTTTTAGTTAATATACTTAATAAAACTTATTTTAATTATTACTATTTATTTCTGTACAGGTATTCGATAATTTGGCTTTTTAATTTTTTACTAATCACTAACTGAAGGGTATATAAGAGTGTTAATAAGTAATTTTCTATAGCTTCGTAGGCATAATTTTATATCTGTAAATATAAAAATGAATCTCAATTTTCCTTAGTCATCGAATCACGCGTGAACGGATAGAACATTTTCGCTAACTATTTTTATGTTGTGTTTATTATTATCAGGAGAAGGTTTTTATGGAAGAAAAAAGTTAAGAAAGTTGAGCGGAAAACCAGTTTTTTTCCCATGCAGGTGAAACCGCAGGGCGCAGCTATTCGGCTATAATAAATAATAATAATAATAAATAATAATAAATAATAATAATAATATGTGTGGACATCTCACACGACGCCATCTAGCCCCAAACTAAGCAAAGCTTGTACTATGGGAACCAGATAACTGATACAATACTTAGATACTTTTTGTTTGTAAATACATACATAGAATACAATATAACACCCAGACACAGAACAAACATCGATGTTCATCACACAAATGTTTGTCCTGGGTGGGAATCGAACCCACAACCCGCAGTTCAGAAGGCAGGGTCACTACCAACTGAGCTATCGGGCCAGTCAATAATAATAATTAATATATGTGGATATTATACATAGCACCACCTCGCCCCAAACTAAGCAAAGCTTGCGAATGTGAACCAGACAACTCATGGAATACTTAGATACTATTTTGTTTGTAAATACCTAATTACATAGAATACAATATACACAGAACAAACACCATCATCACACAAATGTTTGTCTGGGTGGAAATCGAACCCACAACCTACAGTTCAGAAAGCAGAGCTACTGTCAACTGAGCTATCAGAATAAACTTAATTATAGAATAATAATAATTAAAGGTTATTAGAGACTTAATAACAGTAGCCAGTGGATTTTCATTTATGTAGGTCTATAAAGTCCAAAAGCAGGTAGATTCCTTACAGCAAGCAGTTTTCAAGCTTTTACTTAGTTTAAGAATTTGATCTCTTTTGGATTTAATTTTTGTTTTGTACTTTAGCATATCTACAAAATCTTTTTCTTTTTCATTACAGTATTTTGATACTAATGACGTTGATTTCGATGGCCCAGAGTTTTCTGACTGATTAGAAGATTCGTGGAATCTGAAAAATAAACAATAGGTAGGTAGTGTTATCATCAGCAACAACCGCAAGACGTGGTGAACATATTATATAGAACGCCACTTTGATCAGCACAAGCTTGTCCCTCAAAGGCTCCATTCACACAATCGTCCATCTAATAGGGGGAGTCTACTCTGTCTACACTACGCATCCTGACTCGTGGTCACCACTCGAAATCCTTTATTTACCATCGGTTGTGATGTCTGCGAGTGCTATGGTTCACTTGACGAGTGACACATTGTGGTGTCGTTTCTGTGGGGTAGTGTTGTAGTAATGTTATAAAATTAAATTTCGGTAATTAGCCAACCTTTGAATTTCTGTAGCGATAGACGTCAATGCTTCTCGCATTGTATCAATTTCAATCGGCGTCTCAGTTCTTTTAATGTTAATTGGGCTCTCGAGGGTCTCACTTTTGTTCATTTTTACTGACCCTCAATTTTCAACTTAAAATCTTTTGTAAAAGCTTTATCAAAAAATATTATAGATTATAAATCATTCAAAATATGTATTATGTATAATAGAAAATATCATGATATTGATCTTGAAGGTGAAAATCAAGGAGTATTTGTAAATTATTTACGGAGAAATGACCACAGATTAGATTAAAAACTCTTGACTGGTCGCGCAAGGTGACAAAGAAGTTAGGACATTAGTGATTAGTCTTTGCAACCGGCAGGAGCAGCACCGAGTAATAGTATTCTGTGGACAGCAGTGTTGCTCGCTTGCGTTGCCGCTATTCGGCATATGGCCAAGACACCGACGCGAGCCCCACAACCTTTCTGGGCTGCTTCCGACTCTTACTACCGCTTGCCGGACTATCCAAAGCGCTGGTGCGATTTCCCTCCTGAAGGCGTCCAATAAATAGATGCCTTCCTGCCACGACGGCTTCACTCCATCTCTGGGTCACCATTTTGCCTTGCCGAAGCACAGGTATCGCAGAGAGCCCCTCAGCCAGGAATTTAGCCAAAGACTAACAAAATCTCGAAGAAAGTTATTAATTGTTGTTCAGGGTGCATCGGTGCTTCTTTTTCCCCGGTCACAGTATTCTATATATTAAGGTTTATATATAGGACGAGCTTCTGCCCGCAGCTTCACCCGCGGCGTGGCCTATGGGAAAATAATTCAACCACCCATTTCACCCTCTTAAGGGTGGAATTTAGAAAAATCCTTTCTTAGTTGATGCCTACGTCATAACATCTACCTGCATGGCAAATTTCAGCCCGATTCGTCCAGTGGTTTGGGCTGTGCGTTGATAGATCACTATGTCAGTCAGTCAGTCAGTCACCTTTGAGTTATATATATTTATATATTTAGATGTATCTATAACAAGGACAGAAATTTTCTGACAGCCTCTGTGGCGTGGTGGTTTAGCACGTCGGCTCGTAACCCGGAGGCGGTGTGTGCGATTCCCGCGGCAAGACAATTATTTATGCACGGTATAAAGGCGCAAATATTTATTCTGAGTCTGGGTGCTATGGGACCATGGTACTCGTAGTTTCTGATGGGTCCCTAGATACATGGAATCCTACTTAGGGTCCAGAATCTATGTGATCGTTGGGCATAATTTAGTTATTTATTTATTTACCTACAAGACAAAACTATATTATTACCTACCCACGACCACGCTTTGTCTTGGTCTGTCTGGGATTAGTCAATTGTTTTTTTTATCTGATCTGTGCATACCATATTAGTGAGATCTATCTTACTAGCCCACGTATTAGGTAATTATTATGAAGTAAAGGTTCTTGCGTCTTACTTGTATGTTCTAGTGGTTACAGTAGCAATTTTCCGCCAACCGCTCCGGTGCGGTACGATGGCGGCAGGCGAGCTGCCATTCGTTCGTTCGCGAGACAACCACTTCGCGTGGTAACCATTTCACGGTCGATTTGTGTTGCTACGCTAGTGTAAAAATATAAATCCATTCTTTACAATCACTAGCAGTGAGAGGTAATTAAAAAAAAATGTAAAAACTATGTACTTACGGAAGTTTTACTATTTACTATATAAACTAATTATTGTACTTACTAATAATTGAACTTTTGAATGAAAACCGAATGTAATAAATTCGTTTAGAAAATACTTATTGTGTCTGGGCGTTGTAAGACCATGGTCCTCGTAAATTCTGGGTCCCTAGATACAGCGAATCCTAGTTAGGGTCCAGAATCTGTGTATGGGTCGTTGGGCGTTATTTATTGTTCATTTATAAATAAATGAACTATAAATAATCGCATTATCCAAATTTTAAGCTGATTAATTAATATTTTCTAAAAATATGTTCTTTGCGACGTGGTAATAAGTATAATTTTTTTTATACCTGATCATCATATATTTTCAAGATGTTTTGTGAAGAATTTTAGATAACATAGGTTTTAATTATAACTTAGGTTCGCTACTTAGTATTTACGTAGATAGTACCTAAGTACCTGTCAAGGATCGTATAGTTTTCCACTCCTCAGGGTGATTTGTTTTTCCAGAAAGATAGACCTTCCAAGTAGGACCGTGCTTTGATGAATGAAAATGATTCGCCAATATATTCTAAAGGATCCCGATCTTACTTAGCTGTTATCCGCACGGTCGGTTTATTTCAATTTCCTTCATAAAAGACGCTATTCTCGGATTTGAAGTAGATTTATCATGCTCGGATAAAGCGGGTACTTTTTGTGCTTTTCTTGTGCCTGGATCTGACCCGAGATCTGTCCACTTAATGTGAATAATGGTGTACGATGGAAAACGAATGCGAACCCGAACACAAAAGACAACAATGCCAAGCGATTTCAAAACTTGATACAAGGATGTTGGAGATAATGCGTATTGTGTTAAGGGCACATTATCTGCGTTTATATCGAGAGCTTCATTACAGATTTGAGCGTTTCAATGATCGAAATACTAAACAAACTACCTCCAATTTTAAAAGTTCATAATTATTGTTCTCTGGACTAGGTATCTATGGTATAAATACCCATGTTAGGGTATTATTAGTAGCTGTGCGATCATGGAACTTGATAGAAACTTAAATTTGTATGGATTTGACAATTGTACGTTTATGATATTTTCTTTTTTAAATTAGGATCGAAACTTCTCTAGTTGCTTTGCAATCAAAGTTCCGTGATCACTCCCTACTCCCTATGAATAATTAGTTTATATAAATAATTTTGATGTTATATAGTTAGTTTTTATTACTACTCAATTATAATATTGTTTCTAAAAATTTTTCGGAAGCTTTGCAAATGTAACACAGGGTAACTTAGTACGGATGCTAAAGTGCTTAGATATCTTATGTTTCTAACTTACTTACCTATGTTTAAATAGTTACCTACAAATTTTTTAAAGATATGTTTTTTTAAATATTTTTGATATGATATAAGATTGTTATTTACTTATTGGCAAATAAATTACTATTACTATTACATACTTACGTGTATTGACCAATCGAGACTGTTATTGTACAGAGAGGATCAACTAAAATGATTACGAATAAAAACTAGTAAAACAATGATTTTTATTCTGTGATATTTTGATGGTATATAATTGAAAAATTACCTACCACAATTACATGGGTAGGTAGTTACATGATAGTACATAATTATGTACAATCGGGTGTGTCACAGAAGAATAAATGCGAGCTTAGGAGACTATCAGATTTTAGTACAAACGGGCATTATCATCCTTCAAATAATACAGATACAATTAATTATAAAATTAATTTTAGAAACTACTAGTGTAACAATGGGCGGCTACATCGTTAACAGAAATTTATTCCGAGTACGCTTTGGATGAACATTAAGGTTGAAATTTGGTCGCTTTTTTATTACTTATTTTAACGTAAATTTCTATTTTATTCTGTAATTGGAACTCCCTATGTAAGTCTTTGAACACTCAATGCATATATTGAGTCAAAGTCAAGTTGGTGAAATTGCTGTATTTATATAATTAAAACATTATGATATATTTTTCTAATTGTTATATGAAAGTGTTATAATATACATTATAATATGTTGTTATCAGTTACAATGAACGAACTTCACACGTTAATAAATAGTTTTTAAAATACTAAATTTTTGTGTCATAAACCTTATAAATGAAACGTGAGAGTTCATACTATACTAAAGAAAATGGATGCATGTTATTTTTGTTAAAAAGTGTTGGCTGTCTAATAATAATAATAAAATAGTAGGTATGGTCGGATTTTCATAAGATTAGAAAATTATAATGACATATAATGCCTTCTATATGTTATTACACCCAATTTTAATGGTAGGTACTTATGTTATGCATCTACCCTACCTTAAAGCAGTTCATCAAAATGCAATGCAAAAAGCAGTGGATCAAAAACTACGTGATTTTCAGCTGTTTATGTTTTTAAATGAAGCAGGCAGGAGCTTGATATCACAGTTACTGTACTCAAGATATTAAATGCACGTCGTCAAATCGAGATCAAGACGATATCTCGATATCCCTGGAATGCAAGTCGTCCCGGGTAATCGATTCCGCCGAGGCAAAAGCTCGTGATCACGAGAGATGCACTCGAGATTCAGCACCGAGTATCCTTCTCTAGCCTATACTAAGTATCTAGTAGATGCAAGTGTTATAAGTACTGTGTCTAGTATTATTACTAGATACTGTACCTGTAGTATCTTGACCGCATTTCAGGCTCGCAAGGCAGCTACGGGTATTGGTTCACTACGATTCGATAAATGATCATTGATCACATCAGTGTTATCGTTATAGTTTTAACTATGCTTAGTAGCAAAATAACACATAAGTGTATATATATTGAACTTATGTGTTATTTTTTAGTATTGGACCAGTAGCTAACGCTAGTTATCAGTACTTATAGGTCATCAACATTTACTCTAAAATGCTGGTATTGTGGTATTTATTTTAACAACCTTCTTCGAGCAAAGTCGACGTTGAAACGCTACCTAAAGAGGCACCAGCAAAGCTGTATGGAATTTCATAACTCGTGACTCGTAAAACTTAGCTATCTACAATTTAATTTGAAACCGTTATAGTAGACTTTTGTTTATAGTGAGAAAAACGCTTGCGCGTTTTAAGTGTGTATCTAAATCATTTTCAAGGGACGAATCTCTTTTGTTTCTCATTGTGGATTGAAATTATTCAATCCTTAAGTCCTAAGGTAGATTTTTTTAAAGTTAAGTAATATTTTTGATTATCAGATATTAATAATAGATTTTTATATACATGAGATTTTATGTTTTTGCAACGCAATCATTACAGAATTTACAGACCGCGGCAGTAATGTACTATTGACCGCAAAACAACTACGAGTATGTTCAATGTACCAATATAATACTTACTTGTATGCACCAAAGAATGAAACATTAAAATTTAACCATACACATACAATGGACAGTCTAAGCGGACCAAGCAATTTCTTCTATACAAACTTGTTTTTAATGCAAATGGTACACTAATCAGTAAGTTCTACTAACTAAGGAAATAAAAACTTGAAAATGATAACCCTTACTCTGTGTTTTAGCATTAGGATGTACTTCGCAGAATTGTATCCCTATGCGCTTTAGGAAGTCACACTATGAGATGGATCAATAATACAGAATGTGTTCATTGGCAAATGGTAAGAAAATTGATTTAGTTTTCATTAACTTAGCTCCATTGAGTATTTTTGCTTATTCCTCATGACTTTTGGACTTACACTTAAATATACTTACTTAAAAGGTCTGTTATGTAGAACATGTAGCTACAACAGTGGATGTCTCCCGACTAATCAATATGATGACGAATTCTTCATTTCACTATACACTATACTATAAGGTTTATAGGTAAGGAAAAAAAATTGCTTGCGATAAAAGTTTTACACAGTCTTTCACGCGTTTACCGTTTCCTTTACCTCTCTAGAGTGCACCACACAATAGTCGCACCAAAGGTCACGTAAATAGTTAAATCTACTACTCTAATACAATTTGTAGTAAACCATGATCCCGACGCTAAGGTCGCATTATCGGATTGGAAAAAACGGTTACAAAATAAGAGAATAGGTACGAAAATAGAACTAAGCTAGGTGGATTTAAAGTTGAAAGTGATCTGAGGTGCGACGTGAATACGAGGGCGAGTTTTACAATGTTCATGTGACGGTGGGACCTTTTTGTTGGGCCTTTTGTGCAGGGAGCCGCGATGCCCAGGGGGCCTCGATTTCCATTACACGCGAGTTTCAAGATCTCTTTGCTTTTCTAAAAATTTTACGCTGGATCCGAGTACGCTTTTAATCTAATGATAATGTGCTTAGATAAAGTGAGAGAAGACTTGTAACTTGTCTTTATGATCTAAAAAAGTTTATACTTTCAGAATGTCTTTGTGCACTTTGTACGGTATTTTGTGGCAACATTTGTGTAATGATGTCTTATCGTGAACTAAAAGTAAATTATAAGAGGTATAATAAACTTTGTGACGAGAACATTTTAATTTTTTAATATTTATGGCACACTATCACGTGGACAGGATTACCAGATAATAAATAATAATAACGCCCAATGGTCACATACATAGATTCTGGGCCTCTCTGTGTTTAGGGATCCAGGAACTACGAGGACCATGGTCCCACAACACTCAGAACAAATCTAGAAAAAAATTTATTATGAAAACTATAACTAAAAAGATCCCATTTTTTCGCCTTCTTCTTTCAGCTTTCTTGTAATCTCCAAATTTGAATTAATATTTTCTATATTAGTAATAGAAGGTGATGCAAACGAGCAACTGCAAAAATATGCAATATCGAGAAGTCACGTTTGATCAGTATTTTGGCCTCAGTCTGCGCCGGTGCCGGCTGCGGTTAGGTGCGGCTTGCCTTCCAAACTTTCCAAACTGCATTTTTGAAGGATTAGCATTTACTTAGCTAACTTCTTGACTTAAAGTTAACTCATGTGTGATGTGAATTAGCGTATATACTAGAACGAGCTTCAGCCCGCAGCTTCGCCCGCGGCGTGGCCTATGGGAAAATAATTCAACCACCCATTTCACCCTCTTAAGGGTGGAATTTCGAAAAATCCTTTCTTAGCGGATGCCTACGTCATAACATCTACCTGCATGCCAAATTTCAGCCCGAATCGTTCAGTGGTTTGGGCTGTGCGTTGATAGATCACTATATTAGTCAGTCAATCAGTCAGTCACCTTTGAGTTATATATATTTAGATAAAGGTGACTTGACCATAAAATTGCGTGGAGCATATAATTATAGATTTTTTGTGTATCGGGACGCTATTGGTTAATTGTTATTTGTTTAGAGGTAGGTATCGATATGCCTATTATAATAGGAGTATTTTTATCACGCCTTCCGCGTTGATTTCGTAGGTACTGCAAAAACCTAAATATTTAGCGTTTATCTAAAAAACAAAAAAAAATCTCAATTTTCTTCAAAAATATGCCTTATTGTCCTATATACAGTACCTAAGTAGTAAACACATAATAGGTAGGGTAGCTGAATATAACACCCAAACTTACATGAAACTGTAATTTGTTCTCACACAAAAATGTACGAGGATACATGGTTTTACGTACTTGGGGACAAAAGTCAGGCCGAACATCTGTTAAGGAACTCCTTAAAGTTTCGCCTAAGAACAAAGTGGCGTGTGTCCTTAGGGCACGACGGAATGGCGCACCAACTTTCGATATAAAGATCGTACAAATACACATTACTTGCAGACCCACGTTTTGGTATGTATTTATTAACTTCATTAGGCATAATATTGCATAACAATAATGATATATAGTACAGCTACTATTCAACTGGTGACAGAGTCTAGAGTCTTAGGTATAGTTACATAATAATATACCTACTTATAATTACGTCTGACATTACCACTGGAGATCGACAAATAAAATGTACAGTCACAGAGGTTAGTTAGCATAATATAATATTTACATAGTCACGATAAGTTGAATGTATAAAGAAAAATATGGATATCTTAGTAGAACACAAACAATAAGCACTTAATCTTCACATTTGCCGCAATATTCTACGCGTTGGTGTGAGCATCAAAATGCGGAAACGCCTCGACATAATTATGCGTATTCTAGTAATCGTAATTACAAAAGTTATTACGTCTGGTGCTCGGATAAATGGGCCATTTGTCGAAAATATTTTCGCTATGGCAACGCTATATTTTACGAGTAGTAAGGCCAAGTTGACCTTGCGCGAGGTGATAAGAATCTCACATTATCTGATTGTGCTTTTACTCTTAACTACATTTTATAAAAGGTAAAGAATAAGCACGTACATAACATGTAAGTATTGGATTAATATTGTTTGTATTGGTTTAAAATCAATTTTAGACATCAGTCGAAAACGCACATGCAGTAGTTAACCTCAAGTGATTCACATTTCTTAATAGATGGATCCCGTGGTTTTACTCACTGTTTGCCCCATATCTCCACAATTTTATTACTATTTTCCGGGATTCAAGTATCTGTACTGTAGAAATCTGTGTGCAACATTTCATTAAAATAAAACTTCAGTAATTTTGAAGCAAAAATCTGTTAATTGTTAGATCCCTTACTGTTTATTTAGTGCACCGGTAATGTCAGGTGATTTGGGCAGGGCTGCCGACAATGCAGCAAAAACGTTTCGCGTAATCATGATCATTTCATTAACATGGGCGATGTCAGCTTTTTGAGAGCAGTCACTGCGACTTGTTCGATACATTGAAATTGTGCTTTTAGTTAATGGCTTTCATAAACTCACACGCACGCACGTATGCACGCCTAATGTAATTGTTTCTCTGCGGTAGAAAATGTTGTTAGCTTTAAGTCCTCTTTTGTACATTTTCTGTGCATAAAGTATAAAATAAATAATAAACTAAATAAATAATAAAAAAATAATAAACTGAGTGTCCTTACAGTAAAAATATTTTTTTTAGAATTATGTAATATCATTTACCACGAGGAAACAGAGCTAATTCAATTAGGTCAAAGAACTTAAGCCAGTGAAGCAGTAAATGATAGATAGGACTACGTCAGATGAGAGTGAGGGTAGTTTGTAAATTTACCGCGCCGATACACACTATTAAATAGATACCTAAAAATGAGAAGAGGTTAGGGGTACAGAATTCTCCCTATTTAAATGTTATGTTATTACATTTTCAAAATTAATAACATAAATTGAAATTAAATTGAAATTGAAAATGTAAATTTATTCTTAATGTAAATAAATATTGGTTTATAGTTTATAATAATTGTGCACTATTATATGGATGTTCGTATAACGTTGAGCATTGTAGTAAGTACATATTTTATATATAGCTTTAAACTCTTAGTTAAACTTTCAGCTTATTTGTATAGATACTAAATAGTTGTAACCTTTTCCTGTTAAACGTTCGACTTTCAAAGAGGTAAAATTCTCATTACTTTTTGTTAAACGATAGATTTGTTGTAGCTAGTTTTTAGCTAGTGACCCTAATGTGTAAGATAAGGGTAGTCGTGAATTTGCCGCTCCGTCGCGCGCTAGATGGAGGCTTTCGGAAAACGCAAAACCACTTCCATTAAATTGCCAATTTTAAAACGCCTAAATGTTTTGGTAGCTCCGTGAATGTTATGCTTGCAGACAGGAGACAATATTTTACTTTGCTTAGTAGTGTACAAATATTTAATTATAAAAAAAAAAAAATGACAACTATTAGGGAAAACGAATTAGAGGGACTGTCAAGTTTTGGAAATGGTCTAAATTGAATTGACTATAAGAGAAAAGAGAAGTCGATTTCATTTTAAACTCCATACTAGAGTTGTTCATTACATACCCACAAATGTTTAAAGTTCGAGCTCCGGTTGCTTGCCAAAGTCCAATGTTTTATCAGCCAATATTGAATAGCCACGACCTCTGTCCCCAATTGTAGGTATTACGCATGCATCTCTCGCACTCCATGCTTCTCTGCAAAATGCTGCATACTAAAGGGATGTAATCTACGCCCGGTAACAGAACCTAACAACATCACAACCAAACTAAAAAAAGATGGAATAAAAAGTAATACTTAACTGATCAGGACTCTTCAAAAAAAATTATCAATGAGGAGTTATAACTAGATGGTTACAATCTCGATTTGCAAACTCATATCTAAAAATTGTCATATGTGTCAAAAAAAATTCTCGATGATTGCGCCGTTGTATTTAAAGGTATAATTAAAAAAAAAACACAAATCAACACTAACAAAACGTAAAAAATAGCTATAGTGCTAGTAAATAGCACAAAAGTTAAATAATAACTTCATGGTGGAACCGTTCTAAAGAATGTGGCCGACAGGGGTTGTTTTCCGATATAGGTACATGAATATAAATTAGACAGTAACTGTGCATCAATATCCAATATCAACTCAAACCATAAATTAGTGATGCTCAGTACAAAAAAATAAAACGAAAAAATTTGTATATTTTCATTGATATTATAAAGTACAACCACCGGCTAAATACCACCTTCATACAACACTAAAAACACATATTTGCGTACGTTTCGCATTCCACGCGCATGCGGACACGCAAAACATCCACCTGCCATGGTTTATTACCTATTCACCAGGGCCGTACAAATAAAATTGTATAATGCATAAGCGAATGGCTAGTTTGATTTACGAGTCGGCGGCTGGGCGGGCGAGTCACGCGCTGAATAACTAACGTATCTAGGGGCTATTCAAATGCCCTTATCCCTAGAGTAGTTTTAGTTCGTTTTGTGATGTTTCTGTTTATGTTTTTTAGAGGTATACAAATGAAAATCAAGTATTTTTAGTTTTCATGATGGTAGTTAGTTACTTAAATATTAATTCTTAAGCATAGGATTCTGTTGTCGCATCCTATTTGAACAAAATCAAAACCACCCATTTTATCCTGTAAAAGTGAAATGTTCCAGTGGGATGAGCAAATAACTAAAATACTTTTTATTCGCGAGTGAAACCGCGGGGCGCAAAAAGTAATAAATAATTTTCAGCAGTTATTCACTCTCACTTATAGATATGTATTATGTTTATGTAGGTTTATTTATGATATGTGTGTACTGTATATATATATATATATATGTATATTATGTACGTATATGCACAATGTTTTGTTTTTTATTCATATGAAAACCACCGTTCATATTATTACTGCGTTATTCCTTTCCGTGCAAGGTTGTCTGGAAGAGATCGCTCTGAGCGATAAGACCACCCATTGTTACACTTTTGTTAAGTTTGTCCACTTTTTTAAAAATTATTTAAGATGTGGTGTTTCAATAAAGAGTTTATCTATCTATCTACCTATTGTTCCCATGGAACCTTTTAGGTTTTCCTATTGTTTGAAAATAGATTTTTATAAGGCGAGCGTGCGACATCGTTGCCACATTGTCACTTAACATCAAGAGAACTATAGTCAAATACAAGCCTAGTATAAAAAATACAGATATGTGGATATATATACAATTTGAGTAAAAGTAAAAGCTTCACCATGTCTGATACACCTAAGTACCTCACGCATCCATTGTTCAATTTAGAGTTCGTGTTGTATGGTCAAACCTTTTGCTGACCCTCACGATGCGGTCGCTGATACCCCCAAAAGGATCGTATACAAGGGTTTGCTTTCAGCATAATATTCATTCGTTGTAGATACAAACAAAGCGGTCTCAGATCATCTGTTTGGAAATGTTAGCATGAGATACTTATGCTAGTGGTGTCTTATTTTTAATCTTTTCCATTTAATAATAGTAGACGAGTGTTTTTATACATCTTGATACTAACGTATGTGTTTCAATCTATTCAAGTAAGCCTGAAGCCGAAAGATAGCCTGTCTATTAATTTTGTACCGGTTTCATTACGGAGAATACGCACAATAATAATAATAACAAACGTTCAACGATCACATACATAGATCCTGGACCCCAACTAGAATTTCATGTATCCAGAGAGCCACACAGAGCACTCAGACAAATAAGTACTTGGGCTATTTTCCTGTGCACAAGTACTTGTCCTGTCGCGGGAAACAATCCGCCACATCCAGGTTATGAGCCAATCTGCTCAACCACCATACCACAGCTGTCGGAGCACAAAAAATACACATTATGATCCCGTCATCTTTATTTCGTCATAGGACTACAACGCGCGAGAAGTCGTTTTACCCCTATGTTAAACCACACAAGCGTTTAGCCTGCTCTTTTATTATGCGTAGTCTTAGGTAATCGAAGTCACTTCTGGCTTCTTTGTTTCCTGACAAATATAATTTGGGTCTCTTTAAGATAAGATGAATAAGCTTCACATAGATTGTCCACACATATTATTATTATTTTATTATTTATTATTATAGGTCAACGTGCTACACCTTCAACTGCATTACCGCCTAGCATCAGGTGAGTTGCAGTCAAACGTTGGCCTATTAGTGCATAAAAAACTGATTGAATGTGTCACTGTGGGTGGGATGGGATGCAGGATTGATTGATACATTAAATATGTTCAATACAATTTTTGTGATATGATGTTTTTGAAGTAAAAATTCTTTACGCACGCATGACTTGGGGAGTAAACTGGTGAATGCGTGACGAGAGCGTTACGGAAATTGATCGGGCGAAGCGAACGGAAGTTGAGAGGGAAATAAAAGTTAGTTAGGAAAGAGAGTAACGTATCTTATAGAAGTTTTACTTCAGTCGTGTGGTCTAAAGCACACGTTTTTTTTATAATATTCACGAGTATTTTCCTACATGTCAGTAGTTTACAGTTTAGTTAATGTAAGTATTGCTTCTGGTGTTCAACTTATTGGCCGGACACTAAATGTAAATAAAAAGAAAAATTAAGCGCCATATCTTAACGTAAGTGTATGGTTCTTACCACAATTATAAATTTGGTCCAAATACAACCTACGAAAGGCGATCGAAACGCTCCGCTAATGTAATTAGAATAAGCTAATCAGCTAATGGAGAGAGCCCAAGGTGCCGTCTATGAAGATCTCAATCTGTGTATCCCATCCGAAATCGTCTAATTCATGCATGAAGTCTGTAAGAGCTGGTTCTCACTGGGACAGATGTAGGAGGCAGGTTCTTTCAGTGATACTGCCTGTAAAAGCCTTTTTTTAATGTAGCAATCAAATACAAAGGTTAGTGATTATTTTATCTATGGTCGTAGACATGCTGAATGATGTGCGCAGTGCAGTGTCGCGCGAAACTCTGTGTTTTAGTTCCGAGTGACACTGTTCTGTTATGGGCGGCCGTGGCGCTTAACACCAGGCGAACGACTAGCTCTTCACATCATTCACTAACATAAAAAAAAAATGCTACGAGATGCTACGAAATGTATTTAAAATAATAATTTGTATTCTTAACAATAGATCACGGTCGTTGAAAAGAATCAGAAAATGGGGCTGTGAATTTTGAATAGTTTTGCATAACTCGTGTATTTATTGAATTTTAATGTGTGATAAGAGTGGTATTATCCGTTAAGTGTTAAGCGTAACGATTATTTTCGTGCTGTTTCCAAAACTCCATGGATGCTTCTGGTAAAGTTGCCATCACTTTACTAGGAGTATGACTTAACTAGACTATGACTGTATAAATTTATCAATTACGTCAAGTAATTCACTGACTAAATACACAAAAGTGGGGAGCCAAAAAAACATTAGAAGTGACTTATAAAAGCATATCGTGAATGAGGCCTAATTGTAACTCGCAACACACGAGTCCGTAAGCTATTTTACAAAATTACCCTTAGCATGCCTTTATGAAGCTCTCGCAATATAAAATACGATAAAGCAATAAATGCGGAGCTTTGTGATTGCATTATTTAGGTACCTGTACATTTTGCCGGAGTTTCTAAGTGCACATAAAAACGTGAGCAATCAAGAGGCCAGATGTTTTTACCAAGCACATAAACGGGAACGGCGTAAATTGACAATTAAGCTCGACTTTCGATACCCTTAAAATTGTGGGTAGTAAAATTTATATTGAGGATTCTATTTTGCATTGAAATCGAAATCAATATCTACCATTGGTTAATTTAGTAGCTGTCAAAGTATTGTGAAGTAAAACTTCTTTACGCACGCTTGACTTGGGGAGTAAGCTGGTGAATACGAGGCGAACGGAAGTTGAAGTTGGTTCACGTAGATCTTCGTTGTCAACATAACGAAGTTAAAATTACGTATGTTGGGATGTCCGGTAAAATGTCAATTAGAATTGTCAAGATGGGGACATTAACATTAAACAAAGCAAAATCAAAGTTATGCATGTCGATAGATGGGGCTAAACTAAAAAAGTTTCACTTCAGTCGTGTGAAACACTAAAGCACACTCGGTTTTTTTATCGGTAGCAAACAAATATAAAGTGGCGGCCTTCCGATGAAGAAGAGTTCACCGTAGCTATGTAATACTAGGAACACAAGACAGTTTTCAAGTTGCCTTACTACCCATTCATTTATAATAGCTTCAAAAAATTAATAGTTACTTTACTGCTATGTTTATTTTCAGATTTTTCATCTAACCAAAATAAATGAACGATTAACTTATAAATGCGGCACAAGATTCGCCAATGAATATCCCATTGGCTTAGTTATTGCCAATCTAAAGTTATTGTTCGGATCTTAAATTTTATCACCGATTTATATTTCTTTGACATCACAGATTTCGTAATGTTTGTCTGTTTATGAGCTTGTGAACAGTTTGTGTAATCGCTCTTTGATAGCCGCTATTTATTTGGGGTCCGCGTTAAAGTGCCGATAAACTGTAATGACGTTCAAAAAATGTGTAAAATAATGTTTGTGAGAAGAAATCGTTGTTTGGAAGAAAACTTGTACAATAATAATATAAAAAAAAACTTAAGGGTGTGTTTGTGGTATGGTGACAAATTAAAACAAATGATGGTTGCCACAACTTTCTAATTATTACATCACTGCCTACGCCACGATTTCATGAAGCTACAGCTTAATTGAAATTAAACGACTACTGCTACAGGGCTCGGCTTTTCTTTACTAACTGTATCTAGTACCTACCTAGGGTTGGTAGTGAAAATTTATGGCATATGTTTTACTTGTGTCAGCGTTAGCTGTACGCCAGATCTTTCTTAATAGGGTGTCAAAGTCACCAACTTTTAAAGTAAAACTTTACGCACTCTTGACTTGAGGAGTAAGCTGGCGTAATGCGTGACGAGGCGAACGGAATTTGAAAGTTGTTGGTTCACGTAGATCTCCATTGTAAACATAACAAAGTCAAAAATTAATTAAAATTTGTATTTTTATGTATGTCCGGTAAAATTACAATTTACAATTGTCAAGCAAAGCAAAATTAAACAAAGCAAAAACAAAGTTATGCCGACCGATAGATGGAGCTAAAGAAGTTTTACTTCAGTCGTATGGACGACTGAAGTAAGTCGTCCATACGACTGAAGTAAAACTTCTTTAGCTCCAACGAGCGTGTTTTAGACCATCCTAAAACACGCTCGTTTTTTGACACATCTAAAGTTACGTTGCCATGGAGTATTCCGGCCAAATAACGACCAACTTTCACTCCATTCCTCAAAAAGTCTGTCCATGAAAGTTGGCTACAGTCTCACTCAGCACGATCCTCACTATTAATCCTGACACGTTGAAACAAAGAGCATGCTGTAGTAGTTCAAATCCGTCTAACTGACAATATATTATGTATACCATACCATAATACCATACCCACTGCAAGCACTCTGTGAATTGGAAATGAACATCTCAGCAATGGGCTTCTGCTCACAGACCATACATTTCGTTTTCAAAGTCAAAGTCAATATCAAAGTATTTTATTACAAATGGGCTACTTTTAGAACTTTTACAAGTCAAAATTATTTTAGGTAGGTACTTAATATTAAGTTATGGTAATATGCATATAAAATTACAAAGTGATTATTATCACATATTATATAGCAACACCATTTAAAAAATGGTAAGTTTGAAAAAAATAACTTTCTCACTACTGGTGCAAGCAGACAGCTTCAATCTGTGGTGTGGTGGTTGAGCAGGTCGGCTCGTAACCCAGAGGCGGTGGGTTCGATTCCTGCGGCAGGACAAGTAATTTGTGCACAAAAAAAAAGCGCAACTACTTGTTCTTGGGTGTTGTGGGACCATTTTCCGCGTAGTTCCTGGATCCCTAGACACAGGGAATCCTAGTTAGGGTCCAGGATCTATGTTTGTGATCGTTGGGCGTTATTCTTATTATTATTTATTAATAAGCCATCCAGGACAATACAGAACAGGAAACTCCAATCCGACTGTGTCATATGTACTGTCTGAGGCTAAATAAATATTTATTTTATGTATGGTTGGAAATGTTTTCTTATTTTAGTACTATTATCCTGCCAATTAATTCAAGTAAAACATACCAAACATTTCTTATCTCCAAAGATCGTACCGACACTTGGCAAAGTATTTACAGTTGGTGGGAGCAGATGCTTACTTCCACGAAAAAAGCCAGCGTTGTGCTAACGATACTCCAAGGAAGATACAAATGCTGTAAGAAAAATTTATGGAGGTTTTTCGGAATGGAATCCCAAGGGTGGCGGGACGTAGCCTGAAGAAAATAGGGGAAAACACGTTTCAAATCCCTCGCCACGTATAACTCTTAATACAGGGATTATAGAATGGCTTCTTAAGTCTTGGGTGCTAAAAGAAAGATAACAAGCAATTACGGTGCGGTGATAAAAATAAATAACTACTTATTTTGAACGTGAAATGGTCTTTTTGCATCATTAAGGGTATTTGTGTTGCTTTATTTTAACGAATGCCTTAGGCCATGGCCGTAAGCTTTTGAATCCACGTCATTTACTTTTTTAATCTCGCAAAACGTAAGGTATTTGCCTCAATTCATCTTCTAAAATAAAGTGGGTAAATGAAACACGAATTCTCCAAAAATAAGACAGTGAAATTATTATAATATCCACAATCTAAATATATATAACTCAAAGGTGACTGACTGACTGCCCAAACCACTGGACGGATCGGGCTAAAATTTGGCATGCAGGTAGATGTTATGACATAGGCATCCGCTAAGAAAGGATTTTTCGAAATTCCACCCTTAAGAGGGTGAAATGGGTGGTTGAATCATTTTCCCATAGGCCACGCCGCGGGCGAAGCTGCGGGCAGAAGCTCGTTATGTCATACAATGGTTTTTGGTATCATACATGTAATTATCAGAGATAATTTGATTTAGTAATCTAATAGCAAAGCATGTTTCTTTTAAGATGGGTATATGTATGTCAAATTATCTGAATTTCCAGATCATTCCGTAGTATTTTGGATTTATCGAAGTTAAGACAGAAGCCTATTGGCGGCCTAATAACACCCAGGCTAACCACAAGCTTTCATTAGAAGAAAAATATAATGTAGGTGTTCTAATTTCGGTAAAGTAGTTCATTTGTTATGTGATCTCTTTTGAGCAACTTCTCCTTAATCATTTGAACAACGGGTACCTAAAGCTAAGATCACCGGGATGAGGTACTTATCTTCGCTTTTTTGCTCACCTGGGCCCCGTAAATATAACGGACGACCATAAAATGCATTAGTAAGTCTACCTTTGAATAATGCCGCCCTCTTGTTCTTACCTGTGGAGAAATAGCGGAACGACCTCGTATGTTACAAGTTACAGTTCTCGCGTGCTGATAAAATTATTTATAAGAAAGGTTCCTTCTATCAAGGATGTCTTCTCTCATGTGAACGTAATGTAAGTACGTAACGTTATATTTGTAATTATATGTAAAGAATACATACTAGGTACTTATATAGCAGTTGTACCTATATTCGTATATGCGAATACAGAAACGGCAAGATCAATAATAATAACGCCCAACGATCACATACATAGATCCTGGACCCTAACTAGGATTCCCTGTGTTCCCTGTGACGAGGGCATGCGGCGAGCGGACCGCGTGCACTCGTGTGGGTCAGTAATTCACGACGAGTTCTTGTTGCTTTGCGGACTGCCGTACCATTGCTAGACTTCCAACTTATTTGCCTACCCTCATTGGCTTTTTATATTTAATAAGTGTAATGCAATAAATGTGATGCTCACACTAAAGCATACATACCTACTAACAAATGACGAGCCAGCTTACTATTTCATCATCTGCTTATATTATTTTTACTTAACTACATGTTGTAAGTTTTTGGACAAGCCTGTGTGCACAAAAACGATACCATAACAATATATTATACTACTAGGACTACTAAACTGGTTATTATATAATTTTATAAAATAATTATTACTAATAAAGATATTTTGAAATTGTGTCTAGGGACTCGGGAACTACGAGGACCATGGTCCCATGATACCCAGACACAGAACAAGTATTTGCGGTTTTTTTATATACAGAAATACTTGTCCTGTGGTGGGAATCGAGCCCGCCACCTCCGGGCTCTGAGCCAACCTGAACTACCACACCACAGAAGCTGTCCAAATCAATAGCGAGATAATAACAATAAATAGTGATGAGATGGACATGTTGACAGTGTTTTGTTTATTGTTGGTACTTATGCAAGTAGGTTGCCTTTATGAAACTGTGTAATTTAAAAGGCAAACATAATTATTATCGAACGCGTGGCTTTATCTCACATTGTCGTTTCAAAAGCATGTTCAAACTGTGTCATGAGTATAACTAATTAAGTAATGGCTCCCCGAAGGCACATCGCGAAAGGTTCTCTTAATTAATTAATTACCTTTCAGATTTCCGATGGCTTTGATATCATTTTAAACTTACCTATTGGTGATGTTGTAGACTGGAATGACTGGATATATTCGTTACGCGTCGATCGGATTTAGATTATGCGTAAAAGATGAGTAGGTAAGCATTGCATGCACATGATAAATGTAAATACAAGAGAGAAGATAAGGCAATAGCTCCTTGAAAAGGGACCATTTTAGCTTTTATCAAGCACAATGCACTGAGTTCGTTGTGAAAAAAAAAGCAATACGCGTGTTAATTTAACGACCAGTAAGTAGATCGAGATAGGTTTAGTTTTTATAAATGACTAACTGTGCGTCATGGATTCACCTGCGTGGTGAAAATTTTCCATACTTTCGTAACTATTTCTTTCATAAAAACTTTCTCCTGAAAATAATAAACACAATAAAAAGAATTAGCGAAAATGTTCTATTCTTCACCCGTGATGTTATGACCAAGGGAAATAGACATTCATTTTTATATATTAAGATGTGAGGGACACAGTCTAACTATATTCAATGTTTGGTGGAAGGAATACGTATGCAAAATCGTTCGTATTTTTGAGTTAGTATACAGGTATCTATAATGATGATTTTAGTTTAAAAACTACCGTGAGTATGACACATTTTGTAAGATAAATAACGGCTAAACCTACGTCAATTAAAAGTCGAAATTACTCCGACCAGGTTTCAGACATATTCGATGTCCTTCTTTTGGGAGTCAGTTACTAACGCAAGCCGCGGCGGCTTTTGCGAGCGTCAGCACGTAACTGGTCGGAGTAATTTCGACTTTTAATTGACGTGAGTTTAGCCGTTATTCATCTTACAAAATATAATGATGGTAATATATAATTTAGAAAAACAAATCCTATGGCGTTTTTTAGAGTGACACTAGTGAAGGAGGTTAACGTGATACGTGGCTTTTCCTCGAATTACTTTTTACCCGGTTTCTAAAGTCCTTCATGTTGTTGCACTTTCATAGACACTACTACTACTTTTACTTTAGCTTTGTGGTGCCAAAAAGAAAGTAGTTTTAAAGTAAGTTTTTTATGTTAAGGAATAATATGACTAGTTAGTCGTTCACCTGATTTCAAGCGTCACATCTGCCCAATTAAGTTGCAGTGTATAAATTGCAAATTACTAGACTGTGAGATTAGATCACAATTTAATTTTCCCAGTAGTTTCACTAGCTGCAGTGCCTTTCAAACCAGAACACAGTAGTGCTTGCGCACTACTGATTGGCGATAGAATAACTGGCAAAGCTGTAGTACCTACCTCGACGAAATTTGCAGAAAATTCCTGCAAACTAGTAAGTATATTGAAGTAATAAAACGACGACCAATTACAATAATTAAATCGGGTTAACTTTGTCCGGATAAATTCTATACGGTCAAAGTTATCACAGCAACCGTAATTTCAAACTAGTTCCTTTTGCATGGGTGAAGAAAATCAGATAATTAAGGTGTATATCTAATTGATTAATTAGGGGTAGTTTAGGTAGGGATACTAACTAAAATTATGGGTTGGGAAACTGTGGGCTAATTTGAAACAAGTTACGGAAACTTAACAAAAATACCCACTTCTTGAAATGAAAGTTGAGTAGATGTTTCATTTTAATAT
Organism: Ennomos fuscantarius; assembly: GCA_905220475.3. Lineage (NCBI taxonomy): Eukaryota > Metazoa > Arthropoda > Insecta > Lepidoptera > Geometridae > Ennomos > Ennomos fuscantarius. The sequence continues at coordinate 9,484,346 of HG992029.1, forward strand.
ATCAATGGTATATAAAAATTCTAAATAATAAGTTAGTTGTTGATTAAGAATTTAGTAAGTATAGCTTATTCACTTCATTACTAAACTCTACACTAAACATCAGGTGAACGACGAGCTCGTCACATCATTCATTAACATTTTAAAAAACACGAGTGTGCTTTAGACCACACGACTGAAGTAAACTTCTTTAGTTTAGTTCCATCTATCGGCCGTTATAACTTTGTGAATGATTTGTTTAATGTTAATGTCGCCATTGTGATAATTGTCATTTTACCGGACATATCAACATAATAATACAAATTTTAAGTAACACTTTTTAATCTTTCGCGACTTGAACTCATATCTAGGAGTAATAGTACTCTGTGACTCATATTGTAAAGATAAAACGGGTCTATTCGCGTACAGAAATTATCAAATCATTATTTTGACTAACCTCGACGTTTCGACCAAGTTACATTGGCCGTGGTCACGAGAGGCCTGACGCGAATAGACTCGTTTTATCATTACAATATAAATTTTAAGTAATTTTTAACTTTGTTATGTTGAGAATGGAGATATACGTAACTAACTGCCCTATACATACCACTAGACAATTTATTAAATTTCTTTTTTTGCCTTCTTTTTATTGCGTTGAGGTTTATATAGGGCTAACAAAGAGATTCAAATATCCTAATGGAGTGAATAAAATTGTATGAAGAAAAGCGGGTAGAACTGCTTTTAGTTATTCTTGTAAATATTGATGGACATTTCAGACAGCGCCATCTAGCCCCAAACTAAGCAAGCTTGTATTATGGGTAATCAGATAAGTGATACAATACTTAGATACTTTTTTTAATACATACGTACATAGAATACAATATAACACCCACAGATAGAACAAACGTCAATGTTGATCATACAAATGTTTCTGTTGGATGTGGATCGAACCTACAAGCTGCAGTTCAGAAGGCAGGGTTACTACTAACTGAGCTATCGGGTCAGTCAATCAGTCACTCTTATATAAGAGGTGATCTTCACACTGTTTAACTTTAAAATTGCTCATTCAATAATTTACTAAAGTTGGACAGCTCTTAAATTAAGCACTTACGACCTAAGACGTAACAAAATTCGTGGCATTAGGTATGTCATAGAGAGATAAGGGCGAGCTTAGGAGTTGTCAATCTTCAGTGCAGACGGGCATAAGTCACATATAGACAAATCGTGAAATCTAATTTGTTTTACAGTTTCAGTTTTAAAAGTGACGAACAAGCTTAACTGAAGCGTGGATTATACAAGGACGCCAATTTAAACAACCTGTGCACTTTATTAGGTACAAAAAAATTAAGTTAAAGAATATTTCCAATGAATAAAAATTTATTGCGAATCTGCTCAGAAAATATTTCGAGAAGTTGGATTAAGGAAGTGACGACATTGTTATTATCGCCTCAATCCAGCTCGAGCTCTGAAACAATCTTTGGCATCCCCGTTCCAATCGGATGCTCAGCAGTAAAATCTCTGTTATGATTTCCATCGACGACTTTCATCTTGCTATATTATTATTCGTCCGATTTTACGACGGAATTGAAATGGGAAAGTATTCTCTGCATTTGTAACGGAACGAAAAATAATTGTGCAAGTGGCGCTATTGTGTTTCCACCCAAACAAAGTGGAGGAAATAATTTTTTGAGGCGAAACAATTGGCCTTAGTTAAACAGTGCTTGGTCCCAACTCAAGAGTCGGAAGTGAAATTTTCAGCTTTTTGTAGAGATTTTTTTTTTCGTACTTACTCTTAAAACAAAGCGTAATGACCCGCACGGCACGCGTTTGTTCACGAACAATCCGAATAGGCCATTTTTCATGCGGAACAATTGAAGGCGGTGCTCCGACACAATTGGCAGAGTATTTTGTCAAGCGGTTGTCGTACACCGGGACTCGAGAGCTCGACTTAATAAGTGCACTCAGCTGACTTAATAAGACGCTGCTTCACATACTACTTATAGTTTTATAATGGAACCTTTTACGGCGGGTTCGATTCTCGCGGCAGGATAAGTATTTGTGCACAGAAAAAACAAGCGCAAATACTTGTTCTGAGTCTGGGTGTTGTGGGACTATGGTCCTCGTAGCTCCTGGGTTCCTAGACACAGGGAATCCTAGTTAGGGTCCAGGATCTATGTATGTGGTCGTTGGGCGTTATTATGATGATGATGATGATTATTATTATTATTATTACATTTCTTCGTGAAAACAGTAGCTCGGATAAATCACTAACTACGCCTTGTTTTTCGAAGGTTTATGGAGTAGGTTTATATTTTTTTTATGTTAGTGAATGATGTGACGACCTAGTCGTTGACCTGACGTTAAGCGACACGACCGCCCATAACAGAAGTGTGTCTCCAAAATATAAAGTTTCACGTGACACTGCACTGCGCACATCATCCTGAGACATCAGGCTATAAATATGTGAATAAATTTATATATATTTTTTAATTGAATAGGTTTGTATATGTGAATAAATCATTTGTATTTGTTTATATTATTAATCACCTGACGAAGTGTGGCGCTCGTTCCAATAGGCCATAAAATCTCGGTTCTTATGATTTTCATAGCGGCTGGAGGCCGTGCGGTGGAATTTTTCGTTTTATTTTATGATGGCGCGCACTGTCGCGGAGAAATATTGGCTCAGCGGAATAGCTCGTAAAGAAAGCCGTTTTCTTTCCACGGGGTTACGCACCGCAACTACAACGCCACCTTCTGCTGCTTACATTTTATTTTTAGGCCTAACCGAATTTTATGTGGCTACATGAGATCTGGGTTCTAATTATCTAAATGCTTAATTTAAATTACAAAGCCGTCTGCGTCCATTTAAATAAAAATAAAAATAAATATTTATGTACATTTCACACAGCGCCATCTAGCCACAAACTAAGCAAAGCTTGTACTGTGGGAACCAGATAGCTGATACAATACTTAAATACTTTTTGTTTGTAAATACGTACATAGAATACAATATAACCCCCAGACACAGAACAAACGTCGATGTTCATTACACAAATGTTTGTCCTGGGTGGGAATCGAACACACAACCTACAGTTCATATAAGGCAGGGTTACTACCAACTGAGATATCAAGTTAGTCATATAATGAATACATGAATATAGCAAACACATTAAAAGTTTGGAAGGCATTACAGAATTGTGAATATTCCGAGCCTGCTACCCACGTAGTGTTTCAATCAAGCATCACGGGCGATCAACTGCGGTATTGCGCGGCTCCAGCCGTTTTGCCGGCTCACCTCGCCCGGTGGCCGCTCGGTCCTTTTTGCTCGCACATCATTATTCAAGTTAAGTGGACAGGACCGGTCAGGTTGCCGGATGGGTAACAAAAATTCAGGGGTTGCGTGTTACACAAATCGGTATACGGTGAGTGAAAGGTTAGCAAGATCGATTGTGATGCAGGTCGGTTTTGTTAGATTTTTAGAAATTCGTGATGATATAATATCTGCCCTGCCCGGACTGCTCTGACTGCCCTGATAGCTCAGTTGGTAGTAACCCTGCCTTCTGAACTGTGGGTTGTGGGTTCGATTCCCATCCAGGACAAACATTGGTGTGATGAACATAGGTGTTTGTTCTGTGTCTGGGTGTTATATTGTATTCTATGTATGTATTTACAAACAAAAAGTATCTAAGTATTGTATCAGTTATCTGGTTCCCATAGTACAAGCTTTGCTTAGTTTGGGGCTAGATGGCGCTGTATGAGATGTCCACACATATTATTATTATTATTATATTATCATCAGTAAGGAGGTTACGCACAACAAAAGACTACAAACGGTTGCAATCTGTATATTATTAGCGGAGTTACATGAAGATATTTCATTTTTATTTTGACCGTATTTCACACAAACCAAGAGCTTTTGAGTAACAAAAAAATTCCAACCTGGGTACCTGCTTGTTGTTAATTTTTTTTTTTTTTTACATTAGCTTATTATTAATCATGAACATAAATACAATACAGGAGGGATAACACAAATTTTTAAACATAAGTACTTATTTCTAATTAATGTGCATACACCACGCTTTTGAGTACTTATTTTGAGTACTGCAATATTGTTTCAAGACATCTTCGGTGCTCTCAGTGCAATAAATACCACCATTACCGTCCCAATGTCTCTCGACTTCCGCTAGCCTGTCAATATTGAAGGTACGCGATTGATGTTGAATTTCAGTAGTATTTTAATACTAGATCAGATATTTTTAGCGAAAAGATTTTAATTACTTTCGGAAATAGGTCTATTACCGTCTATATTGCCAGAGTTGCAAGTTTTTCAAAAGTCTAATATTTACGAGTCAGATTAATTGCAAATATTTGTAATTTGCCGAGTCTATGTCAATAGTCACAAGGTAGGTATTTGACATTCATTTATGCTGACTTCAAATCTCTAATTGTCGTAACGTGATGACGAAAACAAATAATCTATATGTATCATTTTTAGTGATGTGACATTTCTGGTGAAGTACCTAAATAAGGTCGCCCCAATAATGTGGGGTGCTAAAACCAACAAATGACACGTAATGAGTCATTAGTTTGGTAAACGTTGGCTCATCGTTCCCGTGCCTACGCCTACACATTAGATCAGCGGTTAGAACTCGCCGAGCCACTACTTCAGATGTTCTGTCTCAAATAAAGTGTACACAATGTAATAATAATAATAATATAAATAATAATAATAATAATAACGGCCAACGATCACATACATAGATCCCTACAGGACCCTAACTGGGATTCACTATGTCTAGGATCTCAGGAACTACGAGGACCATGGTCCCACAACACCCAGACTCAGAACAAGTATTTGCGTTTTTTTTTCTGCGCACAAATACTTGTCCTGCCGCGGGAATCTAACCGGCCGCCTCCGGGTTATGAGCTAACCTGCTCAACGACCACACCAAAGAGGCCGTCAGGTCGTTAATGAAGTTGGTTACTACGACTTTTTAGGCTCGATCAGTGACGATACGATTGTCAGAGCTTTTCGCAGTTTAGCATTTTTAGTTTAAAATTTTATGTCTATGTCCACGGTCAATGCAACTTAGTCGGAACGTCAAAGTTATTCAAAATTATGTTTTAATAATTTATGTGCACGAATAGACCCGTGTTATCTTCACAATATGAAGAACATAAGTCTAAAAAATATTTTAGATCTGTATATTGTACCGCACAAATATGTGTGGACATTTCACACAACGCAATCTAGTTCCAAACTAAGCAAATTTTGTACTATGGATACCAGATAACTTATACAATACTTATATTCTTTACAGATACATGCTTACTATTATGAAACATATATATTTCACACTAAAGCTGTTATTTTTTTTTCTGTTATTGAATGATGTGACGAGCTAGTCGTTCACCTGATGTTAAGCGCTACGGCTGCCCATAACAGAACAGTCACTTGGAACCTTAAAACATAGAGTTTCAAGCGACACTGCACTGCGCACATCATCCTGAGACATCAGCACACTCTGGTAATAAGATTACTCGAGTGTGACTTTACTGTTATTTGCATAAAAATTTAAGTAAATGCCTACCGCTGCTAAGTAACAGCTAATAGCCGGCCTACCCTTAATTTGCATAAAGACTAGATAACCGTACTACCACGAATACTTAAACAAGGCTTAGATTGACGTCAAACGTGTGTTTAACAATACAAAACAGTATTTTAAGTCTAGTTTAAGGCTTGTTTAAATCTTTTGTGGTTAAACCAAGTATGCTTACTATGACAGGTTCTCAAAAACCTGATTCTATAACAATAAGACAAAGTAAGCACATGTAACTTGTAAAAAGCAAATATTCATTTCTTCATCGTACAACAGCCGATGTCACACTAATATTATACAGGCGAAAATTTGTATGTATGTATGTATATGTGTTTGTGTGCATGTGTGTATGTGTGTATGTTTGTTACTCCTTCACGAACGGTGAAACCGCGGGGCGTAACTAGTCATAAATAAAATTTTACTCCATTTAACTTTTACCATACTGTAGTACTTTGATCGGTACCTAAAAACTTGTTAGATAAAAGCTTTTACTATTAAATCTGTCACATATTACACCATTTTAGTTTATCTAAAAACAAGAGATCTGAGCAAGGGGTTCATGAGTATATGTCTAGATAGAGGTATAAAAATATTGTGAATATAAACTTATTCGACAAAAATAAGAAAACGGATCAATAAATAATCTTTCCTTCACCAACTTACATCCTTTAAAAAAATGCAACGAAATTATTTAAGTATTGAAGTATTGACTGGGCCTTTAGCTCAGTTGGTAGTAGGTCTGTCTTCTGAACTGTAGGTTGTGGGTTCGAGTCCCAATCCAAGAAAAATCCAATGAAAATCGACGCTTGTTCTGAGTCTGGGTGTTATATGTATTTATGTATTTACAAACAAAAAGTATATAAGTATTGTATCAGTTATCTGGTTCTCATAATACAAGGTTTGCTTAGTTTGGGGCTAGATGGCGGTGTGTGAGATGTCCACACATATTAAATTATTATTATTAAATTATAAGAGTGACTTCGCCTAATGTTAAGCGCCACCAGTAACATATTGCAACACGCTTTCTTCATTGCTTAGGAAGGTTCAAAGTATGTATGTTTTTCGATTTCCTTTAGGAAATGTTTTCTAGGAGATTCGCTTCAGATAAGTAGCACTGAGTGACGACTGTTAAAATAAAGCATTCGCTATGTTAATAATGCGGAGGTTCATTCATTAATCCGGCTTAAGGATCTCGTTTAAAGTGTAACTACATCTACCGCTATAAATTTAACTAACAGCACGTAAAAACTGGCTAGGAGCGAGTCGGTAGTTGGTGAAAACTAGGGTTCTGTAGCCCTAGTCTGCTCTGATTCACTGCATGCTTTTGTATAGTGACTCCATACAAAAAAAACGCGTGTTTTGTGCTGCACACCGCAAGATGTAACAAAGAGGTAAATCAATAGCAATTTGATACAAAATATAGTTAACAGCCTTTCTGGTGTAGTGGTTGAGCAGGTCGGCTGATAGCCTGGTGGCGGGTTTGATTTCTGCGGCAGGACCAGTATTTATGTGCATAGAAAAAAGCACAAATATTTGTTCTGTGGCTGGGTGTTGAAGGACCATGGTCCTCGTAGTTCCTGAGTCCTTAGATACAGGGAATCTTATTTAGGGTCCAGGATCTATGTATGTGATCGTTGGGCGCTATTTATATATTATTATATTTAATACAGAATGAGCTTAAAATAAAACATCCAGAGCAAATCGTGTGATTTGAATTACTTCTTAAAATGTTTATATAATTACGAGCTTCTGCCCGCAGCTTCGCTCGCAGCGTGGCCTATGAGAAAATAATTCAACCACCCATTTCACCCTCTTAAGGGTGGAATTTCGAAAAATCCTTTCTTAGCGAATGCCCACGTCACAACGTCTACCTGCATGCGCCAAATTTCAGCCCGATCCGTCCAGTGGTTTAGGCTCTGCGTTGATAGATCACTGTGTCAGTCAGTCAGTCACCTTTGAGTTATATATATTTAGATATTCATAAAATAACAACACGCCCACAACCAAGGAAATAAACCCATGTATCACACTCACACTTATATAATGTGAAAGTTTGTGTGCGTGTGTTCGTTCGTTTTTCCTCATAGGTTGCATCATTAACATAGGGTACTTTTACCTGCGGGGTGTATCTAGTAATTATAAATAAACTATCTTCCCTACAATATATCGGTCGTGATGCATATTTTTGAACCAAACTGATTTACCTGACGATGGTTTGCTCTTTTTTAGGTAAACGAATGACGTGTCGAACTAGTCGTTCCGCATATGCTAACCATAGAGATTGTCTTTACATTTGAACAGACGTCAGGGATCCATCGTTGCAGCACCAGCTATAGAGTTTTGCTCGGGCTCAGTGTTTGTGTGGACCTCTCAAATCGAGGCAATTCCGGTTGATCGTAATGATTTCCGGAGCGGTACTACAAAACGTAAAGCCACATTTACGAGAGCACTTCTGCTTAATTTTCTCTGTACTTAACTTCCCGTTTCAATATTATTTGATGAAGTAATTCGAAAGCTTGGAATTTTAATCTTATTGTATTATTCACTTGTTTTGTTAATATTAAGCATATTATTATATTGCGTCTTTAATTTTTTACGCATGAATTACTTTTACTATACATATATTGTTGCTGGAAATGAGCTAGGAAATATGTACAATATTGATTTTCAGTAATCAGACAAGCATTACTTTGCTGAAGTGCCTATATTAATAAAACTTCGATTTAAAAGGAAATAAAACCCCGGCTTATTATTCGATTGGATACACTCGAAAAACGAACGAAAAATCTATTTCCTATTGGCATTTAAAACTCGTTTCAGCTTCGCAACTTCGTTTTGAAGTTAAATGGCAGAAGTCATTATAGATATACTATACATAGTTCGGATTGATACCGATAAATTCAGTTCCACGGCGAAGGTTTATTCGTTTACGTAAACTTTGAGATTGGCTCTAACAAGGCTGGGGAGGCAGGCGCGCCGGTGATTTCTACTCTTAAAATCCAATTTAAATGCATTCCTCTGCGGCACAGGAGCCTGCCGATACGCTCTAGGGGCCAATTAACTTATTCATCCTTAACATTTCATTGCTCAACTTTGATACTGCTTTTTATACAGCCAACGTGAACCTTTAAGTTTGGAATGGGGTACGTGTAGGTGAGATAAGTTGGGGTTTGAGAGGTCTTCGCGGTTGATTTTAATTAAAAAAAAAATTGTAAGAAATGCAAATTGCAAGTTTTGTTTTTTTATGTTGTTTTGTATTGTTTGTTTTATTGTTATGATTTAGTTAGTAACAAAGATTTTTTTTTTCATTCCCTTTTAGATACAGATTTTAGTCAAAATGGCTTGAAAACCGTAACATCCATTAATAAAAGTCTGCCAAACTTATTTAGAATGCAATTTCAAAGAGCCTAATAGAAACGTTCGCGCCAAGAATTGTTGCAAAGTGTAATGGGTTCAGGTAAAATTAACGCAGAAAAATAGGAAAAGTTAGAACGAGTTTCCACGAAGGTTTTTTGCTTTCACCAAGTAGCGAGCTGTGATTGTAAACCGGTGAATTTATAATGCTATTTTCGAACTCCACTTCATCGGGAAGTTTGGAACCGGTTCATAATTTTACTTGCAAGTACGGCGTTGAATTCAAAAGTTAAAGTTACCTAACAGAATTTACGGATTAAATAGGCCGTAAATGCATTTGTCAAAAAATTCAATAAAAAAAACATTGGTAAAAACTTGAGCAAATAATTTATAATTTAATAACTCAGTCAGACGATGTGTTAGCAAAATATTCGACCAGATTCGTTTAAAACATGTTCTAAAATTTTAAAATACTGCAAGCTACGCAATCGAATTACGAAAAAAGCACGTTCCTTTTCCAAACAACTTTTCAGACCCTATTTATTTGAAAGGAAAGCGATGAGTCAAGCAGATTTGCAAGATATCTGGACGCTTTCTGTGGATTACTTTGCAAGTCTTTTATAAAAGAGGCCAGTATCATCACTACTTAAGGATATTAAAATCCATCGTATTTGTGTAAGGAGCTTGTTTTCTCGCTGACTGTGGACCGTTTATCATGTAATCCGGAACGGTTCGGTATACTGAACGGGATGATTGCCGGTGAATTGTACTGAGACGGCTTATTGTGATGTTGTTATCGTGGAATAATGGCTTATGGCCGGGATAATAGATGTTAAATGAAGAGATAAATTAATTTAGAAATATTTTGTTCGATGATGGACTCTTACAAAACTGCAAAAAACTTTTGTAGAGAGACACGGTAGGTACTAGTGGTGGAGCGTTGACGCCTTTACAGTCGACGCAACGATACCGTTTATCGTCAACCATAGACCAGTCGATAAAACAGTTCAATATTCGACTAGTTTATGTCGTAGACTCTTAGACAGGACGTCTAAGCGTCTACGACGGTTCTACGGTTTATGCGACAGCGAGCGAACCAATAGATATGCCGTTCATGCGTAAACATGTTTATCAGTGAACTATAAACTAGTCTATTCGTTCACGGCAAAGAAACAGTTGAAAAAAACTGTTCGTTTATTCAACGACCACTACTAGTAGGTACCATCATTGCATCAGTTTTCAAACAATTCATGCTTGACTCTAAATTATTACTTTTTTGTTTTACAAAAATAAAACCCTTTAGTGTATAAGTAAACAAGAATAATTATGTATATAATATGCAATAGTATAAGTATGAGTATGCGTTTTTGTATAATGAATACATAGCGCAGCGGTTTTTGAGTAGGACAGTACAGTCATGTTTAGTTTTAAAACTATCCTGGGTATATATACATTTGTAAAATTAATAATAACTAAAATCACGTGAATTAAAAGTCGAAATTACTCCGACCAGGATTCGGACATATTTGATGTCGTTCTTCTGAGAGCCAGTTAATAACGTAAGCTCCGGCGGCTTTCGCGAGCGTAACGTAATATGTCCAAAACCTGGTCGGAGTAATTTTGACTTTTAATTGAGTTAGTACATGCCGAGGCACATGAGGCACGCGAGCGGGCACATGTCGTGTTTACAAACTGATTGGCCTCATTATCGAAATGACCTTTGAATATTATTTAACTAGAGGTCTAATGAAGTTGCCCCAAATAAGCTTTGACAACAACACTCAGTCAGTGCAAATAATCCGATCAGAATAGGTTAGCATAGTGCATTTGAAGATAACATAAAAATGTAAGTTCTACAAATAGATGAATACTTAGTTATTTATTGGTCTAGGGCTCATTAGTTTTTGATAAATTATTAATAGGGTAAAAATAATTTTGTTAACATTTCTTTTGAACAGACCCAAAATGGCTCTCAATAAGGCGCTACTGGTGCTTCTTCTAGTCGTGTCCGTAGTTGCAGTATGCAACGGAAGATCATGTTCAAGCAAGTAAATATCCCATATTACATACACAATCAATTTTTACAAAGTATAATATATATAACAATATGTATGATTCATAATCAAACTTAGACACGGAAAATAAATTAGAGGCACACTTACAAGCGGATCCAAAATTTAATCGGCTTTTCCTAAGCTGCTTGATACCTATCTGTATAACATTTATCTTTTATTTGGCGTTCTTGAATACTAATATGAGGTGTTCAAGTATTCAAAAATGCAATAAAACTGCTAAATTTACTAGGTGGTAGGACTTTACTGCAAAGTTCGTCTAGGTAGGTATTACCGCTTTGCCAGTTATTCTGCCGCGCAGCAGTAGTGCGCAAGCACTGCTGTGTTCCGGTTTGAAGGGCACTGTAGCTAGTGAAATTACTGGGCAAATGAGACTTTATGATCTGATCTCACAGTTTAGTAATCTTATTACTAGATTGTGCTGATGTCTCTGGATGACGTGCGCAGTGCAGTGTCACGCGAACCTCTATACTTTAGAGTTCCGAGTGACACTGCAGCTGGTATGGGCAGCCGTGTCGTTTAACATCAGGCAAACGGCTAGCTCGTCACGTCATTCCTTAACATAAAAAAGGCATTCTGTGAGTAAACATTAAATTCACCTGAGACATACATTTTTTTTTCAGTACAAAACTTCACGAAATTCCAATGGAATGGAAATGTCATTAGTTTAAAGCACCCATTGTTTTTAACTCTTTTCCAACTAGGCACTCAGATAATTATATAATATTATCTATACTTATTGCTTTTTTACATTTTTCACAGCAATGTAAGTATTAGAAGTTCTTTTATCATTAAAAATTACTATTCTTTACAGACACTCACGTTCCCGATGTGATGACAAAAGTGACGAGGTAATTAATATTAATTCGCTAAATATTAAAATTGGTATGCACTCTAACAAACAATTAGGTAACTACCTATAAGCTTTATGCATTGACCCTTGACCCTTGTTGTTCATGACTTCAAAACGCAGTATATTGTTTTTTTAAGTTTGTAAGAAATTATATATTATATTATTTATATATGAAGATATCTATTATTGTATGTATTGTTATCTACATCTACTTATAGATGATACAGTTCATATTTAAAATATCCAATCACTAAATACAGTAAGGTTACGTTTTTGTAAGTATTTCTTAGATCCCGATGGTAATGTTTTCACTATACATATTTGGTTCAATTCTTAATGATTATTAATTTAACATATATAATCATAATAATATCATTTTTGATTTGTTTAGCTTAGACATCACAATGATACTTATTTATCTTGATAACACACATGAAAAGCCGTGGGCTAAAACTACTATCAAATAAAGTCCGAGTCGTCCTTGTATTACCTTAGTAAATAGGATAGTCATAACATACCCTATCAAAAACATGCACATATAACAACATTCTATCAGCATTATTTATAAACAGTTATGAAAAGAATCATAACTATCACAACCTGGTATGTATTTACTGAGAGATAACGTATTCGGGGCAGAGCATAGGTTAAGTGGTATATGTTATGCAAGCAGTTATGTTTATTTATTAAGTTTATTCTTCAGCTTTCTTCTCATTATCGTCAACTATGATTTAAAAAAATTCCATAGTAACTATGCACAGAATTGGAACTACCCAATCCATTTTTTTTGTATACGTTGCAATCAAATTTGGTGATCACCTAGCTGATCTCACAGTCTAGTATAGTCTATGTTATCACACTCACACTAATATTATAAAGGTGAAGGTTTGTATGTGTGTTTGTGTGTATGTGTGTATGTTTGTTACTCCTTCAAGCTCAAACGGCTGAATGGATTGGGATGAAATTCTGTACCAAGATAGCTCATACACTGGATTAACATAGGCTACATTTTATCCCGGAAAAGTGGAATGCTCCCGTGGGATGAGCGAATAATTAAAATACTTTTTATCCGCGGGTGAAACCGCGGGGCGCAACTAGTTATATATCTTATAACTAGACTGTGAGAGATGATGTGCGTAGTGCAGTGTCACGTGAAACTTTATTTTTTAGTGTTCCGAGTGGCACTGTTCTGTTACGGGCGGTCGTGCCGCTTAACATCAGGTGAATGACCAGATTGACAATTCATTCATTAACATAAAAAAAATTATAACTCTCTCAAATAATTTTATCAGTCATACTTATGAAATTTGTTCAACAGAAACATTAATATGTACAGGCAATCTATAAATAAAAGATTACAACTAATAAAACATTATTTACCAAATAAATACGCTATCCATTTCACCACCGCGTGGTAAGGTTCCCAGAATATTGGCAGCATTACCTCGCTGAATTAGAAGACTTATGTCCGTATTACAGAACGATGCTCAGTCATCGATCGGTGCTCAAGCAGAGATTTCATTCATAAAGTGATTAATTAGTTAATGAAATCTCTGCTTGAGCACCGATCGACGATTGAGCATCGTTCTGTAATACGGACCTTAGCTTCTGAGCGAAGTACAAGTATGTGCCAGCTCTGGGTTCCCTCAAGACGAGAACCAATCGAATTTCTCGAATTTTCGAACCATTCCTTTATGCATGTAAAAAAGTTAATACTATATATGTACACTTTCAGAAATCCAAGAACAAATGTGATGATTCTTCTTCGTCTTCGTCGTCTTCGTCTTCATCCTCGTCGTCGGAAGAAGACAATGACTGTGTAAGTTGAGACCAATCATTATTATTAAAAATAATAATAATAATAACGCCCAAAGATCACATACATAGATCCTGGACCCTAACTATGATTCCCTATATCTAGGGACCCAGGAACTTACGAGGATCATGGCCCCACAATACCCAGACTCAGAACAAGTATTTGCGCTTTTGTTCTGTGCACAAATACTTGTCGTGCCTCAGGAATTGAACTGACCTCCTCCGGGTCATGAGCCGACCTGCTCAACCACCACACCACATAGGCTGTCAACATTGAAATATATGAGTAAGTTTTTGCAGATTGTACGCCCGGAGAGCCTGGCATATTATAAGTATAGCTGCCAAAAGCTAAAAGAGGTCCTTTCCTTTATGGACCATTAGGTAAACAATAATAATGACTTATTCAGCGGTAGTAAAGGTAATTTTAACAGTACCTTCTCGTAGTAAAGCTACTCCGAACAGCACGACTAATGTAAAATGAGCTCTTAAGGGTCGCACTCCAATTTGTTTGCAGAATGTTTTTGCTCGCGGAATGTTCGCTGCGGGTTTCTTCAAGCGAGCGTCAATTGCGGCTCTAATGAGCAATAATGATGAAACAGTTCCGCTAACTTTTGCTGTATTTGCGGTGTTTTATTATTTTATTTCCACGCTAATAGGCGTTATGGAGAGGGAAAAACTTTTGAATTTCACGGATTAATTACTGAAATGTTAATCATTTTCATATACCCATTTAGTTTATGGGGTATCCTATATATTATGTAGGTACTTAAAAAATCATGGTTAAAATTCTTAAGCAATCGAAAGTTGACGTTAAACAATTAAAGGCTACACTGGCTGTTTTAACTTGGTTAAGTACTTATTAGATTGGCTTAAAAAATATCCTCCTTTTTTATTGTTTGATAGATTTGCGTTTGACCACTATCTCACCTGATGGGAAGTGTGGTCATCACATCGTCACTTCCCATCAGGTGACCTATCCTCAGGTCATCCTAGAGGATGTAACATGCTTGCCTAGAAGATACCTGTTCACTCTCGATTTGAAGACTCCAAGGTTGTAGTTTACATTTAAGCACCGTAATTAGCAAGTTTAAATGGCAATGGTCAGGTTACATTGCTCGTAGAACTGACAACTGATGGAGAAGAAAGACACTCAAGCGGTGACCACAAAGCGTAGGCCGCTGGCCTTCCAACAGGTGGACCTATAATCTGTTCAAAACCATGGCCACTGATGTATGCAAGAGGCAAGTAGATGATCAAAGTGGCGCTCTTTGAGGGAGGCCTATGTTCTGTAAAGGACGCAGAGAAGGATCAGGCTGTTGATGTTCATGATGGTGACATTGACCTTTAGAACGAACGAACGAACGAACTTCAAATAAGTAATAGGAATAATGTTCCAAGACGTATAGCTTCCACCAGCGTATAAAATGGTCTTCGTTTACATCACAATGTAACTTTATATCCAAGCAAATTGCGCGGAGCCTTAACAAGTAATAGTGTAAATAAATAATTAAAGAATTTTAAATATTATTCTAGAACCTAAAAGTAAAATAATTTTATGAACGTTACAAACTTTATTGTGAAAAAAGTTTTGTTTTTAATACATAATGATGTTATAATAATTTAAACTATAAAGTGGGTAAATAAAGGATTAATTATCTGCTCACTATAGTTTCTATTTCTATAATATCAGGATTAAGTTTAGTTTGATAGCCTCTGTGGTGTAGTGGTTGAGCAGATCGGCTCGTAACGCGGAGGTGGCGGGTTCGATTCCCATGGCAGTACAAGTAATTGTGCACATAAATAAATACTTGTTCTGTGTCTGCGTGTTGTGGGATCATAATCCTCGTAGGTCCTGGGTCCCTAGACACAGGGAACCATAGTCCGGGATCTATATATGTGATGGTTGGATGTTATTATTATTATTATTCAAAGATATAATTGCAATTTTATGTTTCAGGGGCATGGAAAGAAGAAGGACAGTGATTCCTCATCATCGTCATCTTCTTCATCATCTTCATCGGAGGAAGACAACCAAGTTGATGATTGCCGTGACGAGTCCGATCATCACCATGTTAGTATTCATTAACACTACACACTCTGTGCCAGCCTCTGTGGTGCGGTGGTTGAGCAGGTTGGCCGGAGGTGGCGGGTTCGATTCCCACGACAGGATAAGTATTTGTGCACAGAAAAAAAAAGCGCAAATACTTGTTCTGAGTCTGGGTGTTGTGGGACTATCTATGTGGGTATATGTATGTAGGGACCCAGGAACTACGTCTTCGTAGTTCCTGGGTCCCTACATACATTACATACATACTGTACTACATACATACATACTGGGTCCCTAGACACGGGGAATCCTAGTTAGGGTCCAGGGTCTATGTATGTGATCGTTGGGTGTTATTATTATTAATATACGAGTAATTAAACATACAAACATGATATATAAATATTCATGATATAAGGCGGACCACGGGAAGCGATATTTGCTTGTGGTACAGCTAGGTGCACTAAGGTGGACAATGAGCAATGTCCGGTCCTTTTGAATAGAGGCTGTCCAGGCACGCATAGCCACGTGGTCCCGTTTATGTGAGAATAAGACTCTATTTAGTCCCTATCTCTTCCCGTGGGATCCACAAGAGCCGGCTAAATGAAATTCCAGAGAATGGGCAGCAACAATCTTATGAATTCAATCAATGGTTGTGATGCGAGGAGTCCAAGATGAGGATTATTGAGCTGACGATGATGATGATCGATTTTGTAATTTTTTTTAAAGATCAAAGCATTTGACCACTGTCTTGCCTGATGTTAAGCTAGGACAAGGTTTAAGATGGGGCATGCCTGCCTAGAAGATACCTGTAAAGTGATTACGGAACTTTGATTTGTAATGCGATTTGGCTCCACATTTATCATTCGAACAGCCAAACAGTGGAACGTTTTACCAGCGTCCGTATTTCCCGATAACTACAACCTTGTCTTCAAATCAAGAGTGAACCGGTATATTTTAAGCAAGCGTACTACATCCTAGACCGCATCGTTACCTACCATCAGGTGCGATAGTGGTCAAACGCAAGCCTATCTAACAATTAAAAAAAATCTATAGAAAAAAACGTTCTTAATTTGAAAATAGCCATCACATAAATCATATATTGAAACTGTGAAATTTTTTTTTTTTTTTTTTTTACTTCAAACTTGTCTAGCATTTGACCACGCTCTCACCTGATGGGAAGTGACGATGCGATCGAAGGTGTAGCATGCTAGCCAAGTAAATACCTATTCACTCTTCTCTTGAACACGCCCGGGTCATATTTCGCCGGAAACACAGACGTTGGCAGGGCATTCCATTCCTTAGCCGTTCTAATTAAGAACGTTGAGTCAAATCGCTTGGTACGAATGGGTGGTATTTCGACCACAAAAGGATGGCGCTTAGCCGAGCGTCTAGTAGTCCGGTAGTGGAATGGTGATGGGAGAATTAGATCATGCAGTTCTTGAGCGCATTCACCGTGGTGTAATCTGTAAAAAACCGACAGACTTGCCACCTTACGTCGATGTGCAAGGCTCTGGAGCCTTTCACCAACCAAAGTGTCGTCGTCAATGAGCCTTTTGGCACGCCGTTCAATCGAGTCCAGAGCCTCAAGCTGGTACTTGGCAGACCCGTCCCACAGGTGGCAGCAGTACTCCATACACGATCGGACTTGTGCTTGATACAGATTTAGAAGCTGTCCAGGTGTGAAGTACCGCCTTACCTTGGACAATATGCCGAGTTTTTTTGAAGCTACTTTGGCTTTGGACTCGATGTAGGATCCAAAGTTTAGGTTTGACGTGAGATCAACACCCAAAAGCTCGAGATGGTTTCCTAAACTTACAGATACACCACGGAATGAAGGAGCCAGATGGAGTGGGCTCTTTTTAGCAGTGAATAAACACGCCTGTGTTTTTGCAGCATTGAACCTAACCAAGTTAGCATCGCCCCAATCGGACACGGCTTTCAAAGCCAGGTTCATGCGCTCAACCATAGCCTCTCTCTCAATCCGGACGTCGTCACCACTGGCTCAGGCACTGGATGTGTATCTTTCAACAACAGTACTATCATCTGCATACCCAAAGGTACCGGGCTTTAGCAAATCATTGATGTGGAGTAAGAATAGTGTTGCTGAAAGAACTGACCCCTGAGGTACACCAGCATTAATAGCTAATTGATCGGAAGAGCAGCCATCAAGAACTACTCTAAGCGATCGTTCCCTCAAAAAGTCTGATATCCAAGTGCACAAACCAGCAGGTAGTCCGTAAGATGGAAGCTTATTCAGAAGACCGTCGTGCCAGACCCGATCAAATGCCTTAGAGACGTCTAGAGATACAGCAAGTGCCTCTCCATGCATCTCTAAGGCTTCGCTCAATATGTGAGTGGCATACGCGAGAAGATCCCCAGTGGACCGGTTTCGGCGAAATCCGTATTGCCGGTCACTGAGGAGATCATTGTCTTCAAGGTATGCCAAGAGCTTGTTGTTAATTATACGCTCCATACTCTTACAGAGAATGGAGGTAATTGAGATGGGTCGATAGTTGGCAGGATCAGCACGACTGCCCTTCTTAGGTACAGGTTGTACGTTGGCTAGCTTCCAACTCATAGGGACTATTCCGGTGTCTAGAGAGAGGCGAAATAGGCGTGTTAGAATGGGAGACAACTCGGATGCACAGCTCTTAAGTACAATTGCAGGTATACCATCGGGACCACTGGCTTTGTTCACGTCTAGACTGCGTAATGTTTTTAGTACTTCCTTCTGACGTATGCGTATTTCCGGCATGAAAACACCGCATTGTGGAAGACAGGGAGGTACCTCATTAGCAGTATCTAAACGCGAAGCTTCTGCAAAGAGAGTGGCAAACAAGTTTGCTTTTTCTTTTGCAGTGTGAGCCAGCGATCCGTCTGGTTTCAATAATGGAGGCAGTGAGGATCGACAGAAGTTCGCTTCAACCGATTTGGCTAGGGACCAAAAAGCCTTACTACCCGCTGGGTAGGAAGCAAGTTTAGTCCCTATTCGACCAATATGATTGAAACGAGCCTTCCTTAATTCCTTCTTACAGGCCTTGGCGGCAACGTTAAAGGCTTTCTTCTTAGCTCGAATGTCCGAGGCCTTGCGTTTTCGAGCGTCAGCCCATGCCAGATATGCCGCATGCTTCTGCGCTTCAGCACGTGCACATTCGGCTCCAAACCATGGGCTGGCTTTGCTGGTCACGGGTTTATCGGAAAATGGAATAAAATATTCCATAGCCCGACATACTACCTCAGTAACCGCATTCGCGCAGACCGTCGGATCTCCAGAAGAAAAACACGTTTGCCGCCAAGGATATGAAGCGAAGAAATGTCGCATCTCGTCCCAGTCTGCTAAGTTGTATCTCCAGACACGCCGATTGCTCTTAGGGCTTGGGTCAGGCGGGGAGTATACTGAAACGGACTTGACCAGACAGTGATCGGAACTACCAATGGGTGAGGATACCGCCACAGAGTATCGGTCTGGTTCAGTCGTGAGCAGAAAGTCGAGGCAGTTAGCAGTGTGGCTATCAATATCAAGCACTCGCGTTGGCTCTTTAACAATCTGCGTTAAATTGAGCGCCAAAGCGAGCTTACGCGTCTCTCTCCCAGCGTGGTCCGTGATCCGGCGTGGGACTAACCACTCCTGGTGGTGAGCATTAAAGTCCCCCAGAACAACAAGCTGAGCCGAAGGATAGCGTTGCTGAGCCACATCTGCCGTTTCACTGAGATACTCCATTAGAAGAGTTGTCTCCCGGTCACCGCTATGTGATCTGTACACACCAGCATAGAGAATTTTCTCAATGCCGGTGTCCACAAGCACCCAAATCACCGAAAAGTGGGGATGTTCAAGGTTTCGGAGACGCAAACAGCAAATGTCATCACGGACGTAAACGCAGATACCAGCGCGTGGAAGGAAGCGGTTTTCCAAGATGAATCCTGGAAAGTCCAGATATGCCGTGTCTGATGGACATCCTATTTGCGTCTCAGTCAAGAAGAGCAAGTGCGGTTTGTTGGTCTCCAGATGATGATGGACCGCTTGCAGATTTGAGTGCAGCTCACGAATATTTGTGAGGTGCACTTTAAGAGTGAGGACGTGCATCTGCCGTTTAAACTTGCTCAATTTATTTGACTTTTTCATAGTTGGGTGAGTTAGGTAGACAAGTAGGAAGTGGACGAGATATTGGGATGCTAACCCTCAGTAATAGAGAAGCTCCTACGCCAATGGAGAACTTGCGCGGAGACTGCGGGGACGCCCGAACCCCCCTGAAATTGCCCACAAGTTCCTCACTTCCAGTCGCCAACTGGCCCTGTGGACAACCTCAGGATTTTACACAAGCGGTGGGGCAGCCTTTCGTAGTTGGCTAGACTACTACTTGGGCCCCCTACAACCTGCGGTCGGCCAGCAGAGAGCACCGTGCTTCGGATCCCGCTACCCTCCGAAGCAAGGTCTCCGACGCGAAAGCATCTCCATCACCAATACCGGTCTGCATACCCAACACAACTGTCCACATCTACTCGTCAGAACGGCTTCATTAGACATCACGATGGAACACGACGAGTCGCTTGGCATCGTGGTTTTGTCTAATGGGTGGTAACTAAGCCGGCGGCTAAGGCCTTCCACCAGTTATTTGGTTGCTCTTTTGGCACCACCCAGGGGTCACGTGTAGGGAAACTAGGGTTAAAGCCTACGGACGCGAGCAAACACAAACCCCCAAAATCCATACAAATGCGGGTTTCTAATTGTTCCGATCAAGTTCCGTCGTCGCCTGTGACTCCTGAAAACTCCCAGTTCAATGCAAGTTCATTAGTTTATGTTCATTGTTTTTAGCCATTACTTTTTTTAATGCGTGAATGGGCTCACGTTTTAAAACACTTCAATGATGATGGAAAGAGATGGTGCGGTCTAAGTTTGCCCATGAGGATAGCAATAGCAATGTAGCTACGTGAGTTCCGCACTAAAACAGATTTTGAAAGGTTGCATGATTATAATATATCTGAATTAGCATGGATGTTGTTAGATTTAGGATTAGTAAGCTTTGATTCCAGAGGTTTATGTCGCCTTTATGCTTCCGACATGATTCTATTTTATTTCACTGTGGGTTGTCTGGAAGAGATCGCTTTAAGCGATAAGACCGCCCTTTGCGACACTTAATTTTTAAGTTTGTGCTTGTAAATTGTTCCTGTAATGTGGTGTATCAATAAAGATTAGATATCTACGATGATATTTCAAATTACCAAAACAACACTAAATTTGATGTTTTTGTTTCAGCACAAGAAGGGCAAGCACTTCCGCAAGAGATGCAACTAAACATATTTTTTGAGGGGATCATTTTATTCCCACATAATAATATTCAAGCAACTGTTGAACTCATACTATTAGAATGTGAAAGAGAACTTACTTTGGTTACTTTGGCTAATTAATTTATAAAAATGACATGAATAAATAACATGATTTCGTAATCAAAGTCTGATAAATGATTGCACTTAGGATAATTTTTTGTACATTTACAGATCTGGGGGGTGATCACGAAACTTTGAATGCTTTTTATTACAACTGTCAAATCCATACAAATTTGTATTTCTATTGGTTGCAATCGAGTTACGTGATCGCCCAGCAGAATTGAAGGGGTGAGAATAAAAAGGGTTTAACTGATTTTTTTCACAAAACGACTTATGGGTATCGTTGGATTCAGCGTGAAATTATCTTCAATAATACATTCTCAAAATACCGAAATGAGGCTTAAATCTCGAGATTTTGAGTCTAAAAACGGTTTATCTGTCACAGGAATACAGTTCGCTTAGCATATAAACGTTATTATATTTACTATATTATATTTTTACAGTAATTGTATGAATTAGTACTATATTTAGTATTTAAAAATAGAATTAAAACATTTTCAAGCAACTGAAACTTACATAAACCTTCTCTATTACCTTATAAGCACTCTACATTAAAATGACGCCATTGACGTTTAATGTCAATTTTCTCGAAACTGTCAATTTGTCAGTTAAACCCTTTTTATTCTCATCCCTTCAATTAGAATGCACATTAATGGAAAAGCAAAAAAAAAGTGATAACAATTATCTTTTTTATATATAATCTATGTATTTATTTTAAAATTACTTCATATTTAGTTAATCTAACGAAAAATATTTGGTGAAGTGTGTTTTACTGCTATTTAAAAATTATCTAGTTTAAGGTTATTCAGATTTTTTATTACTACATTAATGTCTTCTTTATGATAATCGAAGTCAAATAATTTATCGTAAATAGGCTAATGTTAGCACTTAAAAGTAAAAAATAACATCTAATAAAAAATCTCAATACGAAAACATCACCGTTGTAAAAGCAACTGTCGCACTTATCTTGAAAAGTCATTGGTGCATATTCAGATTTAATCCATGGGTGCGTCTGTGAAAGTCGCACGAGTTACCGTCGACCCATACTCTTCTTGAGGTGCTTAATGTAGGTTCTACGTGATTTATCTTTTCTCCATATCTAAATATGTATAACTTAAAGGTGACTGACTGACTGACTGACATAGTGATCTATCAACGCACAGCCCAAACCACTGAACGGATCGGGCTGAAATTTGGCATGCAGGTAGATGTTATGACGTAGGTTTCCGCTAAGAAAGGATTTTTCGAAATTCCATCCTTAAGACGGTGAAATGGGTGGTTGAATTATTTTCCCATAGGCCACGCCGCGGGCGAAGTGGCGGGCAGAAGCTCGTTAATACATAAACAAGGCTTAGACAGACGCCAAAAGTGTGTTTAACAATACATAATAGCCACTTTACACTAGTTTATGGTTTGTTTAAATCTTTTGTGGTTACCACGAACTATAATTATATTGTTTAAAATTTTTGGCTAGACTTGATAAAGTTGGATTTAATATCGACTTTATTTAACAGTTATTTGCACGTTATCTACTTGGCTTTGTATATACATACAATAATTTAATCATCAGTGACAAACAATGTTTAATTACAAGTATTATGTGGCCAAAAGGGAGGCATTTCAATAACGGAGCGCTTTACATGCCTCATATGGCATTTTTCATTTGACGGCCTCAGTGTGGTGTCAAAGGAATCAAAGGGTATTCATCGTTTATTTCCCATAATATGGGGGATAAACTTCAAAATGAGTGGCCAGATAGCCGTTTTATGTAAACTAGTAGGAAACTAAAGAAAGCTAAAACCATCTACCTATAATCAATTTCATTGATTGGTATAATTTCAATATAATAACTTAAGTTTTGAAAATTAGTAATGTTAAGTAATATTATAAATAAATAAACAATTAGATACCCAAAATTTATTCTTACATATATAAGTAATATAATGTTTTCTGTGTCGGAGAATATATTCAGTATATACAAAAACTGCTATAATATATCTGACTAGCTAGTTGCTTCGCCCACGTGACCTAAAGGGACGAAGAAGATTTTTTATAGATAATTCCACCCTATGAGGGTGAAATGGGTGGTTGACAAAAAATGTAACTTTACAAAAAACATACCCTCCAAATTTGAAGTATCCATATGTAGTCCAAATATGAACATAAATACGATATAAGAGGAACAATATTTTTTTAAACATAAGTACTTATTTATAATTGAAGGGGTGAGAACAAAAAGGATTTAACTGATTTTTTTCACAAAATGACTTATGGGTATCGTTGGATTCAGCGTGAAATTATCTTCAAGAATACATTCTCAAAATACCGAAATGAGGCTTAAATCTCGAGATTTTGAGTCTAAAAACGGTTTATCTGTCACAGGAATACAGCTCGCTTAGCATATAAACATTATTATATTTATTTTATTATATTATATTTTTACAGTAATTGTATGAATTAGTACTATATTTAGTATTTAAAATAGAATTAAAACATTTTCAAGCTACTGAAACTTACATAAACCTTTTCTATTACCTTATAAGCACTCTACATTAAAATGACGCCGTTGACGTTTAAAGTCAATTTTCTCGAAACTGTCAATTTGTCAGTTAAATCCTTTTTATTCTCAACCCTTCAATTGTGCATACACCACGAGCAAACCAGCTTCCGCAAGCAGCACCCGTTCACGAATTTGACGCATGTTCCAGCCATCGCACTTCTCAACCATATTTAATGGAAGAGGACGACCTAACACACCACGCCGCCACAAGAAGCTTTTTAGTGAGCGCGAATGGTCCGTATTTCATACTTCATCTGTACTTCATCTCTACTCAGTGACTCTTCCAATCCAGTCCGCATTGTCAGAAGTAAAGTGAAATGTAATTTAAAAAAAATTGTTCATCAAATGCAACTGCAATTTTAAAACAAAGTAATTAACGAATAACTAGGCAAACATCGTCGGCATTATGAATGATAAAGGGCACTCCCAGCTCATCATGGAACGCTCGTTAGTAAGCTCGCAAGTCTCGCAATACAGGTTCGCTTCGGCGAGTTCATTCCTCAAGTTTCGCTGGGAACAGAGATGACCGTTGCTTTTTTTAGAATAACTGGCCAGTATCTAAATCTTTTTATAATAATTACTTATTTGTAATTTGGTACGCTTTATTTAAATTATATTCTGAAATAACATTTTCTTCATGGCAATACAAAGCTTTATAGTACTGAAAAAGACCGGGCTAAGTGGCCTTCTTTAAGAGAGGCATATGTCCGATTTTGCATTATCCAGCAGTGGGCTAATATAGGCATATGACGATGAAAAGACGTACTTACGTTACGTTGTTACTGTGGTGACGTCATAATCATCGTTAGCCGCTGCCGATAGTCACTGACGTCAACCATAAGTATTAAACCATATATACGCAGATAGGAACAACTCTAGCTAAGTTCAAATTAATCATCATGGGTCTGATACAGCGGAGTCGCACCGTGACACCCAAGCAATGCCAGAGGGGCCAATACAGGCCTGGGATAGGAAACCAGATAAGCCTATCCAGTCACCAGGTCGCGTGGAATAGCCAGGATGCCCTCGACTCCTTCCACCGACCGCGTTGCACTCATGATCCTCCGAGAGAATCCGCATTTGGGGGTTTCCCCCCGACAGGCCTCCTCACACCCCATATAGCCTGCCCTCTCCTCCAAGGGGCCGCGATCCCAATGGCGAGAAGACTCTATAAGCACTATAGACTAGCATCTTCTCCCATTATGATCGAGGGGCAATTCCAAGATCCGGTGTGGTGCAAACACCACCAAGAGCTAACTCAACCGAGGACGGCGCCTGGCTGACTCTTGGGACGCGCGCCCCAATGAGATACAACATGCTACTTTCCAAATGCCAACTCATGGGCCCATGTGATAATCAAAACGGTGGCCAACACCGCTGTCTCAGATCACACCTGATATAAAACGTTATTAGTATGAATGTAAGGTCTACTCACTCACTACGGTTACAACCGTACCTTCGGTCGACACGCGCTCGTCAGCTGCACTCGACACCACGTTCGCCTTACCCAGGAGCCTCGCCTGTTCTTACCACGAGCCGGCCGTCCGTAACGTCCGTCCCGCCTTCTTTCGCACACGAATCGACAATTTTTCTCGCTGCTTAAAGTATTCTATCTACCCTCCGGCAGCCTACCTTTCATACTAGAATAACTTGCCAGTCACAACTGTCACAGTCATTTTATCGAATGTCATTCGCTTACCGGTAAATGGAGTTCGCGATACGTCGCGACACACCCGACGGCGGCAGAAGTTGGCTACAGCAGGACAGCCAGCTGCCTTGTCCACTCAGCAATCTTTTGTCTTGCTTTAATGGCTGCTGCCCTCTTGACTCTTAATTCTTCTGCCTCGCAACTTGCAGATACGCCTTGCGACACGTCTGCCATCTCTACCTCATCGTGAGGTAACGAAATAACTGAACCATCTAGGTCCTCCTGTTGATGGTCTTCAGTAGTGGCTTCATAGGCAACCGGACCTACTTCCTCAGGCAGACTGATGCTCTCCTCAGTGGAACGTATATTTGTCGGGTATATCTCGATCAGTTCATCTTCTTGAGGTGGCATCTCTCTATTAACAACATTTGATGCATCACTTAGCTCTCCTTGTTGGTCTACCTCTAATCTTCCCGTGTTTCTTGCATCAACAAGTATGCCACTTTTATCCATTTCTATCTCCAATGGATATAAGTGTCCAATGGATCGAGTGAATTCGGTACCATTCACTTTCACTTTAGCCACGCGACATTTACCATCAGATCCTCTGATAAGAGATGTGATCTTGCCTACCTTCCAATTTTCCCTGTTTTTGGTATCTCCCTTAATCTGCACAACATCTCCAATCTGAGGCGACTCCTTCGCTGTCACTCTTGGCTGTCAGGGTGAATTTTGGAACCTTTCTCGCAAACTGGGCAAATACTGATGACTAAACATATGCCTCATCTCTTCTACGATTTTCTGTCCTTTCTTCCAGCCTTCAATAAGATTGTGCTTGGTAGTTGTAATATCCTGAACAATCTCATGAGTTGGTGGTGCCGCATTGATGCATCAGACCCCACATATGTCAACGGTCTGCTGTTTACCACCGCCTCGATTTCCTTGATTACTGTACTCAGTTGACTATCACTCAGTAAGTGCTTTTCTAAGGAGCGTTTTAGGCAATGCTTCACTAGGCCAATAAGACGTTCATAAAAGCCTCCGTGCCAAGGCGCTAGTTGAGGTATGAATTTCCACTTGACACTATTCTCGGTGCAGAACGGGCTAGACAAAACCTCTGCCATCAGTTTGAACTGGGTTGCATTGTCTGAAACAATCATCGCTGGCAGGCCTCTGCAAGATACAAATCTTCGAAAGGCTAGTAGGCATTCCTGTGCTGTCAGATCCTCAACAATCTCCATATGTATGGCTCTTACCGCTAGACATGTATACAACGCCACCCATCGCTTTTTCTTCCCAGCTGTAGAGCTCACAAAAAGTGGACCAAAATAATCGAGTGCTGTAAAGGTGAATGGTGCACTGTAGTTGACTCGTTGGGTGGGCAGCGCCGGTGTAGGTGGTAGCTTGTATGGGCCGCCACCATGCTTAACGCATCGTTCACATCTCTTTAGAACCTTTTGTACCTGAGCTCGGCCTTGGGGTATCCAATACTGTTGTCGGATAATACTCAGTGTATGTGGAACCCCGACATGGTAGTTCTTCTCATGTACATCTTGAATCATATTATTAGTCCATTCACAGTCCCTTGGGATCAGAACAGGGTGTTTCATGTCATAAGACCATGTCGTGTTTCCCATCCGACCACGACATCTTAGTATGCCATCGACATCTAAATATAGCCCCAAGTTCCTTGATAAGTGGGTTTCCTTCGCTGCTGTTTCATTGGGAAAGTGCAGTTTTTGCAAATGTTTTATGTCTGCTACTTCTTTGCTTGGCCCTTCGTCAGATAATAAATGTTGGGTAGAGCTCTGCTCTTCTAGCCAATCCATATCTTCACCTAGATGTCTCTCTGGATCATTGTTTTCCCTATCGTCCAGAGCCTCCCCAGCAGCACAAAGGTTAACTTGGTCCACATTCGGTTCATGAGGCCAAAACTCTTTCTCTTTACATAGGAATTGTGGTCCATTCAACCACAAGTCCCTTTTTTGCCATTGACCTGGTCGGGTTGCAAGGTCAGCCGGGTTCAAATTTGTATTGACATACCGGTGTTCAACATTTTTATTTGATTTTATTTCATCAACACGTCTTTGAACAAACGGCGGAAGAAGTTTATTTGATCGTACCCAGCTGAGAACAATGAGACTATCACACCACAGGTACTGTTTCTGTACATGCAGTCCAAGGACACTTGAAATATACTTTAGGAGTCTACTTCCAATTAAATACCCAAGTAGTTCCAATTTCGGGATTTTCAGATCTTCCTTTTCTTTCAGTGGAGTAACCCGTGACTTTGACATAATGAAAGAAACCTTTATTTCCTTAGTACCTGCGACCCTGAAGTAGACCACTGCAGCATATGCATTCTGGGAGGCATCGGTGAAGCAGTGTAGTTCGGTTGAAGCTTCATCATAAGAAGTTTCCATGCCTATGTATCGAGGTATGCTAATATCTCTGGCTGCCTTCAACTCATCAACTATAATTTTCCATTCCTGTCGGGTTTCTTTATCTAGCGGGGTGTCCCATTTTAACTTCTTTTTCCAGAGATCCTGTAATAGTATCTTGGCTGGCAGAACTAGAACAGCTGCGATGCCACACGGATCATATATTGATGCCAGTGTCCTTAAGATGCTTCTTTTAGTCTTAGCTTCTTCAATGTTACCTATATCAAAGATTTTTTCATCAAGATTAAGTTGTAATGAGTCATCATCTAGGTTCCATGACAAACCTAGGACTTTTGTTTTCTTCCTTTCCTTAGATATATGCTGTTCAGGTATTTTGCTCATAAAATCTTGATTGTTTGATGACCATTCACGAATGTTCATTGAGAGCTCTTGGAATATGTTCCTAGTACTGCAGTAAAGCTGTTCTGCCTTATCAATGGAGTCTGCTACTGTGACCAAGTTGTCAACATAGCACTTATCTGCAATGTCTTTCAGAAGATTTCCATTCGTTTTCGCCATGTGGTATCGCATGGTAGCAGTCAATAAAAAGGGGCTTGATATGATACCAAATGGAACTCTACAGAATCTGAGATGAATCAAGTTATCTTCCGACAGTTCTTCAGAGGGGTTTTTTACCCAAAGGAACCTTGTGACATCTCGGTCTTCTTCTTGGAGCCCAACTTGAAGAAACGCCTTTTCTACATCAGCCAATATACCTATCTTCCCAGTACGAAACTGCAGAAGCAGTGCTAATAGGTCTTCCAGCATAGATGGGCCGCGATACATACATTCATTTAGACTCTTCTGATCCTTGAGTTTAGCAGATGCATCATACACTATGCGACCTCTTTTCTCTTTTTGCTTTACCATATGATGAGGCAGGTAATGTATCGGAGGTGTAACTTGTTGATATGGTACTGTCTGTGGCTCTACTAGCTCTATCACGCCGGCTTCCATCTGCTCCTTAATTATTAGGTCGTAATCATTCAATGTCTCTTGATCTGACCTTCGTAGGAGGCTCTTGAGACGCCCACAAGCAAGGCCATAATTGGTTGGCAGATCCGGAGGATAATGTGTCCATGGCCACTTTACTTCGTATCGACCATCTTTGTATCGGGTCGTTTCATTGAAGTGATTGACTGCTTCCTCTTCTCTTGTGGTCTTTGGGGAATCTACTATCCCAATGCTTTCTAATGCCCAAAGGAAGCTCGCATCAATGTCACGTAATGGTAGATCGGGTTCGGTGAAGTATGAGCATCCAACCTCTTGACACTGACTGTACGTAATGACTGACAATTCTTCCTTGCTTTGTGTGTCAGTAATATTACCGGACATAATCCAGCCAAAATCCGTGTTGACAAGATATAAATTTGTTTGTATTTTGATGTATTCACCACGCATAAATGAAAAGTAATAGTCGTTCCCAATCAACAAATCAATACCTTTTCCAGCTGTATCATCATCGGCAACTATATCTACAGTATCATAAGTGACTGGGAGGACTGGAATCTCTCCCGTGATATGCGGAACAACGTTAATCCGTATCGTTTTGGAAATATTACGCTTAGTTTGCAGAGTGATTTCTGTTGATGGGCTCAATGTTTCCTTTGGTTCATTACAACCAAATGTATATATCATTAGAAGATCTTCTTTGTCCATAGTCAGTCCAAGTTTTCTAGCCATGTTCTTCGTCAAGTAGCTCCTCTGGCTGCCACAGTCAAGGAGCAATCTGCAGCATACATCTCCATTTTTACTCTTTATCTTTGTTGTTGCTGTCTGTAAACAAGATATATGTTCGTTAGAAATAAGACAATCTGAGACGTTTTCTCTGCTACTAGTCATATCAGTTTCATTACCAGAGGTAGAAGCCCTTGATTTTGATTCTGTTCTCTGACATGCCGCCTTTGGTGCAAATTTTGTTGGACACAATGCCCTATTATGTTGTCCTTTGCAGTGGAAGCAGGTTTTCTTAAGCAAACACTGTCTTCTCTGGTGGCCATAACGAAAGCAATTGTAGCACTTTCGTCCCAATTCCTTTTTACGCTGGGCAAGAGACGAAATCTTACGGCACAAATCGCTATAATGGCCACCCTTGCAGAATTCACACTCAACTTTCCTTTTCTTATTTTCCACTGCACTTTCCGAAGAAGATGGCCTTTTAAATGAATTATTTCTTTTCTTGTTCTCTTCAGTTGCATATCCAACACGTCTGGCTTCTCTTATATGTAAAGCTTCAGTTGTAGACCCCCGAGAACTATTTTCTTCCCCTGAATTAGAAGTTGACGCTGCTTGAACATTGGATCTTTCAGTTGCACTTACGACCTTCTCTAAGGCTATTCTGAGAGACTGCACACTTTGTTTTTCGGCACATAGCAGGTTTACTTGGTATAGAATTGACTCTGGGAACTTATTGAGTAGCACTACTCTCAAATGGTTGCTGTCAACATTCTCACCCATCGCCTGCAGAACACGGAGATGTTTCTCTATTTGGTCTAGGGTATGCCTGCACTCATTGGCGGTATTGCTTGACTTCTTTAGTTTATCTAGGGCAGTGTAATGGGCATCTACTACCTTCTCTTTGGAGCCGAAACGTGTCTTTAGAATGTTTACAGCAATTGCGTAGTTATCGTTGGTGATACTCAGTCCATCTACTGCTTGCTGAGCACTGCCTTCCAGCATTGAAAGTAGGTAGGACATTTTCACCACATTCATCAGGTCCTTACTACCAATGTTCTCCTCGAATCGGTCCCAAAACCCAGTCCATTTCAGAATGTCACCATTAAACTTTATGAGGTCTAGTTTAGGGAGCTTTGTAGAAGTTGATGGGGAACTGGAGTCATGACGCGGCTGTGGGATGGTGTCTACTAGCATCTTCAACTCTAGTAAAACACTTTCTGCCTCCATTTGGTCTCTTAAATATGTCTCCATTAATGCAGAAGAGGCTTGCGGGTGTTTCTCTGTAAAATAGAGCGATTCCTTTTCCAATGCCTCAATGGCAAACTTCATCACCTGAACAGTTTTCATAAGCTCATGTTGGAGCAACCCAACACCATCCTGCCATGACTGAAGCATTTCCTTTGCAGACTTTAGAATGTTTACCAGGTGCTCATATCGCTTTTCTAGTCTGTGTCGAAGAATCTCCATGGTTCACAAATGTTAGAAATGTTATCGCGTAGCAAGTTACTCTTCGTTAGGGTTTGTTTTCCGATGTGGTTCTTACTAAGTGATGTCGACTGAAATAGAATTATGGTTTTCTAGTTACTAGAAGTGTAGTACTCACACAATAAGAGTAACGTACCTTCAGAGACTATAAACACGATCATTTATTGATACGATTAGAATTGGAAAACAAAATAGTTTGAGTTTAATTCGCAAACATAATGCAATCTAATAGGTTTACCTCAATGTTTTCGACAATCAGCATGTAAGAATTTTCTCCTCCGCAACGGATCCAGCCCTACGTTTGCCACTATTCGTCTTCTGAACAAAAAGTCTGCACTTTTACACAAATTGAATGAATCTTAGTTAGTGGATTATCAATTTTACACAAATTGCCGACTAACAGAAAAGTATACTTTAAAACAAAACGTTCAAAGGTGACGCCATAGTGATGTCCTCCTCTATTATGACGTCCAATGTATCGGTGTATCGATTTAAATTCGATTATTATTCGATACCTCGTTTCTAAGTTCCGATTACGTATGCCTATAATGTTACTGTTACTAATTTACTATGTGTATACATAGTACATTAGTATATACCTATTTAAAAAATTTATTATTTAAGAGCTTGTATTATTTCGTCAAAATTAGCGCCGAATCACACAACCAAGTGAAGCGAAATAAAATCGATACTTACAATGGACTGATACAAAAAATCGATGTCGAACACAGAAAACTTACTCAACTATACTTAGTGCTGCCAGCTACATATAAAATATTCTACTACAGCTTCATGTCGTATATGTTCACAGATTAAACCAAAAAATATGCAACACAAACCTTAGACTATGTAATCTAGGACAGAAAACTTGATTAGTAGGTATGTATGTTAGAAATTTTGCCGAAAACACGTAAAAGACACAAATTAGGAATAAATAATAAATAAAATGTTGGTATGTCGCAAAAGGAGTAGGGTTAGAAGAGTAAAACAGTTTATTTAACAGAAACATTGATCATATGTAGGATTAGAAATAGAGCTGAAATATAAATTATATTATTACTTTGGTACTTTCATAAAGTCTCATACGTATGGATCCCTTGCCGATCTTCCTCTTGTTAAGTCCAAACCAATGTAACCGAGTCCGAAACTCAGGTGACCACATCGTGAGGGCAAACCGTAGCTCGAACTAATCAAGCAGAGTTTGCCTCCCCATAGATACTCCATATTCTGCCAGAAAGAGAATCCAATCGACAGAATATGCAGCCTGCTAGTTGGAACCGAGTTCCATGAGCACATGCTCTCGTCACCTCAATATAATTATCAGATCGGCAAGTATCCCAACATCTCCACCATGTGGTGACGTCATAATCATCGTTAGCCGCTGCCGATAGTCACTGACGTCAACCATAAGTATTAAACCATATATACGCAGATAGGAACAACTCTAGCTAAGTTCAAATTAATCATCATGGGTCTGATACAGCGGAGTCGCACCGTGACACCCAAGCAATGCCAGAGGGGCCAATACAGGCCTGGGATAGGAAACCAGATAAGCCTATCCAGTCACCAGGTCGCGTGGAATAGCCAGGATGCCCTCGACTCCTTCCACCGACCGCGTTGCACTCATGATCCTCCGAGAGAATCCGCATTTGGGGGTTTCCCCCCGACAGGCCTCCTCACACCCCATATAGCCTGCCCTCTCCTCCAAGGGGCCGCGATCCCAATGGCGAGAAGACTCTATAAGCACTATAGACTAGCATCTTCTCCCATTATGATCGAGGGGCAATTCCAAGATCCGGTGTGGTGCAAACACCACCAAGAGCTAACTCAACCGAGGACGGCGCCTGGCTGACTCTTGGGACGCGCGCCCCAATGAGATACAACATGCTACTTTCCAAATGCCAACTCATGGGCCCATGTGATAATCAAAACGGTGGCCAACACCGCTGTCTCAGATCACACCTGATATAAAACGTTATTAGTATGAATGTAAGGTCTACTCACTCACTACGGTTACAACCGTACCTTCGGTCGACACGCGCTCGTCAGCTGCACTCGACACCACGTTCGCCTTACCCAGGAGCCTCGCCTGTTCTTACCACGAGCCGGCCGTCCGTAACGTCCGTCCCGCCTTCTTTCGCACACGAATCGACAATTTTTCTCGCTGCTTAAAGTATTCTATCTACCCTCCGGCAGCCTACCTTTCATACTAGAATAACTTGCCAGTCACAACTGTCACAGTCATTTTATCGAATGTCATTCGCTTACCGGTAAATGGAGTTCGCGATACGTCGCGACAGTTACACTTGAAGTTATGTTTGCATTCAATCTTTAGGTAGATAGAAGGATAGGTCACCTCTTTTTGTACCTATACACAACACATCTATAGGAAATACAAAGGCAAAACAATTCGCTTACGTTGCTATTAGTTTATTTGAATACCTAGATACTGATCGTTTGTAAATTTATAAGTAGGCATATAAAGAATACAATATAACACCCAGATAATCAACAATTATTTTTACGAAAGAACATAAAATGTTGTTGACACAAATGTTGTCCGGGATGGGAATCGAACCCACAATCTACAGTTCACAAGGCTACAACTGAGCTATTAAGCTATGTGGAGTGTGGGTACAGCAAGTAAGGGACGGACCTCTTGGAGGCATATACATTTTTGCCGACTGTACGAGACATTGCTTTTATGTGAGTCAATAATTGACAAAACAAATTTTGTTTAGAGCAAATATAAAGTACACTCTACTTCTATGAAATCAGCTACCTACATTCGATTCTAAAGAAAGTTGTACAAGTGCTGTTGTAAATATATAGGTAGCATGTATTTAGATAAATAACGGCTAAGCTCACGTTAATTAAAAACTGGTAATTACTTCCTCCAGGTTTCTATCTATATATTTATCTTACAAAATGTGTCATACTCACGATAATTTTTAAACTAAAATAGCTTATTTAAAGCACCTTTATTGTTTTAATTAACTGATATAATAATCTAACAACTACTACTAAATACTACTAGCTACACAACTTATAAAAAGAAACCTTTGGTCTATATTCTAGCCGCGTTGACCTATGGACAGTCCAAATACTTCAGCTTACTATCGGTAGATAGAGCGTATACTCAACATGCTGGCATTATTACCCTGGTTCGTTGTGCCAGAAACGTGCCAGCATTTAGGTCACGCGTCGCATCCACCAGGCGCTCGAAAACTATAATAACTATATTTTAGTAGCTAAACTCTGTATTTTATCAGTTAAAGAGAGGCCCAAATAATGGATATACATAGTGGAGACTGTCTGGACAACAATAATCAACGCGACTATAGAGTCAATTGGCACAAATAAGTTCAATTGTTGATGTCAATGCGAGGGCTATTTGTATATTTTTGATCATAAAATATTAATTTGTGCGCGTCTTTCCAACCATACGGACAACAACGCTTAAATCATTAAAAAAAAATGATAAAAATATTTATTTTACTATCTTTCGTCATTGCTTTGAGCCGTGAACTTATACTTACAAAGCCTACCGACACTGACAAACATTACTATGAAATTGAGAATACCGATACATCTGAAGAAACACCTATCATGATCCGAGAAATAAAAAAAGGAGATACTAAGCAGTTTAAATATAAAATAATACTTCCTGGCGACCAGACTTATAACCATGAAGGAGAATTTAATGATTATGTCATTGTTAAGTCTAAAAGGAGAACGATTGATATGGTACCTTACACGTTAATAAAACGATTAGATAAAATAAAATACATGATTCTGTGGCTGAACTTGTACTGTGACATGCATCCAGACTGTGACAAAGCGGTGTTAAATGAAGAACTGAAGAAGGTAAGTGGGTGGGTTCCTTACTAATCCTTGTCCCTAAAGTGAAACGGAAAGTGAGACGTTGTCAAATTGTTTATTGATTTGTGGCTCTCGCACCAAAAAGATTAAATCGATTTTGTGTTTATACACTCAATCTTGGTTACATACTCAATCAACATCCGATACTTTTATTTTTAGAAAATTAATAATTTCCGCGGGACAAGGTAAGATGCGGGTGAATCTGCGGTTTCCTTTAGTATGTAGAGTTATACAGTTGGGTGACTGTATTCTTGGACGAATAATTTTCCAAGCATTACATTAAACACAACCAAAACTCGTATCAGTACGTTTTATTTCATTATTAGTCACCGAATGTATTTATTGGATTAATTATGTCATCTATAGATATAAAATTTAAAGTCCTGACTTACTGACTGACTGACTTATATATCAACGCACAGCTTAAACCACTAGTCCTAGAGACTTGAAATTTGAAAAGAGTGTTCTTTGTAAAATGTAGGTATCCACTAAGAAAGAGTTTTGCGAAATCCCACCCCTAAGAGGGTGAAATGGGTGGTTAAATCATCTATAAAAAAAACTTTGTTTCCTATAGCCCACGCGAGTGAAGCATCAGGCAGAAGCTAGGTATCTATCAAATCGTAATTTCTAGTAATAATGATAACACGTGGACCTTATCCTAAAACGGAATTTGCTATCAATTAATATTGTAAATAATTCCAATATTTATTTGAGTCAGTGTTAAAAATGTATAGTGCCCAGTAAAAGGAAGTATAAATATATCTTTCAATGTGTGTGAAGTGTGAACACTATCGTCTGAGTACCACGCCGCCCCTTCGGTACACATTGCCGTGGATAGGAATATTGTCCTATTGATATAAGATGTCGACTGCGTCCGCGCGTATAGTCGTGTTCAGTATCTTGGTTCATTTGTTGCTTAGTGTCACTGCGGCGCCATTCTCTGCGCAAGACATTCTTGGTATATTTGGAAATCCGCTGCAAGATATCAAAAAATCTCTTTTCACGACAGCACCAAAAAAAGTAAGAAAAGAAAACGAAGCTGACACAAAAATGATTGAAGTCCCGCCAAATACTGAAGGGTGCGCTGTCGGAGAAGAGAGAGACATTAATGGAGTATGCAGACTTCCATGGTGATGTTTCAAATGAAATACGTGACTTAGTTCCATCGTTGCGATACGTCAGAATGGATGCAAAAATTTTGTTTTTGATAGTGACTATAGTTTTGAGTGTTGTTTGGGTGGGAGAAGCGCAAGTGGTGTTTGACTTTCACGAAAAACTTAAAATGGCCACGACGACTACAACCACAGAGGGCTGGCAAGCTGGACAGGTGATAAGAGTGCCAGAGCTGGACTGTCCGCTTGGCCAGAGACGAGATGCGTTAGGCAACTGTAGGCAAAGACTTTAGAGGTATGGCTCCAAAATAATAAGCAAAAAGTGTTAACAATCAAATTTCAGACTTTTAATATCATTTCAATATACATATTTCAATTGTTTTTGTAAATAAATTTACAATACACACCATATCAATAAACTTTCAATTGATATTGCCTTCCAGATATGTATTTACTTTCATTTTAGTATATCATAAAATACTACAACTTCTTGCAGCGTTTTCATGTACCAAAATACCTTGTAGTTACTTTCATATCTACATTGATTGCCTACATGTCGATACGCTTTTAGAGGATTTTCAAATAAACTACTATTTGAAAATCTTCTAAAAGCGTATATAGATGCTTTGAGATACACATATGCTTTGAGGTACATAGGTCTTATTTTGTTTCAGGTGGTGTCTGTAGTTGAAAAAACCACAGAAAAGGATGACGATGTGTTTTCAAGAATCTAGGCGTGTTCCAAGTTACTTATATTATAACAACTATGGTTACATATTTGGTGATAACATGTCACGTCACATATAGTTGATAACTTTGTTATATTAAGTTATATATCAGTACAACTGTAATAAATATGTTTAACAGATGAGAAAAGATTTTGAACCCTATGTTTCAAGTTATAGCACTTAGGCTTCATTGGAGCGCTAAGCCAGAAATATCCGGCTTGGCAGCCGTGCTGTTATTGTGTTATAATTTATTTATTTTGTAACTGATTAGCTAGAACGTTAAAGTGTTAATACACAGTAGAATGAGCTAATTACATCAATTAATAAAATTTCCAAGTATTGTTTTTGTTTGTGTGTGTCTAAGACATGATTTTTACATCATCGTTCTATAAAGTTCTATGTTCTAAAGAGATAACCAGTTCAGTTGATTGTCTGTGGATGAACTTTTTCTACTTTTTGTATTGATCTATCTGCCTAAAACTATTATAAATGGTATCACAGTATAGACTACAGATATAACATCTGTGATTTATATTATATAGAGACCCGTTAAAGCTTTTCGGGATTATCTGTTATCATTTACTTAAAGTAAAGACTTATAATATCAAACTCAATAAAAATAAAGTAATCACACTAATATTATAAAGGCGACAGTTTGTATGTATGTTTGTTACTCCTTCACGTTCAAACGGGTGAATAGATTTAGATGAAATTCGGTACCAAGGTAGCTTATACACTAGATTAACATATAAACTACATTTTATCCCGGAAAAGTGAATTTTTCCCGTGGGATGAGCAAATAATTAAAATACTTTTTATCCGCGAATGAAACCGCGGGGCGCAACTAGTGATGAATAAAGCTCTTATTGCAAAGCAAATCTGTAGGAATTGAAATGAAAATAATATGACAAGAAGCAAGGGGACTCTCATGCCTGTCTATACCTACTGCAATGCATTTGGTGGGGAGGAAAACAGGTGAATAAGTGTGAACTTAGGAGCTATCAAATTTTAGTACAGACCGGCATCATTGTGAACGTTACGATACTTGCTTAAAATTTGTATAGCCTTTGTACCTATTTGACAGCCTCTGTGGTGTAGTGGTTGAGCAGGTCGGCTCAGAACCTGGAGACGGCGGGTTCGATTCCAGCGGCAGGACAAGTATTTGTGCACAGAAAAATAAGTGGGATAATGGTCCTCGTAGTTCCTGGGTTCCCGGGGAATCCTAGTTAGGGTCCAGGATCTATGTACGTGATCGTTGGGCGTTAGTGTTATTATTATTATTTTATATCAATATCACCTTCAACCGTTCCTGAGAAAAAGGTCTCACTACAGAGGCAGACAGACAGAACGACATACAGTATTGTAAATACATTTTTTAAAACATTTATGAAACCCTGAAAAACAATGATAACATATTTATTCCATGTCAGTGTGGTTATTTTATTTTACTAATCTGCTTCAACTACTACAATAATAATTTATTATAATTGCATAAGTTCGTGTCTAATTGCGTATGACTGAATAATATATACTGACATAATATGTTACTGATAAGCAATGAAGCGGTTGAACGGTTTGAGATACTATACATCCAGCGCAAAAATACATTAAATACTTGTGTGGATGAGTTTGCAGGGGTGTGATCACGAAACTTTGATTGCAATGCAACGTGAAATTTCCATAATAACTATGCACATAAACTGCGTATTCAAACTGTCAAATCCATAAAAATTTGTGGTTCTATAGGTTGCAATCGAGTTACTTGATCGCCCAGCTGGTCTACAGCTTATATGGTATCGAGCTGAGAAGTGGTCACAATTGAAGGGGTGAGAACAAAAAGGGTTTAACTGATTTTCATCACAAAATGACTTATGGGTATCGTTGGATTCAGCGTGAAATTATCTACAATAATACATTCTCAAAATACCGAAATGAGGCTTAAATTTCGAGATTTTGAGTCTAAAAACACTCAGCATAAAAACATCATTATATTTATTTTATTATATTATATATTTACAGTAATTGTATGAATTAGTACTATATTTAGTATTTTAAAATAGATTTAAAACATTTTCATGCAACTGAAACTTTATAAATCTTTTCAATTACCTTATAAGCAATCTACATTAAAATGACGCCGTTGAAGTTTAAAGTCAATTTTCTCAAAACTGTCAATTTGACAGTTAAACCCTTTTTATTCTCAACCCTTCAATTATTACTCATTAAGATGAAAACAATTTGTATTAAAAACCACAAAGGACGTGACACTGGTTTCTGTATGACAATGTGGACTCTTCTTGCATGTGTCAGCAGCAGCATACAGTCATGTAAGAATAACGTCCTGATTATTCACGACGTAGTATGTCCAACGCCATACATTAAAATGGACGTGACCTGTTTATTTTTTATAACTGTCCTATTGAGTACGTGTACAGTGGGAAAAGCGAGAATAGTGTTCGATATTCAAAAGAAACTGAAGACAACCACTACAGAAGATACGCTATCTGGACGCATGATAGTAGTACCTGACTTGAAGTGCCCTGTCGGGCAGAGACCGGACGCATTAGGAATATGTAGGCAAAGTCTTTTAAGGTAATTTTTTTCTTTTATTTCTATTCAATAAACCATGTTGCTAAAACCATGTTGCTAGGTGGTAGGACTTTACTGCAAAGTTTGCCTAGGTAGGTACCACCACTTTGCCAGTTATTCTGCAAGCTGTAGTGTGAAAGTACTATTGTGTTACGGTTTGAATGGCACTGTAGCTAGTGAAATCACTAGGCAATTGAGACTTTATGATCTGATCTCACAGTCGAGTAATCTTATTACCAGACTATGCTGACGTCTCAGGACGATGTGCGCAGTGCAGCGTCACGCCAATTTTTTTATTTTGAAGTTCCGAGTGACATCAGATATAGGCGGCCGTGTGGCTCAACTGATGTTAAGCCACACGGCCGCCTATATTTGATGTCACCTGATGGTGAACGGCTAGTTCGTCACACTGTTCAAAATACTTTAACCTTATAGTACTCTAATCCCATCAATTATTAATACCTACGTTATTATAAGAGATTGATTTGGGGAAATTAACAGTGGATATAAACATAACACATCTTATTAAGTAAAAATGCAGATGAGGACGACGTACCTATAAAAACAAATATTTTTTAAGAAATTTAACTTTACTTACTTTAACTTATGAATATTGGTTTCAGATAATATCTACAGTTGAAGGAATCACATTAAATTTAGATCCTTGATGTAAATTGATGAATATAAAATTAAAAAAGCGTAGCTAAGTGTTTTATTTAATTTACCCTTAAATATACTAATAAATGCAATATTTGACTATATATAGTTTAAAAAAGCTTATGTATATAAAATAATGAGAGGATAAGACGGATAAAATTAATAAGCAACGACAAGACAGAAACGATTTTATTGTACATACGTTTGTACAAAGTCACGTTTTTATCTCTTCCAAGAACTGAACTTATGCTACAGATAAATTTTAAAGGTCAAATACTTATCCGAGAGCTGAGACTGTTTACAGAGTCATGCTACTTTACAGCTCAGTCGTGTGAGAGAACTTAGACGAAAACAAGTTACGATTGTAACCATGAAGTTCTTAACTTTTATTTTGTGCTGTACTATACTAGCATCATATTTTGTAAACGGAGATTTAGATATCTTTGGAGGCGTCAAGAGAGCTGTGGATAAAGTGAAACAGAATTTTGACAATATTGTTTTTAAGGACAACGAAGAAAGCCGTGATTACAATACTAATGTTCCCGCTGTCACTACAGAACCTTCGGTTCAGCAAGCAGAAGTGACTACACAACCCGCTACTCTGGTAAATACTACTACAGTGAGTAGTGACTCAGGCAAAACCAACTCAACTGAGGAAAAAGATGGCAGAGAAAACTTTAAGGCTGGGTGCGCTACAGGGTACATGAGAACCGCTGATGGAAGATGCAAGCCTACTTTTTAATGACCTACTTAGAATTTTGTTGAAAAATATCACTTAATTAACCTAAATAACAAGTGTTTTATTCATTAGTATTATCAAAGTCAAGTTCCCTGTATTAACACGACTGAATACACGATAGTTCCATCTTGCAGATATTCTATCGCCACTAATAATCTGAAAACTTCGAAATAAAATGAAGAAAGGTTGAATGAATTATAATGACTACTAGGTGGTAGGACTTTTCT
This sequence comes from Ennomos fuscantarius, assembly GCA_905220475.3. NCBI lineage: Eukaryota > Metazoa > Arthropoda > Insecta > Lepidoptera > Geometridae > Ennomos > Ennomos fuscantarius. The sequence goes on from HG992029.1 coordinate 9,525,193, forward strand.
GCAAAGTTCGTCTAGGTATGTACCACCGCTTTGCCAGTTATTCTGCCGCTAAGCAGTAGTGCGCAACCACTGCTGCGTTCCGGTTTGAAAGGCAGGTAGCTAGTGAAATTACTGGGCAAATGAGACTTATGACCTGGTCTCACAGTCTAGTAATCTTATTACTAGATTGTGCTGATGTCTCAGAATGACGTGCGCAGTGCAGTGTCCCGCGAAACTGTACTTTGGAGTTCCGAGTGACACTGCAACTGATATGGGCAGCCGTGTCGCTTAACATCAGGCGAACTGTTAGCTCGTCGCGTCATTCCTTACAATAAAAAAATAAATAAAATATAATGAAACATGGAAGATAGATAGTCTAGACTCGAATAAGAAATAGGCTATAATATAAATATAAATAGGCTAGCAAGCAAGGTGATATAAGTAAGCCGTAGGACTTTTCTGCCAAGTTCGTCTAAGTTAGACGAACTTGGCACTGTTTTATTTTATTTTATTCTCAAAGGAAAACTTAATTCTAGTTATACATACTTACACATAAATATTACACTAATATAGAAAGCTAATTAAAAGTCTACAAATATTTTGTGAGGATAACTTCTATAAAATTCAAAGTCCTGCTCGTATATCAACGCACAGCCTAAACCGCTAGTCCTAGAAACTTGAAATTTGGAGTGTGTTCTTCGTAAAGTGTAGGTATTCACTAAGAAAAGGTTTTCAAAATTCCATCCCTAAGGTCCGTATTACAGAACGATGCTCAGTCATCAATCGGTGCTCACGCAGAGGTTTCATTCATAAAGTGACCAATTAGTGAATGTAATCTCTGGTTGAGCAGCGATCGATGACTGAGCATCGTTCTGTAATACGGACCTAAGAGGGTGAAATGGGTTAACTATGAAAAAATTTCTTCGTTTCCTATAGGCTGCGGGCAGAAGCTAGTATACCCTATAGCTTTGCTAATTATTCTGCTGCAGTGTGCAAGGACTATTGTGATCCGACCAGAAGGGCACTGTAGCTATTGAAATTACTGGGCAAATGAGACTGTGACCTGATCTGAAATCATTAAACTAAGCCTTTACTAAATGTATTATATTTAGATTTTACATTAAATTATAATAAATTAACACTGTAGTATAATTTACACTTCTTTGCTTGAAGTAAAAATGACATGATTAAATAATTTTAATTAAATTTTACATTTTTTATGAAAGTAGTATTAATGAAATTATGTTTATTTATCAATTAGCTGGCGTAACAGCTATAGCTTGAAACATCATACTAGGATCAACATTAGCTACGGGGCGAATATCCGAATATCTATCGCTAAAAGAGTGGCTTGTCGTTGGAGCTGTTGTAGCTATCGATGATGAAGTATGCGTGGTAAGTTGAGATACCGGTACAATAGGATTTACTTCGTTAAGTCCTGGTTGGAACTTAGTAGGATCATTTCCTTCGATGTTTATGATTTCTGGTTCATTTTGTGTCTCTATATTATTGGATCCACTGTTAGGTCCGGGTGGTCCTCGGTTATCTGATGATTCTCTATTTGGTTCACCCCAAGTATTTGGTCCAATGTTGTTTGGTGGCGCCCTGTTTGGAGGCCCCCGATTGTTTGGTGGGCCTCGGTTGTTTGGTGGGCCTCGGTTGTTTGGTGGGCCTCGGTTGTTTGGCGGGCCTCGGTTGTTTGGTGGGCCTCGGTTGTTTGGTGGTCCCCTAAACTCCGATGGGTCTCTGTTAGGGGGAGATCTTTTTCTGTCCATATGATCAGGAAAATTTCCGTAGTCTGGTAGTCCCCTCATATTAGGATATAACTTAAAATTGCGGGACTTAAGATCCATCTCGGAATCTTGCGGTGGTCTTATATCTACAAAAAAAAAACAAGATTTTAAATTATTATTATTATTTAATTAGGGTTGGTGCAGTTATACAGTTAACGTAATTTAAATAAATGGTAAGTTTCTACGGAATTATAAGAAAAGTTAATAATGATTATGATATGCTTTATACATATTAAAATTCTACAGCAATTGGTATATATATTATTACATTTGTACCTATTTACAAGTTTAGACTATGTACATGTTAGTGGGCTATATTAATTACAATTTATTTAATAATTTTTTTAAATATTCAATTTTGTACATGTAATTATACGCTGGATGTATTTTATAGCATACAATAAACATAAAAATGCATTGGATATACCTACCAATCAACATAAGCTTATATCACCCTTCCGGTGTTACAGGGATTACTTGAAATAATGGCGAAAAATGTGATTTGAATGTATCCTGCGATAACGTAACATCATCATTCTTAGAAGCGTCTTGGAACCTTGTATCAATATCAAATGTTTTGTCCGTAACAGATCTAATATCAATATTGTCACTGGGTGATAAAGTAGTTTTTTCTTCAAGGGACTGTGAAAGATTTTTAAAGTTAAATATTACGCTATGAGGCAAAAGAGGTAGCTTCTTATAGATAGGACCTGGGGAATCTGTTAGACTTCTAGTTTCTTCGTTTAGACTTGATAAAGTTTGGGAAGGTCTAGTGTTATGATTAGATGGTTCAATATCGTGACCAGGTGGTTCTGCTTTGTCATGGAGTGGATGAAAGTCACGTGTTGGTGATCTACTATAATTATCAAAGAGTGGTTGATGGTCATGGGGCGGCGGTCTATCGTAATGGTCTAAAGGATCTCTATCATAAGGAGGTGGTCGGCCATAATGTTCTGGAGGTCCTCTATGATTTGGTGGAGGGCCACCATAATGATCGGGTCGCCCTCTGTAATGAGTAGGTGGTCTACCATATTGATGTGGTAGAGGTCCTCTTTCGAAGGGTCCACCATAATTTGGTGGAGGCCCTCTATCGTGTCTACCATAATGATCTGGTGGCGGCCCTTGGTCATAAAGAGGAGGTCTATTGTATTGATATGGTGGGGGCCCTCTTTTGTAGAGTGGAGGTTCACCATGACGATCTGGTGGAGGCCCCCTATCACGTGGAGGTTCACCATGACGATCTGGTGGGAGGTCTCTGTCATGAGGTGGTCCTCCACCGTGATGATAAGAAGAAAAATCTCGCTGATATCTCCAGTTCTCATCACCTTCGCCTGAAGTAAATCTACGATCAAAATGATTTGATGGCCTGTCATGTGGAGGTGGCCCTCTGTATGGTGGAGGGGGAGGAGGTCTTTTGTCATAAGGAGGTGAATGATCATAATGGTACGATGGAGGGCCCCTATGCTCTGGTGGCGGCGGTGCTGGTGCATGACCTCTATCATGAGGTGGCCTACCTTCGAAATTGTCAGGAGGTGGTCGACGATCGTCACCATGATACCCCCTGTCATCATAATGAAGTGATGGGCCTCTGTCATATAACGTCGGTTCTTTATCATATTGAGACCTATAACTATCATATATAGGAGGCGGAGGAAGTCTGTGTTCGAATTTTGAACGAAATTCATCGTAACTTCTATCAGATGGAGGTGGAGAAGGAGGTTTGCTATCATATGGAGTGAAAGAGGAGCCATACGGCTGAGCTTCTCCACCATTTACAGCGTTTCCACCTGCCAATGTATCGGTATTATTGGAACTAGACTGATCTGTTTCATAATAATATGTCTTTCCTTTGGTTTGAACTCCGCTGTTCCAGTTTGCAGAAGACGCAGGTTTCCATGATTGTCGACGTTTTCTGTTACTGACTTCTGTTCTAAGCTTTGGTGTTGTATAGTCGCTTTGCGGTGACCGTTTTTCTGACAAAAAGAAAAACAGGACGTTCCGTTAATTGAAAACTGAGCTATGATTTTAGAAACCAATAAAGCTTTACGAAATAATATTATTACACAAACGTCCTTAAGTCTTTGAACTTTAAGCCATTACTTTTTCTTTTTCTGCACTATTCAATTTACTATCGCGCCAATCGTGGTTAATCTGATATAAATTTAGACCATTAATATTACAATCTACACCTACGTAAAGACAAAAAAACCACACGAATTATAATGACGTAGCAACTAAATGAGTACAGTACAGATTTATTATGAGTCATATCGAATAACATTATATTACTGTCCAGAATTTGATTAATACCTACCATACCCAAAATATTGATGTAAATTATTTACACACAATTATGTAGGTAAGTTGTACCTTTCTAAGTATATATGTAAGTATAAAAGATCTTCAACTATACAAAGTGCATTTTTGAGATGGGACAGTAAAGGCAGGTACCATAGTTATAGTTACAGAAAAACGTCCAAAGGAGACTTTTTGAAATATTTTGAACTAAATGCAGTTAAGACTGATAAAATTTATAAAAATAATTACAGACATCAAAAAATGCAAAAATTCCAAAATATATTTTTAAGCGAATTGGTCTTATTTCATGAAGGGATAATAAAACCATTTAAGTTCAGACTGAACTCACCAAAAACTTTTGATCCCTACATGAAATATGCACACCTTTATCAAAAGAAGCCAAATGTATGTACAGTGTAGTTAAGTTAGGTATTAAGCGTAGATATACAGGGAGTAACAAAAACCCTGTTATATCCGCGAGCTGCGTATCCAGTGTCAACTCAAGGTTGTAGTAATACTAGTTCTATTTCAATACGAGACATACAAAACTTACGTGTGCTTTTTATTAAAACCTTTTATGCCGTTACTAAAAATGTTTACGACCTCAGATATTGACAACATAGGTACTTGCACCACCGACGCAGCCTGCTGCCTGTTGCCCGCACCCCGCACCGCCCGCCATGGTACGCTAAGTCTATTCAACCGCATACCTACTGCGACGGAACTAGAAGCTATTCCACAGATTACTTTTTATGCGTTTTTCATACGATTATGTGCCCTATACCACATACCACAACGTTGTAGGATTGCGAGACCGTAACTTAATGACGTAAAAGATCTCTTTGACCAATAGTGGTAGGCACACAAGTGCTGCGCGCCTTTCTGCCACACTCTAAACAATCGAATTCACGTGTGATTTTGTATTGTCAAGAAACAAGATAGGTACGTAATTTTTAGCTCTTAAAAGAGCTTTCAAAAACACATCTGCCGGTAGGCGATTTTCATGTTCAGTCAATCAATCAAAATGCTGATTTGGCGGCCCCGAAGATGTTGTTCAATGTGCCGACCTTGGACTTCGATACATTTTTGACAACGTGTCACAATACTTCCGCGTACACGTTGCAGTATCAACGCGTCCGATTTTATGCTTTCAAATGCAGCAACTATGCGTGAGCGCATTTCGCCTTCGTTGTCGCAGGTCTTTTTAAAGACCGACTCTTTCACGTGACCCCAGAGATAAAAATCAAGAGGCGTGAGATCTGGCGAACGCGCTGGCCACGGTGTAGTGGAGCCTCGTCCGATCCATCTTTCTCCGTATTCTTGAGTGAGGTAATCCCTAACATTGCGAGCGAAATGCGGTGGAGCGCCGTCGTGCTGGAACCACATCGTTCTCATAAGAGACAAGTTTAGGTCGTCGAGTTCGTCACTAAGTTCGTTGCGTAAAAACTGCAGATAATTAGCTCCATTCATGGTATTGTTCAAGAAATGAGGCCCAATAATCCTATCACCGAGTATGCCAGCCCAAACGTTTATTCGCCAACGATGCTGAAAATGGGTCTCTCTTATTGCCAGGGGATTTTCCACAGCCCATACGTGCTCATTATGGCAGTTAAAAACGCCAGTTCTGACGAACGAGCATTCGTCGGTAAATAAAATACGACTCAAAAACTCTGCGTCATCTGTCACTCGGTCGAGAAGCCACTGACAAAATGCCACTCTGGGCTCATAATCACTGGGCAACAATGATTGCACTCGTTGATAATGAAACGGATGCTGACCGTCTTCCTTCAATGTCCTCCATACACGCATGTGATTAATTCCAATTTCTCTTGCCATGCTGCGTGTGCTACGTGTTGGGTCTTGCACAAACATATCGAGCACCTGTTCTTCAGCGTCATGTAATACTCGTGGTCTTCCAGCATCAAATCTTTGCTGATCACGGCCCGTTACACTACCGGTGTTGTAAACACGTAAGTGCAATCGCTGGAATGCCATTAATGACGGTAACTCAATTCCACGCGGAATAGAAAAATTATGCTCGTATTCTCTACGTGCTGCCGCATAATTATTGTGACTTCTACCAAGGCACATTAACATATTGTAGTATTCGTCGTTAGAATACGACATCACACTCGACACTAAATTCGCGACGGTCAAACTGGAAACGACTAAATTGCATGAGAGAGCACGTGCGACTGAGTGTAAGCCGCGGGCCGCGCCGCGCCTATGCCGAGTGATACCGCGCCGCCCGCGCACCCCAATTCCCCGTAGGCACACAGGTGCAGGAGCGGCATCCTACAAAAGAGCCGACAAAGGCGGCCCCCGTTTGTCGGTTCCGCGTTTACTTTTACCTTAGTTACTTAGCTATTTAAAAATAGGCACGGCTTGTGGCACAAACATTTTTGGGAAATGGTATTATTTTTTTGTATTTAGATACTGCGTGTAACTTCAGATACGTATAACTTAGGTATTGTTAGACATTTTTATATGACTACTTGTAATGATCTGTACACATACTTCATTTATTTAACAGGGTTTTTGTTACTCCCTGTATAGAGTGAAGGTGACATGATCTGTAAAGACCCAAAACTTCTATAATAATGGTAGATTTAAAAAATAAAATATGCATAGGTATTGATGATTGGCATATTTTGTATTTAAGCATTTTTACCTCCGATTGTAATTTTTTACATGTCATTGAAGATGCAGTTCAGAATATCTCAAAAAGTTATAAATCTCTTTAGAAACGTTTTCTTGTAATTATAACAGTTAAGGTCTTACCGTCCCGTCTCAAAAATCTGCCCTGTATACATATAAATAGAGTCTATTACTTTGTGACCTTCAACATCTTTGTCCATGTCAAATGTCAAATTTTTACCACAAAACATGGAGGTATAATAATAATAATTTTAAAGTAAATAATTGTATACATATAATATGATATATAATAGCACTTCCAAAATGCCAATATTGTAAAACTCCATGGTTAGTTTGTTTAAGGGCAAAATGTACAAAAGGCCGCTAACCTCATTGTTTAATACAAAAACACAACTGACCTCTAAAATTTTCGTATCCGGGTTCACTTGAAACGACGAGAAACGTCGCAAATAGTACAATTACGGCGCACTTAGTCATTATTTATTATTAAGTCACTGACGATAATGTATTTAACTCTATTCTTCCACGCCAACTCATGTGTGCTCTTCGTACTTGCCTAAGGTTTTCTAACTCATTCGCAAACAGCATCTTTATTATTTGATTTGGAAAACCGGTTTCCTTACCGATGGTTGGAACAGTCATCGAGTTCGGACGTTTCCAATGTCAAACGTCATTCGATTTTAAGCCTTCTTGGTATCTATTAATAAATTCATTTGTATTGATGTCCTCATCTTTGCCCACCGATGATCTTAAATGCAGGAACAGTAATTGATGTTGCACAGGCCATACTTTAGCGATTGGAAGTTTTCTGCACAAAAACGTTTCATGCATACAATAATTAACTTTTTATTTTATTTAATTTAATACAATAATATATAATATTTTAGCACTTATATAATACGCATATATTATGTAAGTACTACAAATATTGTAAGCCTTAACAGATTACTATGTATTATGAAAGTTTGTGCTTTTAAACTTTAGAATAATGAAAACAAAGGCAAAATGAACAGTTGAACCAAAAACATGCATTACATGCAGTGTTCGTTTTGAGAATGTGAGAGCAAAAGTTGCGTTTGAAACTATTTTCGTTTTACGTTCAGATAGCTCAAAAACAGCTAAAAATGCCATCGAGAACTGTGGAAGTGGGTTAAAAGTGATCGTTTTCACTCATTTAGAGTTTATCATTTTAAATTTGGTAAACATTTGTTTATGTTAGCGCGGCCCATGTTACAATTACTGATTTTTATTTAAAAATTGCAAGGACAGTTTACGTGTAGTGTAAAATTCCACTCAGGCTTGCCGATAAATATTGACGTCATGTCGAGTTATGAAACGTATGTATTTGTTTTAGATTGGTTCAAATCATGAAGCGAACTTTAAAAAAAATATTGAAATTAAGGCACAGATCAATATCATTCAGTGGAAATATACAAACACAATAAAAATCGAACGAATATCATGTATCATTCAAGTATGGCTGCCAAATTGTTTATTTAGTTTTTTGACATAACACACCGCATTTGGTTCTTTTGCATTTATTTTGGTTAGTGAGTGAAAGTGGCATTTTTGCAAAATTCTCATAATGATCGCTTTACATCAATGCTTATTTATCAAATGCAAAAATAGCTACAGATCTTGGGATCTGAACACATCTATAAATGATAGGAGCTACTGTGGTCTGTAAATTCTAAAGTAACTCTATTTTTATCTGTTACTCTCTCTATATATGTTACTGTAAGCGACACGGAGGAAAAAGCATAAGGCCTCTTTTGGTTGCTTTTTATATTTAGTTTTTTAGAACGTTATGTTTGGTCAGTGAGAAAAATGTCGGTTTAGTTCTATGTACATTTTTTAATTTTTTAATATATTTTTCGCCAACTCTACCGCTCCTTTATATTTCGCACAATAGTATTACTTTCTGGAAACGCATAAGCCTGGTCGTCACCAAAAGTTACCTTTTCACAAAAACACGATTTTGTAGTATGGTGATAGTTTAAGCTCACTTACTTAGACAAAATTATACTTTAGAAGTCATTCCAAATATTGAATGATGTTGGAACATAATTTCTTCAAGTTTTTACTGTAATAAGTAAGTAATAAAATGGTGGTTAAAATTGTAAAAGTTAAAACCTATGTGGGGTCGCATTCGCATTATACCTAGTGCTAAATAGGATATCAACAAAAAAATTAAAAAAAAAACAGTGGTATTTAAACTAGCTATATACAGAACGTCCAGCCAAAGTAAGACCGTATTGGCCAATGCCTTTTGAGATAATGAACATCAATTATCGACTCAACAATATGGTATAATGGAAACGGTAAAGAAATTGCGCGAAAATAACGGAATGATCAAGTAGAAAAAGGCCAAGTGAGTATATAAGGAAATAATTAATATTACTTACGGTGTTGGCGCCGGTAAATTATTGTCAATATAAATTTAACTTACCTATTAACACTAATAGCTACTAATAGAATTTCTTTGAATAATTCACTGTCACTATCTCTGCTTTATAAGAAACATCTATATTTCATGCTTGTAAAATAATAATATTAATATATTTTTTTTATAAAATTATTGTAAACTACAGGCGCCACGCGATGTCCTTGTCTATACCCACGATTTTTTTCCGTGGGAACTATTGATTATCTGGGATAAAAATGTCATTATGTTGGTAAATGTTTGGTGTGTAAAATTCTATCCAATTCGGTTCAGCTGCTTTAGCGTAAAAAACCATACAATAAACAGAAAACGTTTCACTTTTTAGTAGGTATAAAAAAATGCAATCAAAATTACCTAAGATTATACACAATAACAACAACAGGCACAAGACCAAATAAAAATTTGGTCAAAATCGAATTAAAACTTCCCAAACACTAACACGGGTTCTCATTACAGCCGGGGCCGTAAAGTGAAATGTAAAAGCCACTTACCTAATACAGAAAGCGGTGACACTCTCATTCCGCCGACAAATTGAGAACACCTTCCGGTATCACCGCGGCCGCGCCTGCTGTATAGCTATTTATTGTGGTCCGCCGAGACATCTGCTTTACTGGAATGGGTGGTCAGCCTTTAGTGAATAGATCTCTCAAATTAAACTTGTTTTGTAACAAGGTATTAGGCATTGTGTCGTTTTGCTTGGTGCTTAAGATTCAATATATATATATATAGTCAATAGACAAACAAAAATATTAGGTAAAGAAACGAGTGCTTTAGACCACACCACTGAAGTAAAACTTCTTTAGTTTTAGCTCCATCTATCAGCTGGTATAATTTTGTTTTTGATTTGTTAAATGTAAATGTCGCCACTTTGGCAATTGTAATTTTACCGGACATACCAACATAACAATACAAATGGATTATACAAATTTATGTTGAGAGGAGATCTACATTAACCAACAACTTTTAACTTCCGTTCGCCTTGCCATCTTACTCTCCAAGTAAAGCGTACGTAAAGATTTACTTCAAAACATTTGAATATTAGCCGCGATGAAGTATAGACAGTCTAAATGCTCCAGATCCAGACCACTATCAGCAAGTAGCGTACTTCTGGCAATTCTGGCATGCTGGTGACTGGCAAGTTTGAATTACAATGTTGATTCGTGATTTACTAAACAATTCACCGACAATTTAATGATATATAATCTATGTTTGGACACGATCTGTACAGTACACAATTAAGTTATTCAACTAAGTACCATTAAGAATCTTCACTCAGTTTTGGAGAGTCAAAGCGGAACTGTTTTTGCGCATGTTTTTGTAATAACCACGTCAAATGATACGAGTAAGTGGGTATTCCATAATAGCCATACCACGTCTATTAAATTGAAGCACCGCTGTCACAGTCTGTCACCGTGACGCAAGACTTTTATAGCCATACAATCTACGCATTGTGGTTTCACCCCACGTCGACCATAATACAGAATTTGAAGTTTTCCAGCATCTAAATGTCTGAATCCTTTTAAGAGTTTCAGAGTTGAGTGTTTACAATAAATTTGATCAAAACACGCGTACAAACAATCAACAACTACAATTTTAAAAAGGCTAGTCTAAAGACTTGAATTAATGAGAAAATATTACACTTTTACCTTATCCAGCAAAATTTAATAGTAAAACGTATACTTGCCGTCATTGTTAAAACTACCTCATAGGAGTTAAGCCAATCTGCAAATGATCACATTAGCCAAGCTTTTGCTGTTGCAATATCTTAGTGATTTCAACTCATTGGGCAGTTTAGTTAAGTGACGGCTAATTTATTTGCGATCAGAAGCTTGCTTTGACTCCGCGTTAAACTTGCAACAATCCCAAATCAGGCGCAAAGCTATAGAACAGGCTAAATTAACAAGAAGTTTCCGACAGCAGCCGTAAAGTCGGAACGTCTTCCTTCTGTACCCTTCAAATAGTTGTTCTGCGATAGGTTGAAATGTAGAAAGCAGATAGATTAGTTTTGTTGAGTTTGTACTGTAGATAATTGTTACGATAATTTTAACAGCAATAAATATTTCCTTATTTGTAGAATTATTTCATTGCTTGTATTTAATTCATAACAGACCAAAACTTCCACGTTACAACATAAACTTAAAACATGCTCCTTGACGAAGAATGAGCCTACGTTAACTATATTTCACCTGAATGTTAAACATCAGAAAAATCATTTAAAAAATTGGAGCGAACCGGGTTTTCGAACTACCTGTTATAGAGATAATTAAGCTAAAAATATTTTTATTTAATAAACACATTTATTACATGTAGGGACAATATAGTGTAACAAAAGTGTAAAGATATTTCACGAAGCCTCGTGTTATCCTCGTCGTTTGTTAAGCTACAGAATTATGTGGCGCCCCAGGGAATTTCACCGCAAAACAACCCAGTAGCTACACATTTTTGCTGTAAAATGCTATTCTCTGTATATAATATGAACTAGCTCGTAAAAGATTAATTTTTACGATACTGTGTATGTTATATTTCACTAATATCTACAGTTTATAAAATCGTAGTGCTCATAGCAAAGCACGACTTGCTTTTCTTAGCCGATTGGTAAAGTTGACGTTTGCTGCGGTCATTATTATATTTATTATTGGCTGATCCCTTACTAAAAAGTATTTGTATTTACATTTATGGTATTACATTATTACATTTATTGTGTTTACATACAATACCACTCAATAATAAGCATTTAGGCATTTTCGAAATTCTAACATCAAAAGGGCATACTACTCCCTAGCCCTAGCACACGAGCAGGAAAGAATTAGCTTACTTATATATAATCTAATCTTTTAAGGCGCTAGGAGTATGTAAGTAAGATAGTGCGGACTAATGCTACTTAGAGCTATCTAAATATATATAACTCAAAGGCGACTGACTGACTGACATCAACGCACAGCCCAAACCACTGGACGGATCGGGCTGAAATTCGGAATGCAGGTAGATGTAGGCATAGGGATAGTAGGGATGTAGGGATATGACGTAGGCATCCGCTAATAAAAGATTTTTCGAAATTCCACCCTTAAGAGTGTGAAATGGGTGGTTGAATTATTTTCCCATAACCACGCCACGGGCGAAGCTGCGGGCAGAAGCTCGTTGTATAATATAATCGTTCAGTCAGTCAAGAAAGCTTTTAATAAATGTTCACAATGAATTAAATACAATATTTGAGAAATCATAAATAGTTGGTAAAGACAGCAGTATGTAGACATGAACCCGAACATGTGGGTATTTATCAAAAGTAAACAATGGTGGAATAAAGTTGCACTGCAGCATTGTCAAGCCGGAGTGACACAAATGGCTCAATTAAACGAAGCCGAAGCATCGGGATAACGACAGATATACAGAATATATCAGTGCTGAAGGTTCAATGGAATCATTTTCTACTTTTACTTTGTAGAGATTCCAACTTGAAAATATTGATACTACAAACAGCAATGAACAATAATAACAAAAAAATTGAAAAAGATTACGTCACCGCATTGTATTATTTTCCAAAACTTGTGTTATTTTCAGTGTTAGTCCATAAAATTGGTGGTATTTTATTCGTTAAGTGCTGGATTACAGGCGTGAGTGTGGAAAAGTGGTATAATGATAACGTTTCATTTTATGTTGTTTCCAAAACTCCATAAAAGCTACTAGGAAAGTTGCCACCACATTACTAGTATAGAGTATGACTTGACTAGACTATCACTTGACTTGATGACTTGGACTGTGACTTGACTTGTGTGTATTATATTTTTACTTGAAAAAATAATTGACTTGAAAAAAATATCAATTACTTGACATCCTCTGTGGTGTGGTGGTTGAGCAGGTCGGCTCATAACCTGGAGGTGGCGGGTTCGATTCCCGCGGCAGGACAAGTATTTGTGCACAGAAAAAAAAAGTGCAAATACTTGTTCTGAGTCTGGGTGTTGTGGGATCATGGTCCTCGTAGTTCCTGGGTCCCTAGACACAGGGAATCCTAGTTAGGGTCCAGGATCTATGTATGTGATCGTTGGGCGTTATTATTATTATTATTACTGGCTTAATACACAAGAGTGTAGAGCCAAAACAAAAACAAAAAAATAAGTAGGATTTAATACCTATTTGGAAATGGTGGAGGTGGAGTTCTGTAGTTTCTGTGCACCGTGAAGCCCGTGCGTCGGAACTTCGGACAACAAATGGCCGCGTCCGTTCGCGTATCGGTACACTGTCACGTCCTAAATTGGTTGCGTACATGTTGCGTAGCGTAACAACTTCTTTTTTTTAGATTGTAAATATCGGATTTCAGACCGTTGTCCGTCACTGTAGTCATTGGACCGTGCGTGCGATAAATAAAACTGTTCGTTTGGTGGATTCTTCTTGTTGAGTATTTTAAATCGTAAATCTTCTTTTACTCTTCATCATCTTTATCAATATGTTCCCACTGCTGGGACACAGACGTTTTAATAAGGCAGAGAATTCAACTAATTCCGTCATCTCCTTTCCATCATAGAACTACAAGACTTGGTGATTCTTCACACCCTTACGTCGTTAGTGTACCCCAAGTCCGCTCTAAGCGTTTTGCTGGGTCATTTATAGTCCGAACGGCCAAGGAATGGAATGCTCTTCCAACAACAGTGTTTCCTCCTGGGTACAACCTGGGTCTTTTTAAGTCAAGAGTGAATGGGCATCTCATGGGCAAGCGTGCTCCACCTTAGACAACTTCGTCACTTACCATCAGGTGAGTTGTACGATGTTCTCCTTCGCCATTGTAAGAGCGAGATTGCAGATACAACTTGAAAGTCATTACTGCAGGTGCCATGCAAGATCCAAAACATGGAGATTTGAAAGTTCGGGTTATCGCTGTGCCATACTCGTCGTCCATACTCCATTTTGATTCAACTGTTAAAAATTAAAGATAATGTAGTGATACAGGTAATTAAGTTTGTATGATAAGTAAGGACAAGCATCAATTTACTATTCTTATAACTCTATGGAGCGAGTGTAATTGTGCAGTTGCTTTATAAATTTCAAAGCTGCGCACCATTATTGGGATGCCACTCAGCCCTGACTGATGACTTGACAAGTTACTATTTTCACAGATGCTCTTACAACCATGAAGGAAAGCATTAGGAAGAAATGTAAGTAGTTACAAGAATCACAAATATCATCCACCACCAATCCACTCATCAATCAATTATTGAAATTATGGCGTAATATACTTTCTTACTCTCTCTGATAGAGAAAGCCAATACTGGGACTAGAATATGAACAAATTCAAAGTCCTGACTGGCTGACTGACTTATATATCAACGGACAGCCGTTGGTCCTAAAGACTTGAAATTTAGAGGGTGTGTCCTTTGTAAAGTGTAAGTAGTAAGTGTAGTAGTAAGTAGTATCTACTAAGAAAGGGTTTTTCGAAATTCCATCCCTAAGGTTCGTATTACAGAACGATGCTCAGGCATCCATCGGTGCTCAAGCAGAGATTTCATTCATCAATTGATCACTTTATGAATGAAATCTCTGCTTGAGCACCGATCGATGTCTGAGCATCGTTCTGTAATACGGACCTAAGCGTGTGAAATGGGTGGTTGAATTATCTATGAAAAATGTTCTTCGTTTCCTATGGTATGTGAATAATAGAGTACTAAACCATAATATAATCTACAATTTACGGATTTTTTAATATTTACTGAGACTTCAGTTTACCGGATTTCGATTGCATTTGCTTAAAAGTTGTAAATATTAAGCGAAATTCAAGCCAATTAAGCGAGCGGCTGCGCTGCATCCGAGGAAAGTTTCAGTGAAGTTACTTGTTTCGAATATACGAGTGCCTGGCTACAATCGAGAGCTTATTGGTTTTTGATTTATTAAAACTTGTATGTTTTGTGTGTTTATAGAAAATGGGTTACTTTAGGTGCTCTATAAGAATATGATACTTTTAGATAAATATATAGAGGAAAAGATGAATAGATGATAGTATAAAGCCGAGGCGGGTCAGCTAGTATTAAACAATTTTCAACAATCCATAAATAATATAATGACAATTTTTCTAACCTTGAAAAAATCTTTGTTACCTACTAGAAAGAAAATTTAGAGTTTTGGCGGAAAAACGAAAAAGATCGCGTCACCGCATTGTATTATTTTTTTAAACTTGTGTTATTTTCAGTGTTAGTACATAAAATTGGTGGCATTTTATTCGCTAAGGTAAGATTAGGATTACAGGCATGAGTATTGGAAAATGGTATAATGATGGTGAAACGTTTCTTTTCGTGTTGTTTCCTATATAAACTCCATAGAAGCTTCAAGTAAAGTTGCCACCACTTTATTAGGAGTATGACTTTGACTATACTTGACTGTGACTTGACTTGATGACTGTGTTTCGACACATATTTGCGTGAAATATCATTAACTACTTGACACTGGCTAAATACACAAATGTGTGAAGCCAAAACCTTAGTAAAAAAAGTTTGAGGTTTCGTTTTTATGACCCAATCTGTGTATGAGTATAGAGTCCGAGTATAATATGCAATTACCATGTGAATCTAATTCATACTGCTTAAGTATACTACTACAGTTGCATCGTAGTAGCTATCTCTGAAATATCTTGGCAAGGCACCTTTATTGTGTATTGTAATGAATCTTAAGCTATAGTTACTATCATGTTGGGTTGTCTGGAAGAGATCGCTTTTATCTTTCTATCTATCATGTCTTCTCTGGAGTAAGTTTAGTGCCAAGTCAGCTAAACTTTTGCGTCTGGTTCATCATTTTTAATACTACAAAATAAAGTCTAGGAATTTGTCCTCAGCTCGTTACAGACCTACGCTCAATCATGAATCTCTGCTTAAGACGTGTCACAAAATCGTCAAGTAATGAATAAAATCTCTACTTGAGCATTACTCGACAACTGAGCATAATTCTGTGATACGGGCCTTAATCTTAATTTCAGGAACTTCAAGTATTGTATACTCAACCCACAAACTTGCGTTTTTCAGTGCAATGCTTGTTAGCAAAGACAACGTCTGGCCAGAAATATGGCAATGAATACTAATTTAATGCCACTTGAAACTACATTTCGCAGTCAAGCTGTCCCGCCCGCTTTCAACCTGTTAACAAGGCTAGACGCCAGCCATCGCCCGACTAGATGCACTGAAATTGTTTTCAATTAATTTATTTGTTTAACAAGAAGGTGAAGCAGGCTACACTCTAAACTAAGATGTTAGTGTAGGGAATAAAAGTCATTATTGTGTATAAGCCACAGAAGCTTATTTTAACTAAATTTTAAGGAAAATCAGGAAAATCGCTGGTATTCTGGTGGTAGTTCTATATTGACTGACAAACGTATCAAAAACAAAAAAAGAGCAAAAACATTTAAAAATAGTAAAAAAATAAACTTCTATAAAAAGGAGGTGCGTTCAGCACATTTCTCCCCCTTTTAGCAGGGAAACCAGCTTCTTGACAGGCCTCCGAAGCACCCCAGTAGCAGTCGTAACATCGGCGACACGTATGATACCATCTTTTCCAGGAAATACTGTTTTTACACGTCCTCGGGGCCACGACCCTCTTGGCAGATTCCCATCAGCTATAAGCACTAGATCTCCCACGGCAATATTCGGACTAGTACCCTGACCTCGTCTCGGCACAAGGGTAGGCAGGTACTCTTTGACCCAACGCTGCCAGAAGTGGTCAGATAATCTAACTGCTCTGCGCCAACTGCTTCTGCTCACAAGGTCGGCCTCACATAAATCTCCTGGGATTGGACGGCCTAAAGAAGCACCAATCAAAAAGTGCATGGGTGTGAGTGCCTCATCGCTTTCCACCTCAACTGACACGTGCGTGAGTGGACGTGTGTTTACGAGCGCTTCTGCTTCCGCTAGCAATGTTCGCAGAACTTCTTCCGACGGAGCTCGTTCCTTGAGTGTGATTTTAAGAGAAGATTTTACACTTCTTACTAGGCGTTCCCACGCTCCGCCCATAAAAGGAGCCGCTGGAGGAATAAACCTCCAATTAATCTTCTCATTCGCAGCAAATTCGGAAGTGGCGCTATCGTATAGGACTCGCAGTTCTCTGTTGGCACCCACAAATGATGTTCCGTTATCTGACCACAGCTCTGTAGGTGTGCCTCGCCGCGCTATGAATCTGCGAAGGCTCATGATGGCTGCATCAGCAGATAGATTTCCAACGACTTCTAAGTGGACGGCACGGACAACCAGGCATGTGTACAAAGCAACCCATCTTTTTTCTCGCCTCCTGCCGACAGCTACTTGTACTGGTCCGAAATAATCCAGGCCTACATAGGAAAACGGGCGATGGTGGTGCGCCAGACGGGCTTCAGGTAAGTCACCAGTTGGTGGTGCAAATGCAACGGCCCGACGTAAACGGCATCCTTGGCAGTTGAATGCAACAGATCGTACAGTGCTTCTGAGACTCAAGATGAAGTATTCTTGCCGTAGTTCATTTACTACTGCTTCTGTATAGCCGTGGCCAGCTTTCTGATGATATCGTTCTACCAAGAGGCGTACTGCATAATGTCTTCCATCGAGTATAATGGGGTGCTTCGTTTCTTCTCGGACTCCTGATGCTGAAGAAATGCGGCTGGACAAGCGAAGCAAGCCATCAGTAGCGACGATAGGGGATATTTTGTATAGGCGACTGATAGGCTGCAGAGGTTGTTTACAACGAAGCCGCGCTACTTCATCTTGAAATGAGTCTAGCTGTGATTGGCGCAGTATGTGCGCCTCTGCCAGGCGTAGATCGTCTGCGGTTACCACCTCACATTTTAATGATGATAGGTGCAAAGGGGATAAGGCGTTGACCGGCTGAAACATAAAAGTACAGAGACCCCCTTCTAAACGTACTAAGTGAGCTACATCTAAACCCCGGCGATGTAAACTACGTGTTCGCAACAAGGTGATGTACTTATGTGATATAGCTGTTGCACGCACCAACCTAAGCCAAGAGCTAAAGCGCTTTGGATCAGCTGAGATTGGCATTTGCTTCTCTACTTCATGAATGAGATGAATTGCGATACGTGAAGATGGTTTCAACTCTTCTTGGCCTTTCTTTTTGGTATCACATGGTTCACAAGGCCAATCAGATGATAATAAATAATGAGGTCCTACGAACCAGCGAGATTCCAGAGATAATACTGAGCGCTTCAAGCGTGTTGCATCATCCGCTACATTTAAATCACTCGGGACCCAGCGCCATTCATTAACGCTTGATAGCTCTAATATCTCGCCTATTCTATGTGACACGAACGGTTTGAATGATCTAGCGTCACTGCGAATCCAACCGAGGACAGTCATCGAGTCACACCAAAAGAAACGTCTTGTGACTTTTAGTCTGTGGGCTTCACAGATTGACGAAGCTAAACGTGCTGCTACAAGAGCACCTTGAAGCTCTAACCGTGGAATGGAAACTGGCTTTAGTGGAGCTACGCGAACTTTACTACAAATTAGAGCGAGCTTGACGTTACCGCCACTTAATATAAAACGCCAATATGCAACTGCGGCATAAGCAGACTCGCTAGCATCACAAAGAACGTGAAGCTCACACTCAACTACTTCACAATCACTCAAGCAATATTGCCTTGGGATCTGAAATTGTGACACGGAAATTAAGTCATCGAACCAAAGCCTCCATGCAACATCGTCACTTTGAGAAAACTCTTCATCCCATTCGAGACCCTTACGCCATGCATTCTGAAACATGATCCGACCTCTAACAACAATGGGCGCAAGGATCCCAAGTGGGTCAAAAATACGCATTACATGAGATAATGCTACTCGTTTGGTTAATTTTACTGGTAGCACCTGTTCGCCTTTAACACCAGTATTGAAACTTATTGAATCTGTAACGGGCTGCCAGATTAAGCCCAATGTGCGGACAGGTGTTACAAGTCTACCTAGATCTACGTCTACGTTGGGTTTTACTACAGGTGATTCTAGCAAAGTCTCCTTCGGCAACAATGACAGTGCCTTCGGATCGTTTGAAACCCAACCGCGCATTTCAAAGCCACCTTTCTTATGGACGGTGTACACATCAGCAGCTAGCTGAGCCGCCTGCTCTGTTGTGTCCACAGATCCAATATAGTCGTCCATATAGTGATCAGTAATTATAGCAGAAACCGCTTTCGGATAACGATCCTGATATTCGATTGCATTTTTGTTTTTAATGTATAAAGCTGTAAAGGGACTTGATGCTGCACCGAATATCATGGATGCCATGCGATAAGTTTTGATAGGCTCATTGGGATGATCGCGCCAGAGAAATCTTTGAGCGTCACGATCATGCTCCCTTACTTTGACTTGAGGAAACATTTCGCGTATATCAGCTGTAAAAGCAACTTTGCCTTCACGAAAACGTAACAAAATACCTAACAAAGGTTCTAAAATGTCCGGACCTGTTAAAAGTAGCGAGTTCAAAGAAACGTTCTGTGATTTTGCAGCGGCGTCATGGACAACACGAAGTTTCTCAGGTTTGTTTGGGTTCACTACGCCGAAATGTGGCAAATACCACATAGGTGCTGAACCGGTGTGAGTTTCTGTGCACAGCTCCGCATAATTTTTCCTAACCATATCATCAATGTTTTGACGGTATTTTGCTGCATAAGTTTGATCTTGCTTCATCTTTCTCTCTAAACTTAAAAACCTCGATAAAGCAAGCTTATAGCTGTCGGGAAACGAAAGATTGTCCGACTTCCAGAGCAGTCCTACTTCGAATCGGCCACTTGGCAGACGACGTACCGTACGTTCGAGTATTTGGACGGCTCGCTCGTCGTCCGTACTACGTTTTTCACATTTAGAAATACCAATAGAGTCTAATTTATATTGTTCTCTTATTAATTGCTCTAGATTCGAGCGATCACTAAAAATATCACGTTCGTGTAAGGTGGTATGATTGACCACTTCTACCTGGGTGGTTGCGCTACACCCAAAACCAAAAAGAACCCAACCTAAAGCTGTGCGAATCGCAACCGGTTGCGTTTTGGTACCCTTACCCGTAGTCTTAGAAACGCTAAGATGCCAGTTGTCAATACCTATAATAATCATTGGCTTTACGTCATCATAAATAAATTGATCAGCAATATCCGCAAGATAAGGATACTTACACACGCTTTGTTTCTGAACTGACTGACGCGCGACACCTAAACCGTCAATCGATCTAGCCTTACGAATCACAAATGATTCTTTCGAGTGTAAACCCTTGATATTGAAGTCTACATATTGCACCTTCGTTTCCCTACTTAATCCACCTACACAATCAAGATAGATACGACTCTCGGGCCCTGTAACTCCTAACTTGGCAGTTATCTCAGCATCAATAAAGGTAGCTGTGGAACCATCATCTAAAAGGGCATAAGTGTCAACACTGCCTGAAGGACCAGACACCGTCACAGCTACTACCTTCAATAATGGACGGAGAAATGTTGGCTTACAATTAAAGTCGCCTTTACCATTTGAAGAAGTCGAAGCGTGAGAAAGGATTTCATTTGGTTGGTCGATTTGCGGTGTGGCCACGGCAATCGCGACGCTCGGCGTGACTGGCATGTGCTCGTCCTCCTCTGCGAGCTCGTCGTCTTCTTCTACGTCGACGTGCGCAGCTGCGGTACGCTCGTAGTTCGGGTTATGAAGCAAAGCATGATGACGGTAAGTGCAACCATCAATGCCGCACAAACTTTTTGCCTTACAGTTATTAAGCCTATGCCAACCTACTTTTAAACATCGGTGACAGATTTTTTCTTTCTTTATTATCTGCCATCTTTCATCAACTGTCAATGACGAAAATATGTCGCACTGACATAAGCTATGTATTTTCTGACAAAATATACACGGAACACGAGTTAATGCTGCCGCTGATGAATTTTTATTTATAGCAGTCGCAGGTGCTTCGCAGTCCTCGGCAGCAGCATGGACCCTGTCCTTCACCCGTCCTGAATTGTACGTGACATGTGACGTAGTCGGTGCTATAGAAAGTTCCGTCACTAACCCGTACCTAGCTTTGCAAGTCAACTTCGTTTGCTAGAAACAACTCAAACAGTTCTAGCTTAGAAAGACCCGTAGGGTCATTGCGGGCAGCATAATCTAGCCATCGCGTGCGTAACATCAGCGGGACCTTACTGACTACCGCGTGAAATAGCTCGGGCGAACATAGATAGTCAGGTTGGTTTAGTAGCCGAACGATTTCAATGCAGTTACGTACGCGAGAGGAAAAAATTGCAAGGTCCTTACCTTCGGCGGCAACTCTAGGTAGCGCGCGGAGCGCTGCCACCTCTTGGAGCACTATCAGCTCAGGCCGACCGAAGCGTGTGTCTAGCGCGCGCACCACAACTCCGGGGTCGCGCGCCGACACCAATAGCGCTGCTACAGATTCACGCGCGGCGCCGCGCAGTGCAACGTTTAGACGAGCTAGATTTTCTATAGGCGAGTGTAAATGCTGTGTCTCTTCGAACATTCTTTTTAATGCTAACCAATCTAAATGTGTTCTTCCATCAAACTGAGGCAAACTTACGGAACCCGTCTGAGGACGGCAACTTCTGTTCACGTTATCAATCAAAACCTCGAGGGACTTCACTAGTTGCGGCACTCTATTGCCGCTGTCGTTAGGTGTCGTCGTAGGGACAAAACCGGGAGCTGAAAAATAGTTAGTTTCATTAAATCTTACGTGGGTACTAGTGATTGGGACCTCATTTTTCAACCACTTCTGAACATTAGCACCACTACAATTTGAGCCGTGCTGACTCGCGTCTGCCTCGATGGCGGCGAGTTCCGCGCGGAGCTCTAGATCTGCAGCTTCACGTTCAAGCTGTAAGCGACGAGTCACAGCCTCGTTAGCTTCACTCTCAAGATTGGCAAGGCGGCGCGCGTGTTGCGCCTCCGCTGCCAACCGTCTAGCTGCCATAGTGGCAGAGGACGCTGACGAAGTGCAGCTCGCAGGACGAGAAGGCGCCTGAAATACGGTTGCCGACGGGGCATGAGGGCCGCACTGCGCGGACGATTGTTCCTCCCTCACCGAAACGGTCTTACCTTCATTACTCTGCATCTTTGAACCCGAACGGGTTTCTACCACCATACTTACTAATTCACGGTGAAAGGACCAAAATATAAGCCACAGAAGCTTATTTTAACTAAATTTTAAGGAAAATCAGGAAAATCGCTGGTATTCTGGTGGTAGTTCTATATTGACTGACAAACGTATCAAAAACAAAAAAAGAGCAAAAACATTTAAAAATAGTAAAAAAATAAACTTCTATAAAAAGGAGGTGCGTTCAGCACATTGTGAAATCATTGTTTATTTATTTTTACTTTAGAAGACTAGACATCCGATGACATTTTGCGGCGTGGCCTATGGGAAAATAATTCAACCATCCATTTCACCCTCTTACCTTTGGAATTTCGAAAAATTCTTTCTTAACGGATGCCTACGTCATACCATCTACCTGCATGCCAAATTTCAGCCCGATCCGTCCAGTGGTTTAGGCTGTGCGTTGATAGATCACTATGTCAGTCAGTCAGTCACCTTTAAGTTATATATATTTAGATTAAAATCAAACTCTATGCAATATACATAAGCTCCCATTTAAGTATTCAGTTGACATTGCTTTGATTATGGAAAATTAACATTTAAGACATCAAAGACTACGTCTCTAAATCCGAATAACCCAGTTTGTAATGACACAAGCACGGCATGTATTCTCAAAGGTGTAAATCTCTTAGTATCAAAGTCTTCCCCACGTTTTATGTTAAATAATTTAATCTCACCGCCGGCGTCTGGCGCAACATGTTTTCGTGTAATTTAATCAATAATGTTTGTTGTGTAACATAACGAAATTTATATCGCGACGAAAATATGAACGCTTCATAATGTTGGAGTAAGGCATTGTATCCGCTGATAGAATTTTCAGTGGCAATAAAAAAACAGTTTTTCCTCGAAGGGCTCGCAGAATGGTAGGCTACGATCAAAAAACAATATCGCCTTCAATGTCTCAGTCTATCAGTGGAGTCAATGGCGAGTTTTGTAAAAGTGTCACGTAATATGTAAATCGTTCAGGGCGCGATGTGGGCCGACTGTCAAACCCATCCGGTGAGCATCTTCGGGCGATTTTTCCTGTGACGATTTCACTTTCAAAGCGATGAGGGTGAAAGTTCGCCAATGTTTTGTACCTGTGTTTTGATTTGTTTTCGTTTGTTCAGAGTTAGAGGCAGATTACCACTCAGCTTCCCATTTTTGCTTTTATCTCGTTTTATTATGATTTCTGTATTTCACGATACTTTTCAAGCATGTTAATTGCATTATCAGCCCGTTTTCACTTCTGGCACTGGTACACGGATCTTTTTCCACAAGAAAACAGTATAGGCAGAATAGGTTGTCTAGAAGAGATCGCTACTACCGATAAGACCGCCCATTGCACTAGTACGTAAGATTTATTTCGTTCCTGTCATCATAATCATCAAAGGCGCTACAGCCCGGGGTGGGCCTTGGCCTGGTCAAGAATATCTCGCCAGACTGGTAGCCAGGTCGTTTGGTATAAATCCGGTCCGTTGATTTTTCGTTCCTATATTGTAAATTTCATTGGTGAGACAATAACGAGTTATCTATCCATCTTTAGGCATGATCGACTAGGCTTGGCCAAGTGTGGTTTGATGGATAGCGTGTAATTTTTTAACACGTCGGTTTCTTCACGTGGTTCCATCACCTTTATGGGAACAGATACAAATTCTGCATTTAGCTTGGAAATTCATTGTTATCGGGACCCAGCAGGATTACCATGGTGCATTAGGATTGTAACTCACACGTACTATAGCCGCTGAGCCATACACACTCAACCTCTAAACATGCTAGAATGTTCATTAAATAATTTTATCATGAATTTCGTTCCTCGAAACTAAAATTGATAGTAGAACCCAGTCTAGCAGCTGAAGCAACACATTTAAGGCGGAGCTTTTTTATTTTATCTAAAGCAAGTCTTAATGGCGCAACAATTTCGCTCGCATCGCGTCGGCATTGTTTAAATATGCACCATGTCACCACGGCGAGTCCTCGTACTCAAAATATTACGCCCGTCGGCATAATAAAACGAGCATCGCTCCGGGCGGGTATTAAACTGCACTAACGAGGTGAGCGGGGAAATCAAATGTCGCTCTAGTATTTGTTTTCTAGTCTGCATAGTCTCAATAGGGAATTAGAGTAAACTTGTGCTTGATTTGAGCGGTGATGTTAATTTTATTACAGAATTTTAAGAGTGATTGGATTCATGTAAAGGTTTTGAAATAATAATAACAATAACTCCCAACGATTACATACATAGATTCTGTTCCCTAACTAGGATTCTCTTGGGATCCAGGAATTACGAGGATCATGGTCCCCAACACCCAGACTCAGAACCAGTATTTGCGCTTTTTTTCTGTGCACAAATACTTGTCCTGTCGTGGGAATCGAAACCGTCGCCTCAGGGCTATGAGCGGACCTGCTCAACCACCACACCACAGAGGCTGGATATTATATAATATAGACTTACGCATATAGGATATGGGTATTAGATAATATAGGCTTTAATATTACAGAAACTAACGTGAGTAGTATTCAAAACTTTTTTTGACTGGCCCGATAGCTCAGTTGGTAGTAGCCCTGCCTTCTGATCTGTGGGTTGTGGGTTCGATTCCCACCCAGGACAAACATTTGTGTGATGAACATAGGTGTTTGTTCTGTGTCTGGGTGTTATATTGTATTCTATGTATGTATTTACAAACAAAAAAGTATTTAAGTATTGTATCAGCTATCTGATTCCCATAGCACAAGCTTTGCTTAGTTTGGGGCTAGATGGCGTTGTGTGAGATGTCCACACATATTATTATTATTATTAAACTACAACTAGTGAACGGCTAGCACTCACGAGATACAGTCGAATAACTCGACCGGTGTTCGGACAATATAGATGACGAGCACCGGTTGAGGGTGTAACATAGGCTTTGATCACATTCATTCACATGTTGAGTGTCAATGCGGTCGAAGATGCAGTACGTTCGCCTTTATACACGATGTTTCTTTGGAAACCTGTTCACTTTTCTATACGTTGATTGCTCTTTTTTTAAATTACGTGAATTGGAATAAATTATTGTATAATACTTTAGATAACATACTAATATCTAACTCCTTAACTAATAACATTGTATCGTGAATAATTAGTTATTTTGTGTTGTTTCGTTTCTACCAAGTTTGAAATACGCAAAAATAAAACAAGAGAAACAACTGAGTAGATATTCCACTGCACTGTACGTATTTTATTAATAAGGATGTAAAAGTATAGCTTTAAAATAATTTTACTCAAAAATGCTCGTAAGATAAATAAATTCTTTGAGTAAAGCCAACCTTACTGCTGTACTCAAAAAGGCGCCAGCAAAATGTAAAGGAATTTCATTCCTGGTGAGTTCTAGTTTCAGCGACCAGCATTGTCCTAAGAAAAACTATTATGATCGAGTTTTGTTTGTACGACAAATAGCGTGTTTTGTGCTTTAAAAGTACAAAACATCATCTATATCTTTAGGGAACTCACCTCTCTTGTATTTTATAGCTGATGCTTATAAATTATAACCTGCTGTAGTATAATTTTTTTTTATAATTCATAAAGTAAATATTATATTTTTATGATAAGAAATTAATAATAGATTTTTATATTGTTTCAATTTCAAAATAACGGTAAAGACAAAATAAAAAGCAATTTAATTTAAATTATTTAATTCATTTTTTAAAATTATATTTTTAAACAAATTACTGGAATTTTATTTGAGTAAAGCACTATACAAGCCTTGGTCTGAAATGTCTGCATTGCTAGCCACGTGATAATAGCCTCAAGCTTAGCTTGGCTCCACTCCCAGCCTTCAAGCTTGGTCTGCAGCCCTTGCTGCACTCACGGCCATCATAATCGCGACCAACAACGCAGTCATTACAGGCCGTGGTAGTAATGTACTATAAAGATATCTACTTAAATACGATTTAACTTAAATATGTACTCAACGTTCATCATTCTCACTATCGTCATCATCATCATCATCATTATCACCATCATCAGCATGTATCAGTCCACTGTTGGACATAAGCAGAGGCTTATGTCCAAGAGGCTTATGTTAGGAAGAGTCCTAAACAACGCCAATGGTCACAATCACAGTTAAATGAAATGCGATTTCACCTCAATATGTATCTCAATGTTCATTTTAACCAAATTGAAATTCAACAGAATGCTCTCAGTACTTTTTAAAGTACAAACATGCAACGTAACTTGCACTTAACGTGAAAAACTAATACGAGTTTAGTCGTAATGGTGTTTAGAAAATTGCAATTGCAAAGACAATCCTTGTAACTTCACGATATATACACAACGTGTACTTTTGTCTGATTTATTAATAAATTGCTAGTAACTACATGTAAGTAATCCTCTTACTGAAAAATCACAGAGCTTCGAACTGTTAGATGTGACTTAAAATCTGGGTTTTTTTAACAAATTTGTGTAATTATTTCACATACGGAGTGTGTTCGAAACCAGACAGGAAGATGAACAGTTTTGAGGATATTTATTTTAGTGTGTTTATTTTTGTATACAGTGTGAGTTTATTTCAGAATATTTTATCTTATCCGACATCAAATGAGATCCAAATTATATATAAGCTGGCGGACCCTCTTGGGCTCATAAGTTGTACTTTAGTAATTTTTTGTTGGTTTGCTTTTAAAATAACTAGTTAATTTAAAAAAATACTAATTTTGGAGTGTATGTGTGTATAATAAGGCTACGATGGGACATAAACGCCGTTTAAAAACCTTAAAAAATTTAGATGAAAAAAACTTTGTTAAATACAAATAATTTATCGTGGTTTAAAAATAAAATGTGATATCGAACGACCTTTAATCTTCGTACCATATTTCACGCTCTAATTTCGTAGTGAATCTATTTGATATGTGTTAAAAATAGAGGTAAATTATCAGAATCCCAATCCGTACTAAATATGTAAGTTTCTAGCAAAGAAATTGATCAAGTTCGGGTGAAACTGCGGATGAATAAATAATTCAGATCTATAAAAAGTACAAGATATAAATTGCACGTAGTTTTAAAACTGTTTGTATATCTATGAAGTGCAGAGTTTAACCAATCCCATTTGGCTGCTGGGCGGCCGCTCTCTTGGCGGGAACTTAATTCTGAATGAACTTTGAATTGGAAAATAAATTCAGTGCATGTTGGTTTGTTTTCATTATTATTGCAAGGATGCGGGCTATCGATGCATCGGTTGAGGTAACCACAGAGAATTTATAAAATGGTCTGTGGACGTGAGGTCAGGAGCTCTTAGGAACCAGAATGAAGCGAGAGCTTAACGTCTCACGGCTTAATTTTTTTATTTAGTAGGTTATGTTTTTAATCAGTGACGTCTTTTATTATCTGATCTAGATTCACTGCACCAAGTAAACATGTTTTTAATTTCGAGGTTCATACATGGTATATTTCTTAAGATGTAAACATGGAGAAGTTACAAGGTAACATAAGGGTAGACTTTACTGGTCGCTTAGGATGCGTTAATTAGAATGGAAAATTGTGTGCATTGCACCTAATTTATTTATACCACTTTTATAATTTTTGTGTTTTTTCTTCCTTTTTTTATTTACCTACTACACGATCTCAAGAGTCAAGATTTTTTCATAACTTTAGCCCACCTATAGAGAACTTCAAGATGCACCAATGGTAACTTTAATTAGCTGCCCTTGTCAGCGTTTCGCTTCAGCCAATTTTTGATATTTACATCAAAAGAAATATTAACAATAGACTTTATTACAAGACAATAAAAGCTCTTCCTTTTGAATTCCTACAAATGACGCATTTCAATAAGCTGTTTTATTTATAGGGCCGGAAAATTTCATTTGGCAGTTTTATTTTATTGACTATAATTACGTCCAACATTTTCCATTGTAAAAAAATGGAATTTTATCTTACGGTATACAATAAAGAATTTATCTATCTATCTAAGTTTGTTAACCCAATGAGCAAAACACTCCCCAAATTAATTATTAATCCCAAAGGTTGGTGAACAAAGTTTTATAACACTAAATTAGAATAGGGGATTCATCAGCTCACTCATTTGAAATGAACTGTTTCGTTATCTAATTTATCGGCAGCATTTTTTTCTTTGTTTGCCATAGATAAAGAGCCCACTATTTTACTTAGCTCGACCGATCCGATCCGCTAAACATCCTCAATCTCGCACCCGCGTGGCGTCGCGGCCGCAGTATTTTCTCATAGAGGAAACAAGATTCAGCAGCAGCAAGGCAATCATAACTCACGGTTAACGCGGGCCGAGGTAATCTCGCGCAGGACCACAATAATCCGCCATCGCCCGTTCCATTGCCATGTCGTTGGCTTGAACGTGGGATTTTTATACATTAGAATTAATCGACGTGTTTATGGCACCATGGGTTTGAGACGTCACTATCAATTAGCGGTAAAGTGACGTCAAACCGGCGTGGAATAATCCCAGGTTTTATGTTTGCTACATAAATATAATTACATAATGATTACAAATTTTTCCTTAGTTATTCGAAGTGAAATGAAGATACCTACTCAATCAATTGGCTGTTTCAAAAGCTTCCTCCGAAAAGTTTGCGCCCAGACACAGGAAAAGGAAATTTACATGATGTTGAATTTTTATACCTTCGTTAAGTCGAGGCTTCAAGTACGGCTTCTTGTTTCCTCAGCAGCGACAATTTTGCTTCTAAACCCTTTGATGATGGCGAGAAATTACTTCTGAGATTTAATCTAGTAGGTTTGTGTAATCTTGAAACGGTTAAACGTCCCCTTCCTTTTTTTACATACATGTTGCTAAGCTATTAAGAATCACTAGGGATCACAACACAAAATTCATTTAAAAATAGAAGAATAACATGAAGAAAAACCGCTGGCGACTGGAATGTACCTACGGCGTTCATGTGGCATATATGACGAGGTTTAATCCACGCAACTAACTGCACATTCAATTTAGACTCGTGCATAATGCATGTCAGCGGGCAGGCACGAGACCCTCCGAGCATTTGCTGTATCTAATTACGTATTATGCTTTGCCATGTAGACAGGCACGTCTGTCGACGATGAATATTAGATCACGGTCCAGCCTAATCCGTCCGCTTCGATATTGCAACCGATATCACGCCACACGTAATTGCTCCAGCGAACTCGTAGATCAACGATCTTTACCTTCATGCATTACTAATTTATTCAAAATAATAATTATATTCACGCCTGGGTACGTTTAAATTCATACGTTAAAAGTATCCTGCGAAGTGTTCTTAAGTACTGACGACACCAGGACGCATAATGAGTATGTGATGTCTACCACGAGACTAGAACTCACTAGTTGTACCGAAATTCCTTGCGAGTCAGTGCTTTGCGTCTATAACTTATTAGGACGCAGCGTTGGCTATTAGGGCTTGGTCTAAAATGGCAAGTTTATGGACCTACCTAGCTTAACTTTGGGCAATCATAGACTCGACCCTCTCGGCGTCTCGGAGCAGAAACTGTCGTATTTCCTCATAAGGGTGGAGAAAATGCCGTCATAACTCACGGTTAGTCGTCTCCCTAGTGTGTTGTAAAGATGCCCTTAACACTAGTCTTCATTTTCTGGTGAGAGTACTATCTGTGCTTCAGGTTTTAAGTTCTACGTAATTCAGTTACAGTGAAAACTTTACTAACTTTTTACCTTCGTAACTGTTTGTTGATTATGATTTGTGATATTTGCTTGGGTGCAAGAATGGAACTTTTTGACGAAAATATCGGAAAAAAATTAATATATTAGCGATTAGAGTAAAAACGAACGAAAATTATCTCATTTATAAAATTTATTTCACCTTCATTAGTCAAAGAATAGAAGAATTCTTCTTTTTTTAAATTCTGGTAATGGAGCATCCTAAATGGCGTCGGTCGTTACATTGGCTCACGTGGTGTGAGTTCCTAATAGCCTCTCTCTATTCCTCACTATTTGCCAGGTGGCTGGGTTCCCACGTTCCCCTGCTAAAGGTTATTGGGCCTGCTTTCACGCTTTTTATTGCCTGAACGCAGTTTGAACTCAATTATTTTTATGGTAGAGCAAATTGCTATTTTGTTGCTTTATCATGATTATCAAGACGAAATTAGTTCGGCGACTGATATCGGATTTTTTTTCCATTCTACCATTTATAGGTTGGTTAGTCGCTTGATTATAAGTTTTAATTAGTTATTTAGTGTTTTCATTTAAATGTTGAATTTTTATACATATTTTTTTATACTTAAATGTATACGTTATTAACTAATAAATTATTGTCTTAAGCATCTACTTGAGCGTTATCTAAATCTTCTTAAAATTGAAGAAGTCATATTTAATTATTATTATAAGAAGGTATATCTACATAGCTTGGAAGAAATCTAGTAAACCATTCAAAAGCACCAAACTGTTGTTTATTCTTAAACAAATATTGGACTTTCGCGTCTAACAACAAAGAGTAACATAGCGAAGCGTTTTATAAACGGCTGCCTATGTACCTTATACAAAAGGCTGTCTTTTCTCGTGGACATGCAAAGGGCGAACAGGAAGCGGATATTTAAAAAATTGTTTGTTAGTACCGCTTTGATATCAAGCTGTTCCGGTGACACGGTGCGATACGTGCACACAAAAAAGACTCGTTTTTTAAATAAGGTTTTGTACTTTTGAACTTCTATGTACCTAGCATATTAGTAAATAAATATTTTGGTTTTTGTATATGTTTACACTGTATATGTTACATTGTTACTCATTACGTAGTATTCATTGTAAGGCAAATCAGTGCCTTCTCGTACGTTTAATAAGAAAAGTCCAGTTATTTAATCAATGTCAACAAAATGTCAAGAATTTGTAGTGAATTATCTTAATAAAACGAAGTGTAACTCCATAGAAAATATCTATAAAGAATAAAAAATGACTAAGACTAAAATAAGTTTAAGTACTATGGAAAATTTATTATTTTCACAATAACTAAATAATAAGTAGCTGAAAAATCTCTTCAAGAATTTCGAATATAATCCAGAATGTTTAATGTTTCTTCTGGCAATATTTTTATAGGCAACCGTTGCTTGTAGCGCCAGGGAAATCACCAAGCATTATCCTTGCAGATACGTGGATTACACGTGACTTAATCCTGTATCCGAGAGTTCGCAAATGGAGCTTTAATAATCCTAAGCTTTCTTTCCTGGATTACAAGAGATTTTGTAATTAGTGCGTATGTGTGGAAAAATTGCGCGCTAGTTTCGGTTATTTCTGGGTAATCATTGATCTAAATTTGACCTCATCTGACACTTATCACCATGAGGTGTAAAGTAGTCAAATGTAAAAGGATAAACATCAAAAGGTTTCTGAATCGAGTTTTGCAAAAGTTTAGTTTGTCATTTCACCTGATGTAAGTGTCGAAATGTAGCGCAATGCAACACCTGGATAGCCAAACTATCTTTGAAGTGAAGCTGTTGAAACGCAGTATATCCCGTGAGTACTTGACGACAGATTCTTATCTTGGTAGCTATAAAGCTAGTCAGGAGCACTAAACAAAGCCCTACCACTAATGTGTTATGCTTTCATTACGATGCTTTCTTTCACCGAAAGTTGAGTTCAAACCTTGGACTCACGTATCGCAAACTGACCTTTCACCATATAACTGAGCTATTATTGTTGCAAAGGTAGGTCGACTATTGATTTACACATTAAATGGAAGAAATATTATTTTCATTTTTATATTCTAAAAGTACGTCATTAGAACAAAGCGTAGGCGGACTCAAGTGTATTATTTTGCACCTAAATATGCGTGTGGGTTTTATTAGTTGTGTAAAGTTGCCATTTAGAAAGTCCAGCATTTCAATACTCTATTTTAAGAAAATTAAGTTGAATTAAATAACTAGAAATAGCATTAATTTATTTGTTTTAATTTAATTTTTTCGTGGTAATTTTGGCAGTATTCTTGGCACTTTTCCCTCCACCAACGGGTTATTGTAGTTTTTTTAAGTATCTATTTTAAGTTTTTAGGTGTATATTATGTTTCGAAGTCTGGCTTAGTTTTAGTATTACGTTTAAATATGTGTAATTTATGTTTTTATATGTAACAAAAATAAATCTATTTTTGTGTATACAACATTGAACACTGAAAATGACCTTCACGACCACCTTTACTTACATTTAGCGTAGCAGTTTATTAGACTGCTACTAGAACTGCTTCCGTAGTGTTGTACTAGTGTTTTATGGCCATCAGAGCAGTGCGTGTAAAAAATCCATCAAAACTGTTAAAAGATCGCTGTAAAATATTCACCGCATAATTTAAGCTTAATCCCGTCTAAACCATCACATTCCTGCAATTTCGTACAATGAACAAAGTAAACGTTACTAAACGTATTTCCAGGAGCGAGAATTGAATTTGAACGAGAGAAAAAAACGAAGCAGTTTATTTAAACGACTGATTTGAGAGCAAACACCTACAGAGGTGAGGGGCGCCCGCAGCTCAATACAGCTGTTCCAGCTTCAATGGGAGGTAACGTTTGAAATAGATTTGCCGATATGATTTGTATTTTTTGAAGATTGAATGAAAATGAGATAGAATTGTACTGTAGCATTTTATTTTTAGATTCGCGAACGGAACCAATTTCTATTTTTACGATCTCATGTATGTAATACTCGTAGGTAGCAGTATGATAGGATTGGTTTCGAACGTCTTAGTTCTTGTTCAAGCTACAAAATAGAAAATGAAAAATTTAAGTAGTTTCATGTAGCATATTTTTTTGCAGGTGTAATTGAAGCTCCAGATCGGAGTTTTCTATTCTGCATTGTACCGGATTGCTTGCACCAGTAGTGTGAATGAGAACTACTTTTTTTTGAACTCATATACTGTGCCTAACGGGCTTGTTACATGACATTAATCGCAATAATCGACGCACTTTGTAATTTTATATGCTTAGTGCAATAACTTAATTTTAAGTACTGAATCTCATTTTGACTTGTAAAAGTGCTAAAATATTTGTAATAAAATTCTTTGACTTGGTTTTCATTCCCGTAAAAATAAGTGAAACTTGTCACAGTCTTAAAAGGTATAGAAAACTTATTTACAATATTTTATCAGATATATCTATAGAGTAATCTGAATCTCTGTTTAAATAAAAAGCATGTCTAATTAACCAACCGCAATTAAATCCGCAAGTGTCATGCTGCCGTAAAAATAAAGGCCGTCGCGTAATACCGCTTACCTTAAGAAATATTTGGAAGGGCACAAAACTTAATTAGCGTGTTTTCTTTGATTACCAGCCATCAGGGCGCCGGGTGCCGAGAACTGCCGCTCAGGTGACTTGGGCGTTATGCCTAGGCCGGGGACTACGGCAAATTCTAATCACGACAAAAATTTAACAAAACCTACATTGACCAATTCTTAATAGATTATCACATTAAAATATTATATTAATATAAAATAAAATAAATATTAACTTTTACATTCTTTTATCATTCTCAGCTTCTTTGATTATATTAACTGAAGAAAATAAATCGTACCTAAATAATTCAATTAATTATGACTTTATGTGTAGATATTATAAAACACTAGGTGCACCCGGTGGTTTTATCCGCGGATAAAAAGTAGCCCTTATGTTAATCTACTAGGTATATTTATAAGCTGTCTATATTCCTATTTTCATTCAAATCCGTTCAGACGTTTGAGCGTGAAAGAGTAACAAACACCCATAAACATAAACTTTTGCGATTAAAATCATTTTTTTTTTTTTTTTAAATAAATATTTGTGGACATTTCACCCAGCGCCATTTAGCCCCAAACTAAGCAAAGCTTGTACTATGGGAACCAGATAACTGATACAATACTTAGATACTTTTCGTTTGTAAATACATACATAGAATACTTACTATATAAACACCCAAACACAGAACAAACATCGATGTTCATCACACAAATGTTTGTCCTGGGTGGGAATCGAACCCACGACCTGCAGTTCAGAAGGCAGGGATACTACCAACTGAGCTATCGGGCCAGTCAAAATTAAATAAAATAATATATTAGTATAGGATGAGTGATCTTTGTTTATTTATCACTGATGTAAACAATGTAAAAAACGGCAACTACGCTACACAGGTACACTAAAAATAAAATGAAAAGAAAAAAAAAATTTTACGGTAATAAATAGGTAGGTAACCACCAAGCAACGTAGGAATTTTAAGAATTAAGTGGTTCTTTAAAAATGAGGTGCATTAAGTATACATACTTATATAAACTTGAATTTCAATCTTGCGATATTAAAACTGTGTACTTTTGAATCTTTAACAGTTTATAGATGTATGAATTGATACTATTAGTGGTACAACATAATTTAAGTAGGTATAAATGTCTGAGCTAACTTCTAAGTATTGAGTTGACCTATGTTTAGGATATTAAGGTGCGTATTACAGAACAATGCTCAGTCATCGATTGGTGCTCAAGCAAAGATTTCATTCACTAATTGATCACTTTATGAATGAAATGTCTGCTTGAGCACCAATCCATGACTGAGCATCGTTCTGTAATACGGACCTAAGTCCCCCACATCGGCACATCCTCTATGATATGATTTATTAACGTGTAGCCACTGCTAAATTTATAAGTAACTAGTTGCGCCCCGTGGTTTCACCCACGGATAAAAAGTATTTAAATTATTTGCCTATCCTACGGGAACATTTCACTTTTCCGGGATAAAATGTAGCCTATATGTTCATCCAGTGTATACGATATCTTGGTACCGAATTTCATCCAAATTCATTCAGCCGTTTGAGCGTGAAAGAGTAACAAACATATACACATACACACACACACACATACAAACTTTCGCCTTTATAATATTAGTGTGATCAGAAAATTAAAAAAAAGAAAATATATCTCCTTTAGTAATTTGTTCCGCCAGTTTCATTCTGACTATTATGCTTAACTAAATTACAACATTCACCGTCCGATGTAAGAATACTAACAATACGGCTACAGAAATGCGCAGGTGGGTGTACTTTGAAGAGATGGGGTAATTACTGGAATTGCTGTAGCTACAGATTTTTTAAAGGAGCTTCGTTTAGGGTTGACTTTTCTTCGTGACGATGGCGGCAGTACATGCAGGGTTATGTGAAAAAATATATATGCGTTAGCGTAGTAACCATAAATGGTTACTACCTATATATACATATATATATATATAGATATTTTTAATATTATATATAGTATTAGTAGTAAATACTAACATAGTAAGACTTTTACTATAATTATTATTATTTTTTTTTATGTTAAGGAATGACGTGCCAAGCTATCCGTTCGCCTGATGTTAAACGACACGGCTGCCCATATCAGCTGCAGTGTTACTCGGAACTCTAAAGTATAGAGTTTCGCGTGACACTGCACTGCGCGCGTCATCCTGAGACATCAGCACAATCTAGTAATAAGATTACTAAACTGTGAAATCAGATCATAAAGTCTCATTTGCCCAGTAATTTCACTAGCTACAGTGCCCTTCAAACCGGAACACAGCAATGCTTGCGCACTACTGCTTGGCGGCAGAATAACTGGCAAAGCGGTGGTACCTACCTAGACGAACTTTGCAGTAAAGTCCTACCACCTAGTAAATAAATGAAATGAAATGAAATGAAATAGTTTATTAAATGTTTACAAACATCGGTTTAAACATAAAACAGTCTACGAAATATACAAATAGTTTACTCCTGGTTGGAAAACTTTGGTACCCAAACTAGGAAAACCTGTGTTTTGGCATACCAATGCCCTCCGCCGGACAAAATTTTTTCGAGTACTTACTTATTGAACATTTTGTTTTCATTTTATTTATTTACTATGTAAACGTTTGTACATGTGTAAAATTATAAGTAACACGTAGTAAGTATATTAAAAATAAAATAGATTAATAATATAATAAAATAAGAGAAATGATGAATGCATGCCTGGGTGATTTTGAGGTGTAACTGGGTGTAAGGGTTTGTGTGAGTGTATGAGGGTGTGTGTCGTGTGTGAAGGTGTGATTGAGTGTGTATGTAATAGGAGAGGGGATGAAATGCAGCTGAACAAATATTTATTTTATTTATAATAATTATGACATAACAGATAGTATTGATTCTGTTGATAGGTAGTTTTGCTGTAGTAGCCATTCTTTCATCGTAATTTTACAAGAGTGTCTAGTCATTGGATAAATCTTTAGTATTTTATTTAATTTATTATAAATGTAACCTCCGAGAAAGTATGGTTGTCTTCTTGCAAAAGTCGTAGAGCAACGGATGGATTTGAATATTATGCTTTTTGCGGAACGCGAGAGAGACTGGTTAGGATCAAAAACTGTAGTTTTGTGGTATAGAAGTGTGAGATCAAGGATGAAGAGTTGTAAAACGCCCAACGATCACATGCATAGATTCTGAACCCTAACTAAGATTCCCTGTATCTAGAGACCCAGGAACTACGAGGACCATGGTCCCACAACACCCAAACACAGAACAAGTATTTGCGCTTAGTTTTCTATGCATATGTATGCAAATACTTATACTACCGCAGGAATAAAATCCGCTACCTCCAGGCTATGCGCTGACCTGCTCAACCAACACACCACAGTGCAGCCACTGTGGTGTGTTTATGTTTATTTGTGATTTTTTTTAGTCTGGTCATTTGACAGCTCAAATGGAGATAAATATAATTTACCACACGATTTAAAATAAAAGAGATATAATTACATATACCTCCTCGTATCATTTTGTATGTAATGTAATTTGTTTGTTTTTAGTGTACGTATAACTAAATGTGATCAGTTGTCCCCTTAATAAATCCAAGTTATTATAAACCACAAGAATGAAACTGTTAAATATAGTTACGAGTTTTTGGCGGGGAAACGAAAAAGATCGCATTATCGTATTGAATTATTTTCCAAAACTTGTGTTATTTTCAGTATTAGTGCATAAAATTGGTGGCATTTTATTCCTTAAGTACTGGATTATAGGCATAAATGTAGGAAAATGGTATAATGATGGTGAAACGTTTCTTTTCGTGTTGTTTCCAAACCTCCATAGAAGCTTTAAGTAAAGTTGCCACCACTTTATTACTAGGAGTATGACTTTGACTAGACTATGAGTTGATTTGATGATTTCAACTGTAACTTGACACACATTTGCGTGAAATATCATTAACATGATAAATTATCAATTACTTGACACTGGTTAAATACAGAAAAGTGTGGAGCCAAAACATTAATAAAAAAAATAGTTACTAGTAGTTCTGCGAGTGGTAGACCTCGCGATTGTGGACGATGGAGGGGAAAGTGCCCAGAATGCTGGCAGCATTACCACGCTGAACGGCAATGCTTTTTTTTTCTAAACAAACGCCTGCACCAAAATATGTGTAAAGATATACGATCCTCAAGCTACCTACATTTATGTGCGGCAGGTAAGTAGCAACAACAAAGTAACGGGCGGATTCACTAAACTGTGCAAAATCAATTGGGTGATTCGTTTGACGTTCAACGAAATGGCATTGGCGATTGTTTAATTTCCTTTGAAAGACGTTGCGCTTTGTTATAGAAGACATACTTCGGTATGCCAGGTACTCGTGAAATATACCTACGAGGAATATTGCTCACAAAACATTACCATCAAATATCATTAAAGGTATAAAATAATATAATGCTATAAAATACTATTGGTAGATTATATCTATTACTTAATTCACAACACTTTATATGACATAAATCATTCTTTAGAGAAGAGAAAGAAATATATGGATATAAACATTGAATATTTACTTTAATAGCTTACTTAAATATCGTTTTCCAACGTTTAACAGAGCGCCTGCTAGGCGATCATGGAACATAATTGCAACCTCCGGAAACGGAAATTTATGTGGATTTGACAGTTTCACTACGTAGTTTATGTACATAGTTACTATGGAAATTTTCAAATTAGGAATGCAATTGGTAGATGGTAGATGGGACGCATGATCAAAATGTTGGCATTTATTTGGCACAACGAAAGGCGTAATGGTTATTTTGTTCTTTTATCAGTTATAATAACTACCGAAGCTATTGGTATAAATTAGTTGACAAGATTCTTGGCACGATAAACTCGTGACTTTACAATTTTCGATAACAGTAATTTTGAACTTAAATGCTAGAGATTAAGATATATTTTATTTTTCATATTCTACTTATTGCAGATGAGTGTACCCCGGTTCACGTTTATTAGAACAAATAGTCAGCATCGCTTAGCGTCACGCCACGATGCGCCCAACTTAATAAACCTTCAGCTAAATAATGTTTTTCATCTCCCGTGTCTCCGAAACAAATTGCTTCATTTTTGGCGCATGGCAACATTAACAATAGAATTTATCACCGGTATATGTTGCCAGTCTATCGCTTAACACTTCTTAATTTTCTGAGGATAATGTTTTATTTTGGGGCAAATTAAGTTATGGCAAGATTAGTAACATTAGTCTTAATGTCAACGTACCTACGACCTATGAAAGGTGGAAAATGTCTGATATAGGACGCCAACTGAGTCAGGACTATCACTGCCAGGCATCAGTGTCGTACTGCCCATACTTTAGCAGCGACAGCGGAAGAGACCACTTGCAAAATGCGGCTGAAACAC
Organism: Ennomos fuscantarius; assembly: GCA_905220475.3. Taxonomy (NCBI): domain Eukaryota; kingdom Metazoa; phylum Arthropoda; class Insecta; order Lepidoptera; family Geometridae; genus Ennomos; species Ennomos fuscantarius. Next base: position 9,564,042 of record HG992029.1, read on the forward strand.
GCAGTGATAGAGCCTCACTCTCATTTTCTGATTTTGTGCCCATGGCTGTGGAGACCATGGGATTTTGGGAGTCGAAACAAAGAGCTTAGTGGCCGTGATAGGGCGTAGGATGGCCGAAAGGTCAGTAACTTCCGCTCTGGCTTGTTTCTGGTGCATCCAGCGAGGAAATACAGCAAGCTTTATTGCACCGGGAACAGAAAGTGGTAGACTATTGACTTAATTTGTGTATTATTATTATCTCAATTGTAATTAATTGAAATGAAATGAAAATAAATGTAATGAAATCAAATGAAATGAAATGAAATGAAAATAAATGTAATGAAATGAAATGAAATGAAATGAAATAATTTATTTGTAAGAATTTTGGGTTACAATATTGCAAAGATGTATCAGCACATAATTCCTCCAATAAAATACTGCCCATGGGTTTGTACCCTTATGTTAGCGACACGGCTGCCCATAACAGACCAGTGTCACTCGGAACCCCAATATATAAAGTCTTGCGTGACACTGCACTGCGCACATCATCCTAAGACATCAGCACAGTCAGATCAGATCACAAAGTCTTATTTGTCCAGTAATTTCATTAACTACAGTGCCCTTCAAACCGGAACAGAGTAGTGCTTGCACACTACTGCTTGGCGGCAGAATAGCTGGCAAAGCGGTGGTACCTAGGTAGGTACCACCGCTTTGCCAGTTTCTTAGACGAACTTTGCAGAAAAGCCCTATAATTAATAAGACAATAGAGTATAAAGTGGGGTATAATCAATTTATTATAAACCTATTTTAGTGTCTGTTTACAAAGAACTAGCGCTTTTTGAATAGATGTGAAATATATTTTCTCCTTTATTTTGCAGTAATCCTGAAGGTGTTATACCTAATAAACACGGTATTCATGAGAGCGAAGGCCATTTCCAATTACCGATAGCCTCCCAGTAGAGCAGGCCACGTGACAGATGGCCAGAGCCGGACTCAGATAATTAACACGTTTCTTTCCGTCCGGCTGTGGGGCAAAACTTTATTAATACCGGAGGGGACTTAGGCTTTGAGGGTAACAAAGTTTTGTAATGAAGTCGCCTGCGGAATATTGCGATTGTAGGTGGGTGCTTTAATTTGTTGTTTGTGCGTAAAGATACAAAGTAATATTGGTTATGTAGTAGATACAAAACGCAGCAGACGCGCGGAGCGGGGAGCTGTCAAAGACTGCCACAAATGTGTTATAATTTAATTCATTTATTACAGGACCAATCATTCTGTGTGAGATATCCACACATATGATTTATTTATGATATGATTATTTATGCACACTAATCGGATGATGTGGTGTTTAATCTAAGTTTTTAATCTGTGATTTTTATTTACCTAGTTCAATTACGGGCGTTGTTATCCTTTTCAAGACATTTGGCATGTTGATAGTTTTGCGTTCCTATATTTATGATCTTTGTTAGTCATTACGCGTATTGGTTGGTCATTAAGAAAGCTTTATTAGGCACTATTCTGAAAACCGTACCTTGTACGAGCACAAACGACATTCCGGCTTTATATTCGAAATTATTGCTTAGAATTGAGTAGGTACTAAATGTACCCAATATATCAAAATCGGCTCTTTTGTTTTGGGAAACACCATAACAATAAAAAAAATTCGATGAAATGAATTCTATGTAACAATATTTCTATGTTTTTTTTTGCCTTTACAGCGTCACCGGGTGGGGATGTTCCTTTGTTGAAAAATAATATCTGAACGCTAGTACCAACCAAATTTTGCCAGTTGTTGCAAAGACTTCGCTCCATCAGTCAAAATTTGCACGGTTTTATCCCATTTCCCCATTCCGACCAGACGTACGGAATCTCGTGACTATGGGTACATGATTGCCATTCTTTCATATGTACCAAGCGTTTTGATTCGACCTTTATAATGCGAACTGCTAAAGAGTGGAACTATTTACAGACTTAGTATTTCAAAACAGCTATAATCTGGACGTTTTTAAGAAGAGAGTATACAGATTTACAAGCAAGTGTATTATATCATCGATCACATGTCACGTTAAGATTTAAGAAATGTGGCCAAACGCAAGCCTAGACTGATCCAATAGCTCAGTTGGTAGCAACCCTGCCTCTAAACTGTAGGTTGTGGGTTCGATTCCAACCCAGGTCAAACATTTTCGTGATGAACATTGATGTTTGTTCTGTGTTCTAGGTATTATATTGTATTCTAAGTATGTATATACAAAAAAAAGAGTATCTAAGTGTTGTATCAGTTATCTGGTTCCCATAGTACAAGCTTTGCTTTGTTTGGGGCTAAATGGCTCTGTGTGAAATGTCCACAAATATTTATTTATATATCTAGCCTAAAAGTCGTGTATTTTGTTTTTAAATGTTTTACGAGTATAAAAATTACAAATAAACCTTTCACGGTTTCATTATAATAATGTTTAATCCAATTACTTAGCTGCGTTAACAATTTAACCAAAATTCAGACGCCTCGCGTAAAATATTAAATCATAAGAACAAGTCACTAGTTATGTATGCACGTACGCGTCAAGATGTGATGTTAATTCATAGGGAATTCCGAGCAATATTCATGTTGGAGATTTCAAATGTCAGCCATAGTGAGGGTGTCAAATCTTTGGAAATGTGTTTATGTAAATTAGCTGGTCCATTAACAACGCTCCCCTGCGAGCCGCGAGTGTGCGAGCTACATCAATATTTTATCTAGGATTTGAATTAGTTACGGAACGGAGGGTTAAGTTAATTGCTATGCGTTTGATAAAATATGTGTTAAAGAAAAAAAATCTAGGAATCTCTATCTCTATTGATGTATTATACTGTATTTTTTTTTGTGGCGCTCCGCCAAAATCGCTCATACTAAAAAGACAATATAGTTACCTTTTTAAACCAGTATACAAAAAGTTACACTACCAAAAAGTTAAGAGTTCCCACGGGAAAACAGTATAATAGCTAGTAAAACTGAGGACGCCTCTATTAATTCATAATTATATGGTTGATTATTCATCTACACTGAATAATTAACTTTAATAGTTCACATTGCACGAAACCACAAGGCTTTATTTTCATAATTATGTTGTACACATGACAATTGACGTTTTCATTTACACACCAAATATTTAGCTTAATTACAACAGTCATGTTGCAGGTAACGTAAGTGTTAACATCTCACATAGCGACTATCAAACGGACTTCTGTCGCCGCAAGTATGCGAGCAATGTAAATTTGATGTCCAGAGTGACGCGCCGCGGTCACGCCGGCTTCCGTCCATCTAGGTTATGTTACGAATCTCGGAGGACGTGTTTTGACAAATTACTCCGGGCATAGTACAGTGAATTAAATTCCACCTTAGCCATGACAAACTTATCGATGTAATAATGATGGGAAACCAAGTTTGGAAATTGGATGCCATATATTATGTCGATCTTTTTATAGTGATACTTTCCATCCAAAGCTTAAGGAGGCTGTTAGTGAAGAGATCATTGTCAGTGGTAAGACCACAGGCCATGGGCTTAGTATTTTGAGTATAACATGACGCTCCGAAGTCATACGGCTTTATTCAAAATAAATTTTTACTGACTTCAACGAACAAAAAACATTAGTGGTTTGGAAACCAATAAAACAAATGAATTCTAGTTTCTTTCTAAAGCAAAAGGGATTCATTTTAACACCAGTTCAGAAGCTCATGCCCAGTTTTGCGGAGCAAACGGCTGAAAGTTGGACAGTTCGACACCCATTATAGAGCTTTATGTCTCAGTGAATGGGGTACGTGACTCCAATACCTCAGTTAGACTGTATTGTCTTATTGATTGTTTACTTGTTTGAATAATAAGTATGGAAAAACAACCAGGTTTTTAATTTTTTATAAGATTTAACAACCATATGTGACTCCCAAATTTGATAAAGAGAAAAAGAAAGACACTTTAAGACTTATTTCTATTTTCTGACATATAATATGAACTGAATAAAATAGGTATAGCGCCTTATGGGATCACTATGAAAGTCGAGCAAACTCTCGCGGAGGAAAACTTCAACTTTGAAAAAATTTGATGGTGTAAAGTTAATACTCACGTTTTAATAATTACGTATATCCAAATTCCATTGACCAGTTTTCCTCTTTATTCATTAGTCATGCAGCTTACCTATGCTATACACACTCATACGTACAATCTGATAGAAACCGGTCACCGTAGCTTATAAAAAAAATAAAAAATTAGACATGTCACTAACTTGCTACTTATCTTGTATTATTAGTATTGAAACTGTTGTTCTGGGGAAAACTCCTCATTCTAAATTTCTACATTTACCTAAAAAACATAACTTAAGGTTCACTTGTTTTTAAAACATGCAGTTAATTAAAGATAGTCCACGGTCCCTAGAGCCGGAAAGGTGAGAGGCGTGTGACCGAATGCTATTTCGCAGAGACGTGATGCTTTTGCAAAGCGTCCCGTGGAGTCCAACCTGTGAAATTGACTCTAGAATATTATTGGACATTGTGTTAGCTAAAACACAGCGCGAGAACTGGAATAAACTTTCAAGCATTTGTTTGCAAGGTGTTGCATTAACCGTATTTCTGCTGATTGTAACTTCTACGGAAAGCAGAAGTTTAAACTAATATACTTATACTTAAGGCTGCATTACACCACTTAAATGATTTCATAATTTAACGGTTAATATAATTAATTGGTAAGTAAACTATAACGGTGAATATGATGATGCAACACGTGCATGCTGTGTTTAAACTTCGCACTTAACTGCGGTTAAACTTATGTATTTTCAAATCATAATTTGTCAATCAACATTTACAAGTTTTTACATTTTCTGATGATTTAGTAGTTACATACTTTGTACTAATAGCATAAAATATCTGAAATAGGTAGATAAAAATGTCATAATTAAACAAACCACAATTATAAAGGTACATTTAATTTAAATTATTGTAGTATAACTTTAACCGGATTATGATGCAGTCCAGCCTTTTACTTCTGTAGAACCTTCATAGTTTCTTGTGTTATAATAACTTATTTACATATAGTATAGGACAATTATGTACTCTATGACATAAAAGATGATTTATATAGACTTTACGTTAAATTTTGTCTTTTAACGTAGAGTAGAGAGCTTGTAGCAACTTAGTGGTATAAGGGATTTATAGTGAAAACAGCCAATAAGTAGAACAACTCACTTGTATCTTGTTTCCATCTATGGAAGTCTTCAAATCAAGAGTGAATAGGTATCTACTAGGTAAGCATGCACTGTCTTAGACAGCGTTGTAACTTTACATCAGGTAACAACTATAAAAAAACACACATTTAAGCAGTTTATATCTGCTCTCATAATTTTAATCATTCTGTAACCTCAAATGTTTAAGACGTAATTACGAGTAAGAAATGGTTAAGTGGAGGCATCCAAGTGACGACAAGAACTAAGATTATCCATTATTTCATTTTCCTCTGAAGCGAAATGATTACAAATGCACGAAATAAAATATATAGCAAAGACATAGCTGCAATATTGCAATTCACAAAGCCGGAACGATTGTGAGGATTTATCAATATGGGCAGGGAGATTCTCCTTCGTCCGGCCGCCGATAGTTGGATTTGCGGAATGTTGCTTTTTATTTGTAAAAGAATCGCATTACCTATGCAGATGGTCAATTCAATTTTATTATAATACAGGCAATATTGAGCTATATCTTCCTCCACTGTTAAAACGACTCCAGGTCATTTGAGAATTGTTTTGTTGTTATTAAATAAGATCGCTTTTTTTTTTCAAATCAAATATACCTACTTATCTATTTCAGAAAACATATTACAGTGAAAGAGTAAATACTACACGATACTAAACGAATCAATACACAATCGAACCATAAACTAGAGAACATCTAGTTTATGGTTCGATTGTGTATGTGTAAAAGTGTGATTAAGGAGTTTTGGCGGGAAAATGAAAAAGATCGCGTCGCCGCATTGTATTATTTTCCAAAACTTGTGTTATTTTCAGTGTTAGTGCATAAAATTGGTAGCATTTTATTCGTTAAGTGCTGAATTATAGGCATGAGTGTGGGAAAGTGGTATAATGATGGTGAAACGTTTCTATTCGTGTTGTTTCCAAAACTCCATAGAAGCTTCTAGTAAAGTTGCCACCACTTTACTAGGAGTATGACTTGACTAGACTAGACCTATGACTTAACTTGATGACTTGGACTGTGACTTGACTTGACTTGACACTATATAGGATATTAATTAACTTGAGATATCAATTACTTGACACTGGCTCAATACACAAAAGTGTGGAGCCAAAACCAAACAAAAAAAAGTGTCATTAAATACTCGAATATTTGCCCATTTACTTGGATTATATGTACCCGAATTTGAAAGCAGCTGTATGTAGGCTCTCGATATTCTACCAGCCTACAACAGTTTATTTTAGCCTACAGTTTGGGGTTAAGTCCGGGATGGAGTGTCGATAGTGAACTCGTATTTTTACGATACGATGAATTCACAATCGCCTACGAAAGCACACTGTCTTGAGCAATCCCTTTGTTTGTTCTATTCAAATCCGATGCTAATACGTTCGCGGAATCAAAGCGGGCAGATGTTCTTCTTTGCGTTGGGAATCGGGAATTTCAATGGATAAGACGAGAATAGCAACATTTCCTAACTATCATTATTGGATATGTGCTTCGTCGGGGATCTGTTTGAAGCTTTCGCGAATTTTCTTACGCGATGTAAAGTGATTACAGTTTACAGGCAGTCAAGCTGGTAGTGGTTTTAGTATTATATAATATTATTTAGGCAAATTTTTATTTGCTTCTTTTTTAGTTTAGTTTAGTGTTTTTTAGGTAGCTTATGTTAAGAATCATTATTATGTAAGTTACAAAATAAAAAAATACGTTAACCAAAAAATGTTTCCAAAAAAGCTTATGTAATAATAACGACGTCGGTAATGTGAAGCGAGGGCCAGCGGAGGGCATCAGCGGCCGCTAATGGCGGTAGGTGCCCGAAAAGTTGGTAACTTGCGGAATCTATCGGCACCGCACCACTTCTTTATGGGCCATCATTATCATCGCCTCTGCGTTTCCCGATAAAACGTGTTCGCCCCACTTTTAACGGCCATTCTCACAACTTTACAGATAACATAAAATTATTATAAATTCAATTTTTATCTGTTATCCTCAGTTGTTTTTGTTGCAATCGCTTAAGAAGTTTCTCATGCAAATGCTTAAGTGACCATTACTCATAGTAAACCGTTCATAAACAAAACTGAGACCGCCAACTTTCCACTTAACTTCTTTAAAGTGTTGGCTTCCTATATTTTAAAAGTCTGTTGCTTTTTTTCTCGGATGCAAGGCGCTTGGGGTTGCAAGTTCAAAACAGCTTTTAACACCCTCGAAGTTTTCACCGTGTTTTTGCTTTGTTTTGCCATTGCGTAGAACGTTATATCGCTGTAAATCTACTGTAAAATTGTATAAGTATCAAATAACCGAACGCCTTGTGTACTATATCATATATATAAAGCTAGTCATTGTCTCAAGAGGCAGCTCATGGTTTCACCCGCGTTTCTTTTTACAATCTTTGACACTCCATTTGACCCTCTTAGGTAAAAAAAATTTTCATTATCAGTGCACCCACGTCCCTACGCCTTGAAACGAAGACAAAATAACGCTGAACGCAGAAACACTACGTCTAGTGGTTTGAAATTTGGAATTTGGATACGACGTTGTCAGTCAGTCAGTCACTCACAAACCTTTCTATGAAAATTGATTTTTTTCTGCTGATAGTTAGCTTTATCACCAAAACGGTAGAACTGATTTCGATTTACACACAAATTCCATACAACAGCACTACTGAAAAAAAAACTTGTGTACCAACAACATAGCCCAGTGCCTGTTGAATGATTTCAATTTATCTCCATTTGGTTAATGGCAATCTTCATTGAATTCAATAAAAGAAAAAGTACGATTTTCTTTGCTTCCGCTGCCAATTGAGCCCGAACGCGTTTATAATGCATTTTGTCGTTTTTATTTTAAAGAAAGTTGAGGAAACGAAGAATCTTTGAGTTTTTTAATTGAAATAAAAGCTCGTTTCGTTGAGAAAGGGAACGGAATGCTGTTTTCTTTAAGTTCACTTTTGATGGAGATTTGTTAACACATTTTGTAGGGTTTTTTCTTTTCGGGACGTTCTCTGTTATTACATTAATTGATTTTTCGTAAATATTTACATGAATAAATATAATATGTTAATAATTGTGCAGAGATCATAAGTTCTTGAAAAAATTATTAAATTCTCTATACCTAATATTTCTTAATAGAAGTACAACGCATGGTATTTTTTCTGTGGCAAGAAAGTTGTTTGTATCGTTTTCTTGCCAAAACAGCGTAACCATATTATATGAAATATTGAAACGTCAATTGTTTACGCTGCTATGATCAACCAAGATACGTTTTTATGCCGGAAAATTAACAATTTTAAAAGGAAGCGGGTAATTTGTAAATCGGGATGCGTATATAGGTTGTTAGTAATGTTGGAATATAATTTGGGTTACGTAACTATCGCCTGTTTAATCCATGCTAGCATCTCAAATCTGGCAGCCTCCCTGGCTTCCCAGCCTATGTTAATTATGGGGAGGACAATGAGCCAAGCTATCACGGCATTCATGGTCCTGTTGTGCACACCTGACGCAGACGGACATGTGGGCTCTCTTTGTGCAGTGCACAGCTCCCGAGTATTATGCTTTCTGCAGACAATAGGAACAGCCGAGGCATCCATCTATACAAAATCATCTATTAACTGATTTAAATAGTCAGATAATAGCGGATCAAAGGATTGAAATATGGTTACTTTTATTGTTTTTTTACGAAAATTGTGTGTACGACGTTGAAACATTAATTTGTTAAACCACCTAAGCGATTGACTGAAGCTGATAAAAACTAAATACGCAGTTTACATGCAATGTGCATGATAGAAAAATTTAAATTTAAAAGAGGTTTTCTATTTGCTGTACTATCCGAAGTATCCAACTGATCCTAGCGTATCTATTACGATTGGCCATCTAGAACGTGTTAGAAACGTCACATGTACATGATACCTGGCACATTTAAAAATGTCCGCCTGCATAATGAAATACATAACTTCTAAATTGACGAATTAGAGTCCAAGACCAAGCAGTCTAGAGCCTAATAGGTTACAGATCGAGCTTTGATAAGTCAGGCCTAGTACAAGCACTAACCTTAACCGACTTACTAATCTAGTAAACAATTAAGTCCTACAAACACAAACAAAGAACTAATTTGCGGTTGTGTGTAGACAACATCTATAACTCCAATAATGTTAACCGTAAAGCAGTCTGTATCAGCGACGTGAATAAGTTTACACTTAGTTAATTAAAAGATTACACACGAATGGGTAATTAACGGCGGATTTGTTCTATCGTCTGTTACACAGACTCAGCGGTGGTAATCCTGATAGAGGTAATATAATTTTAAATATACTTAGACGTGTAAGCTGTGTAATTAGTAAGTAAGCTTTAAGTCAGGTACCTTAAACGCAATTTGCATGTGATATTTTTTACTACAGTTCATTCGAATTGGTGATCGATATTGGCGCAGAAAATAACCTGAATGCCTCTGCTGGTTACTGATTAACACTCAATTATTTAACTTTATGTAAAGTCAGATTCAAGTGTACCGTTTTGTCCATTTTACAATAGGTATAAAAGAATGTGCGAGTAGTTAAATTTAATTCATTTGCGAGGATACCCTCAGACATATTATATCACAAAGTTCTCAAGGAATTTGAAATACATCAAAGGATTAGAAAAATCGATAGATTAAAGAGCCAGAAACATTCAATTGATCAACGGTCAAAAAGGGATTGAGGTTTTTGTTGGATTTTAATTTAAACTCGCTCTGCCTTGCGTCGGATTGAGTTAGACCGAGGATTTAAAATTAATTAATTTTGCTAAATGATTCTGTGGGATTGTAGATATAAAGAACAATATTTTTATTTTGGTTTCAGAGCTCGTGGTTTCAGCTTAACCCCAAGGGGTCGTCGGAACGAATATAAATGAATCTTATATTTATGATACTTTTTCGTTTTTCTTCTTGGCAGCATTTTATTGCTCGTGAAAGGGTACGAATTGTTTTGCTGACAGATTTACGACGAAAGATTCGGCGTTTATTTTATCTGTGTGACTGTTCTGTTCTTGAGAACGGCGATTTTGATTGCAGGAGCGTTGAATACTTTAATATTGGCAGGCCTGATGATATATGAAAATCGAGTCACGTTTTGTGCCTTGTGAAATGTTTCGACGACCACTATCCAGAAAAGAAATCGGAAAATATCCAAAAAAATATTCAATAAATATATTCCTGGTTCATGCACTTAAGATTTATGATTTTATCAGTTTCACGTGCTCAGTGTTATAGAAGAATTTCAAAAAGCTCTCGAATCTTATTCGTACGGCATTGGTCACACATACTATTTATTGTTCATAATCTATTATTTTATTTTATTTTGACAGCCTTTATGGTGTGGTGGTTGAGCAGGTCAGCTCATAAATCGGAGGCGGCGGGTTCGATTCCCGCGGCAGGACAAGTATTTGTGCACCAAAAAAAAAAGCACAAATACTTGTTCTGAGTCTGGGTGTTGTGGGACCATGGTCCTCGTAGTTCCTGGGTCCCTAGACACAGGGAATCCTAGTTAGGGTCCAGGATCTATGTATGTATGTATATGTTGGGCGTTATTATTATTATTCATTTATTTATTTTCAATCTTAAATCTAAGTTTTTTACAAAATTTTTATAAAATTATTAATTATTACACTGCCCACAGCTTTACATAGCCACTATGGTCATAAACATTTACTTTTTTTTTACATTTAGCTTTTTTTACGTTATAACTATTTAAAGTCATTTTGTTATAATTATATTGATCTAAGCGTTGTATGAGAATAGCGTTAGCTATTAATTTATCGCGAGCGAGTGTGCTGGAGTGTTCCAAAGCGAAGAGCCTCGAAAGCTGCTAACTCGATAACAAGACACAACAGCTTTACTAATTGCAATTTATTGCAGGTACTACAAACAAGTCTGTCTCACTCAACGCTCACGTATTTTAAATTAATTTGGAGATTTCTCCGGCGACAGTTGCTGCAGTTGAAAATGTATTTGGTTGTAGCATTGCATGCTGTGTTTGCCTACAATTGGTTGCGCACATAGGTAATATTTTTAAGGTGTCATAGAAATGTATCAACCGTTGGTGAACCAAATAAATAAATAAAAAACTGTATCTCGTGTAGGTTCAGCTCATTATTTATTGTTTGAGTAAGAAGCAAAATAGAGCATCGACGGGATTAAACGTATAGACATGCTATAAAAATAAAATGGTAAGATGAGAGGTGATGCAGATGAGTAAGTGTTCAAATGCTTTGCCTATAACCGATAAAACAAAAAATAGACAAAAAAACACCAGCATGGTTGCAACACTTGAATAATTCTTAAATTTTCTTATTTACATCATTAGTAAAAAGAACTTGTAATATAAAATAATAGTATAAATTCATATTTTAAATCACCTTCGGACAACCAGATGTACGAAAAAACGCCACCGTTACATGGTTAAAATCCCACATGTACGGACAAAGCGATTTGGCTCTACGTTTATCATGCGAACAGCCAAAGAGAGGAACGTTTTACCCACATTTCCTGAAAACTATAACCTTAGGGCCTTCAAATCGAGAGTGAACAGGTATCTTCTAGGCAATTGTGTCACACCCTATACCACATCGACACTTATTATCAGGTGCGATTGTGGTCAAACGCAAGCAAAAATTTGTGAATACTTACCACAGTATTAGCCTACTAACTTAATTAACTAGCTTACAACTGAAATATTGATTTGATCTTAAGTAATTTAAGCTACACAGGTTCCTGGCTAGGTGGCCGATAAGTGTTTACAACGGAGATCCATCACGAGTGTAGTCGTTAAATAGGTACATTAATATTTTCATTATATTTAACAAATGTTAAGTATTTTTAGAGCACGTCATCCAAAAGATCCTAAAAGAACCAAGCCTGGCCGAGATAGCCACAATGCCTTCCTAACTTTAGCTCGTGATCTCTTTATTAGTCCGCTAAACAAGAAGTTATCTCAGCTTATTTAAGATCCGGATCGAGGGAACTTCTGTCGTTCTTTGTGCCGATTGCTCTCTTGTGAAGGCGGATATTCAAAGTCTTGTTTATAAATTGTGTGAAAGCAATTAATTTAAAGTCAACAATAGGAAAGTTCTCGTTGTTATGCATTGTGTTCCGCTTAGCTGGTCGCTTTCTTAAACCGTCTACTCAATGATTCCTTTTATTGGGTGTTTATTGAAAATCAGAGGTTTTGTTTTGTTTTCCCTGCTCTATTGAGTTTGAATATTGTATTAGCTGCCTTAAGAAACTATGATTAATTAATTATTTTGCTTTGATCTGGTACATATAATACACAATGAGAAAAGTAGAAATCCAACCTATTTATGGTTATATTTTATACTTATTATCACGTAGATATACATAAGCCTATTAAATAATTTCTCGGCAGACTCAGAAATCAAATTTTTAACATAATTAAAAATAGTATGTTCAGAGAACCTCTCGAAATTATATTACTCCTTTGAAAATATTGTTATTTAGCAATTTATTTACATATGTGTTAAACTGCAATGAGAGTCTCATTGTATCTCAGTCTAAGAAGTCTACTTTCAGTCTAAAATCTCAGTGTGACCCAGAAGCGCAGCACACACATGTTAAAGAAAAGATAATATATATTGATAATCTTCTATACCGTTTATAGTTTATGTACTTGTAACTTAACGTAACTCAAGTGGTATTTTTATTTAACGGAAACTTCTATCTATATCATCATCATATTATTATGCAATGTATACTCTCCTATCTTGAGGGCGTAAATTCAGCAAAATCTGGGTAAAACAGTATCTACTCTTGGTAATTATTATTCAAATTACTCCCTTTATATTTTTACTCAGATGTTATAATAAAAATTTAATTTCGCGTAATTTAATTCTTATCTTCTCCGGCAAGACCATATCTCAGAAGAAAATTCGTAAATTATTCATGAGGAAAGTTTTAGCGGGGACATGATTTTAAATCCGACATTTGTAGCCTCAGTGGGCAATAATTTCATGGGATTTAGAGCTACATGCCGTTTCATGTTATATCATTTAAGTAATTCTTTTAACCAAGTATTTCTTTTGGATATACTTTAAATGTTACCAAAGAAATACTTTAAATGATATAACATGACAACATGCACAACGGTTTTTTAAATAAATATCTAAACTTCTCTTCATCTGGTACTCCTCATTATTCAGACAAAGCTTTTTAAGTGCAATATAATAAGTAAAAGCTTTGCACTAAAGTGCTTGAACGAAGTTTCATCCCGTACTTGCATCACTTGCACTAAAGTACTGCAACTTTACACCAACTGTTAATAACTTAGAGCAGCATTATAATAAGAGGAAATCGAAAACATTGACTTAAGGAAACTTTTTGTGTGCTTTGTTAAAACCATAAAGTGAAATAAGAAAGTAAACAAGTGAAATGGTGAGTTTGGAGTCATCGTTTACATTAACACAAATACTGTGCTGTAAACAGAGCTCGTTTACATACAACAGTAGAGTTCAAAACTTAGTTTTCAGCACAAATAGCTAGGAGCGGGAATGCTTTCCTAGTATTAACATAGTACTGTGTAGCTCATGAATTTGTTTTATTTTGGTTGGTCAGTTTAACGGTGTAAGTTGCTACATAACCAGTTTGCTTTAATTTTAATACTACAAAATATTTTCTTGCACTGAACATTATGATCTAATTGATTTGTTCGATACCTATGCGCCGGCGGTGGCGGGGATATCTTGCGTAGCGCTGTGTCATGCTGATTTGCGACGTAGCATACAGCTACGCAGTTCTTGCTACAGCATTTTTAGTGAATGAGTTTCTGCCATAATTATTTAGGTGGTAGGACTTTATTGCAAAGTTCATCTAGGTATGTACCACCGCTTTGTCAGTTATTCTGCCGCCTAGTGTGAAATCACTAATGTGTTCCGGTTTGAAGGGCACTGTAGCTAGTGAAATTACCGGGCAATTGAGACTTTATGATCTATCTTATTACTAGACTTTGGTGATGTCTCAGGATAATGTGCGCAGTGCAGTGTCGCACGAAACTCTATCTTTTGGGGTCCCAAGTGACACTGTTCTGTTATGGGCGGCCGTGTCGCTTAACATCAGGTGAAAAACTAACTCGTCACATCATTCACTAACATAAAGAAAAATACAGATTATCTACTGAATGGTGAGCGCATCGGATTTTTTTTTATGAATACTAAATAGGGCTGAATATTACTGGTAATCATAAATCTTTGCTAATCTATAGTAACAAATAATATAGTAAAGAAACATTGTGGAGAATAGTACAATTATCTGTGACACTATCTATTACTGATGACATATTCGATAAAGCTTTTTTATTTGTTTTATTTTTTTCGGAAAACTAAAAGCTAAATATATAACAACTGATATATATGTAATATACTTATGGCTAATTAAAAGTTTTCACAGCTAGGACATAACTTTTCATAAATTGCACAATCGACTGACTAAACGTCTAGAAATGAGAAGAACAATAAAAAATTTGGAGATTTTGAAACAAGACTGGCTTCAAGAGTCAAAGAAATAATTATTGATAGATAATATCATTTTTGTTCGTAAAATGACAGTTTAAAAAAAAAAATTACTTACCACTGACTCTGGTCCATGCTTTTTTTTAAATATACTACTTACAAATTTGTTTGTTGTACTTTTTTTTTAACTAAGTCGATACAGGAGGGAATGTAGTGCTAGTAATGATTGTAATGCTAGTGTTGGAAGTTTTGGCGGGAAAACGAAAAAGATCGTGTCACCGCATTGTATTATTTTCAAAAACTTGTGTTATTTTCAGTGTTAGTGCATAGAATTGGTGGTATTTTATTCTTTAAGTGCTGGATCACAGGCATGAGTGTGGGAAAGTGGTATAGTGATGGTGAAACGTATCTTTTCGTGTTGTTTCCAAAACTCCATAGAAGCTTCTGGTAAAGTCGCCACCACTTTACTAGGAGTATGACTTGACTAGACTAGACTATGACTTGACTTGATGACTTCGACTGTGACTTGACATACATATATATTACTTAACTCGAAAAATTATCAATTACTTGACACTGGCTAAATACACAAAAGTGTTGAGCCATACAAAAAAAAAATGCTAGTGTTTATAACATTGACTTTCCGCCTACTGCAGTTAACCTACGCAATGGAACTCACTGATTTATTAATCCCATGTTTAATCTCCGTTCCAACATTTGCAGTGCTTAACCATTCTCTATTCACGTATTCACGCAATAAGCCGCGCTAATCACGGCGACATAATTAATAGAAATTTGATTGGTGTGCAAATTAGTCTTCCATTGACGCCGGCAGCGCTCGAACAGGCATTGCGACGTAAGCACGTTTGCATATCAATTCGTTGCTTGTAACACTGATTGCACTGCAATGTGTTTACATTAAATATTAAGTGAATAAAAACAAAATACAGGCAAGTAGTCTAATTTGACATATTATATATTATACATCAACATTTATATAATAAACGAGCTTCTGCCCGCAGCTTCGCCCGCGGCGTGGCCTATGGGAAAACAATTGAACCACCCATTTCACGGTTTTAAGGGTGGAATTTCGAAAAATCCTTTCATAGCGGATGCCTACGTCATAACATCTAACTGCATTCAAATTTCAGCCCGATCCGTCCAGTGGTTTGGGCTGTGCGTTGATAGATCATTATGTTAGTCAGTCAATCAGTCAGTCACCTTTGAGTTATATATATTTAGATGGTTAAAGGGATTTTTCGACTTTTAGTTCAATAAAATTTGTCCGAATTAATGATTTTTTGTTCGGCATGCAAAAAAGACGCAAAAGGAATTTCAGTCCAAAACTCCCCTTCGCAGGGGATTGATGGAATAAGCCAAGTAAACACTCACCTGTACATCTAGTACACTACTAAACTAAAGCAATTGTATGGCAAACAGGCTATCGGATTCGAAACAAAGCTAACGAACCGTTGAATCATGTAAACAGCGCCAAGACGATGCCGTGTTTACTTAAAGAGCCTTTGCTTCATTAGGATCCAATTTGCTGACAAATTAATCCCTTTCTACTGTTGTATTGAATACAGTGATCGGATGACTATAATTGTAGCTGGAGGCGTTTGATCGTAATACCGTTCGATGACCCTGCAAGGTAACAATTTATTAGTGTGCGTGTAGACATCTTTATTTTGCATCGTTCTGTTCTTTGACCCCTGTAGACATAGGTAAGTCATACAAAAGAAAGATATTTATAAAATTGTTTCGATTGATTTTAAACTTGTGAATCACCAAATTTAACGTCACTTTTACTTTGTCATTTTTATTCATTTCCTGTTAAAAAGAAGCTCTCATTAAACATTGATATAAAAATAGAACGTCGACAGAAAGTATTCTATTTTAGCACCAAAATATTTCCTCAAAATCAAACTTCAATTGAAGGAAATCAGTGGCTTATAGATTGTAGCACGGTTTTATCTGAGAGCCATGCAGATAATAATTTGAGTTCAAACCTTTGGGAGTGGCAGCTCGAGAGCCTAAGACCGCCTTCCCGTAATTTTCTCAAGTGCACCCTCTAAATTGAGTGAGAGCACTTATATTTGGAATTTATAATATTACTGCTCTAATATATCTAGCTTTTCAAGTGACCTCGAGTTGAATAGCAATGAATTCTCTTCAACGAGTTTTTAATGATCATTATATTTGAGTAAAATAAAGAATGGTATTTTTATTTTTATAATACTGACTACACGTAGTCATGGAATAGGGGTGATTTGCTTTTGAGATATTTGTTTTATTCAATAAGCCATCTTCTTTAATTGATCGATATATTTTGGTTTTTAATAGTGGTTTTTTTTCTCTAATCAAACATAAATGGAATATCAATAGCATCTGATGATGAGTCCTGTTGGTTTTAGATTTGTTAAAGTCTTTAAACAAATGCAATTATTCATCTACAAGAAGCGTTTATAATTTTTTATAAAATACATCAGCAGTACAAGAAGAAACGAGTATGTTTTAGCACACAACTAAAGCAAAACTTCTTCAGTTAAACTCCATCTATCGGCCGGTATAACTTTGTTTTAGCTTTGTTTAATATTAAAGTCACCATCTTGACAATTTGTAAATTGTCATTTTACCGGATATACTAACATAATAATACGAATTTTTAACTTTGTTATGTTGGTAATGGAAGAAGACTTACGATACGTAATCGTAAAAGTTCATGCTATTTACATATGATACAAAAACTACCAAATTCTCTCCTCCTTCTCCTTCCTCTAATGCAAAGCTTAAAATAGAGCGCGCGTTTGGTCTCATAGAGTGCACGCAATCAAAGTCAACTGTGACTATGCGGTCTCTTTGTGGTAGAGTTGTGGTCTATATTTTAGATAGAGCCCTAAAGTACTTATTATAAAAGCCATTATAATCTAATTTCATGGCTTCAATACCTTGTATTAGCTTTAATTACTATCCCAGCACATTATAATTAAATGAAGTATAATAGCACACACATAAACACACTACATAAACGTATCTAAACAATCTTGAATTGACTTGACTGAGCAGTCCGCGGCCTCTTAAAGCGGTGTTGATCAATTTAGCTAAGTAATTAATTATCTTAGTTTACACTAATAAGGTACTGGGAGAGATTACGTGATTTAAATATTTTACACACTTGTAAATTTAAACTTATTGATTGCTTTTTTCTTATTATTAGCTTGATGTTAAGCGACGCGGCTACCCATATCAACTGCAATGTCACTTGGAACTATAAAGTATAGAGTGTCACGTGATACTGCACTGCGCTGGTCATCCAGAGACATCAGCACAGTCTAATAATACGATTACGTAACTGTGAGATCAGATCATAAAGTTTCATTTGCCCAGTGATTTTACTAGCTATAATGCCCTTCAAACCTTCAACAACAGTGCTTGCAAACTCCAAAAGACGAACTTTGCAGAAAAGTCTTCCTACTACTCCTCCTTCTTCTACCATCTTTTAAGAAATAAATAGGAAGTACGCAAGCCCACACGTTTTTGATAACCTCGTCATATAGACGTATGAGACGTATTCAGCCTGTACCTTAAATACAAAATGAATTGTATTTACTACTATTTGTGACAGTAATTTTGTAATTGTATGAACTTCCGCGAAGTCACGCCTGATTATATCAATATAGTTTAAAAACTATCGTGAGTATGAAACGGTTTTGTAAGATAACTATTTTACTATAAGATTTAAACGATTCTATGAATTATCAATTTGTCTGTACTTTGTTTTACTGAATTAACCTATGGGTTAATTTATCAGTCCCAAACGCAATCACAGCAAAAGGAAAACGCCTACCACTTCGAAACAATGATGTTGATACTTTTAATTCGATTCAAGGGCTGCAAAAGTCAAGGTTCGATTAACACCCAAAATGGCGAAAATTTCCAATCAGCTCCTGTAAATTGGAAAACTTTTATATGGGCTAAAAGTCCAGGTGTATTTCTATCGTTTTCGGGGCTAAGGAAAGTTTTTGTTCAGATCGGCTCTAAAAACGATTTAATTAGGGCCTATTGAAAATTTGAACCGTAAAATTGAAACTTTTTAGAACCTTACTTGTAGATGTTTCAAGCCGCATTTTTACTTGTATGTACTTCAGAAGTTTTGTGTTTTCAACTTCCAAATATGAAATTATAATATTGCTCGAAAATGAATTTTTGGTTTCAGTAGAGCTCTTTTTTTCACTATTATCTTACTATCGTCAAGAGTATAAGTTTAGTTTTTAACTGTGTGTTATCTGTAAACTTACTTTAGTAAAAAGTGAAATGTAAGTCTGTTGTCGCCATTAGTTTGTAGATATATTTATGTAGTTAGTTTGTATTTTAGCTTTATTTAAATAAAGTAGTGTATGTGTGTGTGCGTGTGTAGTGTAATAAAGTAGTGTATGTGTAAATAAATAGTAGAAAGTGAAATAGAGGGCGCTGGCATAGTACCATCAACTAACTGAAAAACCACATCCACCATCACGAATCGTGGTAGGAATAAAATGGCGGACGGGGCTAGGCTGGCGGCCTACACTCACATCGATTTTGATTCGAACTAAATAGATAGTTATTATTAATTTTTCAATTAGATGTGAAAAATTAATAATAACTATCGAAAATATTGTGTATGTTTTATTATGTGTAAGTTGTATTTAGATTTATGTTTGGAATCGGCTTAAGTTTAGTTTACAAGTCGGCAAAATTAACGCAAAACAGTACATTTTGGGTGCAGTATTTGTCTTAGTAATTAAAGAGGCGTGACATTGGCTCGACAAATACTGTACTGTAACACCCGCCAATATTTCGTTTGCTTACAACGAATGAAACTAGATGGCGTGATGCGACCTTAAAACACGCAAGCGTTTCGTTCAGTGAACTCGACATACATATCCTTTGAGATATCCTTAATTTCTAGAGCAGACGGACTCCCGGCATTCTTGAAATTACTCATGTTGCACTGAATTCCTACTAGGCGCTGCGGACCAGTATACTTTTGGCCCTCGCTTACATGAATTCAGGGTAACTCTCCTCCCTCGCTAGTTGTATCTATACGTAAATAAATGTTGATTTAATAACTGAACTCCGTCGTAATTACTCTGGGCCACGTCCCGTCACATCCCCGTTACAGTACTACATAGTTACCATCCCCAAAATATTTCCACAAATAGCTAGAAATTCAGGTACTAACTATGTACACAAGTCTATCTAGCAACAAGGCTCAAAATCATATCCGACCGCCGATGGTTTCAACAATGTTGTTATTAGTGTGTTGCAAATTGGTTTTTGGCTCGATACAGTGCGGCGGGCGCCGTTTCGCGGTCATTAGCAATTTTGGCATCGGCGCGCCTCTGACTTATGACTTTATGAGATTCCAGCGGTTAAAATTGCTTTCAACATCTTTGTCACTTTTATAACAAATACTTAATAGAGTCCACGATAATAATATTATGATATGAAATGTGATAATGTTATACACTGGTTAAATATTGCTCAGTTCGAATATATAGAGGTAGTTAGTATATAAAAGTACTAGCTTTTGCGCGCAGCTTCGCCCGCGCGGCTTATAGTAAACGAAGAAGAAAATTTTTCATAGACAATTCAACCATCCATTTTACCCTTTTTTGTTGCAATGAGTTTCGTGATCGCCCAGCTGGTCAAAACTACCAACTAAAGTGGCGCTCTATAGAAGAGGCCTATATAAAATATGTTCAGTCTTTAGGCTGATGATGAAACAAATACCTACATTTACCTACAATATCGTATCGGCATCAATTTACTTCTTTTTCTATGTTCATTCATCAGATTCAGTTTGAGTATAGAAACTGCAGAACAATTACAAATGTCTAGTTAAAAAGTTTCCTCATGAATATTTCCCAGAGTTATGGGCCCGAAGAGGAAGATAATAAAATTTGGTATAATTTAATTTTTATTGCAGCCAGTAAGGAACAAAAGGGGGCTTGATTTGAATAATAATGAGATTTTTCTTCTGTTTCTCAGAAGTTATTGTATGGAATGGCTGATAACCCACTTACTATAAATACACATTTCACGTATAAGACAATTAAAAATTCGATTATAAATCTTGAATGTTCACCGATATTATTGCATTTGTGTCATCCGCATAGACAACGACTTGTAAATCAGCTGGGCGATCACGTAACTCAATTGCAACAAATAGAAATTTGTATAGATTTGACAGTTTGAATACGCAGTTGATGTGAATGGTTAGTATGAAAATGTATCTTGTTGCATTGCAATAAAAGTTCAGTGATCACCTCCACAGATACATAATCTGTGGCCAAGGCAGTTCAAAAATATTTAAACTTCAATAAACGGTCCCCGCTCACCCCATGACTATTGATCCGTGAAAACTGCGTACCAAACCGGTATTAGATTAAGTGAGGCGTTACTAAAATAAAATTAACGAGGGGCTTCCCCGGAAGGAGCGTAGGAAGCGGACGCGCCGTCTCTGACGGAAAAGTTATTTACAGCGATGTTAGGGAACTAGAGTGTACGAGTACCCTAGCAGTATATGCCTCACGCATTCATAATTATATTTCTCTAAATTTTGCTAACCTTCCAACTATACAAGTCAGTTAAATAATATCCTTTAAAAAAGAAGCTTATCGACTTTATTCGCCTTAGTTTTATACTGAGAAATACGTGGATGATATTATCATTTATGTATTTTTTCAGGTTTTTTATTTAAAAATCTTAAATTTGAAATGAAGGGATGTTATTTGTAAAACATTTAAAAAATACAATTACATTGAGAATCTCCTCCCAATTCAAAAAATAAGTAATTATAACCGCCATACCCGAGCGAGGCGACATAGTTGAAATAAATCATTTTTATGAGTTGCCACAGTATCGTACTCGTTTTTACAGATGATTGTCGAAATTAATCGTTCCGCTGGCACTCGTGATGAATGACGCAAGGAACGAATTCAAGTTACGTACAAATTGCGAGCATAAATTACCCTTTAATAATTTCGCGTACGGTCGCCCGGCTCTCTCGATCACTGACTATGCCGCCAGGTGTCGCCAGCGTAAATTTACACTTTAAAAAAAATTACAAAAACTTGTTTAATAAAGAGTTTTATTTTAACGCTTTTGCTTTAATGCTTAAGCAACATTCCCTTTACTGCGCTGTCGTTTTAAATGCTTGAAAAAGGGATTAAACGTAGACTAGTATTTTAACCCAGGAAAATATTAACTAGGACTAGGACTATTCATCATCTCATCTCTTGTCATAAGAGCTGGCTCAAGCAATATCCGGTGAACGGACAACAGCATTCTCTCGGTATATTAAAATCTTCTGTGATCATCAAGACGCCTGCCTAGTGTGGTTTATGGCAAACTTCTTCTTATGGTAAGCGTCCAAAGTGGTGTTTATATATTCAGCAGTGGACGCAGTAGGTAAATGTTATGAGTGTTTCTTTTTTACTTACAACTTGGCAGTATTATTCATAGGATGCTCTATTTATCATCTATCTTTGCTTTTTCGTCTTCTCTACTCTTTTGCTTTTCGTCTATCGTGTTCTTTTTATAGTCATATCGTTAGCTACGCTTTCTTTAGGCTGCGGAAAACCCATGAAAAAAATAATTTACAAACTATCAAAGAGCACGACAGGGTTATATTGATAACTCGGGTATGTCTACTCTCAAAATTGACACTAAAATTAAAACAGATGAAAATAAGGAATAATTTTAATTAAGTGGAAGATTTCTTATATTTTGGCAATATTCTTCATATTATGCTCTTTTTATCGTTAAAGTATCTTACTTAACTGTAATGTAAAGTCATATCGTTAGCTACGCTATCTTTAGACTGCGGAAAAACCCGACAAAAAATATTTACTAACTATCAAAGAGCACGACAGGGTTATGTTGATAACTCGTAATATCTACTCTCAAAATTGTCACTAAAATTAAAACAGATGAAAATAAAGAAAATTTTTAATTTAGTGGAAGAGGCAACGAACCGTTTCCTTTTTTATAGCTGGCCAATTGAAACGTTTCCAGCTCTCTGAATAATTCATCTTTCGTTTGAACAAAGACGAAGTGGGCCGCGCGGCGATTCTTTGATCTTTTGTAATTGGAATCGATGCTCATATTAAAAAGAAGAATTCTCGATGAAATGCACCGAAGCCATTTCCTTGAAGGCGATTAGGGTGGTAGTGATTTGTCGCCGTCTTCGAGGCTCGACGGGCTACTGCTCCGATTGTCCTCGAGGATTTTTTCTGGAACAAAAACGCCTGTACATGTTTTGATGAAAAATAAATCGAGCGTTTATTTAGATTTTTAACAGACATTTTGAAATGGGTTTTTACATTTATTAAACTACTAGTTGCGCCCCGCGGTTTCACCCGCAGATAAAAAGTATTTTAATTATTTGCTCATCCCACGTGACAATTTCATTTTTCCGGGATAAAATGTAGCCTATATGTTAATCTAGTTAACTATCTTGGTACCGAATTTCATCCAAATCCATTCAGCCGTTTAAGCGTGAAGGAGTAACAAACATACACACATACAAACTTTCGCCTTTATAATATTAATGTTATTAGTGTGATTTAGGTTTTTGAAATGTTTAATAATTGATCTTATTTAAATTCATGATTACGCTAAGCAGACGATACTACTTTATAGCAGTACGCTAAGCAGGAATTAATGCTTTATAGCAGTAAGCTAAGCAGGAATTAATGCTTTATAGCAGTAAGCTAAGCAGGAATTAATACTTTATAGCAGTAAGCTAAGCAGGAATTAATGCTTTATAGCAGTAAGCTAAGCAGGAATTAATGCTTTATAGCAGTAAACTAAGCAGGAATTAATGCTTTATAGCAGTAAGCTAAGCAGGAATTAATACTTTATAGCAGTAAGCTAAGCAGGAATTAATGCTTTATAGCAGTAAGCTAAGCAGGAATTAATGATTTATAGCAGTAAGCTAAGCAGGAATTAATGCTCATTAGCAGTAAGCTAAGCAGCAATTAACGCTTTATAGCAGTAAGATAAGTAGGCAATACTGATTTATAGCAGTAAGCTAAGTAGGCAATACTGATTTATAGCAGTACGAAGCATAGAATGCTAATAAATAGAATAGCTATGAAGCAGTATTGCCTGCTTAGCGTAATCAGCAGATTAGTCTGTAATGGAAAAATTTTAATCACGAATGGGATTTGAAGCCGCATCCACCCATCTAATGCCAAGACATGCTTTACTTAGGCTACCGTAACAAGTGATCTCATATCCAAGTTTATCCCAACTAGTTGTAAAAAGTGAAGGATAAATTTGTTTTTTAAATTGGTCAGATCTTATATTTTTTACGTTTCATAGTGTAAAACCACTGAGACCTTTTATTCTTTCCTAATAACATAATTAAATTAAACATTTCACACGGCACCTTTTTGATGGAATATTTGGATGTACATATTTTAATTGCAGTAGTAAGTAATTACTGAAAAGCAATGCTTAGACAAAATAGTCACTAAATTCTCTAAAACTCAAACCAACTGAATAGTCGCTAAGCTAAAATCTTATAAAGTAACAGCCTTACCTATAAACGTTAGTCGAATTTAATCAATGCTTAAAACATCTTCTCTCTAACCTGAAATTTCTCGAGAATAAACAAGAGAGGAAATTTATTGTTTGAACTAAATAATGCTTATCAAGATTGTTAATTGATGGTTCAGTGGTTTTCATGTTCATCGTATTTCCAACTGCAGGACAGTGACTGCATGTAGTATCCTCAAATTGTTTACTCTAATGCTCGTTCTAGTTTTATTTTAACCAGCTACTTTGTACGCTATTAGTGTATGCATGTGTTTCGAGCTAACACGCTGGCTTCATGAAATGTGTGATAAACACACAGTCTATATACTAAATACTCTACAGTATTAAGCTGCCCAAGGATGGTTCCTTTTTTACGTAACTTTTAATGAAAATCTTTAAAATATATTAAAAACTTGTTGCTTAATTCTAAATATATATAACTCAAAGGTGACTGACTGATTGACATAGTGATCTATACAACCCAAACCACTGGACGTATCTGACTGAAATTGCGTGCAGGTATATGTAAAGGTTATGACGTAGGCATCCGCTAAGAAAGGAGTTTTCGAAATTCCACCCTTAAGAGGGTGAAATGGGTGGTTGAATTATTTTCCCATAGCACGCCGCGGGCGAAACTGTGGGCAGAAGCTCGTTATATTATATAAAGATAACTTGACATGAGTAGATTAGTAGTATACACAATAGCTTCTTCTTTTTCTCCTGTAGGCAAGTGGTCAAAAAAAGTGGTAAATAAAGGTCAAAATTCTGAATTTGGTGTCAGTAATTTTATGCCGATGAAAGGCTTTTTGACTTGTCTTACAGACTATAATAGGTAAAGCACTATATACTTTAGTTTGTTATCGGCCTACTGCAAAAATATCAACCTTATCTCACATGGAGAGAGTGTAGGTCATAACCCACACGGCAAAGTGTGAGGTTAGGTGAATTCCACGTATTTTAGAATTGTATGATTCTAGAACGAGCTGTGAACTTCGTGGGATTACCGTCCCTTGAAGTTCACAATCTATGTAAGATTTTAACTCAATAATTCATGGCTTCTAATTAGTTTGCTTTTTATATTCATTCACAAGAACAAACAAGTAGGTAATACTATATATATTATATAACACTATACCTGCGTCAGAAGGTTTACCTTCAAGAAAACTAATATTAATCTGAGCCAAGACAATACTTTTCACGTTTCCTACGAATATTGAATACAGTAGTTGTGGCGAAATTACTTTGGCAACTCTATCAATAAACTCGGCAAGTTGTGCAATAACATAAGCTATTACGTATTGCTATTGTTTTTTGTAGTTCAATAGTGCAAGCTCAGTGTTTCAGTTATGACGGCCTCTGTGGTGTGGTGGTTGAGCAGGTCGGCCCATAGCCCGGTGGCGGTGGGTTCGATTCCCGTGGCAGAACAAGTATTTGTGCACAGAGAAAAAAGTGCAAATACTTTTTCTGAGTCTGGGTATTGTGGGACCATGGTCCTCGTAGTTCCTGGGTCCCTAGACACAGGGAATCCTAGTTAGGGTCCAGGATCAATGTTTGTGATCGTTGGGCGTTGTTATTATTATTATAATTATATATACTCTGTGGCTCAGAAATTTACAATATGTATAATAATATACCGTCTAATATATATTATATTCTGATTATGTATAGTGGGAAAGAGAACTTCTTTTTTTTAACTCGTATATTGTTGCTTGCTTGTTATTTGGCTTGCTTCACAATATTTGACAATAAGCACTTTGTAATTTTATAATCTTAGTACAATAACTTAATTTAAATTACCTAATATAATTTTGGCTTATAAAAGTGCTAAAAATAGCCTATTTACAATAAATCTTTTCACTTTTGACTTTGACTATACTGACTTAATTTTGTTTTATTTCATCCTGTTTCATTATCAAAGAAAAAACTATGATATCTAATGATATAATAGATATTAAAATGATACAGTAAGATAGTAATTTTTATATACCTGATTTTAATAATGTCAATCCCTATTTAATTAATTTCCTTTAAAAAGTCGAGAAAAAATTAAGATCGTGTTTTGTTGTTTGCGTATAAGTAGTTAAAAGATATTTTTATAAACCGATTGCTCACAAAATATAGATTGATAGATAAAACTCTTTGTTGAAACACCACATTACACGAACAATTTACAAGCACAAACTTAAAAATAAAGTGTCACAATGGGCGGTCTTATCGCTTAAACCAATCTCTTCCAGACAACCCAAAAATGTAAGAAAACAACAATAAAAATAAGGACGGTGGTTTTTAGATGCAGGAAAAGCTATACAAACTATACTTAATGCTAATTACAATAATAACATAATAAATATATAGGTACATAAATATATAATATACACAAATACATACATACATACATAAATAAATAATAATAATAGGAGACATTACAAATTTAAAATGAAATATCATGTTGGTACAACATTATAGACAACATTTCGAAAATTTTAAACCCATTTAAATATCACAACAGACAAATATTTTCTACTACTGGTTTGTATTACTTTGATATAAATTAAAGTTTTTATTAATTTTGGTAAAAGTGAGACTAAATGATGATTCCAGCAAAAAACCAGAAGGAAATAAAATGAAAATGAAGCATCGTCCAGTGTCTATGTTATGTTTTATAAAATTTCAGTAAGTAATTAAAGAGGTGAGAACAAAAAGGGTTTAACTGATTGTTTTCACTAAATGACTTATGGGTATCGTTGGATTTAGAGTGAAATTATCTATAATAATACATTCTCGAAATACCGAAATGAAGCTTAAATTTTGAGATTTCGAGTCTAAAAACGGTTTATCTGTCACAGGAATACAGTTCGCTTAGCATAAAACAGTATTAAATTTATTTTATTATATTACATTTTTACAGTAATTGTTTTTTTTTTATATGTTAGTGAATGATGTGACGAGCTAGTCGTTCACCTGATGTTAAGCGCCACGGCCGCCCATAACAGAACAATGTCACTCGGAACCCCAAAACATATAGTTTCCACGACACTGCACTGCGCACATCATCCTGAGACATCAGCACAGTCTGGTAATAGGATTACTCGACTGTGAGATCAGATCATAAAGTCTCAATTGCCCAGTAATTTCACTAGCTACAGTGCCCTTCAAACCGGAACACAGTAGTGCTCGAACACTACTGCTTGGCGGCAGAATAACTGGCAAAGCGGTGGTACCTACCTAGACGAACTTTGCAACAAAGTCCTACCACCTAGTACCTAGAATTGTATTAATTAGTTGTATATTTAGTATTTAAAATAGAATTAAAACATTTTCAAGCAACTGAAACTTACATAAACATTTTCTATTACCTTATAAACACATACAAGCAGTAACATTAAAATGACGCCGTTAAAGTTTAAAGTCAATTTTCTCGAAACTGTCAATTTGACTGTTAAACCCTTTTTATTCTCAACCCTTCAATTGTTTTAGTCATTCCAATTTATTTCATTAAAACAAATGAATATATTATAAGTATTAATATTTTAGTAAATAACTTACAGATTGGACCACTAGAAAACTCTAAATTCATAAGTAAACTGTATAAATTCACCTCATTTCAACTTCATGAGGGTAGTCAGTGGAAGTTTAAAATTTAATCCCGACACCGGGTAAGAGAGCAGAAAAGTTAACCACCTAAAAGTTTCGTTCGTACCGCAACTTATTTGTAACTACTTACGGGACTGTTTAGATGAATGCTTGAAGATTTTGATGTTCCTAAAGATTTAAATGAAGGTTGTTGATGAGTTAATATATGTGACACGAGTTTGCCAAACTTATAAAAAAACCAGAGCCCGAGCTTAGGAGCTGTCAAACTTCTTAATGAATCATGTACAATATAAAAGTTTATTTACTATTTCTTGTTTCAATAGTAAACGTATTTATTGATACAATATTCATACAACGAATTTCTAAATTGAGTTTCCTCAATATCAACGATAGGAGTATCCAGAGTCACTGCACGTAGGTATCTATCATGCGAACATAACAAGTGAAAAACGTACATTCACGCGGATAAGTCGAGTTAGAAATAGTACAATGGCGCATCGCCTGTAGATACAGTATTATGATCAACGGTACTTGAATATTAACGGTGTTGAAAATGAAATACGTCGACTAAAATGATTCATTAAATTTCAAAAATCTTTATTTTTCATGAATAAATCCTAAGTAGGTACACAATCTAGTGTACATTAATTAATCTTAGATATGACTACAATTTATATTTGATACATTTTAAAAGTATTTCATCTATGATAAAAAATTATGATACAATATAATATATTAACTAAGACGATGCATGAAATCCAAGATAAAATCATAGTATCCTATACATCAATACTTTTGTTTGCTTTAGTAGATAGCATAACAATTGAAAAAGGTAATAAAATAAACTAAAATAGACTAAAATGATTAAAATGAAGTACGGCTGTAGAGAACAGTTTGTTTAGCTTCAGCCTCTCAATCTGAGAAACCTTAATTATTACCCAAATTACTTGAATGTATCTTTGGAATATAAATGGAAATAAAGTTCAAATATAACTATTATTTACAGCGGGCATTAATAATAATATAAAATAATAATTATTATATCTGTGGACATCTGACACAACGCCATCTAGCCCCAAACTAAGCAAAGCTTGTATTATGAGAACCCGATAGCTGATAATATTTAAATACTTTTTGTTTGTAAATACATACATATAACATAATATAACACTCAGACACAGATCAAACACCTATATTCATCACACAAATGTTTGATGAAATAAATCACACAACGATCACATACATGGATCCTGGACCCTAACTAGGATTCCCTGTGTCTAGGGACCCAGGAACTACGAGGACCGTGGTCCCACAACGCCCAGACACAGAACAAGTATTTGCGTTTTTTTTCTGTGCACAAATACTTGTCCTGCCGCGGCCAGGCTATGAGCCGACCGCCTCAACCACCACACCACAGAGGCTGTCAAATATTATGTTTTATATTTGTAACATACAACATATAAATAACTAAACTAAACTAGACCTAAAAAACTGAATTATACCTAAGAACTTAAAATAAATAAAAACTAAAAATTTAAAATAACCCGTTAGTAGAGGGGAAAGTTCCCAGAATGCTGGCAGCATTACAACGTTGAATGGCAATTCTTATTTTTTGTGCAAAATAAAAGCCAGCATTCTGGTCACCTGATGTCGCCTTGTCACTTGTCACCTGTCATTTTATATTTATTATTATATTATTATGTTTGTGTAAGCAATGCAGTAGCGAGTTCAGTTTTCTAACCTAATGTAATGTACTTATTTGCCTTTATCCAAATAAATGTGTTTTCATTTTTTTCATTTTTCAATAATAGCATAATATATATAATAGCATGTATGGCTTAATTGCTTATTAAATTTCATATTATAGGATAAGATTTATGAGGCATGTAGAAAAACCACTGGATTTTTTGTATCTTTTTTCATCCATCAACATTAAATACAAATAAACAAAAAAAAGCGAGTTCAGTTACTGCGGTACAGTGACATGAGTGCGAGATGCTCCCGAGGCAAAGTTGGATCCGAGTTGGATCGGATGCCTCCATCCGGAGCGGGTGAAGGATTAGCGAGCGACGATACGTGTTCGCCGTCGTCACCCCTGACTTTACGGATAAACTTGGAACACTTTCCAACGATGTTGTTAGCACGTTGTTATTTGAATTGACGTTTTATTTATATTTATATATTGACTGGCCCGATAGCTCAGTTGGTAGTAACCCTGCCTTCTGAACTGTGGGTTGTGGGTGCGATTCCTACCCAGGACAAACATTTGTGTAATGAACATAGGTGTTTGTTCTGTGTCTGGGTGTTATATTGTATTATATGTATATATTTACAAACAAAAAGTATTTAAGTATTGTATCAGTAATCTGGTTTCCATAATACGAGCTTTGCTTAGTTTGGGGCTAGATGACGTTGAGTGAGATGTCCGCACATATTATATTATTATTTATTTTATGCCACGTATAACTATTTTTCATACAACATACTGAAAATACAGTGCGTTATCATACAATATTTAATTATTTGTTGATTGCGCTAATGTAGAGAATATGCGGTAAACATTCAATGATTCGCGCTTATAATTTTTTTTTACCTACTATAGCTTTAAGTTTCAACTTCTGTAAATGCTTTTTTTCTGAAGTACAAAGAAATAAAAGAATAAAGAAGAAAGAATAAAAAGAAAAGAAATAAAGAATTGTAAAGAATTTTTATATTGTATTGTATAAGTTATGTCCGGATGTGGCTCAGGGAATTAAATTTGTGAGAGAAAAACTAATTTTTCGAGGTCCATAATTTTTTAAGAACTATATCGATGACAATTTTACTGTCACAGTTTTTTAAACATATTTTTTTTCCAAAGAGGCGCATTGCCTACATTTACTTACCTATATCGTAGTACATTAAAAATCAGTCCTTAAGTAAATATTTAATTGATACAATTTGAAAGTCTGAAATACCACAACACACACCACAAGGTCCCACAACACCCAGACACAGAACAAGTATTTGCGCTTTTTTTTGTGGCGCAAATACTTGTTCTGCCGCGGGAATCGAACCCACCACCTCTGGGTTATGAGCCAACCAGCTCAACCACCACACCACAGAGGCTGTCATAGAACTAGGTATTATTGTCATAGGCTGGATGTAATTGTTTATGAAGAACTTTCTCTAATTCAATTTAACTTTAAGCTTCATCCTTTGAGAAAATTGAGAAGCTTGTTATTAGGTACCTATTGATCTTAGTTTAAAAAAAAATATTTAGAGTTCAGCAAAACAAAAATGAAGCGGAAAGAAAATTTCTATCCACGTAAATAACCTACATGAGTTTTTCTCGAAGAGCTGGACTTAGTAACGTATAAAATGAAGAAATTATTAAGAATCATCGCAATGAACAAAACGATAGAATGAGGATAAGATAATAGGGTTGCTCCCCGAGGGGATAACAAATTCGTAACCATGGAACGATATCATTGTCTCAGGAGAGCCGTAATTTTCCATGACAAGTGTTATGATTGCTGCAATTTACTTGGAAACGAAAAAAAAAAGGTTTTTTACCATTCACAATGTCAGGTCGTTATAAAAAGGTATAATTAACCTCTAAATAAGTAACTCCGTACTAATAACCACATAAAAGACGCTTCAAGTCGTTTTCATTCATAAATTCATTATTACGCGATGCTTCAACGTTTCAGTGTAGCCCTCGTAGTGTCTTTATCTGACTCAGCTCAATTTTCATTGACTACGAGATTTCGGTATGATGATGTGTATCTGCCATTCTCATGCATTTACAAAAGATCCTGTAGACAAATTATCACTATTCTAAAACATAGCCTGATAACGTAGAGCGCCAAACTGTGCACTATGCTATATTCCAATCGGTAGCAGCCTGCAGTGAGGTAGGTATTACGACAGCATCGATTCATGTACCTACGAGTACATCCTGAATGTTAGATTAGGGCGCGTCTCATGCGGGCATGCACAAAGACTGTTTGAGTCTCAGAAACCTACCTACCAACGGCAATCTTAACATGCAATCTTGATATTAATTCTTGAATGCATAGTACTAGCTATATTACCTACAAGATTTTACGCAAGTTTAATTATTTCATCTCAAAAACTTTTGGAGATATGAGATGCAGTTCAAATTATTAGGCTTCTAAAAAAGTCAATATACCTGCATGCATGATTACTTTATGACAGTGTAAAGATTGCATAATATTATTTTACTATTACGGCTAAATTAAGGCCCAAAAAATTAATTACGGATACCATAAAGACTAAAATGCAGTTTTAAAAAAATTAAACAATAGATGCGGATGCGGGCTAAAATTGTACTCGTAATTTAAATTATTCTTTAACTTTTTTTTAATGTGGAGAATTTTTTTAATTAAGTATATATTACATTCCCAAAAAAACCTCGAATTTGTTTCTCTTCTATTTTAGCTGGTGTGAGAATTTGTGGCGTGTGAATTTTTTATAGGATGCAACCTAACAAGTTCTCAAGAATGAAATGATCGAAACAACTACATAGGTATGCACCATCCCGTTTTAATAAATGATTCCACATATTTGAATACGAAGTTAATATTAAGTATGGATTCAGATTTTCACGTACCTAATACTTAGGAAAAATTACAAGAGCGTTCTTACTTAAACTACAATAAATTTATTAAAAAAAACATTTTAGAGTAAAGTGGTTTAAAAAAAAAGGTCTTTTAATAAAATTTTCTTATGCGTAATTATATAAGTTTCACTATAAAGTAGTCAGTTTGATAGGTATTAAATATCTTTGACTGATCCAATAGCTCAGTTAGTAGTAACCCTGCCTTCTGAGAATGCGATTCCCTCCCAGGACAAGCAATTGTGTGATGAACATCGATGTTTGTTCTGTATCTGGGTGTTATTGTATTATATGTATATATAAAAAAGTATCTCAGAATTCTATCAGTTATCTGGAACCCATAGTACAAGCTTTGCTTAGTGAGGAGCTAGATGGCGCTGTATGAAATGTCCACAAATATTTATTGGTTTTACTGAACGGCAGCTTTACGTAGATATATTAGATACAGATATAGAAAAGAATACTTATCTAATTATTATCTGGTACACTTACGTTACAAGAACTCTTAACGATTATTAAAAACACAGTCGATATTGAAACCGTCCTTTGTTACCTGCTGAAAGCGCGGCATTCTCAGTATCGAGCAGAAGATTTCATTACGTGTAGTGGCCGGCATCGTCTTTATAGTGTCATAAACGGGGAAATAACATTAAAAGGGATCGTAAAAACGACGACCTGTGGCATTGCATCCCTGACAGTCACAGGCTATGTTATATCTACTTCGCTGACTCATTCAATAATATCGACCACATCAATTTAAATTGTGAAGCAATCGGAATCTCTATCCAGATTTGGCTCATTCGGATTTCTTATTTAGTGTAGTTAATTTAGTGTAGATTAAGTTAATGAGGCTTTCATTGTGTTTTTCAAGTAAATAGAGTACTAGGCTTTTATAAACATAATCTTTTAGTTTTGCCAGTTATTCTGCTGCCAAGGTGATGAGTGCAGTGTTACGCGAAATTTTATATTTTAGAGTTCCGAGTGACACTAGCCTGTTATGGGTAGCCACGTCATTTAACTTCCGGTGTATGACTAGCTCGTCACATCATTCATTAACATTGAAAATATGATTATATGGGTACATGTTTGTACCTATAAACTATGTGTAGTCTAAATGATTGTTTCCTGAATCTAGACCACAGATCATAGTAAAGAAGCCTTTACGTAATGATTAGTCCTACAAAAAAGCAACCACCAGGTTTTACCTTCTAAACGATAAGCTGCTCCAACAAAAAGAAAACGAGTGTGTTTAAAGCACACGACTGAAGGTAAACTTCTTTAGCTTCATCTATCAGCCGTCTATCTTAGCAATTGTAGATTGTCATTTTACCGGGCATACCAACAAACAAATACAAAATTTTAGCTTTATTATATTGGCAATGGAGATCTACGTGAACCAACTTCAACTTCCGTTCGCCTCGCATTCACCAGCTTACTCCCCAAGTCAAGCGTGTGTAAAGAATTTTTACTTCAATGTTCCTATAAATTCTGCAAGGGAGTTTTGGCGGGAAAACGAAAAAGATCGCGTTGCGCCTTGTATTATTTTCCAAAACTTGTGTTATTTTCAGTGTTAGTACATACAATAGGCTATTTGACTACTATATTTTTATTACATACATAAATAATATACCTCAAAAAATAGATAACAGTGAAAACTTAACTTGAATATCTCAATTAATGACTAAGTTAAAGGCATTTTAAAATACAGAAATAGAAAGAGATAACTCAAACACGCAGTGACGTCAGTTACCAGTCCTCACAGTAACTCATTACTAAGCTGTGGTAGTTCTACATACAATCTTTTTGGCATGTGACGTCACAAGCCATGCCTTCATAGTAGCTGTGAGGAAGCTCAACACGATCTCTGTTTTGCGAGAAAGGGACAGGCGATGAAACTTTAAAAGCGTACTACTTCCGTGATTCATTTACCGATTTTACTTATTTTTACAATTATTACACTCATTTTTAACCTACTTTATTAAAATAATATTTACTTATTCATTTTTAATAGTAGTCAAATAGCCTATTGGTGGCATTTTATTCGTTAAGAGCTGGATTACAGGCATGAGTGTAGGAAAGTGGTATAATGATGTCGAACCGTTTCTTATCGTGTTGTTTCCAAAACTCCATAGAAGTTTCTGGTAAAGTTGCCACCATTTTGATTGACTATGACTTGACTATGACTTCACTTGATGACTTCGACTGTGACTTGACACATTGTATTTGCGTAAATATCATTAACTTAAAAAATTATCAATTACTTGATACTGGCTAAATACACAAAAATGTGGAGCCAAAACATAAAAAAATCACAGTCTACTAACAGACATACTTGTCAACACTATTTTCGAACTAAGTTTACTATTTATACGTTTACTATATTTATATTCAAGTCCGTAACAATACATTTACGGTGGCCATCATGGGCGAGTCAGTAAAGGCACACCACACGAAGCGGGCAACAGATGCTCGCATTAAAATTAACACGGCTGTTAATTGATGTAAACAACACGCATATACGCACATATAGGCTAGTAATGGAAGTAAGGTATCACTCCATTTAATTGGCCATACATGCTGAGGTTACCGGCGTTAATTGGAACTAATAACGTTGCTGGGCCGCATTCAGACTTCACGCGCAAATTGCTTTATCATTGGAAATTTGAACCACTGTGTTGATTTAGTTTTAGCTTTGTTTTGCTAGAATCTAGTTGCTAGGTAAACATTGTTTAAAATTAGAGATGCTAATTATGTGTTTCATTGTATTATTTTAAAGAATCATTAGACCAAAGTTTGTTTAGGTAGGTACCACCACTTTGCCAGTTATTCTACCACCAAACAGTAGTGTGCAAGTATTGCTCTGTTCAAGGGACAATTAGACTTTATGATCTGATCTCACAGTCCAGTAATCTTATTTCTAATCTTATTACTAGACTGTGCTGATTTCTCAGGATGACGTGTGCAGTGCAGTGTTATGTGAAACTCTATATATTAGAGTTACGAGTGACATTGCAATTGATATGGGCAGCCGTGACGCTTAACATCAGGCGAGGTGTTAGCTCGTCATGTCATCCTTAACATACCAAAAACCTTTTATAATACAGATAACATTATCAAATTAATTTTGGTCGAAGTGTAAATCACACTCAAGATTCAACAAAATTAGTAGGTATCATACAATAATAACTGTTCTTAAGTCAACATGGAACAGAACTCGCATCCAAAGTTCCCAGTAATTGTAAGCATTTGAGTGTCGGAACGCTGAAGTACGTAGCTTATAGGTACGTTACTTAGTGGAACAAAGTGCCTCGTTTGCACCAAGACCAATAGTCGGACAGTGCATTAGTTAAATGGATACGCTTTACTGTATAGTTTCCGACTAAGTTGTTCCACAATCCGAACTGAAACTTAGATTACTGCTTTGAGAAATTGCAATCTGAAACTGTTGCAACTGAGATGAAACGTCAATACTGATGTCAATGTTATCAAAGCCACTGTTCTCTTTGCATAACCAGATTGTTTCAGGTCTAGTTTTTATCTATTGCAATATAAACCTTAACGTCAATGTAATACCACTCGTATACAATTTCAATAACTTATAACATTATGTGAGATATAAATGATAGGACAAACTATCACGTAGATCATAAAATGACGAAGTTAATGAACTCATTCGAGACACATAATGCTGCAAGCACTGTGTGGTTGATACGTAATAATATAATAATATTTCAGGTCAACTCTCCATAAAAGCGCAAGTGGAATGGTGAGGGAGAGTGTCGTAGAGATAGTAGCGCTAAATGCAATATTCAAAACGAGTGTGGATGGGTCCCGTGTGACCCCCAGACACACGTATGTATTGCTGATTGCTGTGAAAATAGTACCCCGGGTATGAATCTGCGATGGAGATTCATTCAAACACTCGTGCTTGCACTTTCATTTGTTTTTCTATGGTTTTTATAGTGATAAAAACAATAGAAAACAAATGAAAGTGCAGTGTTAGCTAATTTTGTTTTACCCACGCTGCTTCTTTTTTGGAGAATATTTTTATACGTAAGAATATTTTATGCGTAGTAATTTTTTGTACCATAGGAAATTATGCAAGTTTACTGTATAATATGTATAATATACATTTTAAATTACACACTGTTCGTGAGCAAACAGTCGGAAATATATTAAATTACTGTATTAATTAGTAATCATAATTAAAAAGTCCTTTCAATATAACAGGTGAGGTTTACTTGTATTTTGGAGCAATTTTTATCAAGTTTATTGCTTTTATCACACAATCAAGCTTTTGGACAGCGCCAAAAATGTAAAAATATTTTAAAGCCCATATTTTCCCATAGTTCCATAAAGGTTATATTGAAGCAAATAATGTGCTTTTCCAAAAATATATGCACAAAATGAAAAATCATTTTTTCATTCAGCGGGGAGGTTATTGGCAAAGGTCGTGCGTTGTCAACCGTACATATTTGTTCACACAAAGCAACGCATGCATGAAATCCTATTTTACGGCTCGTATCCTTCCGTTTAGAGCGCCTTTTGAATGGGCCATGTCTGAGCTCACTCGAATATCTCAACCCGTGGCTGGTGAGTCAAGCTAGAATATTGACTATATTTTTTAATGCAACGTTATGAGTTGATGTTAAGAACAAATTATAAGTTTGTAAATAATAAAACGAAAATAAAATTAAAAACTATGCATTAGCAAAACTTAATCTAAGAAGTCGCTACCAATAGGCAACATGCCCAAAATGTTGGCGGCATTGCCCTGTTGAATGGCAGTGCTTAGTCTTTGGGTTAAATAGAGACCAGCCTTTTGGTCACGTGATGCACGATTTTGTGTGCACTCGGTCCCCATGGCCCCAACGTCTCGACGTCGACACCGAAAGGCGCAAATATGTAACCATTATCCATATTATTAGGGTATTATATATTAGCGCCTTATCAGGATCTCTGCGGATTCGGACGCCGCACCAGCTTACCCTGTGTACCAGGAAGATGTGACGGCGCAAGGGTATCCACACAGGTTGCGTCCCAAACTAAAGGCCGCCCTTCTATGTAAAATCTTCTATGTAAACAAGGACAAACAGACGAAAAAAAAAACTATTTTCTTGAATGTAAACCTTAATTAATTATTTACAAAATTGTGTTTTTGGAGATGCTATTATAATATAGTTATTTAATCCGTGATATAGTTGGGTATGAATTTAGAAAATGCTTATATCTGTTAAATGATGTGAATTTTATATTTGTAATTGTTTTTTTTTTCACGTACATAGATCCTGGACCCTAACTAGGATTCCCTGTGTCTAGGGACCCAGGAACTACGAGGACCACGGTCTCACAGCACTCAGGATCATGTGAGAAAAAAAGCGCAAATACTTGTTCTGAGTCCAGACTCAGAACAAATATTTGCGCTTTTTTCTTTCTGTGCACAAATACTTGTCATGCCTCGGGAATCGAACCCGCCACCTCTGGGTTATGATCTACTCAACCCCCACACCACAGAGGCTGTTAATATCAATCATTTATCAGATAGCGAATTTATTACCTGTACAGATTTACAGTACCTCCCACACATTTTGCAATAACTTATTATTATAAAATTCATAATATTCCGCAGTGGTCTGCGCTAATTTACGGCGGTTATGGGTCGTATGGAAATCCGCTGGGCGGGCCGGCACGCCGTAGATATAGCGAACAGCGGCTGGGCGTCGTCGAGTGTGCACGCTCCGAGACTTGCCTTAAACACAACTTGAAACTAAACTCAAATATCATTGAAATACTTTTTTATCTTAGCTGCTTAGAAATATTTTTTTTTAGATTATAATTATTGAGAGAGGTTGCATCTATCACACTAATATTATAAAGGCGAAAGTTTGTATGTGTGTATGTTTGTTACTCCTTCGCGCTCATACGACTGAATGGATTTGGATGAAATTTGGTACCAAGATAGCTTCTATACTGGATTAACATATAGACTGCATTTTATCCCGGAAAAGTGAAATGTTTCCGTGGGATGAGCAAATAATTAAAATACTTTTTGTCCGCGGGTGAAACCGTGGGGCGACAAACTTTTGCCTTTATAATATTAGTGTGATTGCGTTATTTTGGTGAAAAAAGCAGTTACCGAAATTTTATAATATAATTTTAATTAACGATGTCATCGTAGGTCGTTTTTCTACGATTGTCATTTGTTTTGTGAAATAAATAAAAAATACACTTTAAATAAAAATAAAATAAAATAAATCTAATAATAAAATCTTTAAACTATAAAAATAAAAAATATTAGAGGCTTAATTAAAAAAGAAACGAGCTGGTATATTACTGGGTGTTTACAGCAAACGAACCCAAAGCCACGCCAGTGTTACCATAAACAATGGTGAAAAATAATATTGTACAACGGATTGAAATGCGGTTAAAACTCCCGCCACCGGACAAAAGGTCCCTTGGGACCGTCGTTTATTGTTGGTCGCATTTTAATGAACTCTACTGTAGCCGATGAATACCGATGAAGGGCTTCTGAATACCGATGAAGGGCTCATGTTTTACCTCCTCTGTTTTGTACACAACCTGTTTGCGAAATGTGTTTCAGTTATTCATAGCTCCTCACAGGAGCGCGAGCTCGCCATTCTCGTTGGACCACGAGCTGGTAAAAATTAACCGTGGTAATTAACAAATACAAGTACAATAATAAAATTATGTGTATCCCACAGGTTAATAATACGATATTAAATAAGTAAGTACGTAAGTAAGAAATGCATCATAAAAGTTCTTTTATAAACGGTTTTAAAATTTATAACCACTTACTAACTGATCTTAAACTTTTAACTGGAAATACATTTAAACGCAGTCTAAAGTAATGGCTGATTGTTAAAGCGTAATATTATCTAAACGAGTATTTCAATAATTAGGTTTTTACTTTATACCTTTACAGTGTATAGGTGGTACTCGCATAATTCATTTCTAGTCAGTAAGAAATTTCCAGATTTTTTATATAGACCTCTCAAGT
The DNA here is from genome assembly GCA_905220475.3 of Ennomos fuscantarius. Lineage (NCBI taxonomy): Eukaryota > Metazoa > Arthropoda > Insecta > Lepidoptera > Geometridae > Ennomos > Ennomos fuscantarius. The sequence continues at coordinate 9,603,539 of HG992029.1, forward strand.
TCATTATTTTTAATTGTGTATTTTAAATTTAAGTTCTAGTGTCGGTGTATTTATTGTATTTATTTCTTTAAATTGTTATAATAAATGGACAAAACTGTTGGAAGAAAATACTTAGCACCATACGATCATCTTGTACACAGCTTAACAATAAAAAAATATTATATTGTTTTCTATTCTACCCATTTTGCATTTTGATATGTTTTGGTTTAATTTGTCATGTATTTAATTTACTATGAATTTATGTACATGTACTCAATATATTCTAATATCGCAAAATAGAAGGAGCTGTACCATATAAGTTGTCCAAAATATTCAAACATTTAATATGATTTATTTCCTATAAGCTCTGCTGGCAAATTAAATAATTTGAAATGTTTTTGTTTAACTATTCTAACGCCATAAATAACACGACGATACGACGCAAAAATTATTACCCGTAAGCGAAATAATTTAATGCAATGCCTCTAAGACGAATAACGGTACGGACAATGAAAAATAATTAAAAGTAATAAATCTCTCGGCAGGTAACAAAAAGGTGAAGAGCTTAATAAACGTCGCATGTCTGCGGTCCGACCGTGGGAACCGACACACGTGCCGTCTGGGGCGGCCTTATTCCGAACCATGCAGATTCTAGATACCTACCTAATTACCTAATCAAAAAGAACTAATTTGGAAAAGCAAATCTTCATAAGAAAACAAGCTTCTAACCGCGGCTTCGCCCGCATGGCCTATAGGAAACGAAGAAGAATTTTTGTCATAGATAATTCAATCACCAATGTCTGTCTTAGGGGTGAAATTTCGAAAAACCCTTTCTTAGTGGACACCCACATTTTACAAAGAACACATTCTCCAAATTTCAAGTCTCTGGGACCACTGGTTTAGGCTGTGCGTTGATATATAAGTCAGTCAGTCAGTCAGTACTTTGAATTTTATATGTATAGACTAGTATTATGCCCCGTGCGCGGGCCGCGAGCGGCCCGCGGTGTGTTAACTAAAAAAAAGTTCGTACAAAACAAAGTTTCTACAAAAAATGCGAACCAGGGCCCTCACGCACCGCTACCAAGAGCCGCCACCACTGGGCCACGCAGTATTCGCGCAGCTGCGCCTAATTCGCCTTGCGTGTTGAAAGAAAAAACAAAAAAAAAATTATACCATCCGAAAGTATTTGGGCCTCCTACAAATATATCTTCTTTACTTTCAAATATTTATCCTGATATTTATTAAGCTTTGGCTTTTTTTATTGTTTCTAATAACTTTCAAAATTATAAACTCTATCCTTTCTACATATTTTTCGTCTTTGTATCATTTCCCTTTTCTTTCACTCGTATACGTTTATGAACATTTTATTAAATAATGCAAAAAAAACGACACTTGCTAGCGCCACGGTGGTGGAAAAATGAAACTTTTAAGATTAAAAACTATTTACGCACTAAACGCCAATGTTGGGTTATCAAACCTTCTTTGTTAGACGATTTTGAGGTTGTGTTGGTCTTTGATAAAACATATCTATTGTTGCTCCATTTATACGATATTTACTATAGTTACAGTTAGTTATAACAACAATAAACAGAAATATCAATTTTCGCGCGTTAAGCAATGCCATATTTATGTACTGATTATTTATTCTTTAAAAAATATGCAAACAATAAGCTTTCCAAGGCCAATGCACGTATATTATAGACGAAAACATAAATTCTAAATATAAGAAAACGTTAAAAAAGGATCGTGTGAATAAATGTGGTCCAAATGAACAAACTTTTTTCGTATTTAGTCTATGGTAAATATATGTCTATGGTAAATATTGATTTAAGCCATGGACTATCTCTATCAGCTGGTCTTCAATTAGTCGGCGTTTTGTAATAAAGTCAAGGTTCTAACTACTTACAATACAACACAATACAAAACGCTTTATTGACACCAAAAATAAACATGTAGAAAATAGAATCACGTAATAAGGTACAATGGACGGTCTTATCGCTAAGAGCGATCTCTTCCAGACAACCTTTGTATGGACAGAGATATGAGACACTATGAGCGAGGACGGCGGTGCAAATAAATACTATATACTAACCTATACTCAAATAATATAATACATAAGAATAAATAATAATAAAATACATATACCTAAATCATTGATACATAATATATATACATGTACAATATAGATAGATAGATAACTCTTTGTCTCACCAACGAAATTCATACAATACAGGAATTATTAAATCTATATATATATATATACTTATACCAGTTAAAAGGAACACAGTTTATTTAGTAAGGAGTCAGGTTAGATAAATATGAATTTTTGACTTGATATTTAAAAGTGAAAAGTGATTGAGCGCGTCAAATGATAACAGGGTGTTCATTCCACAATCTAACAGCTTGAACTGTGAAGGAGTGGTCGTAGAACGAAGTACGACGTACCGGGGGCTTGGGAAGGAGGTTTTCCGATGACCTAAGAGACATAGAGTTGGAGTGGGAGTGATAAAGAAAATCGAATCGAGCCTTCAAATAGTGGGGAGTAGAAGGATTAAACAATATATTATAAAAAAAAAAGAGACAGGATATGAGTATTCCGGCAAAGACGTATTGCGAGCCACTTGAGTTTAGAACGCAACTGAGACGTGATCATATTTTTGGAGACCGAAAACAAATCGTAAGTAATTTTGAAGACGCTCAAGTTTATTGAGTTGCTCCTCAGTAAGGTCAAGGTAGCAGGCGTCAGCATAGTCGAGAATTAGAAGAAGGAGAGATTGTGCAAGCGAAACTTTGGTCCGTAATTCAAAATCTAAAGCGATAACCCCTTTTATGTACATTAAAAAACAGTTTACAGTTTCAGCTTCGAAATGGTGCTGAAAACTGGTATGAACTTCCTTGAAAGTCTCTCGCGTCGAAAAGTCTCTTTTTTTTAGTCAAACCACCGCGGGCCGCGAGCGGCCGTACAAAACAAAGTTTCTACAAAAAATATATTGTCAGCGTTATCTGAATGCGAACCAGGGCCCTCACGCACCGCTACCAAGAGCCGCCACGACTGAGCCACGCAGTATTCGCGCGATGCCAAAACAGAAGAAAAAAAAATTATTTGGACCGTGCCGTGTACCGTGTCTGACTGACTCTTACTTTAAAGCTTACGAGAAACATCTCGTAAGCTTTAAAGTAAGAGTCAGTGAATGGGAATTCCTTACCTATTGGCATTATGGTTTGTTAACCATAATTAAGGTGAGGAATTCCCATACATAGTTATCCTTACCTATCATTTTCTCTTTTGACATGACGCTTGCAAAAATGTGGTAAACAATTGCCTATAAAAAAAATAATGTTATTGTGTTATATACTTTAAATCAAGCGACCCGCGGGGTTCGTGTTATTCGACTTAAAAAATAATATTAAAAGCTCCTACAAAATTCATCAGCATTGTGTGAATGCGAACCAGGGCCCTCACACGCTGCAATCAAGTGCAATCTTTAACCCTACACTTCGAAATTGGTATTGCTTTTAGTACCGTGTCTTTTCATTTATATGTCAGAAGCGTTCGAGATTACACCGGTCACTCTTCTCTCACCTACAGACATTTCTTATAAGAGAGACTGAGACCGATGTATTACGTCCGTGTCACTAAGTTTAATCGTTTCAACGTACCTACTACGGCTCTACTATTATTACGAGTATGCTTCGATCCGCGCATGAAAAAATACCTTTAAAAATCAATAAAAAAAAAAAAATATTAACCGGTGTGTTAAAAAATATCGCACCGTAATATATGATTTTTTTGAAACAAATCTGCATATTCAGTTTTTCTTAACCGACATCAGTTGAGAAGTTAGATTTAAAAAAAAAAAAATGTCGGTAATTCAAAATCTAAAGCGATAACCTCCCCCTTTTCTTACATTAAAAAATAGTTTACAGTTTCAGCTTCGAAACGGTGCTGAAAACTGGTATGAACTTCCTCGAAAGTCTCTCGCGATTCGCGCGGAACCCGAACGCGGCCCGAATGTCTTAAGATTAAAAAAAAATTGTATGAAACGCGTAATTTTTTTTTACAGATTTGAAAGAGTACCGAAAGGCATGCAAACTTTAGTTCAAGGTCAACCCCTCTATCTCTCGCGATTTCCGAGGGAAGTAGGGGGTATAGTTTACCTTTGTATGGCGGCCATATTGAAAAATGACGGAATCAAAATTTGTTTTTCACATTCCTACTAATCATCAAGGAGGATAGTCAGATATCGATTTTCATCTGGATCGCATAACGTTTTCTTAAGGTCGATATTTCCGTATTCGCCATTTTGAAAAAATCGGTTTTGTCAATTTAACCCTTATTGCATCTTCACTTGATCCTTTGGAATGACGTTTCTAAAATATTGGTATTCGTAGCTCAAAAAAGGAAAGTGTATATTTCGATAAAAGTACCTTTGTATGGCGGCCATATTAAAAAATGGCGAAAGTCAAAATTTGATTTCAGAATGTTAATAATCATTCAATAGGACTTCCAGATATCGATTTTCATCCGGATCGGTGAAACTTTTTTTCCGCCGTGAACTAAATTTCCGCCATTTTGAAAAAAAAAAATTCCGATATATTCCCCTTGGGCTCCTAAACAATATTAGTTTGAGCTGTTTATACTAAAGTATCACGGTGTCGGCGTCATTTCCGGTCTAAATTTGTATGGCGGATTTTTTTCCCGCCATTTTGAATTTTTTTTATTTGCCCTAAAATTGTCCAAGGGTTTGCTATGACATTTTTTAAAACGCACATGATCTATCTCGTACAGTTTAGCCAGGCCGTTGATGGTCGCGATGATGGAAGATCGAAAGACCAGGATTTGAATTTTTTTAAATTCCAAACTACCATATCTATATGAATCGTAAAAAACAATGGCAAACTTTCCCATAGGTATCGAGAAACAATGTGTTGAATTTGTAAAAAAAAAATTGGCACGTGCAAGATGGCAAGCGAAGCCGATTCCCAGAACGGTAACGCGGTAAAGGTGCTGAGCCGCCGCGCTTTTGTATAGATAGATACCTATACCTACAGATCTATACGGTTCCCGACATTGGTGTCGATTCTGTGTCGCATTCTCTAAAACTAAAGTAAACTTAAAGTATGGCGGTACGCTTCTGATAAAGGGGAAATGAAAAAGACGGAACCTGCAACCTGCGATGAAGAAGTACATACAGCCTTATTAATAAACACGAAATAGCTTTGGATTAGTTACACAATCTTTTGTCTCTTTCAATCCAGCTAAATATTCCAGTAGCAAGAAAAGGACAAAAGCTGAAGTAACTAACCCAAAACTAATACCCGTTTATTAATAAGGCTGCTATGGTCCGTTCTCCATTCATAGTTTAATCAGGCAGAAATACATAATCACCAATTTGTTGATTAATTAGGTTGATTTTAGAAATTGAAATAATTTGTATTTAAGACGAACTTAAATCAAAATGAACTGAATACGCATTGACTTACCTTGGTATTTTTGGCGTATTTAAAAAAGGGAATGATAGTTATTTACAACGATTAAACTAAATCGTACCACCTATTTACAACCTTAATTTTTTTAATAATGTGCACCTCTTCGCGTGAAGCACAGCTCGGCACGCTGACGCATGTTGTCTTTCACACGATCCAAAACGAATGAATCACTTTTAACAGTTTTAAATGCACTAATGATTTTAGTCTTTAATTCTTCCTTGTTTACATACTCTGTAGCGTACACAAATAGTTTTACCTCACCTCATAAGTAAGAATCTAATGGAGTGAGATCCGGAGAGCAAGCCGGTCACGGAACAGGCCCTCTACGACTTGTCCAGCTATATTCGAAGTTACTACTTAAGTACTCACGTCCTTGTGACTACATGTCGTTCATCACACTTTTTAAAACGTTTAAGTATGACACATTATTCAGTCTTCCTTCGATAAAATACGAAACAGTTATTTAGAACACCAATGTTTCCCAACCGCTGAATACCTACACCCTTTATCACGGATCACACACGCAGCACGACACACGAAGGATTACACGCGTATTGTTGCGGGCGCGGAAGTAGGAAGCGGTAAACCGGATGTACACATCAGTCGGCGCTTGCGATGACACTAATTACGCAGTGGGCAGGCGCCGGTGATGCGACAGGACAGCGGGTTGACGGGACGGGGTGGCGGGGGTGCTTTTTTGTGAAATGTGGGAATGTATTCACCATACTTCACTTATTTATAGGGCAATTTGGTCAAAAATTAAGTACCTAATTTTATTAATATAATATAATATGTGTGGACATATTACATAATCATAACGACAATCGTTTACCGAGTGCTCTCCTTCAGTATCGTTCGCATCTCACCAGTCATTCTGTGTAACCAACCAATGGAGTAAGCTTTTGTGGTGCCATCAGTTTCCGAATGCAATAGGAGCGATGGTCAAGTAACGGTATAGTAAAGTCAACCTTGGCTCCGTTACAATAGAGTCGAATCGTTTCAACGTACCTACTACGGATACTATTATTAAGAGCGCGCTTCGTTCCGCGCATGAAATAATACCTTTAAAAATCGATTAAAAATAAAATTACTATTGACCGGTGTGTAAAAAAATATTGCATCGTAATATATGATTTTTTTGCAACAAATCTGCATATTTAGTTTTTCTTAACCGACATCCGTTGAGAAGTTAGTTTTTTTTTTTAAAAAAGGTCCGTAATTCAAAATCTAAAGCGATAACCCCACTTTTTTTTACATTAAAAAATAGCTTACAGTTTCAGCTTCGAAACGGTGCTGAAAACTGCTATGAACTTCCTCGAAAGTCTCTCGCGATTCGCGCGGAAACCGAACGCGGCCCGAATTTCTTAAGATTTAAAAAAAAAAATTGTATGAAACTTGTATTTTTTTTTACAGATTTGAAAGGGTACCAAAAAGCACGCAAACTTTAGTTCGAGGTCGACCCCTCTATCTCTCGCGATTTCCGAGGGAAGTAGGGGGTATAGTGTACCTTTGTATGGCGGCCATATTGAAAAATGGCGGAATCAAAATTTTTTTTCCATATTCCTACTAATCATCGAGGAGGATAGTCGGATATCGATTTTCATCTGGATCGGATAACTTTTATTTAAAGTTGATATTACTGTAGCCGCCATTTTGAAAAAAATCGGTTTTGTTATATTTGCATTTTGACCCTTATTGTATCTTCACTTGATCCTCAGGAACGACTTTTCTAAAATATTGGTATTCGTGGCTCCAAAAAGGAAAGTGTACATTTCGATAAAAGTACCTTTGTATGGCGGCCATATTAAAAAATGGCGAAAGTCAAAATTTGATTTCATAATGTTGATCGGCATTCTATGGAACTTTCAGATATCGATTTTCATCCGGATCGGTGAAACTTTTTTTTCCGCCGTGACCTAAAATTCCGCCATTTTGAAAAAAAAAATAATCCGGATTCTTCTCCTTGGGCTTCCGAACAATATTAGTTTGAGCTCTTTATACTAAAGTATCACGGTTTCGGCGTCATTTCCGGTCAAAATTTGTATGGCGGATTTTTTTTTCCGCCATTTTGAATTTTTTTTATCTGACCTAAAATCGTCTCAAGGTTTGCTATAACATTCCTTAAAACGCACGTGACCTATCTGGTACCGTTTAGCCAGGCCGTTGACGGTCGCGATGATGGAAGGTCGAAAGACCAAGATTTGAATATTTTTGAATTTCAAACTACCACGTCTATACGAATCGTAAAGAACGATCGCAAACTTTCCCATAGGTATCGAGAAACGATGCGTTGAATTTGTAAAAAAAAATTTGTATGGCGGCCACCTTTAAAAATGGCGGAATCGAAATTTTTTTTTCAAATATGGAATTTGCGGCCTCGAAAACCCTCCGATGCAAAAGATCAGTCGGATCGGACCAACTTTCAAAATGGCCGCCATCTTGAATCCGCCATCTTGGATTTTAATGACCACCGTCGGAAAGCCCCCAACGTCCTCTACGACATTCGGTCGAGCACCCCCCGCGTGAGTCTTACCGTTTTCGATCTACGAGCGTTTCCATTTTGTATGGAATTTTAGTTTTTTTGTATGGAACCCCATTTTTTTTTTATTTCTCTAAAATCCTCTCAGGGTTTCCTCCAACTTTAGTTAGAAGGCGACACCAATCCGACTTTTGGTTTCCGAGATCCGTCGAGCGGTTCCATCTCGAAGACGATTTTCCGATGATGTCAGATTTTTCTCGTCGGTTACTCGCCCTCCTCTACGCGAACCTATAGTCACTTTTTCTCCATCACCTCCCATCTCTTCAATCAATTCTCTAAGTGAGTCAGTGAGTCAACATTTAACTTTATATAATGTAAAATGACCTTTATATCGAAAACACTACTAAACAAACACGCCTAAACTATATAGTAATTTATATTAATGTTAAATTAAATACATAATTTTTATAACTGATTGCAATGAGATTAATAATAGTTGAGAGTTTTACTACCTTTATATTAGTGTATTACTACCTCCATTTATTATTTAATAATAATTCACAGAATAAGCCAGCTGAGTGCCCTTTCTTTAGAACACGAGATTAGAATGGACACCTGAAACCGTTTCTGTGCTTAATTACCATTAATTACCCGTGATTCTTTTACATAGTTTACTGAAATTAATAAACTCTTTAAGAAGACTCACCTCGCAGTTTCACTCTCAATTTATAATACCCGTCTGCACCAGTGTTTAATAACTCTTAATTTCGCACTAATCCCTAATCACTAATCTAACTATGAAGTATCTAGTGCAACGATTTGGGTACGGCCTCTAGATATAATAAGTATGAACGTAAGAACTTTCATAAACTTTAGTGTAGACAGGCATAAGATTCTCATTGAAAATCTTGAGTTTCCGGAACAAAAGTTAATGAATTGTATTATGTTGGTATGTCCGGTAAAATGACAATTTACAATTGTCAAAACGGCGACATTAACATTAAACTTTTATTTTAAAAAAAAATTAAGGTTTTAAAAGATTTTTCGATAAAGAAATGTTATTGTATTTGACAGATTTTTTTAAAATACAAAAGTACTTTAGAATTAATTTTGCCCAATTGTATTCGTATAGGTACATTGTTTATTTAATTTATCGGCCTGGTCTTCACCTAGCCTGTTGCTGTACCCTAATGGGGTCATATGTTTCCCAAACACACCAATACAACACGTGTATTAGAAAATATAAAAAAAACGTCTATAGAAAAGTATTGAAACAAAGTAAAAACAAATTTATAGCGGCCGATAGATGGAGCTAATCTAAAGAAGTTTTACTTCAGTCATGTGGTCTAAAGCACACTTGTTTTTTTTATATATGCATGCTGCAAATCAATGAAATATAACATAAACGTTTAACTTTTATGACTCGCAATTTTCCACTAACAGCTTTAAAACTTAGAAGAAATAAGTGCTACTCTAGCCAGAGTTCTGCAATTGGAAATCGGTTATAAATAGCCACATATGAATAACATAGAACGCTATTGTTTTCCGTTTAACATAGCGAACTGCTATTAAATGCTAAAGCTTTATATTTCAGCGCTTCGCAGTTGTTAGAAAAAGATGTTATACTCTATTTCTCAAGGTACCATAGACAAATTAGTAGCGGTTTCACCGAGCCCGTGCCGTGCCCGTACCGTTCACTTTCTTGCAACAATAATAGGGTTAGGTGCTATATTTATGACCAACACTGGATAAAATTATGTGGCGTCGTGCTAATATTGCTATGAACACGGCACGTGGCCTTTCTCACGGTTACTTATCTTACTATGAATAGAATTCCCTTATTGGATCTTAAATCTCTGTCCCTTCCACTACCTTGTTTATATAAAAATGCGAAACTTTAATTGTTTTTATGTTTGTTCATTGGTGTGATTTTCATACTAAAACGGTTAAACACTCAGATAATTTACATTACTGAAACAGATGATAAAATTTTTATTTCCGAAAAATTGGGAATTCTTACGAGAAAATAGCTAACTCAAGCTAAATTGTGGGGCACCTCTAGTAGGTTTATATAAATTAATATCATAAATTTAAAAAAAAACATAATAAAGCAGCTGCGTAGCACAATACGTAGCACTACCCTTGCTGCGCCAAATAAAATATTGTATTCATACTAATTATATATGGAATATACAGCTAATAATACTTACTAATAGCTAGTATAATTGTCAAAATATATTACCACGATGATATTATTATTACTTCATTAAAGTAAGTTAAAACGCTTATATGCGTATTAGTTTAATGATTTTGTCGAAATCATTATTTTTAGATAAATTTTCCATCATAAATTATAAGTCGAACAACTATGAAAAATCAGATGAAAAGTGTCTAATTAATGATAGTTTCTCTAATATTAAATTACACCTTAAATTTCTTTCTTCTTTTAAAATAAATTTTAGTTTATTTAATTCAGAAAATATTATCACACGGTAAGCTTTTATAAACAGTGTAGGTAAAAATAGCAACGCGTATCAAAAGCTAAAGGAACAACACTCCGGCACGACAGTAAGTGTATAACAGAGGGTTGAATAATTTACGAGTGCACCAACTTTGGCCACGACGGCCTGTTCTATACAGATGCGAGACTACATATATCACGCCCGCTCGAAGGTTACTTCAATAAAACTTCAGCGGAACTTATTCAAACGCGTCGGCCGGTGAAAGCTGTTTTTAACTTTAACCCGCAGGGATCCCTACACAAATAAAGAGTTAGCTAACGTTTGAAAGCGGATTTTTCCTGTGATAACTTATGTAAAGAAAATATTCTTGGCACATCGCCATTTAGCTAAATTTTTATTTTCACAGGCATTTGGGCAGACGGCCAGCTTGATGGTGGATGCTCAACGCGAATGGATACCTGCAGTGACTGCGGGATAAGGTGAAAAGTGTATTGTTATCTACCTTGTACCTAGCTGATATTTATATTATCTAGTGGGAGGTTGGTCTACGCTGTGAGTTCCGGTTCATGGTTGCCACTCGAGAACTTTTCTCCCCCATCGGTTATAAGTTCTACAAGCAAAGTGGCCTTTCTATCGCCAATTCAACTTATTAATTCTAAGAGTCTGTGGAACTCTTCTCGCAGGGAAACATCGCGCACAGCTCTCTCCATAGCTCGTTGCACGACTTTGAGCTATAAGGCCAACAGTCATCGTTTTCCCCCGAGCGAGCAACACAGAATAGAACACCCCCCCCCCCCCCCCTCCTAACATAACTCACCATACTTATCTCTACAAATCTATTCTATTTTCTTCCCTAAACAGAAAACATTTATTTGAGCACAACGGTATGAATATGTTATTTTTATAAATTATTTTTAACTGAATAACGGACAGCCAATTAGTAAGACTAGCCTAAAAACTTCTGTTAAGTTTTTTTTGTTGTTTTTAAAGCTCTCTTTATTTTCAAATAGTATTTATTAAACTATAGCTTGTCTGAAAAAATGTGTATGGTTAAATCTCACTAAGCAATTAGACCACTCATTGTTTTGACTTATTAATTATTTTGGCTTAAAAACAAATTAATTTTATATTTTTTTAATTTAAAATAATATAGAATCGCAATTAAAATAACTCATTTTTATTACATTTTGACTTTAGTAAGCACTGTGCTTACACTGTGCCGTATTCCGACACTTCACAATTTATTTGTTCAAAATATTCGTAAACTTTCTCAATACATTGTCAAAGAGCAAAATAGAAAGTTTGGAATTCTCCGCGATAATGTTTAAATAACTTCGCTCGAGTCGTATTGATAACTTTTGGGATGTCTTTACAACAACAATCAGGAAGATTTTTTTACTATTTCGTCTTCAAAATATTTTTTACGTTTTTTTTTCTGATTTACTCCCCACGGCAGCTTGACTTTGTAGCTATAACTGAATTGAATGAAAGTTAGATAGTGACACATGCAGAAATTACTTCAGTTTATTGTTCTATCATAACGTATGTGGTCAAATATTCATTTCCTTATTACTATGGTCGGTATATTACAGTGTTTCTGTACAACACCGTTTTTGTTAACATCCCCGATGCGCTATACAAGTTTCTCCTACACGCATTTGCATAAAAGTATTGGCCTCAACTAGTACCGCAACTTCTCCAGTAGTTGGTTGTGTATTGCCACAAAGTTTTTGCGCATTGTGTATCTTACATTTTAATCTATTAATATTTTAAATATCTTTTAAAGCCTTTAGTTTTGTTTGTTGGCTATTTTTAGAACTTTTGCAGCTTTTCATATTCTAAAGTGAAACCGATTCAGTGACAACATTATCGCTGTATTAAGTATTTGTATTATATTAGTGTGTATTTTGGTGATTTATTAATGTAAAAATTGCTTGGATATTGACCTCCATAAATCTATAAATAGTAATACTTTTCTATACTTATGTTATAGTGTTAAAAACTAGAAAAAGTATTTAAAAAACTATAGTCATTAGTCATCGTCATGAATTTAAATTTGACTAAAATAAATACATTGCTGTGTGCACGTGTTCGTTGTAACTTCTGAACGTGAGTCAAGCGAAGTTTGTTCTCGAATGTCGGATCCGCGACATCTGTGACAGCCGTCACGTCAACATAAAGCGCAGTGCACACACGTGAAACGCCGTCAAATCTTGTCACTCTGAATATAGAGTAAATACTCGAGTTTGGAGTACATTGGAGCGGCTCTCGTGCTCAAGCACACACTCAAGTCGCGCGCCACTTGCCGGGTGTTTATCAGACTGTGTAAACAATCTCTTCTTTGTGATTTATGTGCTACGTGGATTGGTTTTAGAATAATATTTTCTTTGTTAAGGTACCGTGAAGGAAAATATTGTAGTAAAGCTGTAGTCAATTAAGTTGGTACATCCACATTTTTATTTGTTATTTTTAGCAATGATAGTTAATAGTTACGAGAATTTTAGGAAAAAATATTTTATAATAAAAGAATATTGAATCCCATTAATTCTATGATTTGTATTGCACTACATACATAAGTTACAAAATTTTGAATAAATAAGAAGAAATGAGAGAGTTTGAGAGTTTTAATTATTTATTTGTTTTACCGCAACACACAAAACAAAATACTTTTTCAGCCATTAACCGGCATCAAGGAATATATAATCATGGAGAGAGAACTTAGTACCAGAGAGTAAAATATAAATTGTTGCCCTATCAAAACAAAACATTTTTTTTTCTTAAGCTAAATTACTTTTATAAACGTCTTTCATGTCTAAACCATTAGAATAAGCAGTATAACATATTTATTTATTGTAAATACTTATTTAACTGTTTTCTATATCAAAAACACAAACTTCTGCAAAGCTATTCCGAAGCGAGCTTTTAAAAGCACGTGAGATAACACGACGCAAACGTACTGTACAGTATTAACGCAGACAGACATCTTTTCGTAGTAAGTATGCACAGGTATTATTTAAAAGCATGTTTAGTGGGGTCACTATTGCAGTGACCTAGAGAAACTTTTTGAACATTAACATTGAACCTTTTTGTAAAATAAATAATAGGCTAAACTCACGTCAATTAAAAAGTCGAAATTACTCCAACCAGGTTTAGGACATATTCGATGTCCTTTTTCTGGGAGCCATGTGTCATACTCACGATAGTTTTCACACTAAAATAAACATGACCTACACAATTAGTTGCAATTGCTCCAATATAGGTAATCTATATGTTTGTTTATAGTAAAGTTAAATTAGATATTCTTATTCCTTTTTGTGTTTAAGGTGATTTTTTTTATAACTCATAACAGAAAAGTATCCGAACGTAACCATTAACAAACTTTACTCTTTTCTGTCATACTCATACCTCTTTCAAGGGTCCATTGTTAGTGTGTGTATTTATAGCGGTAGTTGGTTGTATCAAACTTGAATACTGTATTCTTCTATATGCACATAGTACGGCTTGCTCAGTATTCCCCGAGTGGAGTTAAACGGAAGACGTCGCAAAAAGAAATAAACAGCCCTCTGCTAACTCTCAACTTGATTTTCCGCGCTTTCCAAATACTCTGGGGGTTTGTGTACTTACTAGTTATAGATACGACTTAATGAGTACAGAGTTTGTAGTACGCGATGGTCTTGTATCATAGTTATCATAGTTCATAGTTTTTTATGATGTTCTGTAAAACTAATTAGAGTGACATAGCTTAGATAAAATTAATAATGGGAGAAGCCACTGACTCCTGAAACACAGTTTCCACTAGTTCGGGAGTCTATGGATTCATTATAACCTTGTAACCAAATGTGTCAATAAATAAATTTGTATTTGTATTTGTATTTGTATAGTTATCATAACGAACACATTAAAAAATTAAAATTACAACTCCGCATCAAGTTTCCTTTGTCGCTATTTTCTAGAGATATATATATAATTAATTACCCGAAATAAAAAGATTCTTTATTTCATACTAGATTCTGTCCGCGGCTTCGCCTGCGTGGCCTATAGGAAACGAAGAAGAAAATTTTTCATAGATAATTCAACCACCCGTTTCACCCTCTTAGGGGGGTCAAAAAACTCTTTCTTAATGGATACCTACACATTACAAAGAATAAACCCTCCAAATTTCAAGTCTCTAGGACCAGCGGTTCAGTCTGTGCGTTGATATATAAGCCAGTCAGTCAGTCAGGACTTTGAATTTTATAGGTATGTTGGTAACGTTAACAAATCACGTGCAAAATGTATTATTTATTAAATTAACAAAACTATTTAAATATATTTAGCTGTTTATTTTATAAAATTTGTTATACTGGTTATACCTATTTTATATTGCCGCTAGGTACTGATACATACATAGTTTGATTGGATAGCAACTATCTTACAAATACTTATATATTATATTGAAATTCCTTTCCCTATTAGATATCTATTTTAAGTTTCTTTGAATGATAATTAAATTTATCGTGGATCACAAGAATCCATTCAAAAATTATATTTTTGTTCTGATTAGCGAAGGATTATTAATTTTTAATGAAGTCAATTTGTGTAAGTCCATTAACGCGCCCGCCGGGAAGTTTTCCAATATCGTCGGGTCGGTGCGCGGCTGCGGGGTGAACAGGTAATTTCAAGGTTCAACCCAAGTTACTTAATGTGACACCAGCAATTTCGGTACAGAGGCTATTTTTATAAAATAATCGGTTAAGCTTAGATTTCGGCGATCGCTATTTAAAGAAAGTAAAGCGGAAGGCATAATTTGTTCTGTTACATGAAACACTAGATGTTTGATTCCCTTTTTACTAAGTGCAGATTCATGTTTTTATCTTATTTTGACACACGAAAACAAGGCCCAAAACATGTGCACAAATCATGTTTAACAAAACTGTATAGAATGTAGTTATTTTAATGTCTGAATCGTAGTACTTACTGCAGATATTATAATAATTACCTATAGTCTGCATGTACAGAATAACACATTAACTATATTGTGGTACCAAAAAACCATTTGTCATAAAATAAATAGTCTGGAAACTATATTTGTCAGCATCTGTGGTGTGGTGGTTGAGCAGGTCGGCTCATAACCCGCGGTAGAACAAGTATTTGTGCATAGAAAAAAAAGCGCAAATACTTGTTCTGAGTCTGGGTGTTGTGGGACCATGGTCCTCGTAGTTCCTGGGAACTAGACGCAGGAAATTCTAGTTAGGGTCTCGAATCTATGTGATCATTGGGCGTTATTATTATTACTATATTACATACTTCATATTCTACGTAAGCAAATAAACAAAAAGACACCATTTGGAATTGGAAGATGTTCACTTAGGCACTGAAGCAAACGTATGCAAACAAAACGGGACCACAACGAAATGATCATCATGAAACGTTTTTATTTAATTCGCAATTTTGTCAGAATTATTGAGAATTCCTAATCTAAAGGTAAAAGACATTGTGACGGGACTCGATTAAATTAAGTTACTACAGCGAAAAAGAGAGCAATTTCGATTCTCATGGAATTCAAATGAGCTTTTTATTCAAACTGAGGACTGTTGGAAACACTAAAACAGACGGTTCCACTCCATTGCATTAGACGAACACGGTTACTTTCTTCCATATATTAGCTCGCTGATGTTAATGTCTGTCATGTTCTATCCCAGTTTTCGAAATGGTTTGTACCTCGCAGTGAACCAATTACAGTTTTTTGGATTTTTTTGCTAATATATATATTTAATATATATATATTTATATATATTTAAATCTTATTAAAATTGTCTGTTTTTGAAAACATTGGGATGAACCAACCATAGAAATCGATACCTATTTGTAAAGAAGAAGAAAAAAGAAAATAAGGGAAGTGTTCAATTGATTTGGTCAAGTTAGAAGTTTGCTCGTGGTGCTATTAGAAATCTCTGCTCAGGCGGTGTTGCGTGGCACAATTAATTATATTATCTATCTAATCAAAAGATTTTTATCAATATCTCTATCTATTAGTGTCTATTAAAGTTATACTAATAGAGGCACCCTGCGGTAACACTGGAAATTTACCCATTTTCCCACAGATTCAGTCTTAATATTCTAAAATAAAAATATGATAAGTTGGATATCGTTTCATTTTTTATGTTAGTAGTACTTGTATGGGATTATGTCAAAGGCCTATCATAAATATATAAATATTAAATTAAAGATTCATTGGCGATGATGTGTTTGGTGGAAGCAAAGCTTCAGGGCTTGTTGCTGGCTTTTCGGTGTTTATACACTGCATTTTGGAGAGTGTGCAAGGAAATACTCGATCTTATTCCCAAATTTCTTTTCTTTCATTAGACTACAAGAGGCACAGAAACACGGCATTCATATATGGTTGAAGTTCTTGCTACACGCAATAGGCGTTTCGCTGCTAACTTTATAGTGTGAACAGCTAATGAATGGAGGATAACCTGGAAGTTTTCAAGCCAAGAGTGAACAGATCATCTTCTTAGCATGCCCTATCTTAGACCACGCTTAACATCAACAGAGACAGTGGTGGTGGACCAGACAAAATGATTTGTCATATTTTCATAAACTTTTTTTTTAAATTGTTGTGATCAGTATTATAATATAACAATGTATGTGTAACCAATAAAAGTTGGTGATTATTTTAATTATATAATAATAATAATAATAATAATATGTGTGGAAAGTATGAAATCTGCCTTTATTTACTTGACCTACTGTTTTCTCCTGTTTTTTTTTATTGGCGAGCTGCTGTTTTTTAGTTTCTTAGGATTGGCAACACTGTCCCTACTACAGGCAGATAAACAGACAGACATGACGAACTTATAAGGGTTCCTCCCACGAAACCTTAACTAACTTTTAAATGTTAATGACTACCTTTACATTGTCTTAAAACGCTCCGTAAATCAAGCAAATTTGGCAACTTTATCATCATAGCAGAGCATGACGTCGTAAACCAAACGATTCTGTTTTAGTGGTGCACAACGCCATCTAGTTTAGTTCGTGCGCACTACACACTTTTATCTATCTTGGCTTTGGGCCCTTTGAAGTTGTAAGTTAGCAAGGTAAATTAAAAAATCACATTATAATAGACATCCTTTATTTATACACTTTGTTCTAATAGATCTTACATACGAAAGCCAGGCGATATGATAGTGAAATACGATTATTTTCATTTTACGTTACAATACTACATTATCACAGATCCTATAAAAAAAAGTTTTTTTAAGTTAAATTTTTTATGGGATCTGTGTACGTTATAGTTATTTTTAAAGCTATAGAATGCCTTTTAAAGCAAATAGTACCAAAGGCTAACAAGAGACTATTGAAACAAATTTGATTGTACACATAATAAGAACATTTTCGATATCCAAATTACATTTTGATATGGTTAATTTTGTCTAAATTCAATTTACCTTACAAATAATTTACGTACAAACGTTTTCTGACGTGTTCATTCACATATATATAGGTATTATTCTATGATAATTTACTTTCATGACTGAATATTTAAAATATGAATATCCTAAAAATATATTATCGTAGATAACATTATTACCTAAAACTTGGAATAATCTATCTCTAAATAGTTTTATTTAAATTAATCTCTACTCCTAATAGCAAAAGTATTTATGGCGTGGTTAGAACACTCTATCCGAAAATATCTATGTATGATTTTTGAGGCCATCAAATATCTATATATTTTTAACGTTTCCTATAATCATATAATCTTATCGAACAATTCAATTACCTAATGGATAAGTATACAATTTTAGCACTAAACATTTTCCTATTTTATTCATAGTACAGTTTTACTTATGACTAGAGCTTTCATAGATTAAGCAAAATATTTAAGTATTTACAAGATTTATTTACAATTATTATTAGTTTAAAATATATTCACTATAAACTTTTTCTACATAGCAACTATATCTAATAAATACCTATGAATGCCTACCGTCGTCGTGGAATAACTTAATTAATATTGTGTCCAGGTTTTGGCTGTAAACAACAAATACATAGGAATATTAGTTAAAAGTCAAACATATGTGAAGAAAAAACAACCGGTGTGTAGTTGGCAGCCCAAAAATTTTCAGCCTATATTTCGCAGTTTTTAAACGCAGAAATGTTAAAATAGTCATATGAAACACAATGATTTATGTTCAAGGCAATCGTGAGAGTAGTATGTGGTGGCTTTAAGGTGGTTTTAAGGATAAATAATTAACTCTTTACTGTTTTAGTAAATATACTCGTATAAGCTTACCTTCATAATGCATGTCACGATGCATACTGGGGCAAGTCTTTCCAGGATACTGGAAAGTGAAAAAATTGAAGCATGAACGATTGAATAAGTCTATACTGTTTTATCTATATCTATTGATTTTGGAAAAAGAAAGATGAACGAAGGGAAAACACTGACTATGTTACCACAAATACATAAACAAGGCTTAGACAGACGTGAAACATTTGTTTAACAATAGAAGACAGCATTTTAATATCGTTTAAAGATTTAGTTAAACCGTGAACAGCTATTTCATTGCTATGCAGTATTTATTAACAAAGCGGATAGGTAAAATGTCAAACGGTACCAATAAGAAATTCAGTTATAATGGTAGCTTAAAACTTAGCTTAGACTACTTGATTATATTTTACAAGACTAATAAAAGTCAATAAATAAAGACATCTAACAATATTGGTTTTGAAGTCAGAATTAATAATCATTTTAATGTGCATCTTCTCGAGATATTGGACATTTGGAGCTCAAAAGCATTGGACGCATTTAAACAATTCCATGAAAGATTTTGTATTTATCATTGGCTGTTACCCAGACCATAGAAATTCATATTATAAGCAATTTTAGGTCTCATAAGTCAATAGATCTAGATTGTAGTATTCAAACCTCTAATCCCATTTTATTATTTTTCCACATCACTACATTACCTTGCTAAGATCGAAGTCGATATTGGTCCTCACAGCGCGATGGTGCAACGGCTGCGGCGGACGGAAATTGTTCCCAAGCGGCGCTTTCGGGTGTCGCGCGTCTCCTTGCATCAGACGCCTTAAGCCATGTAGCTAAGATGAGAAAAATAAAATTTAACGCTATGTTTTTACTTCTTCGATTGTAAAATAGACTGGTAATGAACATATTAACTAACTCACATATGCAAAAATTATTTGTAGAATAAGCATTGTATAGGTATACATGTATACATGTAGATTATGTAACTTAATAATTACTAACCAAAATGGTGCATATAAGTAGTAACCTTTAACATTTTAGGTTGTAGGTTCGATTCCCACCCAGGACAATTATATGTGTGATGAACACCAATGTTTATTCTGTGTCTGGATGTTATTGTATTCTATGTATATATTACAAAACAAAAAATTTCTAAGTATTGTATCAGTTATTTGGTACAATGTGAAATGTCCAAATTTATTGTATGTAAGTAAATTCAAAAGTACCTGTCTGGTATTTTACGAAACCGAATTATAATTTAAACCTGAGCTAAAATTACACACTAATATTACTTAACAATTAATAAATCAAACGAATTAAATAGAAACATGACTATTAAAATGTTTCCGCAGTTATCGGCAGATACGAGCCACTGAAAGCCAAATACAAAGTCAGCAAACTATTATGGTATCCACATAAACCAACATAGGTATGTAATAGGTGCCAGTACGAAAGCTATCAGTGTTAGTAATTTCGCCAACAGATGGCACCGCGTGCATACGAGCATGTTCAACTTTCATTATAACGTTGTAAACAGGGTGGCGAACCATATCAAGTAAATTGAAATTTCTTCCTTTTACATGGTACTCGTGATAGTGAGTGCTATGTGGGTACAACAAAAAAACAGTATGGACTCTGTACTATTGACATAAACGGTAGAATCAGAATTTGAAATTATTTGAATCATATCTATACGACATTCATCGTGTGACGCGGGTCTTACAATATCGTAAGGTGAAAAGTTTAGACCGCATAAATCTGATTAATTTAAGCAACTAAACCGAAACGTGTAATGGTAAAAATGTTGGCGAAAATGGTATTACGTTTGATTAATAAACTCTTGCACAAAAATAAATAGGTTAAAATAAAAATAATTATAATAAATAGGCTGAAAGATCTTACAGAGTGAGAGAAGAAAGCGCTGCACTCTAATCTGATCAGCTCTTAGTTTGTGGTTATCTATTTATTTTTAACCTTAATTGTAATGGAACGAAATCCATTTTACTTTCGAAAAGTAGCTACTATCCCATTGCTAATAGCAATATGATTGTTAGCAAGAATACGAAAAACCTTGCGTGTGTTAATGAGCATTCTACCATACAAATAAACCAAGTTACCAAATTATGTTAATACATGTGTGCATAAGACGATTCAGGTAGTATAAAAACGAAATTATCATAGCATCATTTTTACTAACTTCGACGTTTTGACCAAGTTATAATGGCCGTGGTCATGCCCTTGTGCCCTGACACGACAAGGCCAATGTAACTTGGTCGAAACGTCGAGGTTAATCAAAATTACATTTTGATAATTTTAGTGCGCGAATAGATCCGTTTTATCTTTACAATATGACTTAAAGTCGCGAAAGCTTAAAAAGTGTCATAAAAATGAAGTACGTATACTGTTTTGTTCTGTAGCTTTATTCATATAGCTCTGGTTTACTTGTGTGGGTAAAGCTGGATTAACGGGCGAAGCGCACGCGATCGACGCTATCTTCTCATCGATGTTTACGCCGTATTAAACAATTTGATTCTAATTTTGGACGCCTATTTTGCTTTGTTTCTTTGTTATTAGAACCAATTGAATGACCTTGAAAATTATATGCTCAAGGTTGGTGATAGTAGTAATAGAGGTTAATAAAAGGGAGTAGGTGGTAATAATAGAGTAGAAATTTGTGGAAAGTTTGAATATGAACGTTACTCAATAGAAAAATAAAATAAACGAGACAACTTAAACAAAAAAAAAAAACGAGTGTGCTTTGAACCACATGACTGAAGTAAACTTTTTTAGTTTAGCTCCATCTATCGGTTGGTATGACTTTGTATTTGATTTAATGTTAATGTCGACATTATGACAATTGCAAATTGTCATTTTACCGGAAATACCTACATAATAATACAAATTTTAAACTTTGTTATGTTGACAATGGTGATCTACGTGAACCAATTTCAACTTCCGTTAGCCTCGCATTCACCAGCTTGCTCCTCAAATCAAGCGTGCGTAAAGAAATTATACTTTAAAAAATTGTTACACATGCGTATTTTTACAATATCAGACGTTTGTTTCTTAATACGATATAATGTTTTATTTAGAACTTTAAGTGTGTCTAAGATATATCTTCGGCTCTCGGTATATTACATATTTAGAAAACTGACAGTTGCAAATGAGCCATACGTGCGCCGTTCGTGTACCATTACTGTGAAGCTGAAAGGCGAAGTCGCACAGCAAATCGAGCTGCAACCGCGCTGACGTCGCCCCACGAGTTCCACAAGCAGTTGAAGCACTTAATTTCCCCACCAACACAAACGGAAAACATAAACAATGATTTATAATAACAGCCACACAACGCGGCACTTTCAGTTTACTTTTAACACGTACATAATTCACGGCGGAGTCTTTGTCTAAAGGCGAGGGACGTGAGTTGTTTATTGTAGCGTGAGCACAAATGAAAATGTTATTACGCTAGCCTCAACCGCTTGAGGAAGTAGCCGGGTTACTGGAAGCGCCACTGATGGACATCACGGAAAACAACCGGTTAAAACAGATTTTTTTTTTGTGAAAATCAACGAACAAAAATGTTTTATATGTAAATATTTTGGTTGAATGTGTGTTATATATAATACTAGTTGCGCCCCGCGGATTCACCCGCGTATAAAAAGTATTTTAATTATTTCCTCATCTTACAGGAAAATTTCACTTTTCTGGAATAAAATGTAACTCATATGTCCAGTCCATATATCCAGTGTATAAGCTATCTTGGTACCGAATTTCATTCAAATCCATTCAGCCATTTGAGCGTGAAGGAGTAACAAACATACACACATACAAACTTTCGCCTTTATATTATTAGTGTGAAGAGTGTGATTTGATGAAGCCTTCATTTGTTTTTTTTTTTTTTTATAGATATATGTGTGTATTTTAATTTTAACAGAAAAACTGTGATACATAAAAATCAAAGGCAATGGATTTAGTACGGACACTTCTCTTTGGAGTTTCTCAGGCCATATTTTATGGTTAAAGAAATAAAACTGAACATAAAACGAAACTTTCGTTACGGACGTTTGCTCTAATTTCCTTAATTTATGAGCGTGAAGCGAAAAACGGCACACATAAGATTTTCCACGACAAGAAATAATGGGGTTCCATTATTTTTATGTCTGGTGTCGAACTTGGAGCAAGCAAGCGTGTAATGCAAATAGGGTGAACTTCAGCGTTGCAGGCCTTGCTCATATTGATTGTTATAAGTTTCTCCATCATTATTTGATTTATATTATAATATTCTGCTCATGATTGCAGTTGTTTTATGCAAGTATTATTAAAAAAATCCTGTAAACTCAAAAAAAACTCGGCCTATTTCAAATAGATACGTATATCAAACTGAATATAGGACGGAATATCAAACTAATTGAAGTTTGATATTCCGTTCTATATTTTATTATTCCGTACGACATTTCCACCTAAATTAAGGTAACACGTATATGAAATCACACTAATATTATAAAGTCGAAAGTTTGTATGTGTGTATGTGTGTTTGTGTGTATGTTTGTTACTCCTTCACGATCAAACGGCTGAATGGATTTGGATGAAATTCGGTACCAAGATAGCTTATACACTGGATTAACATATAGGCTACACTTTATCCCGGAAAAGTGAAATGTTCCCGTGGGATGAGCAAATAATTAAAACACTTTTTATCCGCGGGTGAAACCGCGGGGCGCAACTAGTGATATATAATTTCCTCTTGAATTCCGGCTATCGATATCCGGTATCGTATTTATAGATAACAAAAAGTATAAAGCTATATTAGAAAAGTTCCTCGCACTCAATTAAGTTATCATACGTATAGAGTGTAATTTAGTTGTGTGTGTTCGTTGAGATATTAAGGTTGGCGAAGGGGCATATTATGTTGTAATATAATTTTGATAAATTGCTTATTAATTAATGCATTTTTCATTAATGATTGTTCGTAATTCATCAACCAACCTGTTCTTATAAAACTCTGTATTTATTATCAAACCTTCTTAGTTTTTTGTTTCTCACACTTGGCGAAAACTAAGAAGGTTTTTTTTGTATGGCTCCACACTTTTGTGTATTTAGCCAGTGTCAAGTAATTGATAATTTTTTAAGTCAATTAATATGTATGTCAAGTCAAGTCAAGTCACAGTCCAAGTCATCAAGTCAAGTCATAATCTAGTCAAAGCCATACTCCTAGTAAAGTGGTGGCAACTTTACTTGAAGCTTCTATGGAGTTTTGGAAATAACATGAAAAGAAACGTTTCACCATCATTATACCATTTTCCCACACACGCCTGTAATCCAGCACTTAACGAATAGAATGCCAACAATTTTATGCACTAACACTGAAAATAACACAAGTTTAGGAAAATAACACAATGCGGTGACGCAATCTTTTTCGCTTTCCCGCCAAAACCCAACTAAGCAACTTGTGACATATAGCTCTTGGGAAGCATGCGGTTACGGTGACAATAACGCGTCACGTTTTATGTTTATCAAAAAAGTGCACATATATACACAGCATTCATATAGCTCATGGAAGGCAAACGGTAACGATGACGCGAGTTTCATAATTTTTATTCACTCAAAAAAGTGCTCAACGCACCTAAAGAAGTTTCCACTTCAAAATACCTGCTGCGACCCGGGAGTTTTGGCGGGAAAACGAAAAAGATCATATCACCGCATTTTCAGTGTTAGTGCATAAAATTGGTGGCATTTTATTCGTTAAGTGCTGGACTACAAGCATGTGGGAAAGTGGTATAATGATGGTGAAACGTTTCTTTTCGTGCTGTTTCCAAAACTCCATAGAAGCTTCTGGTAAAATTGCCACCACTTTACTAGGAGTATGACTACACTAGACTGTGACTTGACTTGACATGTATACATATTATATTAATTAACTCGAGAAATTATCTATTAAGTAGATACTGGCTAAACACACATAAGTGGAGCCATACCAAAACAAAAAAAAG
This sequence comes from Ennomos fuscantarius, assembly GCA_905220475.3. Classification (NCBI taxonomy): domain Eukaryota; kingdom Metazoa; phylum Arthropoda; class Insecta; order Lepidoptera; family Geometridae; genus Ennomos; species Ennomos fuscantarius. Next base: position 9,628,190 of record HG992029.1, read on the forward strand.
TACCTGCTGCTTCGTGATGTAAATGGGCTTGTTGATGATGATCCAAGTGACGGTCTCAAAACACGCCGGTGCTGTCGTCGAGCCATCGTACGTCATGTAGTAGTCAGTATCAGGCAGTAGACCTCGCACTGACAACTTGTTCACTGGCATTTCTGCTCCTATAAAATATTATTAATATTCAAAAACCTAAAAGGAAATAAAATTAAATATTCTATTTTGTATTTCTGCGATCATTGAACTCACCACCGTACTTTATATTTTCTAACTCTTCTGTCAATACTCTTAATTCTGGATTTGATAGATCTCCAAGCTGAAAAATGTTTGTCTTTTAACAAAACTGAAAACATCTCTATCTCTTAATGATAAATATTTATGGTAATATATTCTTTTTCCCCTTTTTTTTAGGGGGGAAAATGCCCTACCTTCTCACTTCCCTGCCACCACCCCCGTGGTTATGTGGGACTCGAACCCACTAAAACCCCCCGTGAGCCCTCGTCCGCCGTACTGGGGCGAGAAGGGGTCGCGACTGCAGTCCAGCCAACTCTTCTGTCTACCTAGGCTAAGGCAGTGTTCGTTATTTTATTCTTAACTATTGAAATTAAATTCAGCACCATCTCATTAGTGTTAAATATTATTATTTCAAACACGTTTCGCATCCAAGCAAAAAGAACTAAATGTACATTATGTATCGAACCGCCTCTAATTGTTTGTCGTCTGTAGAAACAGCTTGGTTCAGCAAAGTTTCAGTTAACTGCGACCACGAGCGAAATATGAACGTGAGCGCAAACACAACCCTATTGGAACAACAAGGAATCTGCTAACACCGGCCTTCATTAAGGAAAGCCATAAAACGTTCGTAAATAGGGCTCAGACGATGATGGGGTAAAGATCACGATCATGTTAAACCCGAATTAAATCGAGGTTAGCCGAATTGATAATAAACGGGTTGCTATCTCTTTATTGAAGGGGCTCTAGTGTACGTAAAAGATACGTCTCCTCACCTTTTGTTCTACAAGTTTAAGGAGATAATATTATTATATTTTAAACTAACAATATAATAAAATAAAGTACGTAAGTAGACACTATCGATACAATCAATTTGAGCAATGTAATCTGCGTTACAGTAAATTGAAGTCCATTAAAATGACGATCGCTGTCATCTAAATAATATTGCAATCTAGCTGCATCCCGCAGATTTACCCGCGTAGTCAAAATTTTCCGATATTCTGCTCAATATTCTTATTTTTTTCTTTTATAGGAACCTTCTCCGAACCATAAAAAACACAACAAAAAAAGAATTAATAGAAATAAAAAAAAATAGAAAAAATATTAGAAATAGAAGAAAATATTCCATCCGATCACGCGTGATGCAATGGCCAAGAGAAATAGAGATTCATTTTTATATATAATAGATATTGGAAAATAACCTGAAAATAATGTATGTGATTCTATTATTGATTCCAATTCTGGTATAGATATTTCTATAGTGTAGGTATACAAATTGATGTATAGTCATTCTGCGCTGTGCTAACTACAATTCTAATTTACTTATTGTAGTTTGGTTTGACAGTTGTTAATTCGAACTAATAGCTTTAGTGGCGATCCGGGCTCGTGCAAAAAACACCAATTTCCTTGATTAACCTCACTCCAGCCAGGAGCGAATAGGTGCGGCTTCGTGATAACACCTCGTCGATGGAAACAATTACTCTAAAGTGCACTGGATTTACTTGGATATTGCTACTTTGTAGTGTGGAAAATGTAAAAATAGATTAACTGTACCAATTTCGTTTTTTTTCTTCTTGTAATCTACGTATTTTATTTATTGGTAGAACTATATAACGGCTGTATTCAAGTTTTTATCAAGAATCTCTAAAATTTTGTTGCATAAAGAAAATTATAACCTATTTCAGATGTTATTTGCCCAGGGTACTTTGACGAACTTGGCACAAAGTGATCCCTAAACTACTTTTTTTTGTATGTAAAACTACGATTCTGTAAAAAATATCTAAGTTATAATTTAACATTTACCTGAAGTAATAATGATATTGAGACAATTCCTTGAGCTTTATGTAAAGCTTCAGAGAAATTTGAATACAGCTGCGAGTTGAAACCGAATATCTGGATCTGTAACAAAATAATTGGGTTAATTTTAGGAGTAAATTTATGATACCTGGTGTAATTATTTTTGAAGATAAACTTCTAAATTAATTTATGGAAATTACCTACTCATATGCATGAATATTTATATTATAATTTAAGATTCTTCTAGCATTTTTCGTGACACTTTCTTCTAGAACTTCTATAATTATATTTCATAAAAGAACAAACAAAGCATTATAATCAGAATTATAGCCTCCACTGGAAAGCGTGGTTAATGTCACAATAGTGTTGGTGTTTGTGTTGTGCTCTTCAGCCGGTTAACAAAACTTACAGCAAAATGTTCACTCAGGTTAACGATAACAACGTTTAAACAAAGCATTTAAAGATAGGAATAATGTATTCTTATACAATAATATATATAAATATACAACTAACTAACTACTTGTTCTGTGTCTGTGTTTTATTGGTCCACGCTCTTCATAGTTTGTGGGATCCTAGATACAGGTAATCTTAGTTAGGATCCAAAATCTATGTAAATATGTGATTTTTGGGCATTTTTTATCTATTTCACTAAGTTCTTAAAAACACTTTCCTTCGAATGCCGTATGATGACGGGGATTAAGTTAATACTTTTAAATATTGACTTAATCCCCGTTATCATAAGACTACCCTACACTCAATATAAGCCAAAGAGTTAACAAATCACATCCACGACACTAGAAACACACGCTCCTGATTTCTCGTGTCTACATTAGATTTTGTCACATAAATAAACACAAGGCACATTTGAGCACGCCTCGCTCACAGGATTTCGACGCTTCTAGCCGATGTGCGTGCGAAAACATCTGTTACGCTTTCTTTTTGAGCCTTAACGCCCTTAACAAATCCACGATCATGTTTCGGCGTTTAGCTTTAGGCGTGGTATTAAATAAAAAATGTTTAAATTGCTGTTTTATTTATTTTCCATTGAAGAGAATTTTTTGTGGGCTCTTATTACCATAACTCAAAGGTTTGTTGGTACGTAGCATTGTTGATACATTAACATTTTCAATTCATCATCGTACGTTGAACCTTACCTTTTTTGTCTACATAGTGATCAAATAATAATAATAAATTAGCAAACAAACGTTTATTTAATGTTTTTTTTTTTTTGTTTTGGCTCCACACTTTTGTGTATTTAGCCAGTGTCAAGTAATTGATAATATCTCAAGTTATCATATAATGTGTCAAGTCAAGTCACAGTCCAAGTCATCAAGTTAAGTCATAGTCTTGTCTAGTCAAGTCATACTCCTAGTAAAGGCAATTTTACCAGAAGCTTCTATAGAGTTTTGGAAACAACACGAAAAGAAACGTTTCACCATCATTATACCACTTTCGCACACTCATGCCTGTAATTCAGCACTTAACGAATAAAATGCCACCAATTTTATGCACTAACACTGAAAATAACACAAGTTTTGGAAAATAATACAATGCGGCGACGCGATCTTTTTCGTTTTCCCGCCAAAACTCCTCTATTTTATGTTTAAATATTTTTCATTACGTTGGTTACTCAGTGGACGGCATACGTTTAAATAATAAAACAATCTTTAACCCGTTTATATTATATCTTATTTTGATGAACAGTTCATAATAATCTTATATCTTTATAGTAAGCAAATATATTGTACTATGAACTGGTAAATGTTAACGGAGACGTTTGTAGCATAAGTTTAGAACTGCAGTAGAACGGGGGCTGTAAACGGTGCGCTAACTGTTCGGCTAATTTTATTAGTCCCTGTAAACTGATTGCACAGCCATGAACTGTATGATTGCGTTTGGGTTGCATTTTTATTTATGTTTTGATTGTATTGTAGTAAAATGTAAATAAGCCATTTACATTTTACTACAATACAATTTTTTCGCCATTTATTCAATGATTTTATTGTGTCTGTAATTACCGTAAAGATATGAAATAGAAGCATACCTACTAGTTATTGTCAAATTATGTTTTCTTTTAATGAGTTGTATAATTATAGATGCTTTTTATGTAAGAGGATATTTACTGTAGTAACTATTATAGTAATATTATAGTTAAAAACCGTTTCTATTTGACTTAAGCTACAAAACACTGCACGGGCCTTAGCATCACATTTAGGACAATAATTACGCTAATTTACTTATTCAACTCAAGACTTGATTTGGCTGGAAAAAGAGTTATATTTTAGTGTTTTGTTTCTCTCTGTATCTGTATTAATTGAGCAAAGATAAAACAAGAGAAAACACTGAAACACATTCCGCTGCTAAGCAGTGTCTTTTAGTAAGAAAGCTATATTTGTAGGTTAAGTAAGCTATTAAGTAATACACTAATTCTCCTGCGAGAACGTACTAAGCCCTTTCATTACGTAATTGACCAACATAATAATAAAATAATAATAACGCCCAACAATCACATACATGGACTAGTGTCTAGGGATCCAAAAACTACGAGGACCATGGACAACACCCAGACTCAGAACAAGGATTTTTAAGAACTTTTTTTCCATTGAAGAGAACTTTTTTCCAGGACTTTTTTTCTGGGTACAAATACTTGTTATGCCGCGGGAATCAAATCTGCCGCCTCCGGGCTATGAGCCTACCTGCTCAACCACAGAGGCTGTCGAGGAATTATTGATTAATTATTAAATTTAATAGCAAAGAGCATCTAGTGACATTTGATGTGAAACCGCATTTATAGAATAAAACGTTTTGTCAAGTGAACTACTGTTATTTCAGTGATCCATGCAGTATTTTTCTTTTTTTTTTATGGTAAAATGGGCATGCGTTTGACAACAACTCACCTGATGGTAAGTGACGAAGTTGTCTAAGGTGGAGCACGCTTGCCCATGAGATGCCCATTCACTCTTGACTTAAAAAGACCTAGGTTATACCTTGAAGGAAACACTGTATTTGGGAGAGCATTCCATTCCTTGGCCGTTCGGACTATAAATTCTTACGTTGTTGATTTACCTTTTGTTCATACGAAACGCTTTGCAGATTCTTTTATTGTGCGTACGGCTAAGGAATGGAACTCACTCCCGTCGTCGGTGTTTCCATCCACATACAACTTGGGTGTCTTTAAGTCAAGAGTAAATAGGTTATTTCTTGGTAAGCGTGCTCCACCTTCGACCTCATCGTCACTTACCATCAGGTGAGATGTAGTCAAACGCAAACCCATCGACAGTAAAAAAAAAATGAGTCAGCAAAACGCTTAGTGCGGACTTGAACTTGAATAAAGTCTATTTGACTTACCTCAGCAGGAAAGGAATATCCATTGATGGCGTGTTCGGAACCAAACTGGTCGTGGAGTCCGTAGTGTATATGTATCTCATGAAACTGATATTTGTAAGAGAGAGGGCCGCCGGTGATGTTAATGTGGTGCCGGGTTTCATTCTCCACAGTGAATATCACCGAGTGGCCCGTGTTGGTGATTAAACCGTTTATCTGTCGAGAAAAAGATTTGTTTAGTGTCTTTGACAAGTCCAAAGTATACTTTAATTAGCAATAACGCCTAACGATTACTTAGATAGATCCTGGACTCTAGCTAGGATTTCCTGTGTTTAGGGGCCCAGGAACTACGAGGGCCATGATCCCACGACACCAACAACAAGCATTTTGCGCTTTTTGTTTTCTGTACACAAATTCTTGCCCTGTCGCGGGAATGGAACCCACCACCTTCAGGTTATGAGCTAACTTGCTCAACCACCACACCATAGAGGATGTCGAAGTCTGTGTGGTGTGTGGCTGATGAAAGAACTGGCTATTCGACGTTTTAAGGTTTAAAATATGATGAATATATTATTATTATTATTATATACTATTATTTTTAAAGTGGTGATTTGCATTAGAAATGTATTTAGTGACAGAGTTCTTAATTTGAAATGTTGTATTTGGATTTCACTAAAACTGTACCAAAAATTGAGGTATTGTCAAATCATAATGATATCATGACGGTCACAATTTTAAATGGTTTAATTACATTATAACCACGAATTTTCAATAATTGATGCAAAGCAACACTTCGTTCGGGTAACTTAATTGTTTCAAATGAGTCCATCGTAGATATTAAGTAAATAACAAACGCAAATCGTAAAAACGGACTTCAGACTTATATTTTTTTAACCTATTATATTTTTTATGGGTTTTCTCATAGATGTCAGTGCCAAGTGGACTTAATTGAAATGGAACCACATGAGAAGCGTCAGCTTTCAAATAAAAAATGTATTATCAAAATCGGTTCAACCAGTCGATTTTCTGAGGTGACAAACATAGTAAAAAAGTACAGACGAATTGAGAACCTCCTCGTTTTTTGAAGTCGGTTAAAAAGAAAATCATGCCGATGAGCAACTAAACATCTCACTCTATCTTACACACATGCACGACACGAGCAATACTCCTTCAAAGCCTGCTATTGAACTCAATCTTCAAATTTTCTCCCCTCCAATCCCTTTTATCAATCTAATCCCAATTTAAATACCTATTAACAGAAATATAAGAAACACCGATACATAAAACCGAATACGTCAAGTATCAAGTATAATATGTCAAATATCAATTTATAGGGGATGTGAATAATTTGACATACCCTATGTTTATCTATGTGCAAAAAGCGTAGGTTGGGGTCGAAGAGTAACTTGTCCGGCTCTAAGTTGACTGGCGACTGCCGGCGCCCCTTGTTGCATAGCGACCATTCCGGGTTTATTAGACCCCAAAACGCCGGCCCTGGAAAAATAACCTGATATTAGTTTATAAAAACAAAGTTACTACAACTTTCATAATTTCAGTACATAGTTAATTATGTACACATACATGCTAGTGCGATAAAATTTGATAAAGATTGTCGGTATAATAAACTTTAAAATAATATTCTTTACTTTTAAAATAACTTTAAAATAATATAAGTAATAAATATTATAAAGTTGAATTTCGATTATTAACTAAAAATGTAAAAAACGGTTGATTTGATTCATACTACCTTGTGACGAAACATGTTTACACCTAGCTAAATAATGGCAGCCGCTTGAGGCATTCTGAATTGAAACTTAGCCAAATAAGCTCCGAACAATGTGTTTACGTTTAAGCCCACAAGTTCTTATGTTACAAATCAAGGCTCCTACATGCACTTTAGCGTGACTGTATCACACTTCACACTCACACTAATATTATAAAGGCGAAAGTTTGTATGTGCGTTTGTGTGTATGTGTGTATGTTTGTTACTCCTTCACGCTCAAACGACTGAATGGATTTGGATGAAATTTGGTACCATGATAGCTTATATACCGCATTAACATAGGCTACAATTTATCCCGGAAGTGATTTTTTTCCGTGAGATGATCAAATAATTAAAATACATTTTATCCGCGGGTGAAACCGCGGGGTGCAACTAGTATAAAAATATAACTAAGATGGTGGAACGACGATGAGTGGAACAACTTGCCGGCGTCCATGTTTCCATCTAACTATAATCTGGGAGTCTGCAAGTTAAGTGTGGACAGGTATCTTATAGGCAAGCATGCTTAACTGTATCAACCTCCCTATCATAAAGACATTTATAAGAAGAACGTAGTTCATATGAGTATAATAGCGTAAAATAAGTTGCCGGATGATATTAAGGTACTGCTGGGAAACATATTTAACAGATATTTGTATAGTTGGCTTATCGACAAGTGTTTTTACAGCATGCAAGAGTTTTTAAATTTTATGATAATATAATTATATGATAAATGATAACAGTGATAATTTTAATTAAGATAATTGACATGTAATAATAATAATAATAGCAATTTGAATTTCCATGAATTTATATAAATATTTGCACGGAGAATTTCGGCGGGAAAGCGAAAAAGATTGCGTCACCGCATTGTATTATTTTCCAAAACTTGTGTTGTTTTCAGTGTTAGTGCATAAAATTGGTGGCATTTTATTCGTTAAGTGCTGAATTACAGGCATGAGTGTGCGAAAGTGGTATAATGATGGTGAAACGTTTCTTTTCGTGTTGTTTCCAAAACTCTATAGAAGCTTCTGGTAAAATTGCCTTTACTAGGAGTATGACTTGACTAGACAAGACTATGACTTGATGACTTCGACTGTGACTTGACACATTATTTGCGTGAAATATCGATAACTTGATAAATTATAAATTACTTGACACTGGCTAAATACACAAAAGTGTGGAGCCAAAACTAAAAAAAAAGAAAAAAAAATTGCACGCCTGCTTGCGGGCTGGGTACAGTGACTGTGATAGTGACAGTGATATTACCTGAAATCTGAAATGTGTTTGATGTGTGTATCCTAGCAAATAAATGATTGATTATGATTAATCATAGACTGCGTTGTCACTTTCCGTCATGTGGTCGAATGTCCTCTTTAACAATAAAAAAAGGGTGTTTTAGACATTTGGACTCGTCACTACCTCAGTATGTTTCCACTGCTGTGACACTGGCCTTTAAGACAGTTTATAAATGCAATACAAATGCGGGTAGGTACATGATATAATAAATACCCTCATTGAACACGCTGGTTACTTCTCGATATTTTCTTCACCGTTATGAAGCGGGTGCAAATTCCACACGGCCAATAAAGGTATTCAGCGTACAATCTCGCTTCTCGCTCAGATCATCAGCCAGAAAACGTCCATTGCTAGATACAGGCCTCTTCCATAAAATACCATATTGGACGCTTATCATAAGAAGGATTTACCACAATCCCAAGCATGGCAGGCGGCTTGGTGATCGTTATGAGAATTTCAGAAAATCATATTTGCAACTACGATCATACAATTAAATAATTATTAAAATTGAATCTTCAATTATTACTATTTTAAAGTATTGAAAAAGTATTGAAAATTGAATTGAATATGTAGGTAATATAAAAATTGGAATATAAAATTATCGTAAACTACGGCATCAAATGTGTTAAACCTACGACAATTATTGTTCCTAAAATCCCGAAATGTATTTCACGAAAGCGTTCGAACTGCAATCGGAAATATCAGATGGAACAGAAAATTCATGTTCATTATCAAAATGACAATAGAGTTATATCGAGTCATAATGTTTGCTGCAATATTTTCGAAATGGCAAGTAACGATTGCTCATTTTGTTAAAAGTGCTCGGTAAAGTTTAGTTGAAAGCGCTCGATAGGTTCATATAATTTTGCTGCAATATGCAGCATAATAATGTAATTGCTGTAATTTATGACAGCATATTGTATTCTATGTATGTATTTACAAACAAAAAAATATCTAAGTATTGTATCAGTTATCTGGTTCCCATAGCACAAGCTTTGCTTAGTTTGGGGTTAGATGGCGTTGTGTGAGATGTCCACACATGTTATTATTATATAATTATAAGGTGTTATGAGTTGAGTATCCATACTAAAAATAACATGAAAATTCAAACAAGATCCTATAGTTTTTGATTTTATCAGTCTCTATTAGCGATACTTCATAGACCTAGACTTTCTTAATTCAATGTGTATTATTGACTCATATGTTTTGTCACCCAAATTTTTTTTCTTAATAAAAAAGCTGTTCAAATTTGTTTCTTCTAACCTCCTGACAAGGTATGTAAAGAAACTAATAGAAAAAGGTAGCCAAAGTGCTTTGGATCGCGTTCACGTTTTTATTATTTATGACCTTGAAAATTGCATGGGTAAGCTGCGCAGCGGTTGCGGTTACGCCCATTTTATAGCCTTGCGTTAAGCGAACTTATCATTATAGTAGTTAACCTTGTTTTGGTAGTTCAGCTTATTACTGTTGTCCGTATGGTTATTTAAGCTAAAGACTCTTTAAGTTAATCTCTCAGGGGAGAGTTACCTTACCCCTCCCCTAGAAAGCGTGTCCCCAGGTAGAGGATAAGAGGATGCTTACCGTGTGTTTGCTAAAGATATCCGGAGGAAGGAGAAGAAGAAAAGAAAGGAGGGAAATGAAATACCTCCCGTGGACCAAACAGCTCGGTAAAAGTAAGTTCGTTGAACCCCTGCAGCGAATTTCTCCACCTTCATCGGAGCCAAGGTTGGAGTAGTGCTGGGTGGTTAGGCTGGAGTGCCCAGAACAGTTGGCGGTGGACGAGACCAAAAGGACCAACTGTGGCACTCACATTTTCAACCTAGGCGACACTCTTGGCGCCAGGCGGCAACCGGCCGTAAAACAATAACCAAATAAAACTAATCTCCTCGTAATCACATGGCTTATAATAAAACGAATAAAATTATAATAGCTAGAGCGTCCACCTTAAGCGACGTTTCACGATCGGATGCGATTAACACAAATCCCAATGCGAAACATACTAGGGCGTTTCCCCAAAGCACTCATCTATCTGCTTAGACTTGCATCATGGAACCTAAGCTCCATGACTTGACATAGCAATGAGCTAAGTAAATTATTAACAAGTATAATTTACAGGTTTCCTCACGATCGTGTTCGTCTGCACTAAAGTTTTTTATAGCTCTTAAGTTCGCACAAACTTATGTGAAATCCACACACCAAATACTGTTCGCTCATCAGTTGAAAACAGCCGATGATCAACAGGCAACCAATAAGCGTTCAGTATTTGGTGTGCCACGTTGACACAAATTTAACAAACGTACGAGAACTAAGAAAAACGGGTTGCTTAGCTGATTTCAATAAGCTATAATTAATAGAATTTAGTACAAACGAGCATAGGTAAGTGTAATTTCTGCATGTACCTTAAAATTGACATTGATGCGTCTGAGTGGAATATGAACATGATCCACCACTGCGCCACTTTCATTTTTTACCCTATCTGATGTAATATTCTTTCATAGATACTCGTAAGTGGCAATAGGTGGTTAAACCGTCCCATTGCTATTTTTCATTAATCAGATGGCTTTGTATCCGCGTTCAGTGCATCACTATCGTGTATCCATTATTGGAAATGGCTGGTTTAACTGTTCAATTAATGCAATGCTCATAACAATACCGTAATTGGCTTTTGTGATGTTTATTATTCAATTAGCTCGGTTAAATGCACGGATCAATGCCTGTTTTTGTTCATCATTATGATACATTTCGTAACCTTCCGTTATTAAAATATTTTCGTATAGCGTCGTATTTGAAGCAAAAAATATTAAAAGTATTTATTATTGCCTCGAATGAAAAAATTCCATTAAAAAGTAAGTTTACTTATAGCTAGAGCCTATTCGTTTGTGTCTCACCACAGGCGCTCAAATATACTAACATTATAAAAAAAAATACAAAAATCATTCATTACAAAAATTATATACAAAAATTATTTATTGACATAAATATTTTTCAATAGTTTATGTAGTGAATCCATAGACTCCTGAACTAGTGTTCACTGTGTTTCAGGAGTCAGTGGCTTCTCCTATTTAATATCTAGTTACATTTGATTTATGTCAGAGCGTATGTATGTGTATGTATATGCGTATGTGCATGTATATTTTTGTGTTTGTATGTATATTAATGAAAAACGATTATTGATTTAATATATACATTAATTAGTTATTAAATATATAAATTTGGCAGCATGTTTTCTATTCCATCATAATCATAACTTTTTAGCCATTTATCAATAGTTTTTTTAAATTCGTTATTGCTAGTTTCAATTATACCAATTCCTTATTTATTTTTATTTTTTAATTCTGCTTTACCACAGACTCCTGGGCCCGTGCTCTTTTTTAATATACTACTTACATATTTGTTTGTTGTATTTTTGTTTGAGGGATTTTTATATATATCCTATATCTTAATATATATAAATCTCGTGTCACAATGTTTGTCCTCAATGGACTCCTAAACCACTTAACCGATTATAATAAAATTCGCACACCATGTGCAGTTCGATCCAACTTGAGAGATAGAATAGTTTATATCTCAATCTATAATAGATATATATTAAATACCCGTACGAAGCCGGGGCGGGCCGCTAGTAGATTATATATATCCTAGTATCCTTTAATTAAAAAAAAAAAGGTTTTCAGAGAAACATTAGTATCTGAGCCCATTGTGGCCATTAAATTTTAATTATGTGCTAGTCAATTAAACTGTGTACTGTAATGCGGTGTTTTAATAAAGAGTTTAATCTATCTATCTCGCCCATAAATTGACTTAACGACAACGACTACTGCGACGCTACGAGCAATTCTAAAAAAAGAAGTGCATACTTCAATTACTTGTACAACTAACGTATGTACTCACACGTTAGTTGAAATGGCACTAATATAAAAAGGGCGACAGATCATATAAACCGGAAGGATATCATGAAAATATCGAACGAGTGCGGCGCGATAACACACCTCACAATTCCGCCTGTAATATGAATGCAAGATAAATCACCCGTATAAATTTCACGTCACGTAAACCGGCAAAAATGTTATCGGCAGGAGAAATTGATACGGCCCGGGAACGAATGTGTTGCGATGCGATTGTGGTAGGTCAATGGACCGGGAATCTGCTTTTGCATTCGCTTTCTCCAGTAATACTGTTTCGTGTATGTCCCGGATGAAATACCAAGTCATGAAGTCTGCATTCGTTTCCTAAATTGTTTATTTGTGTTACGTTTCATTGCAAAAGCTGGTAAGATAATTGATTGAGTCAGGCATGGCCTGAGATGAACTTCAATTCATCTTAAATAAATAAAACTTTTTTATGTTACAATGATATGATGAGCTAGTCGTTCATTTGATGTTAAGCGACACGGCCGCTCATAACAGAACAGTGTCTTCGGAACTCTAAAAGTTTCGCGTGACACTGCACTGCGCACATCATCCTGAGACATCAGCACAGTGGTGATAAGATTACTCGCCTGTGAGACCAGATCATAAAGTCTCAATTGCCCAGTGGTTTCACTAGCTACAATGCTATTCAAACCGGTACACAGTTGTGCTTGCACACTACTGCTTGGCGGCAGAATAACTAGCAAAGCGGTGGTAGACCTAGAATTAGACTAATTTTGCAGAATTTTCCACTAAAAAAGTATAGGATTATTACGACTAGCTCATCGCATCATTCATAAGCGTAAAAGAAAAAAAAAAGGTTTATGTAAAAGTGACACAGATACTATTAAAATAGATAATTAGAACTAAATTAAATACTCATTTAAATTAAAATAATACAAATTTAGCAACTGATTTGCTATTTTTATCATACGATCACTATGTTGCTATGCTTATATCGTACCTATATAGTAAAATAATTACCGTGTTACCACAAATACATAAACAAGGCTTAGACATACGTTACAAAACAGCAGTTTAACACTAGTTTAAAGCTTGTTTAAATCTTTTGTGGTTAAACCGCTACATCCTTATTCATAAACGGGTATTTGTCTTGGATTAGTTACTTCAGTTTTTGTCCTTTTTTTGCTACTGGAATGTTTAGCTGGATCGAAAGAGACAAAAGATGGTGTAACTAGTCTAAAGCTAGTTCGTGTTTATTAATAAAAGTAAAAGTTGTAAAAGTGCTAAAATTAGCCTATTTGCAATAAATCTTTTGTCTTTGACTTTAATAAGGCTTTTAGTATTCTAATTAAGTTTTTACTGCACAATAAACTATAGAGTAATGCGTAGCGGTGGAATTATTTAGTGTTTTGTTTCTCTCTATTGAGTTAGAAATGATCAAAGATAAAACAAAAGAAAAAAAGAAATAGTTGTATCGTTGTTACACGGTATTTAATAACAATCGAGATAGCGTCCAAGCAACATAAATTGACAATTAACAAACAACACAGATCGTGGTAACTAGTAACATAGTATAAGCTTACCTGATATCCCGTCGTAGGTCCACCATTCCTCCCAGCTGACGCCGCTCACGGCTGCAATCAGACCGACTAATTAGCTGCATGAGCATAATGAACTGTCACTGGCTGGTACCGCTGGGTTAATTGTTTGAGGTCAGCATGAGACTCCTGCCTCTAATGAAAGGACAAGATAAATTATTCTTATTATGAATTTTAGTGTATTGGTATATTAGTGTATTTGTGCAGGTAAAAAGCGCAAATACTTTTTTTTATGTTAAAGGGAGCAAACAAGCATACGTCCCACCTGATGGGAAGTGGTCACCGTAGCCTATGGACATCTGTAACACCGGAGGAGGCGTCATCAATGCATTGCTTACCCTGTAGGACTCTTTTAACCCTCCTTTTAAATAACTTTATGTTGTAACTCATTGGAAAGACCGCTGGCGGGAGCTCAATCCACATTTTGCAGGTGTACGGCAAGAAAGAACGCATGAATCGAGTCGTATGCGATTTCCATGACTCAATAATATGTGGATGAGCTTTTTTGCGGTGGCGAGAGGTGCGATGGAAGAAACGCTTGTTCTGAGTCTGGGTGTTGTGGGACCATGGTTCTCGTAGTTCCTGGGTCCCTAGACACAGGGAATCCTAGTTAAGGCCCAAGATCTATGTATGTCATCATTGAGCGTTATTATTATTATTTTATTAATATTATTAGTTACTAAATATGTACCCTGTAAAAATGGATGAATGAATTAACATTTTACGCTACCTACTGGTAATGGGCTGTAGCATTTGGACTGTCATCGCGGCCAGTATGAAGTTTAATTTTTTTTAGTATTAGCTAGTGTTTAGTAGTAGTTATTATAATATTATAGTATTTAGTTACTTGAAATAATGAATGCACTTTACTAGTGACAAATGGGAAAAGACAACACATTTATGGCGATAAATGTATATAATTTATACGGGCGAAGCCACGGGCATTAGCTAGTTAGTTAACAAGAAAACAGCCAATGCTTAAAACTTCTCGTCCGTCGTCGTCGTGAAATAATGCTCAATAGACCATGAAAAAGAATCACCGAATTTTTTATTTAATTTTATCTCTTTGCCTTTCACTTCCTGAATCAATGGAAATGAAACGAGTGAGCCAATGGAGCGGAAAAACGTTATTCATTTGAAACAAACGTTTTTCCTTGACGCTACGTTGTGTTCTGACACGGCTATTGTTGGTTTTTTGAGCTAATTTTGCTACATTTACAGAAGATAAAACAAAATATTCACTTATTTCTTTTCGCAGCTCAAATTTATGAATGCAAACTGTGAAACAAACTTTCTTGGTAGCGCTAATTATTATAAACCAGGCGCAGATTGCCGTTTTGTTCTGAGATTCTATTGTGCATAAATTTAATTTAGCTTTCAAATTGTAGTGTTTTTAGTACTGGTACTTATTAAATATGTAAAATTACTAAGTTGTAAGTATGGAATTTTTATTATTGATTTAGGTTATAAGTTAACAATGCTGTTTGCCTACCTATAACGGGTTAGTGTCAAAATCCTCTTTAGAATTCTCCTTTTTTACGTGTAAACACAACATCTCTTATAGAACTACAGATTGTCTAATATGACCTAGTATTAGTATTTATTTTAGTCTATGTTATCCATTTCATATCTATAGTCTGTGACGTGATGTCTGTACGAAATGCTACTGACGAAATGCTGTAATTTTGTTGATAAATTAGTTTAAAGCAATAAAGCTAACTTGCCGCTACTTAAGTATTTTATTTATGTTTCTCGCAAACATACCTTTAAATAATATTTTGAAAATATTATTAAAATATTATTCTAATGAACACATAACCAACTTTGGCAAACGTGCGAAAGGTCTAAAAATACCACAATGAATTAAAATATTTTTAACAACAAAAAACAAAAATTTCAACTTAATAAACACCACCACACCGGGAGGGATTTACAGTAGATTAAAATTTCTAATTTGACCTGGATAAAGTTCTCTTAATTAAGATTACGAGATTATGATACTCATAATAATTTCAAAGCAATTAATTCAAAAATTCTCTGTGGAGATTCTTACGCCGCATAATTATTTGTATTACTCTTGTCCTTTATCAAGACTGTTCTCGTCTTAATTCACGGAGCAAGAGTGTCTTAATTTTATTTAAAAAGCAAAGTAATCGCACATACTCCCAGTGAATTATAAAGACTTTTGTCTTTAAACAACCCAGAGTTTAGTGTAGCTCTAATTGAATATTATTGTAGTTTATTAACAAAAAAAAAACCTACATAATATTAATTTCTATCCCAGCATAGAGCCTCTAAAAATGCAGAGGTATATAATGGGTAAAATAGGTACATACATGTATTTCTGCTGAGTAGTCATAAAAGGGTATGTAACTCGCATAAACTTTATATTCAACCAACTAATTAGACTGCGGTTCCACAAACAAACTTCAATTTCATATAGATGAGCTACAGGCAGCGAGCACTCGAAATACACACCAATGTCGAAACTTACTCGATACACGCCTGATTTATGTTTTTAATTTAAATTTTTGCATTCGCCAGGCGAAGTTCGCCACGGACGCGCCACGCCGCGCCGCGCCGCCTGCATCGCAAATATATGTAACGGACGAGTCGAGAGATCGTTCCCATTTCGATTCGATACCGTGCAGCTTGAACGAACTGTCGACTTTTAATCTTTTAATGCTACTCACTCAACAAATTCTATCTACGTACGCCACCCGTCCATTTATTTTCAACTCAATTTTATAGCGTAGTAAAATTTGCCGATGATTAAATCAACTAGACAATTTACTGAAGCAAAGAGTTGTTCAAGTACTTACTCCAAGTTCCTTGTTTCCGAGCGAAGCCGGTTAATAACAATAATTATTGGTTTATTACTTCGCAAACAAGGATAACATTAAGTGAGCTCGCAAGTCTGCATGGACAGTAAGTACAGCTCAGTGCGGCTTAAAGCAACTTTACCGTCGAAAACAACACCTGAGGCAGCGTGTATGTTCTATACGTATCAGCGAACTTTGGCTGTACTATACGACATATTTTCTAAAATACTGAGAAGAAAATGTTCCCTCATTTCTTAGCGTTTATAGTTTCACTTTAACTCAATTATTTAGAGAACATTTTGAGCAAATGTGCCCAAGTAAATATCGAAACAAACGTCAGATTGAAATCTTATGCATTGTTGCATTCTGCAGACGGGATTGCTACGTGGAGCGGCGCTCCCGCTAGGGAGATGCCAGTCAGCGTCTGCTTAGTTTTAACTCTCAACGTCTGGAAGTCTGCAACTACAGATCTTCACGCGAGCCAATGACAATTTTATTTTGTTGTGCATTTGCTATGCGCACCTGAAAATATCGTTTAGGTAAAAATGAGCATTATTACATTAGTTTTTTAACTCTAAAGTAGTTATCCAAAGAAGAAACCAGTTGTACTAAAATACTACGTACTATGTCTAAATTATCAAAAACATTTCAAAGGTATCGATGTCGCAATCAAATGTTGAAAACGTGAGCAATTCGCAGCCGACGAACTTCACAAAGAGCTTCAACCATGCATCGGAAATGAATCAGTTTCCGTTTTGAGTGAGGCAAATGATATATCTCTGTCTACCTTCACGTTGCAAACGGAACTTTACGGTCTACGCATTACTGTTCAATGCATTATAACATAACAAATTTATGCAGAATGCTCCACTCGTAGAGGTAGAGACACATTAAACCTCTACGCTTTGGATACTCGAGCATTTTAAATGCACGATGTAAGTTCGAAAACGCTCAAGAATTAAAAGTGATTCAATTAAGTTCCACACTTTGCCTTTATCCTAGGAGGTGCATTAGCGAAACACTCTATAAAAGGGGATGATGCAGTCGCGTCGAGACTACGATAGCGATTTTCCGATGCAGTGAACCGTAACAGAACGAATGGAAATGTCATCGGTGTATGAAATAAATAAATAAAATCACGTGGAAAATAGGCAATTTCACGGTGCATTGGGTGTTCTTTGCGTGGCATGCAAGCAGCTCCGGTCGTGGTCGTCGACGCCCGCATAACAAAGGCTTCGGTGGCGCGAACAAATTTAATCGTGGTTTCCAAGGACGGCCTGCTGGGAAGAATTTTCTCTTTTACAGAGCACTCTTTGAACGCCACCGTCAGTTGTTTGTTAATAAGATTAACGTTTTCAGAGATTATAAAGCTAAATTATATTAAAATTGCATAAAGAATAAAACTAATATAATATATATATATAATAATAAGAATATCTTTATTGCTTAGAAAAAACAAACAGAACCTTAAATATACGATAGGTAGGTACATTAACAGTTAACATCACATCACATCACACTAATATTATAAAGGCGAAAGTTTGTATGTGTGTATGTGTGTATGTTTGTTACTCCTTCACGCGCAAACAGTTGAATGGATTTGGATGAAATTTGGCACCAAGGTAGCTTACACTGGATTAACATATAGGCTACATTTTATCCCGGAAAAATGAAATTTTCCCCGTTGGATGAGCAAATACTTAAAATACTTTTTTACGCGGGTTTATTGGCTTTCTATAGGGAATGTGCAGCAGAATTCTCCTTGGCTTGCATTATAATCTATTGCAATCGTGAAGACGCTTGATACGTGGCAATTATGGCAACTCGTTTCCTTTTAATATGGACGTCTTCAGGTTGATGACGTTATGTTTATCTGTGACTCAGTTAGTCACAAAATAATTTATGCATACCCACAATTTTTTACTGCTGATAGTTAATGCCATTGCCCCTCATAATAAGGATACATTTTAGTATTAATTAACGAAACTGATGAATGAAAGAAAATGATAACAGAGATCCACAAAACCACACAATTCTCAATCTAATTTCTAATTTGACGTGGTCTAGCGGGTAAAGCAGGCACTGACATTCCGCTTGGGATGTATTATGCATTTTCCCTTGCCAGCATAGATGCTGCTTTAGCCATCTCAGCTATACAATTTTTGGTAATAAAAAATATCCTTTATCCCTTAGATCTAATGAATTTAGATACCAAAATGTAATCAAAATCCGTTCAGCCGTTTCTGGATAACAAGCAAATTTACATACACACAAACTATTTTCTATGGCAAATATTGTTTAAAGGTAAAGGCAATTAAATCAAAGAATGACTGTATATTTTTTTAAATATGATCCTATTCTTCTGGTAGAAATTACAAGTGACCAAAGAGCTGGCTCTTACCTCGACCAAAGACTAAGTTTGGCTATTCAACAGGGTAATGTCGCCAGCTTTTTGGGTACCACTACCTACCCATTCACCTATTTGAAGTCGCTAGCTAAACCAAGTAGGTAGTAGATAGATACTATGTATGCAGTAAGTAGGTAGATATTTGTAGGTAGTATATACTACCTATAATACCTACTACCTATAAGACTTCGCTGGCACCAACTTGAAATAGATGGGTGGGTGGCGCTTATGATTATATTAATTTATTTTTCGCTTTTGAGTGCCTATTTGTGGTTACCAAGTCGGTTTAATTATTTTCAAGTCTTTTATCACCACCAACCACCATTTATTTCTTAGTACCTATTTAAATAAATAGATCTTTCATCATTCTATATATCATTATCAAATTTTATTGAGCTCTATCTTTATGTAGTTTATGTAAATCACTCTAATATAATAAAAGCCAAAGTTTGTATGTGTGTTTGTGTGCATGTTTGTTACTCCTTCACGCTCAAACAGCTGAATGGATTTGGATGAAATTTGGTACCAAAACAGCTTATAAGCTGGATTAACATATAGGCTACATTTTATCCCGGAAAAGTGAAATTTTCCCGTGGGATGAGCAAATAATTAAAACACTTTTTATCCGCGGGTGAAACCGCGGGCGCAACTAGTAATTTTATATAAGCCTTATTGTTATCCATTGTAAGATACAGACTGCAGACTGCGAAATATGCGCTGTCTTTTATGAACAGTATCTTGGTACATATCGATACGCGATTCGTATTCCGCGCGTATCGCGCAAGACGCGAGAACTCCTACCTATGCAAATTGTTACTATTGCATTTGAAAGTCCTGAGATATCTACCTATTAATATGATAATACGATATCTAGAAGTAGGTAAACTGTAATATCTGTATAATGTGTATCTACACTGTCTCTCTATAAGGGCTGAAGTGTTTATTTTGAGTTTTGTTGTGTCTAGCCTTTTAAATTCGTCGTAAAATAAAATAGTTACAGTTACAAAGTATATAAGTAATATATTACGGTCTCCATGACAGGACATTTGTATTACTACACGATAAAAATTATACATCAGTAAACTAGATACAAATACGAGTATTTTATAGCAAAAAAGTAATTAGGTTACATCATAAAAGTGACCTCTAGCCTTTTTTGCAATAGAGGTGCAAATGTAGACCCTTTTCCCATAATTTTTCTAGATATTTTACAATAGTAGACCGTATTAAACCTATGTATTAAAAAATTATAAGTGATTATATTATGAAACCACTTATGTCCGTCTGCACTTAGGTTTGACAGCTCCTAAGTTCGCAATTATCCCTATGACTATGTATTTATGGACTACGAGCTTCTGCCCGCAGCTTCGCCCGCGGCGTGACCTATGGGAAAATTATTCAACCACCCATTTCACCCTCTTTAGGGTGGAATTTCGAAAAATCCTTTCTTAACGGATGCCTACGTCATAACATCTACCTGCATGCCAAATTTCAACCCAATCCGTTCAGTGGTTTGGGCTGTGCGTTGATAGATCACTATATTAGTCAGTCAATCAGTCAGTCACCTTTGAGTTATATATATTTAGATTATTTGGGTATGTCACAGAGGAATAAGTGCGAACTTAAAAGCTGCCCAACTTTAGCTCAGGCGGGCATTAGCCTACTAGATAAAAAAAGGTAAGAGTCAAATTGCACCTGAATTTTTGTCATGAACGCATACGCAGCGCAGTACCAATTTAACATTATAAGCAAATTAAGTAAATAACGCTTAAAAAAATTTTAGTTACCTACTTCGTTTGAACAGTAACACAACATAACCTCTCACGTTGTCTTCTAAAGACTTTTTCTACGTTAACCTACTTGTCATATAGGTATATACCATATAGGTATATACCTATATGACAAGTAGGTCGTACAAAGGTTTTACTAACCCAAATCCCATAAAACATACAATATTACTGGCTGTATTTAGATTTAAACGCTTTGGACTCACCGCTATTAAAACTTATTTTAGTTCATTTAGTGCAAAGTCGTAACTGCATTCAAGCGTGACGGCAGCTTGGTCCGTAATTTGAATTTCATTGTAAGGACAATATTCAGTGAAGCAAAGTTAAATTAAAGTCGTATACGGATTCGGCTGTGGCTACCAAGCTTAAGGCGGGCCATGCCACCTGCGCTCCGGACCAACACTGAAAACACAATTTGTGGTGCGCCTTTTGTGCCCCTGTTTTATGCAATTTATTTTTAAACATTTATCTGTACGACTGGGCACTAACGATCTACATATTTTGTCCTTGCGTTATTCTTTTGTCAGTAGTGTGCGACATTATTATAATATAACCCAATGATCACATACACAGATCCTGGACCCTAACTAGGATTCCCTGTATCTAGGGACCCAGGAACTACCCATGGTCCCACAATACCCAGAACAAGTATTTGCATTTTTTTTTTCATTGCACAAATACTTTTCTGCGTGATTGGAACCCGCCGCCTCCGGGTTATGGGCTGACCTGCTCAGCCATCACACCACAGAGGCTGTCAAGGCTGAGGCTGATAGACTTCATGTATGTATAAAAATATAAATGTAGGATCTGTCTGCATTGGGACCAGGAAGAAAACATTGGTTTCAAAATACAACTTGGATATTATTTGATAAAACAAACTTAGTCCGTCTTACACGTCATTGAATCGTCTTCTCTGTATAATAAATTATCTTTTTAATTCCTAATAAAAAAAAATATCTTTCTGATTATCCGTCATTTTCTATCACATTATGTTCTGCCTCACACTCTCTCAACGATTGGAAAATGGTGAGAAGACCTTTTATAATATTAAATGTTCAAGAATGGGTAATATTTGATCATATATAAGTTTTTTTTAATAGCGTATTGCTCATCGCTCTCTAACTGATAATAATAGCCGTAAGTGGCTCTACGCTACGCTTAGGTTTGAATTGAATTTAAACAAGTGTTTTATATCTACTGTTAATGCATTACATAACATTTGCCGATTCGTAACATCATTAAAATATTATAGCGTACCTTATAATTTATTAGGTACAAATTGTCCATAGTTCCTTAAATAAATACTTAAAAGATTTCATTCCAAAAGGTTCAAATAAAACGAAAAAGAAATTGATCCCAAGAAAATTCCCCAATAAAGTATCAAATCTTCATTGAAGAACGTAATCAACAAGGTGTGGGAGGTAAAAATTTTTCCTCAAAGTAACATTGAGAAGGAGAGGGGACGCGTCGACGCGAGAAATTCCTTGTCAACTTTCACCGGCTTAAAAGGTGTGTAAATAAAGGAGTGAGAAACAATGGGAGGAGAGTAAACAAAGTCATAAAGCACGTCAAGCCAGGCCTATATATAATCAGCTTAGTGATAAATTGGCAAACAGCACGCGAGGGACACAGCTGTTTCCGCAGTTCCTGTCTACGATCGTAGCTCGAATGCTCGCCTCACTATTGCACAGTATTGCCACTGTGATAAAGTAATTGCCTTTCTACGTACTCTAAAAGGTACTAAGGTATATTTAAATATGTTTGACTGGCCTGATAGCTCAGTTGGTAGTTGCCTCTGAGGTTGTTCGTAGGTTGTGGGTCCAATTCCCACTCAGGAAAAACATTTGCGTGATGAACACAGG
Source organism: Ennomos fuscantarius (assembly GCA_905220475.3). NCBI lineage: Eukaryota > Metazoa > Arthropoda > Insecta > Lepidoptera > Geometridae > Ennomos > Ennomos fuscantarius. The sequence continues at coordinate 9,650,945 of HG992029.1, forward strand.
TGTTTGTTTTGTGTCTGGGTGCTATATTATAGACGTTTTATGTATGTATTTACAAACAAAAAAGTATCTGGTTCCCATACTACAAGCTTTGGTACTATGGGAACTTTTAGTTTGGTATTAGATGGCGCTGTGTGAAATGTCCATAAATGGTGATTTATTTATAATTTACTCGTATATATTGAATTTGAGCAAAGACTAGCGTTTATAAAATAAATATTGTTTTTTTTTTGACGATTTTGGTTACCACTGGGTAAAAGTGATGTAACATTTTAACTGTTTCGCTTAGTGTTAAATAGTTTAACTTATATTATGATTATTTTTGCAACAAATATTGTTGATTCTATATAGGTTATTGTGAAATGTATGCTATCTATTATATATATGGTATAGATATTTATATAATTTTAATCAGAAAATAATAATAATTATGGGTTTTTAATTAAGATTGGCTAAACTGAATAGTTATAGTTCTTTTTTTAACGGCAAGAATTTACGTATTTTTTTTCTTAAAGCACGTGTAATATATTAAATCAGTTCAATCAGTTTTCGGAACTCTGTATTCTACAGAATTAGCAAAAAACGTCAATAAAGATTTAATTGCCTAAATAACTGGAATGCCTCTTCACGCGAATTTCTCTCAAAAAGCGGGAAGTATTTATTTAATTTTATAATTTTTGCCCCAAATAAAATTTGGAGACTTTCAGTAAGGCTATTTACTGTGAGGTATTTATAAAGGTTAACTATAACTTTTGTTTCGGATAATCTGACACAATATGTATTCCGTTTTACAATTTATCCACATACATTCCATTTGAGCTATATAGAGCCATTATATAATTCAAAATAAAATTCAATGATTACTTATTGGTCTTAAATTAACTTAATGCAATAATTGAATACAACTTACCTGTGAAGGAGAAGAATATTTGCAGTATTGCTGATGCTATTGCCACTCCAAAGAGGCTGTGCATTGTCTATGTAACAATCTCTTTCCGGCTCCTCATTGGAAATTCTTTAGGAAATCTTGTTTATCATTAATATTTTTAGTACAAAAACATGAATGAAATTGAAGCGCCTGTAAGCCATGTTGTTCACTCCAGCACTTTTGACCGTTGTTTTTTATTCCGCTTCATTTTTAATGGTATCTGAAACAAAAAACCATAATGCTCATTTTCGGTAAATTTATACTTTTTTGAGTGTATATATATACATATATATGTGTATACACAATTTTTTATTTTCTGAGCTGTATAGGCAATTTATTGAAACCAGAGTCTGCGTGAAGATGGACAGTAATCTCGACAACCTAGTGGTTGACCAGGTCGGCTCATAACCCGGAGAAAGCCGGTTCAATTCCCGCGGCAGGACAATTATTTATCAGAAAAAAAAACGCAAATACTTGTTCTGTGTCTGGTTGTTGTGGGACCATAGTCCTCTTAGTTTCTGGGAATCCTAGTTAAAGCCCAGAATCTATATGTATGTGATCGTTGGGGATTATTTTATTTACTTTTGTAATACGTATTAATAATATATTCTGTAGGCACATCAATATTAATGCATTTTATGTATTTTAATTTAAGCCAGTCTATGACCTACAGTTTCACCGATGCGTGTTTTTCCATATAAATCTTAACTAATTTTTTGCCGTCCCCCCTAAACTTGTCTCTTTCGTGAATTCTTTTTTGGCGATAATCAGGGGGATGCGCCTGTTAAATTCCATTTTCGTAGAATTGAGAAATGCCTAAGCAATTCGAAAATAACATTCAAATATGAAATATAGGTCCCTACTATCAAGAACTAAGGCAATGTTTTCGCCTGTTTAGTATCAAAACTGTTTGTCTCGTAACTTAGTTTTAAACTAGGTAGCTTTACCTCAAAATAATATTGCCTAATCGACTAGAAACAGAATATTTTAATGAAAGTTTTATTGTTATAAACATTGCTGATAGTTATTGTGATCGAATATCCCATCTAGTTTGTCTCAATATCTAACAGCCTTATTAATAAACGGGTATTAGTCTCGGGTTAGTTACTTCAGCTTATGTCCTTTGTTTGCTACTGGAATATTTAGCTGGATCGAAAGAGACAAAAGATGTTTTAACTAATCTAAAGCTAGTTCGTGTTTATTATTAAGGCTGTTTAGTATTTTAAAGTTTGAAACGTGAAAATACTTAAATAATTACGACGAAAGCAAATTAAAAGGCACAACGGCGAAACATGGGTTACAAAGAAAAATATTTAAATACATGCCCATTCGTGTTACAAGCAGTCACTTTAGTAACTGATAATGTACATTTGATATGTCACCGAGTTACGTTTGTTCGTACAGCATAAATAACCGTGAAGCAGTGTGCCGTCACGCGAAGTGGTCGTTAACCCTGCTTCTGCTGGTGTGCTAATGCAGAGGTGAGGGTGTCATTGAAACCGCAACTTAACCACTTGGAGTCCCGAACGTAAGGCAGGGTAATTAGCAGACAGAGTTATAATTATTTAAGCAGCCTTCTTTCCACTATATGTGTGTGGGCTTTGGATAGTGGAATGGTTTGAATAATGAAGTATTGTTTGTATGTGTGTTTTAAGAATGCGCTGTTTTATATGACAATAAGCACTTTGTAATTTTATATGCTTAGTGAAATAACTTAATTTTAAGTACCTAATATAATTTTGACTTGTAAAAGTGCTAAAATTAGCCTATTGGCAATAAAATCTGTTTGACTTTGACTTTACAGATGGGATGTCTAGTCTAGGAACTCATGTACAGTCAAATACCTAGCCGGACTTTAAAGGTATTCTACAGCCTCTTCAGTAGGTATGAAGTTAAGGCCCGTTTGAACTAAAGTTAGACAACTTTTATGTTCGCACTTTCTTTCGTTCGTTTCGTTTCGTTCTTTCTATGGCACATCTATTGCAATGCATTTTGGTATGTCACATACAAAAAGTGCAAACTTAGTAGTTATCAAACTTTAGAACAGAAGGGCATAAGGCGTGAAAAAAAATCGCTTAGACCAAAAGTATCTACGCAAGTAGCCAATCACTTTAGTACATTTATAACATCTGACGCACGGTTTATCGCGAATGAGAATACTTTTAAAGTGCTACCGTGCTGGTTTGGTCATAACCAAGACATCACTCAATGAAATATGCAAGTTTGAATGGACTGAAGGTACAACTAATATATACGTCTCTTTGCCAGTACAGTCACGATAGTATGTGCTACGGGCAAGAAACCCTGACAATTATGCTTAAGATTTTATCATTCGCTCTAAATTGGAATGAATAGAGACCTAGTAAAAGACTCCAGCGTACACTATCACAACATAGTACTACAAGTAAGGAACGCTGTGTAGTAATAATACATGTATATGCTCTTCGTATATATATGTCTTTCTCTCAAATTAGAATAAGAATATTAATAAGAATTATCTATATATTATTAGAGCCATTTTGTAAAACTATAAGTTGAGTTAAGCATGCAATTTTATATACCTTTGCGATAGAACAATTTTAATGTTTATGCCTTGTGTAACACCATGTAGAGGCGCCACGTGGCGACCTATATTTTACCTGTTTTCCATATCAACTGTTACTTTTCCGGGATAAAAAGCTCTCGGCTCTCGAAAATGTATGCTATCTTTATTTATGCACAGTTTTATTCTCATTATTTTACCTACTACTTAGTGTTAAAATATTTTGGTCTTGTTTTGTGGGATACAAGATCACATCAGGTGTAATAGTTGGCACAATAGATCAGCATTGCAATTTAACCATTTTCTGGAGTTTGTTTATTAGTATATCGGTCATTGTTTCTCAAGTAAACTGAAACCGTAAAATAATGGGCTACCCAAATAGGCCTCCGTGAACGATGACGTTAAAGAGCGTTGATTTTTTAATTCTTTACAAAAGGTTGTGAATGAAACGAGCTCTGCATAGTGAAATGTCAGGCAAATATTTTTTGAAAAGGTCCGCGTTTTCAAATCCACGTCGTCGTCGTATTGAATGCGTTTTAATGAAAAAACATGCGCCGATTCGCAACAGTCAAGGGAATTAAAACCTCTGCGCGGTGCTCGGGACTCGAATTCGCCCGCTCGGTATTTTCATTTGTCCGAATATTATTTCGACGTGGATTTTTGCAGACACTATTTTGTTAAATTTTATAGCGAACCAGTCTCATTTTTTTAGTCTGATTACCGATTGGATTAGCTTGGATAGGTTTTGTTAGATTTCAATATTTTGGTTTCTCTTTATAATTGGTCGTTGTTTTACAACCTTGTCATTTTACATATTTATAATATTACGACCTTGTCATTTTGCCATTTCCATGTTGGCATTAGAAACAGATCCACTTTTATTACTTACTTGGTTGTATTGCAATAGTTGCGATGAATGGTTCGTGATTATAGATTTTAAATCTTAGAAATTAATAAGTATGTATTTTGGGCACAGTAGTACACTGTAGCTAGCTGTAGTGTGTTTTTGGGCAAACGAGACTTTATGACATAATCTCACATTCTAGTAATCTTTAGTAATCTTTTACTAGACTGTGCTGATGTCTCAGGATGGCGTGCGCAGTGCATTGTCACGCGAAACTCTTTACTTTAGAGTTCCAAGTGACTTTGCAACTGATATGTACAGCCGTGTCGCTTAACATCCGGTGAACATACGTAAAAGTACAAACATAAACTGATATGAACAAATTGTTAATAATATTATTGTCGGCTTTCGTTTATTTTTAATTTTAGTACTTTATTTTAGCTTAAAATTCCTGGTGATAGATATATTATTACAGATATCTAATTTATTTCGGAACTTAATTGCCACTAATGTTTCTTGTTAAGTTTATTCACAAGGTAGTAAAGTGAGGCTATCATTAAAATCTCTCAATAATTTCACAAAAAAATCTTAGTGAAAAATAACAGAAAAATTATGGTTTAAAAATTTCACAGTAGGTTGAGAAAATCAAATATATAACTGTGAAAGAACCAAGAGAAAAATGGACACTAAAAACTACAAAAGCTAGTACAGAAGCAAGCTTTTAAATTTATCATGCAGTTTCTGTAACAACTCAAACTTTCCTTAGAGTTCTTAAAAATATCCCCTAACACTATATTTTCATCTCTTCCCGAGTTTACTACTTAAGCCAATTGTTGCAAAGTTGTGAAATTTCTTTGAAGATATGGCATGTGTCGTTAAAACAATGAACGAAGCTTTAATACAAAAGTTATGACATTGAATATCACTGGAAGTAAATGTGTAGTGTTAAATTTACGTTAAAAGTTGTAAAAATCTTAGTACAAAATTAGATTTAGACACACGTACTCAATATTTTGAAAAGTCAGCAGAATATGAAAATAACAACAATAATTCTGTAAATAGAATGAATTCATTCGATTTATAATAAAATCTATACAATTAAATATACGTACTTGAAAAGTGGTTGGTATGCGCTGTGGTGTCAGGCTTTATCACTAACTCATTTACGTATTACTCTGAACTTCAAAATAAAATTGAAATATAAAATTGAAACTTTTTTTTACTTTTATTGCAAAATTTAATAACGATATGAAAAGATATGTGGTTACGACTATAAGTTCGCAAGTTATCGGAAAGTTCCCGCCATCCCGAGCAAAGCCCGAACTCTGGAACCGTCCTCACGCGAGCATGTGCGCGGCGCGACTGAAGGCTTGTTTCGCTACAGCCTATACGTGCCCGCTTGCCTACCTTACAAGTTTTCCACTGAACCATTCACTTCAAAATGTAACAACTCCATGTCTACGTTATTTGAATTTCAACTGTATCACCAACTACCGTAGAGAGAAAACTCATTGTCTTTAAGTAACCTTCCATCGTTTGTAGACATCGAATGCTACGTAGATTTTCCTCCTGAAATCAAAAGGCAGTAAGTGGGATCTAGAGGTCAGTGAACATTTAACAATAAAATAGGCTTTATACGGGTGAGTATTGCTTTATAAAAAAGGCGTGAAAACCACGCGACTCGCTGGAAAGCGCGTGAATTTTTCCTTGTGAGATAGAGACAGATACAGGTTTTTGTGATAAAGGGAACGGCCTACACGATCAGAATGGAGGGGATGATCTTAGAATGTTCTAAGAATCTGTGCAAAGATAAAAATAGTCTTATGTTATTATAGTACAACCACATTCTGATATGAGCACCCCAATTTAGAAGAAACAGAGTGCATGATTGTAGATTTAAACCCTGTATTTAAACGCTGTAATAAATACAGGGGCTAGTAACTGCATAAAACCTCATTCATAAAACATTAGGAACAGGAAGCAGCCTCTCAAAGGACCTAACTCCAAGTAAATATTGTTTAGTTTGTTAGGGAAGAAAGTCTGTACACAACGGGAACGCCACATGTCAGAGCATGAATAAAAGAAGAGCTATGTTTCAGACTTTCTAAAGTTCCGCCGGTATTTTTCAAAGCTACCAGTACACGTACATATTTCATGACGGAACTTGGTAGTTAGTTGTTGTATCAACATCTTGTGTAGCTTTGCTGGTTTAGATGAAATATGTCGTGGTCAAGCTCATTGAAAATACAATAATTGCAAAAAGAATTTTTAAACAAGATTTAAACAACTCTTTATACTTATTCGCAATGTTATATAGGAAAAAAATGGCTTGTTGAATGTAAAGTGAAATGATTCTTAGTCAATTTTTTTTAGTTACTCATCAATTTGTTTTTCTTTCTTTCTTTTTCTTTCATTTAAAAACGTTATAATGTACGTAATGGAAAAATAGCGTGACAAGCAAGTCGTTCGCCTGATTTTAAGCGGCCCGAAAGGTGGCTCTTGGCATTTGCCATGCAAAACTCTAAATAATATTATTAAATCCGACGTGATATTGCAATGCGCACGTCAATCTGAGACATCAGCACAGTCTATAGTAATGAGATTTCTAGACTGTTATATATTATCTCATTTTCCCTGTAATTTTACTAGCTACAGCGTCCTTCAAATCGGAACACTGTATTGCTTGACGGCAAAGTATCTGACAAAGCGGCGTCTGAATTTTTGCAGAAACTATCGCCTAGAAAAATCTTATTTTAGTAATAATAATAATATGTGTGGACATCTCATTAGTTAAATGTTAATACCATTAAAATATAATTTACAGCCTGGATAATCGCGTGAAATGGATTGGTTACACTGGAGTTAGCCGTACGTGTTTGCAAGATCTAATTTTTCGATTTTTTTATATCATATTATATTAATTTCAATAGTTTTATTTTTTTAATAAGCGTTCACAGTTTAAAAATGAATATAATTAGCATCTTGATAATTGGTTTAATTTTAATCATAATTAAAAATTGAATAAAAATACAAACAGCTAAAAGGGAATAAATGACTTAAAACAGCATTCTGCTAAGGCAGTTAAATAAGGTCCTACGACCCATGGAACATATGTTGAACAATAGGAACAGGCAGCGGCCGCTGATAGTACATTTTTCACCGCGTCCAAAGACCACGGGCGTGGCGGTTGTAAATAAAAACAGCCATTACAAAATTAACGAATGTGCTAACATATTGTCGTTAGTGGCTGCTGTCCAGTTAGCCAAAACAATATACTAAAGCGATTTATGTATCTTGTGTTTGACCCTAAATTTGCGCAATAAATTATGGTTTACTTTGTCGTTTATGAGGGCGGTTGCAGACATAACCGGGCGCGGAACATGTGTAACAGATTGCGGCAATAAGGGAAATTGTCTTTTTTTATGAACGGCCGTTGAGAACGTAAAGTATTCAGGCGAAGAACGTGGCTTGGCGAGGCTGATGCCTGAGCAAGCGGTTAAACACATGGGCTAATATTTTATTACTTTTGACTTTAAGATTATATTCATAAAGTTGTAAAGAAAAAACATTATATTAAAATTATAATTTTGTTTTTATTTTGGCTCCACACTTTTGTGTATTTAGCCACCGTCGAGTCATTGATAATTTCTCAAGTTAAATAATAATTTATATATGTATTAAGTCAAGTAAAAGTCCAAGTCATCAAGTCATTGTCTAGTCAAGTCATACTCCTAGTAAAGTTGTGGCAACTTTACCAGAAGCTTTTTGTAGTTTTGGAAACAACACGAAAAAAAACGTTGCACCATCATTATACCACTTTCCCACATCCATGTAATCCAGCACTTTACGAATAAAATGCCACCAATTTTATGCACTAACACTGAAGTTTTCGAAAATAATTTACCGCAAGAACTCCATAATTCTACAACTTAATAGCTGCATTTGTTAAATAAACATTAAATTGGTAACAACTTTAATTATAATTTTACAAAACCAACTCCTAAACACACGCAGATATCCATAATTGTCGACCTTAATGACGTTACATTTATTAAATTTCGTAACAAATGTATTTCCACTTTTGAAAATCTAACAACTGCAACGATGATATTACTCTCACGTAAAGTTGTAAAGTCCCGTTCATGTAAGTAACTACCTCGTCCAATTCTTACCCCAGGCCGTTTATCTCCCCACCTGAGAGGTGTCCAGCGCGTACTGAATCCAGAAGTTAATTTCACGGGGTATTTCTTCCACTGCAAGAAACCTCCTTTCCTTTAAAGCACTCTTGTGTAAAATAGAATTAATTCATTTCCTAGTGGAACGTGGCAGGTGGGTATTAAGGAACGACGGTAGAAAAGGTGGACCGTGTTTTGTGCATGATGCTTTTTTGTTTCCGATTTCACTTGTCTACTACAGAATTTACGAGCTGTATTAGCTTTACGCAAGAGGTTTTTGGAATGAAAATCCTTATCGCGCGTTGCGAACGGGGGCTAGACGGAAAAAATTAAGAGCAAAAGTTGTAACGACACTTTTTGAAGCCGTGCGGCATGCGCGTGTATCTCTGTCTGTCTCTCTCTCTCTCTCTTTCTCTCTCATAGAAAGTATGCCAGTTATTTTCGTTTCGTCTTTCTATTTCGCATTCATATTATATTAATATTCTTTCATTATTACATTATATTTGTTAATAATAAAAAAAATTATAGCTTTAAAAAAATAAAATTTTATTACAATTCCTTTATCGAAAGGAACTTCGTTCTATCCGGGTGTCCCTAGACACCTCTCAATTTTTTTTATTTTTAAATTTTAAACTCATTTGGTGTCAATAACTGTTATTATATTATAAAATCAAGTTTACAACTCTAGTGTAGGTGAATGGCTTCCAAACGGATAAAAGACAACCTTGACAATATACAATTTATTTTAGGAAATGAGTGAAATTGTACCGAATAATATTAAGGACAATGTTACAAAAAAAGATTAATCTTTTAAAACATTAGCTTTTGAAACGACAAATATAAAATGGCTCTATATAAATGTGTGCTATCTATATAGTAAAAGTACTATACAGTGCTTTTATCGGTCGACTTACTTAGTTGGTTAAGTAGTTTTAGTCAACAAGTTTTTATAGAGTAATAGCACCTAGTGTTTTACAAAATCGTTAATTAAAACAGTACTTTCAACTTCGCTGAACTCATTTAATACTCAATTGAACTTTGTTCAGTAAGAAGTCTTTAAAACCTGTCAGGTATTTCGATAAAGGAATATATTATACATATTCCTCGACGCGTTGTTTGTTGACTAAAACTACTTAACTAACTAAGTAGTTTTTAGTCAACAAGTTTTTTAGTCACCAAAGAGCGATTACTACTACTATTTGCTTTAGCGTTATTTATATGGTTCTAGGTATCTTGGAAAATTAATAACGGCTAAAATGATGTCAATTAAAAGTCGAAATTGCACTGACTCCGTTTCGGACATATTCGATGTCCTTCTTCATTACGTGATACTTGCTGACGCTCACGGAGCCCACCGCGGCTTGTGTCAGTAACTGGCTTCCAGAAAAAGGACGTCGAATATGTCCAAAACCTGGCCGTAGTAATTTTGACTGCTAATTGACGTGAGTTTGGGCATAATGTCATGTAATGGGTGCCGGCTGAACATCAGTAACCGAGGTTGTTGTTTGCAGCCTCAGTTGTATACTGAGCCGGGACCTATTCCTGACATCGCGCAGTATCGCATATTATTGTGTGTGATTGTGTATATATGTTTTTATTGTCTTTGTATTTATAATACCTATGCGATATTGTGCGTCAGGAATAAAGTTTATTTCATTTCATATCATTTATAATTTAAGCGTTGTTAATTTTCCAAAAGTAGTCTAAAGTAAAATTTACCCTGACAGTTTTACATAAATGTATATATGAGAAACTGGTAGGTCTTGATTGCTCTTTGTTATTTTTCTTAGCTAATTTGACCTTAAATGAAATAATGACAAACGCTTTGAATAGGTAAATGCTTCTTCACTGTTGTTGTAAAGTTGGTTAAAATAGACGAAAAAAATAATGTAACAATGTATTTCCTTATTGACTGATAAATTATAGATATTATATCAAGTGAACTTCTTAATTAAATTCGCTCATGCAATTGAAATAAATCTGAAAAGACAATCGAATCCTTTCATTGCATCTATACTAGAGGTGCCCAAGGCTTTACCCGCGTCTTGCTTTATAACAATATTTAGGTCCTATTTTGTCCCTCTTAGGGGTAATTATCAAAAATCATTTCTTAGTATCCTTGCGCTATAAAAGACAGCTGCTTTACCCAAATCGCTACCAGTGGTTTAGGCTGTACGTTATCCGTCAGTCAGCTAGTTGCACAAAGTCTTTGATGTTTACCAGTTGACATGATTGATCAGTAAGCGTACACTTATGTCTAAATCACATTCGAAAATTGCGAATTTCTACGTAATAATATATAAGTAAAAATTTGCCCATTTGTTTGTGCCCATGGCTTTCACACTAAAACGGCTGAAGCATTTTACGAACTTGTATGCACACCGATTGCTTACACTACAGGGATTAACATAAGAGAATTTTATCCTGTAAATAAATAATAATAATATTTTTGGACATTTCACACAGCGCCATCTAGTTCCAAACTAAGTAAAGATCGTACTATGGGAACCAGATAACTGACAGTATACTTATATACTTTTTGTTTGTAAAATATACATAAAATACTATATAAAACCCAGATACAGAACAAACATCTATGTTCATTACATAAATATTTGTCCTAGGTCGGAATCGAACTCAGAACCTGCATTTCAAAAGTCAGAGCTACTACCAACTGATAGCTCAGGTCAATCAGTAAAAGTAAGAGTAACCGTGGGAAAACGGGTAAGCTGCGGGTGAATCCGCGGGGCATCTATAGTAGAGAAGTACAACGTAGAGGGATGATGACATAATTTCCTTAAATCAATCAAACGAAACAAGCCAAACAACAACTTGTTTCACAAAATGTCATCTCTGGGGAGATGTTTAATTAAACTTCATAAAATCTGAACAAAAGTGTCATGTCTCATGTCGGACGGTGATTTCGACCTTTCATACGTCCAGAAAAAGTCGACCCCTGGTGGCCCATTCCTTCCATTTATCGACTTCATTTCCCTTTAGCTGAAAGAGGTCTATGTTTTTTGGGACAAAGCGGGTGGATACACGCTGTGTAGGTAGAAGCAACAAAGTGAAAACAAATCAACGATACGATACAGTCTGGAACGTTTTTATTTTGTCTGCCACGTAAATTGAATTTTGTGGTCCGTTTCATCATATAGTTTGTTTTTGCATGTTTTAAAATGTTTACGATTTTTCCTGTAAAAATAGTGACGTTATAAATCTTATTTTAACCATTAGTATTTTCCACGTTAGCTTACCCTCCACTTTGTTTGAAAATAATAGGTACTTATTTTCAAGCTAAGTAGAGGAAAAATTTAAAAAAAAACTGAGCAGATCGAAAATTCGCCAATAAAAGTCCCAATACCTAAAATCTTTAACTTTATGATATATCATTTCAAGTTTATGCGTTTCTAATTTAAAATACAATCATCAAAATATTGTAAACAATAGATAAAATAAAGACTATATTCGTATCAGTGTATGTTAATTTAAAAAAAAGCAATTTGCACCTGCTTCCATTCTCGCGTTTTCGCTAGTTTGCTCTCAAATTGCTCTCATTGCTATTTTTGCAATCACTGGAGACTGGATGAATATGCGCAAAAAATGTTATCTTTTGCAAGATCGCGGAATTATTAATCCAATGAGACTAATATTAGATATACGAATTCTAACGTTTACATGAAGATATAGGTACAAATCATCTAAGCTATTCCTTTACCTTAGTAAATAAACAAAAGTAAAACATGTTTTGGCAAGAGCGAATGTGGCTTAGTGGTAGCAACTTTCAAACTGAGGCACCCTGGTGTGATACTTCCCCCGCATCAAAGACTTTTCAAATAACGTCAGTAATGTGCAGAATTTGCAGTCACTTTTACAATAATGATGGAAAAATTTACTTGGGTTATGATTAAATAAATGTTTATTGATAGTTAATCAATATAATGATTTGAATTTTTTAATGAGATGACGCTTTGCTAGCAAGATTATGGCTTACACTCTTTCCCTATCATAGAATGCTGGTAAGAATTTATGGGATGATGATACTATATTTATTTTTCACCGTGCCGTAATGCTATAAAATGAATTTAAAATAAGTAAATTCTAAAACATCATCCGTTACAAACCAATGAGCAGGGATTTCTCAAAAGGATTTCAATATAAACAGAAAACTCTCAAAGCGTTTGAGAAATTGTAGATATTCGAACGTTTACAAAGAATCACAAAAGCCGCATCACAAAGAGAGTCATCACTCAGTAGTCGTAAGTAAGAGTGCAGTCAATAGCTGGTGTCAAAACTCACTTCAGTTCCATTCAATGCTGTCTGTTTATAAATAATTCAATATTGGCCTGAGTGATGTTTTCACTTCGCCATCAATGTACGGTTGGCAGAAAAGTCGTTTTATTTTATTTTTTATAATGCATTGCGTTTGGTAGCCCGTTTTAGTAGTAAACAATTTTTTTTTAAGTTGACAGGCAATTGTATAATAGATTTATGATCAATATTTAGATATAGGTAGGCATAATTAAAACGGTATTGTAATATATGTTTATGTCAGAAAAATCTTTAAAATCACATGTATCTTGGACGTTAGCTCAAAAATGGTAGTAAAATTTATAGTTGTTTTTATTTGCATGGGGTGTCATAGTATAAGTTCAAAACAACATAAACATAAACATAAAACGTGACCGTAGTATGGTTAACCAACAAAACTACAGAAAATATATAATAAACACTATAGCTTTTTTTCTCACCGTACAAAACAAAAAAAATAAAGGTAGCTCCCGTTTATCTTGCGTGCCATTTCAAGTAGGGTCGAAGAGGTGATTATCATGAGGGCTGAACCTTGCGTCCTGTAGACCTTTATAAGGAGCATCCTTGACTACAACTGGAGGCCCAAGGGCTGAGGGGCAAGCTCAGCAAAATTTTGGATATATCATTAAAATTAATAAGTTACGCTTCAATTCTTTGAAGATAAGAAGTATCTATAGGACACTTGACATACTGTTAATGAGCAGTCAAAGTGAAGAGGCAATAAGAAAGCTTTAAGAAAAGACAAAAAGTGCTTATTTTAAAATTTCAGTCTAGATCTCATGCTTGGATCTATGTATATGATCGTTGGGTGTTTTTTATTTTTAATTTATGAGAAAGACGTTAATTTCCAAGGAATTTGTTAAAAAGAAAGTCGTAAAAATCAATTAGCTTTAATTTACTGTAAATTCTCGAATTTCTATTTGTAATACAAGACAAACCATGTCATTAGACGTGAACTGCAAAACAACAATTATAATCATCTACCGAGTTCATAAACAATTGTTTTTGTAAACTCTGTCGACATATCATTCATGTATTTTTTCCGGCATAAGTATTATATTTCTAAAACGGAAAACCCCGTTCCAATGGTAATTTTGATTGTAAAAATCTAAAAGCACCAACTAATACTAAAGCAACGCCTGACATCGTAAAATACGCAGTGAAATTTAAAAGACGTACCATATATTCTCAGTTAAAAAGCCAGAGAGGAGCATTTCGAATATGTCGTGCCCGTAAAGACATTCAAATACGCTGTTATTTCTCTAAAATTCTTTTATGTCGCAAAGGAAACGCTGCGATCGGTGAAGTGGTCTTTTAAACTGATATAAACATCCCGGTGAAGTGACACAAACGTTCCAGAATATTCGAGACGCGCCTTTATTTCTGGGGAACGAAATCGCGTCGACAGAGGCGCTTCCGATGCACCCAATCGTGGGAATGTTTGTCTTATTTATTGCAATACTTTTAACACCTGTATATTTTGAAATGTTTATATGTAGATAGTCCGTTATTAGCATTTTACTAGGTACAACTTTGGTGCAAAGTTCGTCTAGGTAGGTACCACCGCTTTGCCAGTTATTCTGCCGCCAAGCAGTAGTGTGCAAGCACTACTGTGTTCCGGTTTGAAGGGCACTATAGCTAGCAAAATTACTGGGCAATTGAGACTTTATGATCTGATCTCACAGTCGAGTATTCTTATTACCAGACTGTGCTGATGTCTCAGGATGATGTGCGCAGTGCAGTGTCGTTTGAAATTCTATGTTTTAGGGTTCCGAGTGACACTGTTTTGTTATGGGCGGCCGTGGCGTCATTCAATAACATAAAAAAAAAATGTGTTATTAACGCTTCAATAATAACTCTTTATTCAAGCATAAATAAAATTGTATTTTTGAGGTCAACCGTATACATGCAATGACGAAACAATTATTCTTGACGACAATATAAATGTAATCTTAGAAAATCATAAAGGCTTGTCTGTAGACACAGCCTGTTACTACGCCTCTGATGGTTTCTTGATGTTTTTATGATGTTTGGTCCAGGACAACACATGTTAATATTCTTTAACATTACGCATGCACATTTAGTTCAGTATTTTAGTTGTATTATACTGGAAAGTTCTCAAAAATATAAAGAGCTAAGAATGTATTCTTAGTATTACTTTTTTCCGAAACAATTTTATTTGCGTACAAATTGCCTTCATTCTTTTATCTAATTAACTACTATAATAACATTTTTACTGCTTTTATTAGACTTCTCGATTGATATTTCCTTTGATCCTTTAACCACCTACTTTGTAAAATCCGATTAAAACCAGACATACCTTAACATAACTCGATACTATTACTTATAGTGTGAATTTTCTTCATCCAGTTTAGTTCAAAACAAGGTAAGGTTTGCTAACGGGCCAGGACTTTATTTTTTCACTTTATCAATGATAAAATAAACATTAGCATAGTAGACAGCCTCTGTGGTGTGTTGGTTGAGCAGGTCGGCTTATAACCCGGAGGCGGCGGGTTTGGTTCCCACGGCAGCACAAGTATTTGTGCAGAGAAAAAAAGCAAAAATACTTGTTTTGTGTCTGGGTGTTGTGGGACCATGGTCCACGTAGTACCTGGGTCCCTAGACACAGGGAATCCTAGTTAGGGTCCTGGACCTATGTAAATATGTGATCGTTGGGCGTTATTATTATTATTATTAGTTACGTTTTCCTATTCGACTCACTGGAATTTCGACCACACCAAATTTTCAACTACCTACATTCTCATATCACCGTATTCTCAACTCACCGGGTTCTCATTTAATCAATAATAGGTATAATATAATAGAATGGATCATATACGCTTAGCTTTAAAATATATGTTAAGAAAACTATATCTGCTTTTATTTAGCCCGGATAAGCAAGCCAGTCCATACCAAGTAGGAAATAGAACTTTTGTTCGAGATTTTTGGCGGGAAAACGAGAAAGATCGCTTCACTGCAATGTATTATTTTCCAAAACTTGTGTTAGTTTCAGTGTTAATGCATAAAATTGGTGGCGTTTTATTCCTTAAGTGCATGAGTGTGGGAGAATGGTATAATGATGGTGAAACGTTTCTTTTCGTGTTGTTCCCAAAACTACATAGAAGCTTCTGGTAAAGTTGCCAACACTGCTAGGAGTATATCTTAGACTAGACTATGACTTGACTTAATGACTTGGACTGTGACTTGACACATGCTTGCATGAAATATCATTAACTTGTTAATTATAAATTATTTGACACTGGCTAAATACACAAAAATGTGGAGCTAAACAAAAAAAATTCTTTCGTATATAACCAAGGGTACAATGCCAAGGCCCGGTGTGGACAGTAAGAAGTATTAGTAAGATTTATAATTGTTATCTAGCTGGGTAGGCGAGGCAAACTTATTGCCGAGTCGCGTGCCGCCACTTAATATATTACTATGCCTTAGCCAAAACGTCTCTGTTTGCTACTATCCTGAACTATTTACTAATAAAAAACTTTAATTCCTTGACCGATATAACAGACGTTCGTGGTGATAAGGTTTTATTTTGTAAAAGTGTGTTAATGGTAAAACACATTTTGAATAGGCCGAAAAACTTCATCCTTATGAAACACTAGTTGCGCCCCGCGGTTCCGCCTGCGGATAAAAAGTATTCTGATTATTTGCTCATCCCACTTGAGTATTTCAATTTTCCGGAATAAAAGGTAGCCTATATGTTAATCTAGTGTATAAGCTGACTTGGTACCGAATTTCATCCAAATCCATTCAGTCATTTGAGCGTGAAGCAGTAACAAACATACACACATACACACAAACACACGTACAAATTTTTGCCTTTATTTTATTAGTGTGAAAGTGTGAACTGTGATTTAAAGAAATCATAATCATTGATTTAAAGTTAAAAGCTTAAAGTCAAAGTCAAAGTCAAAGATTTATTGCAATAGGCTATTTTTAGCACTTTTACAAGTCAAAATAGGCTTAGGTTGCGAGGATCAGTTATGTTTTTGATTATACTAATACTATCTACGCCCCGCGGTTTCACCCATGTAGACGGTGATCACAATCTAACTTACATCAATTTTTCTAAATAAAAAATATTAGGATACTTTTAAATTCTGGAAAACTATTTATCTTGGAATTACGTTACTACAAACACAAATTAATCATCGATAACATAAATTTAATCATAATTACTTTGTATTAGAAGTAGAAAGTGGAAAATAAGCAGTAGGTTTTAGAAATTTACTAAAATAAGATATTCTAACTGAATTACTAACGAAAAGGAGTTTTGGCGAGAAAACGAAAAAGATTGTGTCCCCGCATTGTATTATTTTCCAAAACTTGTGTTATTTTCAGTGTTAGTGCATAAAATTGGTGGCATTTTATTCGTTAAGTGCTGGATTACATGCATGAGTGTGGGAAATTTGTATAATGATGGTGAAACGTTTCTTTTCATGTTGTTTCCAAAACTCCATAGAAGCTTCTAGTAAAGTTGCCACCACTTTATTAATAGTATGACTTGAATAGACTAGACTATGACTTAACTTGATGGCTTGGACTGTGACTTGACTCGACACATTATATAATATAAATTAACATGAAAAATTATTAATTACTTGACACTGGCTAAATACACAAAAGTGTGGATCCAAAACAAAACAAAAAAAAAAACTAACTAAACTTACCTATGACAATTAAGCTTTGCTTAGTTTGAGACTAGATGGCGGTGTGTGAATCGTCCACACATATTTATTATTATTAGTAACGGTTACGAAACTGTACAATTTAAAAAAGACGTACATTTATCGGCCTTTAACTCATTATATTTCTACCACCTTAATACCTACATCTCTCACGACTTTGTGCCTTTACATGTAATAACGTCAAACTAATGTGTGGGTGAATATTCATGGGCCCATCTAAGTATGTTACATTCCTGTGACATAAATGATGTGATTACTTATTCAGACGACAGAAATTTACTCGCGACGTCAACATGATGCATGCAAGTCCGACCCATGTCAAATTCACCAGTCAGGTGCAATATATTTTAAGGATACGCTATGAACAATTGTAAATTATTCGTTGCCAGGAGTATCGTCGAAAAACGGAAGGATTTTTTTTTTTGTTTGACGGCGGCAACGTACAGTTGTAAACTCTATGCGCAGCGGGCAGTACCGTAATTTACCCTGTCGTAGCATTTAATTTTTTTACCTTGGCAACACCAGTATCTGTCATCGTTCCTCGTTCATAAAATGGGAACGCTCGGTGTGCTACGGGACATTCTTGTTCCGGACGCGGCCCGGTGCGCATGATGAAGGCCTATAGTTATATAGGTTGCAACTTACGAACAACCTGTTTTCCTATAAATACAATAAACCATCCAAACATAGAATAAACACTGATGTTCATCACACAAATGTTTGTCCTGGGTAGGAATCGAACCCACAACCTACGGTTCAGAAGGCAAGGTTACTACCAAATGAGCTATCAAGCCAGTCAAATTATATCTTCATTTAAAGTATTGTGACACATTTTTGGTGTGACCATCCATCAGTTTATTGTTAACCATAAGCTTATGCTTCTTGAATAGAACAACACTTGATTGACATAACTTATGATTCTTGAATAGGTCTGTTTTCTCATTATGAAAAAATGTACATTACTCGTAAGTCAATGTTGTACGCCCTCGCTAACAAAAATGAAATCAATTTCTGGTACACTGGTTTGAAGAATTTTAAATTTTTTTAATTTGGATAAATTTGAAATGAGCCAATTAAGACAATTTATATTAATCTAAATAAAACGATTGAATACTGTTTTAAGATAAATTAAGTTTTTTCATTCCATCTGTGTTCCGTTTTACATTCAGTACAGGTGCGACGTTATTACGATATCCAAAGAGATCTTTAAACGCGACGTTAATTTCAAAAGTTATTTTCTTCGGATTCTAACAGAACTGTAACTTTGTACGTGATTCCTAAACTTAGTAACTTCTTTTTTCTGTTTAAAAATTCCTGGTTGAAAAGTTAATTAAAGCCGTAGACGGGTCAGTCCCTTGGAAGTTTATTTTATTGCATTGAATCGGCCATTTTCTACACTGCGTTATATTTACAGATAACTTATCTGTGGTTATATTTAAGTTTAAAAGCAATTCAACGACATTAGAATTAAATGAAAAAAACTGTAATTTAAATAAATAGTATAAATTAACAATCAATGTTCTATATAATAGGTTATGATGTTTTGTATTATTATCTTATATGGCAAAAAGAAAAAATATTTTCTACCAACTTTATATATACGCGAGGCGTTCGAAATGTTCTAGGCAAGGAGCAGTTAATTTCACGGAGTATTTGTTTGGTACAAAACACCACTTACGCCCATCCAAGGGGCAAGACACTACTACGATCTAGGGAATAGACCCTTTTTGGGAGCCCACATAAAGCAAGAAAAGATTACTTGCTGGAATTGTATCGTAAATAAGAAAAAAGTTGCTTAATAATAATCAAGAAAATTGTCCGGTGAACCTAGAGCGCTCATTTGTTTATTTATTTTATTTACAGGTTTTCTGACATTATTTTTTCTATATTTTATTAAAGTTTCAGTGTTTAACATCACAACTGTGAATTCTAGGGTTAAAAAAATTTACAAAATTAGCTAGTAAGTCATCATTTCATTTAATTTTTTGTGAGTTTTAAAACAGCAAAGCAATAAAAATTTACATAAAAATACAAGCATGTTAAATGACGTCACTTTATATTAACTAGTCGAACGTTGACGTTTGCATAATAATAACAACTTAAAAATGCCGTTTGATTTAAAAAATACTTACGTCTTCTCAATGAATATTAACAAAAATAAATTAAAGGTAAATCTGCAATCGGATACCGCCCGGGTTTCCTCTCGCTTTCGCCTTAAATCAAACCAGCGAGTAACAGCAGCCTATTACTATCGCAGTTTAAATTTATGTGTTACCTATCGGTGAACAGCGAACACCTTTGGAAATTATATTTGGAGCGAACTGCACTGCGGCAGGCTAAAGGAAATAGCGTCATTAGCTTCTCTCGTATTTCTTACAGGCGTTTACGCGCAACTTGTGTGTTGCAATTAAGTATTGCCCTTTTGGGTTCATTCAGAAGGTAGGGAAACCCTAAAATACAAATTTTTGATAAGTTTTATTTATAATTAGCTAGAAATTAGTTGCAACCAACCGCAGCAATGTCAGTTTTTTACAATTAATTGGGTCTTATAATATCAATCTTATAATATCATGCCAAGACCTAAGACCCAATAAATCAAAGGAAGATGATATTCATTAAAATATTTTTTAACATAATCTGTGATTTAAATGTGTTTGTGTTTGTGTGTGTGTGTGTGTGTGAGTGTGTGCGCGTGCATGCGTGCGTGAGTACGTGCGTGCGTGAGTACGTGCGTGCGTGCGTGAATAGTGCGTGCAGTGTGTGTGTGTGTGTGTCTGTGTGTGTGTATGTGTGTGTGTGTGTGTGTATTTGAACAGAGAAGGATGATATACCTATGTAGTTATATTTTTAAGAATAGTAATCCATATTATTTGACATGATGATTGTGAACCTAAAAATAAAAAGTGTGTAAAGTGAAAAAGTCGTTACTAAATAACGTTTATGTAATAAAAAATTATGCAATTTCATTACAATGGTTCTGTTACTAGTTATAAAATAAAAAGGTGCTAATGGCCAAAAATAGTCAACGTTTCTTTGAATAAGCTATTTTTAATTGCTGTTTGCGTTTGCACGTTAAAACTACGAAACTTACGGTTTCTTTGAATTGTTGCCACAAAAAATTAAGTTTTAGCAAAGTTTCACACTAACGTCATTTCTTATTTTCCATTAAAAAAATCTACTCAAGCTACTTGATATTAGCGGCGCGAGATTCCATCTCGCTAACTTCATTGTTCGACAACACAAAAAGCACTCCGGTAAGTATCAGAAGCTTTGTAAACTCACTTTTGCACGTGACACTTTTTATTGGAAGCTAGAGCGTGAACGGGAACAAACGTATTCCCCGCATTTATTTACATTTGTATGCTCTTGAAAGTGGTTAGGGTAGTGGAGGAATCGTTGTATTTCGTTTAAAATCGGTCCCTGAAGATCGACCAACGTCTGATGCCCTCGTGCTTTGTTGTACAAAGGAGACAAAGCCAACGGAACGTTTCCTTGAGATAAGAAAATAAAACTGTGCACTAAACAAATGGCCTGACACAAAATCTACATGCATGCGAGTCTTCAATGCGTTATATGAGATTAAATTGCGTAGGCAGTGTTATCATACAAGATATTATTAACTTCTGGTTTCTTTAAAGATGCCATTATATCATGAGCAGATATTACAAGCAATGTTTATTTATTTATTTAATACTTTATGCACATAAAAAGTACAAAGGAGGACTTAATGCTAACAGCATTTTCTACCAGTCAACCAAGGCGTGCAGAGAAACAATTTGATTAGGCGTGCATATAAGGAAAAGAGCATAATTTTGAACATCCATTTTGACCATCAAATAAATTAAAATAAAACTATAACAACGATACAACTATTAAGGTATAAAAATACATATTTTACAAATTTAATAAAATTCAAATATTAATGAATACTACAATATAGACAATATATACATAATTAAATAAAATACAAACTACATAATAATAAATAATTCTATGTTCTGCTAGTTCAAGTTTAGAGACTTTTTAGCAAATGTTCCTTTACCTGGCGTTTAAAATTGTCCTTGACGTTGCACCTCTGGATCTTATCTGGTAACGAGTTCCAGAGATGAACCGCTGTGACTTGGAAAGAGTTGTCTAAGAAAGATGTAGTATGTCGTGGAGTTGCAAGCACAAGTGTGTTTGAAGAGCGGAGTTGTCTTTGGTGTGTGTCAGATAAGTAGGTAAACATGTTTTTAAGGTAAGTCGGAGAATCGGGGTCTTTTAGAACAGAAAAAAGGAGACAGAGAATTCGTAGGTTACGTCGCTCGCGGATTGGGAGCCATTTGAGCTCAGCTCGGAATTTAGAGACGTGATCATACTTCCTGAGGCCATAAATGAAACGAATGCAGTTATTAAGTAAGCGGTCGAGTTTGTTAAGCTGGTCTTCAGTTAGATCCAAGGAACAAACATCAGCGTAATCGAGAATCGGAATAAGGAGGGAGTTAACTAATGAAATTTTTGTTTGGGTGGGGAGAAAGTTTTTGAGACGAATAATAGAATGGAATGATGCATAAAATTTACGAGAGATTTCTTTGACATAAGGAGTCCAATTCAGATTCGAGTCAATTAAAATACCTAGATTTTTCACTGTTGAAGAGAAAGGGATATTAATAGAATTGAATGAGAGGGGGAGAAGATTGGAAGGGTCGATTTTACACAGTAGACGAGAGCTACCCACTATGATAGCTTGGCATTTGTCAGGGTTTACCTTTATACCATAGCTTACCGACCAGGTAGATAAACGTGACAAGTCGTCGTTAATGGCTTTAATCGCGTGAGTAATATTGTGAATGGGAGAAGAACAATATATCTGGAGATCATCCGCGTACATGTGGAACCTATTCTGCAGATGAGGGGAGAGCAAGTTTATAAATAATGAGAATAGTAGTGGAGATAAAATTCCACCTTGTGGCACACCTGCATCCAAAATATTCCACCCAGATAGTTCTTGTCCCGACCGTATGGCTTGCCTACGACATTTCAGGTAAGAAGAGAACCAATCTATAGCTGTGGGAGAAAATTTGAGTTTCGGGAGAAGAGCTAAGAGGAAGTCATGGTCAACGGCGTTAAATGCGTTACTGAAGTCGATCAAAACCAGAACGGTCACCTGTGAGTTTTCCATACCGCTTCTGATATCCTCAGTAACTTTCAAGAGAGCTGTTGTGGTACTATGGCCAACTCTAAAGCCAGATTGGAAAGGGTGCAGGAGATTATTGTTGGCTAAGAAATCCGTAACCTGTTTGTGAACAACAGACTCTATAACTTTGGATAGAAATGGAAGGATAGAGATGGGTCGGAATTCATTTGGAAGAGAAGGGTTTGGAACTTTAGGGAGGGGGAGAACATATGCCTTACGCCATTCGTCTGGGTATTGAGCAGATGTTAAAGAACAGTTTATAATATGTGTAAGGGCTGGAATAATTTGAACTTTTATGTGACTAATCATGATCTGACCAATATTATCACTCCCAATAGCTTTAGATTTAAGAGACCCCAATATTTTTAGTATGGAATCCTGAGTAACAGGTTCAAAATCAAAGGACTTAATATCTGGCAAAGGAATACTATCAATTTTGCGAATAGTATCCTGTTTAACTGTGGGGCTTAATTTCGAACATGAAGTGAAGTGGGAATTCATAGCATTAAGATCCATAGTGATTTTGGTATCGGTATGTCTTACTTTACCTAGACCCAAAGACCGTAGAAATTTCCAGATACCTGCGGGAGTTGAAAGCTCTATTTGTTCAATTTAGTAAATTTATTTTTTATTTATTTATAATTTTATAAATTTAGTCAATTTAGTTTTAGTATTTGTAATGTTAAATATTTTATTTCTTAATCTGTACCTAAAATAGTCATATATTATGAAATAGTCTTTGTGTATGTGTAAACAGACTTAAATCAACTTAATATATTTTGATGGCACTGAACTACATATAATTATGGTTCTGAGATAACTTCACTTACACAGGACTCTTTATGCGAAAAGTTATCCACGCCCGTATGAAATCGAAACTGCAGTTCGTTTTACTGTATAAAATAATGTACTTAAACTTATATAATATGTTAAATGTAAAGTTGCATGTTGGTTTTATCACATTATCAGTTTAACAGCTGGAAGACGCCTACTACTAGAAACAGGCTTTTCCCATAAAACTCCACGAGGGCTTGCCATGAGAATGTACATTAATTTTATTTTATATTTATTATATGATAATTATATAACGATAAAAAACAGTTGTATAACCATAAAATATATAGCCATATAGTTAGATAATCAAACGAACTTAACTGAAGTGAAGTTCGATCCATAATTGTCTTTCGAGATTTATTTAATTTACTTATAGTAGCTCTGTCTACGCCTCATCCTACTCCTTCTACAAGTGAATTAAATAAATCTCTTCGACAAAGATCGAACTTTGTAGGATGAGGCGTAGACAGAGCTACTATAAGTAAATTAAATAAATCTCGAAAGACAAAGACAGGACCATTATAAAAATGTACTGCGAAAATTTATTACAGAGCTAACCTATGTAATCGCATTTGAAGCAGAATAAATTTGGCGCTTTTAAACCTTTTCGAATAGCAGAAATAGATAAGACATAAACGGTCAAACTACAAAACGTGGAACAGTTTAGTGCGTATTTCTCGCAAGAAAGTCTGACAAAAGCATACACACACAGCTACAAGCTACAATACAATAGCAATTTCGTACGAATGTAAAGCCTAAAGGAATTCAGCCCAAGCCGGAGCGAGCGTACGTCTTCCTGAGTTCCGGAGCACAGATAAACCGCTTCCCCTTCCTGCCCCTTTGCCTAACATCGTGTAACGGACACACTACAAAAGACGTAGCCAGCATAAACACACGCCTAATGCGCCACTTTCCACCTCGTGTTATTGTAGACAGCTGTGATAAGCAAAATAATATTTATGCTCCAAACATGCTGTGCTTCCTGCTACACGAACAATTTAATTAAAAACTGCTACACAAATCATTGCGCGAGCCCCGTTAAAGTAACAGCTTTTTTTATAAACTGAAATCGTAAATTAAAACTACCACATAGTGAAAACACCTAAATCACATCGTATATGCGGCGCGGTCGATTCAAATTCCGATCCGAACAAATTTCCCAATTTGATTTCGGTTTACAGATCTGTTTGACATCCGGCAAACGAATGTTCCCAAAAATAAAATGAAAATGTTAGAGTGACCGGCGAGCCGCGTTCGCGCACATGCCCGCACGTAATTTAATCTTGTATCACTTTGACGAAACCTTGTGTAAAAATTGATCCCCGCGATGGATTAAACACAAACAACAGCACTATACCGACAGCCCAATACATTAACTTGTTCAATTTTCTCAACATATGCAGCTACATCGCGTTGCGAGAGCTCCCGTCCTTTACAAAACCGAGCTTAATTATAGCGCCCGCTTCTACCCTCTTCATTATTAGACCAATGAGTTAAAGCGTCGAACTCGAAGCAATAACTAAAACTAAACACGTTTGTAACAAGTTGTTTGTTGTGTTATCAGCGTCGTGCCAAACGTTCCCACTCGCACACTCGCCGCAAACTTACGCCCGCTCCTAATGAAAACTTTGTCTGAGGTGAACGCTCACTGTCGAATTTTATTCGAATACAATATTACGTTACTAAATTAACAATACGTAGGTAGGTATGGTAACTTTAATATTGGAGTAAGGCAATAAGTAGAAAAGTACGATAAATTAGTAGGTCGAGTCGTGTAAATGTGTGCGAATGCGGAAAGTAAATCAGTTGAAACAAATGTAGAACATCAGTCAGCGGGCAGTGGCCGCCGTCCGTCGTTAGTGGTCGAGACCCACTGCTATAAATCTCCCCGCCACCTTGAGAACTGTGATCGCTTTTACATCGAACATTTTCATAGTAATTATGCCTAATTTTAGTAAATGCTTACATAACTGGTATTCAATGGAAAATATTTTATTTTTAGTCCTAGAAAATATTTCAATCTATACATATAAAATTCAAAATCCTGACTGAGTGACGCACTGTCTAAACCGCTGGCACTAGAGACTTGAAATTTGGAGGTTGTGTTCTTTGTAAATTGGTTCTTTGTAATTTATAGTAATTGTAATGGGTATTCACTGAGAAAGAGCTTTTAGAAATTCCACCACTAAGAGGGTGAATTCAACCACCCGAATTAGCTATAAAAAGTCTTCTTCATTTCCTATATCCACGCGGGCGAAACCGCGGGCAGAAGCTAGTTAAAATATATAGAGAGATTATTTAAGTTTTGTTTTCAGCACTTTATGTTTAATGTTACGAGTATCTACGGAATTTGCACTTGCTTTTACAAGGGATCGTGAAAGTAATAGAAATGTTCAAGATACACCAAAGTAGAGAATACGTGTAATAATAATAATAATAGTTATTATAATAATATATAATTATATATATAATTACTTGACCAGCGAGAAGTGAGATTCAACGGTATGTTCATTTTTAGTTTATTAAGCTGCATATTGTACTGTTTGTTTCTCTAAACATTAATAAAGTAAAATATAATATATTATAATAATATTCACTAAACTCGATATTTTGACCAGCGAGACAGATTGAAGTGCCACCCAGATCATAACTTCCTCTAAATATTATTTTATGAATTAATAACTGTATTCTGGAGCGTAAAACGCTGAAAGTGCACCAGAGTGTTCATCGTTCGAACATAAAAGCCTTCACACGCTTTGATCTCGCTACAAAACAGACAAATGAATATGAAACCTGGAAATTACGGTGCAATACATCCACCGCGTGGGCTACATTTATTTGTAGGTGAATACTCGGCGCATTAATCATAACGAACAGGGAGCGAGTCGAGCGAGCGAGCGGGTGCATTCACCAGTACTCGCCCCTCCTCACCGCAAACAAGTGCGCTGGACTTTTAATCTCACCTGAGCACGGACCGACCCTTGTGGTTTCCTCCCTGATCACATGCTTCTCACAACGCTGCTAGAATGCTCACGGTAAATAATAGTTTGTTTACTCAAGAAATAATCGAGCGAATAAAACCACTCATAAAATAATTCCATGTTACTGATCGTAACACATTTTTTATATTGAGGGGTGACATGACGAGCTAGTCGTTCGCCTGATGTAAAGCGACACGGCTGCCCATATCAGTTGCAGTATTACTCGAAACTCTAAAGTATAGACATCAGCACAGTAGACATCATCTAGTAATCAGATTACTAGTCTGTGAGATTAGATCATAAAGTGTCATTTGCCCAGTAATTTCACTAGCTATAGTATACTTCAAACCGGAACACAGTAGAGCTTGCGCACTACTCTTTGGCAGCAGAATAATTGGATAAGCGCACAACGCGTGTAAAGATACCTTGACGAACTTTGTGGAAAAGTCCTACTACCTAGTAAACCTATAATTGAAAAAGGTTTTAAATGTGGCACATAAAATATTTTGCTCCATGGAAATATTCCAACTAAGTAGCTTTGTAGTGGACTTCTGTAAGCTGTGTACGTTGCATAATATTATTGTCTTTGTTATCTCTTAAGCTTGAACAAAGATAACCTGTAACCAAGTCTGACATTTTCTATTTGCCTTTGATTGCGTTTGCGATTTTTCTTTTACAGTACTAAGAGATGTTTAGCCATTTTTTTATAATGTAAAATCTAGATAATAAAATACAATGACAGATATAGATAGATGATTATATAGATAGATATATTATCAACCACATGCATGAACGAAACAGTAGTGTTTATAGTCTATTTTACAACTGTTTGTGTACCAAAATTACGACATGGAAAGATCGGTTTAAAGAATCTGAAAATAGCGGTTGTGTATTTTTAATTTTTTTCCATAACCCGTGTATATTTAAATGTTCATGTGTGATAACGGTGGATTATTATGCGTAAAAAGTTCATTAACGTGCACGAGTGTTGGCAAATGGTTCAAGTTTTAAAACATTTTTTCATTTTCCCTTCAAGGCTTCCTAGAGCCTTCAGTAAAATATCCACCATTTTACTACGGTATTTCAAGTTTGTCAAAATAAAACTTGGACATGACATAGCCGTACAAAAATTATATATTTGACATTGGCAGAATTATCGCTATAAAGCGATAGGAGCCATTAAACGAAGAAGAAGAAGACATGGGAAGGTCACGGTAACCATTCATTGAACGAAACTCCATCAAATAAAGCAACATAAACTCACTGTTGAGCAAGCACACTGTTAAAGTCGTAAAAGTGCCTCATACGTCAATACCTTTTGAAATACGCTAATGGAAATACGAAATAAAACAGAAAGCAAAGTATGATTAGTGAGTGCCATACGTCCCATTGTCAGACTTTACGGCCGCCGCTACCGGAATATCCGTTTCAATACGAAAATATGCTTATAATAATGCAAATATATATATTATTATATATTTATAATAATAAAAATATTAATGCAAAAGGAATTTCGTGAATTGAATAACATCTGAATTAATTCTCATTTCTATATGTTTATTATTGGTGTCAATAAAGCGTTTTGTATTGTGTACTAGCTGCGCCCCACGGCTGTACCCGCGTGGTAAATTTTTTGTAAACTTTCCTTATTTTTTTTCTTTCATAAGAACCTTTTCCTGACAATAATAAACACAACAAAAAAGTCTTAGCCATAAAGGTCCATCAGTTCACGCGTGTGATGACCAAGAGAAACATTCATTTATTGTACTACTTACTGGGAAATGCATGACTGAATGGCCTTAGAAGAGGTGTGTGCTAACTTAGAGTTTCCTTTCTATTTACTTAGTCCTACTAAATCTATGAAACGAGGTGCAGCAAGCCATTCCTTCCATCCTAGTAAAAGTTTAACGAAATAAGGTTTATATTTTTTTAAATTCAGACAATTAGCCTTAACTTAGTACTTATTTATTATCTCCGAAATACCTATGACTAAGTGAAAAGGCCAGAACTTGAGTTTCGCCTGGAAATTCATAGTAATTTACAGTCGGTCGCTGTGACCTGTAACAACATTATAATTATCCAAAGCCCGCCGAAATTCTTGGAAATGTTACTTTAATCACTTCATACGACCCTATAAATTGTTTGTATTGGTATATTAGGGTCTTACTACAAAGTACTGTTTTGATTTAGCGATAGAGGTTTGTTATTTATGTTTGTAGTTAACCTAATTATGCACCTATCCCTTAGTTGTCACATAATCGTTTCTTAGATTTAAAATTTTAAATACATAAAATATGCGTTAATCTTCTTTAGGTTTAGGTTTGGGTTTAACGAATTTATTTACTCATAAAGAACATAATTCACTTATAATGAGCTTAAGTATGCATAAGTTATAACTAAATAACCTAGTTACAATTAATTTTGGTGAAGGTTTAAGTGTGGTATTGGAAAAAGTTATTAATAAATTACAGCCGCTCTTCTACCAGCCGTCGCGTTCTGAACGTGCGATAGAATCCATAGACCAATTTACCTAGCAAATGAATTTACAAACATTTTAGCGTTTTGGGGAAAAAAGTGTTTTCACCCTTTTGGGTCAATCCTTGAACAGATTATATTCTATGCCTATACATTTGATTATTTTGAGAGCATGTTTTCATTTTAAAACTATATTATTTTTTCATCGTAATTACGCCGCACGTTATGTGCACTAGCGTAGTTTTTTCCATTATATTAAAAATCATCAAAATCAGAAAACTTTTAAGGGTACAAACATTTTGGCGTTTTTTGTAAGAAGAATAAGGTGTTTAAACAATTTTTGTTTCGTTAACACTTTTTTATATTCATCTAGTAGATTTTGAAGTAAACAGTAAATTTTAACTTAATTTTATCGTTCACAAAAGTGCTACATACTTAAGAGTTTTTTGAGGTTTGTGCAAAGAGGTGAAACAGGCGTGTGTTAGTTTAATCGTGTGTTAAGATCTCTGAAGGCATTTCCTACTGAGTTGGTACACCTGTCGACGTTTTTCACTCATCCGTACGCAAGGAATTACTTCCTTTCTTTCTTTGCTCGCATTTTTGCATGGCTAACTTAAGGAACAAAGAAGTATAACCCTGCAGTGTTATTTTTATAAAATAATAGATGTATGTAAAATATAGCATGATGCTTACAATATGGGAGAAAAATTACGACAAAAAATAATTGGAAGAACGATTGCATATTGCCTCTTGCCACATAATTTCAGTTTTCTATTTATAATTTTCATTAAGATCATTTCAATGTTTTATGTTACACTGGTGTGTTGCACTTTTCTAGTATATTTTATTATGATGTGTCAATTGTAATCATAAATATTGTAAGTAATAACTAAAAATTACACAAATAGAAACATCACTGCAACGTTTCTTGTGGTTTTTATTTTACAGGTGTAATTGTAGCTTCGGATCGGAGTTTTATTTTCTGCATTATGTTGGATTGTTTGCAAGACTTCTCTTTAGTTCCCTCCTCCCTTTAGGAGAACTGTAGATGCAAACTCTCCCATTCCCCACTTTTGTAATTTTTACAACCACAACAATACAACGGCCTTCCTAAGCTCCTCATTGGTTGCTGGTTGATCATCGGCTGTCTCAACCAATGAGCGTACAAAATTGGAACATTGATTTGACACTTGTTTAGCAAACGTATAAACAAAAACTGAGGGCTAAGGTGATAATTTTTAAATTAAACATCCACTACCTAGAGCGACAGCGTAAAGTTGCCAGTTTATCGGTTTATTATATGCATTTTGGAGAGACGCAGCACTCTTATTTGATTGAAATTCCATCAAGCTTTCTGCTACGCACTTTATAGTGCAAACAACCAATCATTGGAACAGCTTACCGGAGTCCTTGTTTCCACCTAACTACAATCTGGGAGTCTTTTTAAGTCAAGATATCTTCTAGGCAAACACGCACCATCGTAGACTGCGGCATCACTTTCCATCAGGTAACACACTAGTCAAATGCTGTCTATTTTAAAAAATGCCCCAGATTGTATCCGAAGGACCATTTTTTAACCTAAAGACTTAATTAACTTCAAACATTTTCGGTTAAATGCCTGTACCACAGAATATACAATCGTTCTACCACGTACTATGTACTTATACCAGCCAAACGCAAAGCAAAGTATCAAATTACCCTTCAGTTAATTCCTATGGATTAGTAACTGAAGCTTTTAATCACACCACTTAATAGTAATAGCAAATCTTCAATAGCCTTTAGCCATTGACAGAAATTATGCAAGCACATCAATACGCAAACACTGAATGTAAATTAATTTGTCCGAATTAGCTGTGGCAGGGCGGATAGTTTGCCAAAAGGTAACCAATGTAAACAAGGTGTACCTAACGTTATAAATAATGTATACAGACCAAACATGGAAGTTATCCATGCCGGAGAGGGATCTGGGGTAAATTTTCATGATCTTGCGGTTTGTGATACGTGCCTGTTAATATTAGTTTATCATCCCTTCGCCGCATTGTGTACGAGGTTGCAAATACCTGGCGGAGCAGTGAAGCGTTTCGGCTTAATACTCTTCGTCCTTGAATAGATTTATTGGACCACTTAGTCGTGTAGTGCGATTAGATAATATTTCCAGAATATTACCTAACCTCCCACATGACAAGATGAGCTAGTCGTTTGCCTAATGTTAAGCGACACGGCTGCTCATATCAGTTACACTCGGAACATGACACGTCATCCTGAGACATCAGCACATCAGATCAGATCATAAAGTCTCATTGCCCAGTAATTTCACTAGCTATAGTGCCCTTCAAACCGGAACACAATAGTGTTTGCACACTACTGCTTGGTGGCAGAATAACTGGCAAAGCGGTGGTACCTACTTAGAAGAACTTTGCAGAAAAGTCCTACCACCTAGTAACACATGAGGGCATTTAAAATGCCTATTTTCTATAAAATATAACTTCTATAGAATATAACATTAATTAATGAACTTTTTTTATGTTCTTATATAAAAACTCTGCTTTCCGATGTTCCATTTTTGAAATTCGGTGTTATGCACTTTGTTTTTTTTTTTGCGATTTATGTGAAAGGTTTAAAGCCCATTGATACTTATCCTACGTCAAATAAATCTCGTTTTGAAATCAAATGAAATGAAATAGTTTATTAAATGCTTACAAACATCGGTTTAAACATAAAACAGTCTACGAAAAATACAAATAGTTTACTCCTGGTTGTAAAACTTTTGTACCCAAACTAGGAAAACCTGTGTTTTGGCATACCAATACACAGGTATTAAATGATCTATTTTCTCTCTTGTTAAACAATCTACTGTATATAATAGGTCTTTACCTATGAAATTGCCGTATTGCAGTACAGACTTTTTCAAACAAAAAAAAGTTTTGATTGGCTATGAATTCTAAATTCAAATTAATTTTGTTTTAAAAATATGGCATTCTATTTACAATATCAGTCTTTTGTTTATTGATTAGCGTTATATTTTCATTACATTTCAACATTTTTCCTCATAATGGATACTTTGAAATTTCGTGTAATTATGGAATATGAGTTCCGTCGTGGCACCAACGCGGCACAAACGACACGTAACATCAACGACGTTTACGGAGAGAACTGTACAAACGAACGTACAACCCGTTATTGGTTTGCTCGGTTCCGTTCTGGGAATTTTGACATGAAAAATGAACCTCGTGGTCGTCCGGAAACTTTGGTCAACAATGATGAATTAAAGGCGATTGTGGAAGCTGATGAATCTCAATCTACAGCTGAGCTGGCAGCAGCTTTTGATGTTAGCATCAAAACAATATTGGTCCATTTGCGACAGATTGGCAAGATAAAAAAGCTTGATAGATGGGTGCTCCACGAACTTAACGATCGCCAGCGCAACGTACGCGTCGAGACTTGCCTTGCGCTGCTTAACAGGCACAGAAATGAAGGAATTTTGAACTGAATTGTTACGTGCGACGAAAAATGGATTCTTTTTGACAATCGAAAGCGCTTGGAAAGTTGGTTAGATCCTGGTTCGGTACCAAAGCAGTGTGCAAAACGAAAAATGACCCCTAGAAAGGTGATGGTCACAGTTTGGTGGTCTAGTGCTGGTGTGATTCATCATAGCTTTTTACAAAACGGCGAGAGCATTACTGCAGATGTGTACATTGAAGAACTGACCACAATAATGGCGAAACTCGCACGTCTGCAACCAGCTTTGGTCAATCGGTCGTCTCCACTGCTACTTCACGACAACGCGCGACCCCATACTGCACAACAGACCGTCTCTAAGCTGCACGAGTTGGGTTTGGAAGCTCTCCCTCATCCGCCATACTCACCGGATCTTGCGCCTACCGACTATTACTTTTTCCAAAATTTAGACAACTTTTTAGCGGGAAAAAAATTCAATTCCCGAGAGGCAGTACAAAACGCCTTTGAAGAGTTTGTTGTCTCCCGTCCTGCTGTTTTTTTTCAAGAAGGGCATCCATAAACTGCCACAGCGTTGGCAAAGATGCATTGATTGCATGCGTGATTACTTTGAATAAAAGAAATAAATAAGTTCGAAAAAAAAATACTTTAACTTTTTTCAAACAAAACGGCAATTTCATAGGTAAAGACCTAATATAAGTAGATACCTACTGTACAAGAATATTGAAGTTTATTTTTTTAACTTAAAGGATCTAAACTAATAACAAGACTTTACAACAGTTACCCAACAAACAGTTTATGCAGCTTTCAAATAATCCAAGATTTGCATATAAATATCCCAACAATTCAAATATTTGAAACAGTGATTCGCTTTTGCAAACTTTTTCACCCGCATATTGGTTTCCATCGAGTATTGTTATGTAAATCCGCATAAGCACAATAATCATTGAGGCTAGCACACGTGCAGCGTAAGGCAAGAGCTCACGGTTATTGTGTAGTGTACCCACCAAACAATATTGAAAACATGAATACGTATTCGAAGAAAGGACGTATGATTAAAAATAAGAACTTCGCTTGTTGAGATTGCATGGAAATGTTACATATAGCTTTGGAAGTATTTTTAAATCTCCCATTTGGCAGAATTTTGCTCCTTTTGGAGATTATAGCCTACAGTGTGCCTCTTTTTTCAGCCTGTTGTTATTTTTTTAGAGAATTTAGCCACTATGTGTACAAGTTCAAATCCTATCCTCAGCCCTGCCTTAATGGCGTTTTAAGTTATGTGCGGAATTTAATACACTTGCTCTTCCAACGTGATAAAGCCATAAGTAGTTCAAAAATCTCAAAAAAATGTTCAAGCATCTCAAAATTTGAGAAAAAAATTTTTTATACTTTCATTGGGTTTGCGTTTGACTACATCTCACCTGATGGTAAGTGAAGGTAAGGTCAAAAGTGGAGCATGCTTACACAGTGTTATCTATCAACCCGCACTAGTGGGTTAATTATTTACGTCTTACATTCTCTTCATGTAAGAGAAGACCCGCGCCTTTTAGCTGTTCTTGGGAACGTATCATGAGCTGATGAAGTTGCGTGGCGCGATGGTTACTTCATCTAAGTCTCGACATGGTAATATTCAAACATATTTGTCGGGGTATTTTAATGACAAACTTGCCAGCACAGTTTTTAGCAAGTATTGTCTGGATCATGTTTTCACGGGTCATGGCAGTTATTAAGTTGCCGAAGTGCCTATAATATTTCAGAGAAGCAGACCGCTGCAGCGGTAGACGGAGGATGTTTCAAACAATATTTATGCTTGAAAACAAAACGCAATCCGATGCTACCCCGTGCGATGCTACGCCGTGGTGCGTGGTGGCAAGATCATACTCATTTTATAAGTTTAAATATTTTAAAGTTATAAGTTTACTTTAAGACTTGCTAATTCAATAACTGTGCCAATTGTCTGTTCCACCAATCCAAACGTAGACGTCATAGAGATCCTACCTTGTTTGCTATATCTTACTTCCCGATCACAAATCACAGTAATTATACTAATCCTACTAACCCTACATATTTTACAAATCCTACAAATCCTTCATATTCTACAAATCCTGCAAATCATACATATCCTAAAAATCCTACAAACTCTATAAATCCTACGAATAGTACAAATCATAAAAATTCTACAATTTCAACGAATCTTAAAGATCCTATAAATTTTACAAATTCCGTAAATCCTACAAATCTTATACAAATACTGTCCTCTTACTTCTAATTCAATTAAATATCCTTCAAATCGTACTAAACTTAGTAAGTCTACTAATCCTACTCATCGCACTAGTCCTAACCGTCTTCCAGTTCTGCAACTCCTACAAATACTAAAATATATATTAATCCCACTAAAACTAATCCAATTGTCTATGCTAATCCTACTAATTGTACTAACCTACTAAATTTAAAAATTTTATAAATGTGAAAATTTGTGTGTGTGTGTGTTACTTTGTACGGAAATTTTAATGTTTAGTGTGCAGAGTCCTGGAGTAGCACAATTATACTGGGTGCTTTTATCCCGGAAATTATATTTTTCCTGAAGAATAGTTTGCCACGCGGGTGAAGCTATGGGGCGCAGCTAGCTAGGTTTATAAGGAAATTTGGTGCAGTACGATCCTAACTTTAACTCAGCGGTCGTTGTCACGTCGTAGCAATTTGTTCGCCCTCAACGAATTCCGAAATAATGTTTTTCATAAAATTATTTCATTCAACGTCATTGTGTTACAAGTTACAATGTAAATGAGCGGCTCTAAACGCGACATTTTACTTTGACCGACCAACTTTCTCACTGGTGAAATGAATGGGTTCCAAGTGAAATAAAGTTTCAGTTTGACGATAAGTTTGCACATTCTGTTTCTAGTTCGTTGTTTGTTGTTTTTTGTCTCGTAAAATATTTTTGTGAAGTTAAAATTGCGAAAGAAGTTTCATAATACCTCAAAACAGTGGCATACTTCCGTAATTGGATAAGAGTTTACTAGATGGTAGGACTTTTCTGCAAAGTTCGTCTAGCCACCTACTACCGCTTTGCCAGTTATTCTGCCGCCAAGCAGTAGTGTGCAAGCAGTACTGTGTTCCGGTTTGAAGGGCACTGTAGCTAGTGAAATTATTGGGCAAGTGAGACTTTATGACCTGATCTCACAGTCTAGTAATCTTATTACTAGATTGTGTCGATGTCTCAGAATGACGTGCGCAGTGCAGTGTCACGCAAAACTGTATACTTTAGAGTTCCGAGTGACACTGCTACTGATATGGGCAGCTGTGTCGCTTAACATCAGGCGAATGGTTAGCTCGTCACGCCATACCATGACATAAAAAAAGTATTTTTTTTTATTAGTGTATTGGCCACCTCACCTGATGAAAGTGACGGTGCGGTGTACTTGCCTAGAAGATTAGACCTAGTCACGACTTAAAAAGCTAGTATATAGTAATGTAATGTGTCGGGAAACAAAGACGCTAGTAAAGCTATGTTTTGCATCGTTTGATTGGAACTGCGTAATACGAATATTCAGCAATTTCTTTTGCCCCAAAAACAAAGCTGTCTGGTTAAGTTTAAATTAAAAGTCGACACGCTGATAGAATGTAAAAAAATAGACTTCTATAATATTAATTCTAGGCTTCATCATGAAAAATCGTTGTCAATAAACTTAGCCATACCGTTAAATTAATAAAGCAGCGCGGAGTGAAAATCCTGACAAGGTAGAACAAGATTTTCTCGTAAGCAAGGTGAAAAAAATCAAATAACTTGACGTAATCTCGCGTTGTTTAGAGCAGCTTACACGAAGCTAAGCCAGCCAGCGCGTGAGACGCAATATTGCTCCAACATTGTCTGTAGATGTTTCCGCTTGATGCATTTTTGATGTTTTTCTGATGTGGGTCTATCGGCCTCGCTATCTAAATGTGATGAATATTCAAAGTTGACTTTGGAGGGATACGTTTCAAGGAGGGTCAATATTTGATTGGCTGTTGAATTAGCGAATTCTCACATAGCTAAGAGTAACTTAGTTTTAACACTATAGGTATTTTAGCAATGCATGTTATGAAATGTTTATATGTAAAGTAAAGATAGCTTATAAATATTATGGGGACCGAGTGCACACAAAATTTTGAAAGATCTTTTGGAACGACTGATCGAAGCAACACGTGACCGAAATTCTGTACTCTATTTAGAACAAAGACGAAGCATTGCCATACAGCGGGGCAATGCTGCCAGCATTTTGAGCACGTTGCCTACTGGTTGCGGCTGCATAGATTAAGTTTTGCTACTGCATCGTTTTTAATTTTTAAGTTTATATTAGTAAAGTGTTAAATTATTTATATAAGTTTTTATTTCCATACGCTTTATGTGAAAAACCCAATAATGCTGAACATACAATACTTTGTTATATAGGTATCTGCAAAATAGAGAAATGTCCGTCTCCACTAAAATTACTCGTAATTACGCACTTATCCAAATGAGACTTTATGACCTCATCTCAGAGTCTAGTATTCTTATGACTAGATTGTGCTGATGTCTCAGTATGACGAGCGCAGTGCAGTGTCACAGTGCAACAAATATGAGCAGCCGTGTCGCTTGACATCAGGCGAACGATTACTCACGTCATTCCATAACATAAAAAAACTTATCCTTCTATTACGCATCTACTGCAATTTGAGTACGTCCTAAAGATATAAGTGCAAACTTAAGAGCTGTTAAAATTTAGTTCAGACAGGCATTAGCTTTACTTTCAATATAGTCTTCTTCTTCTTCTCAATCGTGTCACTCTTGACAGAGCGGTCGAGGTCGTCACGAAGAGTGGTGGGCCGCTGTAGCTTGCCTCACGACCTCTCGCCATCTCTCCCTACTGGTGGTCATTTTGGTACACTCATGCAAGGGACCGCCCACCGCAGATTTGATCTGGTCGGTCCATCGCATCGGTGACCTTTCACGCGGTCTGGTGCCCTCGACTTTACCCTGTACCACGAGACGTTCAATGGAGTTGTTGTTCCGCCTTGAGACGTGTCCGAAGAACTTGAGGATGCGAGTTTGCACTAATACCGATGGACGCTGTTCAATGCGGAGTTCTTAAAGTATAGAGACGTTTGTGCGAAATTCGGTCCACGATACCCCAAGCATTCTTCTCCAGCACCACATTTCTAAAGCATCTATTTTATTCTTCTCAATTTCTCGCAGCGTCCACGTCTCTATAAACATATATTATTCTACTATTCAATAAAGTACCTGTAATAAATTATAACAGCGTATCCATATTTTTCCAAACATCAGCTACTTAGATTCACAGTCCTGTTCGGGGACTCAGGGTCCCAGAGGAGCCATCAAATAAAGGACCTTCTGTGCATAGATAAAGAACGCCGGCGCTCATTGGCCAAATTGAATTTTGTACCGATCTTCGGCACCAAATAAATATTAATGTGTAATCAATAGATGTAGATAGCTCGAGTTCAGGTAATTTTTTGTTATAGACTACTCTTTACATCGACATTTTGATGAAACTGATCGATCAGGGATTCTCTTTTATCAAAATTCTTTCTCAGTTATATGATTTTAGTTTAAAAATCGCAATTTTAAGAGGTTGTTATGTGTTCTAAGCTATTTTTACTTAAAACATGAATGAGTATAGTTGTTTATAATAGAGAATCATAGAGATTCGTGATGCAAATTTAACCAAAGAGCGCTAAACTTGTCAAATATGTATTGCGTTTTCTGACTTTTTGACATTCATCATCTTTTTTTTAAGTTTTGGCTCTACACTTTTGTGTATTTAGCCAGTTTCACGCAAATATGTGTCAAGTCACAGTTAAAGTCATTAAGTCAAGTCAAGCCAGTCTAGTCAAAGTCATACTCCTAGTAAAGTGGTGGCATTTTTACCAGAAGCTACTATGGAGTTTTGGAAACAACACGAAAAAAAACTTTTCACCATCATTATACCATTTTCCCACACTCACGACTGTAATCCAGCACTTAACGAATAAAATGCCACCAATTTTATGCACTAACACTGAAAATAACACAAGTTTTGGAAAATAATACAATGCGGTGACGCAATCTTTTTCGCTTTCCTGCCAAAAAAAAAACCCGTAAATATAGTTGGGTGTTTTGAACGTGAAAATTCAACACGACCCTATTACCACAGGTTAAATAACAGTACTACGTAGGTATATACAGAATACGTAGCTACTGTTCAGCTTGGAGTAAGTACGTAACCATCCACTGTTTACGCAATACTTAATTTTTCCGCTCCTATTCATTATTTTTCACAATATTTCCCTAATAGTGAATCGGAAGTGGGACAACAAACTTCAGAAGAGCATGGGCCGCATTCGCAACACGGACAGTGGAGAGCTAAGTCAACCGCGGCTCGCTCGCTATTTGCGCGCGCCAATCTGAAAGGTTATAGCCGTCCATTGACTATCAACTTGAAAAGCCATGGAGGTATCGTATGGTGATTATTTTGAAAGGTATTTCATAACTTTTTTTCTGTAGGTAATAAAATTGGATTAGCATTTAGAGAAAGCAAAGAGTGATGCAAGGATACCAATTTAGTTTAGTATTTTGAAGTAAAACTTCTTTACGAACGCTTGACTTGGGGAGTAAGTTGGTGAATGTTAGCGAACGGAAGTTGATTCACGCAGATCGCCATAGTCAGCATAAAAAAATTAAAAATTACTCCAACTTTGAATTTTTTTTTTTTTTTTTTTTTTTTTACTGTTGATGGGTTTGCTTTTGACTACATCTCACCTGATGGTAAGTGACGATGAGGTCGAAGGTGGAGCACGCTTACCCAGAAATAACCTATTTACTCTTGACTTAAAGACACCCAAGTTGTATGTGGATGGAAACACCGACGACGGGAGTGAGTTCCATTCCCTAGCCGTACGCACAATAAAAGAATCTGCAAAGCGTTTCGTACGAACAAAAGGTAAATCAACAACGTAAGGATGGTAACCCTGACCTCGCCGTGAGGTCCTGTAGTGGAATGGAGACGGTGGGATAAGATTGTGAAGCTCCTGGGCACATTCTCCAAAATAAATTCTGTAAAATACAGCCAAACATGCCACCTTACGTCTATGTTTAAGGTTTTGCAGTTTACTCCCAACTAGCGCTTCGTCATTAATGATTTTTATTGCGCGCCGTTCCACTGAGTCCAATGCAGCCAACTGGTATTTGGCAGAGCCATCCCATAAGTGGCTGCAGTATTCCATGCAAGACCGTACCTGAGCTTGGTAGAGGTCCAATAGTTGCGAAGATGTAAAATACCGTTTGACCTTGTTTAATATACCAAGCTTTTTGGCTGCATTCTTGGCTTTAGATTCAATGGAAAGTCCATAGTTGAGGTTGGGAGTTATGGGCATGCCGAGAAGATCGATTCTGTCCTGGAATGGTACCAACACATCCTGAAATGAAGGGAAATCGACTATGGGATCCCGTTTGGTCGTAAAAAGACAAGCCTGTGTCTTTATGTTGGTATGTCCGGTAAAATGATAATTTACAATTGTCAAGATTTGAAAGAGTTTTAGCGGGAGTACGCTTCACCGCATTGTATTATTTTCTAAAACTTGTGTTATTTTCAGTGTTAGTGCATAAAACTGGTGATGTTTTATTCGTTAAGTGCTGGATTACAGGCATGAGTGTGAGAAAGTGGTATAATGATGGTGAAACGTTTCTTTTCATGTTGTTTCCAAAACTCCATCAGCTCCTAATAAAGTTGCCACCACTTCACTAGGAGTATGTCTTGACTTGATGAATTGAACTGTGACTTGACACATAACTGCGTGAAATATCATTAACTTGATAAATTGACAATTACTTGACACTGGCTAAATACACAAAAGTGGATAGCCAAAACATACAAAAGAATAAAAAATAATACTGTCAAGATGGTGACATTAACATTCAACAAAGCAAAAACAAAGTTATACCGGCCGATAGATGGGGCTAAACTAAAGAAGTGGTGTGGTCTTTTTTATTTTCTACACTATATGCTGGTGTCAAAATAGTTTTTATGAAATTCGCCTCTGTTGTATAATTCTATAATAATTTTAATTGCTATTAAGTTTAACGAATTCATTTTAATTAATTATTTTTCGCGTTTCAATAAACGAAACTTTAAGATGTAGACGGTTGGTAACAAAACAACACACCTACATTACGTACCCACCATGCCGCTGGTGGTACATAAATCGCAGATACTGCCCTCTGCGGTGAGCGCCTAACTACCGCCATTTGTTTGCTGCATCTCTGATTACACGCCGCAACCATATTCAAGATAATCGTTGCTTTGTTTCCCTAAAATCAAAACCCACACACAAAATACGAAACTGTAATACCCTATTTTCTACTCTATAGTTACTAGCATTATTAACTATTTATTATTTGAAATAACTGAGAAAAGAGGATTAAAGGGCGTTTATTTATAATTTTACAAAATATTTAATACAAGTAGTTAACCATTTTTTTTGTCACAGAGTACACAAACCAGGTAGAGGATACTATACAGAGTAAAAGCCTTCTACCAACCAAAAGTACGACAAAAGAAAGGAACGTCACAGATTAACTCTTTTTCGTAACAAGCATAATCGTGATAATGTAAATAATTGTTGGACCCATGTAAATAAATGAGTCGAGAAATTATTCACGTCAGTTGAAAATTACCTGCCTGACCCCAAGAGCACGGCAAAAGCTGCAAACAATAATTTCTTCTTCTTATATAGGCAGTCCAACCCAAAGGCTTCTGGCTATTATCTTAAGATAATGACAAATCGAAACCGACGGCTCTCAAAGCCCAATACACTCAGTTTTTGACACCTATTTTTGTAAGTCATCCCATCCAAGTAGTAACTTCAGCGAACTTTATTTACTCTCACCGATCCAACGGCCAGTCAAGCTTCTCAATAATTTAGTTATTTCAGCACTGCAAACATAGCTTGCCGCAGTTCGAGAGCGCATTCAATTACATGCGGTGTGTCCATCCGATGACCAAACATCCGATACGTTTTGGTTTCCCAATCGAACAGCGCTAGATTGAAAAATGCAGCGCTATATTTACATGCCACTCACCTTTTGGCATACTGTAAGTATTACGGGTGACATTATGAAGATTAAAACTTTCAACTCGCTCCCAGCTAATTAATCTAACGTTGCCACTCTGCCTCGCGATGTGGATGCAATTACTTGAGCCGCAGTCACGGTTTATTCTCATAGGATGACGCCGACATAAGTGTATTTTTCTTTCAAATTATGCAAAGAGTTGTTTCGTTGGTTATGGAAATAATTTAGAGTAGTTAGAGTGGCGTGCAGCGAGGTATTCACATTATGAACCCGTATCGTCGGAGCATGATTAGCAAATAATCAACGGCAGCCATTCATTCCCGGCAAATGGCTGGCGTTCGCTCGCATCCCGCTCGATGAGCAATCGACATGAGCGGTAGAGCCTTCGGCAAATACAATAGCGATTGCAATGGGACTCGAATGGAACCGATCGTACCGCGGGCGAGAAGATGAGAAACGGGTCAATAATAACTTGTTCCTTTTTCGATTACACGATATTGCCTGATATCACTCGGTAAAAACATGTAAAAAATTCTTAAATTTTTCAATGGAGATTTGGGATTTCGTAAATCGCGTCCCTAAAGCTTATTCCGAACATTATTTTAAGAGAATCCTTACTCACATCCGCTCTGAAGATGATATATATTTTCCTTACAATCACCTGAAGAAATT
Source organism: Ennomos fuscantarius (assembly GCA_905220475.3). Classification (NCBI taxonomy): domain Eukaryota; kingdom Metazoa; phylum Arthropoda; class Insecta; order Lepidoptera; family Geometridae; genus Ennomos; species Ennomos fuscantarius. The sequence goes on from HG992029.1 coordinate 9,693,133, forward strand.
CCCACATACTCTTAAAACAGCTTTATCCGAGGGTTCGGGAGATACGTGTTTTTAAAATCCTTTCCGTAATAAATTATTCGAAGCGTACGAGTGTGTAGCAGCTAAACCGCTAGAAATACTTTCTTTTATTGTTTGTTGTTTGTACTTGCCTGATTTATTTGTGATGCTATACACGTGACCAAATTAAACTTTAAAAAAGATTGAAGCTTAGAAATGAAACGCATCCCTAAGATTGCGTTATTAGTAATCATACACATACATCATATATACAGCAGACACTCATTATCATTTTAAACATTTACAAAGATATTATAGTTAATTCTTTAAAAAACTTGCGAGCTTGGATTTGATAATAGATGTTGGTACAAAAACATAGTCCTAAAGATTTTTGCAGCCACTGGGACTGTAACCTCGGCTCAGTTGGCAAAGCGTCTAATCCAGCGAGTTAGAAGGTATAGGTTCGGATCACGCAGGTCCCAAAAACAATTAAGGAGCTATAATATTTTTGTAGATATACCTTAGGTTTGAGAGTTGCTACATTACAGTTAGAAATAGAAAACACCATGTACTCATTAGTCCAAGTTTATGCACCCATAGAACGATCCAGTAAAACAGAAGTCAAAGCTTTTTACAAACATCTCGAAGAAGCTATGGAGAAAAGTAAGTGCATAAAAAACATAATAGTTTTAGGTGATATGAATGCACAAATAGGACATCCAAAATCAGGTGAACATTTGGTTATGGGAATCTACGGATATGGAAAAAGAAGCAGACGTGGCCAATTGTTTATAGACTTCTGCCATCAGTATAAATTAAAGATAGCAAACACACTGTTTAACAAGGCTGAACATTTGAGATGGACATGGCTCGCACCCAACGGTAGAACCAAGAACGAAATAGATTTCATAGCCACAAACAAGGTTAAAAATGTAGAAAATTTTGAAGTTCTGAGTAAATTGGAACATTTTAGCGATCACAGAATGGCGAGAATGACATTAGTTACAAAGAATAAGCGATCACGAACACAATACAGTAATAGATTGCTTAGTAGCTCTAAAATGGATTTAGAAAAATTTGAAAAAGGTTTTTCGTGTTTCATGACTACTAAAGTAGACACAGTGGAATCATTTTATAACAATCTAGAAAAAAATATTATCGACTGCGCTAAGAAAATAGATACACGGGAAAGAAAATCATTTCAAGCAATTATCACAGATGAAATAATAGAGCTAAAACTAAAGAGACATGAATTGAAATCGAAAGCTAACAAAACTAAAGAAGAGAAACTCAAACTAAGCAGCCTTTACAGAATTATAAACAAAAAAATAGAGAAAAATTTAAAAAATTACAGATTAACTACATTACACACATTTATAGAAAAGACAGGTGGAGTAAAAAAGGCATATCGAAAACTTAATAGTACAAAACAGATTATGACTCATCTGTGCAACAAATCAGGCTCCATCATATCAAATAGAATAGAACTCTTAAATGTAGCCACACAGTTTTACAAGGACCTGTATAGTAGTCGGCCGCAGCACGAAGAAGACACGAATTGGACTATGAGAGGAAACACAGACCCCGTTCTGCCATTTTTAGAAATTGAGATAGAGTACTCAATAAGAAAGTTAAAAACTGAAAAATGTCCAGGTGCTGACGGTTTAACTAATGATATGATCTTAGCAGGAAAAGAAAAATTAATTGCCCCCCTGACTAAGTTGTTCAATCTTATTCTAGAACAGAAAAGGGTACCGAAACAATGGTCATGCTCAGAAATTATTCTTTTATATAAGAAAGGTGATCCAAAACTCATTACTAACTACAGACCTATCAGTTTGATGTCTTGTCTGTATAAAATATTTTCCTCAACCTTACTTAGAAGAATTACTAAAATAATAGAGGAAAACCAACCAGTAGAGCAAGCTGGTTTCCGAAAAAATTACTCAACTATAGATCACATTCATACATTGAAACAGATAATGGAAAAATACACAGAATACAACAAACCTCTATATATGGTCTATATTGACTACACTAAAGCTTTCGACTCTATATCACATAATTATATATGGAAAGCACTAACAGAACAAGGAGTAAATACAGAGTATGTGGAAATCATTAAAGAAATATATAGAAATAGTACAGCGCGAGTGAGGATAGAGTCATCGGGTGCGCCCTTTCAGATTCAGCGAGGAGTAAAACAGGGCGATCCATTGTCACCCAAAATTTTTATTGTGGTGTTAGAACACATCTTCAGACAATTAAACTGGGACCAAATGGGAGTAAAGATAGATGGTAAATATCTGAGCCATTTGAGATTCGCAGACGACATAGTGTTACTGTCAGAGAAACCAGAAGAACTACAGACAATGATAAAGTCCCTAAATCAGCAGAGTGAAATTATAGGCCTAGAAATAAACATAGAAAAAACAAAAATAATGACAAATAGTACAGAAGTGCCTATCAAAGTTAACTCTATACCGCTAGAATATGTAAAAGATTACATATATCTTGGTCACTTAATTTCATTTGAGGCATGTACAGAAAAGGAAGTAAACAGAAGGATTCAAAATACGTGGAACAAGTACTGGGCTATGAAAGAAATTTTTAAAGGGTCTCTACCAATAACATTAAAAACAAAAGCGATGAATATCTGCCTAACACCGTGCCTTACCTATGCTTGCCAGACTTGGCCTTTAACAAGAAAGCAATTGGAAAAGCTTAGAGTCTGCCAGAGAGGAATAGAAAGGAGCTATATAAATTTGAAACTAAAAGACAGAGTAAAAAACTCACACATCAGAAAGTTAACGAAGGCTAAAGATGTTATAAAAGAAATTTTAAAACTAAAGTGGAAGTGGGCGGGTCACATTCAGAGACTAGAGGGAGATAGATGGGCTCAGATTGCGACGAACTGGATTCCCAGGGACACAAAGCGCAAGCGAGGTAGACCAATCCAAAGATGGAACAGAGATATAGTACAAATCGCAGGAAAACTGTGGACCCGTACGGCTAAAAACAGGCAAAAATGGAAACAGCTGGAGGAGGCTTTTACCGCCACAGGCGGTCCTTATACAAAAGTTTAAAACTATAAAAACTATTAACACGTCATGCTATTTTGAATAGATATAAGTAAATTAATATAATTAGAAACGAAAGTAAACATATAAATAAACATACGATTAAGTTAAGAAATTAATAGTTTAAGCATAAAAAAATGTTGTTTTGTTTGTTTAGATTGTATAAGGAACAAATAAAAGCTTTTATTATTATTTATTACCTTAGGTAAGGTTTCGGTTTAAAAATCTCTTCCATGATACTTAAAAGCAAGCGCGGCCTTCTTTCGTCTTTTTAAAATATCGGTAATAATACTTTACCTATCTATACAGGTTCTATAGATTTCGAAACGGCTGTTTGTGACAGCCTCTGTGGTGTGGTGGTTGAGCAGGTCGGCTCATAACCCGGAGACGGTGGGTTCGATTCCCGCGAAAGGTCAAGTATTTGTACACAGGAAAAAAGCGCAAATACTTGTTCTGAGTCTGGGTGTTGTGGGTGGTTCTCATTGGGTTGTATAGCCATAGCTCAGTCAACAAAGTGTATAATCCAGTGAGTTGAAAAGAGCGGGTTCAAATCCCGTTGGTTGCTAAAACTTTTTTGGGATCTATAATTCTTAAAATCAATAAAATTATTTTTGGACAAACCACAAGGAATCCTAGTTAGGGTCCAGGCATTATTATTATTATTATACCTTTGTGGTTTACGCTTTTTCCATCATGGGTTTTTAAACATTGTTCGTATAATAAATTACCCACTACAAAAATACGCTATTTTCCAATCATTTGTCTTATCTTCAAAAAAAATCTAATAGAAAATCCTTTGTTGGCAAAAACACGTCATTCCCCACCCTTAGAACTCAAAGCTTCATGTGACGATGTCCTCAACTGTGCAGCGATTCAGCTCGTATCGCTCTCTAGAAAAAGATGTTCATTTCCGCACATCCATCATCTTGGTGACAGCGAAAGGGTCTTTTAATTCTGATAGATCGCGCGTATTCATTACATGACGTCCTTGCTATTTGTTTACGGAGTTATTATCGGGTATACTTACCCATGTGTAAAGCTCTAATTAGTATTCTGTATTAGGTACTTTTTTTTTTTTTTTTTATATGAGTGAATGATGTGACGTGCTAGTCGTTTACCTGATGTTAAGCAACACGGCCGCCCATAACAGAACAGTGTCACTCGGAACCCCAAAAGATAGTTTCACGCGACACTGCACTGCACTGCACTTTAAATATTGTTTGTTTCGTGAGCGCAATGGGTTTATATTTTACGTTGTTTCCATATTTAATTTTATGTATTCAAGCCATGTTCCGTTAATATCTTAAAAATGCACAATCATAGTATACCATTAATAATAATGTGTGTAATAGAAGAGGAAAAATACAATAGATAAAAAGCATAACGTTTTTGTAAATGCAATTTTTAATATTATTAAAATATGTTAGATATTGTAAGACCATTTTGTAATAAAATAGATTCAAAACAATATGTCCAAATGACGAATTTTATCGAGATTGAAGTCTATTTGCCCGCTCTTTGAAGAGATTTCAGGATTAAAAGAACAAAAAAGGAATTTGACGGAAATTTTCTGGAATATGGAGCGACCGGTCTGTTTCAATTTCACGGGGCGTTTGTTGGGCGACAAAGACGCCCAAAGGTGTCATTTCGTAGAGAGCTACCCCGAACTTATGAGATAAGATGAGATGTTTATTTTTTACGGCTAAGGGTAAACTTTTTCCTTTTATAGCCTGTTGTAGTAAGCAGTAAATTACTTAGAGTATATTGGTATCATCAAACGGCAGTAAAGTCTTGATTTGAGGATTCATTTTATATTTTTTCTTTTTGCAACCAAAAATCCTCAAAAACTATAGTAGGTAGCTTTTAACAATCCACAATATTCTCGCAACTAAAAGCATAGCATCTGCTAAATATATCGAGAGAATTCACCGGTAAAAATGAGATACTAAGTCTGCTACATACACATGTAGCAGACTTAGTATCTAGGTAAGTCAACGTCTTAAAACTGTAAAAGTGTGAAAATATCGGCGTGGAGCGTCTGAGGGTACACATTCCACTTCATCCGACGCCAGTGTCTGAGTGCAAAGGCGTGTCGGGCGCCGGCCGGTCCGGCCTCGTGGAAATTCCGGAAAATATGGCCGCTGATGGAGCCTTAATGTTTCCGACTTGGCCCAAGCTTAACCTCTCTCGCGGTCAGCCCTCACTTCGATGCCTGCGAGCTCCACCGCTAATAAAGATACAGTGACAGGCATTGACACATTACGTGAGTGTACACAAAATGGACGTCTGTTAGAAAGCTTTTATAGGTGGAATGTGTTTACAAAAACAGCAACAATATAAGTTTATTTTTATTCGAGATGACGCGGTGATGTGGCAGTTAAATTTTAAGCAAATGCAATACATTATACTAATTTTTAACCGCCTTCAAAAAGGAGGAGTTTCTCAATTCGACTCTAATATTTAAATGTTCGTTACCTAGTTACGCAAGCCTATCTAACAATAAAAAAAAAATAATAACTTCAGAATTTTCAACTGGGTAAATTGATTTTGATGATTCTATTTTTATTTGAAAACTTTGCTTTCCGTATGATCTAATTTTAATTTGATCCAGTTCTGATTACGGCATCCATGAGCAAACCATATAAGTCTGAAGTCTGTTTTTACGCTTTGCGTTTGTTATTTTATAAACAATGTATTTGACATTTACATATCTGGTTATACATAATTTGCAATAATATTCATCTACTAATTCTTGATAGTAGAGTTAAAAATGTAGACTATTTCTCTACATCAAAGTAGGACACTAAATACCTTCTGATAAAAATAATAATTAACAGGCGATGTGCTTACTCAATCTAAATGCGAGCCCGAACTCATTAGTGGTCGTAATGTACAGTGTAAATGAAAAGGAGTTACCAATGTCAGGCTCAGTAGTAAGACAAAAAGTTTTAACCCGTGGTACTAGTAGTAGTAATACGGGAAATCACATCTCCATCGTTGTTGTAAGTACTTAGTTTTTTTTTTACTTTCTCTTTATCAGAATCGTTTTTTTAATACTACCTTAATGAAACAAACACTAAATAAAAAACGAGTGTACTTTAGACCACACGATTGAAGTAAAACTTCTTTAGCTCTATCTATTGGGCGGTATAACTTTGTTTTGCGCTTTGTTTAACGTTAATGTCTTCATATTGACAATTCTAAATTGTCATTTTACCGGATATACCAACATAATGATATAAATTTTAAGTAATTTTGAAACTTGTTATGTTGACCATGGCCATGGCCATGACCATCTACGTGAACCAACAAAATTCAACTTTCGTTCGCCTCGTTATGCATTTGCCAGCTTAGTCCACAAGTCAAGCGTGCGTACTTCAAAAATAAATAAAGCCTACGGCCTCAATCAACCTTGAACTTTGTCAACGCGACGCGGTAGCTGACAGGTTCTAATTATAGTATAAATAATGTGATTGTGAAAACCTAAATGTCATAAAGAGGCTTGTGTGGAGTTATGGCGGAAAAACGAAAAAGATCGCGTCATCGCATTTTATTATTTTTCAACGCTTGTGTTATTTTCAGTGTTAGTGCATAAAATTGGCGGCATTTTATTCATTAAGTGCTGAATTACAGGCATGAGTGTGGGAAAGTGGTATAATGGTGAAACGCTTCTTTTCGTGTTGTTTCCAAAACTCCATAGAAGCTTCTGGTAAAGTTGCCACCACTTTACTAGGAGTATGATTTGACTAGACTAGACTATGACTTAACTTGATGACTTGGACTGTGACTTGACTCCACACATTATATTTATGATATTAATTAACTTGAGATATTATCAATTAATTGACACTGGCTAAATCCACAAAAGTGTGGAGCCAAAATTAAATTTAAAAAAAAGAGGCTTGTCAAATTTTTTGACAGTTGGCTAAATGGTATATTATTATATAGAGTACATGTACTGCCTAGATTGTTACTGTGTCGGTATGCCCACCGTATGCTGACCGGTCGCCGGCCGGGATGCTTGATTGACACAGCGGAAATGATTTCGCCCGCCACCGGCGTCGACGCTATCTCTCAAAAGGTAGGTAATACACACTCATTTGTTCACTACATTTGATGTTTACACTTGATAATGCAGCTTGATGTTTACTTTTAAATAATGAGCAATGATTTTCTATATTCATTTTGATAATCATTACAAAACACAGTCCTTCTTGAAATATTGTTATTAAACAAACAAGATAAGAACGAAAAATTTCATTACTGAAAAAAAAATGTTCTAATAAAGATTCTATACTACTTATTATTATAATCATAATAATGCCCAACGATTGCTTACTTACGATCCTGGATTTTAACTAGTGTAACTGTGTCTAAAGACCCAGGAATACGGGGACCATGACCACATCACCCAGACCAAAACAAGTATTTGCGCTTTTTTCTGTGCTCAAATACTTGCCTGCCGTGGGAATCGAACCCGCCACCTCCGGGTTATGAGCCGACCTGCTCAACCACCACACCACTTGGCACTTGCAATCGCTTCACCTAAAATACCTATGAAATTAAAGGGCCTGAAATGAATCATAGATTTGTTCTATCCGAATTTGACGCAAGTTGTTTGGATGAGAGAGCATAGCTCGTAGATTTTTTTGAATGAAATTTTCAAGAATTCATTTTTATGTGCAAATTAATGCAGTCGACTGACTACTTCTTGATTTTTTTTGTAGGATATTTTTAACACAGATTTTGATAGAATGCGTACTAGCAACATTGCTGATTTTTTTGTAATTTAAATTTAGCGGTGTATATTAAATTCTCCTCCATATAATAGGGAACTGTTATAGTTCAAAAGGCTACAGTAAAAGCTAATTTTTTGCTCAGCCCATAAGGATCGCGGAAACAATTTCCTAGGAATGACACCGCGGGGTGAAATAAACCGTAACAGCGTGTGAGGAAACCGTAAAACGATTTCACGAAAATTAACTCAATCGGTGGCATCGCCGAAACACTTCCTTTGTATCATTGTTATATTTTACACAAAGAAAAAAGTTGTTTTGTTTTCAGTTTTTTTTTTTAATGCTTACAAAGAATATTTATCCTTATTATTTATTTTATTTTACATTAAGTTTATAGTTAAATAAAAAAAATTATGCTGCCGTCGGTCGCCATAACAATAAGTTTTTAAATTATTTGGCGTCATTTAAAACAACTAACAAAAATCTGTAATAGGTAGATAAGAACACTTTCAATCAAATAACCTTTCAAATATAAATAAATAAAAAATACATTAAATAGGCTTTCATAAATAAAATAAGCAGGTACCACTTGAAATATTCAAATTTTATTATTAGAAGTTTTCATGCACTGCATCTCACGTACACAACTTACTACCAATAAAGAAATAAAAATTAAAAGAGATGGCACGCCAGGTTTCTTGATTGCTCAAAACCTGCTTTAAAAGTGGTTTGAATGGAAAAACATATATTTCCAGCTTTCTTCACATGTATTTTTATTTGTTTTGTTTACTTAGTTTGTATCATAGGTACCTAATTGTCTGAAGTCTAAACCCTTAAATCTTCTAAGTGATTCAAAGAAGTTAAAACAAAATTAAGTCGACTCTGGTTAACGGCGAAATAAGATCCTCGGCGACCACAGTGAGCATCAACATTTAATAAAAAGGGATTAACTCGTTTAAACTTGGATTGAACTTTGAAACTTCGCGAGTGGCAACCCTAACGGGAAATTCCCGCCGCCTTAGATTGTTATTTTGATTACTGTTTATTCATTATCTCGGTTGGATGGTCGTTAATTATTACGTGATTTGCAAAGTTTAGGTACGATTTAATCGCGGTAGTATTGGCTACTGTGGTTGCGTTGTGCCGAGAGATACAGTGGCGATTGGCTGGAGCGATGGAGGTGCGAGTAGGTCGGAGGTTGGAGGACGACTGAGACACTGGTTTCCATATAATGTTCTTTTTTTTTTTTTTTTTTTTTTTTGAACGAGCTAATGCTGTTGGTCTCTATCGACCTTTACAGCGTCACCGGGCGGGAGGGCGGGCGCTTAGGGCGCCCAGCCGTCAAAAGTGGGAGGCAACTAGCTCAAGGGCACCCCTGGGGTGCGAGCCTCGGCTTGGGCCGTTGCCGGGATAAGAGGATCGAGAAGACTACGTCCACTGGAAGAGTGGACCCTATTGAAAGTCGCGACCGTTCTAGCTAACCTACGGGGGGTACGTCGACCTCGCCGGCGGGGTCGCTGTCTGATTGTGTTACGCTGGTATCCTATACCGGTGCCGAAAGCGGTACCTGAGCCAGAAGGGCTAGACTGGTCCGGTGATCCTAGCGCAGCCGATACTACGGCTGCTATAGGATCATCCGGGTCGCTCAAGACGTGTCTCGGGCGGCGACGACGGGGTGGCGAGTCTGTCGTGTCTGTACAGTAGTTTGAAGCTCTGACTACGAGAGGGTTGGGGTGATGAGGTGCCGCATCAAAATAGCGGCGGGATGCATCCTTCATAAATTGACGGATGGATGGGAGTTCGAGATCGCAGTGGAGGTCGGAGTTTCGCTGGTACCAGCGAGCCCCGACCACCTTGCGGACAAAGCGGTTCTGGATCACCTGAAGTCGATCCAGATGTACTGAGGGAGTATGAGCAAACGCGACAGATGCGTAGGTCATAATGGGGCGAACGCAAGTTTTGTAAAGCGTCACCTTATTTCTAAGGGACAGCTTACTACGCTTGCAGATGAGAGGGTGGAGGCGGCCTAAGACAAAGGCAGCCCTATCGCGCACTCGCTTAATATGGTCCTTGAAGTTGAGTTTGGTGTCAAGGGTAACCCCCAGGTATTTGGTAGACGAAGCCCAGGGAATGGGCTTGTCGAACAAGGACAGTGGTTTCGCTGGCGGACCACGCTTGTAGTCAGAAAAGTACATCGCTGCACTTTTATCTGGGTTAACCGTGATCCGCCATTTCCTGAACCAAGCACCGATCTCGGTGAGGGCTCGTTGGAGGCGACCACGCATGTGAACTCTCTGCCATCCGGAGCAGTAGATAGCGGTGTCATCCGCAAAGAGTGCGAGCTGCACACTGGGATGAAATGACCGCGGGATATCGCTGGTGTACAGCGAGAAAAGCAAGGGGGAAAGCGCGGAGCCCTGGGGCACTCCGGCTCTGATAGGATGGGGAGACGATCGCTCCCCCTCGACGCGGTAGCGAAAGCTTCGATCCCTAAGGAAGTCTTGTATGATGTGCACAAGACGATCTGGCACGCCGATGTGGTACAGCTTGAAAATCAAGCCGTCGTGCCAGACTTTGTCGAAGGCTTTCGCCACGTCTAAGAAGACTGCGAGAGTCCCTTTCGGTTTTGGATTCGCGTTGAAGCCATCTAGAATGTGCTCCGTGATGCGGTGCACTTGTTGAACGCAAGAGTGTCTAGCTCTAAAGCCAAACTGCTCGTCGGGAAGGAGTTTATGTTCGTGGATATGGGACCAGAGACGCCTCCGAATGAGACGCTCGTAGATCTTCCCCAGAGTACTGAGGAGACTGATGGGCCGGTAGCTAGAGGGCTCGGTAGCCTTCTTGCCTGGCTTGTGGATGCCGATGACGTCGGCGGACTTCCACGCAACGGGGAAAGAGCAGTTGCTCATGGCCGCATTGAAGATGCTGACTAGGAGATAGATTAAGGGGACAGAAAAGTGTTTGACCACTTTGTTGCTGATACCATCAGCGCCGGAGGCTTTACGGATAGCGAGACCCTTGATGACAGACTCAACTTCGGCGGCCCTAATAAGCTCGAGCGGGGGGTCGGAAGGTGGTAGGGAGCTGCGACGTTCGACTTCACTGACCACCGTATGCCGTAAGCCGTGAGGTGACCGGCAGAACAGAATAGTCCCTACCTCTCTCATACCGAGGTGTCGTAAAAGGCGACTAAGGTAAATATGACGATAAACATTTTACACCCGTCAACCGATAGATGGCGGGATAACCATCTCAGACTACGTAACTAATTAAATTAAACTGACCGGTGATGGGCAGTAGTGTCACCGGTGCAAATAGTTGCGTTCTGCGATCGCCAACCCGCATGCCCAGCGTGGCGATTATGGGCAAAACCCTCCTAATGGCAAGTCTCAATATACCACGGCCCCTAGTTCCCGGCCGCCCTGCTATTCCTGACCACGGCGGCGGTCATGGTAACGGCAAGGCAGGGGGTGCTAAGAATCCCCGGGCTACGGTAGGCCGCCAAAACCAACTCACCTTGGCAACGTATAACGGACGCACGTTACGACTCAATGAACACCTTGTGCAGCTAGAGGAAGAGCTGAACAACATAAGATGGCACATTCTGGGGTTATGTGAAGTCCGAAGAGAGGGGGAGGACACCATAACTCTTGAATCGGGCCATCTTATGTATTTCAGAGAAGGAGACCAGCTATCCCAGGGTGGCGTCGGGTTTCTGGTTAATAAAGCTCTTAGTAACAACGTTGTTGAAATCTCCAGTGTGTCGACAAGGGTCGCGTACCTTGTAATCAGATTAACCGAGAGGTACAGCCTCAAGGTTATTCAGGTATACGCACCGACTTCGGCACACTCGGACGATGAGGTAGAGGATATGTACGAGGACATATCAAGAGCCTTGCACAGCACCTCTAAGGCTCACTTCAACGTTGTTATGGGGGACTTTAACGCTAAAGTAGGAGTACAGACTTGCAGCGAATCGACAATAGGACAACACAGCTTTGGTAGTAGAAACCATAGGGGCCAAATGCTCGTCAATTTCCTAGAGAAGGAGGGACTCTTTTTGATGAACTCCTTCTACAGGAAACAGCCGCAAAGGAAGTGGACGTGGCAGAGCCCTGATGGTATGACAAAAAATGAGATCGACTTCATCATAGCGGACAAACGGCGTATATTCAGAGATGTTTCAGTGATCACTAGGTTCAATACCGGAAGTGATCACAGGCTTGTAAGAGGCACTCTGAATATCGACTTCAAGCTGGAACGAGCCCACTTGATGAAGTCCACGCTCCGACCGAACATACTCCAAGCCGTGGTAGGGTCTGAAACATTCCAGCTAAAACTGGAAAATCGATTCGCTGCCTTGGAAACTACAGATGACGTGGATCAGAAACTCGACCAAGTGGTGGATGTCCTAAGGGAAGAAGGTGCGAAGTTTTGTGCAAAGAAGCGTACAGGCAGAAAGTCGAAACTTTCGATGGAGACTCTGCAACTTATGGAGGAGCGACGTGAAAACCCCTCGTCTACTTCGTCACAACACCAACAGGCACTCAACAAGTCTATTAAAAAGCTGGTACGACGTGACCTCCGATCCTCCAATACGCTCGAAATTGAAAGAGCTATAGAGCAGAATCGGGGGTCAAAAGTGTTCGTCCAGCAACTTGGGAGAAGCCATCTGACGAAGCTGACTACATCAACGGGTGAAGTCGTCTCCTCAAAGACAGAGATCCTTTCGGAAGTTGAAAACTTTTATGGCCAGCTCTACGCATCACATGCTTGCCGACCTGATCCCAATACAGAGGACTGCAGAGCCACCCTAACACGCCACTTTACCGAAGAGCTGCCTGAAGTCAGCCAGGACGAGATCGTGATGGCCCTTAAGCAGCTTAAGAACGGAAAAGCCTCAGGTGAGGATGGAGTTACGACTGAGCTCTTAAGAGCTGGAGGTACTCCAGTACTTAGAGAGCTTCAGGGGCTTTTTAATTCTGTCCTCTTTACTGGGAGAACTCCGAAGGCATGGAACAGAAGCGTGGTCATTTTGTTCTTCAAAAAGGGTGACAAAACCCTTCTGAAGAATTATCGACCAATTTCGCTTCTGAGCCATGTCTATAAGCTGTTCTCAAGGGTGATCACGAATCGTCTAGCGCGAAGGCTCGACGAGTTTCAACCTCCGGAACAGGCCGGGTTTCGTAGCGGATACAGTACCATAGACCACATCCACACAGTGCGGCAGATTGTACAGAAGACCGAGGAGTACAATCGACCCCTGTGCTTAGCTTTTGTGGACTATGAGAAGGCCTTTGACTCTATCGAAACCTGGTCTGTTCTGGACTCCTTACAGCGATGCCAAGTTGACTGGCGATACATCGAAGTGATGAGATGCCTATATGATGCCGCAACGATGACCGTCCAATTGCAAAACCAGCCGTCTAAACATATCCACTTGCGTCGCGGAGTGAGGCAAGGGGATGTGATATCCCCGAAATTGTTCACAAACGCTTTGGAGGATATGTTTAAGACGCTGGACTGGAAGGGTTGTGGCATCAATATAAATGGCGAGTACATCTCTCACTTGCGATTTGCAGACGACATCGTCATAATGGCTGAATCGCTGGAGGATCTGCAACGGATGCTGGACGGCCTAGCTGATTCTTCTTTACGCATCGGTCTACGGATGAACTTGGATAGAACCAAGGTCATGTTCAACGAGCACGTTGTTCCGGGACCGATTGCTATAAATGGAGTAGCTCTTGAGATTGTTAAAAAGTACGTTTACCTAGGGCAGACGCTCCAACTAGGGAAAAACAATTTCGAGAGTGAAGCCAGCAGAAGAATACAGCTAGGCTGGGCAGCATTTGGGAAACTTCGTCATGTCTTTTCATCGTCCATACCGCAATGTCTCAAGACGAAAGTCTTCAACCAGTGCGTCCTACCAGTCATGACCTACGGAGCCGAAACGTGGACACTCACGGTAGGACTGGTCCACAAATTTAAGGTCGCTCAGCGAGCTATGGAGCGAGCTATGCTCGGTGTTTCTCTGCGGGATCGGATCCGAAACGAAGTCATTCGCCAGAGAACTAAAGTTATCGACATAGCTCAGCGAATTAGCAAGCTGAAGTGGCAGTGGGCTGGTCATATCTGCCGAAGAACCGATAACCGTTGGGGTAGACGTGTTTTAGAGTGGAGACCGCGAACCGGCAGACGTAGTGTAGGACGCCCTGCGGCAAGATGGAGCGATGATATACGCAAGGTAGCTGGCAGTAACTGGAAGAGTAGAGCCGAAGACCGGGCTCAGTGGCGTGCTTTGGGAGAGGCCTATGTCCAGCAGTGGACTATTGTAGGCTGATGATGATGATGATGATGACCACCGTATGGAGGTGGGCAGGGTCAACGTGATCGGGGGAAAGGTTGCACTGGGCCTCGAGGCTCTCAGCCAAACACTCGGCTTTTTCCTCATCATCGAACGCGGGGACTTGGTTTGGCCTATCAAGAGGGGGCATCGTTCTAAGTGTGTCACTTTTCAGAGTTCGAGCCAGCCGCCAGTAAACCTGGTGGGTTGGCTCGAGCCCTGAAAGTAGGTCTGTCCAGTTCTGGGCGCGAAGATCACTTATGCGTTTCTTAACAGCACGCTGTAAGAAATTCAAAGTGGATTTGTTATCACGGGAGGGAGCCGCGTCATATGCCCTAGTGGTGGCGTTCTTTGCTGTCAGCAGTCTCCTCACGTCCTCGCGCAAGTCCCAGCGGTGGTCCACCACCGGTACCTGCTTAGAAGACTCACCGATCACAGTGCGGAGGTGACTAGTGAGAGCATCGATCGCGGTGGAGACGTCATCTAGTGTCTGTATGTCGTCAGGTACCTTGTCTAAGTCTGGTGAACTGATAGCTTTCAGGGATTCCCCCAATCGCTTCCAGTCCACCACTGTCTTAGTCTGGGGTATCAGTTCAGTTGGATCCGAGCCTAGTCTCATGAGAACGGGGCGGTGGTCAGAGTCAAGTTCGTGGAGCACTTCTATCGAGCTTAACCTGAGGGCTACGCCTTTTAAAAGTGCTATGTCGAGTATGTCTGGTCGTTGGTCGAGGTTCCCGGGGAACCTGGTCGGAGTCATGGGTGCGATAATGTCAAAGGTGTGGTGGTCTGTGTCTGGTCGTGGGTCAGTTAGCTGTTCAAGTATCCTACCGTTGGTGTTGGAGGTGTGACAGTTCCACATGACGTGTTTGCTGTTGAAGTCTCCCGCCAGTATGACGGAGTTTCCCAGAGAAAGTAGCGCGTTGATATCACTACTGAGCAAACGTTTATCAGGGGGAAGGTAGCAAGACGCTAGTATGATCGGTTCGTGGCCGTTCATAGCTAGGCGACAGCAAGACGCTTCTAAGTTGATTAAAGATGAGGGAGTATCAATTGGGATGCAGTGAAGAGACCTTCGGTAATAGATAAGCGTACCGCCTCCGGCATTGGTAAGCCTATCATTACGAACCACTACGTAATTGGCGATCTTAGGATCCCGCTTACTAGGTTTCAGGAGGGTCTCCTGTACAAGCATCACATCGACCTGATGGGTCTTACAAAAGTTATGAACCAAGTCGCGTTGACGAGTGAGGCCGTTTGCGTTGAAAAACGCTAACGCTACGGAGCGAGGTGTTCTATTTATTCCAAATCAGCCTGCCTTATATACAAAAATCTGGGTCTGCCTGAGCTACCTCGGATCTTTACTTTCTGGAGACCCCTATGACGTCAGAGGTCACGTGACACTTAAAACTATGTACATTTTCTATCCTACGGCGCAGCCTTACCGTCAGGAGAGCCCCTCAATATAATATTTACAATTAAGCCTAACTTATTATCTAATCTACCTAAATCTTAACTAATATAGGGATTATATAAATGTACAACGAAAATATAATATTTATTCCTACCTAAAATACTTAACTATAGCTATATATTAGGTCTTTACCTATGAAATTGCCGTTTTGTTTGAAAAAAGTTAAAGTATTTTTTTTTTCGAACTTATTTATTTCTTTTATTCAAAGTAATCACCCCTGCAATCAATGCATCTTTGCCAACGCTGTGGCAGTTTATGGATGCCCTTCTTGAAAAAATCAGCAGGACGGGAGACAACAAACTCTTCAAAGGCGTTTTGTACTGCCTCTCGGGAATTGAATTTTTTTCCCGCTAAAAAGTTGTCCAAATTTTGGAAAAAGTAATAGTCGGTAGGCGCAAGATCTGGTGAGTATGGCGGATGAGGGAGAGCTTCCAAACCCAACTCATGCAGCTTAGAGACGGTCTGTTGTGCAGTATGGGGTAGCGCGTTGTCATGAAGTAGCAGTGGAGACGACCGATTGACCAAAGCTGGTTGCAGACGTGCGAGTTTCACCATCATTGTGGTCAGTTCTTCAATGTACACATCTGCAGTAATGCTCTTGCCGTTTTGTAAAAAGCTATGATGAATCACACCAGCACTAGACCACCAAACTGTGACCATCACCTTTCTAGGGGTCATTTTTCGTTTTGCACATTGCTTTGGTACCGAACCAGGATGTAACCAACTTGCTGAGCGCTTTCGATTGTCAAAAAGAATCCATTTTTCGTCGCACGTAACAATTCGGTTCAAAATTCCTTCATTTCTGTGCCTGTTAAGCAGCGCAAGGCAAGTCTCGACGCGTACGTTGCGCAGGCGTTCGTTAAGTTCGTGGGGCACCCATCTATCAAGCTTTTTTATCTTGCCAATCTGTCGCAAATGGACCAATATTGTTTTGATGCTAACATCAAAAGCTGCTGCCAGCTCACCTGTAGATTGAGATTCATCAGCTTCCACAATCGCCTTTAATTCATCATTGTTGACCAAAGTTTCCGGACGACCACGAGGTTCATTTTTCAAGTCAAAATTCCCAGAACGGAACCGAGCAAACCAATAACGGGTTGTACGTTCGTTTGTACAGTTCTCTCCGTAAACGTCGTTGATGTTACGTGTCGTTTGTGCCGCGTTGGTGCCACGACGGAACTCATATTCCATAATTACACGAAATTTCAAAGTATCCATTATGAGGAAAAATGTTGAAATGTAATGAAAATACAACGCTAATCAATAAACAAAAGACTTATATTGTAAATAGAATGTCATATTTTTAAAACAAAATTAATTTGAATTTAGAATTCATAGCCAATCAAAACTTTTTTTTGTTTGAAAAAGTCTGTACTGCAATACGGCAATTTCATAGGTAAAGACCTATTACAACATAAAAATATTTACATAAAATAAGGTGCGTGGGCGTGTCACTACACTACCATAAATATTTGCGGTAATGTAGGTATATTTAAAATTGCTACGCTCTAATTTTTTTATTTTATTTTATGGACTGACGTGACGAGCATGTCATTCGCCTGATTTTTTTTTTGATGATTTGATTTTTCGCCGCGACAGGGCTGCTTATATCGGTTGCAGTGTCCCTCGGAACTGTAAAGTATAGAGTTTCGCGTGACACTGTACTGCGCACGTCATCTTGAAGTATCAGCACAATCTAGTAATAAGATTACTAGTCATAAAGTATCAATTTCCCAGGAATTTCCCTAGCTCCAGTGCTAGTCAAACCGGAATGCTTGCGCACTACTGCTTGGTGGTAGTATAACTGGAAAAGTGGTGGTACTAATTTAGACGAACTTTGCAGAAAAGTCCTACAACCTAGTAAAATAAATATAAGCTATAATTTCATTATTAGAATATTTTAGGTGATGGGCGACAGTATTTTCTCTATTACCGTTTACAGTTATATTTGTAACAGGAATCACAAATAATCATTTCAAAAATTTGCAGCGTAAGAAACATTAACTATTCACAATACATATTATAATGAGGTTAACTTAGATATTTTTAGATTTTATGATCCCGTTTGATGGATAAAATACTTAATATAGTTAAGTGAGCAATGTATTGCTCATTTCCTTATGTGCACGACTTGATTGACTGGTAGAAAATGATGTTAGCATTAAGTCCTTCTTTGTAATTTTTCTATGCATAAAGTATTAAATAAATAAATGTTAGATAAACTTGATTTACCCATTCCACATGATCATAAGATGTTTATGAATGTGTGGAGAAAAGAAATGTTAATAGAAAAGTCATCCTTGCCTTTCCAACAAGACCTGACTAGTTTCCAGCCATTGATCTTCTTTATTTATGCACACAACAATAAATCGAGTCATTCCTTTAATTGGAGTTACTTATCCCAGCACCACGTCCATCTGACTTCGTTTCCTTTATCTCCCCACATTACGTACGCACACTGGAGCTCGATATTTCTCTACTAACAAATAGAGGTCGGTCGTTACTTTGATTACAGGTTATTTGTTGCCTTTACAATGAACATTAGTTGGTGTGTTTTCACCGACAATTCTTGGGGTTGTTACTTATGCCTTAGATGGATAGTGCGCTTTTTAAAGGCTACGCAAAATAATTGTGTAATTTAACCACCTTACTATCAAGCATTTGTAGTGGAAGAGTACTTGTGTGTTTTGTTTGTGTGTGTTTTCTGTATCAAGTTTTTTTTTTCTTTGATTTTGGCTCCACATTGGCGTGGCAAAACTTGATTGTCAAGTAATTGATAATTTCTCAAGTTAATATTTCATATACATATATTGTGTCAAGTCAAGTCACAGTCCAAGTCAAGTCATAGTCTAGTCTAGTCGAGTCATACTCATAGTAAAGTGGTGGCAACTTTACCAGAAGCTTCTATGTAGTTTTGGAAACAACACGATAATAAAAGTTTCACCATCATTATACCACTTGCTCACACTCATGCATGTAATCCAGCACTTAACGAATACAATGCCAGTAATTTTATGCACTAACACTGAAAATAACACAAGTTTTGGAAAATAATGCAATGCGGTGACGTGATCTTTTTCATTTTCTCGCCAAAACTCCTGTATCAAGTTTGAAATAGACAAAGATAAAACAAGATAAAACACTGAGTAGCTATTCCATTTTTGTGCAGTGTTTATCAGTAACTGGGCAAAGGTTCTTTTAAATTACCAAATGTAACATTATGGTGTTAGTATTTAAATTACAAGCAGCTTTGATGCTTGTGTATTTGAAAATCGTAAGTGCCAAAGATAAGAAAAGAAATTTAGTATAAGTGACAGTTGGTTTTAAGAATTAAAATTAATAAAAAATACTAAATTTGTACCAGTAGGTATTTTTTTGGTGTAAGATTTTTAATTCTCCAAATAAAATTTAAAACATTGATTCTCCATAATTTGCGCAATTTTTATTTTTAGAAACGCCTGAAACGGGGCGCCTGTAATATTATCTGTGCCTGCAACTTACTCATTTTTCTGCGGGAACTCCAATTTTTTTTTTTTTATGTTAAAGGGAGCAAACAAGCTTACGGCCCACCTGATGGGAAGTGGTCACCGTAGCCTATGGACATCTGTAACACCGGAGGAGATGTCACCAATGCCTTGCTTACCCTGTAAAAGTTCCTCGGTCAAAAGTATTTTATGTTGATCTATGTTGGTATTGATATGATTCTATGATGATACATATAAGCAACCCTTTCAAAGTTTTGTCCGAATCGGTTTAACCATTTTAGGACGAATTCTGCACAAAAATTGTTTCACGTTTTATACATTAGTTTATAGTCACAAACTTTCTGATTGTAGGATAATTTTTATTTTTTATTTTGTGTTTGAAGTACTAACTTATCAAAATTTTTGTTCAATAATAATCCAAAAAGCTAATTTATATTTTAGTAAGAATTACAAATACAAAATTACACTTAAAAGATCATTAAAATTAGCAATTTTGAATCATTTAACTTCCCATTGTGATTATTTGACAAGGGTGAGGACAACATCACACCCTAATTCCCAGTATTCATGAATTAATAGATACGTTAAAGTGTCAAAGGTCTTTGGGCAAGGGTGCAATTATGGTTATCATTAATTTAATTTGCGGAGAACATCTTAAAAGTCTTTTTGAGATAATTATTATTTCTTAATCGTCCTCTAATTATTTCAAATAAATAAGCAAATTAATTATGCACTCTTTGATAAGGCCTACATATTTGTGCCGTTTGGAGACTATAGACGGGGGGCCGGCTGCCATGGAAACATACAAAAACTTGGTCAAACGTTTGGTGGAGGTCCCAGATGATCAGAATGCTGGCTTTTATTTTGCACAAAAAATAAACATTGCCATTCAACGTGGTGCCCAGAATGCTGCCAGCATTCTGGGCACTTCCCTTCCACCAACGGGTTATTACAAGTTTATTATTTTTGTCTATTTGAGTAAGGAAATATTATTAAAATAAATAGGTAGGTACTTGCACTGTCCCAAAGGTTAAGCATTGTCATTCAAGTGGGCAATAGGGAGATTTGCCATAATCACCACGTCGGACCATTAGTTATAGATATTGACGTGTATAAGCTCCCAAAGTCTCAAAGTCCCAAAGCCCTAAATTCCTAACGTCCTAAAGTCTTAAAGTCTTGAAGTCTTGAAGTCTTGAAGTCTTGAAGTCTTGAAGTCTTGAAGTCTTGAAGTCTTGAAGTCTTGAAGTCTTGAAGTCTTGAAGTCTTGAAGTCTTGAAGTCTTAAAGTCTTAAAGTCTTAAAGTCTTAAAGTCCCAAAGTCTCAAAGTTCAAAAGTTGCAGAGCCCCAAAGTCACAGTTACAAAGTCACTAAAGTCTGAAGTCATAACCTCACAACCTTAAAATTTGACAACATGATGATTTTATATCACAATCACAAGTAATGAAACAGATAAAGCCGAAAATTAAAAATTTTAATTTGTAGGTGGAATTATCATACAAAAAACTTAATAATATTATTAATATTAAAATTATATTCACACAACCTCTATGAAACGACCTCCGTTATTAAGTGCCAGAATCAATCACTTCACTATATTGCTTCACGGATAAAAACCAACACAGTGCGGAACCTTTAGGAAGCAGAGTCGTACTAGCTACTTGTCTACTTTTTTTTTCAAAGATAATAAAAGATCTAACTAAAAAGCCAAGTTGAAGGTAAAACAATAAACGGAGTTATGGCGGGAAAGCGAAAAAGATTGCGTCACCGCATTGTATTATTTTACAAAACTTGTGTTATTTTCAGTGTTAGTGCATAAAATTGGTGGCATTTTATTCGTTAAGCGCTGGATTACAGGCGGTGTGTGGGAAAATGGTATAATGATGGTGAAACGTTTCTTTTCGTGTTGTTTCTCAAACTCCATAGAAGCTTCAAGTAAAGTTGCCACCACTTTACTAGGAGTATGACTTTGACTAGACTATGACTTGACTTGATCACTGACATATTTGCGTGAAATATCGATAACTTGATAAATTATCAATTACTTGACACTGGCTAAATACCCAGAAGTGTGGAGCCAAAACTAAAAAAAAAAAAGAAAAAAAAAAACAAAAAAAAAAAAAAACAATATTTTGATCACCTTCTGCGAGAAGCGTAGATTAAGATTAAGATCTAACTTAAATTAAATCCAATCCAATTATTTAGATCCATTTCAAACACGATGATAACAGTATTAACTGTTCTAAATAAACTTGCTACCTTTTTAAGACTTGAATACAGCTCGAATAAAGCACGGAGCGAGAAGAGCACGCTCTATTATATCCGACTGATTATACGGAAGCACGTTCACTGGATTTAGTACTGATGCTACGAATATCTAGAATTGAAATACCATATTAAGTATAAATATTTTTGATATAATTGTGTGGAATTGAAAGTAATCAAGCTGTACTTGTAAATTTTATTATCTTACAAAATTACTGATCCTACCAATTTTTATTTGATACTCGGTGCGCCACGTGTTTCCTGCACCTATAGATAAAAAGTATCCTAATGTATCTCATCTAATGCTATCTCTAAATAAAATTTCATTGAATAACTGTTCAGCTGTTGCAGTGTGAAGAGGGAAAAACACATATACACAAACACACCTTCATACACTAACTTTCGCATCTTTAATATTAGTGTGATTATGATTTTATTAGTGTGATTTGTGCAATTACTGGGAAAATGAGACTTTATGATTTGCTGGGCGATCACGTAACTCGATTGCAACCGATAGAAACCCAAACTTGTATGGATTTGACAGTTTGAATACGCAGTTTATGTGCATAGTTAGTGTAGAGATTTCTCCTGTTGCATTGCAATCAAAGTTTCGTGATCACCCCTGATCTCACAGTCGAGTAATCTTATTACCAGACTGTGCTGATGTCTCAGGATGATGTGCGCAGTGCAGTGTCACGAAACTTAATATTTTGGAGTTCCGAGTGACATTGTTCTGTTATGGGCGGCCATGTCGCTTAACATGAGGTGAACGATGAGCTCGTCACATCATTATCTTAAAAAAATTTTAAACTTCCTTTTTGTTGTAGTGTTTAGTAGTATTTGTTATATTATTGTAGTACTATTATTTATTACTATTTTATTATTATATTATTGTAGTTTACTAGGTGGTAGGACTTTGTTGCAAAGTTCGTCTAGGTAGGTACCACCGCTTTGCCAGTTATTCTGCCGCCAAGCAGTAGTGTGCAAGCACTACTGTATTTCGGTTTGAAGGGCACTGTAGCTAGTGAAATTACTGGGCAATTGAGACTTTATGATCTGATCTCACCGTCGAGTAATCTTATTACCAGACTGTGCTGATGTCTCAGGATGATGTGCGCAGTGCAGTGTCGCGCGAAACTCTGTTTTAGAGTTCCGAGTGACACTGTTCTGTTATGGGCGGCCGTGTCGCTTGGCATCGGGTGAACGACTGGCTCGCCACATCATTCACTAACATAAAAAAAAAAAAAAATTGTTAGTTGACAAAAGAGCATTGTGCCCGTAAAAAAAGCTTTAGGGTTCAATTTATGAATTGGCGTACCATGGACTTTCTATCCGTGCGAGCTTTCTTAATGTTACCTAACCTTAAAACTTAAAGGTTTTACTAATATTTAAATAGAGTTTGCAATGCTAATAATGTACTCAATAAACTAGGAATCTAATTTTTAAGAATAATTCTTTTAAAAATATGTATATTCTATTAAAATTTCCACTGCACCGAGCTAACGTGATAAACTAATAAATCATAAGTGCATTATAGAGCGTCGTGCAAGACGCTTCGTTAGTAAAAACAAACCTTGCGAGCGGACTCGTTTTGTGTCAAGAGGGAAAGGTAGTTTCCACTTTTACGAGAGTTAAGCTATTATGTTTTTTATTAGAAATTATTAAGGTTAGGTACTCGTATGTAATAAATACAAAAATGTCAAAGTACATATAATCCTATATAATGATAAATAAAATAAATTATTTTATATTCTCCATTTATTATTTATAAATAAAATAATTATCTGTGGACATTTCACAAAGATGACACATTCGCCATCTAGCCCCAAACTAAGCAAAGCTTGTACAATGGGAACCAGATAACTGATACAATACTTAGATACTTTTTGTTTGTAAATACATACATAGGATACAATATAACACCCAGACACAGAACAAACATAGATGTTCATCACACAAATGTTTGTCCTGGGTGGGAATCGAACCTACAACCTGCAGTTCAGACGGCAGGGATACTACCAACTGAGCTATACTATACTATATACTGAGCCATACTATATACTGACAATAAGACCGAGAATATTGTAGAAGCGAAGACTTGTGTAGATAATACATATATTTTTATTTTTATTGAAAAAATTATGCAAACGTTTATTCTATTTCTCGATTCATATAAATGTTTCACTTGACCTCGGAAGCGGAGAGACCATAGATACAATTTATATAGTCTTCAGTCCATAATGACTTGAAATGGTGTAATTTGAGCTTTTCACACAACTTTGAGTAAATAAGCATATTTGATAGCTTCTGTGGTGTGGTGGTAGAGCAGGTTGGCTCATAGCTCGGAAGTGGCGCGTTCAAATTCGAGAAAATATGGCTAATACATGTTCTGTGTTTGGGTGTTGTTGGAACATGGTCCTCGCACTACTAGAGTCCCTAGATACAGGGAATCCTAGTTACATATACGATATTTAAAGAGCACTGTCATTCTTTAAATTTACCAAACTTTAGTTTGCAATAAATAAAATTACAGTTTTTGGTACCTATTTTGCTTGCGCGACTGCAAAAGTTGGATTATAAGTCCCAGCTACAGCGGGACAATGAATTTGAGCGGGATCACGGCAGCCACAACAACTTTGCTGACAAAAGTTGTCTGACATCGGAAATCCCGCGCGCGCTATTCATTATCCACATTATCCGTCTACGGATGTGACAGATTTAATTCTGTTTTGTCATGTTATCATTAAAACGTCATAATTTTGGTCTCGCTTGAATTGAAGATTTTTATTCCTGAAACACTAACTGATTTTAATAAACGGGTATTAGTCTCGAATTAGTTACTTCAGCTTTTGTCCTTATTTTGCTACTGGAATATTTAGCTGGATCGAAAGAGACAAAAGATGGTGTAACTAGTCTAAAGCTAGTTCGTGTTTATTAATAAGGCTGTAATGGTGTAACCATAAAAGATTTAAACAAGCCTTAGACAAATGTTAATGTTTTTGTATTATTAAACACACGTTTGACGTCTGTCTAAGCCTTGTTTGTGTATTTGTGGTAACACGGTAAAGATTTTAAGAATTTCCTTGTTATGATATTGACGGATAGCGCGCGTAGCCGAATTACATCAGTAGCTGGAGTCATCTTTAAAGTTAGTAATAATTTTTTGTGTTATAGTTTCAGAAGTTACTTTTGTTGAATTGTCATCCGTTCAATATTTAGCTAAAAACGTAATTAAGAATAAGTATTCTTCTTTTTCATCTTAAGTATATTATAAGTTATAATGTCTATTATAAACTTATAATAGTTAGTTGCGCCCCGCGGTTTCACCCGCAGATAAAAAGTATTTTAATTATTTACTCATCTCACGGGAACATTTCACTTTTCCAGGATAAAATGTAACCTATATGTTAATCCAGTGTATAAGCTATCTTGGTACCGAATGTCATCCAAATCCATTTAGCCGTTTGAGTGTGAAGGAGTAACAAACATACACACATACAAACTTTCACCTTTATAATATTAGTGTGATTTAACTGCATTTTAAACAACAATTACCAGTAATTTCTTGTTATAAAAATTTATTAAAATTGCATTCAAAAGTACCAGAACCGCGATTGGTTGCTTGATACACTACTAAACAGTAGTACTATAACTACCATACAGTAGCTGCAACTCACTTACAGCCTTATTAATAAACACGAACTAGCTTTAGACTAGTTACACCATCTTTTGTCTCTTTCGATCCAGCTAAATATTCCAGTAGCAAAAAAAGGACAAAAGCTGAAGTAACTAACCCGAGTCTAATACCCGTTTATTAATAAGGCTGTTATAGTCCCAGCTAAAATAACCGGCTGTAAAAGCTTTTCCCGTCGACATTTTATATTGCAGACATCCGGAACATAGGGTAATGTGTATTTATAGAGCTAGAGTACTTTACATTGGAAATATTGTAGAAACAAAACAGTGAAAAAATTCACTGTTTAAAATAATGTCTAAATGGGTCAGTGATTTTTGAAAAGATAAAGATAAATATTAAAGCGTGGATCACAGATGAAAATTTCTCAAAAATAATTTAGGTACTGTCTAAGATACTAAAAGTTCTAAATACGAAAAAGAAAACAATATATACAATTATGTCAAAAGGTTTATTGAATAAAATGACGTGACGTGAATAAAATGTCAAAAAAATAACAAATAAAAGGTGACCAAAATGCTGGTTTTTATTTAGCCCAAAGACTAAGCATTGCCATTCAACAGGGCAATGCCGCCAGCATTTTAGGCACGTTGCCTACTGGTAACGGCTTTTTAGATTAAGTACTAATGCATAGCTTTTAATTTTCATTTATTCTATGTCAATTTTTCTGTATAGTAGTTTATAAATATTCGGAAATAAATTGGTTTGACTTTACATAATAATTTCTTTGCTACATGTTTCAACCGAGAAACAACCATATAGCAAGGCTAGTGGCATAAGCTTCCTAAATCGTGCAAGCTCGGAATCGCTACGTATAGAATTCGCTAGCTGACCACATTTCCCTGAATCAAGACGTACTGACCACAGGATTCACGCACACCTGAGACAAGCGAGACCAGCTGTACGACGTAATCCTAGCCTTCCTACCAATCCAACCTCAGAATCAAGTCGGCATTGAATATTAAATCTACTGTACCCTGTAGCAGACGATGAAATGCTTGCGCCAGAGCCAAGTACATACCTAATAGCGTCTTTGTAACTGACACTTTAAGAAGGTACTTATGTCTTTGAAGATGCATAATAGATGAAAATATTTTTAAGCAATTTAAGTTTTGTTTTAACTACAACTATTACACGGCTAACACTCACGACATACAGTCGAATAACTCGACCGGTGTTCGGGCAATATAGATGCCCATTCTCAAGGAGTACCCGCGGCGGCGGTGGTGGCTCGGTGCACCGGTCGTGTTTTTCGACTGTATCTCGTGAGTGTTAGCCGTGTAATAGTTGTAGTTATGAGTACAACTCACGTAGTTTCTATAAGTTTTATTTTGTAAAAATACATACAGTGTAATTATATTTAATTTTTTGGCCTATCAAATATTAAAATCGGCCGTTAATAAAAATCTCAATAGTGATGACACTGACATAGGCTGGTGATGATGATGATGATGATGAATATGAATTCATCATCATCATCATCACCAGCCTATGTTAGTTCACTTCTGAACATAGGCCTCTTGCAAGGTACGTTATTGAGCTTCGCCTTCTCTCTTCTCTCTAGTGTCATATAAAAAATATAATATTCCATATCTTCAATTGTGAATCAAATACAATATTAACATGGCTATAAACCGGAGCAAAATTCAACATTCATTCCCGTTTATAAATTCACTCGTAACAAAAACAAGGCGCGATGTAAAGAGAATAAAACGCGAATATCAGCGAAGTGACGGTTCTTAAGAATCTGACACGCGGATTCTGAGATTAAATTCATACCCCGAGGTGCAATTCGTTTGGAGAGGAACGGCGTCGCTTCGTCCACACTCTTACAGATGAAAAATGGGGGTATTATCCCGATTTTAACTGTCAGGTTTATCAGCAAAGAATGGTTGTAAAACGTGTATTTACTCAAGAGACGACG
This sequence comes from Ennomos fuscantarius, assembly GCA_905220475.3. Taxonomy (NCBI): domain Eukaryota; kingdom Metazoa; phylum Arthropoda; class Insecta; order Lepidoptera; family Geometridae; genus Ennomos; species Ennomos fuscantarius. The sequence goes on from HG992029.1 coordinate 9,720,128, forward strand.
GGAATTTTATTTAGAAAAAAAACGTAGTAATGTAATTTTTTTTTTTATCTCAAAATACTCTACTACGGTACTACTACTACTACTACTACTCTAACTACGGTAAATGTAATACATAATAAACGTTATTATAGCCAGTGTATTTAATTTTTCATAAATTGTGTATTTCATATTTCACAAAAATGTCGTAACTATACATTTTAATTCCAATGAAACCCTTGACATCTATCTAAACATATATAACTCAAAGGTGACTGACAGACTGACTAACTTATATAGTGATCTATCAACGCATAGCCCAAACCACTGGACTGATCGGGCTGAAATTTGGCATGCAGGTAAATGTTGACGTAGGCGTCCACTAAGAAAGGATTTTCGAAATTTCTCCCTTAAGAGGGTGAAATGGGTGGTTGAATTATTTTCCCATAGGCCATTAAAATATATGTATAAAAAAAAACTGGCGATATTACCTCGTTGGATGGCAAAACTAATGCCTGTCTGTACAAAAATCTATTAAACTACAACTTAGCTAAGAACTTGCCCCGGGTTCTAGTTTCCGTTTCTTAAATTCGTGTCAACTTGGCAGACCAAATACTGAAAGTTCATTGGTTGTCTATAAATCGTCGTCTGTCTCAATCAATGAGCGTACAGTATTCGGCATGTTGACTTGACACGGGTTTGAAAAAAGCACGAGAAATCGGGGGCTAGGGAGTTAAGTTCAATCTTAGGAGCTGTCAAATTTTAGTATAGACGGGAATTTGTCTTTGGCCAAGGCAACAGCCGCTCTTTAGTCACCTGTCATTTTTATCAGACCTATGGATGGCTCCTTCATGAAACGCATAAAATACGAAGTTTTATCGAGGTTATATTGAAATATATATTTATATAATTTAATTAATTTATATAAAGAAATTGCTCATATTGGATCCATATCCTGACTGGCCCGATAGTTCAGTTGGTAAAGTTGCTCTGTGAACTGTAGGTTGTGGGTTCGATTCCCACCCAGAACAAACGTTTGTGTGATGAACATCGATGATTGTTCTGTGTCTGGGTGTTATATTGTATTCTATATATGTATTTACAAACAAAAAGTGTCTAAGTATTGTATCAGTTACCTGGTTCTGGCTTTGCTTCGTTTGGGGCTAGATGGCGCTGTGTGATATGTCCACAGATATTTGTTAATTTATTATATTTATGTATTTATAAGTATATAGATAAATAAGGATACAAATAGACTATTATATAATTTTTCACTCGGTGGTAGGACTTTACTGCAAAGTTCGTCTAGGTAGGTAGCACTGCTTTGCCAGTTATTCTGCCGCCAAGCAGTAGTGCGCAAGCACTGCTATGTTCCGGTTTGAAGGGCACTGTTGCTAGTGAAATTACAGGGCAAATGAAACTTTATGATCTGATCTCACAGTTTAGTAATCTTATTACTAGATTGTACTGATATCTCTGGATGACGTGCGCAGTGCAGTGTCACGCGAACCTCTATACTTTAGAGTTCCGAGTGACACTGCAGCTGATATGGGCAGCCGTGTCATTTAACATCAGGCGAACGGCGAGCTCGTACCGTCATTCCTTAACATAAAAAAAAATGTTTATAATTTTCTATTATTCCTATCGCACTTTGTATCAACTCCGGTGTAATTGCCAGAATGTATTTCATTTTACGCATATACAGAGAGGTTTTTGTCTACATAAATATATTGTGGCTTTAAAATGAATCACTTTAAGCAATGTAATATTTCAATTACAACCACCAAATTATTTGAATATTCATAGAGAAACGTTATGGTGATATCCAACCGCCTCAGCAATTAAGCGGTGATATTAAAACTTAATTAAAATTTGTTTATCGCGACCCGAAAGCGATTAAAACTTTAAACGAAGCTGCGCCGAACGCACACCGCCTTAACGAAATGAGTTTATTTACGTAAATAGTGTTTCAGATAAACTCTTGGGAAACCTGCCTTACAGTCCGATACGATATTGGATTTTTATCCAACCCCTACGTTATGGACGGTGGCACCATTATTCAATCTCTGACATCGTCCATCTGGTGGTGGGGTATATAAAAATGTCTCTTACTCCCTTTTCCATTAACCAGTATTAATGAAAGATACGTCAATACAAACGTAGATACCTGCTCTACGATATCAAAATTCATTCAGTATATATTTGCCTTGTGTGAACGACCGGACAGATAAATGGTAGTATTTTAAAATGTTTATGTTTTTTAATATATCAATAAAACAAATTTGTACTATACTTGAAAAACCAAACCAAAAGCTTTCCTTTTCTTTTAAATAAAGCATATCAATAAAGCCATTACGTACGTCAAAGTTAAAATTTCGTCACGTATTGATTATGTATAAGTACCTACATACTACCTCCTACTACATGGCTATTATAAATTTTAGATACAACGATTCAAGCAAAAAAGGCTATCTCGCCATTAAATGCAGCCTCTGTGGTGTGGTGGTTGAGCAGGTAGGCTCATAGCCCGGAGGCGGCGGGTTCGATTTCCGTGGCAGGACAAGTATTTGTGCACAAAAAAAAGCACAAATACTTGTTCTGAGTCTGGGTGTTGTGGAACGATGTTCTTCGTAGTTCCTGGGTCCCTAGACACAAAAAATCCTAGTTAGGGATCTACGTATGTGATCGTTGGGTGTTATTATTATTATTAAAATATTACATTTGGGTCTTTTTATATTATTTTCTTAAGGTGCATTATAGGTATTAAATTTTAGTACCTATAGCTTTGAAACAATTGGGTCATCGTACACTATGACATTATAATTTATTTAGGTGTTCCAGTCCACAAACTTGTCTGTCCCTAAGGGCACATTCTAAAGGGCTGTACTTATTTGGACTTCCAATTGTTTGTTCAAGTTGCTCAGAATTTATGTTAGGGTTGCACGAAAGCCGCGCCGCGGGACAAACTAGTGGAAATTAACGAGGCTCCATACGAAGTTCAATACACAGCCTTATAAAGTAACCGTGAAAAATAGCGTTCGCCTTAAATAGTGCTCTTACGAGGTTGCTATTAGTAATATATAAATAAATAGTTATTTCCACCTTATGACTTGAAATGGTATTGATATTAGTACTATAATTTATTCTGTGGTAGAATATTCTCGTTTAGATTGTAGTAGTGCAAGGAAATTGATTAAAGTACAAGCAACTATTATTGGAATAATATTTTTCATCATCTCAAATAAATTAACTAGTTACGCCCTGCGGTTTCACCCACGGATAAAAAGTATTTCAATTATTTGCTCATCCCACGGAAAGGTTTCACTTTTCCGGGATAAAATGTAGCCTATATGTTAATCCAGTGTATAAGCTATCTTGGTACCGAATTTCATCTACATCCATTCAGGCGTTTGAGCGTGAAGGAGTAACAAACATACACACACACAAACACTTTCGCCCTTATAATATTAGTGTGATTTCTTATTTTTTGGTATTTTTTTGTTAAATTATGCTATGCACTAATGTGGCATTGTGTCATAGATATCATGGGTAATTAGTTCATACTTGTATGGAATATAAAACCAACATAAAGATGTATTTAAATATATCTTTATGTTGGTTTTATATAATAATGTTGGTTTTAGTTTTATATAATAATTCGAGAGCTCAGTCGTAAATCTCTGCTCAAGACGAGATTTCATTCATAAAACGATCAATTCGTGAATGAATTCTTGAGCAGCAATCGATGACTAAGCATCGTTCTCTAATATTGACCATAATATACTAGATATTTTTGTATCAATTTGTATTTTTTTTTTATGTTAAGGAATGACGTGACGAGCTAGCCGTTCGCCTGATGTTAAACGACACGGCTGCCTATATCAGCTGCAGTGTTACTCGGCACTCTAGAGTTTCGCGTGACACTGCACTGCGCACGTCATCCTGAGACATCAGCACAATCTAGTAATAAGATTACTAAACTGTCAGATCAGATCATAAAGTCTCATTTGGCCAGTAATTTCACTAGCTACAGTGCCCTTCTAACCGGAACACAGCAGTGCTTGCGCACTACTGCTTGGCGGCAAAATAACTGGCAAAGCGGTGGTACCTACCTAGACGAACTTTGCAGTAAAGTCCTACCACCTAGTCATTTAAGATGAAGTTCTACAAGGTCATGCCTAATTCAGTAAAAAAATGCTATATTAGGTACATATTTACAATACTCAGCATGCAATAGATTTTGCTTAGTCGGTAGTAGGCTTTAGAGTCTCAAACATTTACATTTCAATATTTGACCGCCATACTCAGTGACCTAACCCAACGTTAAACATCAAACTATAACTTGTTACCAATTGCCTGGAAGGCAAGGTCGTCTTGTTGTTTGTTGCTCCAGTGTTTGGCTTTCATAAACATTATGTAGCCTCAGCTATTTGTTAGTATAGCAATATCGATTCAACTACAACAAAACCTATTAATGAGTTTTATATCTTACGAAATTTTTAGTAAGAGTTATTTCTCCTTATCAAGGAATGGAATGCTCTCCCAAAAACAGTGTTTCCTTCAAGGTATAACCTAGGTCATTTTAAGTCAAGAGTGAATGGGCATCTCATGGGCAATCGTGCTCCACCTTAGACAACTTCGTCACTTACCATCAGGTGAGTTGTTGTCAAACGCATGCCGATTTTATCATTAAAAAAAAATATATCAAAATTGGCAAAAACCAAAAATATAGGAAATACATAACAGCATATCTATGTTTCAGATTATTTATTTTTTTAGCTGTAAACAGATTTACTTTTGATTGCTAACTAACCTGATGGTAAGATATTGTGGCCGAAGTTGTAAACACGTAAATGTAAAAGGTACCTATAAACTCTGGTCTTGGAGCCATCCAGGTTATACGTTTCAAGAAACCAAAGATAGTAATAAGTTCCATTCCTTAGCAGTATAAAAGTGGGACTAAATCGTTTGGTACAAATTGGTGGAATGTCTACTTTAAAAGGATGCCATTTAGCCGAACTTCAACTCTTCCTGCTAAATTGCAGTCGAAAACAATTTAGTTTTTAGTTGTTTTCCTAGTTTGACCAACGGCCTTAAGAGAATCTTTGTGACACTACCATTATTACCATTTTGGGCATGCATCCTGCATGCTACGTAGACTACACATAAAAAAAATCTGGAAGAAACAAGCACAAATGAAATATCGAAGCACAGAAGATTACCCCAATTTCCCAGATTCTACCATAACTTTCGAGCAATACCATAACAATTGACTAGAGTAATATTTTACATTCAGTGTCAAAATATTTCAAATCTTTGACTTAAGTATATTTTCTATTGGTATTGAAACTTTTCACATAATTTTGTTTGAATAGTTCTAGTTGATTGCTTTAGAACTCCAACTCCAACGTTCATAGTTTTTGTCTTACATTACCATTTGTACAGCAAACTAGTGGACTTAGGCACGTAGGCACCCACAAAAACAAAACCAAGTCTGCCCTCTGGGTAACATCGTAAAAACACTATGAAATGTTTACGATGGCAGCCGAGTCAGCTGCTTAATTCTTTTGAATTTTTCATTTGACCTTTAGATTAGGTATGATGCCCAGACAAATCACATAAAAGAAATTTAGATCTTAAAATATCAAGACCCGACTGTCTTGATATTTTTAGGACTAAAATCCTTGGAATTGTAAATCAACATCATTCAACGGGACCATAAAGTAAAAAATCTAAAAGATTATATTGGACAGAAAGTATGCAGTAAATAATGACTCAACCCTTAAAGCCACCTTCTAACTCACTATAAAATATCAGCTGATTAGTTGAACAGTATAAATACTAAATGACATGATAAATCATGTGCTACTAGTACAGTGTTAAGACTTGTGTGCTCACGTGACTATGACGCGAGAAGCCGCTCTCCTTACTAATCTGTGGTGTTACATACTGGATAATTATAACAAACAATAAACACAAATTTTTAATTATTAAGAAGGAGAATCTAGTACTGAGTACCCCATATCTATGTTATGTTAACTGTTCAGTGTTCAACCAGTCATCCATTAAGTATCTATAAATCATATCATTTCATTTCAAGTAAACTCAAAGTATGGCGGTACTATTCTGATAAAGGAGAAATGATAAAGACGGAAATATGTTAATTTCGTTAAGCTTTAGAGTATGCGACACAGAATCGACACCACTACTGATGTGAAACTTATGCTAAGTAATGTCTTGTATTAGCGAAATCATTTTGTTTAATGTAATACAGGTAATTACGCCCACCACACAATATACCGTTTAAGAGTACTATAATGTCTATCATTGGTTATTTGATATATTGGCACAAAAATGTTATATAAACTTACTTTAAGCTTAAATTATAAGGCTTTATCTGTTAAGCCTATTATCCTATACCTAAGATCTAGTGAATATTTAACTCTGCCCTCCAGCCGAGCCAAGTGTTCCCGACGTGTAGGTACCACTAGGTAATACAAGATGAGCGATGATGTTGTGACTCATCTGCTTGCAAATTAACTGTTCTGATGAATGCGCCGCGACAACGACCACTTTTTTGAGAACCCCAGCCATGCCACCTTTATCCCTTGATACAACTTTGGGAGTATTATTTGCGAGGGGAGGAAGAGATCAGACTTGGCTGGAGGATAGTATGTGTAGGTAGGCGCGGTGAGGGTACAATGTTGATGTATCGCTTTCATAACGTTCACGGTTAATTAGTGTCAAATAACAACGTCAATGTTTTTCTAAGCTAGCCCAAACAACAGTTCATCATATTTCATTTGGCATAAACAATATTTTTACGAATTTTTTAAAATAAATAATAGGTCTTTACCTATGAAATTGCCGTATTGCAGTACAGACTTTTTCAAACAAAAAAAAGTTTTGATCGGCTATAAATTCTAACTACAAATAAATTTTGTTTTAAAAATATGACATTCTATTTACGATATAAGTCTTTTGTTTATTGATTAGCGTTGTATTTTCATTACATTTCAACATTTTTCCTCATAATGGATACTTTGAAATTTCGTGTAATTATGGAATATGAGTTCCGTCGTGGCACCAACGCGGCACAAACGACACGTAACATCAACGACGTTTTCGGAGAGAACTGTACAAACGAACGTACAACCCGTTATTGGTTTGCTCGGTTCCGTTCTGGGAATTTTGACTTGAAAAATGAACCTCGTGGTCGTCCGGAAACTTTGGTCAACAATGATGAATTAAAGGCGATTGTGGAAGCTGATGAATCTCAATCTACAGTTGAGCTTGCAGCAGCTTTTGATGTTAGCATCAAAACAATATTGGTCCATTTGCGACAGATTGGCAAGATAAAAAAGCTTGATAGATGGGTGCCCCACGAACTTAACGATCGCCAGCGCAACGTACGCGTCGAGACTTGCCTTGCGCTGCTTAACAGGCACAGAAATGAAGGAGTTTGGAACCGAATTGTTACGTGCGACGAAAAATGGATTCTTTTTGACAATCGAAAGCGCTCAGCAAGTTGGTTAGATCCTGGTTCGGTACCAAAGCAATGTGCAAAACGAAAAATGACCCCTAGAAAGGTGATGGTCACAGTTTGGTGGTCTAGTGATGGTGTGATTCATCATAGCTTTTTACAAAACGGCGAGAGCATTACTGCAGATGTGTACATTGAAGAACTGACCACAATGATGGCGAAACTCGCACGTCTGCAACCAGCTTTGGTCAATCGATCGTCTCCACTGCTACTTCACGACAACGCGCGACCCCATACTGCACAACAGACCGTCTCTAAGCTGCATGAGTTGGGTTTGGAAGCTCTCCCTCATCCGCCATACTCACCAGATCTTGCGCCTACCGACTATTACTTTTTCCAAAATTTGGACAACTTTTTAGCGGGAAAAAAATTCAATTCCCGAGAGGCAGTACAAAACGCCTTTGAAGAGTTTGTTGTCTCCCGTCCTGCTGATTTTTTCAAGAAGGGCATCCATAAACTGCCACAGCGTTGGCAAAGATGCATTGATTGCAGGGGTGATTACTTTGAATAAAAGAAATAAATAAGTTCGAAAAAAAAATACTTTAACTTTTTTCAAACTAAACGGCAATTTCATAGGTAAAGACCTAAAATAGCAATTGCCTAAAAACAAAAAATAAAAAAAAAACAACAAAAAACGACAGTAAAACTTCTTTAGTCAAGTAATTAATTTTTCAAGTTTATGTAAGTGTATTATACATATGTATGTTGTATGTGTCAAGTCAAGTCACAGTCCAAGTCATCAAGTCAAGTCATAGTCTAGTCTAGTTAAGTCATACTCCTAGTAAAGTGGTGGCCACTTTACCAGAAGCTTGTATGGAGTTTTGGAAACAACATGAATAGAAACGTTTCACCATCATTATACCACTTTCCCACACTTATGCCTGAAATCCAGCACTTAACGAATAAAATGCCACTAATTTTATGCACTAACACTGAAAATAACACAAGTTTTGGAAAATAATATAATGCGGAGATGCGATCTTTTTCGTTTTCCCGCCAAAACTCATTTAGGTATGTTTAGGAAAACTCGTCGCCATCTTGACAATAATTGTGAATTGTCATTTTACCAGACATACCAACATAGTAATTTTTTTTTTATTTGTTATGTTGACAATAGTGACCAACTTCAACTTCAGTTCGCGTCGCATTCACCAGCTTACTCCCCAAATCAAGCGTGCGCAAAGAAGTTTTTATCAAAAACAAAATAGTATATTTTTAAGGTGAAGTGAGAGGGCTGGAATCCATAGGTAATATCTGAATACAAACTCTTGATAGACAGAAAATAGTTTACTAAAAAGGGCTGCTTTGAAAACCACTTTGACTATTAACTTGTGAATAGTCAAAGAAAAACCACTGCCAAACTTAACGTAGAGTCGAAAAATAGATAATTATATTAAGCGTACCTAGTAGAGTCTGCACAATGATAGACAGATAATTGAAGGGGTGAGAATAAAAATGGTTTAACTGTCAAATTGATAGTTTCGAGAAAATTGACTTTAAACTTCAACGGCGTCATTTTAATGTAGAGTGCTTATAAGGTAATAGAAAAGGTTTATGTAAGTTAAAGTTGCTTGAAAATGTATTAATTATTTTTTTAAATACTAAATATAGTACTAATTCATACATTTACTGTAAAAATATAATTCAATAAAATAGATATAATAATGTTTTTATGCTAAGCGAACTGTATTCCTGTGACATATAAATGGTTTTTAGACTCAAGATCCCGATGTTTAAGCCTCATTTCGGTATTTTGAGAATGTATTGTTGTAGATAATTTCACGCTGAATCCAACGATACCCATAAGTCATTTTGTAAAAAAAATCAGTTAAACCCTTTTTGTTCTCACCCCTTCAATTGTCTCAAAGGTACCACAGAGGTACCTACATAAATTCATAAATTTGTACATTATCATTACAAACCTCAAAGAAAATAATACTTATCAGTTTTATTAAAAAGATAAATTAACCATTTATTTAGGCAGTATATTTTATGTGTTAGACTTATATTGTATCAATTCCAAAAATCCACAGTATAGATAGCAGTACTTGCTAAGTGTATCCATACAATTAAAATATCACAAGTTTGCAAATAAATCATGATGAATTTACATTGAAATCGTTTAAAAGTTTCTCAATTCAATGCCATAAACTTGATGAAAGTTCGTCCAAATTCACAGGTTTACCGTAATGGATGCGGATGTTCACTAAAGAGTTCTTTAATCGGGACCTTCGTAATTCAAGCCAGGATTTAAATGGTAAGAGAGAGCAAACTTACTTTCTGGGACTGTGGGACAACAAAGAGTCATGCCCTCGGTAATTTATACGTGAGCGAGACTAACCTGAATCAGGGGTGTAGTCAGGATTTTGTTTGGAGGACAAAGTAAGAGATTTTGTTGAATTAACTTTATTTTAGTTTGTAGTATGTAATAGAATAATAAATTGTGTATATCGATATTATTAGTAACATGGGGTCCATACTGAATAACCACTAATTTACCCTTAGACAATCCTTGTCTAAGAATTTACGCGATGATTGTAAACATTCTCTTTTTAGGTAAGTAGTACAAGCGTAATCTGGTAATTTATAAATACAATAAACAAGGGCAAGGTATAACGGGTGGGTGGGTTTTATGAGCATTACAATATTAAAAGACAAAAAAAAAAAGAAAATATTAACACATATCTGACGTCTTGTGATTACGCTGGTACCAACTTTATTTAAATATATGACATACATACCAAACTAAAAAAAAAAAAGTGCAGTCCCTGAATTGTGATAAAAATATAGATCATTTTAAATAATGCTTTATTTTTCGTGGATTTTTTGTTGCAGGGTATAATTTATGTAAAGACCCACAAAATAAGCCCCCGTCTCGCCCCTTCCTTAATACGTAGTATGTACACTCTCCACAGTCGGTAATCCTCAGGGACGGACTCGCGTGTCCGTCAGTCCCACCTGACAGTAACCCCGAATCGAGTCTGACAATTTTTAAGTTGACTTTAACGGTTTGTTTGCCTTTTTTCGCTGTAAATTCTGCAGTTTACATGCTAGCTTAGTTAACAAGCTAGTATTTTCCTTTATATTCTTGCCAGTAGGTACCTAATATGTAAAATTATGATATAAAATGTTTACTAACTCATTTACCAAATAATAGGAACACTTTGGGTGCTAGGTTTCACGCCATCCGTTCTGTATTTTTTGTAAGTTAAATAGCGCCTAGTGCTGAGTTATTGCAGTATGAAATCAAATAATATCAATAGACTACTTTAGCATAGATAAGACAAACTATGCATTGCCAGAATTGAAGGGATGAGATCAAAAAGGGTTTAGCTGATTTTTTTTCACATTTTTGTTCCCGAAAGCTGGTTTTTTATCTATTGTTTATTCAACATTTCAGATACTGCGTCACGATCCAGCGCAGTTTATCTCAAACAAATTACAGTCGTGAATATAGTCTCCCACAGGGTGTATATCTAAACCAACCACATAATAACCAAACTACCATTCCCATTATTATTATCATTTTGATACCTCAGCGCTTAGAGGAAGCATTATATTTCTATGCCTCAGCGTTAGTATTACTGAGATAATAAGGTCCAGGCCAGTTACAGTTAATGAGAAAAATGATACTCTGCCCTATCGCAGGAAGCACCTGGGAAATAACTCGTTCATTAATGAATTTCTACGCGAGCGCACTTGTGTTGAACTAATCTTAGAGATAGGTAGAAATACATCGTCACATATTAATGAAGAAGCTTCTATGGAGTTTTGGAAACAACATGAAAAGAAACGTTTCACCATCATTATACCACTTTCCCACACTCATGCCTGTAATAAGCACTAGCCACCAGAACTTAACAAATAAAATGCCGCCAAATTTATGCACTAACACTGAAAATAACACACACGGAAAATAATAGAATGCAGTAACGCGATCTTTTTCGTTTTTCCGCCAAAACTCGCCGGTGCGCAAGTTTTAGTATTGATGTAGATGGAATAAGTATCTTTTGCCGAGAGTGCGTACGTATATGTTCTATTTTTGTTTATTTCGATGAATTACGACAGTGATATTTTATATAATTATCGTTAGGAATAAACCGATAAATGGTACACCATTCTATATGATCATACATATTGTTCTGTTTACTTATCTAAATCAACTGATACATTAACAAATCAGCCCTATTTGCTTGCTGTCCGACGGCACATAGACAGCTGACGTGCATCAGGCACATCCTTAATTTCATGGCCCGCTTGTTCGCCCATCTGTTGTAGAGAAACAAAGCGTATAAAAATAGTTTTTTACACATTTAATGGGAAAATCTAAAGGAATCACAACTTCTGCAAAGTTAGTCTAGGTACGTACCACTGCTTTGCCAGTTATTCTGCTGCCAAGCAGTAGTGTACATGCGTGTATTCAGGTTTAAAAGGAGCTGTAGCTAGTGAAATTACTGGAATGAGACTTTATGACCTTATCCCATAGTCTAGTAATCTTTTATTAATCTTATTACTAGACTGTGCTGATGTCTCAGGATGACTTGCGCAGTGCAATGTCACGCAAAACTCTATACTTTAGAGTTCCGAATGACACTGCAACCGATATGGGCAGCCGTGTCGCTTAACATTAGGCAAACGACTAGGTTATCGTATCATTGATTAAAATTAAAAAAAAATTAACAATTTGAAGCTGTAAGCTGAATACAAAATCAAGTTATTTTCAGTAACTTTTGACATTGTTAAAGGTTAATAAGAAATCCAAAAGTAATTTTTTATCATTTTTCTGTGCTCAGCAGATACAATGGTGGACTAGGTACAGCTGGCTGCAATAAAATATAAACATCTAAATATATATAACTCAAAGATAACTGACTGACTGACTGACATAGTGATCTATCAACGCACAGCCCAAACCACTGGACGGATCGGGATGAATTTTGGCATGCAGATAGATGGTATATGACATAGGCATCCGTTAAGAAAGAATTTTTCGAAATTCCACGCTTAAGAGGGTGAAATGGGTGGTTGAATTATTTTCCCATAGTCCACGCCGCGGGCGATGCTGCGGGCAGAAGCTCGTTGCCCATATAATCAATTTTAATGGTTAGATCAATAATGAATTTAGTCAAAATAATAATACTTTACTATCATCATCGTCATCGCGACCAGTAGTAGTCCAATTGAATTTTTTTTTGTAGTAGTAGTTAGTCTTTAGTATTAGTAATTATATCATTGTAGTATTTTGTTGAAAATAAAATCAAAATGTTTATCAACTTATATTGTTAATACAGGGTTTGAAATATACTTTGATATTCTGAATTAATTCTATTTACAATTTGAGAATGGTTGGCCAAAAAAGAAAATGGTAAGCCATAATCATATTTTTTAGTTAGTAAGCCATAATCCCAGTTTTTATTAATCATATTGGTTACTTTTCAATTTTCTTTATAGTGGGTTTTTAAGTTTTTTAAATATTTTAATATATTATATTTATTTATTATCATAATTGAATTATATTTAAACAAGGCATTTAAACATATATTTCATAATGAAAACGTAATCGTTAAAAGGTTTTCAATATAAAGCGGAACAATTTCAGGAATATGAAAACGAATGGGTATTGTAATGGTTATTCGTCCAATCGACGGCATCGTTCGCGAAACAGACATTATGATAATCACTGGGAGGAATGAAATCACAATGGGATCGAACACAGAAAGGTGAATTCCAGCAAAAATACCACAGACTAGATAAACGATAAACAGAAGCGATACTGAAACTGAAGTATTTTTGATTTGACTGAGTGTAAGACCTATATATATATACGTACTCACTGACTATTGTTTCCTATTCATTTATAGTAATTAGGTATATTTGTTTTTTGTTATATGCATAAGTTTCTATTAATAACAATACCCTTTTTTTTATATGCAGAACATATTTTAGCGCCAATTTTGTCTGTGCACAAATACTTGTCTTTTCACGGGAATCAAATCCGCCTTCTTCGGGCTATGAGCCTACCGGCTCAACCACTTCACCAAAGAGACTGTCAGAGTATTATGCATAACGTATTATTATAAATATAAATTACATAGAAATAATATTATTTTGCGACTAAATACATTTTTTATTACAATATCCATATTACCTACAAGCATTAGCATTGTATTTTCCTTTTTTTTTTTTCTTCAGAAATAGTCGTTACAGTGTGTATGCTTAGTAAGTTGCAAGTTTGGCATTCTTTTTGAGAAAAAAAAATGAGTGTGCTTTGGACCATACGACTGAAGTAAAACTTTTTTTAGTTTAGCTCCATCTGTCGGTATAACTTTGTGTTTTTCTTTGTTTAATCTTAATGTCGCCATATTAACAATTGTAAAATGTCATTATACCGGACATACCAATATAATAATACAAATTTTTAACTTTGTTATTTTAACAATGGAGATCTATTTTAACCAAAATTTTCAACTTCAGTTTGCTTCGCCAGCTTACTCCCCAAGTCAAGCCTGTGTAAAGAAGTTTTACTTCAAAATCTGTTCATAACCGCATGTATAGCTGATAATAATCAGCCACTTCTATGTGAAGCTATGACTATTTGTCTACACACTGTGATCACGTCGGGAAAAACGCTAACGCAAACCGAGAGCAATAAAGACTGCCAACAATTTATTTATATGACGCTTTGGGGAGAAGTTACCCGCAGAACCGGGGAAAGAACGAGGTAAAATCAAGTTGATGCGTAACGAAAACAGAGATGAGAAAATAGGGTGTATCTAAGAGCGTAATCACAGAGCTCTCCTATAACAACAAATTGGTTTGGTTACCAACGGGGGTATATTATATCGGCAAGTATTTATTATTAACTAAGCCCTTCTTGGTTGTTTTATGAAGAATTTCTGATTTCACTTCAGTAAATATCTCGCTAAAGACTGGGTAATAAACACCATGGAAAAGTTTTAGTCTCAAGTAGCGTTGAAACTTATTATTTTCTTTAAAACATTAGAAATTTCTATCTCGATATTCTTGATGTTATTTTAAACGGGAGTTTATATTGAAAATCAATACTTTAGTGAGCAGATAACTTCATCAAAGAAGACATTTTAGAGTATAAAGAATGTCCGTAAAATGTTTCGAATTGTGAGAATATTTTATAAAATGCTGCTAAGAATTCAAGTTGCTTGAAGTGAATGGCAATAATGAAATAACCCTGAAAATTCCATTTATCAAATTCTACAGGTAAATAAAGCAAAGCTTTTAAAATACAATATTTTTTTAGCGATTTATGAAAAAGAAAGAGTAATCTAACTAGGTGGTAGGACTTTTCTGCAAAGTTTGTCTAGGTAGGTACCACCGCTTTGCCAGTTATTCTGCCGCCAAGCAGTAGTGTGCAAGCACTACTGTGTTCCGGTTTGAAGGGCACTGTAGCTAGTGAAACTACTGGGCAAAGGAGACTTTATGATCAGATCTCACAGTTGAGTAATCTTATTACCAGACTGTGCTGATGTATCAGGATGATGTGCGCAGTGCAGTGTCACGCGAAACTTTATATTTTGGAGATCCGAGTGACACTGTTCTGTTATGGGCAGCCGTGTCGTTTAACATCAGGTGAACGCCTAGCTCGTCACATCATTCACTAACATAAAATAAAAAAACACTTTTAGACATTTATTTTAACTTCTGAAACTAAATGTGTACTCCACTGGCTTTATAATGATGTGCATTATCATAATTAATTATGTTCCCCTTTAATTCTGATATTTGGTTCAATAAAAAGAAATGTGCTGGGCCGTCTTAGAGTCTGCCGACAGAAGTGAAAACTAAGCAACATGTGACATAACTCATGAGAAGCGTGCGGTGACAATGACGCACGTTCCATAATTTTGGTTCACCCAAAAAGTGTTCAAAGCGCCTAAAAAATATTTCACATCAAAAATTCGACGTAAACTTGAATCCACGAAAAAGGTAAGCGGTTAATTATGCCACTGATAAAGACTTCTGTGATAATATATGTAAACAATCGGGAACAATAAATCCGGCTCGAAGGACCAAAAGGATCTTCGGGCTTTTCGTCGTAGACTGCGGCCCGGTGGTAGTTGTCAATCCAAACCACTGCACTGTTCTAATAGTTGTAGTATTTGTTAAAAGAAAGTCTACGCGCAATTCAGTGTCTGAGCCGCACTAGTTAGAGTGGACACATTAGCGCGCGACGGTGGTTAAGTGACGACTCCCTTAAGTAAAGAATGTACAGACTTTTATAGTTTACCTCAGCGTATACAAAATTGCTGTACGTACTGTATTGGCTTGTACAGCTAACAATTTGGTGAAACGCACCGTTGCAACCACAGATTATACAGTGAAACTATCTGTGGAAGGGTATTCTATCCCACTTCTGATATTATCTAAACTTCATGGACATTTGCTGCACAATTAATGAACAACCTCCAGATATGTTTCCTGTTTCACAGTATATCGGCAATAGTTTCGTGTTATTCACTCCGCTGCCGAAGACCAACTGAACTCCACTGAATTTTTTTTTTTTTTTTTGAACGAGCTAATGCTGTTGGTCTCTATCGACCTTTACAGCCTCACCGGGCGGGAGGGCGGGTGCTTAGGGCGCCCAGCCGTCAAAAGTGGGAGGCAACTAGCTCAAGAGCACCCCTGGGGTGCGAGCCTCGGCTTGGGCCGTTGCCGGGATAAGAGGATCGAGAAGACTACGTCCACTGGAAGAGTGGACCCTATTGAAAGTCGCGACCGTTCTAGCTAACCTACGGGGGGTACGTCGACCTCGCCGGCGGGGTCGGTGTCTGATTGTGTTACGCTGGTATCCTATACCGGTGCCGAAAGCGGTACCTGAGCCAGAAGGGCTAGACTGGTCCGGTGATCCTATAGCAGCCGATACTACGGCTGCTATAGGATCATCCGGGTCGCTCAAGACGTGTCTCGGGCGGCGACGACGGGGTGAGTAATCCACTGAACAACGTTCTGCCCTTTTTAAAGAGGCGACGGAACAAGTTTCAGCCATGACAGTCGACAACGACGCCACCAAGTGGCAAGTCAACAAACCGTCCACAAGTCAATTACACTATTCAATACTACTTTTGACGATAAATATTGTAAATAACTTGACTAACTACAGCAACTCTTTTACATTTAATGTGTGTAATGTGTAAATAATCCTATATTGTTAACAAACAGTTCCATCTAATAGGCATCAGTGCACAGTCAGCGTTAACATACGGATGTGCGGGGATCGGGGATATTAAACACGGCCGGCCTAGCTCGGTGCGATGCACGTCAAATACAACTAGGGTGCTCAGGTTGATTGTATTTATTGGATATTTCCATTATAATAATAACGCCCAACGATCACATACATAGATCCTGGACCCTAACTAGGATTCCCTGTATCTAGGGACCCAGGAACTACAAGGATCATGGTCCCACAACACCCAGACTTAGAACAAGTATTAGCGCTTTTTTATCTGTGTCCGCGGAACTCGAACCCGTCGCCGCCGAGTTATGTGCCGACCTGCTCAACCACCCATGCACAGAGGCTGTCAATTGATAGTAGGGTAAAGAGTTACATCATTTAGTTTGTTGGTTTGATGGTGTTACCTGTTTTCCCTTGAATAGAAATACAATTTATATTTTTATTTTTATTTTTATATTACAGTTTCGATTTATTTTAATGATGATTAATTTAATAATCATAAAAAAAATGTATTTATTTTAATTTCATGTTTTATTTATAATAATTAATTTCTTAGTAATAATTAATTTAAGTTTCATAATGATAATAATAAATTTTATAAATTGTTACTGTAATTTCAGTTTTTTAGGGTTTTTCAGGTTTTATCATCAACGAGCTTCTGCCCGCAGCTTCGCCCGTGGCGTGCCCAATGGGAAAATAATTCAACCATCCATTTCACCCTCTTAAGGGTAGAATTTCGAAAAATCCTTTCTTAGCGGATGCCTACGTCATAGCATCTACCTGGATGCCAAATTTCAGCCCGATCCGTCCAGTGGTTTGGGCTGTGCGTTGATAGATCACTATGTCAGTCAGTCAGTCAGTCACCTTTGAGTTATATATATTTAGATTTACCTACAATAATTCTTTGCGACCGCCCAATATAGATGATATTATTATCTGAATTTAGCGGAATCACACTAAATATACTTATTTCGTTTTGTATTCTTATATATTTATATATTATACATGATTATGTATAAACTTTTATATCACCCGGAACCCCACTTCAATATCACTTTGTGATAAAATAATTTACAATGTATAATTCAGTCAAAATAAGTGCACGCTTACATACATAATTATCGGTTGACGTCACAGATTAACTACTCACGAACGTTGAACGCACTAAATAAACAGAGAACCATGGAAATATAAGCGTTATTTCTCTAAGCAGAGAACACTAAATAAATTGTCAAATTGGAACGAGCCCAAAAGTATAAAATAGAGTAGGAGAAGAAATTTAGAGTACTTTTTTTGGATTACTTAGGGATGTCCAACAAAATAATGAACGATGGTGAACTTGTGAAAATCAATCGTCCGTGAGAGCTATGAATTTATCGACTGTATGGACAAATTTACACATTAAAAAACATTTTAGTTATCTACTTATATATTTATTTCATATCCACCTTTTTTATAAGATAAATGAATGACATGATGAGCTAGGTTGACTCACAGACCTAGAATATTACGCTACTCGTTCACCTGATGCTGAGCGACACGACTGCCCGTAACACCCTCCTTTTAAATTTAAATAGTGAAATTCTTGCTTATTTACAAACACACATGATTGTTTTTATTGAGTTCGATAGCTGGCCTGATAGCTCAGTTGGTAGTAGCCCTACCTTCGCAACTGTGAGTTGTAGATTCGATTCCCACCCAGGACAAAGATTTGTATAAACAAAAAAAAGTATCTCAGTTTTGTGTCGGTTGTCTGGTTCCCATAATACAAGCTTTGTTTACTTTGGGGCTAGATGGCGCTGTGAATGTCCACAGATATTTTAAAACAAGATGTAATCAAAGCTGTGTAACTCTTCTCTATAGTAATATCTTTGTATCTGCTATAGTTATAAATGAATACGCTAGGTTCTTTTAAACATCAACAAAAATTATAGGTCCAAATGTCAAGTACTTAAAAAAATTATACATAGTAAGTTGTTTGCAAACTAAGTGGTTAGAAGTGTTTCTCATAGATGAGAATGCAAATTAATTCCATTAAGAAGAGCGTTCAGTATGCGCTTACGTAATTACATAGCACGGTACGGGTAGGCTTTTATCGCGAGTGTCGTCAAAGCTTTTTGAGCAGGTTTAAAAAATGCCATAATTTTCTACTGCCCTAGTAGACTCGCCTTTAAGAGATTTGTGCGCGTGGTGATGCATCAAAATCCTAAGCGTGATAATTAATTAGTCAAAACCGTTTTTATTCGCGTAGGTTAAAGTCGTAGGTCGTTTTAAACGCCTATTTAATTTTATGATGATTTATTTATTACGTCATTACCAGAATGGCATAAATAAAAAGTGTGTTATTGCTTTTTACCAAATGCATTGTCCATTGGAACTGAACACATGATATAAAAAACTCATAAAATTAATAAGACCGGGGTAATAAGACCGTTTACAACTCTGTGTGACCGCCTTAGAGTTCTACTTATGCAACCAACTGTTTTTATGCAACTGTTTAGCGTGTTACCACAAATAATAATAATAATATGTGTGGACATCTCACACAACGCAATCTAGCCCCAAACTAAGCAAAGCTTGTACTATGGGAACCAGATAACTGATACAAATACTTAGATACTTTTTGTTTGTAAATACATACATAGAATACAATATAACACCCAGACACAGAGCAAACACCTATGTTCCTCACACAATGTTTGTCTTGGGTGGGAATCGAACCCACAACCCACAGTTCAGACGGCAGGGTTACTACCAACTGAGCTATCGGGCCAAAAAAAAAAAAAAAAACATAGGGGGCTTAGACAGACGTCAAACGCGTGTTTAACAATACAAAATAATAGTTTGACACTTGTTTAAGGCTTGTCTAAATCGTTTGTGGTTAAGCCAAATGCCAAATGTATAAATCTCGCGCCCTTTATATAGGTCGGCACCAGCGTCATGCATAACGTAAACGTGTGTCCCTACATATTCTTTATAAAATTTTATTCAAGCACGGAAAAGCAATATTTAAACATGACCAATATATTGTCGCACCCGCACACCGACCAGCACACAGCTTCAACATGGGGGCACTGAAGGCTAGCAGATCTTGGTACAGCACGTGTGGATGGTTATGCATGGGCAGCAAGAGCCATCGCAGCATCCACCACACACAGCATACGCATTCACATCTTTGTGAATGGTTTTCTTCGTTGTATTGCAGCGAGTGACTAAACACAGTAGCACTGAATGGACCGCAACTCATGCAAACCCACCAAAAAAGTCTCGCATACATAAATCTGAAAAAGAAGGTATTCCCATTAATTTTGGGCGCACCTTGACGAGGGTCGAAAGTTTAACGGATTATAACAAGTGGCGGCACTAACTGTCAGGAGCAGACCTGCCGCCACGCCTCACGGCTTAATCGCCGAACTTTCCCCTACGATTGGAGTTTTTGCGGGGTTGCGAGGCTGCGGCGGTTGTGTGCTTTCTCGCCGCACCTAATTTATGCGTCGACGATCGAGCAAGCGACTCCTGAGCAGCACTCTGCTACAGTACGACCGCTCTGATATGAAAAAATACTCGTAGCGTTCCATATACTCTTTGACAATACCAGTACCTAGCCAGGTGTACCTGTCTATCTGGAAAAAACGTGCCAATCATGCCCTAATCAAGATTATGATTGAATGAAGATTATGTACGTGCTTATAAGTAAACGTTTCTGCCCGCAGCTTCGCCCGCAGCGTGGCCTATGGGAAAATAATTCAACCACCTATTTCACCCTGTTAAGGGTGGAATTTCGAAAAATCGTTTCTTAACGGATGCTTACGTCATAACATCTACCTGCATGCCAAATTTCAGCCCGATCCGTCCTGTGGTTTGGGTTGAGCGTTGATAGATCACTATGTCAGTCAGTCAGTCAGTCAGTCACCTTTGAGTTATATTTAGATAAATATTTGTAGACATGTCACACAGCGCCATCTAGCACCAAACCAAGCAAAGCTTGTGGTATGGGAACCAGATATCTGATATAATACTTAAATACTTTTTGTTTGTAAATTTAGACATAGAATCTAATATAACACCCAGAAACAAACCAACGTCGATGTTTATCACGTAAATTTTTGTTCTGGGTGGGAATCAAACCCACAACCTATAGCTCAGAAGGCGGCAAACTACTTTGGGCAATAAAAAATTATGACTAGCCTTCACTACTAGCCGGCTAATATTTGGATGATACTAATTCTAACTTCTACTAATCCTGATACTGCCTACAGATAATATAAAAGCGAAAGTTAGGTAAGACTGAATCAAACGTAACATTACATATCTCAATTAAATCATCAAACCTTTTAAACATAATATTTCCACAAAAACCTTCCAACGAGTGGCGACTTTACTGCAACTAATGTACATTTAAGAATATATATATGCATTTAGAAGAAAAGGAAAAATTTAGTGGCATATAATGATGTCACTAAACTTTCTCTCAGTGTAGCCAAACTATACCGTAGTACTCTCGCAATCCATTAGGTATTCAAGACATCGTTTAATCGACCTGCACCACTGGGCTCCGAGATCAACGTTTAAAAGAGAATTCAAAGGCAAAGCAAATCGCTCCACTGATATTGATGGGCACCGAACAACTAACTCCCTCGGGCTTCATTGAAAATTTACTATTTTGTGAAATAATATTATCGGTCTTTTACCATGTGAATTAATGCTCAATCGCCGAAGCCGAGATTTTAAACGTAAAAATTAAATTCCTGTATATTAAGTCAAGTAGGTATATAAATAAATACAAAAAAAATAACATATCGACCGTATTATATATTGTAAGGTAGTCTAAAGCAGTAAATATTAGGTCTTTACCTATGAAATTGCCGTTTTGTTTGAAAAAAGTTGAAGTATTTTTTTTTTCGAACTTATTTATTTCTTTTATTCAAAGTAATCACCCCTGCAATCAATGCATCTTTGCCAACGCTGTGGCAGTTTATGGATGCCTTTCTTGAAAAAATCAGCAGGACGGGAGACAAGAAACTCTTCAAAGGCGTTTTGTACTGCCTCTCGGGAATTGAATTTTTTTCCCGCTAAAAAGTTGTCCAAATTTTGGAAAAAGTAATAGTCGGTAGGCGCAAGATCTGGTGAGTATGGCGGATGAGGGAGAGCTTGCAAACCCAACTCATGCAGCTTAGAGACGGTCTGTTGTGCAGTATGGGGTCGCGCGTTGTCGTGAAGTAGCAGTGGAGACGACCGATTGACCAAAGCTGGTTGCAGACGTGCGAGTTTCGCCATCATTGTGGTCAGTTCTTCAATGTACACATCTGCAGTAATGCTCTCACCGTTTTGTAAAAAGCTATGATGAATCACACCAGCACTAGACCACCAAACTGTGACCATCACCTTTCTAGGGGTCATTTTTCGTTTTGCACATTGCTTTGGTACCGAAACAGGATCTAACCAACTTGCTGAGCGCTTTCGATTGTCAAAAAGAATCCATTTTTCGTCGCACGTAACAATTCGGTTCAAAATCCCTTCATTTCTGTGCCTGTTAAGCAGCGCAAGGCAAGTCTCGACGCGTACGTTGCGCTGGCGATCGTTAAGTTCGTGGGGCACCCATCTATCAAGCTTTTTTATTTTGCCAATCTGTCGCAAATGGACCAATATTGTTTTGATGCTAACGTCAAAAGCTGCTGCCAGCTCAGCTGTAGATTGAGATTCATCAGCTTCCACAATCGCCTTTAATTCATCATTGTTGACCAAAGTTTCCGGACGACCACGAGGTTCATTTTTCAAGTCAAAATTCCCAGAACGGAACCGAGCAAACTAATAACGGGTTGTATGTTCGTTTGTACAGTTCTCTCCGTAAACGTCGTTGATGTTACGTGTCGTTTGTGCCGCGTTGGTGCCACGACGGAACTCATATTCCATAATTACACGAAATTTCAAGGTATCCATTATGAGGAAAAATGTTGAAATGTAATGAAAATACAACGCTAATCAATAAACTAAAGACATATATTGTAAATAGAATGTCATATTTTTAAAACAAAATTAATTTGAATTTAGAATTCATAGCCAATCAAAACTTTTTTTTGTTTGAAAAAGTCTGTACTGCAATACGGCAATTTCATAGGTAAAGACCTATTATAATAATTTAGTACTACGGAAATTTGCGTTTTACAAATCTATGGGTTGACGTGGTTGTAGACCGTAGTTTTTTTTTGGCTCCACACTTTTGTGTATTTAGCCAGTGTCAAATTAAGTAATTGACAATTTCTCAAGTTAATTAATATCATCCATATTTGTGTCAAGTAAAGTCACAGTCCAAGTCATCAAGTCAAAAGTTATAGTCTAGTCTAGTCATATCATACTCCTAGTCACAGATCCTACAAAATAGTGGTGGCAACTTTACCAGAAGCTTCTATGGAGTTTTGGAAACAACACGAAAAAAACGTTTCACCATCATTATACCACTTTCCCACACTCATGCCTGTAATCCAGCACTTAAAGAATAAAATGCCACCAATTTTATGCACTAACACTGAAAATAACACAAGTTTTGGAAAATAATATAATGCGGTAACGTGATCTTTTTCGTTTTCCCGCCAAAACTCCTAGACCATAGTTGCATGGTTTGATAGTAAATTGTTGAAAAGCGCCATCTATCAAAACGTACATGAATCAGAAAGACTAAAAATAAAATGTTCAAGGGAGCACTGTTAGTTTGATATCTGGTGTCTTAGTGGTCAGCCTTATCGCTAGGTGGCGCAATAATAAATGAAAACTCCATCTATAATTTTTATTAGGCACTACGTACACAAATGAAACACTATTACTGTAGCTTATATTAAGGTGGTTCCGTTTTAAAAACTACTCAATAGATGTCACTACCACATTTTAATTTCATAATCCAATTTCTAACATTGTTATAAAGCGACCCAAATTTTGAATAATTGATAAAAGAACTAGGGCGGGTGCTATGTATAAGTTATTCATTTTTTAGGTGCAATTGATTCAGTAACACATACGTATCTTATATATAGAAGAAGCTCTCAGGTTTTTATAAAATCCCTTGGAAGTTGACTGAGTTGCGTTAAGAAATACTTTAGTTTAGCGTTTAGATTTATTTCGACGACTTAGATTGGATGAAAATGCTGCCAAACATTTTGTCACCCCTCTGAGATAGAGTTTCCCATCAGTCACCATTAGTATAATATCGAAAAATTAGGTAGGTACGTATCCACGTACGTTTAACAAGTCGCCCACGGCGGCGCTCGCGATTTCATATGCAAACTGCTCTGCCGTGATAAATTGCCCTATTATTTAAGATTTGACGGGAATGATAGGGATTTTTGTTTTTATGAAGAGCTTTCGAGTGATAAACGCAAGGGTTATTTGTGGAAATTATCCTGCCTTGTGATCCTAGAACGGGCTCCCTGAATTATCAGTGCACAGTTTCTCATATGATCAAGATAGATGGCGCGACATTCTAATATAAATTTGAGTTCGTTCATCAAATAAAATCAATTGATTTTCGAAATAAATGTTAATAATTAGGTAATATCAAAAATATTACATATGGAAAATAAATGAACCTTAGCGATTCACCATAGGAACTTGTCTTTTGCATTGTCATTTACATTCCAAAAAAAATAATGTAGGAGAAAAAGCAGGTATTATAGATACTTAATATAGTTATTAATTATAAACCAAATTTCTTTGAGTAGGTTTAACACTTACAATTTTCTACTCTGTGGTTCTGTTCTCGAGCCTTAAATTTAGGCTAATTATACAAGGTGGAACTCACTTTTTTCCTTAAATGTATGTACTCAGACCATGCTATAGAATGTACGTACAAGGACCAATTTTAAAAAAAAAGGTTTTGTTTTAGTATTAAGTGCCTCCTAAAATAGCAGCATGACAGCCGAAATGTCTATTTAACGGTATACACAGCGCGGGCACCAGTTGAGTGCTTTGTAAATGTTTCGTAGGCAATAAAACACCTGCTTTGTTCAATATCGCAAGGCTTTTCTTTAGAATTTAAATTTGATAATACCTAGATTTAAGTTTTATTTCATAAGTACTTTTTTTGATTTAGTTATATGGGAGCATTTTATAGCATGGACTGAATACATACATTAAAGGAAAAGAACGAATTAAATTCCACCTTGTATAGAAATTCTTGACAAAACCTATGTAATAAATGTTTATAATATATTAAATATCTTCATATATCAGTAATCATAATATATATTCTAGGTAATAAATTGTAATTAAAACTGTATTACGGATCACACACAACCCATAGGCCATCACAAGTTATCGCCGACATAAACAAATAAGTAACCCAGTAAACTAAAAATAAGGTGAGCAGAAGACAAGTTCCTTCGCCGGGCAGCTAAGCTAATCACCACTAATGTTTTGATACGCTCCAATTACGAATACATCTGCCTAGAAAGGCTTGCGTATCTATCCGTAACATCGGACCATGACGGACGGATGGACAACCCTCTCGTGGGTGCCGGTTAACCGTTAAAATGAGTAATGACGAAATCGTGGCAGAGGTCGCAAACCTTGCGCACCTGAAAAGGATCCTAAACCAACCTGTAAAGTTTTCCTGTAATGTATGTTGGTGCTTCTTAATGATTTATGTTAGACTGGGTTTATACACATACGAGCTTCTGCCCGCAGCTTTGCCCGAGAGGTGGCCTATGGGAAAATAATTCAACCACCTATTTCACCCTCTTAAGGGTGGAATTTCGAAAAATCCTTTCTTAGCGGATGCCTTCGTCATAACATCTACCTGCATGCCAAATTTCAGCTCGATCCGTCCAGTGGTTTGGGCTGTGCGTTGATAGATCACTATGTGAGTCAGTCAATCAGTCAGTCACCTTTGAGTTACATAATTGGACATAATTATACGCTCCGATTCGGAACTGGAACAATCCGGTCAAATGAGCTACAAATGTAGTTAATATGACTTTACTTGAGACCATGATGTAAATACATCACAAGAAAAATGCCGTCTTTTGTTTTCATCGTATAATTCAAGCTATCTCATTTGTCAAGTTAGTTTTACCTATTCATTTAAATCGATGGATGGCTGCGATGTTTGAGTAATAACCTACTTACTAAAATCAAGGTAATAAATGGAAAAAGTTATTACTTCAAAAAATAAGTACTTACGTATCTATTTTATATTATCGCTTTATAAAATAGCTTTGAAGGTTTCAGTAACATTTGATCTTCTTCTTCTCTTCGTTTAATTGCTATCTATCGGTTTTTAGCGATAATTCTCCCAATGTCAAGTAAGAAATTTTTGTACAGTTATGTCAAAGTCTTATTTTGTCAGTCAAAATGCCACGGGTAAATAGGATATTTTACTGAAGGCTCTAGTAAGCATTGAAGAGAAAACGAAAAGGCACGGTTTGAATAGTTCGAAGCATTTGCCTATTGGCAAATAGTTCTAAGTTTCGTGCACGTTTCAAACACTTAACGAATAATAATCCACCCTTATTATGACACGTTAAAATTCAAAAGTACAAGGGTTATGAAGAATAATTCAAAATTAACAAACGCCATTTTCGGATTCGTTTCAACCAACCAACATTTGATCTCGTTTCATAGCTTTACTATGATGTACAACACAGTCCTATTAATAAAGGTCCTACCCTAAAATGTTGCCAACACCGACAACTCCATCGAAATGCACTTATTAAAATCCTTGTCTAAATATTAAAAAAGTCGTGATTATCATTTAATTTCATAGTTAGTGCGCTTATTGATTCGGATAGGGAAGACGCGTGCGATGCAAGCACCTGCTTCCGCTGATAGGGTTAAATCAATATTTGGGCTCTTTGTCTTTTTATTTGAATATTAAAGGAGATCTTTTATAAGCCGCTGATAGTAATTGTAATGTGGTAGAGCATTTGTTTTGACATCATTAGTAATTAGCTGCGCCCCGCGGTTTCACCTGCAGATCACACTAATATTATAAAGGTGAAAGTTTGTATGTGTGTATGTGTGTTTGTGTTTATGTGTGTATGTTTGTTACTTCTTCACGATCAAACGGCTGAATGGATTTGGACGAAATTCGGTAGCAAGATAGCTTATCCACTAGATTAATATATAGGCTAAATTTTATCCCAGAAAAGTGAAATGCTCTTGTGGGATGAGCAAATAATTAAATTACTATGTATCCGCAGGTGAAATCGCGGGGCGCAACTGGTTAATAATAAATAATAAACGCCCAATAACAAAAAACTAAATAAAAAACTACGAGGAATATGGTCCTACAACACACAGACTGAGAACAAGTATTTGCGCTTTTTTTCTGTGCACAAATACTTGTCCTGCCGCGGGAATCAACCTGCTGCTTCCGGGTTATGAGCCGACCTGCTCAACCACCATACTACAGAGGCTGTCAAAATTAAAAGTAGCATGTGTGTTAATTCACTATATAAGCTATTTATATTCCAAATTTAATCCAAATCCGTCCAGCCGTTTGAGCGTAAAAGGGTAAAAAACATCTATATACCTACAAACTTTCGCGTTTATAGTATTAGTAGGATAAATGTAGTGAGAACGATAAAAATTATTAATGACAGCAAAAAAATATACCTACCATTAATACCTCTCTTTTATAGACTACTAGCTGCGCCCCGTGGTTTCACCAAAAGTATTTTAATTATTTACTCATCCCACGGGAAAATTTCACTTTTTCGGGAAAAATGTAGCCTATATGTTAATCCAGTGTATAAGCTATCTTGGTACCGAATTTCATCCAAATCCATTCAGCCGTTTGAGCGTGAAGGAGTAACAAACATACACGCAAACACACATACAAACTTTCGCCTTTTTAATATTAGTGTGATTACATAGAAAAGAAGAAAAGCATACATAGAAAAGAAGAATAATTAAATTGAAAATCACAACATTACAATGTTTAATTTAATTTCTTAACTAATTTTTTTACCTCTTTAAAATACTTAAAGATTTATATTTCCAACATCTTTTATGTAATTCTCCACCAGTGGGGAATTTCACTTTAGGAACACTTACGCATTATATAAGTAGGTACTTGTTTACTGCGTCTTAGCGATATAACTAGGTAAATATTTAGCCTTAAGTTCCAAAATATAACTAAGTATATTTAACTCGATTTGTTACATTTGTCTGCACAAACTGTAGTTGACACATGGAACATTATTTACAGTTATTTTAACACATTTATCTTTAACCTATCTCGCGCAGCACAGCAAGCAATTTATCTGTACCTTAGATAACTCTATTCTCAAAAGGAAACATTTGATCAACTCCCACGGATAACAATCAGAGTTCAAAGTAGCAAAGGCAAAAAATCAATAAAAGGGGTTTTATCTTAGATTGATTGGGTTGCCCTGACCCTTTGCTGATGCGACAGAGTTTTTGTACTGTTCCACAAAAAAAACTAAATGTATCAGTGTTTATTTGTGACAATTTGCTTTGTCGGTTTGTCCGGATTTACATTTGAAAAGTTTTTTTGTGGAGAGAAGCAACCTGTAACGACACGGTGAATGATACAGGTAGGGATAAAAAATGTATAGAGACATACATTGATCAGATGATCTTGGTAGTTGTAACATTTAAAGTAAATAATTAAAACAACAGTAAAAAATTAATTGAATTATATTTGGACTATATACTGGCCGCAATGATCTATAGACAGTCCAAAAGCTCCAGCCCACTACCAGTAGGTAGCGTACCCAACATGCTGGCAACATTGCCTCGTTGAATTGCAATGGTGAGTAGCATATATATGCATTGAGTTTTTTTGAACGTTACACATAATTTTTTTATTAAATTTTATTCACATCTATTAGAGAGAAACTACTAAATTTTAATTTTTGGTAAATTCAAATTTATCCTGGCACTTAAGCGTTTTCCATCGGTTCCACAACATACCGCGCTGCCCGTTCTGTCGAAATACCTTGTCTTAATCAACCTCATCATATAGTACAATCTAAAAATAGTTGTTATGTAGTACATATTATTATTTATTCTTTGTCTAAGCTACTTCAAAATTGTAATTATACTCTATTTTATCAACTGAAATGCACTTTTTTTGGTGGTTCTGAATTAATGTCATTGTCCTAAACATGAATAAACCTAAATGAGACGTAGTATCAAGATTTTACAGTAAGTATCAAGATCGCTTACGATTTCTTAACCTCAGTCACCCAGGAAGATTCGGGACGAGTGACGGCCCGCTCCGGAGCCGAGACGATATAATCGATCAATCTGAGCTCGTCACCGCGAGAGGACCGCACACTGGAACCGACTGTCGCGAGGTGGTCACATTACTGTCAGAATTTGGATGACTCTATTCAATTAGCACTTCCAATTATTTGTGAGCCTAGTACTATATATATATAGAACCTATACTAGCTTTTGCCCGCGGCTTCGCCCGCGTGGCCTATAGGAAACGAAGAAGAAATGTTTTCATAGATAATTCAACAACTAATTTCACCCTTTTAGGGTAGGAATTTCGAAAATCCCTTTCTTAGTGGATACCTACACTTTACAAAAAACACACCCTCCAAATTTCAAGTCACTACGACCAACGGTTTAGGCTCTGCGTTAATATATGTATAAGTCAGTCAGTCAGACAGAACTTTGAATTTTATATACATAGATAAATAAATAAATATTTTTGGATATTTCGCACAGCACCGTCTAGCCTCAAACTAAGGAAAACTTGTTCTATGGGAACAGGATAGCTGATACAATACTTTGAGACTTTGTTTGTAAATATATACATAGAATACATTACAACACCCAGACACAGAACCAACATTGGTGTTCATCACACAAATGTTTGTCCTGGGTGGGAATCGAACCCACAACCTACATCTCAGAAGGCAGGGTCACTACCAACCGAGCTATTGGGTCAGTCGAACACATTGAATTAGAAAACCAATAAAAACAGCTAAAAAATTAAAAATGTTGACAAAGATTATTGATCGCCTAATATTATTAGTGTCAGTGTCATGTCAGAGCAACAAGCTTTAGCTTTTTTAGTTTAAAATTTTCTGCCTATTCAGGAAATCAAAATAGAACAACGTGTATTTTAAGCAAAACAATGTTTATCAAATAAAATTTATCGGCTGACGAAGACATCAAGTGTTTAGAAATCCCCACAAACGGTGTAATTGGCCGTAATATAGATAAATCAACAACACAATGCGGTATAAAATACGACCTGCGCTTGGAGTTTGCAATCGGATTACAGGATTTATACAGTTTATGGAGAAATAATTTAATGGAGAAGTAAGAGACTTTTAGAAGTGACTTCTTTAGGCGCGTTGAGCACTTTTTGGGTTTGTACACCCAAATCATATATTTGTCATATAATCCATGAGCTACATGTATAGGTACTGTGTATACAAATATGTGTACTTTTTTAGTAAATCTAGAAGGTACTGGCTTTGAAGACACCCAGGTAATAAGTTTCAGGACACAAACGATGGCAACGAGTTCCATTTCATCATAATAAGCACTATAAAAGTGAAAAAAAGAGAATATAAAAACATTATAAATCCAATAACTGTTTTTCTTGTAGAAGCTCAAAACATGGTCCACTCTGATTTGATAGGAAAACTGTTAGTAGTGGAATTTTTCATTAGCGTAATAATGTGTCCCGCCTAGGCCAAGAGAATAAAATTGTATTACCCCAAGTATGTTGATAGAGCTTGTAATTTTTTTTTTGTTTCTTTTTCATGTCAAGTTGTTACGAGAATACCAGTCTAAAGCATTAAATAGAATTTCTTTCATTTATGTATTGATTTGTTCCACTAATCTTAATAAAAACATGATAGGTACGTTTGGATTAAGGACAAGACTTTATTCTGAGGTCAACGCACTACTGTCATAAGTCAATTTGACATTTGCAAAGGTCAAACTAGAATAAGAGGGTAATGATTTTTGGAACTAGGTATACTCTATAAATAGCTTATTTTAGATGGAAGAAGGGAAGCGGTATTATCAGTCAAGTGCGATAGTCTGCCTCTGCTAATATTACATTGCAAGTTGCAATAGTCGATTGAAAGCTTACTACCGTTGTTGGTGACAATCTAAGCAATCAGCGAATTGTCATTTATATTTTCTTTGCAAGAGATTTCTTACACTCTTAGAAGAAAATGTGGGTAGAGAAAAGTTGGAAAAGCGCTCGCAATGGATTGATACTCTTACTACAATCGTGTGAAATGTCAGGTGGAACCCTCATTACTTATGTATCAATGGTCTTCTTTAATGGAGGTATTCCCAGAATAGCACCAGTATAGCGCTCATAGTGAAGCTTGACTATCAGTTCTTTCTCAATTGGTAAAGTTAAGCTATATACGTTCCTAATTACATTTTCGTACGTAAGCCGTGAAATTATTAATTTGTTCCTATTTTACCAAGTTAAGTTGAGTTTGTTGCTTTTACTAGTTGGTAATGACTTAGACGTGATTGGACTGCTAGGCGATCGCGGAACCTGACTGCAACCAATAGAAACTCAAATTTCTATGGATTTGATAGTTTTAATGCGTAGTTTATGTGCATAGTTGTAGGGAAATTATCAAATTAGGAATTTAGTTTCTACTGTTGCATTGCAATCAATGTTCCAGGATCACCCCCAAACGTTTGACTCACGTACCATGGCACGAAGGAATGGTCATGATCTTGGTCTTTCGTTTAATATGATGCACTAGTTGCGCCCCGCGGTTTCACCCGCGGATAAAAAGTATTTTAATTATTTGCTCAACGCACAGGAACATTTCACTTTTCCGGGATAAAATGTAGCCTATATGTTAATCCAGTGTAAATTCATCCAAATTCATTCAGTATCCAAATTTCATCCATTTCCATTCAGCCGTTTGAGCGTGAAGGAGTAACAAACATACACACAAACACACATACAAACTTTTGCCTTTATAATATTAGTGTGATAGTGTGATATTGCAGAATAAAGAATAAACAGATGAGGTATTTCTGGCTTTATTTTAATAAAATAACTGAATACTAAAATGGTGCCTTCATCCACGGAAGTCATTAATGAGAAGCTATATAAAATTTTAACCACTTCGATTCTATATAAATTTATTAAAGGTTTACTAGGGTACCCGCAGACTTCGCGTAGGTTACCACGCAAAGGGACCAACTCGACCGCACACAAAAGTATCACTAAAGTTGGTCCAGCTGTTCAAGAGGACGTAAGCACAGAAGAATTGTATATATAGAACAAAATAATTTCTAGAAAGTACAAACATATATCGAATGAAATTGATACTATTAAATGGAATTAAACGACCATACACCCTACACTAAGCACTCATTCGCCTACTACCCACTTTAATGTGATCATAATTTTCTTGTCTAATCTGACCGCGTGAAAAGTATACTGGCACAGAAATATGTTGGTCTCATTGAACTCTCTGGAAGTGTATTATCAGCATTTTATAATTATGGTTTACATTCAGACCCTATCAAAATTATAGTGTACTTAGGCGAAGATGAAATTATATCTTGAAACTTTTTCTGATGATTGGTGATAGCTGTGACAGTTTGCTATTTCAGCAAGATATTAATAGCTGTGGAGTGATCGCAACAAGCAATTTTTTAACGAGAAAAAATGCTCTACTGGTACATTAATATCGTCTCGGGGATGTTACCGAACGTAAGCGACAAGCTCTCAAGCTTTCAGTACTCTTGTTTTTTTTTTTTGCGATAGGCACAGCATTTGAAAATAACTTCCGCAATAAAAGCTCTTGCGTTTGTTCAGAGCAAGTTAGAGAGTAACTTTTTTATCCTTCTCTCGCGAAGCAGAATCAACGGGCCGATTGAATTCATTCCATAACGATAGTTAATGACCCAAAGAGTGACATGGGTTTACTATATATCCCGAAAAATGGGTGAACAAACAGGGGGCGCTGCATTGAAACTTACAAACCTCTTTTCGTGTTGAATATCCAATTAAACAAAAACGAGTAAACTGTTAAAGAACTATATCGTGCTATGTCATAATTCCACAGTCTGCAATCCGAAGTGCTCCAGGCAGGCACAGACTAGAGTGGCTAGAAGCTGGCCTACTCATAAATATACCTTGGACAGAGATAGCGCCCACATCGCGCTCAGGTGCTACCGTGAGCCAGATAGCTAACGTCTTTATTATTGAACCAATATTCCCTGAACTATCTTTCAAGAATATATTATATTGAAGCAAAACTTCTTTACGCACGCTTCACTTGGGGAGTAAGCTAGTGAATGCGAGGCGAATGAAAGTTGATGTTGGTTCACGTACATCTCAACATAAATAAGTTAAAAAAATATTAAAAATATTATTATAAAGGTATGTCCTGACAATTTACAATTATTAAGCTGGCGATATTAACATTATCAAAGCAAAAGAAGGAATTTTTGCTTTAAGCGAAAAAGATTGCGTCACCGCGTTGTATTATTATTATATTTTCCAAAACTTGTGTTATTTTCAGTGTTAGTGAATAAAACTAAGTGCTGGATTACAGGCGTGAGTGTAGGAAAATGGTATAACGATGGTGAAACGTTTCTTTTCGTGTTGTTTCCAAAACTCCATAGAAGCTTCAAGTAAAGTTGCCACCACTTTACTAGGAGTATGACTTTGACTAGACTATGACTGGACTATGACTTGACTTGATGACTTCGACTATGACTTGACACATATTTGCGTGAAATATCATTAACTTGATAAATTATCAATTACTTGACACTGGCTAAATACACAAAAGTGTGGAACCAAAACATAAAAAAAACCAAGCAAAAAAAACTAAAGAAGTTTTACTTCAGTCGTTTGGTCGCACACTCAATTTTTTTTAAAATAAACATCCATTCTACTTTGGGCAAACGTTCATTTCAATCATAATGATACAGTAAACACAAAGCATTTTAATGATTTTCTTGAAAATAAAACCTTAAATAAACAGTAGGTACAAAAAGGAACCAAACATCTGCTGATCCTCGTTTCTGTGACAGCAAAAAATGTATTTCATGTAGATAATCATATCCGTCCATTGAAATCTTTAAAAAATCGAAAGTTCTGCGGTCATCCAGTAAAAGTTGAATAAAGTGTATGTTTCGGATCAGATTCACCTTAATAATTACGGTGCAAGTGGTATACTATTAGAAATCAGGAACGCACCTGTTACACGCATGAGCCTGGATTTTTTGTGGTCCACTCTCTCACGAATTTACATATCTCCCAACTCTTTGTTGAAGCTAACAAGGGTTATTATTTCAACCACAAAATGTGTGTTGAACTGCTTCTGATTGACAAAAGCACAAAAGATAATGAAGGAGTAGGTAGGTGCGTGCAATCGTTTAGTAAAATATTCAAGTAATATTTTTACATCGTTAGCAATTGTTAAACACTACTTAATTTGGAAGCTATCGGCTAACGCGCTCAATTTGTCGGAGGAAGCAGTAATTTAAGAATTAGCACCAACTTCGCGTTTATCCTGCAAAAGCAGCACTTATGTAAGTTTTGAACCACGCCACATACACAAAAGAAACGAATTAGTTCTTCAAAATATAATTGTATCGGTAAACTGCACCTTTAATCTACTTTTGTAGGTACTTTTTTGAGTTTCTTGAACCAAAGTAACTAATTAGCGACTAAGAAGTACCGGGAAAATGATGGATCTACTATTGAATTCCTAAGTCATTCTTTATTAAGGCAATGAAATGGATTTATAGCATTCAAAGCGATTTTATGTCAAAGTGCAGTTCATTGCCACCCAACAATGTCTTGGAGACAATGTAATTTTATGCTTAAGTGAACCTCACCCGAAGTGGAACTCGCTTGGAAAATTTTGAATGGCGATTCTGGTGTGCTTCTGTACCACGCGCCTTTGTCTTTGCGTCGAATTGCAGTTATGCTTTATATGACAACAGGAGCGTAACCACTTTCCAATCATCTCATTTGAATGAAAAAAGATAGTTGTTGTAAGAATGTTTTGTGATAAAATGCGAATCTTTTACTTTCAAAATTGTCCAGTCTGCTGCAGACAGCGATGTAGTAGGTAGCATTTATATGTTTATTTTTGAAGTAAAAATTTTTTACGCACGCTTTACTTGGGGAATAAGCTTGTGAATGCGAGGCAAACGGAAGTTGACGTTAAAGTTAAAAAGTCGTATTATTGGGTTGGCATGTTCGGTAAAATGACAAATTATAATTGTCAAGATGGCGACATTAAACAAAGCAAAAACAAAGTTATACCGGCCGATAGATGGAGCTAAACTAAAAAAGTTTTACATCAAGCATGTGGTCTAAAGCACACTAGTATTTTTATTTTATTTTTTTTGTTTTGGTATGGCTCCACACTTTCGTGCATTTAGCCAGTGTCAAGTAATTGATAATTTCTCGAGTTAAGTAATTTTATATGTGTGAGTATGACTTGGACTGTGATTTGACTACTTCACTTGTTACTTGTCTAGTCTAGTCAAGTCATACTCCTAGTAAAGCGGAGGCAACTTTACCAGAAAATTCTATGGAGTTTTGAAAACAACACGAAAAGAAACGTTTCAACATCATTATACCACTTTCCCACACTCGTGCATGTAGTCCAGCAATTAAAGAATAAAATGCCACCAATTTATGCACTAACACTGAAAATAACACAAGTTTTGGAAAATAATACAATGCGGCGTTGCGATCTTTTCGTTTTCCCGCCAAAACTCCTTATATTCATACATAAGTTTTCACAGGATTTCAGTTACATCGGTTATTATCATATTTATTTCTCTAATATAATTCAGTAGCTACATTTCTAATACTTTGTAGAGAAGAAATCATAGCAAACAGTGTAGTGGGCACTACAAAAACACAATAAAGTGTTTATGTTCTCTATAAAACGTTCCCGGACAAGATCTCATATTTTACGCGGAGCCGGTGAACCCAATTACACCTGAATGGTTCGTCATGATCAGAGATGTTTTGGGATGCAATAAAAACTTAAAGATTTATGTCCAAGCTAGGAAACGATCGCTCACATTCTTGACGATGTAGCCACTTGTTTATACATTAGGTATTAATTAATTAAACATTGTATAATGAATCCTAAATTTTACCAATTAATTGGATTTCGTTTAAATCATTAGTAAATATACGTTTTATTTGACATTCACGGTACACTCTGTTTAATTCAATACATCGTTTTCAGTAACAAGATAGATAGATAGATAGATAAAACTCTTTATTGAAACACCACATTGTAGTAACAATTTACAGGCACAAACTTAAGAATTAAGTGTCACAATGGGCGGTCTTATCGCTTAAAGCGATCTCTTCCAGACAACCCAAAAATGTAGGAAAAACAATAAAAATAAAAATAAGGACAGTAACAAAAGCAAAGCGTAAAAAACTGACTTCACACTTTTATGGTTTTAATGGATGCCGTTGTCAAAACTGGACCAAATCGGACCACACGGTAAGCACCAGCTTTCAAATAAAAAAAGAATCATCAGAATCGGTTTATCCAGTCGAAAGTTCTGAGGTAACAAATATTTAAAAAAAAAACCGTAGAACTGAGAACCTCCTCCTTCTTTGAAGTCGGTTAAAAACGGCTGAGACATTTTTTACATAAAATATTCATCAGCTTTCTCTTTCTTTTGAATTCTTCATTTTGACTTTGACTGGCCCTATAGCTCAGTTGGTAGTAACCCTGCCTTCTGAACTGTGGGTTGTGGGTTCGATTCCCACCCAGGACAAACATTTGTGTGATGAACATAGGTGTTTGTTCTGTGTCTGGGTGTTATATTGTAATCTATGTATGTATTTACAAACAAAAAAAGTATCTAAGTATTATATCAGTTATCTGGTTCCCATAGTACAAGCTTTGCTTAGTTTGGGGCTAGATGGCGTTGTGTGAGATGTCCACACATATTATATTATTATTATTATTATATTATTTAGTTGTTGTACCTATATATGCATAGTGGGTTGGTCATATCTCTCGAAGAACTGTTAACCGTTGGGGTAGACGTGTTCTGGAGTGGAGGCCGCGAGTCGGCAGACGTAGTGTAGGACGCCCTGCGGCAAGATGGAGCGATGATATACGCAAGGTAGCTGGTAGCAACTGGAAGAGTAGAGCCGAAAACCAGGCTCAATGGCGTGCCTTGAGAGAGGCTTATGTCCAGCAGTGGACTAGTGTAGGCTGATGATGATGATGATGATGATGATGATGATGATAATGATGATGATGATGACCTGGTGGTGGTGATTATGATGATGATGATGATGATGATGGTGGTGATGATTATGATTACTAATTAAGGTAAAGTTATGATGAAAAATAATTAATGCCTGTGCAAACCCACAATCAGGCTCAATAGTATCGTGCTCTTGTCAATCAATAAACCCAAGAGAGTAGTAACCACTATTGAGAAATCGCTAGTTTAGTGTGGACAAGAATATGGTTTATACTTTTTTGTTGTTTGTTTATGATTTTTATACCAGTATCGCCTGCTTAGCGTAATCTACAGATTAATTCTAAGGAAAAACATCTAATTGGGAATGGAGTTTGAACCATCCCTAAAATTGGGACATGCTTTAATTAACCTTTCGTAACAAGTGATTTCATGTCCAAACTAATCCTTCACCTATTACAACCAACCTATCGGGATTTTTTACCGCCACCAATAATCCCTATTGTGAATCACCCCAACTAGCATGGTCAAGTTACATCAAGAATTTCTCAATAGGTGGCGCTACCAACCCGTAAATTGGTTGTAAAATGTGAAGGATAAATTTGGACATGAGTTTTGGCGGGAAAACGAAAAAGATCGCGTCGCCGCATTGTTATGTTCCAATATAAGGTATAATGATGGTTGGGTGGATGGATTAATAAGGCTGTAACAGCCTTATTAATAAACACGAACTAGCTTTAGACTAGTTACACCATCTTTTGTCTTTTTCGATCCAGCTAAATATTCCAGTAGCAAAAAAGGACAAATGCTGAAGTAACTAATCCGAGACTAATACCCGTTTATTAATAAGGCTGTAACCGCCTTATTAATAAACACGAACAAGCTTTAGACTAGTTACACAATCTTTTGTCTCTTTCGATCCAGCTAAATATTCCAGTAGCAAAAAAGGACAAATGCTGAAGTAACTAATCCGAGACTAATACCCGTTTATTAATAAGGCTGTAACAGCCTTATTAATAAACACGAACTAGCTTTAGACTAGTTACACCATCTTTTGTCTTTTTCGATCCAGCTAAATATTCCAGTAGCAAAAAAGGACAAAAGTTGAAGTAACTAATCCGAGACTAATACCCGTTTATTAATAAGGCTGTAACGGCTTAACCACAAAAGATTTAAACAAGCCTTAAACGAGTACTACATTTATTTTGTATTGTTAAACACGCGTTTGTCTGTCTAAGCCTTGTTTATGTATTTGTGGTTAATTGGTTAGTACATTATTAGTACATTATTGAAATAAAAGATAGAGTCATCCATGTGGTGACTGACGCTTGATAAACGTTACCATGGGTCTGTGATAAAAGTGACCAAGGCAATAATTTATTGGGCATACCAAGCAGAAACTTCGTAAAAATAAACATGAATGGCTGCCTTATTGGGGCTTGATTTAATACGGCCAATAAAACGGTAACTAACCTTATATAAATTACTAAACAAATAAATAACATTGTTGGTCATCAAAGTTATAGTGGGAGAGGTTGCATCAAAACACTACATACCTTTCTTTATTTGTGTTTTTTTCGAGATTGTTAAATAAATAAATAAATATGTGTGGACATTTCACACAGAGACATCTAGCCCCAAACTAAACAAAGCTTGTGCTATGGGAACCAGATAACTGATACAATACTTATATACTTTTTGTTTGTAAAAACATACATGGAATAAAATTAAACACCCAGATAAAGAACAAACATCGATGCTCATCACACAAATGTTTGTCCTGGGTGGAAATCGAACCCACAATCTGCAGTTCAGAAGTCAGGGATACTACCCTAGCTATTACCATAGCTATTATAAACATGAAGATTACCTCATTTTATTGGTTATAGGTAAAACATTTGGCCACTATCTCACCTGATGTTAAGCAATGACGTGGTTAAAATTAGGGCATGCTTGCCTAGAAGATAAAAAATAAAACTTTGTTCTACGCTTTAAATGATAATTGTGCACGTCGGTCTTTCTAATGTACTATAATTTATTATTAACTAGTTGCGCCCCGCGGTTTCACCCGCAGATAAAAAGTGTTTTAATTATTTGCTCATCCTACGGGAACATTTCACTTTTCCGGGATAAAATATAGCTGATATGTTAATCCAGTGTATAAGCTATCTTGGTACCAAATTTCATCCAAATACATTCAGCTGTTTGAGCGTGAAGAAGTAACAAACATACACA
This sequence comes from Ennomos fuscantarius, assembly GCA_905220475.3. NCBI lineage: Eukaryota > Metazoa > Arthropoda > Insecta > Lepidoptera > Geometridae > Ennomos > Ennomos fuscantarius. Next base: position 9,759,277 of record HG992029.1, read on the forward strand.
CATACACACAAACACAAATGCACACATACAAACTTACGCCTTTATAATATTAGTTTGATAAAATGTTTGTGAAAACTTTTAATTAGGTGTCCCGTACCTGTTAGGGTAGTGTTTACGTGTATGTATAAGTGACTGTAAGTTTTCCATTGTAAAAACCATAATAAAAATCTTTAGTCCAAATGAGCATAAATATATCATTTGAATTGAAACAGGTAGCCGTGATCTTTCTACATAATATGTTATAATGACGGTCAACATAACAAATATTAAAACAAAGTTAGGTAACGTTTGTAATATGTCTATGGTATATACAAGTGATATGTACAATAAACAAAAATAATAATGAATTTGGTTTAGAGCCGACTCAAGCAACGATGGTAATAATATATTATATATTGAAAAGTAATAGTAATATTGAAAAGGTCGTACGGAAATTTGGTACGCGAATTTAACTCGCATTTGAATGTTTATTTTGTAAAAACACGTACAAATATAAAAGTTAAGTTATATTTGTACGTGTTTTTACTTATACTGGACCACTGCATTGGACTGTTTAAATTCTACTGGAAGACTGCGAACAAAGATATAGTGATAAGTAACAATCATTTACCTCATTTAACCTTCTTAATTGTTTTAGAAGCTACAAAATCCGATTATCACTTCAGTTCAAACAAGAGGAACTAAACAACTAATCCAATTGAACAGAAGTCGTCGATTTATTATTTTCACGTCGAAACAAAATTATTGAAAGCTTATTAACGGAGGCCACCTGAGGAGAGCCTTCATCAATCTCCGTGCCCTTACAAAGGACCCTAACAAAGAATTATGGGTCTTTATGCGCCCGCTACGACACTACAGTAATCATAACAGTATACTAACTTAGACGTAACCACTTAACTCTACTTAAGATTAAACCTTTACTAGGTGGTAGGACTTTGTTGCAAAGTTCGTCTACGTAGGTACCACAGCTTTGCCAGTTATTCTGCCGCCAAGCAGTAGTGTGCAAGCATTACTGTGTTCCGGTTTGAAGGGCACTGTAGCTAGTGAAATTACTGGGCAAATGAGACTTTATAATCTGATCTCACAGTCGAGTAATTTTATTACCAGTCTGTGCTGATGTCTCAGGATGATGTGCGCAGTGCAGTGTCGCGTGAAACTCTATCTTTTGGGGTTCCGAGTGACACTGTTCTGTTATGGGCGGCCGTGTTGCTTAACATCAGGTAAACGACTAGCTCGTCACATCATTCACTAAAAAAAAAACTCAACTTAGGCCAAAAGTTGAGGATAAAGGTGAGTATAAACGGCATTTCAATGCAGCAATGTTGCCAGCATTTTGCACGCTCAGCACGTTACTTACTGGTTTTTGCTTTATTAGATTGGGTTTGTAGCTCATACATTATTGAAAATATTTTCTTCGTTTCCTCGTAACGACTTGCTACAAAACATATACAAAAGTGTATGTACAAACATTGTCGACATTACTTTGCACTTGGAATGAAGTTAAATTATTAAATTATGGAATCCAAATTAATCGCCAGTACGTTACTTTTTTGAAAAGCATTAGGTGCCTACGATCAAACACAGACTCTCAAATTGAATAAATAAAATTCTGTGACCAATTATTATTGGAAACTTTTCTTAAAACATTTGAAAAATACTGAAGTATAGGTACTTGCAACTGTTTAATAATTGTAAAACATAAAGTATACATGACTGTTATTTATCAAAAATCAAGTCAAGTCAATCAGTCAAGTGATTGTTTACGTGTGTGCGTTTCGTCACGAATATTACGGATTTTGTAAAGATATGATACTGTATTCCAGTTTTTCGCTACTATGTAGAGAGTTATTACTTCAATTTAATGACTACTCCGTGATTAGACACTACCTTTCCTTGCGTCTATGGCTTTATTACATAAATCTTAAATAATATGGCCACAGGTAATAACAACGAAAATGTCTTGCACTAATGTAGCGTTCATTAAAAGAGGCGTATAATGTTTAATGGTAGGTACTTTATCTCACGGGGCTTTTTTACCCGTCTATAAAAATAAAATAAAAGTGTGTATCTATAACATCACAGAATACATAGTTACACGTAGATTATATATCATAAATATTTGTGGACATTTCACACAGCGCCATCTAGCCCCCAATCTAAGCAAAGCTTCTAAGGGAACCAGATAACTGTTAGATTACTTAGATACTTACTTTTGTTGTTGTAAATACATATATAGAATACAATAATAAAACCCAGACACAGAACAAACATCGATGTTCATCACAGAAATGTTGGTCCTGGGTGGGAATCGAACCCATAATCTACAGTTCAGAAAGCATGGTTACTACGAACTGAGCTATCAGGCCAGTCAGTATAGTTACCATAATTTTTTTAAATTTAATTTTTGGTTCAATTTAGCTGTACACCATAGTCCATATTAATTCTTAATTTCCTCTCCATCCCAAGGTTGTTTGGAATGAAGCAATATAACTTCTCATTATAATAGCTTCAGTAAATTTAATTTCTTTGTATATTTTTTGGGTGCTAAAGATTATCTATCTATCTATAACATATTGATTTTTCTCTAATCTGTGATCTATGGTTTAGCCACAGTTTAGAGTTTAAAATAAAATCAACTATAAGTTTAATAATTAATGTACGTACGTAAGTATGTACCCTTTTATTGATAAAATGCACATCATCATAGGAAAAAGATCTCAGATCTTCTTGGCCACAAAGATTTAGTAGGTACCCATATGCGGTAAATCTTCATGGTCTTCAACTATGTAGAAATTAGAAAACCGTCTCAGTAATTATTGTTTCTAATTGGATTTTATTTCTTAATCTTACAATTATAATTGGCATCAGAAATATTTTCATAACATGGCACCTAACATGAAGGACGATATTGTCAAAACAAGCAAGCAAAGCTTATTGCAAAGATAATGCACATCATGGAAGATACAAATTTAGTTGCTCACGATTCTGATACCAATAAATAACCAAATGGTAACCTTTCGTGACGAACCGTCCGAGCGCCACTTAAGACTTGTCTCGGTTTGGATTTAACTACTCTATTTTTACCTACTGCGCTTTTTGTAACAATTATTTATAATTTAAAAAATTAACTTCTTTAGTAAACAGCTACTTCTAAGAAATAGCGCTTGTATAATCAAACAAAATATTTATTTGAATTAAATATGAATCCGTTGTAAAACCCTTATTTTCAAGGGAAGATTTTTTCGTGTTTTGTTGTGTCCACGGCCAATGCAACTTCGTCGAAACGTTGAGGTTAATCAAAACCAATTTTCATTTTTTTTTATGTTAGTGAATGATGTGACGAGCTTGTCGTTCACCTGATGTTAAGCGACATGGCAGCCCATAACAGAAAAGTGTCACTCGGAACTACAAAAGATAGTTTCGCGTGATGCTGAGACATCAGTCTCATAATAAAATTACTCGACTGTGAGATCAGATCATAAAGTCTCAATTGCCCAATAATTTTACTAGCTACAATGCTTTTCAAGCCAGTGCTTGCACACTACTGCTTGGTGGTAGAATAACTGGCAAAGCGGTGGTACCTACCTAGATGAACTTTGCAGAAAAGTCCTACCGCCTAGTTTTTGTTTAGTTTTTGTGCGCGGATATACCCGTATTATCTTTATAATAAGAGAAAAATTACAAGAAACTGCCTCGCATATACCTAGAGTTTAGAAGCCGGAACACGACCGACTTTATATTATAATACACAAAAAAATTTAACTCCTCCAGCCAAAGTAAACGATGAAGATGGTATCTGTTACAATATTGAGTAACTGTGACAGAAGGGTATTGTTCGAAACACCTGCAAAAACAAGATATCGTCAATCAGTGGGGAAAAATCGCTGCTATTACCGTCGAAATCTCACCTTGCTAATTGTTTCCGACTCTTGCTGATGGCCGTCTATAATTATATATTTAATATACAGAATATATGGCTTCCTTTGATATTTTTTAAGACTGTTTGGTTTGCAGCTAAAAGTTATCATCAAATTTAATAAACCATGTGACTCTGAGATTGGCCGGATGGCTGCGCAGTTAGCATTTAATTCATATAACTGTAAAAAATAATTCTAAACCTAACTTTGGAGTGGCAAAATATCATAGATTTAGCTTCGTAAAAGTACACTCCTACGAAGTTACGTCTAAAGTAGTTAGTCATTGCTTTGTTATGTCTACGAGGGTTCTACGCTAATATAAAGCATACGTACTTTCATCTTTGATATTAGGGCGTCTATTTATCAATAATAAATGTAAATCTGATATAATTTTTGACGCAATTTGTGTTAGTATACAAATGTTGTCAAAAACTATATCAGATTTACATTTATATACTAACTAGACTGGTATGTAACATACAAATTCCGTCAAAAATTATATCAATTTATATTTATTATTTACACAATATAATTGTTTTTCGGTATTCGAGCTATCCTCCTCCTTCTCATGTAGATATTTTGTTAACTCTGGTGTCAGAATATTTAAGCCGCCTGAAGGCTTTTTACTTACTTAACAATTGTTGTTTTATTACAATATCTAGTATGCATAAAGCGCAGTGTAAGCCCAAAATCAACAAAAAGCACTTTTTGACACCACTAATGTGACATGCGTGTTAAAAAGTAATCATACGAAAAAAACTGTGTAAATAGAAAATATAACGAAAAACACGTTGCCAGAAAATGCACAAAATACCAGAATATAACTTAACTAAGTATTTTAGTTTTATTTATAAAATCATACTAATGACCCCAAAAAGAATACGTTATGAACGTAGTTCTTCAAATTTACAGTGATAACAACACATTTTTATACAAGTTAACTAGCCAGAACTGGTGTTTTAAAGAAATTATCCGATAAAATATTTATTTTTTATCCATGTTTCACATAATCTATAAAAACCTTGCAAAACACTTTAACACGTCATGCGTAGATCCAGACGTCAATCAAATTATGATCTGCAATGTTCAACTTTTGACAGAGTGCTATAAAGACATCAAAAATAAAAAAGTTCTATGAGACGTTCTTAACGCAATCTTAAGCGGTTGTTTTACACGGTAGTGCTCAATTTTGAATACCACTTTTTGTAGCGGTTGGTCATCCAACCGCTACAAAAATCACTTAATTATAGCGATCGATTATGACGGTGCTCCGTGTTCTATAAAATATTAAATTTTATCTGTCTCTATTAAAAGAAAAACGTTTAATTACACCCTTAGTAAACACAATAGGGTCATGATTCAATCCTTTCCGAATGAAATAGAATATAGAATAGCGTCAGTAAAATTGGTCAGAAATCATTAGACATTTATAAGACGTGAGAAAGGAAAGCCGTAACGTTAATTATGGACGATAATTTGACATGCACTGACAGCTAATATTAATGTGGAAATTGATTTGTGATCAAAGTTGAAGTCAATAAGCCACCGCTTGCTTGTGGGAGAATAATCATGGTAACTACTGAAGTGCCAGTCTTTGTATTTTTTTATCTGTGAAAATGCCTCTGTACTGAAGATACTTGATTTTTTTTTCTATAATCTGTATATTTATAGATATAGGTTATATATATAGGTTTTAGAAACTTACAAGGCTGTATTATCACACTGTTGTTTGACCATTAAATTGCTTCTGGCTGTTTATAGCGATTAAGTGATAATTTCTGACAATGTCAACTAAAAAAATTTGTACGGTTATGTCATGTCAAAGTCATTGTTAAAAGCAAAATGCCACAGTAAAATGGTGGATATTTCTGAAAGCTTTAGAAAGCCTTGAAAATAACACGAAAAGGCATGGCGTTAAAACTTGGAAGCATTTGCCAACATTCGTGCACGTTCACGAACACAACAGATATACCACCATATCACACATTTAAATTCAAAAATACACGAACCCGGACCGTAACTAGGATTCCTTGTATCTAGGGGACCCAGGATCTAACATGATCATGGTCATAGTACACCCCAGACACAGAACAAGCTAACACTTTTTTCTGTGCACAAATAATTGAAGGGGTGAGAATAAAAAGGATTTAACTGATTTTTTAGACAGAATGACTTATGGGTATCGGTGGATTCAGCGTGAAATTATCTTCAATAATACATTCTAAAAATACCGAAATGAGGCTTAAATCTCAATATTTTGAATCTAAAAATGGTTTATCTGTCACAGGAATACAGTTCGCTTAGCATAAAAACATTATTATATATATTTTATTTTTACAGTAATTGTATGAATTAGTACTATATTTAGTATTATACACTTGACCGTTAGTAGAAGCTTATACATATTGAGATAGGCACTCCATTTCCCAGTATTGCAGTTCTCTCTTTCTACCCATATATGTCTGTCTCTTTCGCACATCTTGCCCCTCCACCAGGCGGGCGAGGTTGCCGATGGCCCGAGCTTTACTCGTCATTGGCGTGATATTTCCCGCGCAGTTCACTTGTGCTAAAATAGTGATATTTGAGTGTTTTGTGTGGTTCCAGAAAAACTCACGTAAGTGCACAAGTACTTATAATTCGTATAACGATGTTATCGTTCGTTGTTTTAGTAAATTGTTCTTGGTAATCGCATCGATTCCAGAACATAATTTTTCTACCCTCAGACATTTTATAATTAATTTATTTTAGGGAACGTGATTTACGTTGTCATATCGTTTTCTTTTAAGGTAGTGGAAATATGGGGTCGGATGATCAGGATATATCGGTTTCCAACGCCGCGGCTATTTCGGGGCCTAAGCCGCATGGCAAAAATTCGCGTTTACGTGCAGAGCGATCGCCATCATCGAGTAGTAGTAGCAATAGCAACAGCTCGACGTCTTCTTCGAGCTCCTCGGAACAGTTTTCCAAGAAAAAGAAATCGCAACGCCGGCGTCGGCGTCGGTCCAGGAAACAAAAAAGGCGCGATCGTCAACTTATTGAAAAATTGTCGAAAAATGTCGACATGTTGCAAAAAGCAGTTCAAAGTTACGAATACCCTCGCAGCTATCGTGATGATGATAATGATTCCTGTGTCAGCCGTGATGTAGGTAACGATTTATACAATGAATATTGCACCTCACAGGTGTCACTTGCTCCGGTCAGTGAAAACCGGGACGATACACCGGAATTATCTTTTGATTTTGAAACTAAACTAAAAGATCCCGTAATTCCTAAAACACCCTCAAAATTTTTAGATATGTTAGATGAGGTTCAGCGTTTTGGAAAGGACACGTGGGCAGATATTAGGTACGCAGAGACACAAAAACTATACAACCATTCACCGGGATTTACGGAAATGGAAACAAACGAGGAGGTAAAAGCGTATGATAATATACGCCACCTAGCATATTCCGATAAATCTTACGCGGCTTTTACATTCGGCATCTTAAAGCAAAAAGAAGTTTTACTAGGCAGTTTACGGAATTTGATTGCTTGGTCTCGGACCCCAGAGGCTGTTCTTACAAACTTGAGTGAAAAAATTGACGAAATTTTCATAAAGGGTGAGTTTCAGAAGGTCTCGCAAGATCTTCTACAGATGGCTTGCGGCCATAGAGCAGAGACTATTGAAATGAGAAGGGACGGTATCCTTAAGTCTATTAGAGACCCTTTAGTGAAGGCGGCGGTAAATAAAATCCCTCCTTCTAATACTCACATTTTCAACCCGGAAGCCCTAACATCAACTTTAGAAAAAGCAGGCGGTGTTAGGAAGGCCTTTTGGCCAGTGAATAGACCTAGTAATAGGAATGCTTCGCGAGCAAAACCCTCTAATGCTGCTACACGTCTCCCCTCGCAGGGGCAAGTACGCAATAATGTGCCATCGCATGGTCACTCAAGCTACTGCTGTGATGTGCCAAGTAGCACACGCTGCCAACACACCCAGCCCTCGCAGGGCAACTATCAAGACTACCATTACAATACGAAAGCACAAAGACATGGTGCCCCAGAGCAGCGCAGCTATAATAATAGGAGTTCTAATTTTCGATCTCGTGGATCTAGAAACTCACAAAGAGGTCAAAAGCGCCGCTCATCGCCTTCGGCCTATAGAGGCAATAAAAGGCAAAGACAATGACTCGAAGCCCTTCCAGGCAGGTCAGTTAGCACATTACATAAATCGGTGGAGAGCAATGGGAGCTCCAGATTTTATATTGCGGATAATAACAGGGTATCGCATACCCTTTCGGCAAAGACCTCCCTTAGTAAGGCCAGACCTAAGCCGCCATCGCACATTAGAATCAGAGGAGATGTCTTTACTCATTCTTCAAATGAAACGTCAAGGCGTACTGATGGTAGCTCCACCTACTCCGAGCTTTGTGTCCTCCCTGTTCTTGGTGCAGAAGAGCGACGGCTCATATCGACCCGTACTCAACCTACGGTCGCTCAACCACTATGTGCTAACAGGACGGTTTCGATTAATAAACATGTTTCGTATCCCAGACTTTCTGCAAACCCACGACTGGATGTGCAAAGTCGACCTGTCACAGGCATACTTCAATTTGCCCATAAACAAGTCGCACAGGCGATTTTTGCGCCTTCTTTACAAGGACGAAATACTAGAAATGACTTGCCTTCCGTTCGGGCTAAGCACAGCACCGAAAGTTTTCGCGTCCCTTACGAATTGGATTGCGCAAGTCCTACGAGAAAAGGGCCTGAGAATAATCGTCTATTTGGACGATTTTTTGTTGGCCCATCAAAACCCAGAGCTATTAACCCAACAGGTCGACCTGCTGCTGAAAACACTGGAAAGCCTTGGCTTCCAAGTGAACTACAAAAAGTCGGTCCTGGTCCCACAAAAATGTATCAAATACCTTGGAATTGTTTGGCAACCCTGGATGAACCGGAAACAACTACCAGCAGAGAAGTTATCTGCAATAGTCAAGAAAGTGACTCAAGCTCTGAAAACAGGCAAAATACTGCTAAAAGAACTCCAGAGTCTAGTAGGGCTACTGAATTTTGCCAGCTTTGCTGTCCCCCGAGGCAGGTTAAACCACAGGACCACTCTGAAATTCCTGAACTCATTGCCCAAGCACGCAGCTCAGACCAGATACGTTCTACCACACTCTGTGTTGGAAGAGATGCAGTGGTGGCTTCAAACTTGCCATCTCTCATCCCCGATTCATATAGCACCAGCGACACACTTCTTAACGACGGATGCTTCAGATATAGCCTGGGGAGGGCAACTCAACAACCAGACAATATCAGGTGTTTGGAACACAGAGGAACGGAATCTACACTGCAACGTAAAGGAATTAATAGCTATTCGGAAAGTGTTAGAGTTGCAAGCGACAGACATGTCAGGAGGATCAGTCCTCATTCAAACGGACAACCGGTCCGCAGTAGCCTACCTTCGCAACGAGGGCGGGACCAAGTCCCAATCACTCATGAATGTAACATATCAGATCTTACAGATCCTAGACGAACATCGGATCCAATTCAAAATTTATCACATTCCTGGGAGATTCAACAATCACGCAGACTGTTTGTCCAGACATCGGCGGCCTCCGGAGTGGCATTTAACTCCGAGATGCACCGAAATGATCTTTTCCAAGATGGGAATACCCATGATCGACCTATTTGCATCCAAGACCGCACACGTAGTAGCGAATTATGCAACCCTAGACCTAAACGATCGCGAAGCGATGTTTCACGACGCATTCAGCCTATTTTGGAACTTCCCACTGGCTTGGATATTCCCACCCCCGTTTCTGATTCCCAGGGTATTGATGCAACTCAATCAAGCCACTGGAGTGTATCTAATCGTAGCCCCACGTTGGGAGAAGGTATTCTGGCGGGCGGATCTAAAATCACGAGCCATTGCAGCCCCCTTCACCCTGACGAATCTGGACCGATTCCTGATCGACACAGCGACAGGATTACCGCCTCCAAAAGTACAGAACATGGTTTTCGAGGTCTGGATGTGTGGGGGTGGGAAGACAAAATAAAAACATGGGACTCTAGTCAGATTTCTTTACTTAAATCTTCATGGCGACCTTCCACTTGGAAAACGTATAAGGCACCATGGATGCGTTGGATTGCATGGGCAGAACAGCATGACATAAATCCAATGAATCCAGAAGGATCTGATTTAGCTCAGTTTTTAGCTGACTTGTATATAAAATTTAATCTATCCTATAACACAATTCTCCTCCACAAATCGGTAATTGCTACGCTCTGTAACACAGAAATGTCTGGAAAATTAAGCGAAAATGTTCTTGTAAAACATATTCTAAAAGCAATATCTTTAAAAACTCCGAAAGCACTAAAACCTCCTATCTGGGACATTAATATTCTGACCAGTTTTATGAGTAGTTACTCCGTAGACGATACGAACATTTTTCAAACCGTTAGACATACAGTAGCACTGTTGTGTCTATGTTCAGGTCGCAGAATCCACGACTTGACCCTTTTAGGCGTTAACGAAGATCAATGCATTATCAAGGATGACCTTATTGTCTTGTGGCCCCAGTTTGGGTCTAAAACGGATTGCAGAGAATATAGACAATCAGGGTGGAAGCTGATGGCTAACACTGAAAATCAAAATTTAAACCCTGTATATTGGATCAATAAGACTATAACTATTCTAAATGAAAGGCGGAGATGCTCTGGTACATCAAATTTATTTATTACTCTACGAGGGACACCATCCCCTGCATCCAGAACAGTCATAGCAGGATGGTTCAAATCACTGCTGAAGGCAGCGGGCATCTCAGCATCCGCTGGAAGTGTTCGCTCCGCTGTTGCCTCTAGAAGTTGGATCGACAATTTCTCCTTAGATGATATTTTAGAAAAAGGAAATTGGCAATCAGCTAAAACCTTTCAGAAATTCTATCGTCGCGAGGTTATGATCTCTTCAGCTAAAAACACTAATGATAGAAATGACATTTCTACACTTTTCATTCCGTTTCGTTGATTTTTGGTCTTGGAGATGTATTATGTTTTTAATCTAATATGCCAATATGTAATTAAAATAAGTACCTAGATACTTAATTAAGCGACGTTTGATTTGATTAAATGATTTAATATATACTACTGTACTAACTTAGTACTGTACTTCTGTTGATGTAGATGATTTATTAATAAAGAAACTAAATTTTGTTATTGTGGTCTTGCCATTTGTAATAAGTACATTGAAAGAACCCCACGACCAGTAATGTTGGTATATTGTCTATGCTACTTATAAATAATTAAAGGCTCTTTCTCTATACGAACATTTTTATTTACCTACATAGGTACATACCTCCTTATATAGTGAAATGATACCTAGTGTCTATACTTGTATAATATGTAGAAAATACTGTCTCTTTCTTCATACATACATTTTTATATGCTTACATAGGGCTATTCATGCAGTAAAAAGGTACCTAGGTCCATAATATAAAAAATACAGCGTGTTTCTTTATACGCACATTTTTATTTACTAGCATAGGTGAAATGCAGTAAAAGTGGTGGTACCTACCAACTTTACTTTCTTCCATGGTAGGTACTCAATCACATTGGCGTTTTTTCCTTTACTCACCAGGCGATAACAAACAGGTCTCAATATGTATAAGCTTCTACTAACGGTCAAGTGTATAATAGAAACGTTTTACCTGAAATAAAACGGTTATTATATACTTACCTTAGTAGAAGCTTACTTTTTATCTCTGCCTGGTGATATTTCGACACAATGACGAGTAAAGCTCGGGCCATCGGCAACCTCGCCCGCCTGGTGGAGGGGCAAGATGTGCGAAAGAGACAGACATATATGGGTAGAAAGAGAGAACTGCAATACTGGGAAATGGAGTGCCTATCTCAATATGTATAAGCTTCTACTAAGGTAAGTATATAATAACCGTTTTATTTCAGGTAAAACGTTTCTATTTTAAAATAGAATTAAACATTTTCAAGCAACTGAAACTTACATTAACGTTCTCTATAACCTTATAAGCACTCTACATTAAAATGACGCCGTTGACGTTTAAAGTCAATTTTCTCGAAACTGTCAATTTGACAGTTAAACCCTTTTTATTCTCAACCCTTCAATTGTCCTTCCGTGGGAATCGAACCCACCACTTCCATCTTAAGAGCTGGCCCAACCACTAGACCACAGAGGTTTGCATGAAAATACATTGCACGTTTACCGAAAAAGATGTAATACAAGCAATGCTGTTCAATACTAGTTATCGACACAACTACTTAAGTCAGAATTAGTAATTATGAAGGAGAAAATAGAACAAAACACCTTACATGATACGTAGTTAAACCGATCGACAAAAGGCAGAAGATAACGAGACAGGAACCTATTTAAAATACCTCTAATCGAATATGGCTTTTGTGGCAGCGTTTAACACGATTATTATATATTTTAAGAGGTCTAGTGTGACTTGCACTTTGGGCATGTAGTTATAGTATAGTAGTTACTGCTTATTTAATTTACGATACAAGAAGAAATGTTATGCGCATCAAAAATGTTCCATCTATCAACCTCAAATCTAGCTCACCAGATGAAATGCTCTTCCAATAAGCTATCGTCGCATTCCCAAAAATCATAGCAATATATTTTTCTACTGACCAAACAGCCGTGACATCATCTAGGTGTAACTTGTATTAGACATTTTTATCATTAGGTAAACTATTCATTGGCCAAGATGCGTCACCATGACACTAGTGGCTTCTGTGTTTCTTTATGAGATACTAGTTGCGCCCCGCGGTTTTACCCGCAGATAAAAAGTATATTCATTATTTACTCATCCCTCGGGAAAATTCAATTTTTTTCAATTTTCGGGATGAAATGTATGCCTATATGTTAATTTAGTGTATAAGCTATCTTGGTACCGAATTTCATCTAAATGCATTCAGCCGTTTGAGCGTTAAGGAGTAACAAACATACACACATAGACACAAACACACATACACACATACAAACATTCGCCTTTATAATATTAGTGTGGCCTTCAGGCTACATAAGGTATTTCATAAAAACACATCAAAACTAGCGTGGATTCAGCTACACAATTGTACCTTTCTCTCTGTTCTATCAGTAACAAAAGCAAACAGTAGCTCTTTCATTATAGAGTTGAAGGTGTCGAGCTGTCGAAGAGCTCGTTCAAAACGATTGATGAATGACAGACTCAGCCAAAAACAGATTGACTACCTAATTAAATACTCCGACGGCACCACATTGATTGACGGGCGCGCACGGTGACTGTGGTGTGATCATTTAACCTTCCAGACAAAAGCATTCTTACTCACACGCGTCTTATAACACATCAACAGCCGGAAGACATCCCCTGTTGAAGATAGGCCTACTTCATATAACGCCAATTTGGACGCTTATCAAACCTCCCTTGGTCACCACGCTTGGCAAATGAAAGAAATAAAGAAAAGACATTTATTCAAATGGTCTGGTGGTCGCAGTAGAGTATAATGAAGACCAAGGAGAATACTCCTGTCCATTCCCTAAATATTCCAGATAAACTCCGTTTAAATTCTGCGCAATGCAAAAATATAGGTACAAAACCTTTAAACAGCAACACCAACTGACAAATAGTTATAATTTTTTTTAAGAAAAAATTAAACGTCACAAGCTTGTCACCTGTGCTTGTAAAATTTGTAATGTCTGTTTATGTCATATTTTGATTTCGTTTCCCATTTGGAAAAATAATAAACTATTGTAACAATGGTTTACTATCACACATCAGGAAATGTAAGAATACTCAGAAACATATTAATAGACTATGGTGCTTCCAGTGAAATTTCACCGTTCGAATATATGAAAACATATATCGAAAATTGTCCTGATGATATAGAAGACATGAAAATAACCTGGATCGCTAAAACTTTCCTTGGCATAGAGAAACACAGTCAGCTATTAAAACCAATAGCGACGCACTTATCTGACGAGTTATCTGACGAAGACCAAGATTATTTCATGATATTATTTCACGCAATAATTTTTCAAATTGAAGAAAAAGATATGCAGTTTCTTTACAAGTGCCTTTTTAACTTAAGTAAATCTCTTTTGGATATCTTTACTAAGTTCCTGGGTAACAATGAAGTTTTAACTTACATATCACACGTGGCTCAACCATATTACGATACAAACTACATAACAGATAAAATAATTGCCCCTCTTTTTTCGTGGCAGCCTTATATAAGCGAAATGGGTCACAACTATAGCGAGTACGTACAGAAAATGGAAAATAGAAAAGTAAAACCAAAAACGATTCCCATTCAACCTAATGTACTGAATCGAAAAACTAAAGAACTTAAATCACTACCGCCCATCGCGTCTCATATATCTTTACCTGCAACTCCACCAAACTCTTTGAAAGTCAAACCTAACAGAAAAATGGTTACTAAAAGTGCTATTGATCAAAAACTCAAACATTCACATGAAAAAAATAAGCAAAAAGCTGCAAGATTATTGAATGATGTCAAAAGTAAGCAATATAATTTTGCGCAGGTCAAATCTGAAAAATATTTTAGAAAACTATCCACCATAAGAGACGAAATTGAAAATGATTTTACAAAACCCTTGTCCAAACCAAGACAAAAACTAATGACGAAATATTCTCCATCTATTAAAGAAACTACAGCAACACTGAAAAGAATGAACAAAAGAGTACAACTAGCCGAGCAAGATGAAGTACAATGGCTAACAGATTTATTAAATACTTGCAAAATTACCGGTAAAATAGAAGAACTGCAGGAATATGATAGGCAAGAAAATGAGAAAGAAAGGTTGTACGAATTAGAAAAGAAACATTTATTGGGACAAATATCTCATGAAGAAGCTCTGATTGCAAAAAAGAAAGTACTAGAAGATAACAAAAAGAAATATGAAATTTTTTTGAAAGAAAAAGAATCTTGGGATGAGGAAATAGAAAGATGGAAGAAATTAGAATTGGAAAGAAATCGTAAACATATTGAAAAACTTTCAATGCTTGAGTTAAGTATACGTCAGGCAAAAATTGAGATAGCTGACAATAAGAAAGCACGTGCAGAAAACCTTAAGAAAGAATCGGAAGTTATATTGCAAAAGGCTATGAAAGTAAAACAAGAAGAATTGGAAAAACGAATTAAGATGATAAAGGAAATTAGAATACTTTCAATGATCGCTAAAAAAGCAAAAGTACCAAAAATTATTGACTTGACTGAGACTTCCGGATTTGGCTTTCTTAGCGAAATGTCAATTGCAGAGTTACAAGAGCGGTTATGTGCAATAAAAATTGGTTTACAAGAACAACTAGAACAAAAAAAGAAGTATATTAAAGAAGAAAAACTGGCGGCCAAACAAGACTTGGAACAAGCAAAGCAATCCATCGAAACTTATAAAATAGAGCATGCGCTTTTAAAAAAACAGAACAAGAAGTCAAATATAGTATTAGATCAGTCCTCTGCCAAAGACTTGAGTAACCTGAAAAATATTTTAGAAGAAAAGAGAAAGCAAAGAATGAAGTTAGCCACTTAGATTGTTTTTTAGAGTAGGTTACACCTTTATTAGAATTGTTATTTTTAATTATAAAAGTTTTAAAATAATAACAATATAAAAGTAACGTTTCGTTTATATTTTGATTTCATTTTAAGGTTTATTCGGTCATAATTGGTGTATTATTCAAGCAGATATGTACATTTCATTAACATATTTACTATAATATATAAAAGACAACAATAAATATTCTAGCCATTACCCGTGGACCCGGTAAGTTGATCCATCAACGGGAAACTTTTCAAGATTTTTAAAATATATTTTCATTTGTTTACTATGTTACGTGTAGTTACTTACCTACCTGGCTTACAGGTTTTTTTTTAAAGTCCAGTTAAGCTGCAAACTAAAGAAGTCATACCATAAATTTATAAAAATAATAATAAATTGACGGCCGCTGTGGTGTGGTAGATTAGCAGGTCGGCTCATAACCCGGAGGCGGCGGGTTTGATTCGCGCAGCAGGATAAGTATTTGTGCACAGAAAAAAAGCGCAAGAACTTGTTCAGTTTCTGGTTGTTGTGAGACCATGGTCCACCGCAGTTCCTGGGTCTCTAGACACAGGGAGTCTTAGTTAGGATCCAGGATCTATGTGTGTGATCGTTGGGCGGTATTATTATTATTCATTTATTTGTTTTCAATCTTAAATCTAAGTTTTTTACAATATTTTTATGAAAGTAATATTACAAAAATAGAATAAAAACCTAAACCTAGTGTGCCGCTAGTAGCGGGGCAAGGCCCAAGCTACCAGTGGTTAGGGCTGCAGACTGAGGAACCTCCTGACAGTGCGTGGCGTGTCAAGGAGTACTGCCTTCTGAATCTGACCCTTGATCCAATCGTCTAACAAGAGCCTGTCAAGGTCTTGGCCGAGGCTTTTCGCTATAAGGCCGTTCGCCGAAATGACTATCGGGACAATGCTTGTTATATTATTATTATTATTAATCTCTAATTGAAATGTAACCTAAAGCGCTGCCCTTATATAGGTAATACTTCATTTTACCATTAAAAGCCTTGAAATGAAGATGTCTTACAATGAAACAAGGCAAAGAGCTTTTATGATATAGACCTTCCACGTTATTATTGATTTGATTTACCGGATTTTCTGCGGGATTTTTTATAGAGCACGTAATGATTAATATCAATTCAGCCTCTCCCACCCGGTGACGCTGTAAAGTTTGGTAGAGGCCTACAGCCTAAGCCCGTTCAAAAAAAAACAATTAATCTTAGTAGTATGACGTCGTCAAAAGGAAAATAAATAGCCAAATATAATAAAAGGTATGTGCTAAATATTTATGGTTATATTTATTGTAAATGTGCAGCTTCTTACAGGGTACATATAAAGATCCTCAAGACAACCTATTTTACAACATTTGTAACATATAATTATTTGAGCATAAATAAATGAATATAAAAATAAATAATTCACCTAAAGCATTTTATACACTGCAACTGATATAAGCAGCCGCTTAACATCAGGCAAAAGACTAGCTCGTCTTGTTATTCCTTAATATATTTAAAAAAACATTTTAACATGTAGTTGGTATTACCGTGTAGTATGTATAATATTGTGTTGAAGGTTTATAAGGAATTATAACGAAACAAATAAACACCACCAAATAATAAATCAATTCTACTGCTTATAGGCGCAATATAAAGACTAATGGTGTCTTCAGGCGAGTCTCGATCAATGCGCATGCGCAAATTGGTCCCAGCTCTTAATTAGTACCGGCAAAGTGAAATATTAGTAATTGGAATTCATAGAAATATGATTCGATTTATACGAGGGCAATGACCTTCTCGGTGCAAAATATATTTTACAACGTTTGTTCGTAGCAAAGTCGTTAGTTTAATCAATCAATGGCTTAAAAATCTATATATTTTTAGCATGCTCACGTACTTTCTTAGTGATACCAAATAAAAGTTAATAAAAAAGTGTTTATGTATCAACTTTAACTATGTTACAAAATGAAGGTAGGAATCAAAATGTTACAATGTATTAGTTGGAATACCAGACCCCTATAATGAGTAAATTATGCTGATTGAAGTATTAAACGGTACTAATTCATGCTCAAGCGCACAATGATTATGACTTTATGACACTCCCATCATAGTTTCCGATTTAATATAACGTGACAATCGTGACATCCAAAGTTCAAAAGACCTAGTCAATATAATTCGGATTAAGGCAATAAATAAGGCGGGTTCGCCCGTTCATTTGTATCGGCGTATAATTTAAATTCTTTAACGCCAATGTTCAAGATTACGGCGCGATAGAGGCGCGGGCGCCCGTGTCTCTGCCACAACCACCAAATAAATTTATATTTCCGACCGAGTCAGGCGACTCCTCTCTTTGTAGATAATTCGGCCGGTAACGTTGAATGACTCTATTAACAGCTTCCCTTTTTGGGATAAATGTCGACTTTAGGCCTTGTCGCGCTGTCGTCGTATCTATAGTGCGGTTAGTGTGCCTGAAGTTTATGGATTATTGAAGTAAAACTTCTTTACGCACGCTTGACTTGGGGAGTAAGGTAGATCTCCATTGTAAACATAACAAAGGTAAAAATTTGTATTATTGACAGCCTCTGTGGTGTGATGGTTGAATGGATCGGCTCATAGCCCGCAGGTGGCGGGTTCAATCCCGTGGCAAGACAAGAATTTGTACACAAAAAAAATCGCAAATACTTGTTTTGTGTCTGGGTGTTGTGGGATCATTGTCCTTGTAGATCCTGGGTCCCTAATCACAGGGAATCCTAGTTAGGGTTAGGGATCTATGTATGTGATCATTGGACGTTATTATTTTTTATTAATTTATATTATTAATATTATTTATATATGTCCGGTAAAATGACAATTTACAATTATCAAGATGGCGACATTAATATTAAGCAAAGCAAAACTAAGTTATACCGACTGATAGATGGAGCTAAACTAAAAAGTTTTACTTCAGCCATGTGCTCTAAAGTACATTCATTATAAAACTGTATTTATAAGTGAAGTAAAATTGACAGTTTATTGTTTTTTTTTATAGACTCCATTTTAGAGAGTATGCGAAGGAGTTATATGATCTTATTCCTCGCTCTCCCTTTTTTACTGGACTTTAAGGCGCAGAAAAATACGACACCCAAATATGGTTGGAATTTCATTAACTCGCACTAAGAGTTTTACTACGCACTTTATAGTGCGAACAGCCAAAGAGTGGACTAACTTGCCGTCTTTCTTGTTTTCAAATAACTACTATTTGGGAGTCTTCAAGTCAAGAGTGGTATCTTCTAGGCAAGCGTGCACCATCGTAAACTGTGTCGTCACTTTCCATCAAGCAAAGTGATGATCAAATGCTTTACAAAAACCATTTGAAAAAATGTAAGGCTTATTAATACAATACAATAATATTTCATTGAACACCAATTAATACGTAACAATGCACCTTAAAAACTTTATCATTTGAAATTTTATTTACATAAATAAAATACAGTTTACAGACGTTCCTAAAAGGTTTACTATGTGAATAGTAACAATTAAGAATATCTCACAATCCAGAGATCCACTGTCGTTAAGCCTTCGGCTTAGATGTCCTAACATTATTCCTCAAGCGAAACCTTCTCACGCGTATGCCGTGCTAAAAAACCATTCACTCGGCTACACTATAAACACGGGCCCTCGTCGAGATTAACCTGATAACAGTAAAACGTCAATAACCACCTAATTGGGAGAGAACAGTCTGCCCACAAACGCCCAAATCCTCTTCAAGTGAGAAACAAATAAATATTTTAACTCCCAAACGAGATAATTTCGTCGATAACTTAATGTGCTTACATTTTCGTATCTGCTCATGATTTTATGGGAAACCGTGACGCTGACCTATGTTTTTTGTTTATATTGTTGGTAACTGATTAGGTACATAAATTATGGGATCAGGGAACATGTCACGCGTGATAATTGATTTGTAAAGGAATATGGGATTTACGCAAAGTGGTACTCTTATACGATTGGAAGGCACCATTAAGTTTTTCATTATGAAAGTTTTGAACTCTGTTTTGTTAAAATATACAAGTTTTTTATAGGCTATGGTTAGCCTGTTGATCAATCAATACGTAAATAAAATAATCACTTACTAGTGTGAGTACTTATGAACATAAAATCCCGTTGTATAATAATAATATGTGTGGACATCTCACACAACGCCATCTAGCCCCAAACTAAGCAAAGCTTGTACTATGGGAACTAGATAACTGATATAATACTTAGATACTTTTTGTTTGTAAATACATACATAGAATACAATATAACACCCAGACACTTTACTAGGTGGTAGGACTTTACTGCGAAGTTCGTCTAGGTAGGTACCACCGCTTTGCCAGTTATTCTGCCGCCAAGCAGTAATGCGCAAGCATTGCTGTGTTTCGGTTTGAAGGGCACTGTAGCTAGTGAAATTACTGGGCAAATGAGACTTTATGATCTGATCTCACAGTTTAGTAATCTTATTACTAGATTGTGCTGATGTCTCAGGATGACGTGCGCAGTGCAGTGTCACGCGAAACTCTATACTTTAGAGTTCTGAGTGACACTGCGGGCTGATATGGGCAGCCGTGTCGTTTAACATCAGGCGAACGGCTAGCTCGTCATGTCATACCTTAACATAAAAAAAAAAAAAAAAGACACAGAACAAACACATAGGCGCTTGAACATAGGTTCATCACACAATTGTTTGTCCTGTGTGAGAATCGAACCCACAACCCACAGTTCAGAAGCCAGAGCAACTACCATCTGAGCTATCGGGCCAGTATATTTTTAATTTGACTGAACATGCTTGTATCTTAATATTGGCAAGATATATTTTCATCTCACTTTCAGAATGTACTTACTTATGAGTGTACTTACCTATAGCAAAGTATACTTAGCAGATAAAAAATAAATTAAGTAGGTTTTTTTACATATAATAGGTCTTTACCTATGAAATTGCCGTAGTGCAGTACAGACTTTTTCAAACAAAAAAAAGTTTTGATTGGCTATGAATTCTAAATTCAAATTAATTTTGTTTTAAAAATATGACATTCTATTTACAATATAAGTCTTTTGTTTATTGATTAGCGTTGTATTTTCATTACATTTCAACATTTATCCTCATAATGGATACTTTGAAATTTCGTGTAATTATGGAATATGAGTTCCGTCGTGGCACCAACGCGGCATAAACGACACGTAACATCAACGACGTTTACGGAGAAAACTGTACAAACGAACGTACAACCCGTTATTGGTTTGCTCGGTTCCGTTCTGGGAATTTTGACTTGAAAAATGAATCTCGTGGTCGTCCGGAAATTTTGGTCAACAATGATGAATTAAAGGCGATTGTGGAAGCTGATGAATCTCAATCTACAGCTGAGGTGGCAGCAGCTTTTGATGTTAGCATCAAAACAATATTGGTCCATTTGCGACAGATTGGCAAGATAAAAAAGCTTGATAGATGGGTGCCCCACGAACTTAACGATCGCCAGCGCAACGTACGCGTCGAGACTTGCCTTGCGCTGCTTAACAGGCACAGAAATGAAGGAATTTTGAACCGAATTGTTACGTGCGACGAAAAATGGATTCTTTTTGACAATCGAAAGCGCTCAGCAAGTTGGTTAGATGCTGGTTCGGTACCAAAGCAATGTGCAAAACGAAAAATGACCCCTAGAAAAGTGATGGTCACAGTTTGGTGGTCTAGTGCTGGTGTGATTCATCATAGCTTTTTACAAAACCTCGAGAGCATTACTGCAGATGTGTGCATTGAAGAACTGACCACAATGATGGCGAAACTCGCACGTCTGCAACCAGCTTTGGTCAATCGGTCGTCTCCACTGCTACTTCACGACAACGCGCGACCCCATACTGCACAACAGACCGTCTCTAAGCTGCATGAGTTGGGTTTGGAAGCTCTCCCTCATCCGCCATACTCACCAGATCTTGCGCCTACCGACTATTATTTTTTCCAAAATTTGGACAACTTTTTAGCGGGAAAAAAATTCAATTCCCGAGAGGCAGTACAAAACGCCTTTGAAGAGTTTGTTGTCTCCCGTCCTGCTGATTTTTTCAAGAAGGGCATCCATAAACTGCCACAGCGTTGGCAAAGATGCATTGATTGCAGGGGTGATTACTTTGAATAAAAGAAATAAACAAGTTCGAAAAAAAAAATACTTTAACTTTTTTCAAACAAAACGGCAATTTCATAGGTAAAGACCTAATATATAAAACTTTTTTTATATAAGTATGTACTTCTTTTGTTTTAGTACTTATTATTTTTGACCTTTTTATGACTTTTTAAAACAATTTATTTACATGTCGTTTATCTCATGTCCGAATCGTCTTCAACCACTCCGCGGCCGCCTAATACTTGCAGTGCCACTCGGAACTCTAATATGTAAAGTTTCGACTGGCACTGCACTGCTCACGTTATCCTGGGATAGGTGGTAGGAATTTTCCGCAATTCCATTAGGTAAGTATTTACCGGTTATTCTGCCGCCAAGCAGTAGCGTGCAAGCACTACTGTGTTCTGGTTTGAAGGGCACTGTAGCTAGTGATATTACTGGGCAATTAAGACTTTATGATTTGATCTCACAATCTACTAACCCTATTACCAGATTATGCTGATGTGTCAAGATGATGTGCGTAGTGCAATGTCACGCGAAACTTTATATTTTGGAGTTCAGAGCGACACTCTGTCGGGCGGCCGTGTTGCTTAACATCAGGGTGAATGACTTGCACGTCACATAATTCACTAACATAAAAATATAGTCACTAGTCCGTCTAGTAGTGACTGAATATGGTTTGCGATTGAGGGCTTTAACTGATTGAGATCTAAAAATCTTAAAAGAGGTTAGGAATCGACATCAGATGGTTTGTCAATAAATTTTGTGCTTTTTATTGCTTTCTGTCTGATATTAGAATTATGACACAAACTATTGATCAACCAATGTGCTTACAATAAAAACGGTATATACTTCGGACAATAAAGCCATCCATTGTATTCCTGAAAGCATCATTAAATGTCAAACGATTTAATGTGGGGGACATTATTATTACTGCGTCCACCGAAGATATGCCAGTGGGTATATTAAAGATTTTTATGTTATGATTGCTCAGTCAATTTGCATATGAATAATATGCGAATTTTATGTGCGAATGATGTCATGTGCTTTAGTGAATAATAAATAAATGTGCGAAAACTTTAAATATTGGTAATTATTTGCTGTTACTTGATTGGGTTATAAAAAATTTGATACCTGTGGTGGTATGTTATGATTATTAATTTAGGATTTTTTTAGTTTTTTTTAGTAGTAGCTATTAAATTACTATAACTACTTGAAATAATAAAGGTAATTTGTCTGTCTATAAAAAAAAAAAAAAAAAAAAAAAAACAAAACAAAAATTAAAGTATATAAAATTAGCAAATTTGTTTTACGATTTGTACGTCTGATATAATTTTATTTTATGTTTAAACGTTCATTCTTTACACTAATTACTTCAAAATTAACATGGCTATTCTTTTTCTTATTATTGTGTAAATGATTTTATAAGAAAATTTGTCGTAAGTCGAATGTAGGTGTTATCGTGTTTGCGACTATTAAGTCTCTAGGTAGTAATTAAAGTGATAAAAATTGTTTATGTATCAGGAAAATTCCAAGAATATGATAAATGTCTAGCATATGTAAAAATGTATGCGTTAATATTAAAATATCCACCCAATTATAGAAAATAGCTATAAACAAAGTTCATCCCACGTCGCAAGCTCTGGGACGAGAGCGTGAGAAACTGCGTTTTGTTTATTTTTTGCTTCTTACCTAGGTACTATATGAAAGTTTTACAAAATTGTTATACTGTTTACTTGGATTCGTTCACTTTGTAAAGCTAAGAAATAATTCGAAAATTAATGTACCTAAGGAAACACCTACCAGAACATTGATTCACATTTTGCTTAAGAAAAGACATCAACGCGGTACTCAGCTCGTCAATGATGAACAATAGCCCTTTTTAATATTTGTAAAATCCGAGATAAAGCAATGCGTTTATCAAAGTTTCACATTTATTTTAAAGTATAAACGCAAATTTAAAACTTGAGTGTTATTGTATTAAGTTACGCAACACTCAACGCTATCAAAAAGTGAGCCAACTCTCGCTCTACACATAAAATGAAATTTGATCAGATTTTATCCCATTCAGTAGTAGATTAAGTCATCGGCACAGACGAGTAGTGTCCGAGTGCCTCGGCGCTTCAAACGACACAAAATTTATTATTATTGCGGCAGCGCGCGTACATGCATACACACTCGGGCCGTATCACGAGCACAGCTTTATCTCGCCGGCTCACTATTCCGAATAAACGGTGTAAAATTACTTTATTCGGAACGGAATAAAATGACTTTATTCCGTGTAGGTGATTTTACGAGCGCAAGATAAATATGAAGTTGTGATCGCTTTGACAGCGCATTATCTACTGCTTTATGTCAGGTAGGTGTGTTGGACGATTTTATACATCAAAATGCTAATCAGCGTGCCCAAATAAGTTAATTGTAATGTGCTTTAAATTATTCGGATGCTGAGGATTGTTTCTGTTGAATATTTTAACGTATTTTAATATAAATTAATAAGCATACAAGAGACAAATAATAATTATAGCTTTAGATGCCTAGGACTTTGTAAATAGGTGTGTATACTTGAAAAACATTCGAAAATCCATGATTAGTATTATTAACATTCAATAATTTTACTAGCAACAAACAATGGAAATCTAAAAGTACAACGATGCTATAAAATGTAACTTTTAAAGTGTTGATAAATTTCATCAGCGAATGTTTCAAAGGAAAGAATAAATCACATAAATTATAACAAGTTGTTAAGTTATACACGTTTTACTGAACATCAGCTGGCTATCCTACGCATTCTTAAACTTTGTAGTAATAAATTTATTTCAGAATAGGCCTTTGCTTTTCACACATAACAACCAATAAAGTTTGTGTGCCGTCGCCAATTTGTTAATGATGATTCTCATCTACATAATATTAACATTTGCTAACAAATTGCAATATAATAATGTGATCCCGAGTATGCAAGAAGAGTACATGGGCGTAACTTGGTGTTAACATTTCATTTAAAGGTTATAACTATGAGCTTTTAAGTGGCTGCTATATAATCTTCTCAATTTATTCGAGCAAGAGTAAAGACTTCCAATTTATTTCAGGGAAGACTCGTGGTTTATTCAAACAATATATCTAGATACTAAGATGAAGGACTAACTACGTTAGGCTATGGTAGTAATAATCATACCTGCCTGGAGCTAGCATTTTAACAAACATGGAGAGAAAAAAAAGCTAAGAAACTCTCATATTTATTTAATATTAGAAACTAGTATATTTTATAAAATATTTTCAATAAAACCCACGTACATTATTGTCAGATTACAATTAATTTAACACGTTCGTAAATAACTCCAGCATAAATTTTAGATTTATAGCGACTGTTCATGACAGAAGAAATCATATAAATATCGGGTAATGAACCCTTATGCTATCCCTTTTTGCTGTTTTCAATCAACTCTGACTAAAATGATTGTCAATATCCGGGAAGCACTGAGTATAAAGACTTTGCTATAACAAAGAGTAAAAAAGCATAATTACTACTCATGACACAAAGAAAACGGTATCTTCTACTATCTCTTGAAGAATGGCTAATTGCCGGAACCGTTTTGTGTTTTTTTGATTACATACCTATCGTTAAAGTGATATTGTAAAATTAATTTTCTTTAGTTTTTGGTCTTTATTAAAACTTCAAACATTGATAAGATGAATGTTGAAAGGGTCCGGAAGGTAAAAAAAAAATACTTTGGCCCTTCTATAATGTTACAATAGTGTGATTATTCTAGAAATAGTTCTCTATTCTAGATTTACAATAATTATCTTTCAGACTTTAGAATTTATCTTTAGTAGAATTTTAATTTTTTTTTATCAGACCTTACAATTAATAAATAAAAAAAAATAAAAACAATTTGGCAATCTTCAAATTTTATTAAAAACTTTAAGATTACCTTAATCTTAATTTTTGAGTTTAACTCTTCATAAATCTACCTATCTGTAAAGCCTGTTTCTACCTATCTGACTTCCAAAGGTCACATTCCTTTTCTCGGTAATAAATAAAACAACTAAAGTCATTCGATACTTATTGATTTATTTTCATATTTGATAATACTAGATAGGTACGTAAATCATTTGCTAGATTAAGTTTATTATATTAACTAGTTACAGCAATAAATAGCTCACGAAGCTTGTGTACTTTTAACAATATTTACAATGTTAAAAAATAGCGTAGAAATGTTAACAAATTTCTACGCTATTTTTTAAATCTTAAACATGACATCGATACCGATAATAAGGTATCGTCATAAATATTTATTCATTCAATACATATTATAAACCAACTACGCAGAAATTCAAAGGCAATAAAAACATTACACAATTGATTTAGAACACCTTGCACAATTTAAGGAATAGGAACTTTAGTCTCCTGAAACGAACTGTATACCGTCGAATATAATACTTTGGTAGATTTCCACAACTTTTTATATTTACATGCTATATACCAAACAACCAAAAGTATCATCTAAGTCTATTTTACAACATAAAACCCTACCTATTCATTCTACAAAATATAAATATTCAATGACTGCCAACAATATTCGTGTATGTGTTTAAATCAACAATTAAAATATTTAGTTTTGTGCAGAATCAAATTTACTAGTCATTCATCTTTCTTGCACTAATTAACGAAACAAAATATCTACATATTTACATTAATTAACAAGCTATCCGAAGTATTAGCACTCTAGATTCCTAATTTACATAATTATTCGGAACATGGGCATTCGTTAGGAATAAAATTGTAATACTTTACGTAGGTAAATAAATAATAAACGATATGAGAGTAGTGTCAGCGGTCGTGCTTGGTTAGCTGTAAGGGTACATCGTTGGAGGATTGTCGGCGACACGGGCTGGGGGATCGAGATCTCGCATTGGTTCGTCGTCTTTTGCCGTCGTCGTCGCTCTCATCATGGACGTTGATTTCCTCATCGGAGTCGGAGTGCGAGTCGTACCCGCGCGCAAGTTGGATGGACTGCGCGGCGAGCAGCGCAGCCGCAGCTGAGTGCGGAACGAGCGCTTTAAATGCGCTACTCTCTAGGGACGGATGCGGCTGGAACGCGTTCTGGTGCGATAGAGCTTTCAGTGCGCTGGGGTCGAAGTGCGCGTGGTGCGACAATGCCTTCAGGGCGTGCGGCTCCGCGTGTGAAAGAGCCTTAAAGGCACTATTCTCGCCGCCCATCGCGGGGTACCCTGAAGGGGCGCGTGGCGCGGGGGACAAGGAACGCGAGCGGGAGCGTGAAGGGGACGGCGAGTGGGGGAGGCGGGTGGGCGAGCCTCCACCGCGCTTGAGGAGGTTCATGCGCTGGTGCCTTCTCCACTTCGCTCGTCTGTTGGAAAACCAAACCTGTCAGTAACGGTAATAACGTGATTAGTATTCGGTGTTAACAAAATATTCATGAATGTAAATTTGTTGTAACTAATATGAGAGGTCTGAGGGATACGATTATCTATCCGACTGTCAAGATAATGTTATTGGGTGTAAGTTTAAATATTTTATTGGAATAGGAGTTAACGGTGTTTACCTGCACTCGCGCTTCTGAGAGTGAAGTCTTGGAGGCGAGCCGCTCTCGCGTGGAGACGCATGGGTAATGTGACTTTTCAAATTCCTTCTCTAGCTCTTCGAGCTGATCTGGGCTGAATGTTGTGCGATTTCTTCTAAACTTTGGTTGTTCGCCGTCCAACGATCCGGAATCATCACCGTCAACGTCTGTTCAAAGGATGAAAATCATCAAACTATTGTACATGTATATAAATCAAGAAGCTAATTTTCAATATCATAGTTGAATAGCTTACCAATAAGTCCTCGTGCAGATGTTAAGAATCCCTGCTGCATGTCAGGGTGTGGCACCCCGGCGTTCGGAGGTGGTACGCCTGGTGGCAGTGATAAGGAGCCCGGGGGCCAGACGCCGCCGCCACCGCCCCAAGGAAATGCTCCGTAGGGTGAGGGTGCTGTGTAGAGCCCGTAGCCGGCAGCTCGCGCGAACTCGGCCGCGGCACGCTCGGCCGCACGGTTGCGTAGAATCCGGTTGATGGAAGAAACACTTGGGGCTGTGGCGTTTGTGCAGACTCCTGTAGACAAAAAAACTGAGTCAAATAGTATACATGATAGAGCCATATACATGATAGAATTATGATTATGGAAATAAAAAAATTGTTT
This sequence comes from Ennomos fuscantarius, assembly GCA_905220475.3. NCBI lineage: Eukaryota > Metazoa > Arthropoda > Insecta > Lepidoptera > Geometridae > Ennomos > Ennomos fuscantarius. Next base: position 9,787,082 of record HG992029.1, read on the forward strand.
GTAAAATCGGTTTATGGATGATAATTTTACGTGATAATGTCATAAGAAGGCCGATCGTGCCTCTCCATCGCTTGTTCCGCGCTCTCGCTTGCACGCTCGGGGCGGGCAGAACGTGACAATTTTCGTGCGTGCAACCGGCGTTCGTCGATTTATAAGACGTTATCACGTCAAAAACTTTAAAATATTACAACCTGAATTTTACGTTTTATCTCAAAAATTAACAATTTTACATGTCTTTGCTTTAGAGAAATCGTTCGTGCCAAGCGTAAATAGGATAATTTTATTTAAACGCAGCCTCAGAACACGTTTCTTGCACACGGCTAATTACCCACAATGTGCATAAAATGAGTGACCAGCAGCGCGTTAAAACCGATGCGTCATTGGTCGCGTTTTAAAATCACTCGACATTATGATGCGTGCCGCGGGATCGCGTGCCGGCGCAGCCTTGAAGCATCCCATGTAATTTCAGGAAACACTTGGAGTTGGTGCCATAATTTAATCATAGCCTGTCCGTACGTAATTGTAGTACAATTCGACGAGTAGCTACTGAGCTGCTGCGCCCAGTGGTTTTACTAGTGTTATTTAAATAGCGCGATTACTCTTTCAAACTATTTCGCAATTTGTCGGCCTCGACTTACAAGAGCCTGCACTTCACGCGATCATAATTATTATTAATGAGAGTCCAGTTGCGCAACTTAGGAAGTCTCACTTGTTATACTAATACTTTTTTGCTATATTTAAATCCTCACATACTGAAGTCATGATGCTTGTCTATAAAGAATTGTAGGACATTATCTTTTTTATTATATAGTCCTGCGGCTTAAACCGCCATTTACTTCGCTAATTTTCTCGTAAGAACGCTTAATTTTCCAGGATAAAAGTATCCTGTGTTGGTATCGGTAGAATAAACAACCTTAATGCAAAATTTCATTAGTATTGGTTCAGCCGTTTAAGTGTGAAAGCCATACACACAACTGAATATAATATTTATAATTTTTGAATAAACAATTTTGAATATATTTACACGATACTTAGGTTCAGGTTATTTTGCAATGTTACATGTTACTAAAGCGATTGTAGCTCAGTGGTAAGCCCGTATGACTTTCAAACCGATGCATCCCGATTTGAATCCCGCTCGGACCTGCACCAATCACTTTTCATAATATACTGCAATATTTGCACTCGATGTTACAACGGTGAAGGAAAACATCGTGAGAAAATCGGCATGTTCAAGATTCACAAAGCCAAGTGCGGATTGGCCACCATAAAGAACTATGGCCTACACTCTCTTTCTATAAGAGAAGACCCGAGTCTCAGCTGTAAGAATGTACTTTTTTATGTTTGTGAATAATATGACGAGCTAGTCGTTCACTTGATGTTAAGCGACACGGCCGCCCATTACAGAACATTGTCAAATCCAAAATATAAAGTATCTCGCAACACTGTACTGCGCACAATCAGCCTGAGACCTTATTATCTTATTATCAGCACAGTCTGGTAATAAGATTACTCGAGTGAGATCAGATCATAAAGTGCCCAGTAATTTCACTAGCTACAATGCCCTTCAAATCGGAACACCATAATGCTTACACACTACTGCTTGGCGGCAGAATAACTGGCAAAGCGGTGATACCCACATAGATGAACTTTGCAGAAAAGTCCTACCAGTATAATGGGTTAATAACGTGACATGTGCACTAACATAGTCTGTAATGTACCATGTTTCAAAAAGAAATATTGGTTTATCTATATCTACCATAGTTTTGTGAGTACTTTGCATGTTGGCAACAATTACTAAAACTATACACGTAGTTGATATAAAGCTATTATCATATCTGCACTTAAAATTACACCTTTGCATATTTTATATGCCTTCGCCACAAACTGGTAAATAGCAGACATAATTCTATACAAATAGGTGTACCATATGAAATCCAGCAAAACTACAAACTCAATTTAAAGAAAATCTATTCCGTTTGTACACAACATTTACTGTTAAACAGCACTAAACGTATAAAGATATAACAATTATATTTAATTGCTTAATAAACGCTCTAATCGACTACGGTAAAGCTTTGTAGAAGAGACATTTCCTAGACTTAGACGACGCTTGTTATAAAATGAAATTGCGCGATATAAATAAACCCTTTGCAATTTGTCTCACTAAAACAATTCAAAAGACAACATCAACAGTAATTATAATATGAAGGTGAATACTAACGATGGGTGCTTAAAACCATCGCGGTTTGAAAAGATAAGATGGTGTCACCGTTGGTAATGAAGCCCTATTGTGCTCAGATCAGCGCGTCAACGTAAGCAACGCCTGACGTATCAAATAAAACACAAAACGGACCTGTTATAATTTACTCAAAACACAAAGCCTTATACAGTATAATGGTAATGATCAGTTGCGCGGCTCCACTTATTGTTAGCACGTCGAAAACACAATGAGATGCCCTCCACACAAATTGTTTGGCTCATAATCTGTGCGCTCAGACGATGTCCGATAGAACCACCTTCTGTGCCGCACTGGACGTCAAAAGTTTGATATGCCTGAGAAAGGTATAATGGTGACTAGTCATCGCTTACCGACGGAGATCTCTAATTATATTGGGAGTTGGAAGCAACGTTTTTCAAAAAGAAAACAAACCGTTGAAAATCTGTTAACGTTTTGTGGGATCTCAACTCGTCACCGCTAGTTAATCTACTTCGTTTTCTATTCATTTAAACGACAAAAAAGTTCGATGATCTTTAAGTGTACGGTTAAATTAGTTTTTGTTTATGAACAAGCAAGTATTCAGTCATCAACAGTTTTGAGTTGATCGATTTTGTTCATTGGAACAAAATCGATCAACTCAATGCTGTGCAATTTCGTTCTTTTATTTTTAATATTACAGCAGCAGTTCATGGAAGACCAGTTTTCAATTTTTTTTTTCGTCCAATTTATTTAAATATCTACAGTATGAATACAATGCAATGTAATTATAATAATCTACGCTTATGATTCGTCAGATATGTTGCTATATCGAATCGATAGTTGCTGCCTATCAATTGCATTTTAATTTAGTATAGTAAAACGAACAATGAGCACCGATCAGTGAGTATGGTCTTACTGTTTGTTTAGAGAGAGATCATTATCTATCAACAGGTTGCAGGTGGGAATTCGATATCTATAATTGTTCTTTTAATGATTTGGGATCGAACCCGGTGCTTACATGCCTAGTCACGGCCATGCAATTTGTCTAAGGTCGTTTAATCATGATTAGTCACAATGGAGACCGCTTCCATTAAAAGGTTAGGTGGAAGGCTTCAATGATAGATCCTTAAGTTAAATGTAACCTCATAGTAAAGAATATTTTATAGGAATATTTGTATCTCTTTATGGTTAAGTTACGCATAATCAGTGAAATTTTACATTGAATTTTTATAAAAATACTTAACAGGTTAAACATTCGACTCTTATTAAAAATCATTTCTATTCAGTTGTGTTGACATTCCACGGGTCACAGTGTTGGGCCATCCCATGGAATTTAAAGGCGAATTGGTATAAAAATGTTAATGTTTCTGCGCCCGAGTGTTGTCCAGTTGGTACCTGCCTAAAAGCGTGGCATGTCCAGAGATAAGCCGATCCGGCGCCGTCTGGCTATAGTGTTTAATCGGGTTAATTTATCGATAATTGACGGAAAACCTTTTTGTTTGTACTGCCGGGAAGTAACAGTAATTGTCACGCCTTTGAAGATTTACGCCCGTTTCTAAATTGAGACATTAACAGTCGGATCTCGTGCCTAATGGTTCGGAATGAATTTGTTTGTTTACTTATACCGGTTCTCCGATAGTTTTAGTGGGCTTGGGTCAACTCATATTGGATTTGATTTAAGCTAATTAGTATTAAGTGGACACTTAAGCACCTGCCCAAGTTGCTCTTAATCGTATTTGTTCCTCTTTTCAACTTTTACTTTAATTAGTTCTAAGTTATTGAAAGGTTTTAGTAATTTACTTAATCTAAATATGTTTATCGTTCTCAGGTTTCTATATCGAGTTTTATATTTCTCTTCACTGATGAGTGATCTCATAATTTTACGACGGACTTTAAAATCATAAAAATTCCATTCAGTCAATAAAATGATGATACTAATTTAATTACTAGGTAAATTCATGAATTGTTTGACGTTTTAATAAATAGTGGTAGGACTTTTATGCAAAGTTCGTCTAGGTTTTCCCGCCCCCGCTTTGCCAGTTATTCTGCCGCCAAGCAGTAGCGCGCAAGCACTACTGTGTTCCGGTTTGAAGGGCATTGTAGCTAGTGAAATAACTGGGCAATTGAGACTTTATGATCTGATCTCACAGTCGAGTAATCTTATTATCAGACTTTGCTGATGTCTCAGGATGATGTGCGCAGTGCGTGTTGCGTGTAACTTTATAGTTTAGAGTTCCAAGTGACACTGTTCTGTTATGGGCGGCCGTGCCGCTTAACATCAGGTGAATGACTTACTCGTCACATCACTCATTAACATAAAAAAAAACATTTTAATATCAGCGTAGACGTGACATAAACAAGTTGGCATAATTCGAAGCTCGGGCGTGGTTCGCGTGTTAACAGTGATTCGTACCAGTTAACGAGTGAGTGGCGTCACGTCGTCTAAATGAATTATTGTTGGCTTTATGAGAAACATAAAACGATGAGATCGGACGCAATCAGGGGCTCCCGTGGTGAAGACCGAGTAAAAAGGTGTTCGGAGCGCCAGGGGGTCGGTCGCTGCAACCGTAACGCTAAACGCCCACTCCACGCACCCGCTTTCCTACCCATTTCAATTAGCAATGAATGGGTTCAACAACAAAAGAAGTGTCAGTACGTAATGAGGAACTCGGAAAATTGTTATTGTTCCACTCACTTACGCTGCAGACTCTTATTGGATATGCAACTACGGTAACATAACTATACCAATTAATATTAATCTAAAGTAACAAAATAATCAACGAATACTTTCTATGATATTTATTTGTTACCTTTTCATTACATTAATATTCCACGAGGTCAATGTAATATTTGATTTAAATGTTTGCCATAAATGGCTTAATCAAATTCTCTCAAACAAATGAGGAACCTCAAAAGGCTGACAATAGTAAAAAAAATGGTCCAGATCAGTTTTATTGGAAATGTTTAGATTCGAGACTCAAAAATCATGACCGTGTCCCAAACTAGCCGCGGTGATGCACTGCTGGGAACCAATTTAATTCTGTAACAAATCAATAAATATATCGGTTTATTGGAAGCTGTGTGGAGATCGATTTGATTTATTCCGCATGGACAATGCCGGTGAACGAGGTGATTACCTTGTTAGTAATGTCAAAAAACTTTTTAAAAAAATTCACTTTCTGGTACAGGTTTATAAAGCAGTAGAGCCTGATTTATAGTCAAATTAAGTACTCACTCAATCGATTTATAATTATTATAAAATCCAAACCCGGCCGAGTATCGATACAAAATTAAACAAGGCTCGAAAAGGAAATTGCTTATCGTCCGCCGTAAAAACAACATTAACAGTGAAATAATAAATTACAAAAGCATTTTTATATCGCACTCAAAACATTTTAACACCCTGGCCGTAAAGTCACTCGTCATCATCGGTTTCGCTAATTAATCGGCGCCAGTCAATAATTTCGACGTAACCCGTATAGTTTGAAGAATGCAATTAATCAAAACGTGGTCAGTAGCCAGAGCCAGCCGTAACGCCTCGTAAACCGATATCGATTTAGTAGATAAGTTGCGCAACCTATTGTGAAAAGTTGCTATGTCATTCCTAACAAAGGCGGTAGTGGGCACCTTATTAAAATTTAGCCGGTTACGATGAGCCGGTGTTTTGATAACCACTTCTTGAAGCGATCGACAAACGCGCCGCGAGACTGGATGCAGCGTTTTTGACACATCCTTTTTGTATCAAACGTTTGTATAAATATTAGTTTGGGAGTAAATTGGGTCTTTTGGAACGTCAGTCAATGTGTAAAATTAAAACTTTATTGATTTGACAGTGAAAAGACATCCTTAACCCATTTATTAAAAGCTATCTGATAGGTAACGAAAACTACATATAGATATTCGTCTATTTCAATAATTCCAATAATTGTGTTGACATAAGATTCTTACTTTCATCATTCTTTCTCTACACTAGGCTATACTTACGTGACAATAACAAAACATTTGCTAGTCTACGTCCGAAACTTCAAATGTTTTCTGTGTTAGTATCAAAACTAGTTCTGTAACCAACCAATGCATGGTTATTACCTGTATAAAATTGGACTTATTATTAGAAAATATAATCAATTTAACCGAATTCAATAGGCTGCTGATAGGCGGCGCGCTGCGCACGCGCATATGACAAAAGACTATTATTGCAAAAGCAATCACTTGCCTGATTTGATTAAATTTCAATAACCTGCTTATTACTTAACTCGTCCATGTCACAGACATAAAGTTTAACTAGACTTGAGCAAACTTTTCTAATTTAAATAACACAGCAATGCCACGACTAGGTGTTTATCATTTTTATTGAATTTAAGAGCTTTATTGAATGAAAAGTTATGCTGTGTCATTCTTCGTGGTATTTGGTCCGAAATGAAGCTATTAGCCATAGAATGAAATTCACTGATATAGCTCAGTGGATTAGCAAGCAGAAAAGGTGGGGGCTTGATCATATCTGCCGCAGAACTAACAAACGGTGAAACCACCGTCTCGTAGAGACTGTAAATGGGCAAACATAGCATATTAATAGGACTATGATATACGTAGAGTAGCTGATAATTACTGAAACGGCAGAGTTGAAGGTTATGGGGCGCCTTGCCTTGGGAGAGGCTTGTGTGCGATAGACCACAGAGTGGGTTGATAATAGACTAGTGAATACAAGACATGGTTTTGATACAGAAAAATTACCTACTTAAAATGCAAAAAGTATGCAGTTTTGGTTATTTTGGATACGTCAAATACTAGCTGATGTGCGCCAAAGTTTCACCTGCATGTTTTTTTTCATCTTTTAACACCACATAATTAAGACCTCTCAGAAGTTTCAAGAATCTTAGTATACAATAACGTCCATGTAAATAAATTTTTATACGTCTTTATGTCTATCGGCTAGGACTCTGGCATAAATTATCACTAGTTAATATTATTAATTAAGTAAGGTCTTCTTCGCATTGTCACCGATGAGCTTTTTGGCTCGTCCCTGAATGAAGTATGAAATAGATAATACATTACCCATTTAATTTTCATATTGAAATAACGGTATCAATTTCTTTAAACCAAAAACTAGGCTTGTTAAAAGTTAATAAATAAAACCGTTGAATCAAATTAAACCAAAATATATTAAGAGATATCGAGACGCTTCTAGTAACTTAATATTTCTGGTATTTATAATATACGTTCGAAGCTCCTTCATCAGCGGGCGGTCCGTTCCGGTCAACACACTTTGATACACCGAAACCGTCGTCAAATCTAATAGAATCAATCATAACTACATCAAGAAGAATTTGACTTTCGAACTGAACAATGGCTTTTCAATACAGTTCAATGTACCAAACTCGTTCATTTAACAAATGAAAACCGCAAAAGTTAACCGTACATTTTAAACGTTCGAGTTTCAACCTTTCAAATTACGGTAAGAATTTATTTAAATACAAGCAGTATTTACGACAAATATGTGAGCATTTACGCAAAACAACTGACGTGAGATCGCGTGCAATTTTCGCATACAACGGAGGCATGAGTGCTCACCGCACTCGGCCAATTACTTTAAACACATTTCAACAAATGACGATAATGTCAGCTGACCATTCCGATAAGAACAAAAAGTTACTATGAAGCGCACCTCAAATTATTAACTTTAGAACCCCTAAAAACTCCAAACTAAGCTTATTTTTTGCAATATTTATCAACTGAACATAGAATAGACGACAGGATGTGTTTTTAACCCCCGAACGAACAGAGTGGTGCTCAAAGTATGTATATCTCCGCGTGTTTTATCCGCAACAAGGCTCCCAAACGATGTTTATATTTTATTTTTTTGGTTAAATAAGTTGTATCGATTGATAATGTGTCATAATTCCAGATAATCTATTCAACCGATTAAGGATTATCAAATCTAAGGTTTTCCAATTTGGACTGAATAATTGTTTCCAAAACTGTACTTATATAATATATTTTTAATTGGACAGAGTACATATTAATCAAATCGTTTGCATTTTAGTGTGGTCCTCAAACGTACCTACGTCAGCAAAAGAATACTAAATAATGTTTATAATAAGTTGTGACCTATTTATTACAAATTTCACCCAGTCTCTCGTTTAAGTCGTATAATTTTAAGTATCCAATTTACGAAAAAAATTTACACTAATAAAATTTTATTTTCTCTAATAAGTGTAATTTATTTTTTTGCTACATTGGTCTTGCAACAAAGTGTTTGATTTTATTGTAAAAGCCTGCGAATAAAATTAAATAATATTGATATATCCAGCATAAACTCTAAATCCACATTGACTCCTATGGAATTAATAGCTGCGAACCAATTTAACAACTCGGCTTAGCACAGTATTTCTCATCAAGAATAGTATCGTCTTGTAATCCGGTCTGAGGTGATATTGTAAGCCAGAAGTGGTCCTGTAAGCTAAACCTGTTTCACAGGCAATCTCACCAGCACCCTGCGCAGGATGGCAAAGGAAAATGCTAAGGCAATGTCTGTCCTTTAAAAGGGACCACTTAACTGATACCCAATTATAACGATTTTAAACTTTATGTCTTAAAGGTTACAAATAAAGACAGATTGCGAGCGCAGTGGGTATTTAAGTCGTTTCAGAATAGCATTACTGATGTTTAACGTCACGCATGGGCATGAGAGGTGTCGTTGGTGCAATTATCGCAATTGGCTCGTTGGCCTCTGCGTAAAAGACGCCCATCGCGTTCTTGGATAGGTGTGTGCATGCTTCACTATCATAGTGTGTGTGAAAAACTCCATAAGTCGTGAAGATATTGCGGACTTGCTCGTACAATTTTTTAAATCTCGCAATGTAATGTATTGACCGCGAGTCAACTGTCACTTATGTTTTCTAGCCTTCAACACCTCCGAATCACCTACACTTTCAATTATTTGACATAATTGAGAAACAATAGACGAAATATTGTTTTGGTCGTTGCATATAGGCACCTAAAATCCAATACCATGTCTCATGTTACAGCGTATCCGCTGACGGTAAGTCGGCCATTTACCAAACTATTAGGCCATATTCGGAGTTGCACTTCGAGGGCTTTACTTATTTGGCCTCCCAAAATGGTTTGACATGATATATCTAAAGTTCATTACACTGGCCGTCTAATCCGGTAATTGGATGAGTATATAGTTACTGCAACGTATTCGGTGCTTAGTTTTCGTAGATGTTACTTAACTTCAGGGCCTTTTGGGTATTGAAGCCTGACTAACGCACTTTTTAAGTAAATTAATTCTGGTTCCTGATTTATCTACTTTTAGAACCACTACAAACGCGCATAAGTGTTTTATGTACATTATAGCACATCGTATAGCGTATAATGTTGTCTCTGTCCCTCATAGGGAGATAGTTGGTTTCGTAAAGCATTGGTTTCATTTGTCTCTTTAGGTCATGTGCATTATATACCGTTTTCCCATGGATCCTTCCATCCTTATTTTCCGGGATAAAAAGTGTTTTATGTTAACTTCGGTTGTGAAATTTCATCCATATCGAATCAGCCATTTTGGCATAAAAGCCATGCAAGCAAACATACAAAGCTTTATTTTTATCACCTAGTAGGAATGTAATTGTAAAGAACAGGTAAAGCCCAATGTCCATTAGTTTAAATATTTCTGCGTTTTAATTGAAAATTGAAAATGAAGGGAAAATGATTTGAAGGGTTAGCAAGAAATGATTCTTGCTAACCCTTCAAATCATTTTCCCTTCATTTTCCCTTGGAAATCATTTTCCGCAGCTGAAAATTAAAACGCAGAAATATTTAAACTACTATTTTTTTTTGTAAATGCCTCTTTATATTACAACTAAAATGAAACAGTTACTAACAATTTGCGTCTAACTACTTCCCGAGACTACATTCTACAAAACTAACTGGGCATTTTTTATGAGCTATATTATCCTTTTTCCAGCATGCGATTTCTATTCAAGGTTCTATCTTTATAAATGGTCATTTGACCTGTGAGCTACATTCACATTTTCACTGACACCATATTTCCTTTCTTGACGGAATTCTCATTACATACGTAAGTTATGTCATAATCTTTTATTACATATAAAATTCAAGGTCATGACTTTTTTATATAACGCACAGCCTAAACCGCTGGTCCTAGAGACTTGAAATTTGCAGGTTGTGTTTTTTTGTAAAGTGTAGGTATTCACTAAGAAATGGTTTTTCAAAATTCCACCCTTAAGAAGAAAAGGGTGGTTGAATTATCTATTTTAAAAAAACTTCTTCGTTTCCCATAGGCCACGCGGGCGAAGCCGCGGGCAGAAGCTATTTATACTTAAGTTATTTCGTAATTAATCATACATAGCTTATATAACTTTTCGAAATCCTTCAAGTAGTTTAGTACGTAAATGCAAGATAATAATAACTTGGTCAGCGTTTCCTGGCAACAATGTTTCAAAAACTTGGCTGTTCCAACTTTAAAAAATTATACTCGACGTGTAATTTCGAGCGTTTCAAACGGTGTTCTGCTGAGTATATTCATGCTTTTGTATCACTATTTCCCTTGTTATTAACACGTTTTATGTTTTTATGATACTCCCGCGAAAAGGTTTAGCTGATTATGATGAAATTATGTACACAAACGATTTTTGAACTTACACTACTGAGACCAACATAGGGCCATCCTGAAAATTTTAAAGTTTTTGTGAGAAAGCGGGTAAATTAAAAGTGAAATTTTGTACCTCTGATAAAATCATAATGTTGCTATATTATTGAGAAATAAAGGTAAATTATATACGATATTCTGTCAGCTAGACTGCCTATGTAAAGTAATAAAGGGTAACTAGATAATTTCCGTTCATTGTGCTTGACATAATATTCGTGACTTGAGTTTAGATAACAAGTATCTACACAGTGTGCCGAGTCCGATTTATCGTAACACAGTATTAGCTGTAAGGCTCGGAATTAGTAAATTGTACAAATTGTCATCAATTATTATAATAGCACAAGTCGTCTATAATTCGATGATCGGGTGAAGAGCGGGCTGGATCGTGTGCGCACACGCAACCAAGGCTTTTATATCGGGGGCTGGCAGAAGATACTATTACGATACGAAGTATTGTTGTACGAGCTTACGCAATCATTTTAGTTTTAAAATTATCATGAATTTTGACTTTAAATTGGCGTAAGTTTATCGGCTGTTATTTACTCAATCTTGTTGTTAGCTTTATTATAATGTCTGCGGTAAGGACAGTAGTTAAAAGTTAAAACATAATAATTGTTGTAGCAGATTATTGGATTTAAACAAATGGACGTAGGTTTTGAGAGTTTGAATATAGACTTTAGTAATTCTTTTGAAAATATTACTAAAGTATTTACATAGATATAGAGCTTATGCTAAAATGAACGATTTAACATACGTAAAACAAATGGGCATAGGTTTTGAATGTTTTATTGACTGGCCCGATAGCTCAGTTGGTAGTAACCCTGCCTTCTGAACTGTGGGTTGTGGGTTCAATTCCCACCCAGGACAAATATTTGTGTGATGAACATAGGTGTTTGTTCTGTGTCTGGGTGTTATATTGTATTATATGTATGTATTTACAAACAAAAAGTATTTAAGTATTGTATCAGTTATCTGGTTCCCATAGTACAAGCTTTGCTTAGTTTGGGGCTAGATGGCGCTGTGTGAAATGTCCACACATATTTATTTATTATTAAAATATAGACTTTAGTAATTCTTTTGAAAACAATTGAACTGCATAGTATTAGATAGCTTTTACAATATATGTATATCTTGTGGGTAAAACTGTCCCACGTTTATATGTTGCAATTAAATGCAGATATGAACTTCCGGATTATCAGGAATACACTCAATAATGTTCAATTCACTTTTATTCACTATTTGCGACAAATATTTAACAAACAGAGAGTTTAAAAAGCATAAATTAAAATATTTTTAGCTAGGAATGAGAACTACAATTGTTACGACGAATGATTATATACTGTAGGTGGGTATACCGTGTTTCTCACTACAAACGGGCCCGTTCCGTAACAACGGCAAAGCGATCGCTTTCGTAGACTATATATTGTCTTCGTAGGCGCGGTAAGTTTAAATGTCGTTCGTATATAGTCGAATAATATTTTTTACATTTTTTTTTATGTTACTGAATGATTTGACGAGCTAGCCGTTTACCTGATGTTAAGCGCCACGGCTGCCCATAACAGAACAGTGTCAATTGGAACCCGAAAATAGAGTTTCGAGCAACACTGCACTGCGCACATCATCCCGAGACATCAGCACAGTCTGGTAATAAGATTACTCGACTGTGAGATCAGATCATAAAGTCTCAATTGCCCAGTAATTTCACTAGCTACAGTGCCCTTCAAACCGGAACACAGTAGTGCTTGTGCACTACTGCTTGGCGGCAGAATAACTGGCAAAGCGGTGGTACCTACCTAGACGAACTTTGCAACAAAGTCCTACCACTTAGTAAACCATTTTATTCTTCTAATTAATTTTTGTTTTTCTGTTTCAGGTTCTGCAGTACGGCACGCCACAACCTATTTACATAGATGTAGAGCTTATGCCAAAATGAGTAATATAACATACGTAAAACAAATGGGCATAGGTTTTGAGTGTTGGAATATAGAACTTAGTGATTCTTTTGAAAACGATCGAACTGCTAATTAAGTAGCTAATAATATATATTTATTTATTTATTAAATTCGTAGTATGTAGTATATGTTAGTATCACAGGTCCCATGGGCATACTTATATAACGTCAGTTGTACCATCACAGGAAATCTCGATGGAACTCTTGGGATACAAGAGAATAAATAATAAATAAATATGTGTGGACATCTCACACAACGCCATCTAGCCCCAAACTAAGCAAATCTTGTGCTATAGGAACAAGATAACTGATACAATACTTAGATACTTTTTTGTTTGTAAATACATACATAGAATACAATATGACACCCAGAGACAGAACAAACACCTATGTTCATCACACAAATGTTTGTCCTGAGTGGGAATCGAACCCACAACCCACAGTTCAGAAGGCAGGGCTACTACCTACTGAGCTATCGGGCCAGTCGAAGCAAAGGTACGTATACGTAATAATATTTACCCACGATCTCCCGTACTATATGTAACGTGAGTCGCACACCGGTATTACGCGCAGCGCTCACCGACATTTTATAATAATACTCCTACATGACATTATTATTATTATGTACGCGTCTAGTTTTGTTCTCATTTCTTTGGTGGTTAGCTTCACTTCGGCTAGAATCCTGTTTATAAACGAATGTCTTGTATATCAAAGCTTGTTTCAATAATATCTCATAACTATATGAGGGTTGGTACATACCACACTATATTTGAGTATTTAAAGGATGGTTCATCAGTAGACAGATAGTATTGTAACTGAATGACCTCAGTAGGTACATGTTTACATAATCATATTTCATACTAGTTGCGCACCGCGGTTTCACCCGTGGATAAAAAGTATTTTAATTATTTGCTCATCCTACGAGAACATTTCACTTTTCCGAGATAAAATGCAGCCTATATGTTAATCCAGTGTATATGCTATCTTGGTACCGAATTTCATCTAAATCTATTTAGCTGTTTGAGCGTGAAGGAGTAACAAACATACACACATACAAAGTTTTGCCTTATAATATTAGTGTGATTTACTGCGGGGAAGACAAAGGAATGAAACGACTTACCAGCGTCTCTGTTTCCTGAAACGTATAATCTAAGAATTTTCAAGGCAAGAGTTCCATTCTATCCATTGTTGACTGCGTCGTCACTTACCATCAGGTGACAAAGCGGTCAAACGCAAGTGTAAAAAACGAACTAACTTAACTAACACGCACTTAGTATAATGTTCTTGATCATGGTAAAACTTCTACTTTAGTGATACAAAGTCCCAATTAAATACACATACAGATCCCAAAAGGCGTAAGTGCAGGCCTTGCCGCTCCCATATAAATTAAGAATAAAAAATCCCAAAGACTTTCTATAATATCTTATTATTTTTTTACTACTGACACATCAAATATTTTAAGAAAGCATTTACCTATGTAATTGCTCTTACAGACCCATGAATTACAACCGGATAAGAAAACCATGCTTAAAATATTTTTGAAATACGACTCTTCATTCTGATTCTACTTTTTCCTTTAATCATACAGTGTTTGTGCGTCTGTGTACCGTTACTCTAGTATTATAATCTGTGGTACCATGCCTAGGAGTTCGATACGTTTTGTTCATTTGTTTATTTCCGTGTCCAGTGAGGATGAAACGATATTAAGCCAGTATTCATCAGCAATGTATTTCATTTATTTTGAATACTTATTATTTTCCATGAATAATGATAGTAATAATGATCCCACGACACAATTTCAAGTCCGCGTTTTACGTTGCACTGTAATTTCCTTGCCTACTGACAAGGCGAATAAAATGTATTCATTGATTATTCCTTTTTAAATTGAATTATATTACAGTAATATTATTAAAGTTTTAGAAATTCACAGAGAAAGCGTCGATTTAGCAAAACAAATGGTTAGTCATACCGCAGGTTTAACTCCACCAGTCGTGACCGCTCAGAGCGTTGACCGCGGTGTAACTCAATTGTAGAAATATTCTCTGACCATTGTTATTTGGGAAATAAACGCACTTTGTAACTGTTATACATGACACTGACAGCTAGGATACCTTTGTAGTGTACATGTGTCTATATAACGTAGCGAGGAAATTATCTACAAATTCGTAATATAAATAAGGGTCATAAATTATTATTAAATAAATTTTTAAACGATGCAATTTTTTAGCACATCTTATAATAATTTATAGGGCTTTCGGTCATCAAGTAAAAGGCCACTGCGATAGAGTTACGGAAAGCAGCCCGCACGAAAGATCAAGTAGCTACTAGTTTTATTATTGCCAAAGTTGTATTGTATGAAGGGTTAATCGTAACCCAACCGATGCGTTATGATCTATACATATAACATTCAAAGTCCTGACTGTGTGACTTATATATCAACGCACTGCCTAAACCGCTAGTCCTAGAGACTTGAAATTTGGAAGGTGTGTTCTTTGTAAAGTGTAGGTATCAAAGAACGCACCCTCCAAAGTGGAATTTCGAAAAACCCTTTCTTAGTGGATACTAAAAAAAGGTTTTTCGAAATTCTACTCTTAAGAGGGTGAAATGGGTGGTTGAATCATCTATGAAAAACTTCTTCTTCGTTTTTTATAGGCCACGCAGGCAAAGATTCGGGCAGAACCTAGTGTAATTTATATTATAATAGCAAATAAAAATGTACCTGTAAACCGTCTCCCCTCTACAAGAGTAACATAACTTCCATTAAGATGAATAGGAATTTCTAACTCCATTTTATTATTAACTTACCTTCAGATATTAGCCTCTCACGAATTTCCCATGCAAATATAGTAGGGTTTTCTCTTTTGTACTGCTCGATTTTAGAAACAACTGCTGGCGTAGCAACCTTCGGCTTGCTTCCACCGATGAGTCCAGGAGGTCGAAGCGTACCTAAAAGGTAAGAAAACCTCTTATTAATCACTATTTTTAAAGTTTTCACAGTATATTAAAATGGTTTTGGAGTTTTGGTGGGAAAACGAAAAAGATCGCGTCGCCGCATTGTATTATTTTCCAAAACTTGTGTTATTTTCAGTGTTAGTGCATAAAATTGGTGGCATTTTATTCATTAAGTGCTGGATTACAGGCATGAGTGTGGGAAAGTGGTATGAAGAAGCTTTTGGTAAAGTTGCCACCACTTTACTAGGAGTATGACTTGACTAGACTAGACTAGATTATGACTTGACTTGATAACTTGGACTGTGACTTGACACATTTATCTAATACCTTTTAACTTGAAAAATTATTAATTACTTGACACAAAAGTGTGGAGCTAATACAGTACAAAAAAAAAGTAAGACATCAAAGAGGTTTGTTTAATTTATGTGAAATACTGAACTCTAAGTCGAACTAAATAATCTGATTTGGTATTCTATACGCATGGTCCACGCCGGTCATTCAAAGCACCGTTCAATCAGCACGTTTGCAAAAATAGATAAAAACTGAATTGAGCAAACTGTCACCTGCAAGTCGGCAAAGGAAACAAAAGAAACTCAGAAATCGAATTATAGGCTCAAATAAAAATGCCCGCAATAGCGACACGATACCGATTGATGCAATTTCATTGAGTGCTAAACGTGAGTAAACGCGACTCCCTTGTCGTGAATCAATTTTGTATATGTTGCAATCAAAAGCTTTTCTTTCTTAACTCTTAAGCGGAAACGGGTAGAGGTTAAATCGCTATATCCGACCGCACACTAACAATTGCGCATATAATACAGTTTTGTATTTATAAGGAAGGTGGACCTTCGTACAAAAAATTGATAATCGAGCGCGGCGGTAAGAATAACAATGAAAACTTCAAATTAGTATTTATAATTACAGAATCATTGACGTCGGCTAAATGAAACCCCGTGTGCGAGATGTGAATTTTTAATTAACTTTTAGCCCTTGGTCTTTTGTTTTAAGAAACGTAACAAATAAGAAAGTCATATTCTGTCATTAAAAAAATTGTTCTAATTGAAAATGGATCTTTTTGCGTTGATGTCGCGTTAAAAAGGTAATACTTTTGTTATTTTTGTTGTTGAAATCTAGAATATTCATTATTAATTATTGTTGTTATTATCGTGGTTATAAATATTGTAACATTTTCAAGCTGGTGGCTTTCATTGTGAATATGTGAAATTGGTTTAAAACTATACTATTTATATTTTTCCATAATATTTTGGGTCAGTTTTAATACATTCAGAAACCTTCTATCACATCACACTATATTATATAAATAAATAAATAAATATGTGTGGACATTTCACACAGCGCCATCTAGCCCCAAACTAAGCAAAGCTTGTACTATGGGAACCAGATAACTGATACAATACTTAGATACTTTTTTTTTCTAAATACATACATAGAATACAATATAACAACACCCAGACACAGAACAAACATCGATGTTCATCACACAAATTTTTGTCCTAGGTGGGAATCGAACCCACTGCCTACAGCTCAGAAGGCAGAGCTACTACCAACTTAGCTATCAGGCCTGTCAAAAATATAAAGGCGAAAGTTTGTATGTGTGTTTGTGTGTGTGTGTGTGTGTGTGTGTGTATGTTTGTTACTCCTTCATGCTTAAACGGCTGAATGGATTTGGATGAAATTCGGTACCAAGATAGCTTATACACGTAACATATAGGCTAAATTTTATCCCGGTAAAGTGAAATTTTCCCCGGGGATGAGAAAATAATTAAAATACTTTTTATCCGCGGGTGAAACCGCGGGGCGCAACTAGTAAAGCTCATAAAATTTTCCTCTGAAGATATATATATGATCACCTTCGCAGATTAATTTAAATGTAAAGAAAAAAATTTAGTTTCCTGCTGCTTTCCTCAAGATTTTCCTTCACATTAAAATTGATCATACACAAATTAGGCATTGTTAGTTGACCGACCGCTATTCTTCGTGTAACTTGACGCATCAGTTAATATTATACAAAATGTTCAAATATGGAATATGAAGAAAAGGTTGGTCCTAGGCAAAAAGTTATGGATTCCATAACAGCCAAGTTAGATAATGGATGAATGCGTGCTCCAAGACAATTACGTAAAAACAGAGCAGTAGCATTCCTCCGGGCGACGGACGATCTCACTGTGTTTTTACTCCGAGCTGACTCTGGCTACCGCTCATCCATACCGATAACACGCTGAATTATTCATAACATTATTTATATTTCACATTTTTGTCAACGCCATTCACAATAAATTCATAAGGCTCTTTATGTCTTTATATAACTAAAGCTCACCGCCGATTAAGGTGCCAGCCGTACAAAAAGCTACGCATTTCACCCGCGAAAAATGCACCTTGCTAGGCAAGCATTGCATTGAAGTTTAGAAGCAAAACCACTTAAAATCTAGATAACTACAATACACTATACTGTTATACAAAATATGCATATCTAACAATATATAGTGCTATAAAGCGATGATTAGAAATGAAACACATACCTACTCTAATGCTGTATAATAACTGTTTCAGCATAGGTTTTATTTATATTATTATTTTTTTATATTAGTGAATGATGTGATGAGCTAGTCGTTTACCTGATGTTAAGCAACACGGCCGCCCATAACAGAACAGTGTCACTCGGAACCCCAAAAAATAGAGTTTCACACTGTAAAAAAACTGCACTGCGCACATCATCCTGAGACATCAGCACAGACTGGTAATAAAATTACTCGACTGTGAGATCAGATCATAAAGTCTCAATGAGTCAGTTTACTTGCCTCTACTACTAACTTAATGTGATTCCATGTATGTATAGAGTCAAATTAATAAATACATATTTGCGTATTATTTTTCTGCTGTCTATTAAGAAGTGAGACAAGTAAGACGCAAAGATAATTTGCGAAAGTTCCAATTAATATCGTATTGAAAACTTTGTATCTCAATTTAGATTATTTTCATTACAACTCTAGTTTGATTTATTTATAAACGCACATAATTCATGCACAAGCCTTTCACTGCCGCACATTGCGCTACAAGAAGGCTGCAAGTATTGAAACCCCACGTGACTAGGACGCCAATAGCCGCGATCTATTGATTGATAGCTAAATTGCGGGAGGCCGGCACACTGATCATTTTGCGATAATTAAATCTGCTAGAAACGTAATCGCATGACCGGGACCAATTACTCGCCGTTGCCTAGGCAGAGGTGGACCGAGAGTACATGGAAGCACTGAAACTACTGCAAATGCATGTAATTTGCGTGAACAGTAACGTAAGCGTGCGCTCCCGCCACGGATTGACGATCTTTGCAGGTGTACCGTGGTGCACACATTGGCGACCACAACATGGATGCATGTGCAATGATTTGAGATTATCAGTTGGTTTTTGAAGAAGAAATATTAGTTTTTGAATGAATTTTGAAGTGTCCACACCAACTGCATAAGATATTATAGAAGTTATTTAATTGGGAGAGCGTCAAACCCCGCTCTTTACTGAAAATTTTAAGAACTATAATATTTTTGTAAGTTCATACTAGTTTTTTATATTTTGTGTATTAATACTAAAAAAATATATATGTAATAAGGTTATATTACTACAAAATTTATACTGAAAAATCTCTCAAATACATAGTTATTAGTGTTTTCTAAAATTATTCAATTTAATAAGTCTAGAAAATAAAGCTTCTAGACTTTTCCATTCTTCTTTTGTTTTCATCTACAAAACATGTGTCATTATAGTCGTTTCCACGTATAATTGAAATTCAAACATAAAAATAATTATAATTTTAAATGACAGGTATATTTTTGGCAATAGACTGGCAATGCTCTCTGTGTTGCAGATTTCAATAGGCAGTGGTGATCCTCCTCCAGCCAGCCATTTCATTAGAAAATGTATACTAATCTGAAAAAAAAAATACCTTGAATCTTAAATGAGATAAAACTAAATTCCAAAACTTATAAAAACCCGTTGATATTGGAAAAACTCCAAAATACTGGCAAAATTACGCCCATTAGTAAACCTAGAAGTAAAATCAATATGACATCGCTAAAGAACTAAAATTCATATTCTTAAAAAATGCAATGATTTGTGCAAAAGTAATATTCCACATTCTCGTTACCAAACGATTCGCAAAGTCCCTGTGAGCCGTAATGGATGACATCCTCGAGCCATAGTCTCCGCACCCCAAACGGCACAAATACGTAGGCCTTATCCAAGACTGCACATATGTGCCGATTGAGGCTTTCGCCTTAAATGTAAAATACATTTTAGACAGGTACTTCTTATGACTTCGATTACGGTATCTTATCATTTCCGTTTTTGAAAGGTTTTAAGAAATCAAAAAATTTGTTTTTCCTTTTTTTTACAACTTACTTTTTAAAGTAACTACCAGTATTTTCGCAATTGTTTACTTAAACTAATATGCATATAAGTATGCAGTTGTAGTATGACAATGTTCTATTTACAACTCATATTTTCATTATTTGTGAATATAAACCAGTTTAACTGATTGAAAACACTTAAATAAAGCTTTATCGCAGTTTTTGTTCTGTCGTTTTCATTCATCAATCATACACCAATATGGCTACGGAAGTGAGAGTTATAATGGGCACAATGCACACCCAAAACGCCGGTTAATAAATTTCCACACAAACGCCGTTTAAGGTCGTTTAAAGTCATTACACGGTGCGCCTACAAAGATCTTTTAAACGACACAGAAAAGGCTCGAATGGTTTGAATCTAGTTAATTAAATTTGTATTAAAGGTATTTAAAAGTGGCTCTTTATATCGGTAGGCGCTAGCGTTTACCGCGCGAGTAATGCAGTGTCATCCAACTAATAGATCAGAATCTTTAGCGGCAAAGTGGGCCTGGATGGGCTGGTTTATTGAACATAATGCAATGCCTGTTAACGATGCCCTGATTCGGTGATTGATCGACTTTTTGTACTAAACGTAAATTAGTTCGCGCTTGCTTCTTCAGAGGCAATTAAGTTTATGAAATAAAAAATGGTTTAACATTTCCTTTTTACATTGTTTCTATATTTAGCCTAACGTTTTCAAACTGCAGCAACATAAACGTAAATTATTTTAAAAATTTACTCATTATCATAGAAATGCTGGTAATTAACTTGGTACATTACGACATGGGATAAGACGTGTAATATAATGTTTTAAAATAAGTATGTAGTGTATATATAACTAGTATGGAAATCTTTTAAAATGTAAAAAACCTCTTGTTTTCAACAGCTTTTAAATTAACACTGAAAATATCACAACATCAAATAAGCATAATTACTTACGTTATTGATATTTAAACTATTTGAAAGACGGCAAAGTTGTTGGCTAGTTAAAAATACAGATTTATATTTTGTGACCAATGATAAACAAAGGCGTTTAGCGCCACGGACTTCGGCAACAATTGCCTAAACAGTCTCGTATATTAGTAGATTCTCTCCCATACACAGGATCGTAGGTACCGTATTTCAGCATTATAACGGCTCCATTGTCATGCAGATACAGACTCGTACGCGGTGTTTTTGTGAAATAACAATTTGCTGGCGTTGCGCACTTTTCTGACATAAACAATTTGACTACTTTGTAAATACTGCACCCATGGCACACTTACATTATACGATGAAGAAAATGTATTCTTTGAAGTATCTAGTTTCGTGAATCTACACATTGCTCAAGTAAGTTTGTTTATTTGGCATATTGCCACCAATCATGTGTTAAGCTCATTACTGCCTAAAATGGTCTTACAGCGATGTTTGCGTCTCTTATACAAAATGATACAGAAATATCTATAATGATACGAGTATTTCATTTAATTTCTAAATATCTTATGTATTAATACAAAAGTGAACTTGTAGTTTATTATAGGTTTTACCAAATATTTATCTATTTTTAATCAAAATTGCACAGTTTACGAATACAGTAATCTTAGAACTAATTAGACTTGATGTCTAATTAGTTCTAAGATTACTGTATTAGTAAGTTAGTTAAGTACTCTATCGATGTATTTGAGATGAAGTCACACTTGAGTCAATTAAATCATTGACTCTTTAACAGTTATTTAGGGTAACTATTTTTATGTAACACTGAAATTTGTGATCTAGGCATTTATGAGGTAATTTTTGCCTAATGTTAATTCAAGCCAAAACAACATAATTTTTGGCTTGTATTATGTGACCAGTGTTTTTATGTTATGTATGTAATTTACAATAATTTCTATTTAAGATAGATAACATAAATAAATAAAAAACGAGTGCGCTTTACGTGAATCAACTTCAGCTTTCGTTCACCTCGTGCTCACCAGCTTACTCCCCAAGTCAAGAAGCATAAAGAAGTATTACTTCAAAAAAATTGCCACTATATCAAGGAAGTGTAATCACAATTTGCCACAATACATTATTACCCTAATAAGTAATTGTTAGGCATGAAACAACGAAAACGACCGCAACGACGAAAGACCGTACAAAATTTAAATTAGTCTAGAAGAATTGGAGCAGAAAAAGAAAAAGCATCGTTTGTGTGGCAAGAATGTCACCGGATAATTCAATTTTGATTATAGGACCAAAGCCTAAAAGCGGCTTCATTACCCGTAACGGCGATCCGCAGACAATCATCTTGAGTATGTATCATTAGCTACCACTAAATATACAAACGACGAAATAGTAAATTGCCGGTTTAATATCAAATTACTCACTCTGTGATTTCGGTGGGTTTGTGGACCTCCTCATAAATTATTACCACTAAAATCGATCTACTACGAAACAAGGAATTTAGTAGAAGCTTTTACATACTTCTAATATTAATAACTAGTCGACCCGCCCCGGGTTCGCATCGGTAATTTAATTTTCCTTTCCAATATCCCACTCTATTTGTCCTTTCTCGATAGTCTTCGTTCTCCGTTCATTATTATTTCTTATTATTTAACCCTGCGTTCGTCCATCGACGGTCTCCTGTACACTGAGAAAGCTTTTATTTAAAAATGCTCATAGCTCCTTTTTGGATAATCCGATTTCGATAAAACTATGTATGAGCCTGCTCAGAATCCTAAACAATACATAAAAATGTCAAAAACCATACAGTACTTTGGCATGATGAATTTTCGTACCAACAGACAAACAAATAGAATTTTTTTTTAACTATATTATAGAATTTTACTACTTAACTATCTTTCTGTCACAGTTATTCTGTGTACATTTTACCTAAAACGTTTTATTATAAGTACATTTATACATTTCTATTAAGTTAGTACTTTTATGGATTCTTATATTAATATTGCAGTTTGAATTTGTCTTTCTTTTCCTATGCAGGTCACGGGAATGTTCATTTTAACCAATTATGTGAAATATCATGCAATCGTTTAAACAGATATAGCCAATAATCCCTAAGAGGTCAGACCCTGCGTAATTTATTCGTCAATCGGTTGAAATTGCAGCCAACCGACAGTTTAATACTCAAACTCGACCATGGAACGTTATTTATGCGTGCCCATTTCCATGCCGTCAGGTTAGAAATTGTTTAGGCTAGATAATAAGTTTTAAGCTAAAGCTACGTAGCGTATGTTAAATACGTAAGTGGTCGGACATGACGGCCCGGGGCTGCTTGCGGCAGGGCTTCCGTGGGAACCCGACATGTGACGTTATGAAACCACCATGAGCGAAAATTGATTGACACGAGTCTTTGCTATTCTCTTATAGATGTACCATTATTTTGAGGTGTGAGACACGATTTATGTTAGAATTTAGTATTGATTTGTTTTACATCAAACTTGTCTAGCATTTGACCACGCTCTCATGGTAAGTAACGATGCGATCGAAAGTGTAGCATGATAGGCAAGTATTTTTTTTTTTTTACTTCAAACTTGTCTAGCATTTGACCGCGCTCTCGCCTGATGGGAAGTGACAATGCGATCGAAGGTGTAGCATGCTAGCCAAGTAAATACCTATTATCTCTTCTCTTGAACACGCCCGGGTCATATTTCTCCGGAAACATAGACACTGGCAAGGCATTCCATTCCTTAGCCGTTCTAATTAAGAACGTTGAGTCAAGTATTTCGACCACGAAAGGATGGCGCTTAGCTGAGCGTCTTGTAGTCCGGTAGTGGAATGGTGATGGGAGAATGGGATCATGCAGTTCTTGAGCGCATTCACCGTGGTGTAATCTGTAGAAGACCAACAGACTTGCCACCTTACGTCAATGTGCAAGGCTCTAGAGCCTTTCACCAACCAAAGTGTCGTCGTCAATGAGCCTGGGACATATTTTGCCGGCAATGCGACCCGGACGTGTTCAATTGTTTCACTTCATTTCAACATACTCGTATCGAGTTATATTAATTTTTACAACAACTCGAGTTTTATTAATTTTTATGAACATATATTTTATGAAGCTGTGGATTTGAAAAACGTTGTAGGAATAAAAACATTAATATTGCAGGACACAACATTATAGTAGACACATATGCACATTAGAATACACAAATAAATAAATAAAACAAATATATGTGGACATTTCATACAGCGCCATCTAGCCCCAAACTAAGCAAAGCTTGTACTATGGGAACCAGATAACTGATACACTACTTTTTGTTTGTAAATACATACATAGGATACAATATAATACTCAGACACAGAACAAACATCGCTGTTCGTCACACAAATGTTTGTCCTGTGATGGGAATCGAACCCACAACCTGCAGTTCAGAAGGCAGGGATACTATCAACTGTGCTAACGGGCCAGACCTACATTCATTAGAGTTCCACGTAACATTGCAACTGTTATGGGCGGACGTGTCGCTTAACATCAAATGAACGACTAGCACGTCACGTCATTCATTATCATAAAAAACAAAGAAAGTTAATTATTCTGTCGGTATGAAACACCGAAGTTTAAACTGCACTAAATATAAAGGGCGCACAATAACCGCTTGAGTGAATTCGAAATCGTCGGTTCACGACTCCTGCGCAAACACAAAGTGTCTCACGTTTCCTAATTGTACACCTCGTACAATTTCATTCTGTACTAAGTGTTTCCAATGTCATAACCGCACGGTTCGCTTCAAACTCAACTATAATTAAATTGTATTAATTGACTCTATCTACATTATTTGCTATAAAGAACGAATGTTTTAATAACAAAGAAAGAGCGAACTCCCGCGCATTAATATCACGTTTGCGATTTGTTTATGCTTTCGAAGAACTCCAGTGAGCCCACAATCACAATGTATGATCCAAAGCGCTTCAGGCGTCTAATTTATTTGTATCGAAGCGTTTGATTATAGCAGCTGTGATAATTGTAAAGGAAACAGTAAAATAAACGATTGTGGCTGTGAAGTATCGCTGATGATAAGATTGTTCTCACATCACCAATCAGCATCGCGTTGGGAGCCCGCGCTCAAGGCGGCGGGCGCATTCATCCGCACCCCGGTGGCTTATAATTAACACGCTGCAAGTTTTATGAATCGATTAGGATCTAAGCTTTCGTCAATAGCAGCTTTCGTCGCGGCAGCCTCTGCCGATGCCTTATCGCTGATTAATAGCGATTGAGATTTTCGCTCTGGCCGTATTATTAGAGCAGAGTTAAACACAGTTGCTTTCGACAAACTGCGCGGATGCGCCGATATCATTTATAGAATAATAACAGGGTTGCATCCAAAAAGGATTATTTCTTTACTCAATAGGTTAAAATGTCTGATTTCAGTAATTAGTGTAACGCACTGAAATCCTTCTATGGCGCTCAGAGCTACACTTTGATTTTATAAACTCAATAAAGAAAAAGCAAGGCTTCTGGTTACTGCAAATTTTTGTAAATACCTTACTGCTATAAATAAATGAAATATAAAAGTGCTTTAGTCACATGTTGGGTGTATTAAGTCATCGGTACTTTACAGAGTAAAAAAACGTTTGTTGTTAGTTTTAAACTTTTCAAATATTAAGTTAAGCGATAAGTACAAGTACAAGTATTAGTTAATTATGTTTGCTTTTTCTTTTTGTAAAATTATTTTCTTTACTGTGTACAATAGTGTAGATCTATCTATCTATCTAAGTTTTAAATTTCTTACACCATTCAGCCGTTTGCTTTACAATAAGACGAGAAAAAATCTTTATTTGGCGTGTGCACTCTATACTTCATATGTCACAAATAAAATTGATGGGTTCAGTTTTGTACGACTTGTCTAAAAATGGTTTCAGATAAAATAAATAATCATTGAGTAACTACTGTAAACAGTTATTATTCGTCTAACTTATATGCGTGTATCATTCTAGACTGTAGACGGACGTTGAAGTAATTATCGCAAATAACTGTTGCAGGCAGCGGTAGCCTCAGGCATTTTTTTAAACTGTGGTATAAATCAATATAACACAAGAAAGAACCGGAGCAGCTGACTCTATAAATAATATAACATACGTATTTTACGGCACGTACCCTAATTATAGAGGGACAGGAGACCCAGTAGGCATAAGTTTCCTTTATCAATTATATCTGCCTTCAAGCGTTTTTCACTTTTCTACTTCTTTCCTTACTTTGAAAGAATTATTCAGGCACTTAATAATAATATATAATAACACCCAATGATATACATAGATCTTGGACCCTGACTAGGAATCCTTGGATCTTGGATCTAGCGAACCAGGAACTACGAGGACTATGGTCCCACGAGACCCCCAGAGTCAGAAAAAATATTTGCACTTTTTTCTGTGCTAAATATACCTACTTGTGCGTCTCCGCAGTTTTGACAGGTTGATTTTTTATTTATACGAGTAATATGAATAGGTATACGCGCGAAAATTTTGCGACTTCACTTAGACTTTTTGACTACGAGTTTTTTTTTACTTCCTTTCTTTTCATGCAGGGAAATGGTTAGCCCAGAGGCCTAAAGTGAAATAGCTACAGTACAAATTATGATAATATTACTGTTCATCAATTGGATCGCGTTTAGTGCAATGTCTTGGTATTTGAAAATGTTATTGCCATCGCTCTGCTATCTGCACGTGTGATAGAGACAAAGGATTCCGTGAGTGAATTTACCTACATTTTAGCGTTACGGGAGAAAATGGTTGTCACTTTTTAAATTTTATTAAAACTTTTATTTAGGTTCAATCGTTTGAATACATTCTATTGCACTTGTACGTGTTGATTTTTTAAATTATGTTTTGTATTCTGATTACAACTACTTTTATTCTTTATAACTTTGACGCAAAATAAGTCGCCATCCGAATAATTTCATCATTAAATTCATCATTGATTGAGAATACGTACACGAGCATAGTCATTCACAAATACTTTTCCTGTCGCGGGAGTCAAACCCACCATCTACAGGTTACGAGCCAACCTGCTCAACCACCACACCACAGGGGCTATGACTTGAAATAAACAAATCAAAGCCAGGACAGATTGAATAATTTATCATTTTGTTTGCTATTATTATTATTAATTTTTCAGAAGAAGGCAGAACTTTATTCCGCTTACCAAGCAGTTTGGTTACAGCACCTTGCTGTGACAGCACATGGTGAGCGATGTCGTAGTGCCGCAGTCCGAAGCGAGATAACTCTAGAAGCCGTTGTTGCGACAGCAGTGATGATAGGGGATGGGAAGCCGCGCCGGGGTACAAAGGGGTGCCAGTCCCGCCGCCAGCGCCCCCTCCCGATGACGATGGTGACACCGGCACTGAAATAAAAAAACGTTACTTGTATAAAAGGCTCTGACACATAATGATCATTTCTCTAATTTATTAATCCCATACACGCAAAATATCCTATTCGCAGACCAATGAAAGACGCATTTGATAAACGACCAATCTACATACTTTTAGTTTTAATAATGATCAATATTAACGAATATTTATGAAACCTAAACAACACATTACAATACGTAAATTTTTCTCGAATTTTTGTTTTTAACCTTTTAGACAGGGTTACCTAGATACCTAGTTTTTGATCAAATGTAGGACCAGACACCCAATAATATCGAGTGAATGTGTGAGATTAGAATTCCCTAAAGCATAACCAATGATCATCCGTGCAAGCTGATTAAGTGTTTGTACGAGTCATTCGAAACTGTTGACAATCTCCGTACAAAGTTGATAAAAAAAAATACTTTAGGTAAAATAATGGAGTTGCTTCGCATAACGATTTGGATAAAAATAACCAAATTGAGTCATTAAACAAATTGGTGCAGTTACCCAGCGCGACTTTATAAGTCTGTGTCAAAAGAGATTATTTTTTTACAACTTTGCGTACCTACTTAATGATAACGCCTACAGCAAGCTATTCTGTGAACTCCTATCACCTCAGGCGGGTCAGCCATGCGCAGTCATTACGATGGCATTATGGTACCACAAAGCATTATAGTATCAACTTTATTACAGGCCACGACAATATACGACGCACCTGTGAATTACTACTGAAAACCTCAACAAATAATGGCACTGGTCCCAGCCAACCGCTGATTATAGACTTATAAGTATCCCCGTACAGTCATAATTTATTCGTTATTTGTGACGTTTGCAAATAAAAACCTTATTCTATAATCATAAAATAAATTACTATCTAATAAGGCGTACAGAAATACAGTTTTAAAATCAGATAGATTGGTGTAAAAATAAAATTTTATGGTCGGGCAAACTGGATCCGTCGGTTGTATAAAATGCAAAATTAAAATGTTTCTCAGCATTAAAGTTTCGTTCCCTCAACAAGTATACACACATACCTACGTATTTTTATCCATGCAATTTGTCGTTAACATCGGCCAGATATGGTAAAGGCCGATCGTAACAATGCTTTCTTACGAACACATCGTAACATATTCAATTATAAATTAAGCTATTAACTTAATACACCATAATTTGTTTATCAGGTTAAGCATCGAAATTAATGCAAGTGGCATAACTTGTCCATAACTTAACACTTTTTATTAGCGAGTCAATAAGGCGATTTCGTCAACGAAAGTATTATCGAGGCCTCGACTCTACCTTCAAAGCAACCTGGCTCTTATGACTGGAAAGGTAAAGAGAATTTTCGTACAAACTCTTGAATTTGATCGAGCACTCAGAACTGGACTTCAACGTATAATTTCTCGTGTAATCGCTTTAATAATGGGAGAAAAAAAAGTGATATTATCTGCCCACGGTCAATAAATTAACACCGTTTAGAGCAAAAATGTAGATTCTTACTGTCGCTACTATTATAAATAAATTGGACTCGAGACAGGAGAGGTTTTAAAGGAGATGGCTTGTGTTAGTCAGTACATGTGTGTGTTTTTATTGGGGTGCGTGAGCAGTGAGGCCTTATTAAAATATTTCGAGTGGAAACTGGAAGGACCACTTAGTGGTGCGCGGGAGTTTCACGCCTGAGCTGATACAACATTAAGTCGACAAGATAGCTTATTTGTGCTGAGCTGAGGATTAGTGGCAATAAATCACTGATTAGAATGTATTGACTGGCGTTGACTCCAGCGCATGGTCCGCGCTCTTATTTATGACCCGTCACTTTTTTAAGCTTTTATGGCTTCATTTTATCTATTTGTTAATGGTTAACGATCTGAACTAGGCAGTTTGTTTATTTAATTAGCTTCACCGCGGATGCAAATTATAATGTTTCTTATCTTCGTTTGATAAAATGGTTAAACTTACATTTTAATTATTTATGTTAATGCAGAACACATGCACACTGATTTGAGATCCTTAACGTGACAAGTTCGCCGAGTACGTCGTCGGTTAATACCAATTATAAAAGCTGCGATCGAGTAGGTTAACGCACTTAACCCTGCGACGTTGTTCATAAAACTCAAACGCATCGGTAATTAAAACCTAAGAGGGCCATAAAAACAAAGCCTTGAATGGCTCTTAAGTATGCAAATAGTAAGGATGTGTTTTAACTTAAGCATTAGTTAAACCAAGTAACTATTTAGTATGTCCACCTGCGCAGGCGCAAGCGTCGTATTAAACATGCGAAGTAACGCGAAAGGACCGGCGCACACAGCTCCAGCATGTCTGAATGTAAAACAATTTTATGCAAAAAATATTGTTCTACCCGCGCGCCCGTCGCTATTAATGTCATCACGCAGCGGAAAATTACCACCTTTCGTGTAAATTTCAATACGAGATGGAAAGTGTACTCGTATGCCCCTTTATGATTGCAAAGTATTACATTGAACAACAGTTCTCTTGGAATTGTTTTAAAAATACGCATGAATTATGTATATGACCTGGGTTAAAGACCGTTCTTACTTGCTCCTGAATTAAATTGTTATATCAGTGATTTGTGGTCAATTGTCTATAAAATTATTAAGAAACTGATTGCAGTAAGCGCTTTTGGAAATCAACCCGTAAATAAAATATAATGCATGAACTTGCAATGTAACTCAAGATTGTAGTTTCAGTGACTTGCAGTGAATAAACCAAAGGTTTATTTTTGAATCATTTTCTATTTTTATATCTTAGTATAATTGTAGTTATGATAGAAATAGTAAAATAAGATAGATTTAGCGTTTGTGTTAATTAACGTGTAGTTTTTATGTTTTACTGTACACACCCAACTGATCAGTTTATTGTATAAACAATTTTAAAACCTTCATAGAACTGTGGTTGTGTGCCCATACTACTCTAGTGAGTACGTCTAATCCACATTTCATGTATACCTATTTGACTATTTCTATCAATGTCAACATTTGTCGACAGATTTTCTTGAACCGGTCGAATGCTGACGTTTTGCACAATAAGACGTACTTACATGTGACCGAAATACGTACCTGAAATTTCTTGCCAACTGCCCATTAATATGATGATGGGGATTCATGAAAAAAATGTCTGAAAGTCTCTATCCCTTCATTAAATAATAATAATAATACTAATCATACCCATCGATCACATACATAGATTCTGGACCTTAACTAGGATTCCCTGTGTCTAGGGACCCTGGAACTGCGAGGACCATGGCCCCACAACACCCAGACTCAGAACAAGTGTTTGCGCTTTTATTTATGTCCATAAACACTTGTCTTGCCGCGGGAATCGAACCCGCCGCCTCCGGGTTATGAGCCGATTTTTTTTTACGGGGGAAAATGCCCTCGCACTTCCCTGCCACCACGGGGGTAGTGGCCGGAGGTATGTGGGACTCGAAACCACTAAAACCCCCCCCCGTGATCCGTCCGCCGCCGGGATGGGGCGAGATGGTGTCGCATTTGCCTTGACCATCTCGCCCCAGCGGTAGGGCTTCTGCGCCAGTGGGTGGGCAACCTTTCACCTCAGTTGCCCACCAGACGTGTGGTGCCATGTGAGTGGAGCGGAGAGTCCCCCGACTCTCCGCCACTGGCCCCACTACGGGGGATGGAGAAAGCGCTCAATGAAGCGCCTCCTCCGTCTCCCCACCCGTCTGCGCCGGAGTGGGTCAAAGCCTGCTCAACCACTACACCACAGAGATTTCAAACTTTTTTTTTTTTTTTTTTTTAATGTTTTGGCTCCACACTTTTGTGTATTTAGCCAGTGTCAAGTAATTGATAATTCATCAAGTTATCGATATTTCACGCAAATATGTGTCAAGTCACAGTCGAAGTCATCAAGTCAAGTCATAGTCTAGTCAAAGTCATACTCCTAGTAAAGTGGTGGCTACTTTACTTGAAGCTTCTATGGAGTTTTGGAAACAACACGAAAAGAAACGTTTCACCATCATTATACCATTTTCCCACACTCACGCCTGTAATCCAGCACTTAACGAATAAAATGCCACCAATTTTATGCACTAACACTGAAAATAACAGAAGTTTAGGAAAATAATACAATGCGGTGACGCAATCTTTTTCGCTTTCCCGCCAAAACTCGATTTCAAACTTATTAGTAGCTTTTTACTTACAGTAACAAAACCATAGCTAGTTAATAGTTACAAGGATTGTAAGGTTAGAGTAAACTGGTAGCTTCTAGGAAAGCATTCTCTGTCGTTGAGCGCGTCGTCAATTACCACCAGGTGAGACAATGGTAACATTTTATCCTATCTATGATAACAATGATCCAAATACCGAGATATTTTTTTTGTGTTAATTTCCACCTTGGTGATCATGGCCATGTGCCGTGAATACATAAAGGGAGTGCCTTTAGGTACTGGGTTTTTTATTACAAATTCATCGGGTAATATTTATTACGGTAAATCATATAAAATAACATAGCATTAATAAAATTTTGCACTCGTTTTGCTTTCCAAAAAATGTGATGGGTTTCATTTAAAAAAATTATATTACTGCGACATAATAAAGTAATAACGAAAGCCCTGCTGAGAATTTTATCACAAGCAATCATTGTCAACGATGTCAGAGTGCCAAGTTAGTTTTGCGAAGTTTTTGTGGTTATTTTTTGCCTAAATCGTTGCATATTCAGTGCGGACGATCCGCGAAGATTTAATAGTCAGTTCGATTTGCTTCGTCGGCGGAACGGAAATGAGCTTTTAATAAATAAAATGAACTTGCATGCCTACCGCGATGTTGGTTTTTGCAGAAGGATGGCACTGACCAATTAGCGTACGTGAATCCTCGTAAGTCTAGAGCCTGCTCTTGTTCAAATAAACTTTTAATATACAAGGAGATTTTCAGGTCGATAATTTCTATTTTTATTTACCGACCCACTATATTTCTGTAAAGCTTTGTGTAATGTTATATAACGTTTATATACTTATAAACGTTATATATATTATATAACTCGATATTATATAACTTCTGTGGGGCTGCCATGCATCACTTGGTGATGCCAGTAAATATAGATTTGTTTTATACTACTATTAAAAAAAATACACTTAAATGGCGGTATTATAAAATTGTTTTATTGGCTGAACATTATCTACAATAATTACACTACACAATAATATAAGTCACTGTGTGGTTGGTTACCAAGTACCAACTCCCATACAAAACCATGCCGTGTCCTTTGTATGTGTAATAAATCCTTATATTTTTGTGAATATGCAAGAGTATTATTAAAATGACTGTAAGATGGCTGTAAGCAAGAACGTTGTATAGTTGAATCTATACTAACAAGAACAAGCTCATAGTATCGTAAATTATACGGAACTAAACTTTAACTTTGAAGCAGTAAAGTCGATATTAGGCTATTACGTTTTTGGAGAGAAACGCGGACCGAAAGAGATAGTACTAAGGCGCCGCCTGTCTTTTTCTTAAGAATACCATAGTATTCAATATTCACAGTGTGTAAAATGACTATGTTATTGAGCAGTTCATAAATGGAATCATTAAAATGATGCTTATTCTGACTGCAGCTAAAAGCAGTTTAAAATTGTTTGGGGACCATTAATCTATATCCTATCCAGTAGGCTATATTATGTTGCCATATCACATAGCAACGATTATCACACTCAAATAGTATTTTAAAGGCGAAATGTTTGTAAGTGTGTGTGTTCGTTACTACTACACGATCAAATGGCGGAACAGATTTGGATGAAATTAGCTATCGAGATAGCTTAATATCCTGGATTAATACAATCATGCTAACTACGGTTCCCATGGGAATGCATAGTAAAGTCAAATTCGTAAATACTCAACGAATTTAAATAAAATTAAGTAAAATTTAGAGGTTGTAGCATGTACTAACAAACAATAAAGTAGGAGTTTTGGCGGGAAAGCAAAAAAGATTGCGTGACCGCATTGTATTATTTTCCAAAACTTGTGTTATTTTCAGTGTTAGTGCATAAAATTGGTGGCATTTTATTCGATAAGTGCTGGATTACAGGCGTGAGTGTGGTAAAATAGTATAATGATGGTGAAACGTTTCTTTTCGTCTTGTTTCCAAAACTCCATAGAAGTTGCCACCACTTTACTAGGAGTATGACTTTGACTAGACTATGACTTGACTTGATGACTTCGACTGTGACTTGACACATATTTGCGTGAAATATCGATAACTTGATAAATTATCAATTACTTGACACTGGCTAAATACACAAAAGTGTGGAGCCAAAATTAAAAAAAAAAACAGTTAAGTAGTTCATCCTTCAGACATGAATAGTTTCGATACCATTACTACGTTACTTTGTAGTTGTTCAACTAATTTGAATGAAATTTATTAAATAAATACGAATATTAATTATTATAAACGCAAAAATATGTTGTGTTTTATTCCCTTTTCAGTTCACACCGCAACAGCTAAACAGATTTCAATGGAATTTTAAATGAAAATAGCTTACACACTGGGTTAACGTGGTTATTTATTTATATTTATTTATTCGTGGTTGAAATCGTGGGGCACCGTAAGTATTCCATAGTTTTTGAAATGTGTTTTGCAAAACAGAAACGTCCTACTAATGAGTAAAAAGTTAACGTTGTCTGTTTTTCTAATTGTATAAATTTAACCCCAAAATGGCCAAATCTATTAGGACGAAAGTTTGAACACATTGCGTTCGCTATCAACTCGAACATAGAGCCCATTTTCCCGGATAATCAAGATTTTCCAAGAAGAACGGGCATACGAATGAAATGCGAGGGAAACCGCGGGCATTCTAATAATTCTAATTAAATAACTAAATAATAAAAACTCTATTAATACCTAACCCACAGTTGCCGGCAAAACCCTTGCGTCAGACCCGCTCAGTTGACACAAGTGCCAGATAGTTGTTCAACAATACCACAAATGAATGTCTTAGCCGAGTTAACGGTTCATTAATACATTGTTTCTATTGTCTACTAATTAAGGAGCATCGTCGCAGTTTGCAAAGCTACCTGATTATTATGCGTGATCACCATTTAAATGTTAATTAGATTTATTACAGCACCTGATCAAACGGCCAGTAATAGGTACGTACATTGCCGTTGACATGGAAAAACACATTCGCGATATAATTTATTATATTATTATTTAGTTATGACATGTGTATTCATATCATTTTAATGAGTCACAAGAACGTTTTATAAAAGTTTTCTAGAAAAAAAATCACTTAAATCGGTGTTCAAAGTTCAAACCATTATGTGTTTTTATAGAAAAAACCAGACGTACTTACAGAGATAGTAGAGAATTAGAGATTGTAGCTCAGCGGTAACTTGAGTGTCTTTAAAACTGACGCACTCAAGTTCAAATCCTACTATTGCTATTCACCTAGCTCTATTACTCTATGGCTATTCACCAACAGCCTTATTAATAAACACGAACTAGCTTTAGACTAGTTACACCATCTTTTGTCTCTTTCGATCCAGCTAAATATTCCAGTAGCAAAAAAAGGACAAAAGCTGAAGTAACTAACCCGAGACTAATACCCGTTTATTAATAAGGCCGCAAGTGTTATGTGCAAAATTTGTACTCAATCTTACACCAGTGAATAAAAAAAATTCTTGACAAAATGTTCAAGAATCACGATGCATAAAATATTCCTAACCATTTCATTTCATAATTCTGTGACACAGTAGATTCCAAACGGAATAACCGTTTTTCATGGGGATTTTTCATAATATAGATATTTAAATTGGAATGGATTTTAGACATCACTATCATCATCCAATTTGTTACTAGTAAGCTGGTTCATCCAAAATGTTACTTAGATCTTTATCACTATCGGTCGGGAGTTCTAAAATTACTAACAAATATGAACAAGGACTTAAGCGCGTGAAGGTTGAAATGTGACGTCATTTGTCATCGCTAACCAGCAGCTGCGATGAGTGAGCGAAATTCAGGCATACGACATAGTTCGCATTGTACTGCCATCGAACTAATTAATCGGTAGATCGGTCGATAGATTACCAGTAGCATTTCCGGTGAAGGTTGCTCAATATGCACCCACTAGCTTATAAGTGATACCGACGTTTGAAACGTTTTGATTGACGATAGCAAATAATTGGACAGACATAGTTAGCAACTGTCAGATGTTTCAAGTACGTTCGAGGTAGGAAATGCCAGTTCATTCTGAAATGGCGCTGATGTAACCAATTTACAAAACACTGAATGGCCTAACTTAGTTTGCCAACATCGATTTATATGGCTTTAGGTGATAGCAAAGTGATAACGAGTTTTTCTCGCCTGTAGACTTGCACATTGTTTTCTATGAATCGCTGTAACAGAAGAAAAATAACTTTCTTTAAATACTTTATTGTGTACATCCTCGGAAAAGCGCTGATGGCTAAAACACATTCTATAACTTATAATACAGCACATAACTCGATTCTTAAAGGGATTTCATAACTGAAATGTGAGATTGAAGATTTCAGTGTTGAAAAAGATGTGAAAAAGATTTAGTTAGAACAATAATGGTGAATGAAGATTGAAGAAAATTCAAGAAATTTAGTCACGGTACAGTACAAAGAAATTCGATGCTATTTCTGTATTTCGTCAAAAGACCAGCACTGAATTGCATTGCGTGATGATACATGAACCTCTTTATTTTCTATTCGAAATTCAGAGCAAGGCAAACGTAACTGAAACAGTAAAAATGGTCACCTGGTCATGTAAGTTACTACAATTCTTTGTTCCATCATTAGAGGTACGCTTACTGATCAAAGCAATCTATACATATAAAATTCAAACTCCTGACTGAATGACTGACTTATATATCAACGCACAGCCTAAACCGCTGGTCTTAGAGACTTGAAATTTGGAGGGTGTGTTCTTTGTAAAGTGTATAGGTATCCACTAAGAAAGAGTTTTTCGAAATTCCACCCCTAAGAGGGTGAAATGGGTGGTTGAATTATTTTCCTATAGGCCACGCAGGTGAAACCGCGGGCAGAAGCTAGTCATCCATACACAGGGTGCGCCAAATAACTGAAGACGCAAAGCACCCCGGGACATGCGACTAATTCCCATGTAATGTATTCTAGGCATTTGTTGGTGTGTGGCAACAGAGTTATGCTTTTATGTATGTGTTCTAATAGTGGCCATTCAAAAAGTATTTTTGGCGCTAAGACAAAAACTTGCAACTGAAAAAAAATTATTTTAAAATTCCCTTGTTTGTGTAAAATGTTTTTATCTATAACTAGTTACGCTCCTCGGTTTCACCCACGGATAACGGGTATTTTAATTATTTGCTCATCCCATGAGAAAATTTCATTTTTCCGGGATGAAATGCCTATATGTTAATCCAGTGTATAAGCTATCTTGGTGCCAAATTTCATTCAAATTCATTCAGCCGTTTGAGCATGAAGGAGTAACAAACATACACACAAACACACATACAAACTTTTTTAGTGTGAGGCTTGCAAAACCACTGTCTCATCTGAAAATAAATACTGAAATATTGGTTAAAAATGTAAAATGGAAAAATAAATAGGGGAGGTCTACGAGAGGATATTTGAGTTTCATAGACATAAGCAATCCATTTTACCTAAAATAACCAGAGCGAAATGGAACGTACCTTTGTTTGTCAGTGCGTTGGTTGGTTCTTTTTCTCAGGATCAGTTAAATAACAATGACTTATTAAAAATAATATAAATATTATATTGTCTGATACATAATCCTGTAAAAAAATTAAGATTCTGACTCGGTGAAATGAAAAGCGATTAGTCTTGATTTTTATTTATTGTAGTTGTTTTTGTTGGATTTTTTATTTATATATATATTAGAAAAATATTTTGGGCGGTGACACCGAAAAGTGCAGCTAGCATGTAGCCACGAAGGCTAAAACTCTGTCTAGGCAGGCCTATTACATCAAACTACCTACATAGCGAAATCAACTTTATTTAATCTTTTTCTAATTTATCTCAGACAATTTATTCTTGGTATATCAAGAACTGACGTTTAAATGATAAATGGTGGTTAAAATTTAAAAGTACCTAAGGAGAATTTGTCTTGTACCACAGTTTTAAATAATATAATCTTAATATATATAAATCTCGTGTCACAATGTTTGTCCTCAATGGACTTCTAAACCACTTAACCGATTATAATAAAATTCGCACACCATGTGCAGTTCGATCCAACTTGAGAGATAGGATAGTTTATATCTCAATCTATAATAGATATATATTAAATACCCGTGCGAAGCCGGGGCGGGCCGCTAGTAATAATATAATATAATATGTATAGACATCTCACACACCGCAACCTAGCCCCAAACTAAGCAAAGCTTGTATTATAGGAACTAGATAACTGATACTATACTTAAATACTTTTTGTTTGTAAGTACATACATATAATACAATATAACACCCAGACACAGAACAAACACCTATGTTCATCACACAAATGTTTGTCCTGAGTGGGAATCGAACCCACAACCCACAGTTCAGAAGGCAGGGTTACTACCAACTGAGCTATCGGGCCAGTCAAAAAACAAATAATAAATATGTGTGGACATTTCACTCAGCGCCATCTAGCCGCAAACTAAGCAAAGCTTGTACTTTGAAAACCAGATAACTAATACAGTACTTAGATACTTTTTGTTTGTTAATACATACATAGAATACAATATAAGACTAATTAGACAAAACAAGAATAATGAGAGGTAAGTATTTTGCCCAACTTAGATATACTTGCCTGTTAAAGATAGTGGTTTTACTATTTACCTTTAATTCTCTATATCAATATTCACAATTTTATATTGCCACCATTTCCACACTTTGCTAAGGGGGCTGTAACCCTAATATTGCCAAGTCTGCGAAATGTGTGAGTACTACTAGGGTAGGGTGAAAAAAATTCTCACTTCCAAACTCTATACGCAATGTTAAAACTGTTCGAATTTTAATAATAAAATAAAAGCATTTCTTATAGATATGGCACCATATAGCATCAAGAAATTTATTTTGAAACTGGTATAATTACTTAATCAAATCTTCCTTTATTATTTACTTGCGGCCTGTCTCGGCTTCACACGAGTATTTTATATGTAGGAATCTAATAGTGAAATAATTTTTCAACAATGTATGTATGTTTTACCCATCACCAATAAAACATTATATATTTTAGTATTAAATTTCTCATGAGTGTGATTCATTTTAAGTTAATATATTTCCGACTGTTGATATACAATATTAATTTTGAACAGTCATATACGTAGTTGTTACATAATAATTAGGGATCAAAGTTTTTTTTTTCGCACCGTTAAAAATGGGAAAAATATTAATACTTAAATATTTTAAATTATTCATTCACATTAGTTTACAATCTTATAGGTATGTATTTGTGTCTGTGTGTATAGTAAAAAAAACAATAAATACATTTTTATATATGGTTCTACAGTAGCACCAATACCATAATAGAATTAAAAGTAAAATGTTATTTAAGACTAAAATGCATCGTGTTATTTATATTAACAAAAGTGCGATTTTTCAATGGCTGGATAAATGTTATTTAACTAACATATTATAATCTGGCTAAAATAAATGTACCATTATTACTGCGACGTTCACTATACAAAATTATTCTTTTATTTTTATTGTGTATTTTTTATCCCCTGAATAGGTTTTATATATTAATTGAAAAATCGCACGTAAATAAATTACAATGTTTTAATTATTTGTATGATTTACTAATAACCCTATTTTCAGGAAAACATCCATGCCTAACCTTTTTTATCAATTATGTTTCATTGGATTTTATATCATTGATAAATATATTATATACATTGAAATCTAAAATATTTTGAGTAGGTATCTTGGTACTTACTTAGTAAATATAAAAAAAATCATTGCTATCAACAGAAAATTATTTATATTGTTTACCGTTTGTATAAGTAGTCATAACTAGTCTAGAGATTAATATAAATTAATGATTTATAAACTACTTTTAAATTATTATATCTGTATGTAATTATATCTGTGTGTATGTAATAATGTAATAATTATATATGTATTATAAATATTAAACAATTAATTTATATGGAAAACATAGAATTTAATATAGAAAATATCACATAATAAACATAATCATCATAAAATATTGTTAAATGCATATTGCTGATTTTTATAGAAAAACTTAGTAAAACCGTTTCATAAAGATAAGGTTTTAAATAATATTATTTTGGCAAAATATGTGTGACTTTTATTTAACCTACAAGGCATTGGTACGCGCGGCAGCCGACGGCAACACTCCCAAACAACCCTCCTTGTTTAAAAAATGGTTCATTTATTTTTTGCTCTGATTGTCGCGTTGAAGTCTTTTGTAGGCTAATTAAATCAATGCCTATGAATAACACGTAAACTTTTAAGGCATATAATTTTTGATCGTTATAACATTAAAGGATGAGAGGTAAAAGTTTTGACTTACCAGTTGACGAAATATTAAGCGGCTGCGAGATGGCTGCGGCTGGTGGCGCCGGCTCCATCTTCCAGGGGGCGCAGCACGAGGCAGGAGAGAACTCGGGCGTGGGGCCGCTGCCCGCCGATATCAACATTGTCGAGCCACCTTCACCTGCGACCTGTCTGCAACGCGACCATACACCACTACAGTCCACGGTATCAACTCAAAAACAATCTGATAGAGTTCCAATATGACAGATAAGGAGCACCTATTTGACGGACGGCACTTGTCTCGCACGCGCTCGCTCGAAGCTCAGCCAGAACACTGAAGAGCGCGCTTGCCGTACCGGCGCGCCCACTCGCGCGCCTACTCCCATTTGCACGCCTCGGAAAAAATCTCCTCCGCCAAACAATAACAAAAAACTACCTCCACTGAATCGAGCCTCCATGGACCTCTCTCTCTAACGTTCTTAATTCGATTTTCGAACGCGTCAAAATTACAGCAACGTTTGATTCCAGTGCAACCTTCTGTCCCGTTCTTAGATTTTTAAAATTATGCTTTTACTTGCTTTCTTCACTTTGACTCTATTTTATTATTCATTAAGGTTTAATTTGTTACAACGTGAAAATTTTACTTAGGACCTTTTGAACGAGACCCAAAATGAACCTACTCCTACTCGCACTCGTTCAGTTCAGCCTAAGCTTGAATCGTATGAAAGGGACAGGTGCTCTACCGCCCGGTAGAATTACGGTAGTGAGCACAGGTGATCTTTTGCCATTTCTTCGGAGTGGAAGTGTTAATGTATATCCCTCTCTTTCTCTGCTGTATAGTTTTATGGTCATCGATAGAGACAGCGCTAGAATAGATGAAGCATTTAATTAAAACTTTCTTCAGTTGCCCACGCTTCGCATCCGTTCTAATATTATAGTGGAACAGTTACGCGGTGTAGCGTTCTTTTTAATTAAATTGAAGAGTAGAATCGAGCATCTAAACCTTATTGTTCGTTAAGGCCGTACCCTAGCATTGCGATGGAATTATTAATGGTTTTTATGGGAGCATGCCAGCGGTAGTGACAATGAAAACTTAATATTTAATCGTTTTCATATACACCCTTTGATATTATTTTTACACATCGAAATGTCACGTGTATCAAGAAAATCTAGCGTGCGTAAATATTTAAGAACTGAAAATGTTTATTTTTTAATAATTATAGAGAGTTGTATCTAAATTTCCACTTCTGGAGCAGACATTGGATATGTCACTAAAATGTTAGAGGTGGGTATTTAAGTATGAAGAATGAAATATCACAGAAAAATGTCTTTATTAAAACTTATATAGCAATTAGGTACCGTCATAGTGCAGGGGTTCAAATTGATTGTTGCAACTTTGATATAGTTATTTACAAATTAAATTGATTCCTAAATAAAACTTTATAGAAAAAGCCAGGTTAGAGCATATTTATAGACTGTACAAAATATTTTAATTAAAACCTTCTCATTTCAATAGGAAATGTTAAGAAAATTCGTCATTGTTGCATTTAAGTTTATTTAAGTGTATGTGCCTACTTCTAAACCAAATACAATAGATTTCACAATATACAATAAATTTTGAAATCCTCTTCTAGGAATAATTAGGTAAATCCAATATAAAAAGATTAAACCAAAGTTAAAATATTTTTATTTGCGGGTTTCTATAGCAGGGATAGTTTAAAAACAAAATTACTAGATAGTTACCTAATATTTAAGTATTAAATAAATAAATTTGCATGACACCCAAATACTTACTTACCATATTTATAATGTATTTATGAATGAAAGATACATTCATTGCTCTAGCTAGGAAGCTAGAGCAATGAATGTATCTTTCATTCAATACTAGGAAGTGATTTTGTAAAAATATTGATAAAATAAACATTAAACTTTATTGGGGTAGGTATAACATAACTGTGGACTAGGCATAGGCTTGGCTATAGTAATAATATACCTACTATCATAATAAGACTATATTATTAGACTGCACTAATTCAGAGCCGCATTGTTGGATCACGCGAAATATTGTATTTCAGAGTTCCGAATGGCACTGTAAATGTTATAGGTAGCAGTGACGTTTAAAATCAGGTGAATGACTAGCTCGTCACGTTATTCTTTTGCATAAAAAAGTTGGTGCTTATTGCTTATTATCGGGACTATTTGGCGCTATCATAGCCGGGGCCGATGGGAGATATTGCGCATCTTATCTGTAACGTTTAATTGAAAATTTCAATCTTTATTTAGTATGATTTTTGAAGTAAAAGTAAAAGTTCTTTATGCACGTTTGACTTGGGGATAAGCTAGTGAGGCGAACGGAAGTTGAGAGGGAGTTATAGACTTGAGGGTAAGCTGGTGAGGTGAACGGAAGTTGAGAAGGAGATATACATATACATACTTATATCTCTCTCTGTACGTTAAGATAAAAAGAAAGAGTTAGGTTTCGTATAATATAGGGGCAAGAGAGATGGAGCTAAAGAAGTTTTACTTCAGGCGTGTGGTCTAAATCACACTCGTTTTTTTATTCATCAATAAACTTTGTTAACACCATCTCTATCTCTCCAATTTACAACCAAAAATTGACTAGAAGAGATCGCGGTCATATTGTTACACATCAAGTAAAATGTAAATAATAATAATAATATAATAATAATAATATAATAAATAATAATATAATATTCCGCATGACGAGAACCTCGTGAAAGCTGAGAAGGACAAATTCAGCAAATACCTTGACTTGGTTCACGAGGTAACCGCCATGTGGAGTGTTGACTCAACGAGCATCGTTCCGATAGTCGTTTCGACAAACGGCCTTATAGCGAAGAGCCTCGACCAACACCTCGAGAGGCTCTCGTTAGACGGTTGGATCAAGGGTCAGATTCAGAAGGCAGTACTCTTTGACACGGCACGCATTGTCAGGAGGTTCCTCAGTCTGCAGCCCTTACCACTGGCAGCTTGGCCTTGCCCCGCTGTTGGCGGCACACTAGGTTTAGGTTTTTTATTCTATTTTTGTAATATTACTTATATAATAATAAAAAAAACTTAAAATTAAGATTGAAAATAAATAAATGACAATAATAATAACAATCTATAAAATTCAAAGTCCTGACTGACTGACTTATATATCAACGCACAGCCTAAGCCGCTGATCCTAGAGACTTGAGATTTGTAGGGTGTGTTCTTTGTAAAGTTTAGGTATCCACTAAGAAAGGATTTTTCGAAATTCTACCCCCAAGTGGGTGAAATGGGTGGATGAATTATCTATAAAAAAAATCGTAAAAAATGTTGTCGCTATTATGGCTGTTGTAGCGTGGACTGGCCCGATAGCTCAGTTGGTAGCAATTCTGCCTTCTGGTCTGTGGGTTGTGGGTTCGATTCCCACACAGGACAAACATTTGTGTAATGAACATCGATGTTTGTTCTGTGTCTGGGTGTTATATTGTATTCTATGTATGTATATACAAAAAAAAGTATCTAAGTATTTTATCAGTTATCCTGTTCCCATAGTACAAGCTTTGCTTAGTTTGGGGCTAGATGGCGCTGTGTGAGATGTCCACACATATTATTATTATTATTATTATTAATTCCTATAGGCCACACGGGTGAAGCTGCGGGTAGAAGCTAGTAATAATAATAATAGCGCCGGACGATGATACCTAATAAGTACATTATTATACATCATACATAGATCCTGGAACTTAGTTAGGATTCCCTGTGTTCACGGTCCACTGTGTTCATACATGTAGTTCATGGGTTCAGGGACCCAGGAACTACGTGGACCATCACCCAGACTTAGAATAAGTATTTGTGTTATTTTTGTGCACAAATACTTGTCCTGCCGCGGGAATCGAACCTACCTCCTCCGCGTTATGAGCCGACCTGCTCAGCCACCACAAATATATATGCCTATAAGTTTTAATGACGCAAGAAATTTAATAATTTAGTCGAAATATTACAAAATAATCATAAACTTTGACAAATTCACCTTTTATTCGAGTACCTTTAATTAAATTTTCAAGGGTCAAAGAGAAATCTTTCGTCATGTGAACTAGTTCTATCGCCCTTGAGATATCGATATTTTTCTCCTTACCTGATACACCTTCAATAGAGGCACAGCTTTCACAAAATGTTCTTTTTATTAGTCGTTCTCAATTATCCCTATACGCGGCAGTTTGTCAGCAATAACAGCTAGCCGGGTTTATTTTATTTCTGTTTTATCGTCGAAGTGTTGTTACTGCCTCTAGACGGAGGCCGACGAGGATTTAGTGGCGCGATACGGTGTGGGTGTCGCCTAATGAATATATTTATTTATGCGCTGGCGCATCCCGCGGCCTTTATCTCACCGACGGACACGGGGCTCTACCATCATTGGGACGGAGCGACCAGAGTATATTTCATCAACGA
Source organism: Ennomos fuscantarius (assembly GCA_905220475.3). Taxonomy (NCBI): domain Eukaryota; kingdom Metazoa; phylum Arthropoda; class Insecta; order Lepidoptera; family Geometridae; genus Ennomos; species Ennomos fuscantarius. Next base: position 9,831,473 of record HG992029.1, read on the forward strand.
TAAGTAAGTAAAGTTGCTTTTCTGACATTATAATTTTTAAATTCATAATATTTAAATACTGAGAGTATTATTCTATGAGAGTATATTTACGAAAAGGAAGAGTATATTTATATGTTAAATTGCCTGTTTAGTTGCGTAGCTAGGTAACCAAAGGCCCTGGGGGAAAAACTAAACTAGGGCCCCAACTATTTTAAATCGTTTGTTCCGTATTGCAAATCCATCGTACTCAGATTCGAATGTGGGAGAAATTTGCAGTAGTTCTATTTATAGTTTGTAAGTCAGAGTCCGAGGGCCCCTGAGCTTGGGGCCCCGGGGCACTGCTCCGTTTTGCCCTCTTGCTACACCACTGAATCTGTTTGTTTGTTTTTCACTTTAAAATTCGAACGGTTGAGCCAATTTGGATGAAATATTGCACACATTCTAACACTATTCTGAAATTTTTTGGGATAAAAATCATCCAAATCCGTTCAGATATTTTGGCGTAAAAGGTACACAAACAAGTAAATAACCGGACAACGTTTCACTTTTATAGTAGGTACATAATGAGTAGGGATTGCCTGAATAGAAATAAATATAATAATTAAATATCTGTGGACATTTCACACAGTGCCATCTAGCTCCAAACTAAGCAAAGCTTGTACTGGAACCAGATAACTGATACAATACTTAGATATTTTTTGTTTGTATATATAATACAATACTGGCCCGATAGCTCAGTTGGTAGTATCCCTGCCTTCTGAACTGCAGGTCGTGGGTTCGATTCCCACCCAGGACAAACATTTGTGTGATGAACATTGATGTTTGTTCTGTGTCTGGGTGTTTATATTGTATTCTATGTATGTATTTACAAAAAAAAAAGTATCTAAGTATTGTATCAGTTATCTGGTTCCCATAGTACAAGCTTTGCTTAGTTTGGGACTAGATGGCGCTGTGTGAAATGTCCACATATATAATAAATAAAAAATAAAAAATAAAAAAACACCCAGACGGAACAAAGATCGATGTTCATCACACAAATGTTTGTCCTGAGTGGGATTCGAACCCACAACCCACAGTTCAGTAGGCAGAGTTACTACCAAATGAGCTATCGGGCCAGTCGAAAGAAAAGTGAATGAAAGAAAATTGTTTCTCATTGATGATATGGTCTATTTCAGTACCCCAAAACGATCGACTCATTTTCTATCTCTTAATCATTTTCTATTCCAGTTAGACATTTTCATAGACACTATTTTACTTGGCTAGCATGCTACACCTTCGATCGCATCGTCACTTCCCATCAGGTGCGAGCGTGGTCAAATGCTAGACAAGTTTGAAGTAAAAAAAAAAACACTTGTATTTTTTCTCAGATATTAATATTATATAAATGCTGGTTTACTAGACAGCAGTAGGCCCCAATAGTTCGAGCGCCGCCTGGTCACTCCAGTGTACCGATTAACCGCTCTAAGTGGTACCTATCCACTACAATGTTGTCAATTTCGTGACTATGTTAGCGGCGGGCTATAGATACCTTATGAACTCAGTGAAACAGGTGTCGTGCTAGAAAGCCAAGAACTAAAATGGCGGATAAGCAAGCATTTAATTAATTCATTAAGCTTAATGAACGTTGACTTACTTAACGTTGTTAATGAATCAACTCAAGTAATGCCAATAAATACGAGAATATATTCATATTGGTAATGACATTATTGTTTAATGTTGTTCAAAGTCAAAGTAAAAAGATTTAATTGCAAATAGGCTATTTTTAGCACTTTCCAATTCAAATTTTATATTAGGTACTTAAAGTTAAGTTATTGTACTAAGCATATAAAATTGCAAAGTGCGTATTGTCAAATATTTAAGGAATAGTTGACGAGGGTTCTAAGTTTAAGCTTATATTTAAGGCAGCGTCTGATCACAAAATTAACAGAAAGTACTATTTTTGAAAGCCAAATGCGACGTCACGAAACAAAATAATTATAAAACGAAGAATAACGGTCACCAAATACAATTTAATTAGTTAGGTTTTTCCAAAATAAAATCGGCTTAGTCGTTTCCAGAAAATAATATGTGCGAAATATAAAGGAGCGGCAGAGTTGGCGAAAAATATATTAAAAAATTATAAATTTTTACATGAACTAAACAGACATTTTTTCTCACTGTCATAACACAACGTTCTTAAAAAACTAAATCTATAAAGCAACAAAAGGAGGCCCTATGCTTTAACCTCTGTGTCGCTTATACTTATGTCAAAGTAGCATTACAAATTTTCAGTTATAACAATGCTGTTTTTACGAATTAAATAGCCAGATAGCCCCCTCAAAAACGTTGTGCTTGGACGCCGCCTTAAATGAATCTAAGCTAAAGCAATCTATGACTGTACGAAAATGTTGATAACGCTACATTTTCAATTTATAATATATGAAATATATAAATATGTGTGGACATCTCACACAGCGCCATCTAGCCCCAAACTAAGCAAAGCTTGTACTATGGGAACCAGATAACTCATACAATATTAGATTGTTTTTTTTTCTAAATACATACATCGAATACAATATATCCAGACACAGAACAAACATCTATGTTCATCACACAAATATTAATATATAATAATAGCAAGAGAGATGGAGCTAAAGAAGTTTTACTTCAGTCGTGTGGTTTAAAGCACACCTGTTGAGTTTTTTTGGCGGGAACGCGAAAAAGATTGCGTCACCGCATTGTATTATTTTCCAAAACTTATGTTATTTTCAGTGTTAGTGCATAAAATTGGTGGCATTCTATTCGTTAAGTGCTGGATTACAGGCGTGAGTGTGGGAAAATGGGATATAGATGGTGAAACGTTTCTTTTCGTCTTGTTTCCAAAACTCCATAGAAGCTTCAAGTAAAGTTGCCACCACTTTACTAGGAGTATGACTTTGACTAGACTATGACTTGACTTGATGACTTCGACTGTGACTTGACACATATTTGCGTGAAATATCATTAACTTGATAAATTATCAATTACTTGACACTGGCTAAATACAAGGAGGTGTGGAGCCAAAAATTAAAAAAAAAAACCACATCTGTTTTTTTTATTGGTTATACGCAAAAACTTTTGACCGCTGTCTCGTTTGACTACGATGGAACATGCTTACCTGAAAAAACGTGTTCGCTTTTGACTTGAACTCTCCTAAGTTACGGTTAAGAGTTTGGCAAAACCATATGTAATAGAAAGTAATTATCTGTATGATGAGGACATGGAATACTTTAAAAGAAGAGTTATAGAGTCCCATCAAGGTAGGCAACTATTAGTGATATCTCCCGTGTTAGGTACAGACTTTCATAGTTTACTTTGACTGCTTCCCATGGGTGAGGCCGTCTGATTGCTTAAAAAATAATAATAATAACAGTAAATTGACAGGCCTGATTGATCAGTTGGTAGTATCCCTGCCTTCTGAACTGTGGGTTGTGGGTTCGATTCCCAGGACAAACATTTGTGTGATGAACATAGATGTTTGTTCTGTGTCTGGGTGTTATATTGCATTCTATGTATGTATTTATAAACAAAAAGTATATAAGTATTCTATCAGTTATCTGGTATCCATATTACAAACTTTGCTTAGTTTGGGTCTAGATGGCGCTGTGTGAAATATCCACACATATTATTATTAAAAAATATTTATATTATTATTAGGAGTGCATTTATTTCATATTTCAACAAAAGCATTCAAAAAAATAATACAAAATGTTTCTCTAAATATTTTCACCCAAAGAAAGCCTATTGACACTACATAGTAGATACATAGTCCCTTTAGCACCAGCATCCGCATCGCACACAATAGGCTCAAATACAAAAAGCCTCCGACTCACCCACAGCACGGAATCTGAATTCAAGACCTCGCGTGCACACCTACTTACCCACCACCGTTACTTGACACCTCATCTCGTGCTCGTTATTTAAAAAACAGGATGCCTTTTAACATGCGGAGGTGTCAGACTAATGTGGTGTGTAGACACGCAGCATTTGTCGTGGTTGGAGTAACAATGCCAGTTCGGTTGCGCAGACGAGCATATTTCCATTATAATGTTCAAAATATTTGTGCTATCTATTTTGGACCACCCAGGCGGCGTTGTGTGACACATGATCTGACGGTACCTTTTAGAACAATGGAAGGTAGCTATTCATATATAGCTCGGATTCTCTCTGTTCCTTTTTTCAGGTCGATTGGGTTTTGGGTGGAATCATTGCATTTCATAGTTTTTTATACAAATTAAATTTTCATGGTTACTGACATTTTTAAATATTTCTTATTACTGGATATATACTAGATACTAATGGAGTTTATTTATATATATATTATATATTATACGTTAATGGTCAACCGTATATAGACCATTAACTAAAGTAGGTATTATCATCCAGCTCTGCAAGTTTTTTAGGTCGACCGTGGTCATGGTGCTTGCAACAGAACCGAAATATCAGCAACTCGAAACGTTTCTGTAGGTTGTGGGTTCGGTTCCCACCCAGGCCAAATATTTTGTGTGATGAACATCGATGTTTGTTCTGGGTGTTATGTTGTAATATGTATGTATTTACAAACAAAGTATAAGGCGGGAAAACGAAAAAGGTCGCGTCACCACATTGTACTACTTTTCAAAACTTGTCTTATTTTCAGTGTTAGTGCATAAAACTGGTGACATTTTATTTGTTAATGCTGGATTACCGGCATGAGTGTGGGAAAGTGGTATAATGATGGTGAAACGTGTCTTTTTGTGTTGTTTCCAAAACTCCAAAGAAGCTTCTGGTAAAGTTGCCACCACTTTACTAGGAGTATGACTTGACTTGATGACTTGGACTGTGACTTGATACATATATTTACATGAAATATTAATTTGAGATATTATCAATTACTTAACACTGGCTAAATACACAAAAGTGTGGAGCCAAAAAAAGTATTCCATGAGTTAGGTATCTGGTTCCCGTCTTACAAGCTTTGCTTAGTTTGGGGCTAGATGGCGCTGTGTGAAATGTCCACAATTTTTTTTATATTACTATTCGGCTTTACCATAGGTAATATTGAGATAAAGTTTTACATTTCGCTAATGCTACCTATTAGATTCTGGGATTATGTCCTTTTTTACTTTACGATGAGTTTAACTAAAACCTACCATATGGCAGATAATTGATTAAACTGAAAAATATGAACATCAAAACCAGACCATACATTTCTAAAAATAACAAATTTTCTCATAGTTTGAAAACATTTAGATTAAATATCACATAGAAAATATAAAATAATGATAGAGTTTATTTTTCCATACACATTTTAATTTCCGTGTAACTCAATAAAAGAATCATCAAACCGTTATTTGAGTTTGTTGAGATTTTATTGAATTATTCAAACATTTGTACCTAATATTCGTAGATTTATGACTAACAACAAAAGGATGACAACGCTCTCTGCGCCGTGTGCTCCTTTGAATATAACAGAAAAGGTCAACAAATTAAGTTCTTTGACACATTTGTATAAGATAATCCAGTGGAAAGCTGACTAATACTAAACCCTTACTAACATACAAAACTTAAATCAAATTTATTTTCAATGTAAAGAAAGGCCGCCGCTGAATAAGCTCAAATGAAAAAACGGCGCAAATACGCACAGGTCAGAGCAAATCACGAGTTTGTTGCGCTGGCCGTAGAAACATTAGGTCTGTGGTCGTCCGACAAAAAAAAAATTCGACAAGTTTTTACTCGATTGGTTCTCGCCTCGGGGGATCCCAGAGTTGGCACATACTTTGCTCAGAAGCTAGTCTTCTAATTCAGAACACTGGCAGCAATTTGCTGCCAGTATTCTGGGAACCTTACCATGCGGATAGCATATTTATTTTGTAAATAATGTTTCATTAAATTTTCTTTCTGTGGCAATTGTCTTGACATTTCTGCCAGTTTCAGTGTTATTAGTTAATTTATTGAGTGCCTGTACATATTATCTAATGTTTCACCTAATAAATAAATAACCTATCATTTAAAAAATGTGAAGAAATAATTTAAATCACGTACCTGAAACGATTGCATTAAAAATGTATGTCACTTTGGTGCGCTAAAAGCACGATACTAAATCATAAATTTTCAATATGTACCTACTCTCTTAGGAAATTTTCTTACTTTGAAATTAATAAAATGCTTACTTGTTCACATGGAAGTATCAATCAAAGATCCGTGATCACCCCCTGATCACAGTCTAGTAATCTTATATAAACTGCGTATTGAAACAGTCAAATCCATACAAATTTGTTATTATTTGTTGCAATCAAGTTACGTGATCTCCCAGCAGATCATATAAAAGTGTCATTAATAAATAAATAATAAATTTCATTTTATTACAGATAATTCAATCCTATTTGTTAGTAACAATAAGACTTACAGCTATATTAGTAGAATCATCATTATTATTAATTACTATAAATGTCAAGCACATCACAAATTATCAATTAAATCATATCTATATTATAATTAAATTTTTTATAATAAATTATTTGGCATTTCTTTGCATCGGGAACACAAGCATCCCGTCCAATGCTTTAGTATTGGACCCTCTACCCTTTCGGCAACAGCGACCAGGAGGCTGTTGGTACTGCCCCGCATTCGCCGCATCAGGGAGGCTACACGTTTCCGAATGATGGCGTAAAAGTCATCCACGCGAGCCTCTGCGAACATACCCGATGCACTGCAATATCGCGGCAAAGTCATTGCCCAGTAAGTTAATAAATGAATTCGATTCACTAATCAACAGCTTTACCTCAATAAAAATATTAGGTAGGTTTACTTTACCTCATAAAAATATTAGGTAGATTTACTTTACCTTATAAAAATATTAGGTAGGTTTACTTTACCTCATAAAAATATTGGGTAGGTTTACTTTACCTCATAAAAATATTGGGTAGGTTTACTTTACCTCATAAAAATATTGGGTAGGTTTACTTTACCTCCAAAAATAAACCATAAGATCTATCTTGTCAGTTGTCCCTTGCAAGCATTTTTTTCCCGCATCCAAAGTTCATTAGCCGTGTTGTTGCCGTACTGTCGGTTTGTCACCGCGGCAGTGACCGAGAGTGGTAAGTACAATCGCACGCGGCGCCCAATGGGCGCGCTTCGACTGAAGGCGGCGCTTGCTTGGCTCCACCCAAGCGCGACGCGTTCAAGCAGCCGCGAAAAGTTTCTTTAACAATTTTCTGATTTGCCATATTATGCCATATTTTCGTGTAAAATAAAGACGAACTACATCGTTAACTTTGGAATGAAATATTTCTCTAGTTTAACAACTTAATCAAGCAATCAACTTACCTAGTTAAGTATTTAAAGTACTGGTAAAAGTACTTATAAAACATTGCTTGCTTAAATGTTTTTTTTTTAATTTTAAGTAATTCAGTGATCATGGGAGTATCAAATACTGCCAATACGTACTCACCTAATTTTATTCCTAAGCAACGTGAAATAAAAAAAAATACTTGGTTATTTTAAGGGGAATTCAAAAGAACTAAATTTCAAAGGAAGCCTAATTACCTATCTACTTAAATAAGAATGCAGTTTACATTATTACACATAACGCTACACGAATTGTTTACTGTTTAGGGGTTACTTAAGGTATCTTTAAATGACTTGATTGACTGATAAGTACCATGATTACTCTAGCCAATTATTTCTACTCATACTATTAACACAGCACCCTAATTCCGCCACATAAGCTACTACTCGTATAGTTCAAAGTCCATGATCAGGTCAATGGAAGCCCCGAAAAATAAGTAGGTATAATAATACCAAGACATTTTCTCGTCTCTCTAGAGATTGCATTTTTTTATTGCGAGAACTTAATCTTAAGTACGGAAATGAAAAGTAATATTTACAGCTGTGTGTTCGGAATAACTAAGTAAACCGTCAAAGTTTACGAAACATGGAGCACGAATACCGCCCGCCCACCGGCATATGGCGTACGTGCAGAAGGGGCGAACCGCTCTTGCCTATCCTGCCTACCCCGTGTTTTAACTCGCCTAATTGCTCCCCATTTGCATACATTAACAGAAAAAATCGAACAACTGACGCTCCAACCACTGTGTAAATACAAACCTATGTAGTTTACGACAAGCCCTCACATTGGGGTAGTAAGTATAGCAACCGCGCATCGAATAATTTCAACATTACCAATTAATAACGGAAATCAATTGTGGTACATAATTACACAGCTCTGTGGGAATGTGAATGTGAAACAGCTCAAATTAACGTTTTCAATATATTAATAGGCCTGTAAATAGTTAAATGGGCATTTCATTGGACATCACACTAATATTATAAAGGCGTAAGTTTGTATGTGTGTATATTTGTTAGTCGTTCACGCTCAAATGTCTGAATGGATTTAAATGAAATTCGGTACCAAGTTAGCTTATACACTGGATAAACATATAAGCTACATTTTATTACGGAAAAGTTAAATGTTCCCATGGGAAGAGCAAATAATTAAAATAATTTCGACTTCAAACATCTTTAACACAACGACTTACTACTCTATAAAACAACTTTACTCCTGCACGCTCAAACGGCTTATGGATTTGGATTGGTAGGTACATAGTTTGACCGGAAAGGACCGGAAGTTACTTTTCACCCATAAAAAGAATAAAATTGAGCGTTGCTTCTTTACGTGAGGCTGTGTTAGTTTCTTTGCTGAGATAGGTAGCGCTGTACTGCCTCCAAACACGCTAACCATAAATAAATAGTTATTACGCTGCTTTGATTTATAGGATATTTTTAACCGCGGGTGAATCCACGGGGCGCTGCTAGTACGTCATATTCAGAACACCCATTGGAAAGCTCTTATTATCCTTTCAATGCTATTGTAATATTAATTCTCCCAATCGCTAATAATGTTCCACGCTGTAAGATAGGTAATTAAGTGACGTGAGAACCGAATACTGACAATGGGTAGAGTTCTATTGGATTATTAAATATCTACTTTGATTTAGAGATATCACTTTGTATATAATTAGGTAATTAAACCACGGTATTGTTTGCTCTTAACTACACAAGAAAGACATTATATTAGTAATTTAAACATCTACTTATTAAATTTTGATAGCAAAAATTGCCGTGATATATCCAGCTATCAACCTATCTACTGAAAATGTCGCCGAATAATTATAAACAATACCTTTTTATGAGGTCTCCATGGTCTACGGAAGGTGCAAGCTTATTCTACGGTTTTCAAGGCGCAGACGTTAAATGGAAACCAAACCCTACATAATTTAAGATCGTGAAAATACAATAAAAGAACCTTGTAACCCGCGGATGAAAAGTATTTTTATTATTTGCTCATCCCACGAGAAAATTTCACTTTTCCGGGATAAAATGTAGCCTATATGTTAATCTAGTGTATATGCTATCTTGGTACCGAATTTCACCCAAACCCATTGAGCGTGAAGGAGTAACAGACATACACACATACAAACTTTCGCCTTTATAATATTAGCTTGATCTTATATGTAATCGAAAGTTCAAAGAGATGGGACGTTTGCAGAATTCTAAAATCATGTATTGGATTCCTCTTTTATTTAAAAGTATATACTAAACCATTAAAAAGAAAAATGCTCTTATAAAAAACAAAAATCAAAGTATTATATGAGTGGACCCTTAGATACAGCGCGAATTTTGATCCTATATAGACCCAGAGAGGGTATTGCAATCTGTGGGTAACCTTTTTCACCTCATATCGTTGACCATATGAGGTGAAGAAGGTAATACAGCTGCATGTACTGAACTTAACCGATAACCGTTGGGGTAGACGTGTCTGGAGTGGAGGCCGCGAGTCGGCAGACGTGTGTAGGACTCCCTGCGGCAAGATGGAGCGATGACATACGCAAGGTAGCTGGTAGCAACTGGAAGAGTAGAGCCGAAGATCGGGCTCAGTGACGTGCCTTGGAGATGCCTATCTCGCAATGGAATAGTGTAGGCTGATGATGATGTACTGAACTAACATTATGTACGTTATCATACTTTAATAGTACATTATTGCAAAGCAGCGAAATAGGCAATTGCCATTTCGATTGAGCATATATAATGCTTTTCTTAAAAAATGCAAAGAAATAAAAAAGAGCCTTTTATATAATAAATTTAATTTTCTTTTGATTTCGCTGGAAGCAGGTTTTCCATTGATAATTTAGCTTCCGATCTTAAATCTGGTGGAGTGCAGTCAATGTCCATTTCATTTTCACTTTCAGAATCATCGAAACTCATTTTAATTTATTTTTACTAACCAAATAACAACGAACTCCGTTTTACCGCCAATTTTTATTTTATTTTACCGTTTGCGCCGAAAGGTAAACGCATCTGTGGCTATACAGCCATGAGAACGCAGTGTGTATGATAGATGAAAGAGTTCTAAATTCAAATAGCACACCGTTTCATACAACGTTGCCGGTGCGCTCTTCGTTCCACATTCAAAGTATGCGCCGGGAAGTGAATTTGTTTTTTCAGTCTACGTAAATATGATACTTCGCGTGTTCTTTATTCAAAATTAATCATAATATTTCCGCGCATGCTTATGAAAAATTATGTATGTGGTCTAGTTATATACAAGGTCAGAATTATCACAATGCTGATTTTTTATAAATTATATTGAATCCCCGACCAAAGAGTGGTGGGGATAAAGATAATGTGTGTATCGGTATGTCTGTCTAAAGCATCGTAGCTTCCAACCGGATAAACAGACTTGGATTTTTATTTTTCTGTTTGAAATGACGTAAACTATTTACTAAACGTATACGTTTGACTTGGGTAAAACAAATATCTAAATCTAAAAATGTCTTAATAAAAAAATTTAACGGTGGTTCAGTTAGCCGGACTATCATAACTATCGGGTAAGAATTAATTTGTACGAGTGTATTCTTAATTATTATGATTCAAAAAATTAACTCTTTTCCAGTGGATGAAAATTACTTATCTATACATATAAAATTAAAAGTCCTGACTGACTGACTGACTGAGTTATATATCATCGCACAGCCTAAACGCTGCTCCTAGAGACTTGAAATTTGGAGGGTGTGTTCTTTGTGTATAGATATCCAAGATATATATGAGAAAAGGTTGTTTGAAATTCCACCCTTATGAAGGTGAAATGGATCGTTGAATTATTTTCCTTTAGGCAGAAGCGGATAGTGAGCGGATCACAAAGTAAGAGACCATAAAGACTAAAATTCTACATTTCCTGAAAATTTTACGCCGTTAAAAATAAAACTAAAAAAAACGGTTATTTTATAAAGTCTCTACTTAACTTACTTTAAGGGACATTCTGCCTTAAGTGATGACGTAATTAGCTAATCTAATAACATCTTATAGTCCATATCAACATTAAAAATCTTTAATGTATTAATTAAAATAGATTGACTTGGCAATCGCAATAAACAATCTTATTTAATATAATATGTATTACTTGTGAGATACATTGTGTTTTCATGCGATTACCAAGTCAATCTAGTCCATATAAAACATTAAAGATTTTTAATATTTATACGGTCACTATAAGATATAGGTTAGCTACTGCTGTGCCCTCAAATAATCCACATTAATAAGACGTCTTAATTATCCTAAATGACAATGTACTTGTAGGTACATGTTTAGTGATACAGGTTGAATAGCTCCAGTGTTGGTCTGCTACAATAGCTCAAGAGTTATCTCAGCTGCGATCAAACAAAGGCTACTTACAACTGTTCTTAATCGTCATTTCACATACGGTTTCCACCGACCGACGTAAGTAGACTGTACTGAAAGTACACACTACATTCGCAGAGAGAAGGGTGAGTGTATACGGATAGAATAAAAAGTCCAAAGCCTATTCCTAAAGTCCTTACAATAGTTGGAGGTTTTAAAATTATTTTTAGTAATAATGTTGGAAGTTCAAAACAGTGTTGTAATATTTAAAAATACTAAACGCAAGCCCTATAACTATATAGAGCTTGCTTTGAGTATTTTTAAAGTACTAACTTTGGATGACTTAATTTAAAATTTTCACGGAAATACTACATTTACTTATTGTGTTTTTTTTTTTCGTTTAGAAAAATCGCACAATCGTTGAAAAGAATTCGAAAATGGCGGTTGTGAATTTTGAATTATTTTCCATAAAATAGTATATATAGTTAAGTGTTCGTGAACATGCCTATTCGTTTTCTCTTCAAGGCCTTCAGTAAAATATCCACCATTATACTGTGGAATTTTGACTTTGACATGACATAACCGTACAAAAATGTCTTACCAGACAGACAGTCTGGACAAAATTATCACTAAAAAGCGATAGAAAGCCATTAAACGAAAAGAAGATGTTAGTGAAATCGCAAAATTTTGGAATTACGCTTTACAGTTTTTACAATGCCTCACAATTCGCTCGAATATAGAATTTAATTACATGAACTCATAGAATTGCTGGTCTTTGCCACCGTTACACCGTTTCGCAAATAAAGGAGGCGATTTTGCTCGCTTCGCGGTCTGCGCTGCGCACAATGGGTTTCGGAACGGCGATATGCAAAGATATGCGCTAAACGGTGCAGCTCATGCAAATAACCAAGTCACACACACATTTCAGAACAAATGGAAATATTTCGCACAGCCGAGGGAGCTTTCCAATTGCAACATTGAATACTTGGAAAATGTAGATGCAAGCTTATCTCACAGTGATATCGCAGAAATAGGGACAGTTTGCCGTAATAATATAATTAATAATAAATATATACTTAATAATAAATAATAATATACTCGGTAGTTTGCCTTACAAATATATTACTATATACTTAATAATAAATAATAATTTATTCTGTATAATAATGTATATATACATTTTACAACTAGGTTAGCTATCAAGATTTTCAGTCATAAAACTCGACCGGTATTTGGGCAGTACCTAGCTATGGATACCTATCTTCGCTTTCAACAAAGGCTCTGCACCAATCTAGAATATCTGGCAGTTGTTACCGTCCTAGATGAACCTAGCAGACAAGACGGACCACCTAGTTTAAAATCTATACGTAACAATTAATTTGGTTAAATGAATATTTTTTGAATTTTGGGTACCTTTCTATTCGATTTTAACGCAAGTAATGCTTATTTAAGTTAGAATGATAAATGCCTATGAACTTAATTAATTCAAACTTACAGTGTTAGGTCACTGGGTAATTGAATAAAATTGTGTATACCATTTTATATATATAATCCCGTTTTTTTATGTTGATGAATGTCGTGACGAGCTAATCGTTCACCTGATGTTAAGAGACAAACCCACCCATAACAAAACAGTATCAATTGGAACTCTAAAATATAAAATTTCACGCGATATTGCACTGCACTCATCATCTTATGAGACATCAGAACAGTCTGGTAATAAGATTACTTGACTGTGAGATCAGAAGTAAAACTCTCAAATGCCCATTAATGTAATTTCACTAGCCACAATGCCCTTCAAACCGGAACACATTAGTGCTTGCGCACGCTTGCTCTGCTTGGCGGCAGAATAACTGGCAAAGCAGTACCTACCTAGACGAACTTAGCAGAAAAGTCCTACCTCCCAGTAAATAGCTGATAATAAATGTCTATCTAGAAATTCTAGAATAAATAAACAATAGACAGTCACCGTTCCACAAGCATCCGCTCATTTCGTAACAGAAGCAAATCTCTTCCGGTCGCTTTGGTAAATTACAAACCATCTTAGGAATAGTTTATTTTTTAATTAGCGCCCGCTTTTTCATAGGCCAGCTTCGATCAAGATACGAGTAGGTTCGTGTGAATGGCCTGCAATGGCGCGGTTGCCTCACGCATCAGCCATTGTGAAACTATATGGACAGTATCAAAGCTATAGGTAGTAACTCAATTAGTACCTAATCTATAATACCTACAAATATTCCTAAATCTTTTTACTGATATCAGTGAAAACAACATTTCCTTTAGGGTATCTTTTAAATCTGCTTTAAAATTTTCTAAGCCATTACTAATGTTAATATGTTTAATGCATTTTGTTTCATCCGAATTCTTCAAGATCTCAACTCATCATAGAAATAAAATACCTACCCAAGTAATAAAAGCAAAATACACAAAAAATGGAATGTACAGGAATCCGAGAGAAAATAAAATTCCATCTTTAAAATATCTCTTACCCTATCAAGATATTTAAATAAATTTAACATTATTATGACCTTAATTTAAATAAATTAACGTTATAATAATGATTACCCATATGCCTATAAATAATATACAACCCAACATATACATGTATCTATAGGGACCCAAAAACTACGAAGACCATGGTCCTACAATATCCAGACTCCGAACAAGTATTTGCGCTTTTTTTTCTATGTACATAAATACTTGTCCTCTCGCGGGAATTGAACCAGCCACCTTCGGGCTATGAGCCGATCTACTCAACCACCATACCAGAGAGACTGTCAGGAGGCTTTGCAAATGTCGAATTTCGGAGATACTTTTGACATAAGTAATAATTGAAGGGGTGAGAATAAAATGGATTTAACTGATTTTTTTTCACAAAATGACGTATGGGTATCGTTGGATTCAGCGTGAAATTATCTACAATAATACATTCTCCAAATACCGAAATGTGGCTTAAATCTCGAGATTTTGAGTCTAAAAACGGTTTATCTGTCACAGGAATACAGTTCGCTTAGCATAAAAACATTATTATATTTATTTTATTATATTATATTTTTACAGTAATTGTATGAATTAGTACTATATTTAGTATTTTAAAATAGAATTAAATCATTTCAAGCAACTGAAACTTACATAAACCTTTTCTATTACCTTATAAGCACTCTAGATTAAAATGACGCCGTTGAAGTTTAAAGTCAATTTTCTCGAAACTATCAATTTGTCAGTTAAATCCTTTTTATTCTGAACCCTTCAATTTTGAAACAAGAATGTGTTATGTACTGTGAATTTTGTTTGAGTCTTTAATATCAATAAGAACAATTTAGCTAACAATAATTAAGATAAGAAATGTGTTCTTTTCAGCAACTTAAGGTGTTTTGCGTAAAATAATGAAAGCTCAATTTAAACCTTACTTCCTTAGGCTAAGATCATGCGCTGTCTGTAGCAGTATTGTTGCTGGAGCAACGATTATATGCAAATGAGATGTCATAACAAGTGAATAATTACAGCCAACCACGAGTCACCCTTGCGGACGAACCACACAAATTGGATTTACGTGAAAAGCGAGTTTTAACATCGACTAGTGACATGGTGACATTGATGTATGTAGTTTTCCTGTCTTTATCGTAGAAAAAATAAAATTAAATGGTAATCAAATGCGTATCGTGACACTATTTTATTGAGTACAAAAATCCCAATACAATAAATATTTAATTATTGATAAGTGATACTTTGAGTTAAATCTAACCATAAGAAAATCATCTGCGCCAAAAGCTTTGTAAATTACTTACATAAAGCTACTTGCATACGTGCAAATTTACAATACAATTATTTTTTAAATTGCGTGATGCTATATATTTCACTTAGCTTTAAACTATGTTATTTCTTCTTATCGTCAAGGCAGTTAACCTACTTAGTCCTAAATAATAACCTCTACCTATTAATATTTCTAACCTATTCATATTATAATAGCGTCATTAACATACCGTCGCAGTGGTTTTCAGGAAAGCCCCGATGGAAATTGCGAGCCGCGTCGGGGGGCAGCGTGACCAAGCATGCTGCGTTAAGGGGTGCTCGGGTCGTTATGCTAATACAGAAACCTATACAAAAAACACGTAAGTTACTTGACAAACACATTCAAATATAAACTTTGTGGCCTTGTTTTTGAATTTAAATTGCTTTGACGATGGAGCGTTGATAGAATGGTTGACTATCAAAAGGTAGCAAAGGCCTGCGTGTCCGTCGCCGCGGTCGCGATAGCGGGAAAATGGACGGTTGACTACGTTTATGGGTTGCCCGCTGGTGCTCGGATTTTAGGCATATACTTACCTTACACGCGGTCGTAAATACACCAAACTACACGTACGGTACGACGCGATAAAGTACCTTAATAAGGCTTATTCTCTATACGTAGCCCCGGCTTCGCGTAGACGACGGATTCAAATGAACTAAGCAATTTTATACAATTTACTTTTCTGTGCGTCGAGCATTACAGTCAATATTAGAATCATTTCAATTATTGGCTTTATTTTCTTAAAACATTCGTGAGAATATCTATAAGAATAAAGAGGGTAATTGTAGAGAGTGAATGGGTCCCCTTGAGGTTTAAGTGTACATGTCTTACAAATTGTTAAAAAGAAACCTCTCCGTACCGTAAGTACTGGGTAGCTATTCGAAACAGCTCACATATTTATAAGAACAATGTAAAAAAATCACAACAAAAATACGGAAGTTTCTGCGGTTTTGCGGTTTATTGCTTGAAATGGAGTAAAATATACCTTTAAGTATGCGTATGAAACGTTACAAAAGATAATGCACGGGCAAGGTCAGACTTTGTTTGAGAATAAAGCTGTTTATATCCGAGCGGCTGACATGAGCCGAGTGTTGTGGTTTCAGCGTTGATTTGTATGGAGCCCTTCATTTACTACGCAATTACTCTCCTACTTACTATTCAAAACATCTTTTCATAGATACAACGCAAGAACTAATTGAACTTAATTAAAACGGTGTAAATTGCGTTCAATAGAATCAAATCTGGCGAGCGGCACCGCGTAGACAATGCGAGTTTCCCCATTGTTCCGCGGGTGTTTAACTGATATTGGAACTGGAACCAAAAGTAATTTAAAAACCGCTAAACTACAGCTCTCCCACCGTGAATTTAAGACACAAAAGTAGAAAATGCGTTGCGAGATGAAGCCTTTTGTGGTCACAGCGTTTGATCTGTAATTAGGGAGGTTAATAGCATAATGGCTTGTAACGGTCTCAATCGAATGCCATTGTGTTTTTGTACGCACCACAAGCACCTCAGTAAATTGAAACCGAAAAAAATCGAACAGTGTGCGTGTGCCCTTTTTCACTAATATCTTTCTAATATTCTATAATTAGGTTAACGCCGGGAAGTTATCAAATTCGTGACCTTTTAAGTTGTTTAAACTATCTTGGGGTTTCTTTATCTACCGTAATAAATTGTTTCTGCAAATTCTTAGCCTCGTTTATTTTAATATTTACTTGCTCTTACTAGAGGGCACTCTACTTCTGCCAAGGATTGAGCAATGCTGCCAGCATATTGAGCACATTACCTACTGGTAGTCGTTTGTAAGATATTTTTTTTTTTGTAATCAATTTATTAAATTTACCCAACTATATACGGTAATCTAACGGCTTCCTCTGATACAGTCTGTAATAAAAATATATTACTAGTGTTTTTATTAAAATAATATTTTAAAAATAGTAAATACAAAAATATAGGCATTAATTTGCTTAACATGACTTATAATCAGACAACAAAGAAAAATGAAAAAAATAACTACTATACTAGTTTTTTTACTCACAATATAAATTACTTTGTTGATTAAATTAAGCAAGCATATAAAGTATAGCTTAAAGGCGTAAGTAATCAATTTGATTTTCTTTAATTACGCTTTTATTCTTTTATATTTTTTTTCTTCAAACCAAAGGCCAATGTCCGCCAAGTCAAACTCAAATCTAATTGAATTTTCCTGGGGACATGTAAATTAAGTGAATAAATTGAATTTCAAGACTACGATCATTCCTCAATACTGTAGGGGTGTTCAATTCTTAGGCTTTTTGCGGAATGTCGCCGTCGGCAGGTGCGGTCCGGGGCCGTGCGACGCTAATGAACACAATGAAGACGTATTCCTACGAGTATATCCGGCGTTGATCGATTGATTTACTCGCTGCCACCGCGCTCGAGCTTTTTGTCACGGAATATTTGAGGAGACAGTGCCTTACATTACATTTCATTATGCTAGCACCAGTAGTGAGATAGAGAACTTCTTTATTTTTATTTTTTCAAACTCTTAAATTGTAACTCAAATATTGCTATGTAATATTTGATAATAAGCACTTTGTAATTCTATATGCTTAGTAAAATAACTTGATTTTAAGTACCTAATATAATTTTGACTTGTAAATCTTTTGACCTTTGACTTTTCATGTTTCGTGGATATTTAGGTTCATTGTAAGCAAAAATATAAAAAAAAAACAAACAAACAAAAAGGAATTGACGAACTCCTATTCTTTAAAAGCGTTCGGAATCCATGTGGATATATGATATCCAATTATGAGGCAGCGATAACAATATATTAAGATTTCATTGCTTCAAATTATTCAAATTACATATTAGTATGATACTGAAAGCAATTAACTTTTTTATATTGTTTGATAGACTTATGTTTGACCACTATCGCACCTGAGTAAGTAACGATGTGGTCTAGGATGTAACACGCTTGCCTGGAAGATACCTGTTCACTCTCGATTTGAAGACTCT
Source organism: Ennomos fuscantarius (assembly GCA_905220475.3). NCBI lineage: Eukaryota > Metazoa > Arthropoda > Insecta > Lepidoptera > Geometridae > Ennomos > Ennomos fuscantarius. The sequence continues at coordinate 9,849,915 of HG992029.1, forward strand.
AAGGTTGTAGTTAACAATGTTAGGTTCATTAGGAGGACATATTTTTTTTTAAGTATACGTGTTTTTATAGGATCATACACTCAAAAAGATACACCTTTCATCACGGAAATCCCACTTACTGCAGATGAAGACCTGGAAAAGATTAACAAACCGATCCAATCCGATCGTATCCAGCGACGCAGCAAACTTTCCCTGTTTGCGGGTCGTCGGTGTTTTTTAATTGCAAAGATATCTCTCTATACTAAAATCATCAACCACAATAAAAAACCATGAAATTATAGAAGTTTTATGTGAATAGAATAGAATAGCAAAACATCCAAATAGATGAAAGCAACCTTTGCCAGTTATTCCAAGAATTTCACTCGTCGCGTTCGCTTGGTTGTTGAAATTTTTTTTTTTTTATGTTATCGAATGATGTGACGAGCTAGTCGTTCACCTGATGTTAAGCGCCACGGCCGCCCATAACAGAACAGTGTCACTCGGAACCCTAAAACATAGAGTTTCAAGCGACACTGCACTGTGCACATCATCCTGAGACATCAGCACAGCCTGGTAACAAGATTACTCGACTGTGAGATCAGATCATAAAGTCTCAATTGCCCAGTAATTTCACTAGCTACAGTGCCCTTCAAACCGGAACACAGTAGTGCTTGCACACTACTGCTTGGCGGCAGAATAACTGGCAAAGCGGTGGTACCTACCTAGACGAACTTTGCAACAAAGTCCTACCACCTAGTAAAGAGATTTCTTTTACCAGATGCAATAGAGCAAGCTTCACTAATGTATGTGTGTGTGAATCGAATCCGGCAACATGTCTTAAACTTCATCACGGTTTTCTTCCACCGTGTTCGATGTTTTTGTATTCGAATGTCGCTCGCCATTTGCATATCGAAACCGCAGGGAACGAATTTTAAACAAGACGAACGATGGGAGCTCCGATGCGCTAGATACCGTACTTAGCCGAGGGGATATGACGATTTGCATATGACGCCGAACCGCTTTAGGGTTATTAATTTAAGCACATGTTACAAATTACCCAGATAGAGCCGTGCATCTCATTCAAATAACACTCCCTAACCTATTCTCGCTATGTTTTCCAATCGATATACCATTCTGAAAGGAATAATTGACTATAAACCACATAAACTACTTAGGTAGGTACTAGGTTTATAGCAAATAACTATTTTCACAAGATTAAATTGGATTGGATAATTAATTATACATTAGAAAACATTTATAAATGTGGTTGCCTTAGTGAAATGGTTAACAGGATTTTATTTATTTATATAACGTATAGCCACTTCATCTATATACATATCAAAAATAATTTCATTTATTTACTCATTAATATTTTTTTTAACGGGAAAATTGCTTTTTTTCTTTTAACCAACTAACTACCACAAAAATATGGCAGTTACTACTAAATACTACTAGCTACGCTGCCAACTCCAAAAAAAACATTTTCACTATATATTAGCCGTGATGACTATGGACAGTCCAAATGGGTACCCACTACCTACGGTAGGTAGCATTACCCAACATATTGGCAGCATTGCCCCGTTGAATTGCATTGCTAATTAACTGTGCCCAATAAGTGCCAGAAATTTGGTCACGCGTCACATCAACCAGGCACTCTGATGAATATTGGACAACGTAATGAGCTTTGCTTTGCCTTTTATTATTGTCAGCAACTAGTACATAAACTAGGTGTACGTCAATTTTTTTGTGATACAGCAAATATCAACAAAATACACGCAGACATAAATTTACTCCATATACGTATGCCGATATACTTACAAAAAAAAAGTTACAAATACAAATTGACATAAACGGTTACAAAGTTATGATGAACCCATAGACTCCCGAAGTAGTGGAAACTGTATTTTAGGAGTCAGTGGCTACTCTCATTATTAATTTAACTTAAGCTATGTCATACTAATTAGGTTTAAAGAACATAATAAAAAAAACGACTTTAAACAGAGTCATTGAAAATGAAATTCCACTAAACACACTGTTACATTACAGGTCGTGCATATGATTGAGTCCACGTTGCATCGCAAGCTCAATACAATCAGCGCGTCACCGCATTCTCGCAAATTACCGTCCAAAGTGTATAATTAGTAGACTACAATGAGGTGCATGAGCATTCTAAACAATTGCTGGGATATATCTTGACGGGGCGACACGATCATTGTGCACGCATTCACGTAATGCAATCAGTAATGGCGGGCCATAGTGCGGAAACTGGAAACATATCGTGAACTCCGTGTAAACTGTAGTGTGAGGGCCAGATACAACACACGCACACTACTGTGCTTATTTACGTGAATAACGTACGCTGCAGTCACCACTTGGATGGGTGATATAAAAGTGGTATATTTACAACTGAGCGCTACCGTACTTCGGAGGGCACGTTAAGCGAAATCGGCCTTTGAGCGGCCTAAAAATTCTGACAGACGGATTAATCAAGTGCCTACACAAGAAAAAGAAGAAGAAAAAATTGACATCCCGAGTGATCGTTAATTACACAAATAGATTACTCATCTTAATCTCAATCTCAATAAATAAATATAAATAGTAACGCCCACACGTCACATTAGATCCTGGACCCTAACTAAGATTCCCTGTATCTAGGGACCCAGAAACTACGATGAACATGGTTCCACAACACCCAGACTGAACGAGTGTTTTTTTTTTCTGTGCATAAATACTTGTCCTGCCATGGAAATCGAACCCACTACCTCCGGGCTATGAGCCGACCTGCTCAGAGGCTGCTAAGATTACAGACAAATTTATTTTTTAATAATATGAATAAAAGAGCTTGTATTTTTTCATTTTTTTTAAACTTTTAATTAAATAATATGAATAAAAGAGCTTCTATTCTCCTGGAAAATAACGTAAATTTTAATACCGAGTTACACGTCTTAATATTTAGAAACATTCTGTACTTAGAAAATAACTAATCATGATATGCGTAAAGTGTGCCTTGTGTAAGTAAAGTACTCATTAGTGTTTCTATAGCAAATAATAGAAACACTCGTAACAATCATTTAAACCACCCAGGAACTAACTAGGCATCGTTTAACTTAAATACGCGAATAAATATGGTACAATATTGGTCGTAATATCTTCATCGAAATAATAATAAAAATATTGAAATCATTGTCATTTTATGGAAGCATTTTACTTAGACTTTTTTTTTTTATTGTTAGGCTTGCGTTTGACCACTATCGCACCTGATGGTAAGTAACGATGCGGTCGAGGATGTCGTACGCTTGCCTAGAAGATACCTGTTCACTCTCGATTTGAAGACTCCGAGGTTGTAGTAAGATAATATAAAAAATAATATAAATAATTGTACTAAGATTATATAAAAAGATCAGCCCGTGCCGATTAGCTATCGGCACATTATCAATCGAGGTCATAAAATTGACCTGACAAAACGGGCACGATGACACTTTTTTCCAATCAGCCTCGGTACTTTTGTCCCGCCCCCGACTAAGTCAAAATAATGAACCTTGTTGTCACACTAGATATTCTTATTTCATTTCGTGCTTTTCCTTTCTTTTACTTAGATAGGTATCCATTTTCTATCTCATTAGTATTTTAAAGACTTTACAAAGACATATTAATCTAGTTTAACTTAAAGGAAAACCTTCTTATGTTATTTCTTACTTTTGGAAATATTTTTTCAAAAATTCGGCAGTTTTTAGTAAGCTTTTGACTCTTACACCAACTGAGGTAATGGTCTAAAAATAATAAAAATTGCTAAAAAAAAATTATACACCTTTCATAGAAATGTTTAACATATTTTATTTATAAATCATTCATCATTGGCTTAAACATTATTGTAATTCGACTTAGGTCTAATTGAAAAAAGCTGTCAATCGCGATTTGTCTACTCTTTCATTTGCGCTACGCTTCCTGGTTTTAGAACCAAAAAAATTAATAGGTAATTATGCAAAACAATGTCAAACTGTTATGTTAATGCGTTGTCTGGACGATTTAGCACCCCCGTGTATCTGTAGACATTTGTAACTGCTTAGCGAGGGGTTACTATATCTTTATCGTCATCTACAACAAATATCGTCATTTAGGCCTTTTATCGATAAGTACTTGTTTTATGACCGTTTATGTTACTGTTAAATATAATTTGTATTAAACAGTGCTAATTGTTATATCGTGTGTGGTGGATAAAAGATGTGCTGAAGTATTTATTGACTGGTCTGATAACTCAGTCGTAGCTCTACCTTTTTTTTATGTTAAGGGATGGGAAGGGATTATTTTAAGTAACTTATGTAAACATCTCTTGTAAATTGTGTTCTAGCAAATAAACATTTGATTGATTGATTGATGACGCGACGAGCTAACCGTTCGCCTGATGTTAAGCGACACGGCTGCCCATATCAGTTGCAGTGTTACTTGGAACTCTAAAGTAGAGTGACACTGCACTGCGTACGTCATCCTGAGACGTCAACACAATCTAGTAACAAGATTACTAGACTGTGAGATCAGATCATAAAGTCTCATTTGCCCAGTAATTTCACTAGTTACAGTGCCCTTCAAACCGGAACTTGCGCACTACTGCTTGGCAGAAAAGTCCTACCACCTACCTTCCGAATTGTAGGTTGTGGGTCGATTCCCATCCAGGACAAACATTTGTGTGACTGACATCGATGTTTGTTCTGCGTCTGGATGTTATATTGTATTCTATACATTTATTTACAAACAATGTAAATAAGTATTCCATCAGTATCCCATAGTACACGCTTTGCTTAGTTTGGGGCTAGATGGTGCTGTGTAAAATGCCCCCAATTATTCTATAAATTTAAGCCACAAGTCACATCTAACGTTAATACTAAAAAGGTAGTTCCAAACTAGATTGCATGCTCATTTTTAGGGTTCCGTTTATTTTTAGAGGAATCACAAATGAAAAGGAAGCATGGAAGTTAGTAGTCAAAAATCAAATGGCCAATCAATATTTCACTATCAACAGCCTGAAAACGTCTTCTGCTGAACATAAGCCTCCCACATAGAGCGCCACTTGGATGTTTGCCGCTTGCGTCTATGAGCTCCCCGCAGTTTTCACCAGGTCATCGACCACCTAGAGGGAGGAGAGCGGCCTTTGCTGCGTCTTGGTTCAAAAATTACCTGCTTAATATCGGAACAATACTTCTAATTCCATCGATTTACATCATAGACTCGACCAGAGTCATACAAATATCAACCGTAAGTACAGTTACCACTTTTCAGTTTATGGTGGAAATTCGTTGGAGAAAATTCGTCATTCTGGAACACTAATAGTGAAACTGTATATACTCAGTTCTAGCATTCTAGATTGTATTTCATTCAAACTGCGTCAATTAACTACCACAGACCACATCATGACTTCCCATCAGAGGAGATCAGAGAAAGGTATAAACTAAAATTATATGTCCCAAAAAACCTCCAGCAAACAGTAAAACCTTGGAGTAAACAGAGTCGGAATCGGAAAGCACATAATATATCAAACACTAGTAATTATAATATATTATAAAGAACCAATAACTCAATTCGTATAATGTCGTTTTTGTACACATATTTGGAACATAAACAGCATCATTATAATAATAATAACTATATACAAGAACGCCCGATGATCACACGTAGATCTTAGGCTCTAATTAGGATTTCCCTATCTCTAGAAACCCGGGAACTAGCTAACCTGCTCATCCATAGAAACTGTAATTATAAGATTTATAATCTAACCACCTACAGATATAAAATAAACCAAATATAAATCTCAATATAATTTTAATGCATAAAAATCGCTATCATATTAGTAAAATACATCATTTAAGCAGATTCTATATTATCTTCTATACATAAAACAAAAACTTGATGGTTACCAAAATTTTAAAATATTAACCCTTCACCGACTACATTTGAATACATTAGAGCCCTAACTCAGTTTTGACAAGCTGCTAATCTTATTCAAACACCTTGCGATACTGAGATATGGACATTTAGAATGCGTTAGACTCAGGGCCGTTGATAATTTGAAGGGTTTTTGTTAAAAAGAATTAGACCAAAATGATATCCGTAGGCAGGTGCTTTTCGACGAGTTAGATATAGAATGGTTATAAACGTTCTTACCAAGGCCCAGTGTTCCATAATGTCGATAATCGGTAATACCATTAGGTACTTATGTACGATGAAGCCTTTACTCTCCAAAAAAGATAATTGCTTAGATTATACAATAGTTGGCCAGTGTTTATTAGTTCACACTCTCATAGCGAAGCATTGCTATTCCTAAATGATCGGTAAAGTTAAGCGACGTTTGCTGCGGTTACTGTTTGACTTCATATTTTTATTGTAACATCTGTTTTATGACCTGTGTATCACAAAATAAATTATTTGAATTTGAATTTGACCACTACAAAAAGTAGTATTTACAACAGCGCGTGCTTCAGAGAGTGCGTTAAGCCTTTCGATTATGATTATTATCGTAAGATAATAGTCGTTAAGCAACGTCAGAAGCCTTTGGGTAGCCTATATGCACAGACGTTGTCTGGCAAATTTTTATCAAAATTCTGACACCAGGCCTGACCATTTGCCTACACGAGAAGAACAAGAAGACTAAGGGTGTCATTTTATGTCACGTCGCATATAAATATAGTAGGTACTTAGTAGCTTATACTTAGTAATAAAGTTGACAACTAACTGCACATAGAGAATTTAAAAGTGAATGGTAATAAATAAAAAAAGTACTTTGCGTTTTTTATACAGCATTCTTACTTTTATCGTTAAAAGAAAAATGCGTAAAGAAGACTAAGAGTGTAAGTCATTTTACTGTTACATCAAGTCGCAAAAAGGTAAATAGGTACCTGTTATGCATAAAGAATCAAAAAGTGAATGGTACTAAGTAAAAAACTTACCTTGTTTTTCTTTAAAGATTTCAAACTTTTTTCATTGAATTTTTTTAATATCGATAAATAATTATAATAATAACGCTCAACGATCACATACATAGATTCTGGACCGTAACTAGGATAACTAGGAGGAACTGTCTCTAGCGACCCAGGAACTACGAGGACCATGGCCCCACACACCCAGATTCAGTTCAAGTATTTGCGCTTTTTTTCTGTGCACAAATGTGTGTCTTGCCGCGGGAATCGAACCCACTGCCACATGGAGAGCCGACCTGTTCAACCACAACACTATAGAGGCTGTCAAATGTGTAAATAAACTGTAAAAAGAGCAATAAAAATTATCGAAATAAAATGCAGCCGTCTAATTAATGGGCGGAGTGTTTACCCCAATGCAATTAAAACCACATCAACCGAATCCCACCGTTTCCTGACGACCACCGTGACCATCACTCCTCATATCTAATACCTACTTATTTCACCCACTAATATTACGCATACAATTATTTATATTACCTGACCAGCTTATACGGACACCCAATCCAACCAACTGGTGCCTAAAAAGTTTAAAGATCTGTTTGCATTTTGTGCTAGACATTGCAAGTTTCAGGGGTCTTCCTTAAATGGGCGGATGTGTAAATTAAAATTGTATATAAACGTACTTCGACGCTCCAAAGAAAGGCATCGATGTGGCGATAAGCAGAACGGGCAACTGTCGGTAGCCATTGTTTTAACATGTGAAAATGTGTTTCATTCATTTGAAGATATTAAAATTTTAACCGTTTATAATTTGATTTTAATTAATACGTAGTTATAAGATTTCTGATACCAGAATGTTTGTACTGTATTTTTTCCTTTTCAATTTTATATGTACATTTTTAGTGTGAACTGAAATACCAAAAAAAATATAAGTATCCCGTTCATAAATGCGCTGTTACGCTGAAACTTTGAAAACGTTAAGTTCAACCTTTAGGATACCAAATAATAATAATAATAATGCCCAACGATCACATACATAGATCCTGAACCCTAACTAGGCTTCCCTGTGTCTACGAGGACCATGGTCCCACAACACCCAGCCACAGAACAAATATTTGCGCTATTTTCCGTGCACAAATACTTGTCCTGTCGCGGAAATCGACCCCGCCACCTCCAGGTTATGAGCCAACCTGCTCAACCACCACACGGCAGAGGCTGTCGAATAAGAAACGACCACATCATGTGATAAATGCAATCTAATTTCTAAGTACTTTTTAAGTAGTAAATTATACAACTCACACTTTACCTGCGCATACAAATAGGGATGTCTAAATAAGGCATTGTGCTCACGAACCAATGAGGGCGGCAATAAAGTGCTAATTGCGCGCGGAGGGGAATGCTCGTTCGTGCTCGCCAATGGGTAAGCATTAGGGGCATTTACATAAGGCATGCCCACTGAACGAGCATTTGGCATTAACAATACATTAAGTACTCTATGTAGTAGAATACATTACTCATGGCTCATGTGCTGTGTGTGACACATTAAATGAGATTCGTTATGTCTCTGTTTTATGTTTTTTTTTGGCTCCACACTTTTGTATATTTAGCCAGTGTCAAGTGATTAATAATTTCTTAATTTAATTAATATTGTATTAATTTGTTGTAGTCAAGTCAAGTCACAGTCCAAGTCATCAAGTCAAGTCATAGTCTAGTCTAGTCAAGTCATACTCCTAATAAAGTAGTGGCCACTTTACCAGAAGCTTCTATGGAGTTTTGGAAACAACACGAAAAGATACGTTTCATCATCACTATACCACTTACCCACACTCATCCCTGTAATCCAGCACTTAACGAATAAAATGCCACCAATTTTATGCACTAACACTAAAATAACACAAGTTTTGGAAAATAATACAATGTGGTGACGCGATCTTTTTCGTTTTCCCGTCAAAACCAGGTCTCTTTTTATTAATGGCAATTATAATAGTAATAATAATTTATTTGACCAAAAAACAATACAGTGGATAAAATTGGTACATCGAAGGTGGATACAGTGTAACAGGGTATGATAAATATGAAACTCTGAATCCTACACTTGGGCATAATTTGTTGTGGATTTAGCGACTTCCAATGTTAATAGTTTTATAATAAAGAATAAACAAGTAGACGTCAACAAATTATGGCTAATTACCTAGTTGAATAAATTAGTGAAATAATAGTAATAAGACCTAAAAATCAAACAAACAAAGGAAATCATTATATACACATAATTGAAGGGTTGAGAATAAAAAGGGTTTAACTGTCAAATTGACAGTTTCGAGAAAATTGACTTTAAACGTCAACGGCGTCATTTTAATGTAGAGTGCTTATAAGGTAATAGAAAAGGTTTATGTAAGTTTCAGTTGCTTGAAAATGTTTAATTCTATTTAAAATTACTAAATATAGTACTAATTCATACAATTACTGTAAATATATAATATAATAAAATAAATATAATAATGTTTTTATGCTAAGCGAACTGTATTCCTGGGACAGATAAACCGTTTTTAGACTCAAAATCTCGAGATTTAAGCCTCATTTCGGTATTTTGAGAATGTATTATTGTAGATAATTTCACGCTGAATCCACCGATACCCATAAGTCATTTTGTGAAAAAAATCAGATAAACCCTTTTTGTTCTCACCCCTTCAATTATTATATACCACTTCGAGAAAATAAGTTTCAAGAAAAACCAATAGAAGGTACCTTAACTGTTCTAATAGGCCCTACAAACAATTAAAACCATGGAGTTAAAATATAAAGCATAAAAACCAACTGCAGACTTATATGGATTTTCTCATGTATGCCAGTGTCAGAATTGGACCAAATATAATAGGAACCAAACGAGAAGAACCAGCTTTCAAATAAAAAAAATAATTATCAAAATCTGTAAACCTAATCGAAATATCTGAGGCAACAAACATTTAAAAAATAACGAATTAAGAAACTCATTTTTGTAAGTCGGTTGAAAATCGGTACGCTTGGGAAGAGCGGCACATCACAAAGGCGAAGACAACTTCAAAATTTATGTTAATTGTTTACCGTGGCTTATGTGCACCTTACCACAAGTTATTATGTGGCAACAACAACGGGATACCATAGACCTTACAATTGTGTTTTATACAATCCATAGAGTATAACTAAAAAACAACAAAATTTAAATATACCATCTACCAATATGATATAACGCTAATGATTATCATGATTATGGTGATGATGTAAGGTGATGAGATTCCAAATAATTAAATTATAACAATTTAAAATCTTATTAAAGTAAGTAGGTAAGGTAAACTCAGTTTAGCCTTTAAAATATGGAATATCATAAACAACGGTTATCTTCACATTGGTAAGCGTTATACTTAAATTATACCGAAACGCTTAAATAGTACATTTCAAAACAATTTCATGAAAACAGTGAAATCTCAACGTCTATTCTGATATTATCCTAGCCCTAAGTTCTCGGAGACACGGAAGCTTGCTACTGTGTGACTCCATTGTCTACCATAGAAAAGAACAATGTAGCGCAGTGTACAAGCTTTGTACGTTTACCATTTTAACACACGCACACTGGCGCAGTTTGTCAACAACAAAATTGACTACATAAAATTTTAAAATGACGGTGATATAATTCATTTTTGAACGTGAGACGTAGAAAAATTGTAGATTGTTATACAAGTTTTTCTCCCGAACTTTAGCGAAGGGGTTTTAACGCCGTGTATTAATTACCCTCTACCTTTCACTACGATTGCGAAAATAAAATAATCCAATACAATCACACTAATATTATAAAGGCGAAAGTTTGTATGTGTGTGTGTGTATGTCTGTTACTCCTTCACGCTCAAACGGCTGAATGGATTTGGATGAAATTCTGTACCAAGATAGCTTATACACTGGATTAACATATAGGTTACATTTTATCCCGGAAAAGTGAAATGTTCCCGTGGGAGGAGCAAACAGTTAAAATACTTTTTAACCGCGGGTGAAACCGCGGGGCACAACTAGTATTAAATATGTACCTAGTTTATATTAAAAATAAATGTTAAGCATTATGTCTTGTGCTTATTCTAGTAGCGGGTTATATACTCTTCGTAACCGAAGAGTATATAAACCGCTACGCCATAACATTAAATATGAGTGACGAAGGCTTGAACTAACGATATTTTCTCGAACGTTCATAAAAATAAGTAACAAAAATTGATTCTTTACAGAATCACCAAAACCAGAAGACTCGCTTACGCGAGTCTTCTGGTTTTCCTGTCTGAATAAACCTTCCGTAAGTGTTTAAATTAGGTCTGCCTTTGAATTTGACGGCATCAGATTGATAATTATTTATTTTCCTTTCTTTTCCGTTTGCAATTCTCCATTCTCACAAGATGAAGACATTCTCACTGTTGTAAAATAAATAACGGTCGCCAAATCAAAATTTCAATCTTAATTCAAATTTTTTCGCGCCAATTGTTTTTTATTTTTATTTCTTCTGTAGCCGCAACGCAGCGCATACACGCAATATACCAAAGAGATCACTGTTTCAATAAATTATAATAATAAATTCTTTCTTTAAACGCCAATAGGTCTTTATTTATGATTATTCAACTTATGATTAAAGACTTTTTCGTTTTGATAGGGATGTTGGTAATAGGCAAAAATTAAATTTAAAAAAATATAATCTTATAGTATATAACTTATTCCCCTTATTACCAAAGACTGTAGTTGAACTTTTGACTGTAGTCACTTCCCATCAGGTGAGAGCGTGGTCAAATGCTAGACAAGTTTGAAGTAAAAAAAAAAAAAAAAAAAAAACTTTATCCCCGCTAATATTAAACAAGTGGAGTGAAAAAAATATTTTCTTCATACGTCCATTTTTGTAACATGGTATTTTTTTACACGAGTTGGGCATGAATATTTCTTATGCAAGCTTTATGTTTAACTAGTTGCGCCCCGCGGTTTTACCCGCGGATAAAAAGTATTTTAATTATTTGCTCATCCCACGGGAAAGTTTCACTTTGCCGGGATAAAATGTAGCCTATATGTTAATGCGGTGTATAAGCTATCTAGGTACCGAATTTCATCCAAATCCATTCAGCCGTTTGAGCGTGAAGGAGTAACAAACATACACACATACAAACTTTCGCCTTTATAATATTAGTGTGAAGTGTGATGTGAAGTGTGATATACAAGTAAAGAGCAATGCATGCACGTTTACCTATCTCCAAGCTAACTATAATAAATCTACAAATGTGAGCAACGTTTACATTACCTACGATTCAAGGCTGCCCCAATCTGGTATATAATATTCCAAAACATTACTAGTTTGGGTACTATTTATATAACCAAGTGTGAGAGGACGGCGAGCTCTCTTCAATTGGTTATCACACTTGTTCGTCGCGCTCACTGCTCAAACGACGCCGCGTCATTGTCACCTGTCTACACTAAGCATTACAATACCCGGACGATGTGCTCGATAGTCAACAAAAAACGCGCTGTTCAAAGGACTAATGAGGTGAATTTAAACACGATTTAGGTGAACGCCTACTTGTATAGTCAAATGTAGTTTAAGAGTACTTACGTTCTTATTATAGAAAAATAATATTTTTTGTCGTAATCACTAGGTTTTCGTTTGTAATGTTAAATAATTATTATTACATAAAAAAAAACACGTCGCTCGTCATCAAATTTGAAGACAATCTCTTTCTATAAAATTGAAATTCCAACACGCCATCATTTTGTATAATCACAATAGATATATCACATAAATCATAACATCAAGTTAATCCTAGATCACACAATTGAATCCTCGTCAAAAACGATCACAAAGTCCCACTCTTGAAAAAATAATTTACGACCTTAAAAAAATTAAACAATACACGGCAATGTGTCAAAATACTTCACACAATACGATCACCGCCTTAAAGGAAGGTCGAAGTGCTCATAATAACTCAAAGAAACCCACTTACAAGAGTGAATAACAAAAGATGTCGCCGATGCATAAAAAAGCTATGAACTTCTGAAGCAGTTAATAGGGACCCCGCACAATAGTGCCCATCGGTGGGATGACCCTTCACTGAAGTAACCCACTAATTCATATTTTATACGGTGTCCACGGTGAAGGGGTTTGCTTTATCAAAAAACCTTTTCTTAACTTTCGTAATCTTGTCGTCATGGAATGAATTATTGAATGGTATGATGAGGGCAAAGCGAATGCCGTATTCATATAAGTTTTCTTATAATTTTGGGAAATAAGTTGCGGTGGTATGTTTATGAGTGAATGAAGTATAATAATATAAAAATTCATAATCACAAAAAAAAAATTATTAAATTGTACCAAGCGATTTAATTCCACGTTCAAAATTAAACGGCTAAAGAATGGAATGCCCTGCCAGCGTCAGTGTTTCCGTCGAAATATGACCCGGGGGTGTTCAAGGAAAGAGCGAATAGGTTTTTACTTAGCTAGCATGTTACACTTTCAATCGCATCGTCACTTCTCATCAAATGAAAGCATTGACTGGTGAGAACGTAGTCAAATACTAGATAGGTTTGTTTAAAAAATATACATTACTAGTTGTGCCTTGCGGTTTCACCCGTGGATAAATAGTATTTTAATTATTTGCTCATATTTCACTTTTCCGGGATAAAATGTAGCCCATGTAGCCCACCGCTTTGCCAGTTATTCTGCCGCCAAGCGGTGGTGTGCAAGCACCACTGTGTTCCGGTTTGAAGGGCACTGTAGCTAGCGAAATTGCTGGGCAAATGAGACTTTATGATCTGATCTCACAGTCGAGTAATTTTATTACCAGTCTGTACTGATGTCTCAGGATGATGTGCGCAGTGCAGTGTCGCGTGAAAGTCTATCTTTTGGGGTTCCGAGTGACACTGTTCTGTTATGGGCGGCCGTGTTGCTTAACATCAGGTAAACGGCTAGCTCGTCACATCATTCACTCATATAAAAAAAAATGTGTTAACCCAGTGTATAAGCTATCTTGGTACCGAATTTCACCTAAATCCATTCAGCCGTTTGAGCGTGAAAGAGTAACAAACATACACACATACAAACTTTTGCCTTTATAATATTAGTGTGATATAAAATACCCATCGGACTTAGTTGGGATTTTTGTGGGTCTATTGATCATTTATATAAAAGAGAATAAATACTAAACAATAAAAAAGAACTATATCTAATTATGTAATGTATTTGAATCAGTTGATTAGTAGTTTAGTGTATTTATGTATTCCTTTCATAACTACGACCTGTCAAAATGTATGATTATTTTGAATGATTACGGGTAATATGAAGTTTAAGATTCTCGTGGCCAAACAAACTCACGAGCTCATCGCGGCTGTAACAAAGCTCAAACTTATTTACATTTAGGCTTGGTTATACCATCTACAGTGATCTACAGTTAACTAAAAACTACAGTCAAATTTACAAACAAGCCTCTAGTTCATTGGAAATAAGGTTGCCAATAACATCATAATTTAACGCTTATATACTTTAACTACGCAATGCTAGCCGGTTAAAGTACTAACTTTAATGGTTAAAGTTTTTTATAGTGTATGTTGATTATTAAGTTAATTTGACTGTTATTGTAATGATGACATAATGGTTACTGTAAATTTTTATAATAAATAGCTATTATTTATTTATTATTCATTGCTTACATAGATTTGCTACTTAAGAATATACTTAAAACTAGCGGCCCGCTCCGGCTTCGCACGGGTATAAAATATATAGCCTATGTCATTCACTAAATGATTAAAATCGATCCAGTAGTTTTGATTTATTAATTACTGCCCGTGGCCCACACGCGTTAAATTTAGAGTAAAACAATCCTTCTTTCTCTAAACCATGAAGATTTCCTGCTATCTTTGGAATATCTAAATTCATACACTACATTTTTACTTATTTACTTTTTACATCTTTACATGTTATTATACATATAAACCTTCCTCTTAAATTACTCTATCTATCAAAAAAAAACCGCATCAAAATCCGTTGCGTAGTTTTAAAGATTTGAGCATACATACAGACAGAGAAAGCGACTTTGTTTTATACTATGTAGTGATAGTGATAGTGAAACCTAAAATACATCTTCTGACAAGAGTGCTGCAATTGTTTGTTAAGGTAAATAGTAACTTGTGAACTAAGCTATAGGTACTTAATTATTTACAACAATAAGGTAACATGTAATAGTAATAAGTAAGTAATAGTTATAGTAATAATAATCACGAGTAATAATAGTAGTATACAAATAAATGGTTAGATAATAGTATTATTAATGTTTTTTTTTATAAAATTGAAGCATTTTGTCATTAAAATAATCATTTAAAGAGTAATAAGATTTTCGAATTGTTAAAACCAGGATTATAGGATTATGGTGCAACTCAGCCTTAGTCATCGGCTATTCATCAACATATATGTGAGTACTACGCTCAATATCGAGCTCGAGACAATCAATGATAAACTGATAAAGAAATGGTACTAATGTAAATAAATGGTCAGCGATATTTTAATGTCCGCGATTGGTTAACTTAGTATGGAGTCGACTTAGTGTTACGCTCCATAGCGCAGCAGTTTCTTTGATATTTTCTTTAGTTTTCTCCCCTGTTCTGGCACTTGGTAGTATATCACAAAGCAAAGATTTAAATCATTACTATAATTACTACAAATTAAAGTGGTAGTGGCGTAAAGTAATGGGTTACGTGCTAAAGCTCGCGAAAGCCACCGCGGCTTGCGTTAGAAACTGGCTCCTAGAAGAAGGACATATGTCCGAAACCTGGTCGGAGTAATTTCGACTATTTAACTGACGTGAGTTTAGCCGTTATTTATCTTACAAAATGTGTCGTACTCACGATAGTTTTCAAAGTAAAGTGGTGGCATCGCGCTTCGGTAGTATTATGAGTTCACTGTATCTATGAAAAAAGTTTATAAGAAGCAAACACAAGCTTTCATATACAGATTTCTAAATTTTAATGATTTTAGGTACCTATGTATTCAAGCCTTTTTACAATTTTTTTTATTTTAATATAAAGCAAAAGGTAATGTTTATAAATTTGCTAAGTAGATTTGATATAACAATAAAATACTTTATTTCATGAAGTTTATATTCATCAATAGAAGAGGCGGTCGAGTATGAATAACCTGTTTCCGATGTCACCATGGAGGAGTGGTGTAAATATTTTCAAAATCCGTTAATTTGTTTGAAAAATTGCGTTTACCCTAATGAAGAATATTTTGAGAAACAATATATATTTATATATATAGTATAGTAATTTTATTACGCGACTTGATATATATATATATATATATATATATCATGTCGCGTAATAAAATTACTATACTATATATATATATATATAGTATAGTAATTTTATTACGCGTGAACAGATGGAACATTTTCACTAATTCCTTTTTTTTTTGGTTCTCATGAAAGAAAAAATTAAGAAATTTTAGCGGAAAATTGCTCATTTTTGACCACGCGGGTGACAAACAAACCAAACATAAATAGTTGGTACGGCAACAAAGATCTTGATGCCTATTCAAAATAGTCTATTCCATACTTGTGTGCCCAATAATGTGGTGGAATGGGATACAAGCGCGCGCACAACAAGTGAGCCTAACAAGCGGCTGGCACAAAACATCTCACTGACGCTAAGCCTAAATTATAGCAGCCAGAGACTAATCACTCATCATCTCGCTATATACAGGTTGAGATTTTTTTTCTTTTTATAATAACGCCCAACGATCACATACATAGATCCTGAACCCTAACTAGGATTCCCTGTGTCTAGGGACTCAGGAACTACGAGGACCATTCCTACAACACCCAGACTGAGAACAAGTATTAGTACTTTTTTTTCATGCACAAATACTTGTCCCTCTGCGGGAAGTGAACCCGCTGCCTCTGGGTTATGAGCCAACCTGCTCAACCACCACACCACAGAGGCTATCAAGAGTTTATCTTGGTTTGTATGCTGGAATTGGAGACTATTCTAAAAACTGATATCATTTTAATGGAAGTAATGAAAAAAAAAATGGAAAAAGATAGCTATACTATTTGTTCAGATTCGTTTTTTAATAACGTATTCACAAACGTCATATAAACATTAACTATTCGCACTAAAAGAGTTTTAGTAAAAGCTGAAATAGTGGAAAGTTGAAAACGTAGTGCTTTATTTCGCTTATATTCATTTTAAAATTCGATTAAGTACTCCTAAAGTCCCCTTTAAAATGTATATAAAGTGTAACGCTGTAGGATTATAAAAAAAAATTAAAATAATCTGGAGATGTTGTTATTTGCCAGGTTACAAGTACTTATTGTATTTTATAGTTTTATAATTACCTACCTGTCCCCATCTCCATTCTCTTCTCTAATACCCATGTATGATTCACCACGTCATTGCTTAGCATCAGACGAGAGAGTCATCAAATACTTTGCCTATAAGAAAAACTTAACCAATAAAAAAAAGTGATAAATAGTTCAGTTGAAATGATTTGTATATAAACAGAGTTTTGGTTTTGCAACAAAACTCTTCTATTCAGACACTCGCGTACCTAATTTTGTATAGTGTGTTATTAATTCAACCTATGTATATCAATGAATATAATATCTCATCAAGACATACCACGATATTCATCATCCTGTGATGAAAGGTCGTCATGTAGCTTTATTTACAGATAATACTTACTAGCAATAAAAGAGCATTATGTATAATAAATAAATAATAACGCCTGGACCCTAACTAGGATTCCCTGTATCTAGGGATGCAGGAACTACGAGGACCATGGTCACACAACAACAACAGAGCAAGTTTTTTCTGTGCACAAACTCTTGTCTTGTACCGGGAGTCAAACCCGCCACCTCCGGGTTATGAGCCGACCTGCTCAACCATCACGCCACAGAGGCTGTCAATAAGATTTATATACGTAGCATCTTCAATCTTAACCTCTAATCCTCGAAGTTCAACAATAGGAATAAACTTATAGTTAGTGCAAAATCAATTTTCACTGTTCACAGTTTTAAATCCATTAAGACGTATAATAAATAATATTAGTTATTGATGAAACAAAAAAATAAATAATTCAAGTATATATATATATACGGGACATGTAGTCAAAAGCTTTTCTGTCAGATGGAAATAAATACTTACAAATATTTAATTGCTAATTAAAGAATTGCTCTATATTTTTTGTGTGGCTTTTTCATTAAAACGGCTGATCCAATTTGGATGAAATTTTTCACACAGGTTTCTTATAATACCGGAATAAATGGGATAGGACTTTTTAGTACGAGAAATTGAAAAACACCACGGTAAAACGTCCATGATAATGATTATCATACTCTTACGCCATCGCCATAGTTCAGTTGTACTAAACCAGGGGTCGGGAACCTGCGGCTCGTGAGCCACATTCGGCTCTTTGGATGTGAAGCTGCAACTTTTTAGCAAGCACGCAAATTTTATTTATTAAAAAAACACATTTATGCAAGTACTGTTTATTGTTAGCAAGCAACAATTTGTTGCTATTTAAAATCTTTGAAATTTCGTAAATTGTAATTTTTGACGTTTCCGACATGAGGTTGCCGATCCCTGTACTAGACGATGCAATAACGGCCAGCGAACAAATCATGAACAACCGTGTAGTTTCTAACGACATGAGTAAGAAATTAGTCTTGACAGTAAATAGAGGTGTAATTCAGCGATGTTCGTGCTCACGAGTCGAGTATCGACAGCTTAATGGGCCGAGCCCTCGATCGGGATCCCGTCAGGGTCTCGCTATCGAAATCAACTCTAATGGCTAATCCGCCTTTTGGAAGTGCTGGATTATCGATAGCAGTCGGCACGATACATCGATATGCCTATATCGATACTTCCATCAGAAATATATAAAAATGTTTATATGACCTCAAAGAGTTGTTATTGTGACAAATTTGTTATTATTAATTGCAAATTCAAATTATTTCTGTATACCATACATACAGAAAGTGTTCCTTTTAAATATTTTAAATAATTACTAAACGGTAAATTTATTCAAGAACAAATTATGAGTTTTTCACACTAATATTATAAAGGCGAAAGTTTGTATGTGTGTATGTTTGTTACTCCTTCACGCTCAAACGGCTGAATGGATTTCGATGAAATTCGGTACCAAGATAGCTCATACACTGGATTAACATATAGGCTACATTTTACCCCGGAAAAGTGAAATGCTCCCGTGGGATGAGCAAGTAATTAAAATACTTTATATCCGCGGGAAACCGCGGGGCGCAACTAGTAAACAATTAAATAAAATTAAAAACTATGCATTAGCAAAACTTAATCTAAGAAGCCGCTATCAGTAGGCAAAGTGCCCAAAATGCTGGCGGCATTGCCCCGTTGAATGGCAATGCTTAGTTTTTTTGGCTAAATAGAGACCAGCATTTTGGTCACGTGTTGCCTTGATCAGTCGTTCCGAAAGATATTTAAATTATTATTATTCGTCATTATTATCATTATTAATTTAAATGCGACCTATTACAATTTTAATTATAAGTATATGAAATAAAATATTGCATTTCTGTCATGGACAAGTTGTAGACTCCATTGTGCTAATATTTGTTTTTTAAGACCTATTTGTACACAGTTTCTGCAATAAATAACTCATTCATTCTATCATCTGGAGGTATTCTGCTGGCGTTTGTTGTACATTATACCTGTCATAGTAAACGATAGGCACCTGAATCTTTTACTTCTAAGTCGTATATCTGCACTTCTCATCGATAACGTTTTTCACTATAGTTATTGACCAGCCTTGACTCGAAACCATCCATAGACCTGGGGCCTTACCGGGCGTTCTGGGAATCAGCTTCGCCTGCCATTTCGCACGCGCCAATTAACAAGTCCACGAGTGCGAGCAAGAGAGAACACGATTACGATCTCCACCAGACTTACGCGGTCAGGTCCCTGGTCATATCCTTTTGTATCGGAATCATTAATGATAAGAATAGCTCCTCATATTTCCCATTCCGACATGACAATTTCCGCCAGCCCAGCCCTAGCAGACGGTGAAGGCTCACTCATCGAGTTCAAAAGCCAAATGCGGCAATCTGTTACCAGCGTTGTAATGTTAGGGTTACATAAGAAATGCTACAGTTTCTAGCCGTACCCTGTTCTCGTTTAAAGCACAAGCTGTTACTGCTAGTCATGTTAAGATACGTTATAGGTATACACGATGTGAATGATATCATTAAAGATTTCAAATTGAGAAGAATATAATAACAACAACTTATATGTTTGACAGCCTCTGTGGTGTAGTGGTTTGGCAGGGCTCATAGCCCGGAGGTGGCGGGTTCGATTCCCGCGACAGGACAATATTTGTGCACAGAAAAAAAAGCGCAAATACTTGTTCTGAGTCTGGGTGTTCTGAGACCTACTTGTAAATTGCTCCACGTTAAATAGACCCCCGGTAAGTACAAGCATCATCTAAGCATGAAGCTCAGCTTACCTTGGTTTTTGAATCAGTTTAGTGTCTTGATGCAGAGTTAGGTTTTTGATTTCATTAACTTACTCTACTAGTTTTCATCATGTGGTTAATAGATTATTGACAAGTTTTGGTGGAAAATTCAATTTTGGCAGAAGTCACAGAATACTGCACCCATCCAACCAACACAGGTGCAGTTGCAATTTGACTGTTCTTATGATAATGACCCAGCCCTGGGAGGTGGGGCCGCCAAACAACCTGTAATCACTGCCTTTAGGACAAAGTAACAAACATTTTAGACTATATTGGATTCCTTTTCATTGTTAAAAGTTTTGGATAGATCGTTGAAGCAATAGACAAGACTATAATCACTTAATATTGAAACGATCATACATTTCAGTACATCGATTGATGGATTTGCAGAGTTATTGAAATTGGTGCTATTGTAGGAATAACCTCACTTTACTACTACTTTACTACTACTCATTTTACTAGGCGGTAGGACTTTTATTTATTTATTTATTTATTATGAAACACCAACAGTATATATATTTAATATTATCTATAATAGATCTTAAACTAATACATTTTTTCTGATATATATACCCTTAACAGGACAGGACTTTTCTGCAAAGTTCGTCTAGGTAGCTTTTTATGTATATAAATAAATAAATAAATAGCCCCATACAGCGCCCATAGAAGCCTATAGGTGGTCTAAATTTCTGACACTAGCGCTGACCAAACAAAAAAAATATCTTTAAACCTCTAACAATTAAAATATATATAATAGGTCTTTACCTATGAAATTGCCGTATTGCAGTACAGACTTTTTCAAACAAAAAAAAGTTTTGATTGGCTATGAATTCTAAATTCAAATTAATTTTGTTTTAAAAATATGACATTCTATTTACAATATAAGTCTTTTGTTTATTGATTAGCGTTGTATTTTCATTACATTTCAACATTTTTCCTCATAATGGATACTTTGAAATTTCGTGTAATTATGGAATATAAGTTCCGTCGTGGCACCAACGCGGCACAAACGACAGGTAACATCAACGACGTTTACGGAGAGAACTGTACAAACGAACGTACAACCCGTTATTGGTTTGCTCGGTTCCGTTCTGGGAATTTTGACTTGAAAAATGAACCTCGTGGTCGTCCGGAAACTTTGGTCAACAATGATGAATTAAAGGCGATTGTGGAAGCTGATGAATCTCAATCTACAGCTGAGCTGGCAGCAGCTTTTGATGTTAGCATCAAAACAATATTGGTCCATTTGCGACAGATTGGCAAGATAAAAAAGCTTGATAGATGGGTGCCCCACGAACTTAACGATCGCCAGCGCAACGTACGCGTCGAGACTTGCCTTGCGCTGCTTAACAGGCACAGAAATGAAGGAATTTTGAACCGAATTGTTACGTGCGACGAAAAATGGATTCTTTTTGACAATCGAAAGCGCTCAACAAGTTGGTTAGATCCTGGTTCGGTACCAAAGCAATGTGCAAAACGAAAAATGACCCCTAGAAAGGTGATGGTCACAGTTTGGTGGTCTAGTGCTGGTGTGATTCATCATAGCATTTTACAAAACGCCGACAGCATTACTGCAGATGTGTACATTGAAGAACTGACCACAATGATGGCGAAACTCGCACGTCTGCAACCAGCTTTGGTCAATAGGTCGTCTCCACTGCTACTTCACGACAACGCGTGACCCCATACTGCACAACAGACCGTCTCTAAGCTGCATGAGTTGGGTTTGGAAGCTCTCCCTCATCCGCCATACTCACCAGATCTTGCGCCTACCGACTATTAGTTTTTCCAAAATTTGGACAACTTTTTAGCGGGAAAAAAATTCAATTCCCGAGAGGCAGTACAAAACGCCTTTGAAGAGTTTGTTGTCTCCCGTCCTGCTGATTTTTTCAAGAAGGGCATCCATAAACTGCCACAGCGTTGGCAAAGATGCATTGATTGTAGGGGTGATTACTTTGAATAAAAGAAATAAATAAGTTCGAAAAAAAAATACTTTAACTTTTTTCAAACAAAACGGCAATTTCATAGGTAAAGACCTAATATATCTAGATATTTCTTTATCAATCGAATAGTCTATTTAGATTTTACATGTAGTTCTATAAATTTGTGTCTCTACTCTCTACAAACGCAAAATCATAACTTCCACTCCCTAATCGTCAGCTCGCGGCTAGCGTTTCAGTCATGCGTTGATTTCACAATCGCCCGATTACACACCTAAACCTTTTATCTCAAATACGAACTTTATCAATGTGAAAGTAAAGTCGAGAATTGTTTATAAGAATTCGTAATTAATTAGTCTTGGCAGAGTGGTTAGAGCATCGATAAGTGTACTTTAGATCTATATGAATAGGGTATAATTTCAAATATCATGTTGTAGGCTACTAGCTCATAGTCCTAAAGGCACTGTAAATCAAGAGTAGCCTAATGCGCCGTGGTTACTGATGTATGCTTACAAATCGCGCTCTTTACTGTAATTTTCTTGGCAGTAATGACTTGCGGTGTCTTTTGTTTCGCAATGATTAATAACCAGGGATGTATAATGATTACCATTGCATCCTTAAATAGCCTATGTTGCCAATAATCATTTCAATTAATCACTATAGCTCATTTTATAAGCAATGAAAGGCATATTGTAAAGATAAAACGGGTCTATTCGCGCACAAAAATTATCAAAACATAATTTTGACTAACCTCGCATGAAAGGCACCCTGCGGCTTTATCTGGAACTTATCCGTTTTCCAGCGGGTTTTAATCTAAGATAAACACTATCTTATGATCTCGGTTGCGTAATGAGTTGAAAATTGTTTTAATTTTTTTTTACACTTAATTAATAGGTACAAATCACAGCTGTTCGTGGCGCGCATGAGATGAAGAGAGAGATGTTACATCGCATATCGTTTACTATGGAATAATTTTGCGTTTACACGTAAACAATGTGTTTGCACATAATGCGAAGCTCAAATCTCTGTTTTATCAAAACCGTTTAAGTCATTTTGGCATGAAAACCACTAAAACAACAATTAACATCACTTTTATAAATTAGTACGGAAGTAGGTACAAGGATATGAAAAGTAAGTATACTATGGTAAGAGTCCGAAATCCGTCCTTAATTCCTTCAATAATGTAGGTACATTTTTGTACCTACCATTTTTCTTGTAATTTTTTAATTACAAAAACTAAAAATCTATATTACTAGAAGGAAACTACAACTTTTTCAATTGATACTCTCTTCGAATTCAATAATACTCTGTCACGGCTACTTTATTTTGATGGCTGCTACTTAAGTCTGGACCATTAATCATCATCCCGCCGCAGGAACTGGATGTTTATAAACCTTAATAAAACGAAGTTACGTCAAATTCCCTGCGTAAGTGAAAATATTACGCCAATTTGAGTTAGTAAGTGAAATTAACTGAGTTGAACGTGGAGCGAGCACTCAGCTTTAATGTCCCTGTAGTTATCATGTATCAAATATTGTCTGACAGCTGATGGCGGGTAGTTTTAAGTAAACTGGAGTCTTTAGATCGAGTTGCATCTAATCTATATTTCTGTCCTCTTATTTATCCCTATATCTCGTCCCTATTATAAAGATTGCCTGTTTGTTTATTTGTGCGGTGTTCCCGATGCAAAGGCTAAATCAATTTAAATAAAATTTTGCACAAAGATTACTAACATGACCTATATAGATCCAACTTTCGATTGGCCTACAGATGCGCCATCAAAGCTTTTATTTTACCAAAACAACCGTTTAACGTTTGTTACTCCGCAGAGGACTCCCTACTTCGACGTGGCTGCTCGCCGAATGATTGATGGGTCCCAAAACCTGCGCCGGCGGCGATCGCGGGATTTATCGCCCGCGCACATCCGCTCACATATATATTGCGATGAGCGACATGAAGAAAACATAGGTACTAGCAGCTCTCAAAGCTCGCTATAGGACTAACTGCGTAAGAGTAATTTACTTGAAAAATCACCAAGAATCACCTAAAACTCCAAAACTTAGATTATTGTACCTATAAAATATAGACCTTCATATGTGCATGAAGTAATTGAGATGTCGCAGTTATTCTGTCAACGCCATAATATATATTTAATATAGAGACATTATTTTTGTTTTGTTTCAACGCTGCCCTACAACTAAAATTACCAAACCAAAAGCCCGTTTAAAAGAAAAACAAAAGTGTAAACAAACTACACAAACAGATCAGCAGCAAAAAATATCACTCGCCAAAAACAACGATAATATCCTTTCAATAAATCACACAACTTGAATTCTCACCCATACATTAAAGCGATAATCTAAGGCTCCGCAAGTGCAGTTATTACCAATAAGATTTATCGCATTCGCCGCTATTATCTCCCAAAACTGTGATATTTGAACCCTTTTGTTTGTAACTGCCGCCAGCCAAACAATGAACAGGTGAAACGCTGACCGCTCCGGAACCGGCACTGAAACTACCTTTCTTCACAGTTTTTGTCCACTTTTTTGTCGACACTCGTAAGTAAATGGTGTCCAGATAAAGGTCGAACTAACACCAGCAGTAATTAGCGGCGATTAATAATCGGTTATCTTGATCTCAGGCTCGGCTAGCGTAATAATTGGTGAATACACCGCAACTAACAATAATTCCTTTTAATTGCTTTCCCTGCTATTCTAAATCATAACTCCGTGATTTTCGATCATGTAAATTACAATATTTATCCGTTTTTTAAACTGTGATCAATCATGCGTACATTCGGTGAGGTGCAGTTTGAAGTTACGTGTCAATTTATAAATGAATAACATTGCCCCCTTTGTTCGTGGTATGCTGAAGACGAAGATCAAAGTCATTGATAAGGTCTGTGTTCGAAATCAATTTGTTGGAATGAAGGCATGGTTGATGTCATAAGTGGATTTATCTTAAATCGGGATAAGTCAGAAGTCGGTCGGATTCGCGCATCGGACCCAGGGAATATGGCGTGTGGTGTGTACCTTTATTTCCCCGAATTTTGCGGCTGATGAGTCTTCCAATTTACAGTCTGGCTGAATACCTGATTAAATAACTTTTAGTCAGATTTATTTCATATTTAACACAATACTCGACTTGTTATTACCTTAGTCCATGATAAAAAAAAGCGCCTAAAATAAGTCCTGTAAACAAAATTTATACTTATTTGTTGTAATTTGATTGAATTATAAATATTCAATCCGCTTTAATTCTACATTAAATTAATAAGTACAACATCGACATCCTGCGAGTTAAACGGTCCCTCTTCAAGTTAAAGTGACGGGCGCAGTGGCGACCCCTTGCGGCGCTCAATTGATGCATCGCTTGCTCACAGACCGATTCCGATTCACATTAATTTTATATGAATACATCGGTTCTTGACATAATCTTACACATTAAAAGTACGTACCTAAAAACCATAGTATTGCTGAATATAATAATTTAATGCATATAACTAATTCCACTAGTCAATTTTTTTCTATCTTTTAGAGCAAGGCTGTAAACAATTTTTAAAGCTATAAAAGAAACAGAGAAAAAAAACTGTGCAGGTGCAGATAACAATGCACCACTTTTACTCCATTTCTCTTTAAATGTATAGTAGGTATAGGTACATATAGTGATTTCGTAGATATCTAATGTACCCATATACTATTCTCGAGAGTGAGACTATCTTCTAAGCAAGCGTGTTACATCCTAGACCATATCGTCACTTACCATCAGGTGAGATAGTGATCAAATGCAAAACTATCAAAAAACAGAAAAATTACTGATTTTAAGAATTGAAATGTCTTATTGAGTTTGGGTAAGGCCTTTGTGTTTAAAAGTTACTATTTCCCTCTATAATTATTTCGCATCAGTTATAGTTGTTTTATATCAGCAAGAAACGTGTATATTCCGTGATAATTAACGTGACCATAACATGTGATTTGTTGATCATTATATTGTAAAATCCACAAAGTTAGTTAATGATATCTCATTATAGGTTAAGAGGCGACAACTTTACTACTGATATAAACCGGAAGATTGATTTAGAATCATTTTGTTCCTGAACTCTTTTTGATGAGGTCCTAAACTTGATCTACTTGACATGTTTATAGATCTCATAAAATGTTTACGAATCGAATTAAAGTAGTTTGAGACTCTATGTTGAGAAATCCTGGAAATGTTTAATGAAGTGCTGTTACTAAGGTAATCATTTCACTTTCCGGCCAATTAAGCAGACAAGTCATGTGTGTGCCAAAATAATTTGAATGCCCAAGCAGGGTTTGGTAAAAGTTTTTAAGCCAGCAGCGCCACGCGACACCGTTTAAAATGTATGCGGTTTTATTGCGGTTTCCGAAACTTTGCAAAAATGTACGACGAACCCTTTTTTAATGTCAACTTTGTAAATCTATTACGGTTCTGTATTGTCGTCACCTGCTACGTTTCCCTCCGACACAGCGTTTGTCACGTGCTTAAAAAAGGAAAGTTTTAAGAGTTTAATAATGCATTCATGCTGCGCTATTTTCAGTAATTAAAGGGTGTAATCAAATTTCCAAGAAGTGAGCAAATTTATTCGCCATAAGGTTTGCGTTTTTACCGTTTTTTTAATAACATAGGTCTTTTAAACGGAGCAATATTACGGTAGCAAAGCCCTGATTATTGGCAGTAGGTAGCAGAATATCTATGGCCGGTCCAGTTATCGAGGTCTATTAAAGTCCACTTCGTGCATGTTCACGGTTGTATTCAACACGCGATCCGTGCTTCACAGAACCTCATCAGGTTAGAAGAAGAAGCGACCAGCTTATTTCGCGTTGAACGATATAAATAAGTGTACAATTACATCACTATACCTACCTATACACGATGGAATTTAATTCGTTCTTATCCTTTGATGTATGTATTCAGTCCATGTATAGAACGCTCTCATATAACTAAATAAAAAAGGGACTTATGAAATAAAACTTAAATCTAGGTATTATCAAATTACTGCAAATTTAAATTCTAAAGAAAAGCCTTGCGACATTGAACAAATCAAGTGTTTTATTTCCTACAAAACATTTACAAAGCACTCAGCCCCTACACAGCGCGGGCACCCCGCGCTGTGTGTAGCATTAAATAGACATTTCGGCTGTCATGCAGTTATTTTAGGAAGCACTAAATAAAACAAAACCTATTTTTTTTAATTGGACCTTGTACGAATATTTTATAGCATGGTTTGAGCGCATACATTTAAGGATAAGAGGTAATTAAATTCCACCGTGTATAAATACATAGTTCACATGATCACTGCATTATAAGGAAGACCATGTCAGCCAATAAAATCAGGTTTCGGTGCCGCGTTTGACTCGCTTTGAATCATATAAATTGTTCCGTGCGATTACACATACGTATTTGGTTCGAAGGAATTCGACTGCGTTAAGACAGAGCTATAAGTTTTTTCTGTGGTCGACAGCGGCGGTAGGTAAACCAGCGAACCATCGGTAGCTGACTCCGGTCCAAATTTCATGCGCAAGTTAGTTCAAACAAATCGTACGGTGTCTCTGTGCATCACGTCAATTTTTATACGTCACTGATCGCGGCCTTAACGTGATTTAATATCAAGCCCTTGTATTATCTTCATGATATTACTATATTGTCACAAATTTTGACATAAAATGGTTATATTAAGCTTTCAAAAACTTGGACATATTTAATATGATGGTAATTATTTTTCAATGAATCCGAAAGTAGCATTTGTTCATTTTGTTTTTTTTTTATTGTGTATTTTTTAATTTTAATGTGTGATAAGGGTGGATTATTATTCGTTAAGTGTTCGTGAACGTACACGAGTGTTGGCAAATGGTTCCAAGTTTTTTAAAACCATGCCTTTTTGTTTTCTCTTCAAGGCTTCCTAGAGTCTTCAGTAAAATAGCCATTATTTTACTGTGGCATTTTGACTGACAAAATAAGACTTTGACATAACATAACTACACAAAAATTCCTTATTTGACATTGGCACAATGTTTGCTAAAAATCGATAGAAAACCATTGAACGAAGAGAAGAAGAAGAATATGATAGTAGCACTACAATTATATATTATTTAAAAAATTTACTATTATACATATACATGGCCAATGTCTATACATGTACCTATGTATGAGTATATCTACATTTTATAGATTAAAGATAACAAGTAGACAAGCTGACCGGTTCTTCAAAAATTGTACTTATATAATTATAAGCTTATGTCCACTGTATAACTTAGTACATGCTGTATTACTTCACACCTACTGTAGTACGAAAATACATACTACATATTAATAATTTAATTTTCTGTACCATTCCGTAATTGCTTTATACAAAAACAGTCATTGCAATTACTTAATAACTCAACAGAATAGGTATCGTGTGGCTTCCAACGATTAAAACAATTTCTTTCGGGTTTCACTTTATTCTTTTTCTGAGAGGCCAAACACGATATCACGTTTCCATAAAATCACCGGACCGACTATTATTTTGTGTGCGTTCTTTGTCTCAAGTAGTTATTGCACAAGCAATGGAAATGAAGCTTTGATGACATGAGTTAAATTGCATATTCGGTCGACTTTTTCAGCGTATAAGACATTTTGATGTGAATTCGTAGAGATGCCCAGTAGCCTAGGTAACTCGATAATGTGAATATCGCTCTGCCCCGTTCAAGTATCGAGAATTTTAATATTTTTAATTTTGGTTTGCCTTCAATTTATTGCGTAATCATTTCAAGGGTACGTCGGACATTGAACTTGTAAAATCGATGTCAATCAAACTTATTCTGGAAGGATTTACAAACGAATCAAAATCTCTTTAGCTTAATTTTATTATTCAAAAACAAATATTCATCTAGAACACACGCTATGTGAAATGGACATCTATGACATAGTTTGTGTCATAGATGTGCTGAATGCACATCTATGACACAAACTATGTCATAGACTGCAAAATTATGTTAAACTTAAGTGCGTTAATATACCAAATTACTTTTCAGAAACGCGGGAAATGGAATTCATTAATTTCCACAAAACACGATATCTCGTACCTGGCAAATGTTTACCTTTCTGGTGCTTTACCATTTACCGCCGAATTCCTAATTTTCGTTGAAGCATGTATCATACGTGTCAACCATAATTATTATGGATGTGTTGAAACAAAAAGTGGACCATCTGGCAATTTGTAACGGTTTGCCAGAAAAAAGGCGAACCTTTTCGTTGAATTCAGTAGCCATAACGCTTGACTGAACGAGGTTATATCATGGGTTAACCGATGTGTTTATTAGGGGAGGTTTATTTTTATGACCAATCGGTAATAAATTCTACAACTCCGCAGGTCACTTTAATTATTTAGTAATTTATTCAAACTTTTTAATCACATTGATGTGATAAAACTGTACAAAACAAATCTAGTCTCCGTCCCTCCTAGTTTCGTGCTTTAGTTGAGTGCCTGCATTTTCAAATTAATTTAAATGTAAAGGAAAATTAGAATCAAGAACTGGTTTTGAACCAGCATCCATCCGTCCCTAAAGGACACGCTTGTTGTTTTTATTTTTTCATAAACCTGCATAGTGGTCTTTATGTATAGGTATTAGAGAGGTATATGGGTATTTATGTATTATTAAAGTATTGTGTTGCATTATTTATTATATATATCTGTTTTTATGTATATATTATTTGAGTATAGGTTACGATATAATATTTATTTGCACCACCGTCCATGCTCATAGTGTCTCATATCTCTGTCTATCCAAATGTTGTCTGTAGCGATAAGACCGCCCCTTTTACCTATCTTGTTATATAATTCCCTTTTCTACATTTTTATTTTTAGATTAAAAAAAGCGTTTTGACTTCAAGACTTAAAGACTTAAAATCAATATTTTCTTCAAATGAAAAGATCATTTTAGAGGAATAACGCTGTTTCTATGGTTTTATGCATCACATTAAATATTCGAAGGACCAATTTATACTCAACACGGTTAAGAAACAATCCTGAACAATCAAAACGTTTATTTTAAAATCTCGTAACAAAAAATAGATCAAGTTAAAATAGTTCGGGTCCCACCTACCGTGTTCCCACTGCCCGTCACTCACGTAACCAAATACCTACAGGACGATAATATTGTAGGACGCCTTATCTGAGCGTTTATTTTAATTCGATCTGTCAGAAAAGGGATAAAAAACTCGTGATGGCGACCCGCGCAGCTACTGGCATCGCAGGCGCCTCGAAATGCGATCGCTGAATAACGGCTTAGCCGTATGAGCTCCTGGTACTATATTTGACTACTGACAGTACACACATAGACTATAGTACTCGTAAACCAAGAATGAGCTAGTTATGTACTATCTCATGGTGACGCAACAGTTTGGTATGTGATAACAAAATTTTGATGATCTCTTGTTGTAACTGGTTTCGTACAAGGATGAATAAGTCTTCGATCGCAACTGGTTACGAAGCTCCGGTTTCGTAAACTAAACAGAATAAAAGTTTAAGTATCAGTACTAATTTAGTACTATGAGGTATTCTGTGGTATTATGGATGCAGTTGATAATGCAAATGTATAATGCGTTGACAAAGACTGGATATGTGCTTCAAGTTTTGCGGCGAGAGCGAGGCGCGCGCATCCGCGCAATTTCAAGCCGCAAGTCGGCGCACGGTCGCGACTATACGGTAAAAGATCTTCTATTTTATATCTATCTAAATATATATAACTCAAAGGTCTCACTGACTCACATAGTGATCTATCAACGCACAGCCCAAACCACTGAATGGATCGGGCTGAAATTTGGCATGCAGGTAGATGTTATGACGTAGGCATCCGCTAAGAAAAGATTTTTCGAAATTCCACCCTTAAGAGGGTGAAATGTGTCGTTGAATTATTTTCCCATAGGCCACGCCGTGGGCGAAGCTGCGGGCAGAAGCTCGTGTTTTATAAAACCCAGACTTATTTATTCGTCCAGACATCATTTTCTACACAATAGACATACATTTTTTTTTACTTCAAAGTGGTCGTGCATTTGACCACGCTCTCACCTGATGGGAAGTGACGATGCGATCGACGGTACTAGGTAGGGTACTAGTTTACTTGGATAGCATGCTAGCCAAGTGAACTAGTAACATCCCTCAGCCTACTCTTACGGCAAGAGAAGAGGGGTGGTGCTATTATTTTTAAGCTTAACTTGTTATGCTTTCCAACAGGACAGTGCGTATTAAATGACTTTTAAAAAAAAATCAATTTAGCTTGTATTTTTTATTTATATTTAGGTACTTTATACATATACTACTATCTACTGTTTGTACCTTTTTTTTTGAGGTTGTAAGAAATTTAATTATTTTAATATATAAATATAACAAAAAACAATAAAAGAAACTTAATCTACCAAACCACTACCAGTAAGCAACGTGCAACGTGTGAGTGGCAATGCACAATCTTTGGCCGAAGGTAGCATTATGGTACTTTATTTTATTTTAACTTTGTGCCTAAATAATCCTATTCTTTGACGTTTTGAAATTACCATGGGTATATTGACTGAAATCTATGATGAAAGGATTGTATGATGAATATATGAATGTAAGAATTTTCATTTATTTATTTAATACTAGTATTATAATATGTAACTTATCTAATCTATAATTGTGAAAAGAATACTGGGTAAGTATTAAATCCATTCCGGCACTACATATGTAAAAACTTTTAAATACCGATTAGCTATAATACTTAAGATTTAGAAAGTCATTATATTGTTTTCGCATTTACTTAGCTGATGAGAAACATTCTAACAATACATTTTGATGGTATGTGTAATTTATAATAAACAGGTACCTACCTAATCCATATTTTGTTGATCCTACCGTTTCCTACCTACACAGACACGATGCCCGTAGCTACTCATTACTGAACGATACGGCGTATAATTTATTAAATTGACAAAAATTATATTCCGGTAGTCGATATCGAGTTAATATTTTTTGTGCGTTACACCCCCAAAACGCAAACCGAAAAAAAGACGTCAGACGCACGCGACACGCGATCCGTGGCGTCTCTAACGTCTCTACACACAAAAAAACTTATAAAATATAAACGATAATCAAATCTCTGCGAGTTGGGTAGATTAAACGGCTATAAATTATACTAATAGCAGCAAACTAATAACTTGTGAGTTGTGAGCGTGCAAGAACCCATATTAAATCCTTGTCCAGTTCAACGTTTTTATCGGTGTCTATGCAAAGGTAGCTAAATGCAAAATTATAGGATAGAGTAGTGTCCTGACCGCCAGAGATGAGCCAAATTATTGAACGTTTACAAATAGCACTTTGTGAGCGTACCGGTCAGTAATCATTGTGTCCTGGACTCCTTAACAAACCACAAATCGGTATATTTCGGTAGTTATTAGCTTGATAAAAAGCGTGCAAGGCACAAGCTGTAGTTTTGTTAGGTATATTATATACCTCCACTAAACAAAAATTGCATAATTATCAAAACTATTGAATCCATACTAATTATAATTATCTGTTTCAATCAATACGTATTCACCTAGCTGTTGATCAATACTTTATTTAAATAGAACTATGCTATGATAAAATATTAACATCCAATAAACTAAACTCCACTACTAGCGCCATCTGTGAGGCCCGCATAGAGTTGCAAAGCTTGTGGTTCACCGAACCGAGAAAAGCTTTTCATAATAATTATCATGAAACATTTTGTAAACGAGTTTCAAGCTGGTGCACAGAGATGGCGAATGGCTAGCGCGCTGCCATCTACCTGTTCTGAGTAGAAACTACACACTACTTGAGCCACTCGAACTTTGGTTCGTTACGAGCAGTTCCGAGCTAAATTATACTGAACGGCTGGAGATTTTCAATCAATTCAGACTTTTCCCTACAGATGGCGCTAAATTTAATGAATCATACCAAGACTAATAATAACCGACTTCTACCTAATCAGGCTACAGGCTGCTAAATAATAATATTTGGGGACATTTGACACAGCGCCATCTAGTCCCAAACTAAGCAAAGCTTGTACTATGGGAACCAGATAACTGATACTGACTTAGATACTTTTTATTTGTAAATACATACATAGAATACAATGTAACACCCAGACAAAGAACAAACATCAATGTTCATCATACAAGCGCTAATGAGTGGCAATCGAACCCACAACCCACAGTTCAGAAGGCAGCAACTGAGCTATCGGGTCAGTCATTACTTATTCTTCTATTTCTCTGACAATTTATGTTTAATGTTATCTTATATTTGTTCTTTATAAACCTATCTTACTACTTAATTTTATAGGAAAGAAAACATTACTTGCCGACATAATAAACCTACCGCTTCAAATATTCAGGTTTAAGTATCTTCTAAAAGTTTCATAAGTTACCGTTGTGCTTCGCTCGTAATTCCTAATTCATCACTGCTGTTCGGATATTCCGCGGTAATAGCTTTCTTGACCTTTTGCCGTTCTCAGAAGTCGCGCAGTGTTAAACAATGTATGCTGAAATGCAACAATGTAATAACTGTAGATTATGGCAATCTTGCCATGGCAGTAAGATAAAAATGAATATTCTTGTATTAATAAATTCCTGGTGTAAATAAATACTAGTTAAGGTCCACAATGATATTATCACAACGATCACACAAGATCAAAAAATGTGTAGAACCAACTTTTTAAATTTACCAATATTAGGTTAACCTATAGAAGGATAAAAATTCCTTGAATGCAACCAACAATATTAAAAGCCCCTTAAAAATAGATTTAACGAATTTACAATAATTAAGTAATATTACTATATTTGATACTTGCAGTACATAAGTAGTAGAAGTACTCAATTGGTATTCACTCCAATTCATCTAATTAATTCTACTTTAATAATATTTAGGCCTAGGCTTATGGATGGTATAATTATATAAATATGTGATGTTGTGGTAGCCATTAAGTATACCTATTTAAGGCGCCCCGTAGTTTAGTAGTTTCACAATGCATCCATTTACCGTAGTAAATTTTAATTTTCCGGAATATAACATACTTTTGTGGTAAGTTTGTCTAGGTAGGTACCACCGCTTTGCCAGTTATTTTGCCGCCAAGCAGTACACACTAGTGCTTGGCGGCAAAATAACTAGCAAATTATAAATTAAAATTTACTACGGTGATTTGAAGACACTACTGTGATTTGAAGTGCAATGTAGCTAGTGAAATTACTGGGCAAATGATACTTTATGATTAGATCTCACAGTCGAGAGTAATCTCATGTCTCAGGATGATATGCGCCGTGCAGTGTCACGCGAAACTTTATATTTTGGAGTTATGAGTGAGATTGTTCTGTCATGGGTGGCCGTGTCGCTTAACATCAGGTGAACGACGAACTCGTCACATTATTCAATAACATTTAAAAAAACTTATGTTTACCTCGGTAGTATCAGCAGCAAGTTAAATCTGTGCAGCTTGTACGTGAAAAGTACAAGATCAATAACGTTTTACATTTATGTTTGTAGGTATGCAATGTTTTTGCAGTATTGTGAATTTGTGTGGGGAAAAACGTACAATTCATAAGTAGGTAAGGCTCGGCACCCAGCCCAGAACCACAGAAATAGTAAGCTCATACTGTAGGGGCAGCCTCAGTTGTTGGAGCGTGGACAGTAGTTTCTTCGTGCGAGTGAGTAGTAGTTAGGAAAACACTTTGTGGAACGGTTTAACTGAATTTATTAATAAAAAGGTAAATTACAAAAGGATGGAACCACACCACTGGTCGTGGTCTGGAAGTCAATTCTTCGTCTACAATATTGCCCGTATAACTCTTTTTTTTTTGTTTTGTTTGGTTGGCTCCACACTTTTATGTATTTAGCCAGTGTCAAGTAATTGATAATTTTTCGAGTTTAGTAATATATATATGTATGTCAAGTCGTAGTGTAGTCTAGTCAAGTCATACTCCTAGTAAAGTACTTAGTAGCGATTTTACCAGAAGCTTCTATATGGAGTTTTGGAAACAACACGAAAAGAGACGTTTCACCATCACTATACCACTTTCCCACACTCATGCCTGTAATCCAGCACTTAACGAATAAAATGCCACCAATTTTATGCACTAACACTGAAAATAACACAAGTTTTGGAAAATAATACTTGACTTGACTTGACTTCTTGGTTTTGGCCTCTGCGACTAACAGACGTCGCAATTTTGCCAGTGTCGCGTACTATACTAGGATAACAAGTGGGAAAATAATACAATGCGGTGACACGATCTTTTTCGTTTTCCCGCCAAAACTCCGTATAACTCTTAATAATTCCTACTTAATTATGTTGTGTTGCCAACACTTACAAGCCAGCACCCAGCATCCATCATCGCTAATTTGCTAAATCGCTACAGACAAAAACCTTTGTCTAAATCCAGTTGGACCGGACCTTTGCATATTACGAGATTCACAAACCGAGCGTGGGCCAAGTCGTTTGACCTTTCCCGACCTACCAAAAATTGATTATATATTACAAGGAGCTTTTATTAATCCCTATCGGTATTTCCTCAAGTGATTTGGGGCTATGTGGTTAAGCTGGGCTCGGAAACAAGACAATGTGTGCTAAGTTTTATTGAATAGTTCATAACCACAATTTCATTAGAACTTACAGCATTTTTGAGGTAAAAATTCTTCGTGGAGATCGTAATCGTGTTTTCTCTTGCTCACACTCGTGGACTTGTTCATTTGCGCGTGCAGGATGGTAGGCGAAGTCGATTCCCAGAACAGCACCCCTACCGCGTAACCGTTCTGGGAATCGGCGTCGCCTGCCATCCTGCACGCGCCAATTAACAAGTCCACGAGTGCGAGCAAGAGAGAACACGATTCCGATCTCAACCAGACTTACGCGGTAAGGCCCCAGTTACACGGTAGGGGTGCTGGTCAAAACTGCAGAAGGCAAACAGCTGCTCAGAGTGGCGCTCTGTGGGAGAGGCATATTGTCTAGCAGTGGACGTCCTCATATGATGAAGATGATGATGATGTAGCTATGAAAGATCTTTCTATATTTGGTTGCAGATATCATAATACTTAGTGCACAATAATAGTTATAGATTGGTTGTAGCGTAGGCGTAGCCCATAGCCATCAACCTAATGTGTAGAACTCTACCAATATACGTACATGCACCGGAACTTTACCCACAGATAGTTATCTATGATCTATTACGTTAGTTGCGTTACTTGTATATTTGGTAGGACCAAAGGTTTAGTTTGACTACAGCCACAGTAAAAACCCTACTTTACCACAAAACAGCTCTGTCTGTAGGCAATTAATTGCTCATGATTTCCAACAGCCTGAAAACGTCACTGCTGAAAAACAATTGACAATCACATTTTTTTTTGAAATGCTAAATCAGTAAAAAGAAGAAAATTTTTGAATATTTTTTCCACCACGAAAGTCGGCGGCCATCCATTTGTTTTGTTTACTTTCACGACTATATAATTCAATTTAAACTAAATGACACTTTTCTAAAGTGTGAGTTCAGATATTAGTGCAGTACAACTTGGGTTATGGTACGACTAAATCAATACAAACTGTACTAATAATCGATCATGGATACTTGTGTTTCGTAACCGTCAGTATATTTTTTAAATGCTAAAATAGGCATACGTTTGACTACAACTCACCTGATAGTAAGTGACGAAGGTGGAGCATGCTTGCTCATGAGATGCCCATTCACTTTTGACTTAAAAAAACCCAGGTCACACCCAAGAGGAAGCACTGTTGTTGGAAGAGAATTCCATTCCTTGGCCGTTCAGACTATAAATGACTCAGCAATACGCTTAGTGCGGACTTGGGGTACACTAACGACGTTAGAATGTGATGCTATCCATAACCTGAGATACTTGTTAGTTATTAATTATATTTATAAGCCTACCAACCTATAAATAATAGAATAAAAGTTTCTTGTGTTTGTATTTTATTTGGAACTTGGCCGATTAACTCTTTCCTTGAGTTTTTTTTGCCGGGAAAGCGAAAAAGATTGCGTCACCGCATTGTATTATTTTCCTAAACTTGTGTTATTTACAATGTTAGTGCAAAAAATTGATGCCATTCTATTCGTTAAGAGCTGGATTACAGGCGTGAGTGTGGGAAAATGGTATAATGATTGTGAAACGTTTCTTTTCGTGTTGTTTCCAAAGCTCCATAGAAGCTTCAAGTATAGTTGCCACCACTTTACTAAGAGTATGACTAGACTATGACTTGACTTGATGACTTCGACTGTGACTTAACACATATTTGCGTGAAATATCATTAACTTGATGAATTATCAATCACTTGACACTGGCTAAATACTCAAAAGTGTGGAGCCAAAACATTAAAAAAAAACTCTTTCGTAACACGATTGTAGCTTCTTTTCTTTAGGTGTAATCGAAGCTTCGGATCGGAGTTTTCTGTTCAGTATTGTGCTGGATAGTTTGCACCAATAGTGGGAAAGAGAACTTCTTTTTTTTCAAACTCAGATATTGTAAGCTAATGCTTATAGCTTGCTATAATATTTTATAATAAGCACTTTTAAATTTACATGCTTAGTACAGTTTTATGCTTAGTGTAAATTTAAGTACCTAATATAATTTTGACTGGTAAAGTTCTAAAAATAGCCTATTTGCAATAACACCTTTGACTTTGATTTCGATTTTTGTTACTTTTTCATAAAAATGTTAAAAGTAGATTTAATATTAATAGCTACTGTATAGCAGCAAAAGGGTATCTGTTTAATAAGCACTTAGGTATATAAACAAATAAAAAAACAACGCATTATAGTATCACAATTTAATGGACAAATATTAAATTACATATATTTTTATAGATGTTGAAAAATATTTAGCTATATTGGTATTTAATGAAAATATTCAAGATAATTAAATTTAATTCCTTAATTCTAGTAAAAGGTTAAAGAGAAAATATCCATAGCAGTCAATAAGTGTATGAGTATTTTTTTATGAATATAAGAATCATATTAATATTTTGTTAATAGCATATAATATAATAATTTGTTATCTATAATGAACTATGTCTAATGAACCAGGGATGTGATTTCAGTTGTACTATTAGACACATAAATTTACTAGAATAGAAGTGTCGATTCCGTGTCGCATACTCTAAAGCTAACCGAAATTAACATATTTCCGTCGTTGTCATTTCCCCTTTATCAGAAGAGTACCGCCATACTTTAAATTTACTTTAGTTTTACACAGAATCGACACCAGACTTTGACTAATTCTACTAAATAGGTATAATAATTTGCGACTATCTATTATAACTTTCTAATATTTGTCAATGAAACGATAACTTATATTAGATTTCTGTAACACCACTAACGCCTATTAATAATTATACTAATAAGAAAAATATGCACTCTCATACTTACAATGTTCAGAAATCTATAGTACAGTCAACAATGTGCTGCAAAAAAACTAGCTATATATTTACCTATATATGCAAGGAATTATAACTTGTAAATTAATTCCAAATTGACTAAAATATTTAAAATAACTTGTATATATCATAACTTTTATATTTTTCATCAGGTTGTTATTAAAATTAATTAGCGTTTCAGTGTTCAAGTTTTTATGAAGAACAATAAAAATCGAAATATCTAACATTTTGGCACTGACTGTACTTAGTCACCGTTTCATGACGACAAATGACAATGAGTCCATGTTGCATTGCGTCTGATAGAAATATATTGGAATGCATATTATTTGTAAAGAGATATGTTTGCAAAATCCTTCTAAAATACGACTAGAAACACGCTAATTGAATATATTTACTAATAATTATATTTATATTAATCAAAATTATATTTATCATAGTAATAGACTATGAAAGTAGCAACTACGCATATATTAAAATATTAAGGAACTGCACCTTGTAAATATTCTACGCCTACGCATTTTGCGAACTTGAAAAAATATTATGATTTAAGAGATGCAGCAGATGAAAGAATATCTATACTTATTTATGATTTGATTTGATGTAAATAAAACAACAGAACATTTAAAAAAGTTGCATACATTTAAATGTATAAAATTTTGATAAAAAGTTTTGTAGAATTGGTATCATTGTTCCCCATTCGTTAATTAATTTAATTATTTAAAAAATCGATTCAATTTTAGATAGCAGCCTTAGTATACAATTTATACTCAATTTTATCAATGGCCGTTCAAGTCTGTTACATTTAAAATTGGCACCAATTAATAAATTATATAAATATCTAAATATAACCTACTGTTAGAAGATAAATTCAATATTATAATTTTGATAGCACATTGAAATACATTTGATTGAAATTACTTATATTAAGAATTTAATAACAGGAAGATTATTTTTTTTAGTTTTATTATGACGCACTAGTTACAGATACTTCATATACAAGACACAGAACAATAAATTATAATAAATCATAATCAGCACACGTATTACCTAACTAAAATATCAACCGCTACAATTACAATTTGGGCCACAAAACCGGGGCTAGATGAAGTTCACGGTGCTAATCACAAGGCCTTTCAAGATAGATAAGATTGACTTAAAGTTATCAACGCTTCAACACGAGAACCGCCTGTTTCATGACCCGGAGCAAAGCAAATGCGGTTATAATCTAATAAAGTTTTAAATGGTGATTAAATTCCGGCAGTGAAGTTTAAATGTCACTTTCTAAAAGGCCGGGCCGTTTGGGCGTCTCGCAATCGATTAGTTGGATGTCGTCGGCTGTGGAGGAACCGGGAGCTTCGGGTTTATCATCTAAGCGTAGGATCTCCATGAGGACGCCGGTCTCGTCTCTGTCGACCGCCGTCCGGCTCGGGCGGCGGCCAAGCTCCTGTCAAGTGGCTCTCATCTCCGCTATCTCATTATCTTCCTCCTGCAAACTCTTCTCCGCTAATCGGAAGCTTTCCAAGAACTCGTTCAAGTCCACCAAACCATCCTTGTTGATATCCATTAGACGACAAATATCCACCAACTGTTCCTGCGTCATCGGGTTCGGCATATACTTACCTATCAAGTTGCACGCCTCTGAAAACTCCTCCAGGGTTATAAATCCTGAAATTTCGAGAGGTTTAAACTTTCGAGACTAAATTTTACGAGGCACCCAGCGTTAAAAGCTTTGATTTTCATAGTACCTGAGTTGTCCTTGTCGAGAATCTTAAAAATCGCCTCGAGGCTTCTCTTATTTTTGTACAGGGTTTCAACGACAGTTTGAGTGTCGGACTTTCTGCCGGTTTTCTGAAACCAAAGTTGTGAAGTGTCATTAGTCACGTCTCACGCACCTATAGTTTCAATATTACAGCATTATTGCTAGAACAAAGGAATTTTTATGATGTCAGTGGAAGTTTTCCTGGTACGGACAATTTGC
Source organism: Ennomos fuscantarius (assembly GCA_905220475.3). Classification (NCBI taxonomy): domain Eukaryota; kingdom Metazoa; phylum Arthropoda; class Insecta; order Lepidoptera; family Geometridae; genus Ennomos; species Ennomos fuscantarius. The sequence goes on from HG992029.1 coordinate 9,890,672, forward strand.
CTGCGACTAAATTGGAATTCTTGCTTTGAAGTATTAGGAAACAAAAATAAATCTCTCGTTATATTTAGAACAAATATTTGGAGATATTTTTATACGGACGTATTATCACTAAGTAATAATTTCAAGTGCCATAAAAATGCAAAGCTCTGGTCTCAGAGATAAGAAGCTAAAAACAAAGTAACCAATCACAATGGCATATGTAACAATAAACAGGAACAGAATTTATGCTAAGCTCTTAATTACTTTTTTACATGCAGTTTTTTGTAAGAAAATACAATTTTTTTTTATTGAGTACATAAAGCGCATTGAAGTCATATTATAATCTATATGACAGGGCTAATAGCACCCACATGTTAAATTAGTTGACATTGTTCTCAGAAAAACAAACTAGCCAACTGGAAAGTTTTTTGATATATGGTCATGAATTTCTAAACAATGTATTAGTAAGTATTGATAATAATAAATAAATAATAATAATAATAAAATAAATAATAATAGTAATATTTGACTGGCCCGATAGCTCAGTTGGTGGAAACCCTGCCTTCTGAACTGTGGGTTGTGGGTTCGATTCCCACCCAGGACAAACATCTGTGTGATGAACATAGGTGTTTGTTCTGTGTCTGGATGTTATATTGTATTCTATGTATGTATTTACAAACACCAGAATAGTAGTGTGCAGGAGAGGAGACCTATATCAAACAGTGGGTTGACACAAGCCAAGATAATTAAAAATGTACCTATAACTGCGGTTAACACTTTTAGAGCCCACTATGTGGCTTAATAAGCCTTTATTCAATATTAAATCAGCATTCATGCAGTTTGTCTTTAAAATTAATGTAGATAACTAGGTAATTAATCAAATTATTACCATTTCCATCTGGCAGAATCCTTCAACAGAGGTAGACCCATCTATGTCTAGAATTTTCACTTCCATATCAGTCAGGTCTGCCTCTGCCGGTCCTCCGCCTGTGGCGCGTATAGATGTTCGCACCTTGCGAGCCTTAGCCTTCACCTTTCCCACCCACAAATTCCATACCTGTAAATAATGAAGTTATTATTAAAAGAAAATTCACATACATGTACATTTTAAAAAAATTGGTGTCTTGCATAAACTTACATGCTGCCACTGCTGTGCAGTCCTGCTGTAGCCAAGTTGGTTTAAGCTGTTGCTTAAAGCCGCCTAAAACTCAACGACCCATGTCATGTGGCAGCCTGATTTCCTAGAAAAGTAGACTTCCTGTAATTAAAGGTATGTGCAGTTATTATTTATGAATGACTTTACTCATTGTTCAAGATGGCTTTAAAGATTTATGCGTAGGTATGAAAAAAAAAAACTAGCATCATTCTTACCTCTCACCATTTCTAAATTATTATGTAGCCACTCGACTAGCAGCTCCTGCTAGCGTTTGTTCATTCGCTTTCTATTTTCCATAATGGAAAATATAATATAATAGCATTCTGTGTGGAATTTTCACTAATTTCACATTTAATTTTAAAACGTAGTGGTTATATGCTCTTTGAATTTCACAATAAATTTTTTTGTCACTTGATTTTTCCACAGATAACAACAAAAATGCGCTCACGCCACAGATAGTAATAGCGTACAGTTCATGCTTTTCAACCGAAAAATTAACTAAATATGTTCTGAAGTTATTTATTTTAATTGTTTAATATTTTCACATACTTTTAATAAATTAAAACAGCGCTGTTTATAATATATTTGTCATTCACCAATGATTTCGTTCGTTCTTCACCCAGATAGAAACAACACTATCAATTCAATTTAGTAACTGTCAAAATCGAACTTAGTCCTGTCAATACGATTTTTAAATTTAATTCGACGTGACAACAGATTAGCTTTTAAGAATCTCTAAATTAAAATTAGAGATTTTTTAGTTTGGTTTAGTTTAGAGAGTGGTACAACAGATTCGACACCAATGTGTGCTAAGTTTTATTGAATAGTTCATAACCACAATTTCATTAGAACTTACAGCATTTTTGAGGTAAAAATTCTTCGTGGAGATCGTAATCGTGTTTTCTCTTGCTCACACTCGTGGACTTGTTCATTTGCGCGTGCAGGATGGTAGGCGAAGTCGATTCCCAGAACAGCACCCCTACCGCGTAACCGTTCTGGGAATCGGCGTCGCCTGCCATCCTGCACGCGCCAATTAACAAGTCCACGAGTGCGAGCAAGAGAGAACACGATTCCGATCTCAACCAGACTTACGCGGTAAGGCCCCAGTTACACGGTAGGGGTGCTGGTCAAAACTGCAGAAGGCAAACAGCTGCTCAGAGTGGCGCTCTGTGGGAGAGGCATATTGTCTAGCAGTGGACGTCCTCATATGATGAAGATGATGATGATGTAGCTATGAAAGATCTTTCTATATTTGGTTGCAGATATCATAATACTTAGTGCACAATAATAGTTATAGATTGGTTGTAGCGTAGGCGTAGCCCATAGCCATCAACCTAATGTGTAGAACTCTACCAATATACGTAAGTAGATACATGCACCGGAACTTTACCCACAGATAGTTATCTATGATCTATTACGTTAGTTGCGTTACTTGTATATTTGGTAGGACCAAAGGTTTAGTTTGACTACAGCCACAGTAAAAACCCTACTTTACCACAAAACAGCTCTGTCTGTAGGCAATTAATTGCTCATGATTTCCAACAGCCTGAAAACGTCACTGCTGAAAAACAATTGACAATCACATTTTTTTTTTGAAATGCTAAATCAGTAAAAAGAAGAAAATTTTTGAATATTTTTTCCACCACGAAAGCCGGCGGCCATCCATTTGTTTTGTTTACTTTCACGACTATATAATTCAATTTAAACTAAATGACACTTTTCTAAAGTGTGAGTTCAGATATTAGTGCAGTACAACTTGGGTTATGGTACGACTAAATCAATACAAACTGTACTAATAATCGATCATGGATACTTGTGTTTCGTAACCGTCAGTATATTTTTTAAATGCTAAAATAGGCATACGTTTGACTACAACTCACCTGATAGTAAGTGACGAAGGTGGAGCATGCTTGCTCATGAGATGCCCATTCACTTTTGACTTAAAAAAAACCCAGGTCACACCCAAGAGGAAGCACTGTTGTTGGAAGAGAATTCCATTCCTTGGCCGTTCAGACTATAAATGACTCAGCAATACACTTAGTGCGGACTTGGGGTACACTAACGACGTTAGAATGTGATGCTATCCATAACCTGAGATACTTGTTAGTTATTAATTATATTTATAAGCCTACCAACCTATAAATAATAGAATAAGAGTTTCTTGTGTTTGTATTTTATTTGGAACTTGGCCGATTAACTCTTTCCTTGAGTTTTTTTGCCGGGAAAGCGAAAAAGATTGCGTCACCGCATTGTATTATTTTCCTAAACTTGTGTTATTTACAATGTTAGTGCATAAAATTGGTGCCATTCTATTCGTTAAGAGCTGGATTACAGGCGTGAGTGTGGGAAAATGGTATAATGATTGTGAAACGTTTCTTTTCGTGTTGTTTCCAAAGCTCCATAGAAGCTTCAAGTATAGTTGCCACCACTTTACTAAGAGTATGACTAGACTATGACTTGACTATGACTTGACTTGATGACTTCGACTGTGACTTAACACATATTTGCGCGAAATATCATTAACTTGATGAATTATCAATCACTTGACACTGGCTAAATACTCAAAAGTGTGGAGCCAAAACATTAAAAAAAAAACTCTTTCGTAACACGATTGTAGCTTCTTTTCTTTAGGTGTAATCGAAGCTTCGGATCGGAGTTTTCTGTTCAGTATTGTGCTGGATAGTTTGCACCAATAGTGGGAAAGAGAACTTCTTTTTTTTCATACTCAGATATTGTAAGCTAATGCTTATAGCTTGCTATAATATTTTATAATAAGCACTTTTAAATTTACATGCTTAGTACAGTTTTATGCTTAGTGTAAATTTAAGTACCTAATATAATTTTGACTGGTAAAGTGCTAAAAATAGCCTATTTGCACCACCTTTGACTTTGATTTCGATTTTTGTTACTTTTTCATAAAAATGTTAAAAGTAGATTTAATATTAATAGCTACTGTATAGCAGCAAAAGGGTATCTGTTTAATAAGCACTTAGGTATATAAACAAATAAAAAAACAACGCATTATAGTATCACAATTTAATGGACAAATATTAAATTACATATATTTTTATAGATGCTGAAAAATATTTAGCTATATTGGTATTTAATGAAAATATTCAAGATAATTAAATTTAATTCCGTAATTCTAGTAAAAGGTTAAAGAGAAAATATCCATAGCAGTCAATAAGTGTATGAGTATTTTTTTATGAATATAAGAATCATATTAATATTTTGTTAATAGCATATAATATAATAATTTGTTATCTATAATGAACTATGTCTAATGAACCAGGGATGTGATTTCAGTTGTACTATTAGACACATAAATTTACTAGAATAGAAGTGTCGATTCCGTGTCGCACACTCTAAAGCTAACCGAAATTAACATATTTCCGTCGTTGTCATTTCCCCTTTATCAGAAGAGTACCGCCATACTTTAAATTTACTTTAGTTTTACACAGAATCGACACCAGACTTTGACTAATTCTACTAAATAGGTATAATAATTTGCGACTATCTATTATAACTTTCTAATATTTGTCAATGAAACGATAACTTATATTAGATTTCTGTAACACCACTAACGCCTATTAATAATTATACTAATAAGAAAAATATGCACTCTCATACTTACAATGTTCAGAAATCTATAGTACAGTCAACAATGTGCTGCAAAAAAACTAGCTATATATTTACCTATATATGCAAGGAATTATAACTTGTAAATTAATTCCAAATTGACTAAAATATTTAAAATAACTTGTATATATCATAACTTTTATATTTTTCATCAGGTTGTTATTAAAATTAATTAGCGTTTCAGTGTTCAAGTTTTTATGAAGAACAATAAAAATCGAAATATCTAACATTTTGGCACTGACTGTACTTAGTCACCGTTTCATGACGACAAATGACAATGAGTCCATGTTGCATTGCGTCTGATAGAAATATATTGGAATGCATATTATTTGTAAAGAGATATGTTTGCAAAATCCTTCTAAAATACGACTAGAAACACGCTAATTGAATATATTTACTAATAATTATATTTATATTAATCAAAATTATATTTATCATAGTAATAGACTATGAAAGTAGCAACTACGCATATATTAAAATATTAAGGAACTGCACCTTGTAAATATTCTACGCCTACGCATTTTGCGAACTTGAAAAAATATTATGATTTAAGAGATGCAGCAGATGAAAGAATATCTATACTTATTTATGATTTGATTTGATGTAAATAAAACAACAGAACATTTAAAAAAGTTGCATACATTTAAATGTATAAAATTTTGATAAAAAGTTTTGTAGAATTGGTATCATTGTTCCCCATTCGTTAATTAATTTAATTATTTAAAAAATCGATTCAATTTTAGATAGCAGCCTTAGTATACAATTTATACTCAATTTTATCAATGGCCGTTCAAGTCTGTTACATTTAAAATTGGCACCAATTAATAAATTATATAAATATCTAAATATAACCTACTGTTAGAAGATAAATTCAATATTATAATTTTGATAGCACATTGAAATACATTTGATTGAAATTACTTATATTAAGAATTTAATAACAGGAAGATTATTTTTTTTAGTTTTATTATGACGCACTAGTTACAGATACTTCATATACAAGACACAGAACAATAAATTATAATAAATCATAATCAGCACACGTATTACCTAACTAAAATATCAACCGCTACAATTACAATTTGGGCCACAAAACCGGGGCTAGATGAAGTTCACGGTGCTAATCACAAGGCCTTTCAAGATAGATAAGATTGACTTAAAGTTATCAACGCTTCAACACGAGAACCGCCTGTTTCATGACCCGGAGCAAAGCAAATGCGGTTATAATCTAATAAAGTTTTAAATGGTGATTAAATTCCGGCAGTGAAGTTTAAATGTCACTTTCTAAAAGGCCGGGCCGTTTGGGCGTCTCGCAATCGATTAGTTGGATGTCGTCGGCTGTGGAGGAACCGGGAGCTTCGGGTTTATCATCTAAGCGTAGGATCTCCATGAGGACGCCGGTCTCGTCTCTGTCGACCGCCGTCCGGCTCGGGCGGCGGCCAAGCTCCTGTCAAGTGGCTCTCATCTCCGCTATCTCATTATCTTCCTCCTGCAAACTCTTCTCCGCTAATCGGAAGCTTTCCAAGAACTCGTTCAAGTCCACCAAACCATCCTTGTTGATATCCATTAGACGACAAATATCCACCAACTGTTCCTGCGTCATCGGGTTCGGCATATACTTACCTATCAAGTTGCACGCCTCTGAAAACTCCTCCAGGGTTATAAATCCTGAAATTTCGAGAGGTTTAAACTTTCGAGACTAAATTTTACGAGGCACCCAGCGTTAAAAGCTTTGATTTTCATAGTACCTGAGTTGTCCTTGTCGAGAATCTTAAAAATCGCCTCGAGGCTTCTCTTATTTTTGTACAGGGTTTCAACGACAGTTTGAGTGTCGGACTTTCTGCCGGTTTTCTGAAACCAAAGTTGTGAAGTGTCATTAGTCACGTCTCACGCACCTATAGTTTCAATATTACAGCATTATTGCTAGAACAAAGGAATTTTTATGATGTCAGTGGAAGTTTTCCTGGTACGGACAATTTGCCTGCGACTAAATTGGAATTCTTGCTTTGAAGTATTAGGAAACAAAAATAAATCTCTCGTTATATTTAGAACAAATATTTGGAGATATTTTTATACGGACGTATTATCACTAAGTAATAATTTCAAGTGCCATAAAAATGCAAAGCTCTGGTCTCAGAGATAAGAAGCTAAAAACAAAGTAACCAATCACAATGGCATATGTAACAATAAACAGGAACAGAATTTATGCTAAGCTCTTAATTACTTTTTTACATGCAGTTTTTTGTAAGAAAATACAATTTTTTTTTATTGAGTACATAAAGCGCATTGTAGTCATATTATAATCTATATGACAGGGCTAATAGCACCCACATGTTAAATTAGTTGACATTGTTCTCAGAAAAACAAACTAGCCAACTGGAAAGTTTTTTGATATATGGTCATGAATTTCTAAACAATGTATTAGTAAGTATTGATAATAATAAATAAATAATAATAATAATAAAATAAATAATAATAGTAATATTTGACTGGCCCGATAGCTCAGTTGGTGGAAACCCTGCCTTCTGAACTGTGGGTTGTGGGTTCGATTCCCACCCAGGACAAACATCTGTGTGATGAACATAGGTGTTTGTTCTGTGTCTGGATGTTATATTGTATTCTATGTATGTATTTACAAACAAAAAGTATCTAAGTATTGTATCAGTTATCTGGTTCCCATAGTAAAACCTTTGCTTAGTTTGGGGCTAGATGGCGTTGTGTGAGATGTCCACACATATTATTATTATTAGTATAGTTAATTAGAAATGTCTTACATTGGCAGTCAAGTCGAAAGTGTCCATGTATCGCACTCTGCGAGTGTCAGGGTCAGTGCGGACAAGCTTGTCCTTGAGCATCCTCCACGGGAGGCCAAGATGTGTGATCTCCTCCATAGCTTGGCACCAATCACTTATTGTTATATAACCTATAAATAAGAATATGATATATTACATAATACATACATCAATCATCAATACATCATAAATATAACTAGCTAGTTACGCCCCGCGGTTTCGCCCGCGTGGTGAAAGTTTTTTAATTTTCTTTTTTTTCTGTCATAAGAATATTCTCCTAACAATAATAAACACAACAAAAAATAATAAACGAAAACGTTCCATCCGTTCACGCGTGATGCGATGACCAAGAGAAACAGGGATTCATTTTTATATTATAACTAGTTGCGCCCCGCGGTTTCATCCGCGGATAAAAAGTATTTTAATTATTTGCTAATCCCACGGGAGCATTTCACATTTCCGAGATAAATTGTAGCCTATATGTTAATCCAGTGTATAAGCTATCTTGGTACCGAATTTCATCCAAATCCATTCAGCCATCCATTTGAGCGTGAAGGAGTAACAAAGATACACACAAACACACATACAAACTTTCACCTTTATAATATTAGTGTGATTCATTTCAAGGAAGCATAGAAGATAATAATAATAATAGTAACGCCCAACGTAAAAATAAGTACAGAGATCCTGGACCCTAACTAGGATTCCCAGTATCTAGGGACCCAGGAACTACCATACCCCCCACATCCAGACACAGACACAGAACAAGTATTTGCGCTTTTTTTTTTCTGTGCCCAAATATTTGTCCTCTCGCGGCCTCCGGATTATAAGCCAAACTGCTCAACCTTGGGGAAAGCGAAAAAGATTGCGTCACCGCATTGTATTATTTTGCAAAACTTGTGTTATTTTCAGTGTTAGTGCATAAAATTGGTGGCATTTTATTCGTTAAGTGCTGGATTACAGGCGTGAGTGTAGGAAAATGGCATAATGATGGTGAAACGTTTCTTTTCGTATTGTTTCCAAAACTCCATAGAAGCTTCAAGTAAAGTTGCCACCACTTTACTAGGAGTATGACTTTGACTAGACTGACTTGACTTGACACATATTTGCGTGAAATATCGATAACTTGATAAATTATCAATTACTTGACACTGGCTAAATACACAAAAGTGTGGAGCCAAAACATAATTTAAAAACTGGTCAACCGCTACACCACAGACGCTGTCATAGGCTGTTGTAGGGAACAATATTTGAAACGGAAGTTTTGGCGGGAAAACGGAAAAGATCGTGTCACCGCATTGTATTATTTTCCAAGACTTGTGTTATTTTCCGTGTTAGTGCATAAAATTGGTGGCATTTTATTCGTTAAGTGCTGGATCACAGGCATGAGTGTGGGAAAGTGGTATAGTGATGGTGAAACGTTTCTTTTCGTGTTGTTTCCAAAACTCCATAGAAGCTTCAAGTAAAGTTGCCAACACTTTACTAGGAGTATGACTTTGACTAGACTATGACTTGACTATGATTTGACTTGATGACTTCGACTGTGACTTGACACATATTTGCGTGAAATATCATTAACTTGATAAATTATTAATTACTTGACACTGGCTAAATACACAATAGTGTGAAGCCAAAATATAAAAAAAAAATATTTGAAAATATATTGCAAATAAAGAAAATAATAGAATGGTATTGCCTAAAATTCTATACGAAATTTATGAGGGTGCGAAGAAAAAGTTGTAGCGGCGGTAAAGCGCTCAGATATAATATTGTCACTGATCAAAGCGGGCGGCCCACACGCGCAGATGTAGTCCTGTATCGTATTAGAAGTTTTCAAGTGAGCCCATCTATTTCCCCTTTTTACAATGTCTTTATGTTTATGATCGAAAATGTCAATCTTTTATCTACTAAGTACCGATATAGTCTGAGGTTTATTTATTGACATGAAAAATCGCAAATATAATGAAACAATGTTAATATACTAAATATTTATGCGGATCTATTACCACTGCAAAATAGATATCGTTTCGAGCTTCTCAACAATTAATTGCCGCAGTTGAATGGAAACCAGGAAACAAATTATGTCACTAAAGTTTCTAAGCCCAGTTCCGATTCAAGAAAAAGTTTTATTTCGGAAATTTCACAAGTTTCGAAATACAACTGATATAGGAAGCCGTGTCGCTTATCATCAGGCGAACGAAAAACTCCTCATGCCAATCCTTAACATACGAAAATACATACGAGCTTTTAAACAATGAGTCACGTGTTATTAAACAACTTTCAAAAATAATATTGTTTTACTCAATTGCCATACATAAAATTACAGCCGTTGCTTTCCTTTAAAAAAACATTTCAAGCAAGTAACAAGCTGTCTAGGTAAGTACCATCTTTTCGTCAGATATTCTGCCGTCAAGCAGTAGCGTACACTACACTGTTTCAGTTTGAGGCACTGTACTGGATAAATGAGACTTTATGATCTGATCTTACAGTCTGGAAATCTTATTACTAGTCTGGGATGATGCCTGTTATGACAACCGAATTCCTAACGCCATTTGTTTTGTTTATGTTTAGTTATTGACGGATGTGGATGTCTAGTTCAATAGATAATGGCAGCACAAGCATAATCACACTAATATTATAAAGGCGAAAGTGTGTATGTATGTTTGTGTGTATGTGAGTATGTTTGTTACTCCTTCACGCTCAAATGGCTGAATGAATTTGGATGAAATTCGGTACCAAGATAGCTTATACACTGTATTAACATATAGGCTACAATTTATCCCGAAAAAGTGAAATTTTCCCGTGGGATGAGCAAATAATTAAAATACTTTATATCCGTGGGTGAAACCGCGGGGCGCAACTAGTAGATAAGTGGGGGTAAAACGTGTAAGAAAGGAACAATAGATAAACATTGTTATTTTCTTCCATATTTTACTCCTACGCATCCTTTATTAGAACCTCGTTTTCCGGTCTTTTGTTTATCGTCTATTTTCTCTATATCTGTTAATAAATCGATGTCGTTTATGATTATTATTTCATAGATGAATTCAGCAGCTAAAGATCGTCTAGACTTTGAATCGTAGGCGAAATGCCATGATGTGTGAAATTAGCTTCGCCAGTGTTAAGCACTTTTCCAAGATCGTTATTATCAACCCACGCGTAGACTTTGTTAATATTAAACGTTAGACTCTCTCCTAGAAATATGAATCAAAATTAATGTGGAGACAGGGGGTCTTAAAAGTGATCCAAATGTAGAAGAAAATCCATTCAGTGGGCCATATGGCTACGATAGGTACTTGATAACATAGCTCCCTTTATTTTCGAGAAATCGACGAAGAAAGACAACGCTGTTTTCAAACATTTCTCATGTTTTTTTTTATGTTTTGGCTCCACACTTTTGTGTGTTTAGCCAGTGTCAAGTAATTGATAATTTATCAAGTTAATGATATTTCACGCAAATATGTGTCAAGTCACAGTTGAAGTCATCAAGTCAAGTCATAGTCTAGTCAAAGTCATACTCCTAGTAAAGTGGTGGCAACTTTACTTGAAGCTTCTATGGAGTTTTGGAAACAACACGAAAAGAAACGTTTCACCATCATTATATCAATTTCTCACACTTACGCCTGTAATCCAGCACTTAACGAATAGAATGCCACCAATTTCATGCACTAACACTGAAAGTAACACAAGTTTTGGAAAAAAATACAATGCGGTGACGCAATCTTTTTCGCTTTCCCGCCATAACTCCATTTCTCATGTTATTTAAATGCTTTGCACTTTGGTTCTTATTTAATTAATATGGTATGTATGTAAACAAAACTTTTGGTATAGAATATGTGATATTATCTAGCCGTTATTTAAAAAAAAAAAAGTAATAGAATGTTTATACAAGGTTGTATTTAATTCGTTCTATTCCTTTAATGTATGTATTCAGTCCATGCTATAGAATGCTCCCATATAACTAAATAAAAAAAGTACTCTAGGTATTATCAAATTTAAATTCTAAAGAAAAGCCTTGCGACATTGAACAAAGCAGGTGTTTTATTGTCTACGAAACATTTACAAAGCACTCAGCTGGTGTCCGCGCGGTGTGTACCGTTAAATAGACATTTCGGCTGTCATGCAATTATTTTAAAAGGCACTAAATACTAAAACATTTTTTTTTATTGGACCTATACTTATATTCTATAGCATGGTCTGAGTACATTTAAGGAAAAGAGTGAATTAAAAAAAAAAAAAGTATTACCTATATTTGGCCTTAATATACATTATACAGTTTAAACGTAACCCTGTCTCCTGGAAAAGCGTTAGCTGTGGCCCAGGAGGCAGTTCACCCTCAAAATAAAGTCTATTAAGCATAATAATTCGTTTCACTAAAGTCTACTACGTTTTTTTTTTACGTACAAAATATATACAATTGAATGCCACCTTGTATAAATGTGAAGTTTATGAACCCGTAACACCAAATAGTTTTAAGGAATTTTGAAAAATTCATAGTTAGATATTAGTATCATACACGTTTACAAATTTTTAGTTAGTTTGATTAGTGAATGTCCTAAATAGAAAGTCAGAACGTTTTTACGGCGCGCGCTCCTCGACGTAATGAATCTATCCCTAGTTGCTAATTAAACTAAACTGGACGGACTCGCTCCGGCTTCGTTAGTTTTCAGCTAGTTAGTTTTACGCCCTAGGTCTGACCAAAAGAAGAAAGAAGGGAGAGAGAAATAAGGACAATGCTGACAATGTTTTATCGCAGCGTATGGATCAAGTCACGTGGGTACCTATATGCCTTTATAGGTAAGTGTGCAAAATTAGACCGATTATAGTTTTATTATAATTAGTATAGATTTGAAAGTTTTGTTTTTTTCTCTGCGTCTGTTTGCTACCTATTTTCAACTAAACGGATTTTCATGTAATTTAGTATTTAGATAATTTTAATTCTGGAAAAGGTGCATAGGATATTTTTATAGTAATATACAGTAGATTATAAAAACCCACAAAGCTGGGAGCAACGGGAGTTGTAAATATATTTCATGATTTATATGGCAACATAAGCTAGGTAAGGATATCTATGTAACGTGCTACCCAAGGAATTACCTTCGCAGTGACTTATAAAGGCCACACTTCCGGGAATCTCTTCTCAAATAGATTTATGATAGGGTGACATCTAAACCCTCATTTAAGTTGGAGTCCTCGCGGTTTTTGGCAAATGTGGCTGACATCTGCTAGCTTGTGAATAATCTATTTCTACGGCTTTCAAACACAGACATACATACCAAGCGATGACTCTCGGTTTTATATAATAATGAACTTATATTTTATAATTATAATTAAAGTTTGAGGAAAAGATTTATTACTTTATTATTTGCTATTTCTACTTTTATTAAGGTTTCTTTATTTTATATTTCAAATTTATATAGAATTCACACACGTAATATAGAACATAGTTAAATTTTTTTTTCTGACAAAAACCTTCAATTATTAAGGAGTACTACTTACTTGATTTTATTTTATTTATTTAGCCAGTCTGTTTAGAGCAAGATATTGCCAACCTAAATTTAATTAATAACATAAAATAAACAATATTCTTTATAACATAATATGAAAAAGTAGGTACATAACATAGCACCAATATATTGGTACGTAAGTAACTACCTATTTATTAACGAAATAATGTTTTTGCCCCCAAAATTAATTAGCGTCGTGTTTCGGCACATTCATAAAATATTTCTGTTGGTCTGAGTAATAGCCCCGTTCCTTCATTATAAGGTCGGAAACACAATGTCAACCCTCTTTATACTTTCGCACCTTTGACTAATGAATACAGACCTACATCGTAAATAGGTAAATGACGCGGTTCGCTGAATACCCATTCAACTCCCTTTTATTCTATTCACTTTATTTTGACTTCAACATGTTTGCGCAAGCACGTAAACGAACGTGTTAACCGACGCCTACGACGACGACGTCGTATCAACAAAAACGTCACAATATTTACTATACATCAAGCGAATGCGAGAAAAATATTTTTTCTCGCCGTAAACAAAAAGAATGCGTACCGCTTTGATCCAAATCCATGCTGCGGAATGTGGCTTCCAAAGGTCTTCGGGCCATCACGATTTGGTTGTGAAGCTCCCGCATGGCAGAAGACTCTACAAGGCCGACCCTTTGACGGAACGTGAGCCGCCGCGTTCTTGACACTGCTGCGGTGTATTGGACAAATTGACGCTCCAGCGAGTTCCCGCAAAGCTTCAAATAAGCTCCTTTATTAGATCCCAGCTCATAGTAGTTAGATGCCGAGAAGATAGTAATTACCTGTCGTAAAGAAAATGGCGATCGTTAGATGTGTTGGTGTCCGAGGAGCCCTATTAAGTTGCCTCTATAAATCCCACATAAATAATGCAGGAATTAGTTGCGATATCCCCCGCAAATAGATTTCATGAAGGGGCTCATACTGGACAGTATATAAAGTATAATTAGCTTGGGATTTATATGATTTACAAAATATAAACTACCTATACTTACCTAATGGTAAAATTTACCATTGTTTACCGTTTTTACCGTTTGTTTTTTTAGTAGGAATTATCCTACTTGAACGTTTTGAGTTCTGTGGTTCTTGTACCATCTATTTCAAAAAGGTAAAGAAAAGCTAACGAATCTTTTTGTAGAAATCAAGATTGGCAAAAACTATTTACTTTTTAATAAGTAAATGCAAGAACTATGAAGGTATCATTTAATATATAGTGAAGGCAAAGGCAAGTGAAAATATGCAAAACTACAATGCTACCAATTTCGTTGTGAACGAGAAAATCAGTGGATAACTGAGTGGGTACAGAAATGTGACCAACATTTTTATGACGTCATGAACGCTAGTTCGACGCGTGTTCCAGACGTTTGCACTTAAATGCACGGCCATAACCCCTTGATAGTAATATCTAGACGACGTAATCTGTGAGCTATCCACGTATTAAACTGTTTGTTTTCTCTCTTAGTTCGAGGTATTTCTATTTTATTATATTTGCTCTCTGTATTTTCATTTAATATAGTAGCAAAATAAACAGTTTTCCACGAGGACTACTACACAAGTTTGAACATTAGTTTATATTATTTCTGTAAAGCTCACTAGCACTAAGAATAAACATAAAAGTAAACATGAGAATAAACACTTCTTCACACTTTTCATTTATTGTACTTCATTTTAATTGTCTTTTCAATTAGTTTACAAACACAGGATAGGGCCACAAAATAATGAGATCTCAAAGGGTTTCATTTAAGAAACATTAAGGTCACTTTAGAAAAAAAGAAAGAGAACTGCTTATTCAATATTTAAAAAAACGTGCAATCAGCTTAAAAATTACATTATCAAAAAACATGTTTGTTTCAATTATCAATCGAAAACAACTTCACACTGGAACTCATTTCCTACTACTGTATATCTACATCTATTTATGATATTGTTTTTTCTTAGTAGTCAGACTTAGGTACCTATATTATTCTGAATCTATGAGTCAATCACATTTCAAACATTTTTTTAGTTTTATTCATCAAGATAACTCACATTCCCATTGTGCAAGATCTCGTAACCTCCAGGCTTGCACTCGTGGCTTCTTACAAGCAAACTGAGCTTGTTCTTTTGGAGGAAGGTAGCTGTAACATCAGGGCCGAAGTAGGTGCCGGCACCACGCAGGGCATTGGCCACACAGCCTCCAGTACATTGAGGGTCTGACCATAGGATGTCGAAAACCTGGAAAGTAGTTTACCTTAGAAGTTTTGTAACGTCTGCACTAAACTTTGACAGCTCTTAGAATCTCACTTATCTCCTTAGGACGTATCCAAATTTAAACGCAGAAGTTACGTCATACATGGATAAGTGCGAACTTAGGAGGTGTCTAACTTTAGTGCAGAAGGACATTAATCTAGTACCTATAATAAAATTTAATAAAATTTGAATATATCTATATGTAATATGAATCAATTGAAATCGATATTGAATAATCAATATCAATTTCAATTTCAATTTCAAATTCTGGACTCCATAAAGCTATAAAATCAAAATTGAAAAACCAATGTGTTTTTCAATGTGGATGAATAAAATAGGAAACCATTGTAACAATGTACACTTATTTAGATTTTTCTGTACTCGCTAAAAGAATACTAAAGTACTTTCGGTGCTTAACCTTATTACTGCCTCATACATATATATAATTTTTTTTATTGTAATATTTAGCTTCGTTACAAAGCTCCTTGCGTAATAATAAGTCTTCCCACGCCCAGTATACTACTGAATAAATAAAAACAGAGTTCACGTATCCTGCTCTCCGCTTTATAAATTTACATATTTCATTCAACTTTTCATCCGATTGTTCTTGGAGCGGACGAATAAAATTACTGGATCGCCGTCAGACAGATCGCGACGTTTCGCAGCGCAAAGTTTTCAGACGCCCAGATTAGAGTAATAAATCAGTTAGTTAGCTTGCTTACAAAAAAAGAAGTTAATCTTTGGTCTGAGTAAATTAAATTAAAAATCACCACAAAGTTTGTTACAAATTGATATTGAGTCGTTTAACTTAGTACTGATCGTGTAGACGGCTGCAATAATACCTAAACCTTCGTATTACATTCGACACGTCTGTCATACTTGCAGACTGATCGATTGACGCTATAACAATGACGAAGTACTAAGCCTATTAACCTCTATTATTCAGTTTCAGCTATCAATTTCAGAGTTCCACCCTCGAACAGAAAGGTTATTAAGACAAAAAGTGAAAGCCGATATTAAAACTCCATCAATGGCAGTTACTTAGCAAACAAAAAGTAATGGTTGTGATCATCAAAAGTCCCCTAAAAATGTTGGTCCCTTAATAAAATAAAATTACGTGAATCTCCTGCGTTCACAGCTCCCTTTTACTATTGTGACTTGTGCGGTGATAGATTGTGCCTGATTTTTCTTTGTGCCAAATTGTCCCCAACGATCTATACGTGACTGCCGAGTCTTTCGGAATCAAATCCCGTGTCGTTTTCAGAGGGGGTCGGGCTCAGAAGATTTCTGCTTATATTTTACGAAATGCTCAGCTACTGACTGTTAGTTTGCTTTAGCTCTTCAATCATTTTGATCAATTCACCTCGATATAATATTTACATAAATTGAGCTCACTTTGATTTAAGTCAGCCTAAATAATTCGGAGTGTAGACAGAAGCGATACAAGGCAGACTCAGTATTTGTGCTTGGTACATCGACGCAGGTACCTTATATATCGACGCATGCAGCGGCTTTCCAAGATCGTAATTATGACGTTTAATGACTCGCTCTACTCTACAGCTTTTGCGATAAAAGTTTTATGAGCGCATAAGAAAATTATTTCGTGGAATTCCTACATCCCTTCAAGTTTTATCATAAAACGTATTAGAGTAATAATTGAAATAAAAATTATAAGCTAGCTACTGTATACAGTGGCCTTATTTTATTTTGAATAAGAATTAATTTGGTTAATTAAATTGGATAATAAGATTGCACGCACGTAACGTCGGTATGAATGCTTGAATATAACAGCATTTTGTCTTTAGCTGAATCTTATAGTATGAAATATTCCTTTGACAAAGGATGGGAGGAGGGTTTTTCTAGCATATTTATAATGATTTAATATTTTTCTACCGTAGCCTTTAAAATAAAGATTGTTAAACTAACCTTAAATTAAGCAGTAGTTAGGGGTCAATCATAGTGTAATCCCTTTTCCCGTCTTTTGTTTATTTTTTTGTTTTTAGGAATAAAAAGCATAGACAAATACTTTCGGTTGTGTAGGTTGCATAGATTGTCATTATACGTGACAATCTATGAAGTGAAATCTACAGTCAAATTATAATATTTTGCATAACATCGGTTGCAGGTGATATTTCGTTAATTATAATGAATTTTGGCTCCAGTATCAATTACATTGTACACCCTCATAAATAAACTGTTCTTAAATAAGAGTACGGAATTTAAAAAGATCAAAAAGCAGCCACAAACGTATAATTTATATGATTAATAAACATTACAAACATTTGTGTTAGATTTGTTAAAGGCAGCATACTCTTTTCATACGATTGAATAATACTTATGGGTCCGAAGTACGGTTCAAAAATACATCCTCTCAATAATAACGTAGGCATATTTATTTAGAACTTGTTTTAATAGTTATAATGATTATTTTATAAAATGTACTTATACAGTATACAATTCTTATATAGTTATGCATGTTTTTAGAAATACGAGGAAAGTTGTGAATTTATAAAAACAAATATTCCAACTCAATATAAGAACGTAATGAATCACCAGTGTGGTTTCATTCATTCGAAACGAAGTTTAATCGCGTGCGGTGTCTTGAGCGAAAGGTATTCTTAATCACAAAGAAAAAGAAGATTCTTCAGTACTTATAATGTGATGAACTACCATCATATAAAATTAATTAATATTGATAAAGATAAATAATTAATCAATATTGCAATTAATTTCCACAATACACCATCTGAAAGGGCCACTTGCATGAGTGTAATGGAATGACTCGGTTTGAAGGTTAGGAACCTGGTAGACGTAATTTCGACACCATTGCAGTGGAGCTCAATAAAGCTGCGGATAATCTAATAAACTTCAAATTAATTATCGTGTAACTATAATGAAAGTGCGTGAAAATAAATTAGGTTGTGCCGTCATAATTCATCTTTGGTTTGGTTTCCAATCAACATTAATCGCTTTGATTCATAATGTACAATTTGATTTGAATTTATTACAAGTTTATTACAAGTTGAAGTCGTCAGAGTGAACAAACTGTCTGGAGTGAACGACAAATTGTGAAAGGAACCACCCCGTTGGGACAGAGTTCGTAAGGCGGTTACCGAAGGTAAAGGCGCCAAGTTTATCTTGCGACACTCGGCGGGGGTCCTACCCAACGAAATTGTATTACGCCAAGGATGGCGGTTGCTGAAATTGCGCCGAGCCGAAAGAAATAAAATAATATCATTGATAGATCTAATATAGCAGACAAAATCCGTTGTAGCGAAACGAATTACAACGTACGGTTGTTTTTTACTTCAGATTAATTTCTTTAATTCTCATTCTAGATAAAGAAAAACAAAGCATCTAAAGGCGCAGACAACTACTGGGAGTACATTCAAGAATCGAAACTCTTCGAATAACGGGAGCTTGAAATGTTTCTAAATAAACTTCGTCTTATTTTGGATCAGAGGTCGAATCAAATGTAAGCTTTTTGATTGCTTATATTATCCTTAATGAAAGTGCCCTTTGAAATAATTTGCAACTAAAATGTTCATATACCACAACTATAATGAACATAATTACTAACGCATTTACCTATACAGTAAAAATATTTCGCTCATTGTGACAATCACCATAAACCTTGACTTTTGTATCCCAAACTAAGTAACTTATTTATGTTAGATTCTCTATCATAAATATATTGTATTTGTATACAGCACAGACTGGTTAAGAAACAAGATTGATTTATTACTTACTCGTAGATTAGCACGGCGTGGAAAGCAATCGCGTCTAGTCAAGGAAGGAACGTGTACTTTAATCGAATTCAGTCTTAGTTTATGCAGTTGATGAACTCTGGATACGGTTTGTGGATGGTTCAATTTCGCAAAATGTCAATCACGTTTTGTACGCTGATATTAGTTTTAGTGGTGTATATAGTAGGTACATTAATTTAATACACGTCGAAGATAGCTCAATCAATAGCTTGTGGGGCTTTATTTACGATCTAATCAAGCTGAGCAACCCAAGGGGTGGTGGAACTGAAACCATATTAATTCACGTCATTCAGCTTTAACAACACTGGTGTTTCTTTTGTTATTGATGAAATAGTTTAATCGTTTTCGTGGCTGCTAATGTAACGAAGAACATAACCAACAACAATCAAAGAATTTGGCATAGCGATCGTCGCGTTCCGATGCAGAAATGTTTCAGAGCAAACTAATGGGTTGAACTATCACGTGAACAAGTGCCAAATTACAATGCGTTAATGATTATATCAGCGGAGCAATTCTGGTCATTATAACTTAGTATTGTCTCGACATAATCACATCCTAATATCTTTTAACCTCGTCTGTCGTCTTTACTCGCAAATTTTCCCTTTTTTTTGGCAGAATACTCGAATGTGTAACTTTAATGAGTCTAACACTAGTTACACATAAGAGTACATGATCATTTTAAATTTTGTGATTTGTTCATCTTGTCTTGACTCGTGTTAATTTTGTACTTAATAAACTTTTGAGTCAACTATTGTATATACTCAAATATTTTATTTCAGCCTGTACTGTTAATGAATCTGCTATTATGTTATTAGAATAAAGGTTACGCGAGTATAAAAATAATAAATAAATATTAAAGCCCGCTTTTAAAAAAGTATAGCCAAAGCCACACTTGTTCATAAAATATCTTGAGAAATACAGGTCCCGTGTAAATAACCAACTAAAAACTAATTGGTGTAAACCTATATAGTATACAGATTAGATACCAAAAAGGAACTCTAAATTTACTATTCGAATATATACAATGCTTAGTACCTATATCTGATGAGATCTCAAATATTATTGAGCTTAATCACTGTCTGTGAGTGGCGTAGTGACCGCAGGAATGAAGTAAATCGATATCCACAGCCCTGATAGAGTCTTGAATGATTGATAGGTAGACTAACCTGCTTCCATTCCACCTTGTCTATCGCCTCAGCAGCAGTGGACTCTGTCACCGGCGGCCGCAAGAGAGATACATACTGAAACAAGACGATTGTATTACTTCGCGATAATTTGAACTTCGGTTAATATACGAGTATGTTTTCTTTACGATCTTTTCTGACTTTTTTGACCTTTTATCTATCTGCGATCCCAATTAGATCAGATAAAATTCGAAAAAACAGGCACTCTATCACTTTTTCCTGGTTTAGGGATGACCAAAATGGGCATCAAGATACCGTATTTACTTTAAAATATTTTCATTCTTGTAGATACTATGATTACATTTGTAGGTGCCAGAAGAAATTAAAAAGGATTAGTTATAAATGACTACTCGTTATTTGTGACCGCATCACTATAGCTCGCTGTCAGTTTTGTTTTTTAGAGTTTTATAATACTACACGATAGGTGAATGGACTTGTAAAAATTCTCAGACGGCGGATTTTGAATATATGTTTTGATTCTCTGTTTGATAGCCTTTTTACTCGACTTCGGTGAAACATAAAGGAGAATAATTCTTTTATCAATTCAATATAACTTTTCCACAATTGAAATGCCTACATTCTCACCAACGTTCAGCAGATCCTCCTACGTTAACAATTTGTCCTATCTCAAACAAACATTACGTAAACTCGCCGTGGAAAACAAGAGACAAAGCTCTTGTTTTCCACGGCGAGTTTTACGTTTTATAAAATACCAAAGACGCGCTATGAATGTGAAAATTCGAGAATATTCTCTGTGCCGAAAAGTTTCAACCATTTAAGCTACAATTTTCTTGGTTCCATTAAGCGCGTGTGAAAAGAAACATTTTCAGTGGATCTATTCTATAATATATCGTGTAAAAACTATTTAAGTTTTATAACTTAAATAGTTAACGGCAACTTCCAAAAGCTGCCGAATTTTTAAGGACGTCAATCGTGTTTTAGCTATCATACATATGAATATTCTAAAATTCAGAGCTTTTATAAAATTAAAACTACGGTTAATATTAAAAATATATACGGAAAATCACAATAAAATTAATAAAGTATCATATCTCTTAATACCTCTATAGTATAATCAATCCACCACAGTACAAATAAAACTCTATATTTCAAATAGGACAGCTGTATTTGCATTTATTCGGTTGTGATAACAATTGAACCAAAATCTAGAGCAGTGAAATCTAGATCGCCAATGTGAAAAAGTTTAATCTATACCCTGAAAGGGTAGCTAGGCTGCACTTTATTTCCAATACAGTGCCTTATATCTAATGTAAGGAAGATGTAATACCTTATCCCGATCTAAACTCCGTATCATATCTAAGTCAGTGGTGTCAGAGATGCCGCCGTGCACCACAAATACTCTGTTGTTGATGATGGTCCCGAGTGGAAGCCAGCGGTACACGCCTTCAATCAGCTTTAAGAGACGCTCGGAGTTGTGCTGCAAATTATTAAACAGTTAATCTTTTGACGGAATGTGTGTTATGAAGTGAGCAAGGCATTCTGATGGTAAATAGTCCATACACCATACACACACTAACAAGTAGTACTACAATCTAAATATATATAACTCAAAGGTGACTGACTGACATAGTGATCTATCAACGCACAGCCCAAACCACTGGATGGTTCGGGCTAAAATTTGGCATGCAGGTAGATGTTATGACGTAAGCATCCGCTAAGAAAGGATTTTTCGAAATTCCACCCTTAAGAGGGTGAAATGGGTGGTTGAATTATTTTCCCATAGGCCACGCCGCGGGCGAAGCTCGTTGTTATATAAAAAGTTCAATTGAAATTCCTGCATTCTCTTTCCGCAGTCTCTCACTGTGGCAGACTTATTTAGTCTCATATGGTTAAGTTTGTTTTACTTTTTAACTTTAACACTGAATATGGTATCTTTGAAGACTAGCACTATATTATATTATTATCTGCGCCCCGCGGCTATATCTATATTCCAAATTTCATCCAAATCCGTCCAGCCGCTTGAGCGTGAAAGAGTAACAAACATACAAACTTTCACGTCCATAATATTAGTAAGATTGCGTCTGTGATTTAGCTCTAACTCAGGTCACAAAAACTTCTGTTACAATAGTAATATCGTAAATATTATGTCATAATATTGTAATGATGACTTTTACTATAGTAGAGTACTACAATTTTACCCGTCCTGTGTTTTAAAGCTGACAAGTTAATAGTCGTATGGTTATAGAGGTATTAAATCGAAGAAATCGCGATATTAAATTTGTCTGGACTTTGAAAGTTCATCAGCGGTTTTAAAAAGTTTCATTTCAAGCTAGCGAGTATTCCTCCAATCTTCTTTTATACCGTTTAATTAACTTTCAAAGTGCAATGATGCATCCACGTCCGTCGCCGCAGGTGTTTCACCTTTTATTTTATAAAGGTACATCTATTTTTATGCTGAGCTAGAGTAATAAGTTTTATTTTTCTAGTTTATATAAATCATTTTCAAATAACATGTTTTGAATATTTGATTGTAAACATGTATAATAATAATAATATGTGTGGACATCTCACACAGCGCCATCTAGCCCCAAACTAAGCAAAGCTTGTACTATGGGAACCAGATAACTGATACAATACTTAGAAACTATTTGTTTGTAAATACATACATAGAATACAATATAACACCCAGACACAGAACAAACACCTATGTTCATCACACAAATGTTTGTCCTGGGTGGGAACCGAACCCACAACCCACTGTTCAGAAGGCAGGGTTACTACCAACTGGGTCAGAGAGGAGGCCGCTGGAGCTGACCCGCTCCGGCGCAGACGAGCGGGAGGGAGGAGGAGGCGTTACGCGCACCTCCTCCCTCCCCCGTAGTGGGGCCACTGGTGGAGAGTCGGGGGACTCTCCGTCGGCTTGCACGGCCCCACACGTCTGGTGGGTGACCTTGGTGAGCAAGGTCACCCATCCATTGGCGCGGAGAGGCCCGAAAGGGCCTGCCGCCGGGGGCGAGTTGGCTGGACTGCAGTCGCGACCCCTTCTCGCCCCGGTACGGCGGACGAGGGCTCACGGGGGGGTTTTAGTGGGTTCGAGTCCCGCATACCCCCTGCCACCACGGGGGTGGTGGCAGGGCATTTCCCCCCTCAAAAAAAAAAAGGGCTACTACCAACTGAGCTACAGGGACAGTCACCAACTGAGCATATAAGACTTTGAACTTTGACACAAACCTAAATCTCACGTCTACAATGTTACTAATAAAACAATAGGTCACATATTTTACAGTCCTACAATTGACACATAATATTTCATCACGATTTATGGCAAAAATAGAGGAAAAGAAATAAGAATTTATAGACGAGCCGCGGCGAATCCAAAAATATCGCTACCATAAAAATTTAGAGACATGTATAAGCTCCCAGAGCTCAGCGATTTCTCCTAACGCCTCTAGCTGCGTAGCCTATATTACCTCTATAACTCAGGTATCTAAAAGATTCCCAAATTTCAGTCACGTTCACAATTTACTATAGCTGATGGAATTTGAGAATAAAGTAAGTTCCAAGCTGAAATCTTAATGGGTTTTTATTTCAGCAGTGTTTTTTCAAACACAACAAAACGAACACAGTCTGTCAGAGAGTTTACGAGGGTCAATCCGCATGGCCATTTTGACAACTCAGTGGCAAAAAATAAATGATGTAGGTAGAAAAACCGCGGGACCTGGGTAAACGAGAAAGAGTAATTTATACTCTTAAATGCTTACCCTAATTTATATTGCTTCATTAGCTTTCTCGTGCAATGTCGGAAATGTTATACATACTTATACTTAAATTATCTATTTTTAATAAAATTTTCTATGAAACTCACTCGATACTTTTGTTGAACCTCCTTTATAAATCCGTACCTGTGAAATAAATTTCAAATTGATTATGTTCTTATCAGGGATTAAAAGTAGAATGGTAATGATTTTCACTGTCTAATTTGGTGTTACGAGAGTAATAAATTAAACACCTCTGACAGTAGAAGAAACCATAACATATGTGACACGAATTGGCTAATAATATTCTGAGCCTTGTAAGTACTTACCTAGAATTCATAATGAGATCTTCGTGGTTGCCGCGGTTCAAGTAAACGCCTCCGGGGAAAGCCACCATACAGGCTAACAGCATTAGGAACACCTCCAGTCCCTTTTTACCGCGATCCACAAAGTCACCATTGAATATGTATGGATTTTCCGGAGATGGCAGCCCGTTCTGCATACAAGATTTAATATTATAATATATGAGTCAAGACCACAAAGAAAAGCGGCGCGCGAAAATTACGGGAAATTTTTAAAGTAAGTAGAAATTGCACGTATTTTATGTCTCTTTTTTGATCACAGACACCTACGAGCGTACGCTATACGTTCGCTGGGTTAGTTAGAAAAGTAAAGCATGAATATGTAATATAATTTTTGTTATGGAATATTACGGCGGCGACGAGAATATTGAATTGTACGAAAATACGTATAAAGTAAAAAACAGACTGATATAAAGGAATCAGGCCGCAAGTATATATCTAAATTTTTATAGCATACCGCCCTCCATGTATTGGGCAGAAAGATGCTTGTGGATTCGAGTCCCATTATGATAGATAGATAGATAACTCTTTATTGTCTCACCAATGAAATTCACACAATACAGAAATGAATAAATTTTACGCACTAGTGCAACAATGGGTGGTCTTATCGCTAATAGCGATCTCTTCCACACAACTTTTGGATGGAAAGTATCAAAAGATAATACACGGCGGTCTAAAACCATTTAGAATAAAATAGAAATACAGATAAAAAGAAACTGCTACCTATAAGTACGTAAATATAAATATAAATACATCCTAATACCTACATATTTTATAATAAAATAAACTAATACATATTAATGGCCTATTTTTACCCACTATAATTTTTTAATCAGGTAATGGGCATTGCTGTTGATGTAATTGTACCTACTCCGTTTTAGTATACCTGTATTATTAAGTATTTTTTCTAAACGATCAATCTTAACGTAATGTTTTAAGAGCAATAAACTAATTTGGTAAATATTTTTTTGATGTACACACATACATTTTGAGGTTAATATCAACAGGCGGCTAAACTCCATGGCTCACTGGTTGAGGCAATCAAAGGGCATTTCGCGAATCCTTACATATGCAGCGACAGCCGGGCGCCGAAGGTCGCTTACGCAATGCCATTGCCAGCTAATCGATATCTAGACCGACTGCCTTACATAATGTTTCGGCATCCTTTAGCCAGTCGCAATTAAAACATTCAATTTACAGAGAGCAAACCAACCATGATCTCGTTGAAAGATAGCGCGATAAGCGATTCAACTATTTTCAAAACGTCTCTTTTATGCTTGATATAAGTAATTCTAAGCCCGTATTATAACGTTACAGAACAAAGGAACATCTGCTGGAGAGATAAACGAGTAAAATGGGCAATGAAAACGTCATCGTCACGTCATGAACAGAGAAACTTTAATCGATCAAATGGTAGAAAAGCCGGAAATAACAGTAGAAAAACAATATGTGCGAATTAACGAGGTCGTCCGGCAGTCCAGCGTAACGGGCGGTCCATCAATCAAACCGCGGGCAGCGGTAGCGGCACCAATTAGATGACGCGTGCGCCGCTCCCTGCAAACATCGCACACCGGTACCAACACGGGGCCGAGCTGTCGCCCGTCACCCTCTTGACGTCAAAACTGTCTCTAACGAGCACCCGAGAAAACAACTCCCAAGAAAACCTCACCTATGCCCGGTTACGTAAACACTATGACCGACTTTCTTTCACAGGTTCACTTGAGTCGATTCAAAGCAACTTATTGACGTCAACTTTACTTGTTATTTCATACGTCGAAAATTCGTTTCTATTTCAGTACTGTATATAAGCAAATAAAAGCTTTCTACAGACGTTATGTCATGTCAAATTACGAAAAAATATAAAGGTAATTTACTTTGAAATAACTCTTTTGAAGTGATATACTCCATTGTTAACTTTCATGAAAGGCGAAACCCAATAAATAAACAATGATAAAACATGTGCATGAATAAAAGGCAAACCGCGTGAAGAGCTATTCCCAATAGGCTTATCGAACATACAGATAAACGAAGGTAGATATACAGCAATGTGTAGCAATCAATACGCGTGTAGAAAGCTCACGTGACGCTGTGTATCAGCTCTATCGTAGGCCGTAATGAGTTTGGACGGTACCTAGTACCAAACAACCGACGGTTTCAATCAAGGCAATACAAAAGGTTACGTATTTGAAGTTTGATCCGCTGCCGTTGACGTGCTAGGTGAAAAACTTCCACACGTGTTCCATTGAATTAAACAAGCATTAGTGTTTCTTTTGTAAAAGTTGGGCAATTGATTTGTATGCATGATTTGATTGGATACATTTCAAAACGGTTATTTTGGTTCAAAATGATGATAAAGCTGATGAAATATAAACTGGTAATTGTAAGACCTATTTTGCTTACCTTATGGAAAATAACCAGCAGATCGTCTAGTTTACCATGCAAGTCGCCGCAAACAGTAATTTGGCTTGAAATTGATGTTGTTGCAACGTTAATATTGGGCATTCTCTTGAGCACTTGAGTTGCATCCTTCAAGATCTGAGCAACGTGTTTTGGGTGGAGACGATGCTGTAGGATAAAAATATAGATATTACCGATGCAGTGATCGCGTCTATGAAAAACCTGATTGGCCTTTTGTAACTTACTCAAGTAGGTATTATAACCCTGCCGCTTAAGCAAAAACTTAGTGATAACACAGACAACATAAAGAAATCGTCCCGTGTAAAAACTTCATAATTTATGAAGCTACTAGTTGCGCCCGCGGTTTCACCCGCGGATAAAAAGTATTTTAATTATTTGCTCATCCCACGGGAAAATTTCACTTTTCCGGGATAAAATGTAGCCTATATGTTAATCCAGTGTATAAGTTATCTTGGTAAAATGTCATACAAATCCATTCGCCGTTTGAGCGTGAAGGCGTAACAAACATACACACATACAAACTTTCGCCTTTATAATATTAGTGTGCCACAAAGGCTTTGTAATTTGATAAACGGTAGGTATGCAAAGCAAACACAAAAAATTAATGTTTCAATAAATATTATTATTATTATTATCAAATCGGAGTACAAGAATATAGCTGTCTTTTAGCCTGCCATTCGTTAGTAGGTCAACCTAATACGTAAACTCTAATTCAGCTCAATAACTATAAGTATTCTTAGGTATTCAGTTATCCATAGCAAACATGAAGAAAATGGTTTTGGTTCAAAATGATAAAAGAAGCCAGTGGTGACGACGTCCGAATTGAGAGAGAGGCTATGGTTGAGCGCATGAACCTGGCTTTGAAAGCCGTGTCCGATTGGGGCGATGCTAACTTGGTTAGGTTCAATGCTGCAAAAACACAGGCGTGTTTATTCACTGCTAAAAAGAGCCCACTCCATCTGGCTCCTTCATTCCGTGGTGTATCTGTAAGTTTAGGAAACCATCTTGAGCTTTTGGGTGTTGATCTCACGTCAAACCTAAACTTTGGATCCTACATCGAGTCCAAAGCCAAAGTAGCTTCAAAAAAACTCGGCATATTATCCAAGGTAAGGCGGTACTTCACACCTGGACAGCTTCTAAATCTGTATCAAGCACAAGTCCGATCGTGTATGGAGTACTCCTGCCACCTGTGGGACGGGTCTGCCAAGTACCAGCTTGAGGCTCTGGACTCGATTGAACGGCGTGCCAAAAGGCTCATTGACGACGACACTTTGGTTGGTGAAAGGCTCCAGAGCCTTGCACATCGACGTAAGGTGGCAAGTCTGTCGGTTTTTTACAGATTACACCACGGTGAATGCGCTCAAGAACTGCATGATCTAATTCTCCCATCACCATTCCACTACCGGACTACTAGACGCTCGGCTAAGCGCCATCCTTTTGTGGTCGAAATACCACCCATTCGTACCAAGCGATTTGACTCAACGTTCTTAATTAGAACGGCTAAGGAATGGAATGCCCTGCCAGCGTCTGTGTTTCCGGCGAAATATGACCCGGGCGTGTTCAAGAGAAGAGTGAATAGGTATTTACTTGGCTAGCATGCTACACCTTCGATCGCAGCGTCACTTCCCATCAGGTGAGAGCGTGGTCAAATGCTAGACAAGTTTGAAGTAAAAAAAAAAATAAAAAAAAATGGCATGTCAAAAACCTCAATGGTCAGTATTCCGCACTAGGTCAGCGGAGGGACTATGACGTCATGGAAAATATTATAAAATATATCTGCACAACCCTTGTTTCCTATAGCAAATGCGCTCTTCAGAATGTGTAACCCAATTGAACCCAATTTCACGGATATTGGATAAACCCGTATACAAACCTTCTTCTTTCTAAATGCCTCAATCAGTAGGTCGATATCCTTCCTCTGTAGTGGGAACTCGATGTCAGGGCCGCGGGAAGGCTTCGGGGGCGCCGTCTCATCTGCGCCCCCGCCCTCGTCCGACTCCTCCGAAAATACTTGCTCCACTACAACAAAAATAATTTATATATTTATATATATTTAAATTTAAATAGGATTTTTAAAGGGATAAAGAATAAAAACACAAAATACCTAAAATATACCTTACGTATATATCGTCACAAACTTTTTTCGTTTCACTTACGAGTGTTCTTACATGATTTTGCGAAGTGCTTACATGTACCTCACAAGAGCTGAGAAAAGTTATATGACTGTTTGAAATTTGGAAAGTACTTGACGAGGAAAAGAACTCAATTAACTCAACCAAAAAACAAGCCCTTTATCGAACAGAGAATTATACATATACCCACGCAAGAATGCCTTGCCCATGTTTTATCCGAGTTCGTTTCATACAATTTAAAAATAATATATTATGTAAAACCTACCTACCTTTTGTAGACATTACTTGTGCTTCGTACAACTCATCCCATTTTACATATTGACTCTATAGTTAACTTAAAGCCCACATTGTACAGAGCATTATTGCAGAATCCAATTTCGTAAGTTCGTTGACATAATGGACCACATTATTTCACGTTGCAGAGAGAAATGAACTTACAGACACTTTTCGAACTGCTAAAATAAACACAGAGCAACGTTTTCATGAGATATGATAGAAACGGGTAACGTCGGTACGTTACCCGTTTCTATCATATCATAATTCCTTTAAATCAATACCCTAACTTTTTTTGGAATATGAAGTAATTATTATGCGTATTAACAATTATTTTATACATTATAATTATTATACTGCGTTTGCTTGCATCTACATAAACCTTTAACTCATTCTCGCCTGCTCTACTTTTTTTTTTTGTTCAGACCGTTATGAACTGAAACGAACGCTCAAAATTCAATATACGCGGAACGTGAGCGCCCAATCGGATAAAACTCATGATTTAGTTATTTATTCACAACTAACTGAATCATGGATTTCACCCAAATAATGTCATTCCAATCCAAGAATAGCCGAGACCTAGTTTTATTTACATTAGCAGTGAGGAAAGGTCACTGCAGTTAGGGTAACCTTCTATTGAGTATATTTTTCCCGGAAAGTGCTATAACCTTGAATATGTTACTGAAAGCGTTTATTGTGACAAAATAGTTCGACACGTGCAAAAGATATGCAAAAGTATGAGCACCACGCCTGCTCATAACAATTCCAGACGCTTTGCAATAAAAACTCTTACGTTGCAATGCACCGCGTTCGTCACCTTGAGTTGGTTGACAGAGAACAAGATTATTTATTTAATACTTTATGCGCATAAAAAGTACAAATCAGGACTTTATGCTAACAGCATTTTCTACCAGTAAACCAAAGCGTGCTGAGAAACAATTTGATTAGGCGGGCATATAAAGAAATGAGCGAATTATTAGAGAAAGAAGCTAATGGGAAGATTAGCGTATTTTTGAATTTATAATTCATGCATTTTATTTAAAACTTCGATTTAAAAGGATTTGAAATGTCATTCTAGTCAACCTAAAAGTTGGAAGCTTATATAAAATGCATCGATTTTCAAGCTACGTAATTATATTCCTGATTTTCTTTCAATCTAGTTAACGTTGGTTTTTTGTTATATTAGGTTCCAATTTAACACCGCGTAAAATTTTAATTTCGACTGCAGTTGAAACTAGCAACTGACATGGAAAGATGCCGCGGCGTTGCGTGTTAACCACTGCAGTGAAAGGAAAAACAACGGAAACTTTGGAAATTATACAATGTATCCTGGGAGCTTCCACGTGGTGCCACAGGCTGTTAAACTTTTAGGATAAACCACAATCGTGAGCCCACGGAAGTAGCTACTATTATCTATTCCTCGACACAGGACGGGACTTTAATATAACCGAAACTGGAAAGTACCATAAATTAAACTCTGTATAAACGAATTATTTAAACAATGTACTTATATGATTTGATATCATCAGTTATTTGGTTTCTATAATGTAAGCTTTGTTTAGTTTGGGACTAGAGGGCGTTGTGTGAAATGTCCACATTTTTTTCTAAAATGGATATTACTTTATATGATAGGATAGGATATTCGTCGTCTTATTACGTGCAATCAATATTGTTCATGAAAATTTGACAATAACCACTATGCTTATAGTCGAACATGGAAATACATGACAAAGCTATAAAATTTGTAAGCTGAGGCTATGATACTTTTAATTAACTGTATAGCTAACAAACTCCATAACAGTTATCAAACTGTTTCTTATTTCTCTAGACAATTCAGTATATAATGTTATATTTTGGATTGTCTAGAGAAATAAGAAACAGGTTCAGTTTACGGGAAAAGTAACTGGACACTCCACTCCTGAAGAACAAATGAACACTGACAGTTTGCAAGTTAGCGTCAGTTGAAATAGAAATAGTTTCTTGGAGCATTAACTATAAAGCAAGTTGTTCCAAAGTGAATATAGTGAAAAAACTTGTAAAGTACGCTGAATCCAGAGTCCTCAAGTACAAACAAAGTGGACATTCCAATGAACTGCTTAGTATCGAAGAACTGGGGAGTGATCACGAAGCATTGATTGCAATACAACAAGAGAAATTTCCATACTAACTATGCACATAAACTGCGTATTGAAACTGTCAAATCCATCCAACCGATATCGAACCGATAGAAACACAAATTTGTGTTTCTATTGGTTGCAATCGAGTTACGTTAGGTGTCTTTACGTAATCGCCCAACTGGTTTTATTTCTACATTTGTCATTTTATTAATTTGCGAGAGACGATTTTCAAAATAAAATATTTAATGAATGTGTTTTACCAAAAATAGTTTTGCTTCTGTTCAATTTGCTACAAAATGATTGTCTTATTTATGTAATTAGTAACTTCAGTCGCAGTGAAAAGCATTGAATTACTTTATAATTTGATGCCGTTCAATTCTGAAAATCTAATTAATTACTGACGTTGTGTTGTGTTTTACATTATGAGCGATACTATACGATACTAGACTTCTATTCAAAGCATTATTAAAAGGCCTGAGAGGCTTTTACATTAATATGTAATCTGGCAGTCTATCAGTAAAGGTCAAAAATAAATTAGGCACTCACAAACGGAAGCTGTCCTTGAGGTTCTCTCAGAAGAAGGCCGCCCACTGGTGTCCCTCATGTGGCTTAAAAGGGCGTTAAAAAAGTTGTATAACTGTAACAAAAATAACACCACGTTACTGAAAAGATTTATTAGACTATCTAACTTTATTTCTTATTCAAGCTTATGAGAGAATTTCGTCAAGCTTAAGCATATAAGCTTGACAAAATTTTCGATGAACAGACTATCTAACTTCCATTCCGCTGGGATCATAGACTACTGAGACGCATTCGTTGAAATTCAGGTTTTATGTTGTATTAGGGTAATATTGGTTGTTTGGAAAAAAACAAATAACGAAATTAGATTCATAAGGGTCCCATGCGCATAGTAATTGTGCACGCACATGACTGGTTATCGCCACTGGGTACCGGGCGTAGCACACGATGCAGCAATAAAGCTTATAGGCATAGCGGGGGGGGGGGGGGGCAATGGGCATAGACTCATTAATAGGCTAATACACCTATTTGCAGATTATAAATAATAATTATATTCACGCATTTCGGATTCCATGTGCACAATTCAGTCTTTAAACTCACTCTTGCAACGGTTATGAAAAACATCGTGAAAAAACCGACACGTTAAAATATGGCTAAAATACAAGGACTACAATTTTATTGTATATATATTGTGTCACCAACCCGAACCGTGGTGGATTATGGCCTACTATTTTATCTCCTATGAGAGAAGGTCCATGTTCCAGCAATGGGGATGAATAGATTTATAATTCCATCAACCCGCATTAAGCATCGTCAATTTCTATCAGGTGAAACAGTAAGTGAGAGTGGTCAAATATTTTGTCCACAAACAATTTAAAGAAATGATTAAAACGCTCATTTATGAGATATACAACAAACATTTATAGTTAGGCATAATTTTGTCGCTATAACAGGCTTAGGACATATAGTTGCAACTAAAAAAATACAAAGTTAAACCATTCATACTTTAAAAGCCTACATTTACGATAATTCAGTGACATGGGGCGTGAATTAATTTGTTGTTAAATATCACTAATCCGGTTTGTTGTTATGTTGTTAATCTCTCAGTTGCAAGCAATAGTCGTAAAGCCCATAATAAAGTGTGCATCTTAAGTTGGAATATTCATATCAGACAGCCAGCTTCAAGACACAAATTACAGTTCTCAAAAGCTATACAAACTAGCCGCTACGAATAATGGTCACAGAGAATAATTTGGACGCCTGCCACAGACGGGAGATACCGATGTTAATTTAATTGTCCGTCTCGCAATTACACGTAACCTTAGTACATTTTACAGCAGCAATATTCGACATCTTTTCGAAAACCGTTGATTACGATTTGAATGTAATGTTGTAGATCTCGAATTACAACCTACCTTAAACGTTAAAATGATACAAACACGAAAAATCGTTGGCATAACGACTACGTATACTTGTTACGCTCAAACTATTTTGAAGAAAATCTGTCACAGCGTAATACCGTATGCGTGGCTTTGTTCAGTGAAATCGAATGATCGGATTGAAATGCTCAATGAACACGGCGAGTCATTGGAAACGACACCCTGAGCTTCAAACTAGATTGCCTCACCTTTCAACTCAATGTAGTGTTAGGTATTTTATTGCAAATCCGAATCACAAACTGATCGAGACAACTCTACTATCTGCTCTATCTTGAAAATAATCTACATTCATAATTCAAAGCCAGACTGCCAGTGAAATATGGCCCATTCTCTCGTGTTCTCTTTTGTCTGATAGTCTGAATATTTTTTATTTTATAATTAATGAAACAGCTACATACTGCGGTTTTCATATTGGATCGTTAACGCAAATTGATATCTACGTTCATGCAATAACGTCCTATACCTTAACCATTCCATAACCTAAAGTATCTACGCACTAAAGTTCAAAATAATTTATTCAACCGTTCCGGTGCTAAGTGGTAAAAAGCATACATTCAGACACACAAACTTTCTTTTGCATTTATAATATCAGTAGGATAGGATAGTACAATGAAGTTATCTAATTATGATTGTTAATAAGTCCTTTTTTCTTTGTAGTTATCATATAAAACTTATATAAACCGGTTACAAACTTTGACATTGAATGTAAATCTTATAAAACAAGATAGGCACAGCATTTACCACAATTTACATTTTCAGCGGACGCACCGCAAACCGCAACCATAAATTAAATTTAGACGACAACGTTAATAGGACGAAACGTAATTTGTTCCTTTATCTAATTTTAATCGTGAATAAGGAACTTGAAGCCTTTACCTTGTCACCGTTATTGTTATTTGAACGGCTTTTAATATCGAACTAAATAATAGCAAACTCCACTTTATTTAATTTAAGCGAGTGAGGCAATAATTTCATAACCTAAACCGGTTCTTTACAACTTTTAGTATAAAGTTTTTATATCAGCTTTTGTTTTGTATGTATGTGAGCTATAAAGAGTTAACAAACCTACAATTTATACCTGGTACTAGTTTCATGTCTGAATTACTATTTGGTATGTACTTACAATTGATGCGGTCCATCTATTTTCTATTAGTATTCAGTTTTTATGTTAATTTTCGGCGTAATACAAGCCTTTTGTGGTAATGTCACAAGAATTATCTCTGCTTGTACACTATAAATTTTCTGTTTTACACTATTAATTTTCGGGTTTATTCGTGAATATTAAATAACGAAATTGAATTATTTGCTCTCATACCACAGATGTGAAGTAGCTTAGATTTAGATATTTAAAATTATTTAATGTTGTCCATAAGTTTATTTAATTAACCTTTCACAAAATAATTTCCCACGTGATCTTCGAAACTGTTTGTGATTCATGACGAAATAACCTGTGATAAGTCACGGCCTGTAATTCCCCTTAGGGGACCCAGTGGGTCTCTTATACAGCCCGCGATCTGTAATCGTATTAGAGAAAGGATAAACTACGCTTACTGCGAAGCAAACAAATGTTAAGCTTTCCCATGAAAGTTACGCCACCGCTCGAAATAGGAGCAATTATTTTCAGGTTGAAAAAACCTTGTGTGTAGACGGGGAAAACTGGCCTGAATTTGTTACCTACTTCTACAGAAGCGTTTTGGGTATGTCTTAAAAGTTTTAGTAGCTAAATTTTAATGAAGAAAACAAAACTCACTGGAATAAATCTATCAAGAATTGAGGATATATTACTCTTGGAAAAAACCGCGCGCCAGAGTTATTGGCATTTATTTCTATACAGCTTTTTGATTGGATGAAATAAAAATAATTACATCGTGGATCACCAATGAACATTTATATTTTATATAAAAAAATAATTGACTGGCCCGATAGCTCAGTTGGTAGTAGCCCTGCCTTCTGAACTGTGGGTTGTGGGTTCGATTCCCACTCAGGACAAACATTTGTGTGATGAACATAGGTGTTTGTTCTGTGTCTGGGTGTCATATTGTATTCTATGTATGTATTTACAAACAAAAAAGTATCTAAGTATTGTATCAGTTATCTGGTTCCCATAGTACAAGCTTTGCTTAGTTTGGGGCTAGATAGCGTTGTGTGAGATGTCCACACATATTATTATTATTATTATAATACAATTTTTTTATTGTTCTTTAGGCTTGTGTTATATTAACTATTAAATAAGATGCTATAATAGTATTCTATATCTAGTATAAGCTAAGCTAGGCGTATAATAAATATATGCTGTACCTTCACTTGATCCTGCTCGCCTGCATACTCGATGTTCTGGAATATGGTCCAAGTGTAGCGCCTGCGCACCTCCATACGCGCCAAGTACCGCCTGTACCACTGCTGGATCAAGATGGCCGCTTTCATTGCTGAAAAAGAAATTAGCTCTGAATTGTACGCTAGCTTTGCTTTTTAACGCTTCTTTAAAAATATGCAAGGTGCCTATTTTTTTTTTCAATTAACTAAATAAAACTACTAATAAATAAGTACTACTACAATAAACAAACATTTGGACTTATACTAGCCCCGATGACCTATAGACAGTCCAAATGCTCCAGGCCACTACCGGTAGGTAGGCTACTCAACATACTTGAATAAAAAAATAACGAGTTGCCGATTTTAGATGAAATTGATGATTTTAGCCAAATAAGCTTTTTTTAGATAATTTACTTTGAAGCTATAATAAACTAAATTTTTACGTGGCCACGTCAGTCTTTCAGTTTCAATCGGATATTTGATTTCTTCACACACATATTATAAGCGTTTTCTAAAGCTGTCATATTCCTCCATCCCAAAGATTGGCATCGAAGGCTATCGCTAATGTAAGGTAATGTGATTCCTTCGTTTTTATAAGTATATCGTAATAAGATATCAGCTACGGTTTGTTTACGGCTAGCATTAGCTATATTGTTGGCTGTCTACTTACATTAACGGTAATATACCTAACACAATATCTATACATTGTGTAGGTGCAATTATTAACTAAATATCTACATTTATATATTGTATGATACTGCCAGAGGAATCACTATTTGCTATTATTTTAACTATTTCAAGATATATCCATAACTAGCTGGCACGCCACGGCTTTTCGCGGGTGAATTAGGTTTTTTTTTTACGTTTTGGCTCCACACTTTTGTGTATTTAACCAGTGTCAGTGGCAAGTACTTGATAATTTATCAAGTTAATGATATTATTCACGCAAATATGTGTCAAGTCACAGTTGAAGTCATCAAGTCAAGTCATAGTCTAGTCAAAGTCATAGTCCTAGTAAAGTGGTGGCAACTTTACTTGAAGCTTCTATGGAGTTTTGGAAACAACACGAAAAGAAACGTTTCACCGTCATTATACCATTTTCCCACACTCACGCCTGTAATCCAGCACTTAACAAATAAAATGCCACCAATTTTATGCACTAACACTGAAAATAACACAAGTTTTGGAAAATAATACAATGCGATGACGCAATCTTTTTCGCCTTTCCACCAAAACTCCTGAATTAGGTTTACGTCCTAACCCTGTCCACTGGAAAAGTGAAACGGAAAAAGATGGAGGAAATGGATGATAGGACGGCAATGGAAGGGAGGCCGGCTGTATTATCTTACATTATGGAATTTACGGCACGGCTACGGCATTATAATATGGGGTGAAAGCACCGACTTCATGGACCTATTTATCATGCAGAAAAAGTGTCTGAGAATCTTAGTAAATATTAAACAACGAGATAGTTGTAAACCTCACTTTATAGAAAGGAAAATACTTACCTTACCGAGCTTATATATACTGCAAGTAGGCATATTCGTAAGAAAACACAGACACTTTTTCAAATCAAACTCAGAACTGCACCAAAATTACAACAGACGGAACAAACACAATCTTATCCTTCCAACTGCAAAATTACATATATTTGGAAAAAGTCCTAACTTTAGATTCGTGAACGTCTATAATAGAATCCCCAACGAAATAAAAGAAGTTGAAAAAGACGAAATTTTTGTTAGTAAGTTAAAAAGCTACCTATTAAAAAAATGTTATTATTCGGTCGAAGAGTTTCATAACAATAAATAAACATAAAATTTGTCCAGTTATAAACCGGCCCACCATGTGTTGTATACCTACCTATCCAGTTATGCTTGTTTGCCTTATCTACGTTGAACCAGTGGGATTTGTTTTTATTTTTGTAAAGAGTGGGTAGTAGCATAAAAAGACTAAAATAAATTGATTGATTAGATTAGTTGCATATTACCTATTGAGTTGCCATATTTAATAGGTAATTAATTGAATAACCAAATAATTAAGTAATGAAATGCTTGAAAATATTATATAATATTATTAAATATTGACGATATATCTATTATGTAATTGAAATCAATAAATTTATTTTTAATCGCACTCAGTTGCAAGCGCCCTTACAGGGTTCATGTACCTACTAAACTAGTTGTTAAGACCTGACATGATATATAAATTGTACATGAATGCAAATAAATGAATATGAATATGAATACATTATGGAATTTACACAAGGATTAAATTGAATTACTTTGTAATTTTTTCCTATCGATATAAATTATTATACCGTTACTTGTTATCTTTTACTATTTTATGTATATAAATGAAAAATTCATGCATATTAATGACTTCCTTATTGTTTTGTATAACTCGCACTTGGCCAATTTTAGGAAACATTAAATATCCTAAATGTTATTCAAAAAATTAGCTCCAACCATTCTAAGGTTCATAAAAATCCGTCCAGTGGTTCGAGCGTGATCTGTGCTCAAAGAGACAAACAGATATATATCTATATACACGGTGGAATTTAATTCACTCTTTTCCTTAAATGTTTTTCCTTAAAAAAAATTTTTTTGGTATTTAGTGCCTCCTAAAATATCTGCATGACAGCCAAAATGTCTATTTAATTGTACACACAGCGCGGGCACCAGCTGAGAGCTTTGTAAATTTTTCGTAGGCAATAAAACACCTGCTTTGTTCAATGTCGCAAGGCTTTTCTTTAGAATTTAAATTTGCAGTTATTTGATAATACCTACATTTAAGTTTTATTTCATAAGTACTTTTTTTATTTAGTTATATGAGAGCGTTCTATAGCATGGACTGAATACATATGTATATTAAAGGAAAATAACGAATTAAATTCCACCTTCTATAATGTCGATAAAGAAACGCAATCAAATTTTTTAAAACATATTCAATGTTTGGTGTTAATTTGATCTGGTCGAATGGTGTTTGTCAATCGACAGTTGGTAGTAATCCTACCTTCTGAGCTGAAGGTTGTGGGTTCGATTCCATCCAGGACAAACATTTGTATGATGAGCATCGATGTTTGTTCTGTCTGGGTGTTATATTGTATTATATGTATATATTTACAAACAAAAAATATTTAAGTATTGTATCAGTTATCTGGTTCCCATATAGCTTTGCTTAGTTTGGAGCTGAGTGAAATGTCGAAAAAAAATGTAGATCCAGTTACAGTTTTACTATAGATGATTGTATGTACCTTAAGTGTAATAATCTAAGTGCTTCATATCGATGATAGTACCTCAGCACTATTATTTTTAGTTACATTACTACACAATGTTAAAAAACCAAAAATAAATAAAATAAAGATGCATTAAGGCAAAACTAATCTCTACTACGACGAGTTATCACCCTATTTGTCTTCGCTTCTAGAGTCACTTCACATTAATAGATAAAAAGTGCCTTTAACTAACGTAAGTAAGTTTTATTGTCATCGAAAAGATTATACAAAGAATCAAGTGAGAAAAAAATTAATGCTGTGGTCTAATTTGCACCTATACAACACATGCTTTGAGCGGAACACATGTGTTCTGGTTTAAAAATAAAATTACAGGAGAAATGAGACTTAATAATTTGATCACATAATGTATAAATCTTTTATGCCAAATCGTCTGGACCAATTTACATGTAATTACGAATTTCCACGATACCGAGACCAACGTTAAGACAAGTAGGTACTATTTATCCTAGAAAGTTAAGAATACCCATGGAAAACTGGTAAATAAGTAGTTGAAACCGCGAGGCAGTTCTATGGTTAAAGGTACCAATAAGCTACCAAATACTGGTAGTTTACCAGGTATATAAAAGTTTATCGTAGCTATAGTATCCGGTAGCTAGGCTTGCTTGTTCCAGTTTAGTTAGGAATCAACGGTACAGTCGCGAACTTAATTAACAGTTTGTGTAACAAAATAATTACATTACGGAACCTGTAGTACGAATACGACAAAGTCATAAAACCTATACCTGCGACAAAAATACCGTTGTTTGTTTCGCCCACGAATGTGAATTTGTCCGATAATGCTATGGTTTAGCCCAAATGTAATTAGCCTGTGCCATGCAAGATCATTTGTCAGGATCAACACTATATGCCGGAATTAATTAGGTAAGATGACCGCAATTTATTTTGATCAATCATGTTATCTCTTCTTAATTGCTTGAATAACTTTAGTATTAGTCTTCTGTAAATAATTCTATATCCAATACAAACTGATTATACAACTTCAGGGTATTCTAATACATATGTGTTACAAGGTTGCGGATAAGATTGGCATTGCAGAACGTAATAAAATTATGCAAACAACGACATCAACATGGATCAATTAGTAGCATTGCCAGTGAAATTATGCAGGCAACATAACCAGCATGCATGAATTTATGGAAAAATCCCATGCATGCAAATCGTTCTATCTGGACCGTCGCAGTCATGTGACAATCAATACAAATGTAGTTAAAATCCGATACGTTCCGAACGTACCATGTCCCTTTCGGGAATGCGGACGGTGAGTGGACGTAACTTATTGTGTTGCGTGAATTTCATTTGAACCCAAACACAGTAGGTATCCGTGGTAAACATTCTACACACCAAAGCCCCCGCTAAGCGCGGGTGCCTTGACACGGTGGATTAGGTCACGGGCTTATTTTATCTTAAAACACTCATATTTCACCTTAAAATAAGCCCGGCAGACCATAATGTCGGGTCAAACCACCACGGCTGACAGCTAGGGTGTAGGAACGCTGTACCCAAAAATCTTAAAATAAAAGTGAAACGCTGTTTTATTTACTATTTATTAACTATCTAAATGCTACAATAATATAACTACTATTAAACCATCATCAGGTCTTTTACCATCGTCACACATGAGAACATTTGGTTCGAGAACAGCTGAAAATTTTTTCAAACACGTAGTGACCTATCCTGGTCAACGGCAATACCGCACTGCCAGCGATGGGCAACACAGCATCTTGCACCCAAACGTAAGCTCGAAACGGATCTAAAAGGTTACCAGAGTTAATTAAAAGAGGGTATGGCCTGTTACCAAAGTCCTAACCTTTTTTTTTTTTTTATCTATTGGTTTTTTTTTTTTTTTTACTTTTTTTTTAAATCAACATTTATTATAGAGGGTTTGGGTCTTTACAGATCATGTCACCCTCATAGGGGCACTCTAAATATCTATCTACGCTTAATACCTAACTTAACTACACTGTACAGACATTTGGCTTCTTTTGACAAAGGTGCGGACAAAATACTATTAAATATTCCAACATCGTTCAAATTGAAATTAAATTTTAACATAAACAAAAATCTTTCAGTTTCGTTCCGGACACACTCCGCCAAAATATGAGTCACGTCTTCTATTACACCGCATTCTGTGCAATTGGGTGATTCGCATTTTTTCATTAGGAACGCAAAACTATTTAAGGGGATGTGTCCGGAGCGAAGTCTGAAGGCCGTCACCACATTGTTGCGATGCATATCTGCACCCACGTACCAGGGGAGGCGGGATAGACAAGGCTGAATGGTTCGGTACCAAATCCCCTTACTCAGTGACCTTTCATCGAAATATTCACGCCACAAATCCATGCACCGATCGCGGACGATGTAAATGAGATCGCTGGAGTTAGGTAAACATTCTAGAGGTATTCCATCTGTGACCGCTTCTCTTGCCAAACGATCAGCCTCTTCATTCCCATACAACCCAGTGTGAGATGGTACCCATTGAAGAATAATTCTTTTATTTTGAAGCTTACTAAGGGACTCCAAGATTCTGTAGGCTATCGATGTACCTCGAAAATTCGAGGTACATCGAGCCAGGTGCTGCAAAGCACTCTTGGAGTCCGTCAGTATTACATAGTTTCCTGACTCAAATGACTCAATGTAAGAAATAGCTTCTGCAATAGCCAATAGTTCAACATACATTATGGAAACTTTCCTATTTAGCTTAAATTTTATCGACGAATTCGTCTGCGGGTCAAACACAGCGAAACCCGACTCATTCCCTACTTGTGACCCATCAGTATAAGTTGCGTAATAGTTTGAGTAAGATGTAAGTAGGTGCTGTTCACAAATTTGTTTTAAATTGTAACTTATAAACTGATGTTTAGGTTTTTGTACATCATCAATATTAGGTCTAATTATATTAGATAGGTCCACATTGCTAACCCATGTGTCTAGTGAAAACCGTTCCAACTGCCGCGTCGAGTAAATCAGATAGATGTTGAGTGACTCATGTATTGTAACTAACAATGGGTCTTTCCTTCGCCTCCAATACATACTCAACTCAGCTGATTCAGCCAGGTGTTCTATAAGTAGGATTATCTCACTATCCGTGAACGACTTTGCTTTTAACCAGTATTTGCCTGCAAGATAATACCTACGCACGTCCAAAGGTTGAATATGAAGCTCACATTGCATCACGTGTATTGGGGTGGTTTTCACGAATCCACCTATCACTCTCATGCATTGGTTTTGTAATCGATCCAGTTTTATCAAGCTACTTTTAAGACCATTATCATAAAAGAAACTGCCATAATCTAATTTAGACCGAATAATAGAAATGTATAGTCTTCTCAAATGGCCCGGGTGGACACCCCACCCCGATCCGGCAAGAACTTTAAAAACTTTTAATGATTTGGAGCACCTATTGACTAGTTCCGCAATATGTTTTGACCATTTAAGTGAGCGGTCCAGCCACATACCTAGATATTTAATGTTGTCTACAACTTCTAACGGTGTGTTATTTATTAGCAAATTAATATCTTCCCTTTTATAACCTCTCTTGAATATGCAAACTTTACTTTTTGATGATGAAATTTCTAAACCAATATCTAATAGTATTTTAAATAAAATATCTAACGAGCTCTGTAAATTGCAAGTGCCTTCTTTTATATTTCTACATACCGAGTACAAAACAAAGTCGTCCGCGTACTGTGAGATAAATACACGATTGGTTGCTATATACTTGCAGATGTTCATGGTCGCTATGTTAAACAGTAACGGTGATATTGGGTCACCTTGAGCTAAGCCACGCCCAGTAGTGCGACATATATACTTGTTATTAACTAAAATTTTCAAATTTCTTTCTTTTAAAAAGTTCCAGAGGTAGTGACATATTTTTGAACCGACCCCAATTCGGTTCATAGTCTGCATTAATAACTTAATGTCAACGTTGTTATAGGCGTTATCTATATCTAAGAAGCATCCTATTGTTGTACTATTGTCTGTAAAACCTGTTTGAATTTGAGTAATTAAACTAGCAAGATTATCTAGTGGGGAACGACATTTTCTAAACCCTGTAGTATACGGCGATAAGATATTATTTTTTTCTATATACCATTCTATTCTATTGATTAAAATGTTATGAAAAACTTTACATACGCATGAAATCATTGAAATTGGTCTGAGTGAGGAAGGTAACTGCGGGTCACGTCTAGGTTTAGGTATTGGAGCAATTGCAATGTCTCGCCATTGGATAGGGACAAAACCGGTTTGAAGAAAATCATTAAACAGTGAAAGTAAAGTTAGTTTACCGTTCTCGGGCAGATAGTTTATCATTGAATACGAAATGTTGTCGCAGCCTGGAGTCGTGTCCTTGGCGCGAATACAGCGATTCAATTCTTGTATGGTGATTGAGGCTTCCAATTTATAGTTACTAGATGTAAAAGATGGTTCGCACGGTGATGCATAATCAGGAGTCAAGCTGCGAAGTAATGTACT
The DNA here is from genome assembly GCA_905220475.3 of Ennomos fuscantarius. Classification (NCBI taxonomy): domain Eukaryota; kingdom Metazoa; phylum Arthropoda; class Insecta; order Lepidoptera; family Geometridae; genus Ennomos; species Ennomos fuscantarius. Next base: position 9,934,005 of record HG992029.1, read on the forward strand.
GGCTCTCGCACAGTCAAAATAACTGCCGGGCACTACTTTGACCTTTAAACCATTTCATCTTTCGCCACATGTCACTTTGCGTAGTCGTACTATCTACGGATGTGCACACTCTTTGCCATGATTCATCTCGTACACAGCGCAATAACTTTTGTAAATCGCGAATTTTAGCATTGAGAAAATCTAAATTATTTGGAGTTGGGTTTCGTCTAAATGCTGCGAGGGCCAACCTACGTTCTGCTACGGATTTAGATAAGTCTGCATTCCAATACGGCTTAGGACAAAATTTTGTATCAGGATCTGTGCTATATTTAATGTATGGGATATGAACATCTGCTGATAAGTTTAGGTATTCAATAAAATTATCGTACTGTAATTGAAAGTTTCCTACTTCTGCTTGGTTAAAATTTGTAAATAATGATTCTAGTAAAGTTGTATAGTTAGACCAGTCCGCTTTTTTAAAATTCCTACGTATAATATTTTTATTTAATTTATTAAAACTAGTTGTAATTTTAATCATCATGTGGTCACTCCCTAGTGTTTCATTGAGAATATTCCAATCAAAAATCAAAGCCAAATCGGAGGAAACTAATGATATATCAGGCGCGGATTGTTGTATTTGGCTATTAACTAGCCTTACGCGAGTTGACCGTCCATCATTTAGAGTTATAAACCTATTATCTAAAATGGCATCAAAAATCTGTGAACCTCGTAAATCTGTCTTGTAGGACCAGTTAGTGTGATGCCCATTGAAGTCCCCAAGAAATAAAGTTCTCTTTTTTAATAGAGAAAACACCGAATCCCAATCTTGTTGGCTGGTACGTGCTGACGGAGCACAATACACAGCCGCAATATAATCAATTTGACTGCAATTATAAACTTTAATACATAGAAGTTCTATACTAGGGTTACTGCATTGAATGTCATATACCTGTGAATTGATGGACTTATGCACAAAAATAGCTACCCCGCCATAAGAGTCGTCCCTATCCTTACGGTAAATATTATAATGGGTTACCTTCACTTGACTGTTTGGCTCTAACCAGGTTTCACATACGGCAGCAATGTGGACTTTTTCCTGAAGTAAAATATTTTGAAACGCATGTAACTTTGGTTTTACACTTTGAGCGTTCCATTGGAGTATAGTTAATTTAACTGTAGATTTATTTTTATCCATAGTTCATAAAAAAATCGAACATGTTTTTTAATATTGGCCAATCCGTAATATTATCCACTAAGACTAGGATCAGCCATTCGACGCAACACTTTATAACGTTCTTCAACTTCGATTGAATAGACGCATCTTTTAGAAAGATAATCTCCTTAAGCCTATTTAATAGTTCACCAAAATTCACTTCCCTATTAACTTTTTGCTCTACTGGGATGGGCGTGCTCTGGGTCTCTGCATGTGGGTTTAGGGATGAGTCAAATATGAAAGGATCGTCCTCTTTGCGACGTCTTGGTTTTTTCGAAGATGATTGCGGGTCATGTTTCACCTGTTCTTCTCTGTGGATCTCCGCTTTGGTTTGGATGACGTTAGCCGGGGGTGGTGCGTCGGTACGAGGGGGTGGCGGTGGCGCACGTTTCACGAGCGGGGGGAATGACACTGATGTCACAGGTATTGGTTTAAACGTGAATATTTTAGGTACCAACTCTGAGGGTGAACTTGGGGCTACATAAATAGTGAGAGCTTTTCTATATGTGCAATTAAACTCAGCCATAATTTCCCTCAATTTTTTTTCTTTTAGATACGCAGGGCAGCTTTTATACATGGCCATGTGTACACCATCGCAATTAACACACTTGAAGTCCGTTGTGTCGCAATTGTCATGATTGTCTCCACACTTAGGACAAACAACTTTGCTCGACGGGCACCTTTTAGTCATATGTCCCAATCTCCAACATCGCGAACATTGCGACACCGGGAAAACGTATGGGTCTACTCGGATTCTCAAACCATCTACTGATACGTACGTAGGTAGGAAAGCGCCCTTAAAGCATAAGCGCACTGATTCACTTCGAGCCCATCCCTCTCTCGGACTACGGCGGTTCAGACGAAATATAGATACTAATTCGGCTGGTACAGGGCACATTATTTTATTAAATATCTCTTCATCAGATATCTCTAAATCTACGTCTCGTATGACACCATATGACAAATTCTTTTCCATCGCCTTTTGTATGCGCCATCCCTTATCAGTAAAGTTTCGACAGTTTTCTAATCTTTCTGCGATCACCTCGCTCTGGACATCGAGACGTACTTTATATGGGCTAACATATTTCACTTTCTGAATATCGGTTATACCATTAACCTTCAATAAATTAGCTAATGCAAACTGTTTAGGTAATTGTTCACTGCTTGATATGTACATCTCAATCATATCTACTGCTGGTTTATGTCTCTTTTCTTTTGTTTTCACCACAGTCCATTCTTTATCTTCCTCATCTCCTTTGCGCTTTTCCGGTCTTAGATATCCATCTCTGTTGTCCTCCATCTGTATTTTATGCTCTTCTTGGTATTGTTCTACTAAATCTAACATGTCTTGCTCACTCAAAGGGCTGCTACACGTCGAATTACTCGCATTCCCATGATTATCTTCCATTTTAATTAAAGTAAACAAGTTGCATTGTATTCGACCCTTCGGCCGGCAGGCAACCCGACGCCTCGTCAGGTATACCTACGCCGGCAGTATCGGGAGCCGATGCGCGCGCGACGTAAACAATTAACTTGTTACACATGCACCTCGACCGAATGCCGTATCGAGACTGTCCTAACCTTAGTAAAAAGCATAAAGGCACTTTGCCCGTTAAAAAACTGTGCTTATGTTCAAAATCGTGCATAACAGAAAGGTGCTCCAGTCGTCGATTGATGAGATCATTTGGTGAATGAAATCTCACTCTAAAGCGTGGTATTGTAACACGGGCCAATGTAATAAAATACAAACCCTGTAATTAAACCATATAATATAGTAAGTATATCATTAAATCCATAGACATAGAATACCTAGGCCTAAGGTGTAATTTTATAACTCCAACCTAATTATCGTGCGACCTTTAAAGTTATCACCACTAATTACATGAAAGCGTTCTAGCGTTAGGTACTTTATATACGACAAAGACATAAAACGAATGTGCAGGACTCGTATATCATAACTACGTAAAATCTAGGTCACAGATAGAACATAGGTAAAACGCTTAAAACGTATAATTAAGTAGGTATCATGTGCACGAGGAAAACGCAATATATGGTTATAATATATCTTCAAATGAGGTGATCATATAATATTGATCGAACTTCGCTTGAGAAGTTCGTTTGATCACATAATATACTGCGTTTCGCTCGTGCACATGATCGGTACAATCGGTTGTTGACCTCTTGGAATAAAGTGTATTTTCTGTAGTAGCTTATTTTGCCATGAAGTGAGATTATTTATCCGTATGGACCATAAAAATAAATATAGGAATAATAATAAACATGGACGCTGTGGTGTGCCATGATCAAGCGTGTTATTCGGTCACGGCTGTTCATATACGACTAAATTTGAACGTTCAGTTCAAACTGTTTAAATTTTATATAGCAACAATAAACAGATCAATACTCAATGACCTCGAATGACCCCTCATCAATAAGGAAAACTAATTAATCCTGAAACCGAATGTTTGTAAATTAAATATCTACTTCTCTATCCCTCCAAATCATAGTACAACGATAACTTAAGAATTTAAGAGTTCCCGCTAAAAACAGACTATTTTCTTTTTATGGGAAAATGGGCATGCGTTTGACAACAACTCACCTGATGGTAAGTGACGAAGTTGTCTAAGGTGGAGTACGCTTGTCCCTTTATTTCCTGACTGTGTAGCAGTTAGGGTCTATATAAATAATACTAAAATAATGCATGTTGGTAATATACCGTCGTTTGTTTTAAAATTGTTGTGCGTCATCTTCCAAACTAGCTTATTATAGACAGAAAGAGTTTTGGCGGGAAAACGAAAAAGATCGTGTCACCGCATTGTATTATTTTCCAAAACTTGTGTTATTTTCAGTGTTAGTGCATAAAATTGGTGGCATTTTATTCGTTAAGTGCTGGATTACAGGCATGAATGTGGGAAAGTTGTATAGTGATGGTGAAACGTATCTTTTCGTGTTGTTTCCAAAACTCCATAGAAGCTTCTGGTAAAGTGTCCACTACTTTATTAGGAGTATGACTTGACTAGACTAGACTATGACTTGACTTGATGACTTGGACTGTGACTTGACTTGACATACATAATTATATATTACTTAACTCGAAAAATTATCATTTACTTGACACTGGCTAAATACACAAAAGTGTGGAGCCAAACCAAAACAAAAAAAAAAAAAATCGGACAATTTTAATTAATTAAGAAAGAACTAAACTTCTTTTTTATGGGAAATTTGGTAAAGGCGAAGTCGGGTCCGCTCTAAACAAATAAATATAATTATATGGATTTCGTTCCATCGGCCCTGGTGCCGGTCCCGTGCTGGCCTCGGTGTACGTAGCCACGTACGTTACGCTACGTTGATTCATCAGATAATTATTTAATATGAAGCGAATTAAACTAAATAGGGTGCGGTTCATTGACCTTCAAACAGCTGAGCTGATTAATTTACTTTTCAAACATTGTTCATTTGTTTTATTAGCCTTTTAATAGTTCGGGGAACTGCACCCTTAATAACTTGACAGCTGTTTATATTGCACCTAGAAAATCTCTTAAACTAACCCGCGTCTGTGTTATTAATACAATACAAGATTCCTTGCGATCCAATTTAAGTAAGTTGTAAATTGCTGAAACTTGATTATTTAGAAATAGTCGTTAGCTTAATTTGAATTTGCGTTCACAATCACTTTAAGATCTTTTTGGCTTTTGTTAGAAAATCAGATTAGAGAAAGAAAACTTGATTAATAAGATTCATATTGCCGAGTGAATAAATCACAAGTCGGTCTTTTGGACAGAAATTTATAGAATCGAATGAAGTTTAAAGTCAAATACATTCAGGCTCAGACTGTAATTTCTTTTAAATACAAGTTAATTAGTTTTAGTTCTTGATATTTAAAAGAAATTACAGTCTATTTCTACGTTTCTACTATATAACCTAGCTTGTCTTTTTCTTCGGCTCGTGTAGACAAACGGTCACCACTAGTATCAGAATTTTAGGCCACGCAAAGGCTTCTGACATTTTTTGGCGGGAAAACGAGAAAGATCGCGTCACCACATTGTATTATTTTCCAAAACTTGTGATATTTTCGGTGTTAGTGCATAAAATTGGGGGTGTTTTATTCGTGAAGTGCTGGATTACAGGCATGAGTGTGGAAAAGTGGTATTATGATGGTGAAACATTTTTTTCGTGTTGTTCCGTAAACTCCATAGAAGCTTCTGGTAAAGTTGCCACCACTTTACTAGGAGTATGAATTGACTAGACATATTAATTACCTTGACAAATTATCAATTTCTTGACACTGGCTAAATACACAAAGTGTGAGCCAAAACATAAACAAAAAAAAGTAAACTGAAATGAAACCATACCTTGGAGGAGTTTTGGTGGGAAAACGGAACAACTCACCTGATGGTAAGTGACGAAGTTGTCTAAGGTGGAGTACGCTTGTCCCTTTATTTCCTGACTGTGTAGCAGTTAGGGTCTATATAAATAATACTAAAATAATGCATGTTGGTAATATACCGTCGTTTGTTTTAAAATTGTTGTGCGTCATCTTCCAAACTAGCTTATTATAGACAGAAAGAGTTTTGGCGGGAAAACGAAAAATATCGCGTCACCGCATTGTATTATTTTCAAAAACTTGTGTTTTCTCAGTGTTAGTGCATAAAATTGGTGGCATTTTATTCGTCATGACGAATAAAACGACTATGACTTGACTTGATGACTTGGACTGTGCCTGACTTGACACATACTTGAGAAATTATCAATTACTTGAAACTGGCTAAATACACAAAAGTGTGGAGCCAAGTAAAAACGAAACAAAAAAACATACTTTGATACATGTTGAAATAAAGTGCAAGTTGAAATAAATGTGTTTGGAAGTTTTTGCGGGAAAGCCAAAAAGCATGCGTCACCGCATTGTGTTATTTTCAGTGTTAGTGCATAAAATTGGTGGCATTATATTTGTTAAGTGCTGGATTACGGGCGTGAGTGTGGGAAAATGGTATAATGATGGTGAACCGTTTCTTTTCGTGTTGTTTCCAAAACTCCATAGAAGCTTCAAGTTGCCACCACTTTACCAGGAGTATGACTTTGACTAGACTATGACTTCACTATGACTTGACTTGATGACTTCGACTATGACTTGACACATATTTGCGTGAATAACTTGATAAATTATCAATTACTTGACACTGGCTAAATACACAAAAGTGTGGAGCCAAAACATAAAAAAAGGTGTTTGAAATCTCACGCTTCTTTTTCTATTGCTAATCCATAGTGTGAAACAAATTAGAGTCTCAAAAGAACATCCGCGTGCCGTTTGCAATTCTAGTACCTGCTCTGTAATAAGACGCCTACACGCCTCTATCGGTGAAACCGAGAAAAGGAAAAATCCTTGTCGAAAATAAACTGAACAACCTATTTTGTCCAACAACGTAGTTAGGTACAGACAATAAACATGTTACCGCTTTAGTACCTTGTGGCAGTAGTAAAATTTTATGACAGACGAAAATGCTAAAATGTTTTATATGATCTTTACACCTAAATTAGAAAAATAGAGCGTTGTATTTCTAAAAACGAGTTATGCTTTTCATATTTTATCTTGAATCTAAAATTATGAAAGAACTAATTTATTTCATTACAATTTTATTTTAATAAATAACTGGCATTTATCACCTCTGGAACATGTAGCAGCCCTTTTTTACTGTGGAATTATAGCCCCACGCAGATGTTCAAAAGGAATTACGAGAACCTTAATAGCTATATTTTTTTTTTGTTTTTGTTTTGGCTCCACACTTTTGTGTATTTAGCCAGTGTTAAAAAGTAATTGATAATATCTCAATTTAATTAATATTTTATATAATATGTGTCAAGTCAAGTCAAGTCACAGTCCAAGTCACAGTCATAGTCATTGTCTAGTCTAGTCAAGTCATACTCCTAGTAAAGTGGTGGCAACTTTACTAGAAGTTTCTATCGAAACGTTCACCATCAATATACCACTTTCCCACACTCATGCCTGTAATCCAGCACTTAACGAATAAAATGCCACCAATTTCATGCACTAGCAGACTAGCACTAAAAATAACACAAGTTTTGGAAAATAATACAATGCGGTGTCGCGATTTTTTTCGTTTTCCCGCAAAAAATTCTCAACCATGTATATTGCACCCAACGCTTTGTGGTTACAGGTTTTATTACAGAAAATTCAATACGAAAAAGAACATTTGAACGGTTGACAGTTTACTGAAGGCCGAAGAGGCAGGCATGACCCACGGGCACTGGGGACTTAATTTCCATAGCACAGTGACTAATAAGTTTAGCATAGTAAAGTGCAGTATTATGATTATAATGTTAATAACCATTTATATTTCATAATTACAAATATATTGAGTTACATCATTCAAGACTATGGTGGCCTTTATATTATTGAAAAACTAAATAAAAAGTGATTTTCAATTTCATAACATTGCGTACTTTTAGTGACTTAAAATTCTTTGAAATAACCCGTTATCCGATCGATCATTACTTTGATTATTAACATATTATTTCTACTCTTAGGTTTCTTGTTAGTACCTACTTTTTCCTTTTTTTTTTAATTTGGTCATGTTTGTGTATTGTGCCAGTTTTCAAGTTATTTTTACTCAACATGTGACACCAATAAAAGGTTATTCATAATCTACATACCATACTAAATGATATTCATGATTGGGTTATGAACGTTAAATAGGTACTCACTGCGTTCAGCTTTCGTCATGCTGACATCGTCTCTTCTCCAAAACTTGAGCAAAGGTGCCAAAGACTTCATGGTACACTTGCTGTTGAAGAGTCTTTTGCCCAAAGTTTTCGGGGCCTCTTGCTCTATCTCCGAGCTCCGGCATGATGATGAGTCGTCCCCCTGGGAGCGAGCGCGCCTGCCCCCACGGAAGCTAACGCACCCGCACCCTTCTGACAATGAAAACATCGTGGGACTCTTGTCCTTTCTATACTTCGTCTTATCTCTTCGTTTCCGCGTACATCTTGGCGTCTTTTGGCGGGATTTAGGAATGGTTACTTAGTCTCAAATTCACGTCTGAGTAGTGCGCATCGATTCATACCCAAAACTCTGAATGAATCTGTGAACAAGAAAATTAGGAGTTACAATGGAACACGTATAAACAAATGAAATAAACACTTGTGAAATCAAAGGGTTTAGAAAAAGTCATACCATTACAATCCCTATTAGTCATACTACGAATAGTAAGAAAAATAGTACGACCACAAGGAAACGGTAGTATGTTTTTTCCACTATCATCTGCCAACCGTCATTGAGTATTTACTGTCTTTGTTTACACATAGACGTATATCTGCGATACTTTTCCTTCGTCCGCTTCCTTTACCGCTTTACTTTACAAAAAATATATTTTCGACATCAAGTCAAGATATAGATCTCGCTACAATAATATTTTCACTCGTTAATTTTCATCAGTATTTAATTACTATTATTCCACTTCCGCTGAGTCATTAATCGAAATATGCAATTAATTATAGTTAGACAATAAACACAGTTTCTTTCGGGAAATGATAATCAAATAATGGATGCTTTATGGCTACTTCGTTAAGTCATAAAGCGGCAAATAGAGGGCAATCAGAAAAAGGCTCTAACCTACCCATCCACTCGTTTTATCTGAAACAGCCGGTTTGAATGCCGGTCGTGAAAGCGATTCCCGTTATTTCCCTAGAGTTTTATCGAACTTGTTCGTATTCTACATACTGTGAGCTAGCGAATATAAAGAGGTTTGTAATATTTTCGAGTCCGTTCTGATTTATTTTCGAATATATTTAAGAGCTTCTGAATTTTTCCTTAGTACCTTCTCAGTACCTACAAAATAATATCCTTTGGGTATTGATAACAACTCAGATTATTACATTTATTTCACAATATAACTCTCCCTCCTTCTCTCTCTCTCTCTCTCACTCATTAAATTCCTCAAATGTAGTATGAAATAACTTCATTTACGTACCTTAGGTACCTTGTTATCCAATTAAAACTGATCACGTACCTAAAAACATATAACTACTGCTTGTTACGAATACAAAACGTTTCAAACGACAAACTTACGTGATTCCCAACAAAAAGTGTTTGCGAAACGTAAGCAGGTTTTGTTATTGTTAGCTACAAATCATGTAACTTTTGTCAGAGTTAGTAATGTATCGTTTGTAAAAGTAAGTTGGGCGTTTCAGCTTTTAAAGTTCACTATAATCAAGATATGTATAAATATGTATATTGCCACTGTAGCCCGTAAAAATGTTGTGCATAAACATTTTTTTTTATGTTAGTAAACGAAGTGACGATCTAATTGTTCACCTGATGTTAAGCGAGATAGTCACCCATAACAGAACAGTGTCATTTGGAATTCCAAAATAGAGTTTTTTGGCGAGTAAACGAAAATGATCGCTTCAGAGTCATAGTATTATTTTCCAAAACTTGTGTTATTTTGAGTGTTTGTGCATAAAATTGGTGGCATTTTATTTGTTAAGTGATGGACTACAGGCATGAGTGTGGGAAAGTAGTATAATGATGGTGAAACGTTTCTTTTGATTTTGTTTCCAGAACTCCATAGAAACTTCTGGTAAAGTTGCCACCACTCAACTAGGAGTATGACTTGACTAGACTAGACTATGACTTGACTTGACATACATATTAATTAACTCAAGAAATTACCTTATTACATAATTAATTGACACTGGCTAAATACACAATAGTGTGGAGCCAAACCAAAACAAAAAAAAAATAAACTCCAAAATATAAAATTTCACTGGACTCAGTGTCACGCGAAATTTTATTTTTTTGTTTTATGTGTGCAGTCGCGCACATCATCCTGGACATAAGCACAGTCTGGTAATAAGATTACTCGACTGTGAGATTAGATCATAAAGTTTCATTTGCTAAATCATATCACTACATCACTACATAGTATAAAACAAAGTCGCTTTCTCTGTCCCTATGTATGCTTAAATCTTTAAAACTACGCAACGGATTTTGATGTGGTTTTTTTAAATAGATAGAGTGATTGAAGAGGAAGGTTTATATGTATAATAACATCCATTAATAGTGGAGAAATTTTTGAGTGAAAACTGTTATTTTTGAGGTTTCTAATGTGATGTCGTAAATAATTAGATTTTTTCCGCTTACATTGCATTCCGCTATGGTATCTCTTATGGATATCCCCCAATAACATTTTTTAGAATTGTTTTACTCTAAACTTAACGCGTGCGGGCCACGATTTTAATCATTTTTCAGTGAATGACATAGGCTATATATTTTATGCCCGTGCGAAGCCGGAGCGGGCCGCTAGTAAGTAGCAGTAGTACTAATGCAATGTAGGTTTAATGTACTAATTACTGCATATGATTTATTTTTTGTCTCTGAAAATAGGATCAATTGACCATGTCTCTCAAATTCGTTCTAAGCTAAGTGGCTCCCAACATGTCTTCGCCGAAATACTTATATCTGACCATTTCTTTACGACATACTATTTAATCCCTCTACTTCCCACTATTTGGAGGCTCAATTCGATTTTCTTTATCACTCCCATTTCAACTCTATGGCAGTTATTTCCTCGGAAAACCTCTTTCTCAAGCCCTGTTAAGTCGTACCGCGGCCATTCCTTCAAAGTCCAGGCTGTACGTTTGTGAAATAAACTCCCTGTTACTTATTCGCCACACTCAATCATTTTTATATAAATTAAGGGATACACTTCTGTTTTTTACAACCTGATTCCTAAACAAACCTTCACCGTTTCCTTTAACGGTTATAATTAGGTATATATATTTGTGTTATTTATTTAGGTATATATATGCATTTTATTTTTATTTTTTGTTGTTATAAGTAAGTAACTGAGTATATACTACAATTGCACCAATCTCCATGCCCATAGTGTCTCGTATCTCTGTCCATCCAAAAGTTGTCTGGAGGAGCCCGCTCTTAGCGATAAAGCCGCTAATTATCTTATAATGTGATTCTCATTTCTACATGTTTATTATTGGCGTCAAATAAAGAGTTTTTTGTTTCATTGTATTGTGTACTTAAGTAGTAGCTGCTATGCATGTTTTGAGTCACGATTTTACGATTCACCAATTTTTAAATGTTAACCCAGATTTAGTGTTTAAACTAATAACAAAATTTATATTCTAAGAACAGTGTAGTTGATTTTTCGATTACGTAAATATTATTATAAATATTGACGCATGAACCATGTGTGAAAAGGGGAATAAAAGATGCGTCGGCGGTCGGCGAACAGATTGCGAATGAACCCATTGTAAATGTGAAGGTCGCGTAATTTAGAAAAGTGTCTGTCTTTTAACAGTAGGCTATTAATCTACACAAATGATGTACCTATAATATAAGTAAGTTTTGCACGTTCTTTTGTTAAAACTACAAAAAGTGGACTGGCTCGATAGCGCAATTGTTAGTAACACTGCCTTCTGAACTTTAGGTTGTGGGTTCGATTACTACCCAGGATAAACATTTGCGTAATGAATATCAATGTTTGTTCTGTGTCTGGGTGTTATATAGTATTCTATGTATGCATTAACCAATAAAAGGTATTTTAGTACTCGTATATTATCAGTTATCTGGTTCCCATAAGCATTATTTAGCTTGGGACTAGATGGCGCTATGTGAAATTTTCACAAATATGTATTTACTAGTTGCGCCCCGCGGTTTCATCCGTGGATATAAAGTATTTTAGTTATTTGCTCATCCCACGGGAAAATTTCACTTTTCCGGGATAAAAAGTAGCCTATATGTTAATCCAGTGTATAAGTTATCTTGGTACTGAATTTCATCCAACTCCATTCAGCTGTTTGAGCGTGAAAGAGTACCAAACATACACACATACAAACTTTCGCTTTTATAATATTAGTGTGAAGTGTGATGTGAAGTGTGATTTAAAAATTCTCACATTTCAAGCTAATAATTACATCTTATTTCGTGAAGAGTATCTTGGTATCATATAGCTCTGAGCGCAATCATTTCCATAAAGAGGCTCCGGTAACATTAAGGTACCTCGGACCTCGAGGAAATGAACTGTAAATATCGTAAACGACTGCGCTTTTATGTTACTATTTTCAGATAAGTCTTGAATGTAAACACATAAAAGATACGCTCGTTAAAACACCCACCACTTGGGTGATAACGGAGTGCCAATTACTGAAATCGTAACTCTTGAAGCTTCACAAAACTTATCACGCCCGCTAAATTATGTGAGTAGTCGTTGAAAAACCCATTTGGATTGCAAACAAAACACAGTTCGAACAAATGTTTTCGGAGAACAATGGCGTAGGTATTCACTCTCGTATCGGATAGTCTTTTGTTACGCATTCTGTACAGACACTATATATTATATTTCAATAAAAATAAACTTGTAGCTGCAATCTAGGGGGAGCAAAGTTTTATTCAACTTCACAGCTGATGTAAAAGTCTCGTTACCGTTTTAACTTGGGCGAGATCGGTCAAGATTCACTTTATTTCAGGTTATTTTTACACTATTTTTGTATCATATTCTCATAAGACATTGATTATTCTGTTTAATACTGTTGATTATTCTGATATATCTGACTGGCCCGACAGCTCAGTTGGTAGTATCCCTGCCTTCTGAACTGCAGGTCGTGGGTTCGATTCCCACCCAAGACAAACATTTGTGTGATGAACATCGATGTTTGTTCTGTGTCTGGGTGTTTATATAGTATTCTATGTATGTATTTACAAATAAAAAGTATATAAGTATTGTATCAGTTATCTGGTTCCCATAGTACAAGCTTTGCTTAGTTTAGGGCTAGATGGCGCTGTGTGAAATGTCCACACATATTTATTTATTTATTATTAAAGACTCATATTAAAGTAGACCGTGAATTTAGATAACGAAGTATCTCTCTCACGTAATAATAATTGTGTAACATACAATGGAAACTGTATCGGTCGTAAAGCGGAGCGCGGCAGATACGAATCCTTCTCCGCATGACAGAGGTATAATCAGTAGGTATGATATACCTATTAGATTTACACTTACACTGTAATGATATTAAAGTATAGGCTCTTAAACAACCTCCTTGGACAAAGATTTTCTTAATTTAGTAGACATAACTCTTCAGTTACAACAATTTAGTCAATGAATTAAATAAAAACTAAGTAAGAAGATATTTTGCAAGATAAAGATCTTACAAGGCGGGCACTATCGTGTCGACGACAGGCACGGCGTCTGAACGAATATAGATATTATAATCATGCGTTTGTTTATTTTTGTATATCTATTATATTGTATATGCACTTTATATAACAATAGATATTCTTCTAAGACATAATACTTTACAAATCTAAAAACATCACTACAGTTTGAACTTTTCATTAAAGAAAATGTAAAGAGCCGTTTGCCTAAAGCTTTTTACTTTGCCTTTACCTACACACTCAAAATAAAACTCGACCGCAATACGAAACCTTTGGAAAGATTTATGTTTTTTCTAGAAATTTCAAATGAACAAACAAAATCCTTCGTTTGCTCACTGTGCTACTTTTGTGCGATAAAGTACCTACTCTCGTGAAACACTTAAGTTGGTACTCAGTTTTATTTTGTTTCTTTTGGAAGTAGATTTTTAAACACATGATTATAACTACATAGATGCTGGGTCCTAACTACAGGGACCGTAGAATTATATACTCGTATATCGCTTGTAAATCTGTAACCCATAAACTACGAGGATCAAGGTCCTACATCTCCCAGAAAAGAATTATTCTATGCATATTAGAGACACTCTCGTCGCTACTATAAGTAACTCAGTTGACGGCGAGCACGAAGCCAAGTAGCGCTAATTAATTCCATTTCTTCCGGTGCCTCTTCGCATAATATAATATTATAAAATCTGATTACGATGCAGCAGCAAGAGAAAATCTTTCGTCGGCAGCGGATACCGTATCAAACTGTGTCAAGACAAGATCAAGACGACCTTCGCTAACGAAGTCAACTCTTGTAAAAAGCTCAGAGTATTAAGCTGAACGAAGGGTTGTAGATATTCTCTGAGAGAAGTTTTACATTGGAAGTAAGGTTTTTGTCTATCAGATAAAATTGATGTAGTATTTACGACTTCATATACTTTCTAATATTTTAAAATCTGTGGTATGGTGAAGCGGAATAAGTTGTGTTAAGAAGACAGCATCGATCCGTAAAAGTCTTTCATGCGCATGGATTCTATTATTATAGTTACACTAGATTCTGCCCGCGGCTTTGCCCGCGTGGCCTATAGGAAATGAATAGCATATTTTTCTACCGAAACATAAATTGTAAGCGCTCTCACTTTTTACCTCTGTTGGGGATGATTTTGGTAAACTTGTGATACACGTATCTCGCAATTTTAATTGAATAACATGTTGTGTATAAATTTTCAAGTCAATTAATCCAGGGAAGAAAAATTTTCATAGATAATTCAACCACCCATTTCACCTTCTTAGAGGTGGCATTTCGAAAAACCCTTTCTTAGTGGATACCTACACTTTACAAAGAACACACTCTCCAAGTTTCTAGGATCAGTGGTTTAGGCTCTGCATTTATAAATAAGTCAGTCAGTCAGTCAGGACTTTGAATTTTGTATGTATAGATAAAATGTACGCTACCGTTATAAAGATTTACCGACTTCATTTTCATTAATGTACAATCTACCTACCTTTTTTTACCATAAATAATATCTATCTTTATCTCTATGAATTTAACGTCAGAATTTTAATGTCCAGCTCAAACGGCATGTATTATTAAACAGCTGTGCGTATTTTCATTAAATTTTTTTGCTAACGAGAGCAATCCCTGAAACAAACGAGTAAATGTCAAAGGAACACCATATATTAGTTAGGTATTTGATAAATCTGGTCAAACATAATGGCACAATTTGTCAAACGGTAATCCTGAAAGATAACCTTTACGTAATTAATGTCGTAGCGCTATTTACGAACCGATAAACATTGTCAGGGATAAATAGAATTTTGTATTACATTGAAAGGGTTTTGATTTCATTTATAGTTTCAGTTTTCTTAAGAGGTACGTCTACATAATTAAAATATGAGAAACGATTTTAAAAGAGGGAAATCAACCATGTGGTTTTAATTTTGCGAAAAATTGTAAAGCAAGATCATCTGTGTCCAGTGAGACTGTAGTTTATTAGGCTGTGCTTATTATAGTTATATATACTCATGTAGTTACTCAATACGAGTATAGATATGATTTACAAATTAGGTCAACGAATCATGCTATTATGAAGAGAATTTTCACAAATGGTTCTTAACACAACATTTTTTTTTATTGCTTTAAAAGATTACTTTAAGTAATAAAAAATACCATTGGGCACATGTTTTCAAGCGTATGATATAATTGAAGGGTTGAGAATAATAAGGGTCAACTGTCAAATTGATAGTTTCGAGAAAATTGACTTCAACGGCGTCATTTTAATGTAGAGTGCTTATAAGGTAATAGAAAAGGTTTATGTAAGTTTCAGTTGCTTGAAAATATTTTAATTCTATTTCAAAATACTAAATATAGTACTAATTCATACAACTACTGTAAAAATATAATATAATAAAATAAATATAATAATGTTTTTATGCTAAGCGAACTGTATTCCTGTGACAGATAAACCGCTTTTAGACTCAGCATCTGGAGATTTAAGCCTCATTTCGGTATTTTGAGAATGTATTATTGTAGATAAATTCACACTGAATCAAACGATACCCATTAGTCTTTTTTGAAAAAAAAAAACAGTTAAACCCTTTTTGTTCTCACCCCTCCAATTATAAAATAAAAAATACCTTATGCTAATTATAAATACTCGAGGTGTCGATTGACATTTGCGTTTAAAATCAGGAAAATGCCAATTAGTAATCTATCGATCATGTTACTTAGTAGTAATGCTTGGGTTGATGCCAAAATAATGATTTAATTGTATGAACAAAAATAAAAATAAACATATTCATATCCTAAATGATGCTTAAAATAAACCACTGACGTAAATCAGTTATAGAATATAATTAATTACCCCTTGCTAATAAATACTGCATAATAGTGAAATAGCTAATAAAATTGAATATTTTATATCTAATTATATCTTTGCTCGTTTCAAACTCAATAAAAGAAACAACGCTAAATAAATTTTCCTCCGCTGAATAATATTTATTAGCAAGGGGTTTATACCTCTCTATACAAAAGCCTATTAAAATACAACTTAGCTAAGCAACACTTCCTAGCCAACCTTCCTACTTACTTTACATCAACATTCTGAACGAGTAACTATACGGTTATGAATTAGCCCTCTCCTGTAAATGGACGTCGAGAGCGACAGGTGTATCAGCAATCAATCTTGTGAGAGATTTTAGTGGAAACTTCAAAACAGAAACAGGCCAGGAGTAAAATGTTGCTGTGTTTCGAAATGTTTGAATTAACTACAATGACATTATTGTTATGTTATTCTGTGTTATGACTAACTAACCCATAGCAGCCAGTCAGTTAAATGAAGGACATCGAACGCTTACCTCACTATTGTATCCATATATCGCCACGCTGATAACTTAGTACATTTAATAAACTGGAGTAGGCAATAACGTTATTTTAGGCAATATTTTACAGTCAATTTACAGGAAAGTCAACAATTACTTTTAACTGTTATCATGAATAACAGAAAATGTTTAAAATTACTAAATATTGGTCGGGCGGTGCGCTGCCTGTGGAAGTAAATTCTGTAGAAAATATAGATTAATAATCTAAAAAACTCGTCTTCTTTTGTAACAGACTAAATACAAAGGTACATTTGTTCGTTTCCCAATGGGATTTGCATTTTAAATGTCAGAGATAGGATTGATCTGATTTCATAGACTCATGTATTCTATATGTTTCGATGAGCTGATAGCTTTGCACGTTGAAACGTTTCACGACTTTGTATAACATTTCATTGATTTGCCGATAACAAAAAATGTACTGCACAATATTTGTTATTATTGTGTTTATATTTATTTCAGCGATGACATACGCAAGGTAGCTGGCAGTACCTAGAAAAATAGAGCCGAAGACCGGGCTCAGTGGCGTGCCTTGGGAGAGGGTTATGTCCAGCAGTGGACTAATATAAGCTGATGATTCAGATCCTCCACACTTTTGTGTATTTAGCCAGTGTCAAGTAATTGATAATTTTTCAAGTTGATGATATTTCACGCAAATATGTGTCAAGTCACAGTCGAAGTCATCAAGTCAAGTCATAATCAAGTCATAGTCTAGTCAGAGTCATACTCCTAGTAAAGTGGTGGCAACTTTACTTGAAGCTTCTATGGAGTTTTGGAAACAACACGAAAAGAAACGTTTCACCATCATGATACCATTTTCCCACACTCACGCCTGTAATCCAGCACTTAACGAATAGAATGCCACCTATTTTATGCACCAACACTGAAAATAACACATGTTTTGGAAAATAATACAATGCAGTGACGCGATCTTTTTCGTTTTGCCGCCAAAACTGCAACCGGGCATTATTCAAACATTCGTTCCTCTTTGACATGACATACTAATGCAATTCATTTGGGTATGTCAAAGAGGAATAAATGCGAACTTAGGAGCTGTCAAAGTTTAGTACAGACGGCGGTAAGTATTAATAATAATAAAGTATTCTATTACAAGTACTCGTAGTGAGTAGTATTACTGAAGTGAAAAATTCATTTCGTATATTTAATATTACACGCTACTATGAGAACCTTTTGTAATAAATTGAGTTACCTTCCCATTTTTGTTAAGTAGTAAGTATTCAAACTGTTGTGATATGTATTAAGCGTAATAATACTCAGTTTTGCCAGAGGCCTGGGTGATTTGCTCTATACTATGTTAGGAAATAAATGACGCTTTATTAATGAATAATTTGATCAGTTTATCAATAAAATGCGTGTTCTCCAAGAGATTCAACTATTAATATTGAATGTAAGACAAAGGCGATTGCATACAAAATCTTTATAGCCATAGACATTTGTGCTCATCTGAAATGATCCTTGCCCTTTGTGTTCAAAGGACGTTATACCCGCTGCGTCTATAGACAGAGTCCCGGCTTGCGTGTCTTACCGTTTGTGATGTCTGATTTATAGATTCTACGATATAATAAAACTTTAGTAAAACTCATTTGGGATGGCTAAATACACAAAAGTGTGAAGCCAAAACTTAAAAAAAAACTCATTTGGGTTTGCGACTGTACGTCTTTGGAATCAACCACCACCTAAAATAAGAAAAGTCACAAGAAAAAGTTAGTCCGAGAGCACTATTATAATAATCCTTCCTAACCTGGTTTAACGATTTGTCACTATTTATTTGTTTACTAGTTGCGCCTCGCGGTTTCACCCGCGGATAAAAAGTAATTTAATTATTTGCTCATCCCACAGAAAAAAATCAGTTTTCCGGGATAAAGTGTAGCCTATATGCTAATCCAGTGTATAAACTATCTTTGGTACCAAATTTCATCCAAATCCATTCAGCCGTTTGAGCGTGAAGGAGTAACAAACATACACACATACAAACTTTCGCCTTTATAATATTAGTGTGATTATATGTAGATGATATTTGATGTATCTATTCTTGTTATGTATATAATCACTTTGTTTAATTTTTTATTTATATTTTACAAATAGTACTCATACAAATGTTGATGCACGCCTACATCCCTCTTTCTCAAACTATGAGTGGATGACTGGTAGAAAATGCTTTGGCACTAAGTCCTCCGTTTGTACTGTTTTTAGTGCAATAAAAAATTGTAATAATAATAATATATTACGGATTTGGGTAAGTTATAAATGAAAACAAATTCAAAATTTTAAACGTTCATGTCCCATATCATATATATATTTAAGTACAATATTCCGCTATTCCTGTTTATTACGCCTGGTTTCAGCGATAACTAATTTGAACTATCTGCATAATAACAAAGCTCCGGCAAAACTTTCTTCGTGTTATAATTTACAATCCAAATTCGAGCGAAAACCAAATTGTTGATGCAAATCCTCACAGTCGTGCTCTAAATGGATTTATCCTGACAAAGCAATTTAACCATTGACCATGCTGGATTTTAGTTTTTCATTTGTTTTTATCATTTTTTGCTTTTATTGTTGTTATCCAATATTCCCATTTTTGATAATGATGATACCGTAATGGTGTAGTAAAAGTAATATATATAGGTATACCCGCAGAAACGTTAAACAACAAAATCCAAAATTACTGAATTTACAAGCCTAAACAAAATAAAAATACACAGTTTTATCTATCTGGTAATTATTTGCTACAGTTGCCACGTTTCGATCTGATGACGCTAACTCAAATATTATTACAGCGCGGCTTCCTATTATTTCATATTGTCTGTCTCGCAAACATGTCATGTCTGCAAATACAAATAGAAAAGCCATTTGGTCATTCCTCTATATTTACTCGTGACTTACATTTTTATGATCTTTGGACTGGATAGAGTGCATGCATAAAATTATTAACGACCTAACCTATTCAATAGCGAAAGACTGAATTATTACAACATCCACATTGAATTGATACATCAACAAAGCGGTGCATATTATCGTAAAAGTTTAAGTTTGTTCAGTTGCAACATGTTATAAAACGATCACCTCAAAAGTTCGAATAGTAGACGCCAAAATAAATTTCCAATTATGATATTCACATACTAATTGAAATGGGTTGACCGAAGCAAACACGATCAAAAGGTTAACATTTCACAATTCGCTTAAATACAGTAAAAAGATCTTTGTGACTTAAGCCACAAATAAAAGCCTTGTATATATCTAGTACCTAACAAAACCATCAAAAGCTAACAGTACCAGTATAATATCAATAAAAGCGGGTTTTGTTTTTGGAACCTAAGCCATAAAAAATAATTTAATTTAAAAAATGGTAAATATAATAATAATAATAACACCTAACGACCACATACATAGATCCATGGCCTTAACTAAGATTCCCTGTATCCAGGGACCCAGGAACTACGAGGATCATTCAAATGGTCCCACAACAGCCACACTCAAAATAAGTATTTGCGATTTTTTTCTGTGCACCCTTTCATTCTGCTTTATTTTCAAAATGAATATTATCTATGATGACTCGACTCTATTAATCTCTTAGTAAACTTATTATGCAGTAATTTGTAAAGATTTTTAATAGCGTTCCTAATTATACGCCAACATTAATCATCACCTAATTACGATAGCGTGATACGGCACAAATATGAAAAAACAGAAGTACCTATTATATGAAAGCAAACTTCTGCATATTTTCTAAAAAAATGTTTCAGTTAGCGATGGCTAACCTACTCTTAATCAATGTGCAAGTCATAAAATACAATTCCAATTTTTTTTATTTCTCATATTCAAACCTTTTCATTTGTTAGTATCCCGGTACAAACTTGACGAGCTTAAGCAAAGTCTGGTACACGATGGCATCAAGTATAATGAAATTGCCGGCTGACATATAATACATAAGCTTTTACCAGCCATTTTCACTTTGCTGTCTTTATTACCAGTAGGTTTACTTACTTTATAGAACCACTCTCGAGACTAGGTTAGCTATTCGTACCATTCTATTATACTTATTCCCGTACGTACTATACTGAAAATGGAATGTTATGACCGACAACCGATTGGGAAGAAAAGTTCTCATGTGGCAACTGGAAAACGAATCCAAGACCGGTTTCCAACTATAAGGTAAAATTGTTGAGAGCCGATGGATGCAGGAGTCAAGTAGCATCTCGAGGTATTCTATATGAGGGGTTTTCAGCAGAGGACATCTTCAGGCTGTTGATGATAGATGTTATAAACTATAATTATATTTTTACTAAAATCTTCACTATGTCATTCTGTAATGCAGATCTTATGCAATTATGCAGTCATAGAAGCACCCCGCTGTTTTCTTTCTGTGTTGATCTTCGTAGTTTTAGCAATTCATCTAAATCGGTGTGATCGTTTTGCAGTGAAAGCCACACAAACAAACAGACAACGTTTCCCTCTTATACAGTTGTAGGTATAAGAATTATATAATTTTTTTTAGTTTACATTTTATTTATTTAATTTATTATCTTATCCAATACAGTAACTACTAAAGTAATTATAGATAAATTATTATTCCATTTTTTTTACTATTACAATGATCACTGATTTTAAACTTAAATATAATAATAGATAATTCAATTTATTAGAGCTCGAAAGGTTTAATTAAAATTATAACTTTTGTAAATTAAGCTGGGGGCTTACAGGTAGCTACGAAACGATTTAGCATTCGTACCGAAGAAACTCCCGTAAATCCAGGAGAGTCCTTCAATTTGCATATTCATTACAATGATAGGATAAAGGAATAAAATAAAAGAAAATGCGTCTCGAGAGAATAATGGTCAAAATTTTAAATAATTTTATTTTCTTTTCTAATTGGTGAGTTTTTTGCATTATTTTTAACTTTGACTAGCGCATACTTTTATTATTGTCATACCAATGACTACACCTTACTTATCTATACCACATCCTAAGAACCATGTAAATAGTATTATGTTTCGTGCTTAAAATCTCAATAATTGCACAGTTTTCATATAGGATGTATAAGACATTTTTAAAATAATTATTCATTCATTCAGGATATCACAAAATAAGGTATATTTCATATTTTTGTCATTGCAACAAAATCTGGTATTATTAACCTTCTGCTCTATAAATGAAATTCTATTTGTAAGCACACCACTAATTATTAATTTAAAAATCGTTTGGCAAAAAATAAATAAGTTTCGGATAAATTGAACTTTTTCTTTTTCTATGAGATTTTTGTTTAGAAAATATGCTAATGGTTTCTTAATACGTTTATTTTAAAGTAATTTCTAAAAACTTTTTATTATGCTATAGCAACTAAGAACCAACCGTTTGAATTAGTAGCTAACTCAAACGGTTGGTTCTTGGTTAGATACTTTATTGTCTCTGAGCGTACGTACTTGTTCCATAATTAACCCAAGTATATGCTTATCTACCTCACTAAAGGTATTTGAGACAACCTGCCGACCTAACTTGAGAAAGCGAACTTGAACTTTACCGTAATTTAGTTCCTCCCCCGGAGAATTTAAGCATGCAAGAAACTTCTCCGTTGCCTTACAAGTTACATCATTTATTATACCGCAAAATGACTCATTCGTCTTTTTGACTAGCGCGTATGGATGTACTTTAATCATACGTGATATTTTCATTCTCAAGCGTGAATAAAATGTATAACCTTTTTCCGAGTCATTTCTTGTTGTTTTCTCGCTGCTGACAAAATAAAATCACACTGTCCGACCGTGTTTTGTTTCGTCAAATTAACATACCGAGCGTATTGTACATTATTTTATACGACCCACACCAGCTACCGAGCCGCAATCATAAACATAGGAAGAACTATGGAATTAGGTATACATGTAGGTTTCAAACTCAATCTCTCCAATTTGTTCATTGATTACAGAAAATAAATATTTTGTGGACTGAGTATCTAATTAATACTGTATCTACCTTACTATGATAAAATGTTCTATAAAGTAGCCTATAACATATTATAAAGTTTATATAGCGACGCCGATAAATTCATTCCAATTGATGAAAATGCGGCAGCAAACAGGGAATATAGAGCAAGCGGGCACTGGCCGGTTGGTTATGTTGAGAGCTATGTTGCTTGAATTGTCAACATTGAATGCTGACGTTATTCCCAAAGCCCTGTACAAAGTAAACTCTTTGGCGGCTATTATTAGTGACTGTTTAGCAGATAAACCACCGAAACGGGGGAAACAGGGACAGTTTACTCTTTGTGGAGAGCAAATACCTAGTTGAAATTTAATAATAGGTATAGGTAGGTATGTAATATTTGGATTTGGTATCAAAATTACATCACATACATTACAATAAGTTTATTATATTGCAGTTTCATTTGTTTATGAATAGGTTTTATATGTTTTGAGTCGTAATCAAAAAGCTACGAGCTGTGACTTATGATGGTTAGCTCATCGGTTTTTTTAGTCTCGTAAGGTAAGAGTGAAATGTTACCTAAACCGTGACTTGGGTACTATATACGCGCACGCGAGAAAGATAAAATTCATAAGTATCTTTTACTGCGTGGGGTTAAAGATAATGTTTCAGATGGTTAGATTATAATAATAGTTGAACGGGATGATATCCCACAAAAGTATACATTTAGGACCTTACTTACTCTACTGTTAAATTTAGATGACGTTTGTTGAAATTGCGCACTATATAAGTACATCATTTAAACAATAATATAATAATAATCCCAACACCCAACCTTTACATACATAGATCCTGGAACCTAACTAGGATTCCCTGTATCTATGGACCCAGGAACTATGAGGACCATGGTCCCACAACACCCAGACTGGGAACAAGTATTTGATCATTTTTGGGCACAAATACTTGTCCCGTCACGAAAATCAAACCTACATCAATATTATATTCAAAATTATAAAAAACAAAACATTAGATATGTTAAAAAACAACGATATCAAATATAATTGATGTCGATTGCTCTCACGATAAACCAAACTCACGTGAGCTTCTGTAATAAGCAAAATCAACCATGTATTAACGATAACGATAAGTGTAGGTAAAACCTTTGGTATTCAATATCGGAGCCTGTAGAGTTGAAACTGTTCATAAAACTCAAGCGGTAAGTTTAGTAATTTATGTTTTTTATATGTTACAAAATTTATGCTTCGCTGTGACCTCAATCCTTAACTTTAACAATATCTCCATAACTTTCTACAAACTTTAATTTAACGATACCTACACTAAGCAATCCTAGTTCAAGGCATCACAAAACCAAACTATATGTATTTGAACCTTACATTACCTACCTCACCAACGCCCGACCGACCACTTATTATTTATTTCACTTCCATTTTTATGTTAAGCTTCAGTTAAGTTTCTTTTCAGGCTTGCATTAATTTTCTTTTACGTTTGTACAAGAACTATCATTGCCGCTTTTTGTTGCTATTCAGAACTGAGCAGAATATTGTCGCCTTCACCGAATCGTTTATTTCGGGTGTTAGGGCGACGAGAGCGTTGACTCAGTGAGATTACGATTTAAATATAGGCGGGGGCGAGTTGCCAAATCATTGGGGAAATGTTCGGGACAGCACCGTCAGAAGAATTCAGGCGAGTTGCGATTGTTTCGGGAATCCTCGAGGAAAATCGCTCCTTTGTTATGCTAACTTTGATTAATACGTACGCATACTAATCTGTATAATCCGTCAAAAGCTGTGCCAGCGCCGTTTTAAATGGGGACGGTAGAGCCGGGTCATTTATGGTTACTCTTTTATTCAAATAAAGGGATGATCAAGTCTGGTGGTTTTTTTGTATTGTTAAACTATACCAACAATATAATTTTTTTTTGTTAATGAATGACGTGATCACCTAGTTGTTCACCTGATGTTAAGTGACAGGGTCGCCCGTTACAGATGTACGCGGAACTCTAAAGAACCCAGTAATTTCACTAACTACATTGCTCTTCAAACGGGGAACACACTACTGCTTGGCGGCAGAATAACTGGCAAAGTGGTGGTACCTACCGAATTTTGCAGAATAGTCCTACCACTTAGTTAAACAGAAATAAGTCTAAACATTATTTATAGCGAACATCTCTTTTAGTGATTAGGTGAGCACACGATTTTATTCTGCTGATACTGTGGGAATGTATAATAAAAAAATAACTTACTAAGGTTCCCTTCTTAACTTACTCTTCTCTTCAGAGGAGCCGTACGCATGATTAATCTACCAAAAAAAAGTTACTACCACTTTCATTTTTTAGGCACCAAACAATCATACTACTCTCCTGAGGGGACGAGGTCATTGTATGGATATCTGTAACACTAGACGTGCCACTAATGCATATGCCTACTCTGTGATAACACTCTTTTGTCCCTCCTTTTAAATTCCTGCATGTTGTGGAAGCTCATTCCACATCTTACAGATGTACGATAAGAGATGCGCAATAGAGTCGTGTGTGACTTTCACGAGTCAATAAAGGGTTTAATGAGCTTTTTCACGGTGACGAGAAATGCGATCGTATATAGAAACGCGATACCAGTATTGGGTCGAATTGTTCTTCTGAGCAATCTCCAACACGGTAGAAAATACAAAGAGACTCAATATCTCTGTATATTGACATTATTATTTTAAATTAATAATATGCTTTATATTTACAGGTTGGATAAGTCTTTATTTGGTCTTCATTTGTAGTGATACTCGAAAGAAAAGTATATGTTAAAACAAATGACAAAACAAATAGGAGACTAAAAAAAAAAATTATCTTTGAACATCAAAGTCATTGTATTGTAATAAGAAAGAAAAAAATAAAGGAAATTAATTTTGTAACAGAACAAAAACATTGAAAAAACATGAAAATTGCGTAAGAATGTCGCTTTCAAGTTCTGTCACAAACCGGCCCCAACTCAGCATGGTGCTAGTTCTTACGAACCGGCGCTGGTCTTCCGTTGGGACCGTTTAGTGTAGCCACGGAACAGACATACACCGATGTTCTAAATGATAAAAAAATATACATAATTATATTTGTTTGTTTGTAATAGGTGTCAAGTTTTTTTCTTTAGTCTGTGTACATGTCGTTGAATAATTTAATAATTCTAATTTTCTAACGAATAATCAAACAATGGTCAAAACATTTCTCAATGAAAAATGAGTCGCTTGAGTAATATCGAATATCCTTAACTCTGGTTGCCTAGATTTTTGCTTACTGACCAAATCTTATTTTGATTGGTTCATATATTATGATTATTTGATTTATGGTTCTGTAAGATTTATAATATATTTATAAGTTGTGCCGGTGTTATTTATTTAAAATTAATAAGTAGGTGGCCTGACTGAACCCCTAAAAGGCAGCTGAAGGCTGTCATTAGTTATTAAAAGATTAATCTAGTACAATAGTTCCTTAGGTCTACATAAATAATACAAAAGAAATATTCAATAACAGAAAATGTATTGGGTCACCACTAGGTTCGTTAGGTTGACATGAAAGAAACCAAAAAAATAACCGGTCAAGTACGAGTCAGACTCGCGCACCGATGGTTCCGTAACAAACCAGTAGGTATATACGTAAAAGTTATGGTATTGTTATTGCTAAAAGAAATCCATAACATTACATGTGGAAAGTTAGAAAAGGGTAGTAAGTTTAAAATTATTAAAAATATTTTTTATTATCAGGTGTAACTAAAAATCTACGCTTTTCACCATTTTTCCATTTTTTATCTGTGATATAGGACATTGCTTCGTACCAAATGTCAAGATTCTGAGTTCACGGGAAACATCCTGTACGTTTTGATTGCCTTGTGAGTGTCGAAAATTTGCAGCATAAACGGCTGTATGTATTGTTTGCGTTCGGTTAAAAGTTTGGTTTTTGACAGCTCTAAGGGACAGTAGATTTGAGTATTTGATATGAATTAACGGCTTGATACCGCCACGTGTTCCTGAGAAAAAGGTTCTTGACAGACCGACGGACTACAAAGTGAAATCCTATAAGGTATATAATTATATGAAGTGAAGTCCTACAAGAGTTCCATTTTTTTCTTTTGAGATGCGGAACCCTAAAAAACAAAAACGAGTAGAATTTACAAAAAAGTCAGGTTGAACGACTCAACCAATCAGAGGTCTCGTTTTGGAATCTCTGACCGGCCAAAAAGTTCTTATTAAAAAGTTCTTATATAATAGCTAACGTTTCGCTTGGCAATATTACTAAAGCGACTAGTGTTTTTCCGAAAACCCTATCTTGTTCCAGTGAGATTGAAAAAAATAAAATAAAATAACGCCCAATGATCACATGAACCCTCACTTGTTTTCCTTGTGTCTAGGCGCCCAGGAACTACGGGGACCATGGTTCCACAACACCCAGACTCAGAACAAGTATTTGCGCTTTTTTTAAATGCACAAATACTTGTCCTGCCGCGGGAATCGAACCCACCGGCTTTGAGCTGACCTGTTCAATCACCACACAACAGAGGCTGTCAAATGAAGAAATGATTTCACCATTATCAAATTATCCCCGTGTCGCAAAAACTCTAGGTTTTTTGCAATAAATCGGATTATCAAATTATTCTGCGACATAAAATAACACTGATTGAAAGCCCTTGGATAAATTATATATCTATGCTCTGTTGAGTTAAGTGGAAATTGCGACATACGAGTAAACAGTTTGAATTGGAGCATAATTAATGCGTGACCTCACTTATCAATAATCATATTTTTTTAAGATTGTAGGTCAATTTCGCTACATATTGATATTTAGATACACGTTGTGAACATCGACAAAAATAGAATTCAATAATAGGTAAAATTTACAACGCTGACCATTTGGCAACAAGGAAAACCACTATCACGGCAAGTCTTTATCTCCTATGGGAAATGCGTTATCAATTATCATAACAAACGTGTTTGGAACTACCGCAAACCACTGAAACCTTTTTATGATAAACGATTTCCTGATAGCACTTTTACTTTCGTATTTAATTATAAATGTTGGCACGTGAGCTTAATAGGTTACGTTCGGTAGATGCGTCGAGATAAATTCCGATTTCAATGTCGTTAAACTGTACGTACGAGTATCTAGAGAGGACGTGACACCTGACGATTTCATTAATCGATTTATTTTTCCCTTAGCCGTGTATCAAACTCACGTATCGGATTAAATACTCGAATTACAGTGGCAATATACATCGAATTTTCAACATTTATTTGCCGATCGACACAACACGGAAATTACTTTCCCTCTTTCCGACGTTTCCCCTAAAATATACCTTTGTAAATATACCAACCAACCAAAAATAATTAGTCGTCCGTGATATCTCTAATCGGAAACCATTAACGAATATTAAGCATAATGATACCTTAGATTCTGTCCCTTTTTTAAAAAAAACCTTATCTTGGAGGATTGTACTCAAAATAATTTTTTAAAGAAAATCATTAGACGTTCTAGGCTACGTGATAAGGAAATGAAAATGCCTTATTTGGCATAATAACTTTTAACCGTTTTTAGCAAAGGATGCATACTTATTACGTGATTACACAGAATATACGTTAGTATTTACGTAGCTCGAGTAAAGTTGCTTGGATTGCACCTAAAAGCATTTAATTTGTATCCGAATTACACTCTGATTAAACTGAGCTTGCTAATAAAGTTATTTTGCTTAATAGATGCAAATTGAACTGTAATGAAGGGCATAAATTGTAAATGAGCTTAAAGCCTTCGAGCGGCCAATGTAAGGGTTCGTTTACATAAAGTATTTTGAGTTCTTACCCAATTACTCGTAAATTGTAATCATAATAGCATCTAGAGCTTTATTAAAATTCAAGAGCACTTGAAAGGGAGTAGACTACAAGCATTAAACATGTACCTATTAATATTAGACAAGATTCTGTAAAACGCTGATCTGGAAATATTTAAGTGCGGATTTAAATAGGTACGGATTCACTAAACGCCTCATTCACTTTTTATTACATGACCGGATTATGTTAAGATATATTTCTAATGTTTTAAGGCTGCTATCCAATTAGCATATTTATTTAAGTAACGCATCAAGTTAGGGCTTAAACAGCTTAAGTGGGATTTCACGGAGGATTAGTGATTGAGACCTTTTTAGCGCATACTTAATTTTGAAGACGTAAACGTTGTTTTTGTGAATGTAGGCCGACTCAAAAAAGTATATAATAACGTATTTTAGAAAACGGCAGTAGTACCAAAACGTCCAGTCAATTACTACGCAAACGTACAACGGGCAAAGCAGCCTGAAAAAAAAATTAACCACTTATTCCTATATATTATACATTAGCTATAGCCAACGGTTATAGCAACGGGCATAGCTTATCTTAGAGATAATCTTAATATATAAAAATGAATCTCTATTTCCCTTGGTCATCGCATCACGGGTGAATGGATAGAACATTTTCGCTAGTTATTTATTTATTGTGTTAATTATTTTCAGGAGAAGGTTCTTATGAAAAAAAAAATAAGAAAGTATAGAAAATTTTCACTGCGTGGGTGAAACCGCGGGCACAGCTAGTACTTAATATAATTAGGCTAAGTTCTAATCTTTAAAATTAATAAATAGTGGTTTAACTACCCAAGCAGAAATAATGTGTAGGTATGTTAAAATATGGGCTAAATAAAAACACTCCAAAAACTCATACAAATATATTAAAAAATGCGATCCTATATTTTTCTTTAAGGAGAATAAAAACAAAAGAGTTGTATTGCTTTTAATACGCAGATCGCTTAACTTACTCCGGTCTAATCTATTAGCACCCTTTTATCTTATTCCGCTTAAGCGCTTGAAGAGCCTAATGGCGAGGTAGCTAAGGATATAAAGGAAAGCTATTAGGAGGTACATTGGACCACAGAGCGCGAGTGGTTATGGTTACCCGACTGAAAGGCGAAACGGATGAAAATTCAATTCACACGTATAATGTAACGCTGTGTGTTACCTACAATGATGGATAAACATACTACCTATGAAATTGCCGTTTTTTTTCAATTAATCAAGTAATCGCCAGTTATTCAGATATCCTACCACCAAGCAGTATTACGTGAGCATACTTTTGTTCAAGTTTAAGGGCACCGTAGCTAGTGAAATTACTGGACTTAATGCCTTGATCTCACCAGATATGAGTCTAGAAATCTTAGAAATAAAAAGAGATTATAATCATGCACTACTAGTTCCAAGTGCTGCAAATGGTAGCCGTGACTAGCGTCAGGCAAATGACTAACTCATAAAGTCATTAGTTTATTTACCTAAAAAACCAGATTAAAATAGACGAGAAAAAAGTCAGATAAAAAACGAACGGTAAGATGAAGTAAGTGAGTAAACTTAAGTATTTACTTATAAAATATACCCAGACCCAGACCATTGAATTTGTGTATATTTAGAATAAGCACATAAATACTATATATCTTATTATTGAGAGGTAAACAATTATTAAGTACAAATTAAAACACTGCAAACTAGGTAATAACTTACCTACTTAATAGGTGACACAGTTCAAATACTGTGAACTCAACGTTATGCGCTGGCAAATAGCTCAACGCATTAGAAAATTAAAAGTCATTGTTCATTAGTTTTATTTCCCTTAACACCAGTGGTCTCATTGCTGGATATTAAAGTTTTCGTGGAATTCAGAGAACGCTACAAAAACGACGATGTCTCTGGGTGGAGGCAAATCCGCACATAGCTTCCTTCCCTCAATTCGTGATCCCTTTCAGAAATTCCAAATAGGCAAATGCCAGCCTCACCGTGGTTTTTCAATAATATATTATTGAATCAGTCCACTGCATCATAATAAGTTTGAAACGAATGTGCCACACGACTGAAGTAAAACTTCTTTAGGAGTTTTGGCGGGAACGCGAAAAAGATTGCGTCACCGCATTGTATTATTTTCCAAAACTTGTGTTATTTTCAGTGTTAGTACATAAAATTGGTGGCATTCTATTCTTTAAGTGCTGGATTACAGGCGTGAGTGTGGGAAAATGGTATAATGATGGTGAAACGTTTCTTTTCGTGTTGTTTCCAAAACTCCATAGAAGCTTCAAGTAAAGTTGCCACCACTTTACTAGGAGTATGACTTTGAGTAGACTATGACGACTTGATGACTTCGACTGTGACTTGACACATATATGCGTGAAATATCATTGACTTGATAAATTATCAATTACTTGACACTGGCTAAATACACGGAGGTGTGGAGCTAAAAAAACATTTTTAAAAAAACTTCTTTAGCTCTATGTATCGGCCTGTATATACTTTGTTTTTGCTTTGTTTAATGTTAATATCGCCATCTTGACAATTGTAAATTATAATTTTACCGGACATACCAACATAATAATATAAATTTTAAGTAATTTTAACTTTTTTATGTTGACAAAGGAGATCTACGTGAACCAATACAACCCGCCTCTCTCTGTTGTCCCTACAGTAATATACGAAACGTAACTCTCCCTTTCTATATTCACTAACTTGTATCTCCCTCTAAACTTCCGTTCGCCTCGTCAAGGACTATCACCAGCTTACTCCCAAGTCAAGCTTCAAGCGCATCAAGTTTACTTCAAAAAACTTTTTAAAAGTCCTTAGTTTCTTCCTCTGAGCGTAATGATCATGTATAAACTCATTCAAAGTCAAAGTCAAAGTCAAAAGATTTATTGCAAATAGGCTAATTTTAGCACTTTTACAAGTCAAAATTATACTAGGTACTTAAAATTAAGTTATTTCACTAAGCATATAAAATTACAAAGTGCTTATTGTCAAATAATATAGCAAGCCCATTACAATATATGAGTTTGAAAAAAAAAAAGCAGTTCTCTTTCTCACTACTGGTGCAAGCAATCCGGCACAATGCAGAATTGAAAACTTTGATCCGAAGCTTCGATTACAACTGTAAAGAAGAAGCTACAAGAAACTTTACATTACAAGAACATTGTCCTCATTAATATTGAACTAAGTTGGTTGAGCCCTACTCGTCAACTTTCTAGTAACGTACATAGATACACATGTATGTACTTGCACTTACGAGATAATTACCGTCTGATCATTAAGTATTCTGTAATGTTACTAGGAAGAAATACCTAATAACGAAAAATAATAAAAACTAATAAAAAAGTAAATATAGGATAATAACGGTAAACGGTATATATATTTTTAGTACTTATCAATAATACTTAGTTACGCTTTTTAGTTAGTACGGCTACGACTGCCACCTTTGTATTTAACTATTAAATATGTTCATTTTACAAAAAATATAATACAAGGTACCTGATAACCGCGGCCCTCGTAAAGATGATAATAATAATAATAATACGTGTGGACATCACACAACACCACCTAGCCCCAAACTAAGCAAAGCTTGTGCTATGGGCACCAGATAACTGATACAATACTTAGATACTTTTTGTTTGTAAATACATACATACATACACCCAGACACAGAATAAACACCTATGTTCATCACACAAATGTTTGCCCTGGGTGGGAATCGAACCCACAACCCACAGTTCAGAAGGCAGAGTTACTACCAACTGAGCTATCGGGCCAGTCTAGATAAAGATAGTAAAGATAGCTAATGAAGTTTATGTAAGTATCTATTATTTTTAATAAATACGAGTATATCACACATCGAGAACTCAATAAAAAAATTATTGCAAATTTTAGCACTGGTATTATTTCTCTTTACACTTTTTAAAATCCATTATTTTTCCTTTTTTCCTTGCGACTGTGACTATAATACTAACCTCAGCGAGTGTATAAATAAAAGTAGACAAAGTTACAGTAAAAAAGAAAGATACGGTAATTACATCGTGGACGACACAATACATCTGCTGTAAATTTGTGAGCTTCAACACCAATTTTTACTTCACAGCTTCGATTTCTCAATGAATGTTTAGCGCTAATTTAACATGCTACTCCGTTGGTAGGACGACTAATTTTAGAATGCGTTGTTTTTGTTGTGCGACTGTTTCGACAGAAGGGTAATTCTAGAAATTTTATTAACGATGCGATGGTCGTTTTATGAGCGAAGATACCACAATCGCAGCGTTCCTGCCAGATCGCACGTCACTCTTCTCTAATAGCTATCCGCTTCACCAAACCAGAACTTCGATTGCATTGCAAAAAGAGAAATTTCATTCCCAATTTGAAAAAAATCCGTAGTAACCATGCACATAATCTGCGTATTGAAACTATCAAATACATACAAATTTGTGTTTCTAGTGGTTGCAATTAAGATACGTAATCGCCTAGCTAGTATAGCAAGATGTAAATTATATATAAGTGTCACGCGGAACTTAATATTTTAGTGTTCCGAATGACACTGCAGCTGTAATGGGCAGCCGCGTCACTTAACATCAGGCCAACGACTACCTCGCCATGCCATTTCTTAACATAAAAAAGTACCTATAATAGAAAAATATCTCTTTATAATTGGCTTTTTAGACTCAACTCTGCGACACGAGTGGGTTTTATTTTCAATTCAGTTTCAATCCAAGTACGCTCTTTTTGGAATTTGAAAGTTGCAACACATTCAGGCGACATTATCTACAAACTTTCATAAATGCACTTATTTTATTATCGTTAGAGCGCTGTGA
Organism: Ennomos fuscantarius; assembly: GCA_905220475.3. Classification (NCBI taxonomy): domain Eukaryota; kingdom Metazoa; phylum Arthropoda; class Insecta; order Lepidoptera; family Geometridae; genus Ennomos; species Ennomos fuscantarius. Next base: position 9,967,371 of record HG992029.1, read on the forward strand.
GTACTTATTATCCTATCCTAATCCTACTAATATTTTAAACGCGAAAGTTTGTATGGATTTTTGTTACTCTTTCACGCTCAAACGGTTGGACGGATTTGGATGAAATTTGGAAGCTAAGAAGAAGAAATAGATAACTAGATCCTGGATTAACACATAGGTTAATTTTTTATCCTCGGGTGAAACCGAGATGCGCAGCCAGTCTCATACTTAGATTACAATCGTGATTGGCTGTGGCACATGGGCATTTGGCCACGGTCTTGCATGGAGAGAGTCTTATAGAGGAATTATTTCTATGGAGAGAGTATATAAGCCACCACGCTGACAAGTGCCAGTTTACGAATGACACATAACATTATGTCGGACATTGTGATCCTTGAGCATGCTGGCTTCTCCTTAATAGAGCGAATGCAAATCCCGCAAATAACTTGAAAAGTCAGCATTGTGGCAAGGCCGAGTGGAATTGAACTTGGAGGCGTCGGTTTTAAAGTAGCAAGGGTTATTGCTGAGCCACATTCGCTCTTATATATCGCACAATATAAGTACTACATTTCAATATAGTGGTTGACATAACCATTACTCGTTAACAACAACAACACAATACTCCCCAATCTAATTGAGTTGCGTAAAAGGATTTTTATGAGATTGTCGGAGGATAATGTGGTGTCCGTTTGTTTTCGCATAATGTTTGTTTCAGGGTTGTTTTTGGTTTAACTACTTCGCAGGCTACGCACGCCGCTTTTCCTGCGTGTAAAAAATATCCTTGTTCTATTCTTGTTGTTGTTTCTTGTATAGAGTTATTTTATGTTTTGTTTCTCTAGAAATATTTCACATGGGCCAAGATAAAAAATCAAACACTGAGCCTATTCCGTTGCTATGCAATGCTTATTAGCAAGGGGTCTGGTCTAGACAGCTCGCCTTCCGAATTTCACGAAAATATCACAGAAGAAATAATAATAGGTGCCTACGACATGACACAATAATTGTATACTCAAACAGAGCTTTACAATTTAAACTTCTACCCATAGGTACATCCAGCACTTTTACAAACTAGCATTTACACAGTACGAGTTAAAACAACATAAAGCGGAAAAGTAAATTTTTAACAGTTTAGTTAACCTTATCCGGTCTCTACATTATTGTTAGTTAATTTACATTGTGTAATTGGAATAGATCTAAATATATCCTGAGGATGTAGCATATTTTGATAACCTTCTTCGAGATAAATCGAAATTGCTGTGCCTTCATTAGTTTCGTACACGCTTTGGCCGCAAAAGCTAAAATGAAACAAGGTCCGAAAATCCATGTCAGTCGTGTAAAGCGCCGAATAAATCATATGAAAACAAATAAAACTAAACGTAAAGGTAACTTAGCGAAAATCTGGTTGTTTGAACTAACTTGCAAATAGATTACCGTTTTATGTAAACAATAGTAAAAAAAATGCGTGTAAAATTATCGTAGTGCATTATTGATTACTGAAATTCAATAATCATCTAATTTCCGCGCAAAGTTCGAGAAAAGCACTTTTGCCTACGCCACAACCGATCATTTATGGACTGCACTCAGCTACCTCTCTGCCCACATTTTTATGTTCATCCATAAATTATTGTGCCAGTCACTGCAGTGTACTATTATAGAATGTATAGCCTGACTGAACCTAACGAGGCGGAAGGAGGCGTATGTCGGTAGATGGTAGCCCCTATTATTTTTCCGATAGACCCTCTAAGCTTTCTTGGCATTAGTGCTTAAACACAGCCACTACTTCTATAAGTAATAGATAACTTATGACTATCCAAAGCTACCCGTAGCGTTTTCAGTTTATCGTGGTTTTACCCGCGTGGAAAATTATCACACTATCCCACAGGAACCATACAATTTCCGGATATAAATAAGGTACTTACTCAAATGCTAGGTTAGCCTAACTAACGTACATGCGTGTAGGTACACATACTCTCACACGACGAAACTTCGCATTTTTAATATGAAAATGGACAGAAAGATGAAAAAAGATTACCTACCATCATTGATAATGATAATATTTTTCTACTGAAATACCTACTTATTTATATATACGTAGATAGAAATCCTACCATCGCACTAAAATCAACCTTAAGACCCGTACTATCAAAAAGTGCGTAAAAGCTGCACCTGCAAATATGTACTATCGCACAATCTTAGAACAGAACAGAAGTACGATTTAATCTTCTCTCTTACTAGCTTTATCGTGCTAAAAAATATGAGAATGTAATAATTATTTAACATGGGAAGTGTAGTGATTATTTTGATGTATTTTTATAACTTAATTTTTTTATCATTGTCTGAAGTTTTGCGCACCAGTAAGTTAAGTAGATAATCAGATTATTGATATATTAATCTACGCGAGCAATGTAGTGGTTAAATCTAAATCTCTACAATTTAGGTAAAAATATAACCAGAAGCAATAGTCAGAGAGGATAAAATATTGTTTTTCTCTTACACCGTCGATTTATTGTACACTTGGTACATATATATATATACATATACCTAACTAGTTGTACCACATGGTGGTACCTATAGGTATCTATAATAGGTAATCATGGATCGCACACTATATTTTCATTATAAATCAGCTTAATTAAACTTAGCTATGTTTCAATCAAGTACCTATTTGAATTATTATTAATTAAACATTAAGCAAATATAAATTAAGATTTTTGGCTCCTGCAATACCACTGTATTGCATGTAGTTGATATTAAAACGTTCATATAGCTAAAGGTAATCTCAAATCAAATCATTTATTGACATAAAAGGGTTTTTACGTTAATAATGAGTCCATAGACTCCCGAATTAGTGAGAACACTTTCTCACATTATACTCAACTTAAAAAGATTTTAATTTAAAAAATAAGTACTTACTTAAAATGCAGTCTGTGGTAAAAATCTGGGGCAAATCAGCACGTAAAAAACTAAATAAAAAAGTAGTTCACGAAGTAAAATCACATTCTATACAAAAAGTTCAAGCGAGCTTTCAGTCGTAGAAGTAAAGTTCTCGCGAACGTGATGCGTGACCGTGACTGAAAGGTACTGAAACGACCGCGGCGAACGAGCCAGTAATGCCGACTGCTCAACTCACCAACTTGCCATATCAACCGGCTGAATCCAGTTGCCCTTTTCTGCCGGTTTTCACCACGCAAGGTACCTACATAAATATACATACTTAAAGTCTCCCTGAAGTAAAAGTCTTAGAACAGCAATGTTTGGTTAGCTTGAAAGTATAATTGCCACTGAATTTCAGTAGGGGTAATAGAGGCCATCATGGCCATGTGCAGTTGTGCACCCATAGGTACTTGTGCACTAGATAATACAATTGTACTGACGAGAGAGAGATAGACATTTGCATAATATCGAACAAAGTTATCATTTCTACTTTAAAATATTGAAAATATTCCTATTGGTAAAAATTATGATATGATATACTTAGTTAATTTGCCCTCATCGTGAATTGTGAAGTGATTGTTATTCCGTCCATTCGTCGTTCGACATGTTTTTATTCATTTAGATACCTTCAAGGGGAGAACTCGAAAATTTTCCGTTGTTGATTTTGTTTTAAATATTTTTATAAACTTGCTCAAGTGTATGTCTTATGTCCATATTAAATGAATTAGAACTTTATACTTTACTTCATTATCAGACTGAAGACATCATCTGCTGAACATAGCTTCACCCGCAGCGCCAATTTGAGCGGCTAATTGCTTACTTTTTGCTTTTGGGAGGCCGTCTGCCGGGTAGTGCTCGCCACTAGAGAACATTTCGTCCCCATCGGTTGTAACATCATTGACACTGGCTAAATACAGCAACTGAGTGTAGGCAAACTTTAAATAATCTTTTTCTGTCATACTCAGTATCACTGTCATTATGTCACAGCATGACATCGTCAACACGCAGTAGTCTAAGCGTCAAAGTCAGTCAATTAATAAAAAATCAATATTTGCTTCTGCGAAAGTTTCGTTCGTTTATTGCTTTTTGTATATTTTTCTTGTAATCGCTGTTAGTTTCAGTTTGTAATTGGTAAATTCGATATCGTGCAGTATAATGCTAATTGCTTAAACTGTGTTCAAACTTGAACACCAGTGCACTAACATCATTACACACAAACATAATAAGGGTTGAAGGCTAAAAAACTTCGTAATGGTCTAGAAAATGTAGAGATCATTTTATCCCACAGCACTGCAGTTTTATTTTCTGATATACGACCAGATTAAACAAGAACCACGGCGTCGAAAAAATCTGAAGATACTTCCCATCAGGGGACAGACAGCCGATACAAGGTATGTAGGTACATAATAGACTTCGCTTTTTTTATCTTGTTCACATTCATGACTTAAATATTTTTTTAGAATAAAATTTCGTCATAATATAATAGCATCTAGTTTCCGGAAAATGCATAAATTACCTGCAGAATTTAAAAAATTCAATGTTGGAATGGTTCTTCATAACTTCAAAATAAAAAAATAATTTAGCGCTTATTAAGAGTTCCTTATGTTATAATTAGTACCTATAGTACTATCAAGATTATGAAGTAACTAATCATAGTCTTATTTACACAGATGCCAGCAGCAAGCTTTGGTTCAATATCACAACTGACTGGCCTTGGAGATTGTGGCATAAAAGATGTATGGAATCACAACCTACATGAAGAGTTTAAAAGTATAAGAAAGGTATGAATGCAAATCCATAATAACAAACACTTGAAACAATAAGACCATAATTAGTATGGTAGCTTGTAGTGTGGACTAATTATACTATGGGCTCTTACTAAACCAAGGTTAGAATTAATTATTATGTGATTTTGGTTGCATGCTGTATACATCTATCTCTTTCTTTAACAAGGCTCTAATTATAGAGTGGTTGATAGGCATGTTTGTTGAAAGTCTACTTGTAAGTGCTCAAGCTCAAATCAAAATGTTTTAATCAGGTTGTACAAAAATACCATTGGGTAGCGATGGACACTGAGTTTCCTGGAGTGGTAGCTCGCCCTATTGGAGAATTCAGATCCACTGCAGATTACCAGTATCAACTATTAAGGTATAGTCAACTTACAAAAATAGTTATTTTAAAAAAAATTGGAATTTAAAAAATATATATTAGTTACCTTAATTTCGATACCAAATTATATTTTTATGTTACAATATGTGTAGTATAACACAGACAGTTGTCAAGTGCAACCCAATCATAAAATAAAATTATCTATCTATCGGTATAATTATTTCAGATAGTATATATTATTATCACTATCTATTGTGAATTCATAATTGTGTATTATATTGTAATTGATGTATTTTAAAAGTTTTGAGTTTGCTGATAGCAAAAGTGATGGAGAATTTATAGCAATAACATAATAGTGTACTATGACAAAAAAGATAGTAAGCATACAACTAAAATTTTGCATTATTTCTTAAAATTTACAAAATTCATAGTCGTGTATTGTAAAATTTTAAGCTTGTTTGATTAATGTGACAAGTTTGCTTGGCTCAATAGCTTTTATTTGGTAGTAACTGAGTTCTGAACTGTAGGTTGTGGGTTTGATTCCCACCCAGGACCAACATTTATGTGATGAACAATAATGTAAATAATGTAAAAATATTAATAATGATTAATATTTGTTCTGTGTCTGGTTGTTATATTGTATTCTAAGTATGTATTTACAAACAAAAAGTATTCTGTCTGTTATCCAGTTGTCATAGTACTACTAACTTTCCTTAGTTTGGGGCTAGATGGCGCTGTGTGAAATGTCCTCAATTATTTATTTAATATATCTTTATTTAGACAAGTCTCATACACCTGCCTTAATATAACACTGATTTTTATAACTGTGTATCATTTTTTATTATAAATTTCTTATTTACAGGTGCAATGTGGATCTTCTAAGAATAATACAGTTGGGTCTAACTTTTATGGATGAAAATGGGAAAACACCACCTGGATACACAACATGGCAGTTTAACTTTAAGTTCAACTTACAGTGAGTGTAATATCAACACTTGAAGATATTATTTTCATCACAGTTTAATAACACTATGACTGCCACACCAGTTCTTAAAATGCAGTAGTGTACATTTCCAAGAATTTAATTGTGTTGATATAATCCTTGCACCACTCACTTGATTAACATGCATGTAGTAATCAACTCTGCATCTCAATAAACTCTTACATTATTTGCAATTTATGTAAATAAACAATGAATTATCACCCATAACAGTTAAAGTGCCAGGAACTACAATTTCGTTTGATAGGTAATTGGCAACTTTTCATAATTAATTATTAAACATTATTGTTTTCAGGGAAGACATGTATGCACAAGATTCAATTGATTTGCTGCAGAACTCGGGACTGCAATTTAGGAAACATGAAGAACATGGTATTGAGCCCCTGGAGTTTGCTGAACTTCTCATGACATCAGGTAATGATTAAAAGAAAAAACTTATTATATTGTTTACAAAAAAGGCAGAAGAGTAAAATTTACACAAGCCTCCACTCGTTTGCTGTACACTCTTTGTATCAAGTCGACATAGAGTACATAATTATCATTTATGGAGATTTTTTTTGTCTCTCAGGTCTTGTTCTCATGGATAATATCAAATGGTTAAGCTTCCACTCAGGATATGACTTTGGATATCTGTTGAAACTGCTCACAGATCGAAACTTACCTGAAAACGAAAATGACTTCTTTGAGAGTCTCAGACTATACTTTCCAACTGTATATGATGTAAAGGTAAGATGAATCATTATTTCTGAATTTCTAATTAATTAGCCCTCAGTCAAGATTCCGTTTCATATAATAATACAGTAACATGGAGTGCAAAGACTCTACACTACCCCCTCTAAACATACCTCTTAGGGTCGATTGAGCCACATCTGACAGCATTTTTTTTCCTTTACTATCTTTTGGATCATCGTTTCCTAGAGCCAGAAAAATAGCGTGAGTGCTATCCCTAACATGCAATGGCTGAATTGTCTTTCATGAAACAAAAATGTAAATAGATAAACTTTATAGTACATGCCTGGTTTATACAAAGGTGTATTGAACCAGGGTATACATCAAATAATGTATCATTGTGTCAAAAGTTTTGTATGTGCCTTTAAACACTCTTAATTCTTTTGTGGTATAATTTCAGTACTTGATGAAGCTGTGCAAGAACCTGAAGGGCGGGCTGCAGGAGGTGGCGGACCAGCTGGAGCTGCGGCGCGTAGGCCCGCAGCACCAGGCCGGCTCCGACTCGCACCTCACTGGGATGGCCTTCTTCAAGATTAAAGAGGTATAAAGACACCAGCGCGTAGCATGAACTGTAAAATTCTAATTTTTTTATGTTATTGAATGATGTGACGAGCGAGTCGTTCACCTGATGTTAAGCGACACGGCCGCCCAAAACAGGACAGTGTCACTCGGAACTCCAACATGTAAAGTTTCGCATGACTGCTGCACTGCGCACGTCATCCTGAGACACTGGATATAAGATTACTCAACTGTGAAATCAGATCATAAAGTCTCATTTGCCCAGTAATTTCACTAGCTACATTGCCCTTCAAACCGGAACACAGTAGTGCTTGCGCACTACTGCTTGGCGGCAGAATAACTGGCAAAGCTTTCGTATCTACCTAGATGAACTTTGCAGAAAAGTCCTACCACCTAGTAAAATTTCTTTTCTCGAAAATATACAAAGAGACTGGGGAAAGGAATGAAAAAAGAGTAAAATAAGAAGTCTTTACTTTAAAAACTTGTAAAAAAGACTGGTTGAAATGAGACGTTTCTTATATGATATATATTATGTGAGATAAATAACGGCTAAACTCACGTCAATTAAAAAGTCGAAATTACTAGGTTTCGGACATACTCGATGTCCTTCTGGGAGCCATTTACTAAAGCAAGCCGCGGCCGCCGCGCCGCGCGACGTGAGTTTAGCCGTTATTTCTCTTACAAAAATGCGTCATTCTCACGATAGTTTTCAAACTAAGAAAATATATATTATATTACCATCTCCATCCTATCGAGAGTATTAAAATTTTATTTGTCTTTTCCAGATATTTTTTGATGATAATATTGAAAGCTCAAGCGGCCACCTGTACGGGCTCGGAGCTCCATTCTCGGGCAATGCAAACAGTTTCAATGAGAGTGGCGAAAACGGGAATTCCTCCTGATGCCCAAACAAGGCGTGCATAACGCTCACGCCGAAACCACATCTATTCCACCCGAAGGAATTACCAGACATTTAGTGCCGTGTGTAGGTACTGTTACATAAATATTTCTCATACTTGTGTTGCCTAGAAAAACTATCTGTGTATTGGTGCATAATCATAAATCCAATAAGTTTCTAGATATTGTTTGAGTTTTTAGATATATTTGAGTAAATTAATGAACAAAAAAAAATGTATTTGGCAATCATCATTAGAAAAATAAAAGTTTAATAAGGTAATGGTGGATATCAAAATGAAATGAAATGAAATATAAATAGAACAAGTTCATGCAGTAGAGAGTAGAAAGTAATTTTCAAATAATTTTATATCATAAAATATTATGTGTATTTAATAATTTAAGGTACTTCATTGTCACCTTTTCTGGGATGTGATTTACACACCTTTAGATGTAAGTACTATTTTAAGGTTTTATCGATTTATTTTATATTGAATCAATTATATTATCAATAAGAATTTCCTATGTTGCTTTTTACCATTCGCATTGCTTGATAAAGATTAAAAAAAGCAATTGTTTTAATTTTAAGAATTCCTTCCTTACCCTAGGAAATTGCAAACACAGCACTGCTATCCAGTTAATGCCTGTGGTCCACCTACATAGTTCATCTGGGTGTACCAGGGGCAACTTTTTCTTCCAGTGCTCCTATATTCCTGTATAGTATTGTTTCTCATAGCCTTAAGCTCTTACCTCCTCAGTATTACTGGTCCTCTGCTGCTTCATGCTTTACGTGAGGTGCTTCATGTGAGAAAGAGATGGTAAAACTTATTTAGTAAGGTGCGGTAAGGATAGCGAGTATTTCAACCTTATTGACGAAACTTGTTTCCACATTGCACAACCTTAGACAATGATGAAAGTGGGAAAATCATAGTTCTTTAGTAACCGAAAGCACCTGTTTCTATAATATTTATACAAGTTTCGTCAATATGGCAGAAGATTCGCCTTCGTATTCAATTGTTTTTCAGAATCGCAAAAAATCATTACTTTGGGTAAGTAGGTGTTTATATGTGTGTGTGTGTGTGTGTGTGTGTGTGTGTGTGTGTGTGTGCGTGCGTGTGTGTGTGTGTGTGTGTGTTTACCTATCTACATACAATAGTTCGTATTTTCTAAGTGGACCAACAATACATTTTAAAAACTAAACATGGGTGGGCCCTGGAAATAAATAATAACCCCTAGTACATCCTCACGTGGACCACAGGAATAAAAAAAATACCTATACCTACCTACAGCCAGGTGAATTATGTAGATGGACCACGGGCAGTGACCGCTGTTTGTGCTATATTGTGTTATAGTATTAGTTTAGTATGGAGCCCACCACCCACACATGACAGCAGTTGAAGTTTTTTTTTCCATTGTACAAGTATGTTTATTACTATTTCATCACATACGGCTATCACTAGTATCTATAGTAGGACAAAGGATTGACAGCGTGCCTATCGAAAATCGTAGGTAGCGTAACATAACTATTCTGAACCAAAGACATTTTTGGTGAACCCAAACTCATGCTCACCCTAACAAACTATTATTATTTTATTATTACTTAATCTATGAAATTTAGTACTAAAGTAAATGTCTAAATGTAAAGGTATTGGTATCTACTACCGAAATATCGACTGCTCGAGAATACATAATTTGTACTATCTAGCACAAGGTACAAGCTTTGCTTAGTTTGGGGCTAGACGGCGCTGTGTGAAACGTCCACACATATTATTATTACTAATATCGAATTTCTGAGTATTGGGCTCTTGGTAACGTACAACCCGATAGATGGAATTATATGTAAATGTAATGCATAAGATATAGTCTTCGAGCATTGAGAAAAAGATTGCTTGTAATCTATGGTGCCAGACTAGATGAATTATCGCCATTTTGGCTACCCTGGGAAACTCAAATGCTCGTGATTTAGGCTACCATACCATATTACTCCCAAATTTATTAAAAAACGATGTTTTAGACCACATGAATGAATTAAAACTTCTTTAGTTTGGCTATTAGCCCCATCTATCGGCCGGTATAACATTGTTTTTACTTTGTTTAATGTTTATGCCGCCATCTTGACAATTGTTAATTGTTATTTTACCGGACATACCAACATAATAATACAAATTTTGATAATTTTTAACACTGTTATGTTGGCAATTATATGGGAATCTACGTGTACCAACTTCCGTACGCCTCGCTAGCTTACTCCCAAAGTCAAGCGAAAAGCGTTCTTGATAATTGTATGCTTACATATTCTATTCCTTTCCGTGCAAGGTTGTCTGGAAGAGATCGCTCTGAGCGATAAGACCGCCCATTGTTACACTTTGGTTAAGTTTATTCACTTTTTTTAAATTATTTAGGATTGGTGTTTCAATAAAGAGTTTATCTATCTATCTACATGCATAACGGAACGTAATATGAACGTCCACCGTTCTTTTCTCAGGGCCTCAATGACTTGCATTCTTTTAAGTACCTATTGCATTCACTATTTATAGGCGAGAGATAGATAAAGACAAATGTGCATGACAACGAGATTTTTTTTTCTCCTACCCGGTAAATTAAGTAACACCTCGCTGGGACGAACTTCTGCAGGAAGTTATTATTCAACTAGTTGAACCGACCCTGTGTCGCACGGGTTTCTGTTCAGGTTTCCGGTGAATAAAGCTACTTGTCAAAAAATAGTCAAATTGAGTTAGCTAATCTGGCAACCCTGTTTGTAATTTGTTGCATTTTGCCAATCCTCTACTTGGTCTGTGCATTTTGCTACAAGTATCTCTTCTTGGTCTGCTCTGTTCCTGTTACACTGTTATTGTTTTTAAGTCGTTGTAATAATAATATATGTATGTACATACTGCCTTGCCCTAAAATGCCAAGTTCTCATTATTAAATTGCTAGAGCATCATAAAGGCTGCATGGATTAAATAGTTAAAAATTGAGGTACTGTGGTGCTATACCGTGGGTTGGGTTTTCCGCCATTTACCAAGTAGGTATCCTTTCTCTACTGAGCTACAAGAAAAACACCTTATAGCCGGCGACGACTGAAAACTGTTTAAACAACACAGACGCAAGGTATGAAATTAAATTTAATAAGAATTGTAGAATTTTATGTTATTATTTCAATATCCAAGATATAAATGATACCTATCCATCAAATCCTCATAATATAATATCATATATATAAAAAATATATATCTTTCAGATGCCGGCTGCAAATTTCGGAGCCTTGTTGGCTAGTTCAGCGAAAGAGGAATGTACGATAAAAAACGTTTGGAACCACAACCTACATGATGAGTTTCGAGTTATAAGACAGGTAGGTAATTCAATAACAAAAACAAACTACCTTCCTCAGTGCAAGCTAGAGCTTTATAGAAGGAATGCTTATATAAACGCCATTAGAGTGTACAACAAATTAACTGACATTTATAAGAATCTACCCCTAATTACTTTTAAGAGAAAATTGTCTCAATGGCCATTGATTATGACTTATAATTAATGTAACCAGTAATTAAGTAACTTATACCATTGCACACCACTGTTGTGGTCGAATGTACAAGCTATTTAAGTGTAATACAAACTATTTATGTACTACATTCTGCAATAAATGATATTCTATTCATTATTTTCCCTAAAATTATTGTACATCATGAAAATACAACTTAATTCTAACTGGATTTGTTTGACATATTTTATGAATTGAGGGTTGTTTTAAGGCACTGGCTCATTCCTCTGAAACTTAATGTACAAACATTATTCAGGTGGTTAGGAGTTATCATTGGGTAGCCATGGACACAGAGTTTCCAGGAGTGGTGGCAAGACCTGTTGGGGAATTTAGATCCACAGCTGATTATCAGTATAAACTACTCAAGTAAGTTTATTACAAGCTTTTATAATTTCTTTAGTAAGTTAGAGCTGCTTATTTTAAATATATGGATGCTAGAGGTGCCCTGTAGTTTCTCCTGTAATTAATTCGATTTTCCGACAAGGACTTTTAATCATAAAAAATACCACAATGTCGGTCTTGGTAGAACAAGCAATCTGTGTACAAAACAATGAAAATAGGTTCAGCCAGTTGGGCATGAAAGCCACACAAACAAAATGACAATCTTTTCTTCCTTTTTTATTTATTAGTACTGTGGTTCTATTGAAATGGAAAAGCTAAATATATAAGAAATGCAGTTATTATACACTAGCTGACCTAGCAAACTTTGTTCTGCCTAACAGTCAATGAATATGCAAGTATAGGTTTTATTCTATTGACAAAAATTTTATAACATTCCTATTCTGGATGAAGATAAATTCAAAAACACAAAATATGGTCCTGCCATTCTTGAGTTATAAGTGGTGTAGATAACACAACTTGTTTGTTTATAGACCTAAATATGCATAACCTCTTTAAGCTTAGAAACCTGCATATGTGGTACTAATATACCTAGTACAATGTCTTTCGATACATTTCAATTTTAAAGAC